>CM035624.1:57114447-59514447 GCA_020496765.1 Gossypium stocksii | reverse complement strand
GTATAAGGACTTGATTATTTTGTATATGTGTCATAGTTATTTTCACCTAATGTGTGGGCTTATATTGGTGTGATGATCATTTTGTATAAGGTCATTTGAAATTGGCTAATGTTGGTTAGTGGTATAATCATGTGATGATGTCCTTCATGAATATGGTTACTTGCATGATTGAGTTGATAATTGTGTAAGGATCATGCATGGTGATTATGGTATGCGAACGATGTGTGGAATTAAAGATGTTTGGTTGCTAAATTATGTCATGCTATGTGTTATTGAAATTGGTATAGGTATGATTGTGTTTCAGGGTGGCAAATGGCTTGGTAATAGCCTTATTTTTGTCCACATGGGTAGACACACGAGCGTGTGTCTAGGCCATGTGTGACACACGGTTAGCCTTATGGGCGTGTTGATAGGCCGTGTGTCCCTTGCACCATAGTTTTGAAAAACTACATGTCCAGTAGTAAACACACGGGCAAAGACACGACCGTGTGTCTCAACCGTGTCAAGGTCAAGGCCTCAGGATATGGGCGTGTGCCCAGGCCGTGTGAAGTCTGCACCTTAAATGTGGAAACTAAATTCGCCACATGGCCTACCACACTGGCGTGTGACTTGGCCGTGTGCCCCTAAATTGTTGATGATGTCATAAACAGAGAGTTACACGGTTTGAGGACACGGTGAGTCCTGAACCACACGGGCATGTGTGATCACACGGCCTGCCTAGACGGGCGTGTGACTCTCCAAAACATGAAATTTTTCTAAGTGTTGTAAAAGTTTCAAAATTTCTCAGTTTAGTCCTTAACCCACTCCAATGTATGTTTAGGGCCTCGTAGGCTCGTAATAGGGTCGTTATGAATATGTTTGAAAAGTTTTAAATTAAACGCAAAATTTACCACTCGACTTTGTATGTTTAAGTGTGTGTAAGTTCGGTAATGCCTCGAACCCTATCCCGGTATCAGATACGGGTAAGGGGTATTACACATCTCGTCAGCTTAAGACTCATGAGGTAAACTATCCGATGCACGATTTGGAATTGGTTGACGTAGTCTTTGCACTGAAAATCTGGAGGCACTATCTATATGGTGAGAAGTGTATCATCTACACTGATCACAAAAGCCTCAAGTATTTCCTCACTCAAAAGGAGTTGAACCTTAGGCATTGTAGATGGATTAAGCTACTTAAGGACTATGACTATATTGAGTACCATCCTGGCAAGGCCAATGTGGTGGTCGATGCACTAAGACGTAGGGCTATGACTGATCTGAGAGCGATGTTTGCTTGACTTAGCCTATTTGATGATGGTAGTCTATTAGTCAAGCTTCAGGTTAAACTAACTTGGATTGGGCAGTTTCGAGATAAACAATTGGAAGGTGAATCTTTGGGTCTTCGATTTCATCAGATTGAGAGTGGCAGTACTTCAGATTTTGACTGAATAGTGATGAGGTACTCTATTTCCATAGACGGATTTGTATACCGAATGATACTGATTTGAGGCAGGCTATACTGAAGGAGGTGCATATAGCCCTTACGCTATGCATCCTGGTGGGAATAAGATGTACTGAGAACTTCGGGAACTGTACTGGTGGCTAGGATTGAAACAAGAGGTTACTGATTTTATGGCTAGATGTCTGACATGCCAGCAGGTTAAGGTTAAGCCTTTGGGTTTGCTGTAGCCGGTTAAGATTCTGTTATGGAAATAAGAGCGAATAATGATGGACTTCGTTAGTGGGTTGCCTCTAACACCCACTAAGAAAGATTTGATTTGGGTCATTGTGGATTGATTGACCAAGTCTGCACACTTCATCCCTATTAGGACAGATTATTTTTTGTAGAAGCTGGCGAAGCTTTATATTTCTAAGATAGTGAGACTGCAATGGGTACCTATTTCGATCATTTTTAATAGGGATACACGCTTCACGTCTCAATTTTGGAAAAGTTGCATGAGGCTTTAGGCTTAAGGTTGGACTTCAGTACTGTGTTCCATCCTCAAACCGATGGTCAATTTTAGAGGGTGATGCAGATACTGGAGGATATGTTGAGGAGCTGTGTTATTGATTTCTGAGGCAGTTGGAAGGATTATCTGCCGCTAGCGGAGTTTGCCTATAATAATAGTTACCAGTCTAGCATTTAGATGCCACCTTACGAGGCTCTGTATGGTTATAAGTGTCGCACTCCCTTATGTTGGACTGAGTTGGGTGAACAACATGTTCTGGGTCTTGAGTTGGTTTTTGAGATGAAGGATAAGGTTAGTGTAACAACCTGTTTTAAGGGTTAATTGGAACAGTGGTTTAGGGACCACAATCCGAAGTTAAAATAATTATTTTATTATTTTATTAATGTTTACAGTATGATAGAATGTTTGTGTGAAAATTTTGTAAAGAAATTTTACCGTTTGAGTGGTTAATTCGGTAAAAAAAGACTAAATCACGTAAAGTATAAAACTTTTGTTCTATTAGCTAAAAGTGTCAAATACCTATAGAACATTAAAGTAAAGGTCCTTAAGTGGTAAAGAGGCCATTTCTGAGATAGTGGAAGATGATAGCATGGCAAATGGTGTATTTATTAAATGTTTTAAAGGTTAATTTTGGTATTTGGTTAGTAAAGGTTATTTCACTAAAACAAAATTCATTTTTATTCATTGTCATATTCACATAGCCAAATATACAAGAGAACGAAAGCCATTTTCTTAGCTTCAACATTCAGCCATGCTATTCTTACTTGATTAGGTATGGTTTTTGTTCCATTTTTAATGATTTCTACGTTTTTGAGATTATTGCTTCGAAATCTAGCTAGCTCATATCTCTGATTTCTGAACTGTTAAAGTTTTTGAGTTTTGCCATTGATGAATGTTTGAGTATCTTGATGGTTGATGATAGAAAATAAATCTTTGATGTTAGATTAATGAATTTTGCTAAGTGAATTTTAGTAAAAATGTCAATTTTGGACTAAATTGTGAAATGTGTAAATGTTGTGGTTAAATTGTGAAATAAATGAAAATTATGGGCTATTATGGAAATAAAGAAAATTCGGCTAGCATGGGCTAGTACAAAATTACATGAATTTGTAATTTTACATGATAAAGATTAAATTATAAAAAATTTGAAACATTAGAGGCAAAAGCGTAATTTTGCCAAAATGTGTATAAAGTGTCAAATTGAATAGAAAGGAAATTTAATATACTGAATTTGATATTATATTGATTAGATCAAGATAAGCTGAGATCGAGCTTAGATCAGGGAAAAAGGAAAAAAGGATGAATAACCGATAATTACCATTTGAGCACGAGCAACTCGAGGTAAGTTCGTATAGCTAGAATTGAACTATTAGATACTTGTAATTGTTTAAATTGAATGTATATATGTTGAAAGAATAACTTACTTGAAAGTCAAATTATTGGCTATATGATTATATTATTGTTTACATGAATGGAAGGGAAATGTTATAAATGTTATATACGTACATGGATTCAGTATGATAATATACATTGAGTATGTAAATTGAGAATTTAAATGTATGTACTTACTTGAATTGGAAGTATATGAATTGAGAAAATGAAATATTGATTACTATTGCTTACTTGGATTGTTGATAATTATTGAGCCCCGATTGAACTGTAAGAAGTCGTAGGATACAAGTGACATGTCACTAGGGTTATCGTTTTGGTTGAGATCTAGCATTTGTTGCGGACTCACCATAGCTTGTATGAGCTTACCGATGTATCAGCTCTTATGAGCTTACCATTTCAGTTCTTCTGAGCTTACCGTTTATCAGCTCAGAAGGAGCTTACCGATCATGGCTCGAAAGAGCAAAAATGATGATGAATTGACTGATTTCTGATTAATACACTTATGGTGTATAACTCGAGTATCCTTCGATGTTCTAATAGGTTCAATGGGCATAACTACTATTACTGATCATATGAATAAGATATGTGTTTATACAAATGAATTTCAATTTATTTAGATGAATTATTGTTGTAATCGTTGAATTACTATTAATACTAATGAACTATTGTTTATACGGATGAACTACTGGTCATAGGAATGAATTACAGATTATACAAATAGAAATGAATTGGTATAAATGATATGTGAATCTTATAATATTGATGATATATGGTAAGCTAAAGTATGAACTAAGAGTTATATGTGCTTGAGCTGGAATGGTTATTACTTTCATTTATGATGATCTGATGAAATATGGACATTGTGGTACTAACCCAATAAAGGTTTTATATGTTTAAGCAATTGGCAAATTGGTTGGATTGTATTGAAATGATATTATAGGTTTTATTGAGATATGGATAGGTAAATTAGATGTGATATGAAATATAGATGCTTTAATCATGATATGGCAATTGGTGTGCAAGATACCGAGTATTCGATGTTAATCTCAATGGTTCGACGGAAAAGATGATGATACAGAATGATGATATAATCAATGTAGGTACTTGTAAAACTCTCAACAAGTAAGTGGAAGTTGATAAATTATACACGAAGTCGGTTATATGTAATTATACTTCTTTAATTGTGAATTAATTATTAAATTGTATATAGTACAGACTATTCATACGAGCTTATTAAGCTTATTAGCTTACTCTATTTATTTTTCGTATTTTACAGTGATTGAAAGCTTGCTCGAGTTGGAAGTCATCGAGGATTTCCTCACACTATCCAGGAGTTGTATTGGTATTTTTTAACTCTTTGAAATTAATAATATGGCATGCATAGGCTAGTTAATGTTATAAGATGTTTGAGTTATTTTAGCTATTGTAGCATATATGTGTCTTGATATGTTTAAGCCATGAGATTTGGCTTAATGGATATGATGTTGAATGTGTACAAGTTGATGTGTTTTGACAAGTTTGATAATGGATGAAATGATGCATATATTATATTGCTATGAGATGAGTAAAAGAATTGGAAATGTTTGATTATGGTTGGTATTATACGCAATTTTATGGTATGTTATGCATGTGTATTTGGATAATGGAACTTGATAGTTTGGCATGGAATTGGATGTACAAATGATATTGATTTGGTTATATGAATGTGTACCTTTGAAATGGCACATATTGTGTATTGAATTGAGATTGATTTGGCTGCATATTGGTGTTTAGAAATGGTATAAAATGATGTGGTTTATGTAACAGCCCGAATTAGGGTCTAAATAAAATAGTGGTTTCGAAACCATGAATCCAAAGTCTAAAATATTTTTTCAATCGAGTTTTGGTGTTTATTGGGTGTTTGAATAATTATGTGAAATTTTGGTGCATGAATTTTATTATTTGCATGTCCAATTTGATAGGTTGGACTAAATTACAATAGGTGAAAAATATGGGTTTTAATCCATAGACGTACTTCATTGAATTGGAATCTTTAATTAGAGGTCCTTATGTGGTAATTAGGTCATTTAACTTATTTTGGACAAAAATGCCCAAGGAAGGATGGAATATCAAAGGTTTTTTATGAAGGGCATTTTGGTCATTAGTTAATAAAAGAAATAAAAAGGGAAAATAAACCAAAATTTGTCCATCCTTCTTCCTCCCTTGGTCGAATATGAAGAGACACCATAGCTAGGGTTTCTTCCAACTTTCAAGCTTGATTGTAAGTATCTCCAAGCCCCGTTTTTAATGTTCTTCGTATTTTTGAAATCCTCGTAACTTGCTCTAGCTATTTTTACCACTATTTCAAGCTAAGGTTGATGTTTAAAATTTTACCCATGAATGACATGTAACAGTTGGATGGCTAGTGGTAGAATATGAAAGTTTAAAGTGTGGTGAACAACTTTTACTAGGTGATTTTTGGTGAAAATTGTAAAAAGGACCTAATTGTAAAAGGTGAAATATTATGTGCATAAATTTGAAATGATAGAAATTGAGGGTTGTTATAAGAGGAAAAGTGGTTTGGCTAGGCTTGAAATGTATGAAAATTGAATGAGAATCATCAACCGAGCCTAGGGACTAAAGTGTAAAATTAAGAAAGTTAGGGGTCAAATTGCAAAATTTGTTATAGGAAGATTTTGGGCTGTTTTGAATAATGTGAGTACTAGATGAGCTAAATGTGTCATTATAGATTGAGAAGATCGAGGAATCGACCTTGACTGAGGCAAGGGTAAAGTTTCGGACTAAATTGCAAATTATCACATTTTGTTATCGAAGTAAGTTTATATGTAAATAATGTGTCACTTTCATTTATGTTGTGATATTTTGTTGTAACATGTGAAATGAGATTTAATATCGTATGATTACTTGATAAAAACTTTGAATCGTAGCTGATGAATTGGAATTAAGCGAGGAAATCTCGGATGAACCCTCATAATAGAAAAAAAAAGGTGGTGCTAAGGGGATATACCACGATTTTACATGTTGATTTATTAACGTGGTGCTAAGTGGATATACCACGGTTAAACATGCTGGTTTGAGAACGTGGTGCTAAGTGGATATACCACAAATATAAATGTACATTGATACAAACGTGGTGCTAACTGTGTATACCACACATATCTACATTGATACAAATGTGGCGCTAAGTGCATATGCCATAAATATATATACAGTGACATAAATGTGGTGCTAAGTGTGTATACTTCGAAAACCTGTGTTGACTTGAAAGTGTGGTGCTATGTGCGCAAGCCATGGATTTAGACATTTATTAAAGAGGGTGGAGCTATGTGCGGAATCCACCAAGTATTGGTTACTATTCTGAAGTGTTTATCAGGAAGGGTTACTAAGTGACATTTTTTTTAATGTGACTATGTGATGATAAGTACAGGAATTTAAATATATGTATATAGGAGCAATGTCTATGCTACGTATGTGGATTACGGTAAGGTCAAATTGAGTAAGTGAAATCACAAGACTCATGTCCAATAAAATTGATATGTTATGCTCTTGGGTGCTATGTTTGTTGTTGTGATTATTATTGTTTACATATAGACTTACTAAGCTTTCCAAAAGCTTAATCCTTTCTCTTTTCCCTTATTTTATAGAGTAGTCAAGCCAGCTCAGAGATCAAGAAGCGTCGGAGGATCACCCACATTATCCATAATGTTCTTTTGGTATTGTAATATATACTTTTTTGGATTATGGCATGTATAGGGACTTAGTGGGGTTGTAAGTGTCATGTTGGTTTTGCTATATTATGGCAATTGTCATTGATAAGTCATTTCGTAATTAAGGCCATGTGATTTGGCCAATGATGATATTGGTTATTTATATATCCTTATGGGATAGTTCATGGAATGCTTGGTGTGTTTGTGTGTGGTTAAGTTAAAATGGACGATTAGTGGTTAAATGAGGTCATTTAGATGCCTAAAAATGTGCCTAGAATGTGGTAATAAAATTGGTATAATTTGTAGGTGTTTTGGGACAAAGAATGGCTTGGAAAATAGCCTAACTTAGGGCCACACGGCCAGCCCCCACAGCCATGTGTGTAGGGAATGTGAACCTTGTATGAAAATTTTAGAGAATAAGGACGTCACACGGCCTGGTCATATGGGCGTGTCCCATGGCCGTGTGACCAAAATTGTATGCTGACGTCATAAATAGAATGTCCTAGTTTTTCACACGGTGAGGCCACACGGGCATGTCGAGGTCGTGTAAAGGACACGAGCGTGTGCTCGACTGTGTGAAAACCCCTGTAGGTTTGAAATGAAAAATAATTTTCCAAAAATTCAACACGGGTAAGGGGACACGGGCGTGTGTGACCACACGGGCGTGTGCCTTGTTTTTGACCTAATTTTCCAAAATTCTTCTAAGTTCTCAGTTTGGTCTCGGACCACTTCCAAATCATGTTTTGGGCCGCATAGGCCCATTTTAAGGATCATATGATATATTATGTAAAAGTTTTAAATTGGAATAAAATCTTATGACTCGTATTTATATGATTGGTCGTGATATTGTCCGGTAATGCCTCGTACTCGGTTTTGGCATCGAAACTAGGTAAGGGGTGTTACAGTTTAGGTATGGTTGAGGAGGGTGAGAAATGTGGCTTAAATCAAGCCTATTTTCGTGCCACATGGCCTGAGCACATAGGCTTGTGACTCGACTGTGTGACCCCTACACCTTAGTTAAAACAAGTCAGTGAGTTACACGGCATAGACACATGGGCGTGTTTACTAGCCGTATGTGGCACACAGGCTGGCACATGGGCATGTGGCTAGCTGTGTGACCCAAGTCAGTAACCCCTATAGATTTCTCATGGCCTGGCACACGGGTGTGTCCTCGGCCGTGTGACCCAAGTTACCCAAAGGTTTCCAATATCATCGGTTTAGTCTCAAACCACTTCAAAGCTTGTTTTAAGGCCTCGTAGAGCCTCGTAAGGGACAATTTGATTGTGTTTGATTGACGTTTGAATTTATTTAATGTTTATAAAATGTATAGTTATTTGATGTGTTTTGATCAGTAATGCCTCATAACCCTAATCTGGCGATAGACACGGGTTAGGGGTGTTACAGTTAGACTGATACGGGATCATCTAAAAGCGGCTTCTGATAGGCAAAAATCCTACATAGATCTGAAGAGAAAGGATATTGAGTATTCAGTGGGAGACTATGTGTTCCTTAAGGTTTCGCCATGGAAGAAGATTCTAAGGTTCGGTCATAAGGGCAAGTTAAGCCTTAGGTTTATTAGGCCATACCAAATTCTAAAGTGAGTGGGACTGATCGCTTATCAGTTGGAGCTACCTCCAGAGTTAGACTGTATGCATGATGTGTTCCACGTCTCGATGTTGAGGCGCTACCGCTCTGATCCTACTCATGTCGTCCTTGTGGAGGAGATTGAGGTTAGCCCAAACTTGACCTTTGAGGTGGAGCAGATTCAGATTCTAGATCACGACGTAAAGGCTCTGAAGAGGAAGACTATTCTACTAGTGAAGATTCTGTGCCGAAATCATAGCACTGTGGAGGCCACATGGGAACCTGAGGATGCGAAGCGTCAACAGTATCCTCATCCGTTCTGACAAGTAAATTTCAAGGCTGAAATTTTCTTTTAGAGGGTGGTGTAACGCCCAAAATTCTTATTTTTGGTTTTTGTTGAAATGTGGAATAAATGCGTATCTGCTTCAGTGGTTAAGTGTTCTGAGTGTGTTTGAAAGGTCCCAAGTTCAAGCCATGTCTTTGGAAAATTTTGGGATTCTTCTGAATTAAGCCTTATCTTTGGTCAGTAAGTTTTTAATTATTTGTTGGTAAGTATTTAATAGAATGGGCCTACTGGTTTGGTGGTTAAGTAGAGTGTTAGTTTGATGGAGGTCCTGTGTTCAAATCCCTACATAAGCTAGGGAATTATTTTTGCTATGGGTGTCGTGTAGGAGTTTGAAGTGAGTTAAAATGCTAAGAAGTTGAGATGTAGTAGGGTTAGTGGAGTGATTTAGAGGATGTTGGGATATCTATCTAGTTCTCTTTCTTTTTCACAAATTCGGCTCTCCCTCTTTCTCAATTTCTCTAACGTTAGTTCTTCTAATTTTGCTTCATTCTCTGAATTGTTGTCATGCTCTTCATTTGTTTTGTGGCCACTACTTTTTTGGGGTTCTCGTTTGGTTGGTAAGTGAAGGTTTGTTAATGGTTATTGTTTTGTTTGGGGTTTTAAGTGATGGTCAATAGGAAGGATAACCGATAGGGGAGGTAACCATGGTATTTGTGGCTTAGGTGAAGGAAGTGGTGCATTGGGTTAACCTCAACGGCTTGAATCATGGTTGTGATCATTCTTGGTAAGCGTTTAGTCGATCTTTGTGAATTTGAGTAATCGTGTTAGTTTCGTATTTGACCGTTTAAGGTGCTGGGTATTCTGTTGTTAGGTTTTGGAAGGCTCAAGGTTGCTTAAACATCGAATCATTACTAGGTGTGTACCTAAAAACACAGAAAACAAGGTTTCGACGAAAGCCAAAAACACCACTATCGATGCCCAGCGTGTGGTCACTCGTGTGGTAGGCCATTTGATCGACGAGGCCAAGCCGTGCACATAAGACATGGCTGTGTGATGGCTAGGTAGGCCGTGTGCAACACACGAGTTAGATTGATTTGGGTCGTGTGGGCTACACAGGCATGTGAGTCCACACGAGTAGTCTACACAGGCGTGTGGGATTCTGGGCCAAGCCGTGGGATCCACGCTGCCAAGGCCAAATTTACTGTATGTTTGCATTGCATTGTGTTGGGATGATGATATTTGGAGGATGTGTACTAAAAGGCTTTTAAGCCTATTGACTGGTAGCTCAACTGCAATATATTCTGAAAGGCTCTTAAGCCTATTTGACTGGCAACTCAGCTGCATTATACTAATATGTGCCGCATTTGGTACAGCTTGGAGTGTAGTGCTGGGTGGGTGTTTTAAACACCACAGGAAATGTGGGATGGACAAAGATGGTGTATTAGAGGCTGGTGGGTAGGATTTTGTTTTCTAATCACTGCATGCACAACTGTTACTGTGATGGGTTAAGGCCCTAATGCATATATGATACTGTAACTGAAATGGGCTAAGGCCCGAACTGTTACTGAAACTGTAATGGCCCCTGATTGCATTTGACTGTATACTACTGTGATTGACTGTATGTTTGTTTTTTGTAGGGATTACACACTGATTTGTACATGTAATCCCCAAACATAGACGGATTGGTGCGGCGGAGGACTCAGCGGTGGCCACACGTTTGTTAGAGACTGTTTTCAATTCAGTATGTTTTAATGTTATTTTTGCTTAACTTTCTTGGAGGTATTTTGTGTACTTTTGGGACTTTTCGGATTGTTTTCATAATTTTGGGTTTTATTTATTTATATGGATTTTATAATTGTGGAAACCCAACAAAACAAACAATTTACTTAAGCACAATAGTTTTCGTAAAAACTAAATTTTTCTTAAACCTAAACGATTTTTATTTAAATTCAATGGTTTTTCAAAAGCTTCCACGACACAAATAAGTTTTAACTGAATGGAGTAATTGGATAAGCTTTTTTTAGGTTAATAAGAGATAAAGAATAGTAATTACCCGGAAATAGTTTTATCGTGTCAACTTAATTTTCAAGCACCCTATCATATGATATCGCCAAATTCGACCATAACGTCCAGGCCGAGTTTGGGGTGTTACATATCAGGAAGCAACTGGATAGTTTATAACGGGAAGTTCGAGCGAGCACTAATAGGACGTTTATATAGAGCTACGTTTGTGTCCACAACATATGCAGGATAACAATCGATCGCATAATAGGACGTCACAAAGAGCTGCATTTGTGTATGCAACATATGTAGGATCACAACCGATCAAGTAACAGGATGCTCATAAAGAGTTACGGTAGCCTGCAACATATGCAAATCACTATTGATCAGGATGCTTGCAGGAACACTATAATGGGAAGCTTGAGAGGGCTTATATGTCGATGCTCTTTCGAGCTACGGTATGTTTGCAACATACTCAAGATCAATACCAATTGGGAAATCCAGTATCCACCGGCTTTCATTATTCAAATGGGACTTGACATTTTTCGGGCATAGTGATCATTTCATATACTTATACCATTTATAAAATTTACATACACACATTTATCAGAAATTCAACCAATTTCATATACATAGCACTTCTACAATCCACGTATACAATATTCACATCAATTCAAACATATAACTATATAATTAAGTTACACGAACTTACCTCAATAAATGTTCGTGTACATAAAATCTACTAATTCGACACTTTCTCTTTTCCTCGCTCTAACTCCAAATTTGATCTATATGGATCTGTACGATTAAATTTAACATCAATTTAATACAATTCATACTCAATTCAGTCCAATTCACATCTTAGTCAAAATTACCATTTTGCGCCTAAACTTTTAATTAATAACAATTTTGTCCCTGGGCTCGAAAAATGAAATTCATGCCATTTAATCCTTATTCCAAGCCTAACTAAATTTTACATGTAACATTTACAGCCCATGTGTTTCATAAAAATCAAAAATTTTCCATAGATTTCACCTTTTTAGAATTTAGTCCCTAAATAACAATTTCATCAAAATTCATTTAACAAAAGTTGTTTATCTTTCAACAACCTTTCATTTTCTACCATAAATTTCAAAATTTTTAGCATATTCATCCATGGAAAAACTTTGATATTTTGACAATTTTGCAAATTAATCCCCAAAATAGATAATTAGGTTACTATGATCTTGGAAATATAAAAATTATTAAAAACGGGTCAACAAAACATACCTAATTAAGCTTGATTAATTTTCTTTCTCTCTCCTAGGGTTTCCATAAAATTTTGGGGATAAAGATGATATAAAATGATGATATTTTATTTTTGGTTATAATTTATCGTCTTTATTTTTCATCTTTCTAATTTTGTCCTTTTCTTTATTTTATTTTCCATGGATGAATCATCATCCTTACCCAGTAAGCATTTTTAAATGGTCTATTTACCATATAAGGACCTCCACTTTGAAGTTCTATAGCTATTTAATCCTTTTAGCTATTAGAACTCAACTTTTGCACTTTGTGCAATTTGGTCCTTTATCAAAATAAACAGGTAATTGGTAAAATTTCCTTACGAAATTTTCATATGACATTATTATCATACCGTAGATCATAAAAATAATTTAAAATAAATTTTCTTTCCAGAATCAGATTTGTGATCTCGAAACCACTGTTTCAATTTCTATCAAAAACAGTCTGTTACAATTGTTCCTTCCCTTTTCATGCCCTTTGAACCACTTAGAATAATATCAAATACATGGGAACTCTGACACAAAGTGTGCTAAACATATGGTCAAAACCATTCCTTTTCCTTTTCCTTTACATCATTGCTCATTCTAGCCATAAAATTGGTCTACTCACATAAGCTGATGGTTGGAATGTAAGCTACATGATGCCATTCACGCAAGCTGATGAGTATCCACAACAAATGTCTAAACTTAGCCATTGGTAGGACATTTAGGACCAGCACGCAAAACATGGTAACCATAATGATATGTCATTTATATCCTATATATTCCTAAAGTTTAAATGGTGCTCGATAATCATCGTAACATCATTAGATTTCCATCATTCATTTACATGGTAAATAACACAATAACATATATATATATATATATATATATATATCAAAATAACATTAAAATGTTATTTAAACATATGAACTTACCTCAATAATAGAAATGTTGAAACAAGGTCAACTAATCCAAGGCTTTAGATTTTCCTCGATCTAGATCCGTACGAGGTTTATCTTGATCTAAATAAGAAAATTTAATCCATTTAATATTCATACTATTCAATTTATCCAGAATTCATACTTTTGCATATTTACACTTTTGCCCCTAATATTTCAACTTCTTTGCAATTAGTCCTGAAGCTCATAAATGGAAATTTATGTAATTTCATCCTCATTTCATGCTAGTTGGTTTACCTAACAACTCATATCAATTCATACAAACAATCATTTCACAATTTTACCATGATATTTTATTACTTTTACAAATAAGTCCCTGAATGACAATTTCATCAAAAATCACTTTACAAAACTTGTTTATTTGACAACAATGACTCGTAATATTTTATTAAATTTCAAGAATCATGCAAAAATACTCATGCAAAACCCTTAAACCTTAAATATTTTTGCAAATTAGTCCCTGGGCTAGATAGATTAAGCTACAATGATCCCGAAAACATAAAAATAATAAAAAACGAGACAAATCTTATTTACATGCAAGCTAGCAAGTGACTAAAGCTTTAAAACCCTATCAATGGCTTTCTCTCCTTCAAAATTCAGTGGATGAAACACTTAGGAAGATGAAAATTTGTTTGTATTATTTTTACTTTAACTAATTTATTAATTTACAAATATAACCTTTACTTAACACCAAAATTTCATTAATACCTGTCCATGTACATCCACTAACCTCATTAATGATCTAATTACCATCTAAGTCCTTTCACTTTAAAGTTCTATAGCTATTTGACACTCTTAACTAATAGAACTATACTTTTGCATCTTTTACGATTTAGTCCTTTTCACATAATTAAGCATGCAAACGTTAAAATTTCGTAACGAAATTTTTATACAACCATACCAACATACTATAAATAATAAAATAATAATAAAATAAATATTTACTCGTCCAATTTGTGGTCTCAAAACCACTATTCCAATTTTACTAAAAATGGGCCGTTACACTCAACTAAGAGGTTGTTGGCTCTTTCTCTTTATTTTCTAACAACATGTAACACCCCAAGCCCGGCCCAGATGCTATGGCTAAATCTGGTGCCGTCACATTGAAGGGTGAAACATAGAATTCGATGTTGTTGAAAAACCTAAAATATTTGGTCAATTCACTATTAAATAGTAACTTTAAAATGGGTTTTCACTTCCAAAATGTGCGTCGTTCGTTGAGTTATTAGCTTTTAAAATGAAATGCCATTGAAAATCCAAAATAGGTTTAGCCTCTTTGAGTATTTTAAGGGTTGATTAAAAACCTTACATTGTTAACGAAAACTTTTTCCTTTAAAACCGTTATTAAACTTTCAACATTTGTTTACAGCAGAAGCTTTTCTTTGAAAACCTTTGTATACTTATGTTTGCCTTGTAAAACGTTGTTTTCTTTTAAACTGAGACCTAAAACTAGTAGCTAAAAACCAAAGTGAGATAAAAACCCAAAATTAAAAATAAAGTCCAGAGAGGCCCTATTACAATACAAACCCAAATAATAAACAGAAATAAAATAAAGTACTAAAAATGTAGCTGTCCATAGTGTGGCCACCTCTGAGTCCTCCGATGCGTCAAACTATCTAACACTAGGGATTAGCTACACAATTAAACAGAAGGGTGAGTTTACGAAAACTTAGTGTGTACTACCCCATCAAACAAATAACATGCAACACATCAGTCTGGGCCTAAGCCCATTACAGTAACAGTGGCAATTGGGCCTTAGCCCGTAACAGCCTCGGTTAGGCCTTAACCCATAGTAGTATCAGATATCAGAATATGAAATGCAAATAACCCCAACCAACCCTGCACTCTGTCTCTAACCCCGCATTCTTATGGGGATTAAATCAACCCACCCATCCCTACACTCAAATGTTAGCACCGGTTGCGGCACTAACCAGTATCGCAGCAAAGCTGTCAATCATATTAGCGGCTTTAAGCCGTCGGTGGGTCCATAGTCGTCTCGTGTGACCTGTGCGACCCTAACAGATCAATCACTTCCTTTAGTTACATAATCCCATCCCCATGCAGCATAATATCACACATGAATGCAAAGCATAAATATTCGACGGCATACTTAATCAAACACATATCACATAGGGGTATTATAGACATTTTCCCTACA
This sequence comes from Gossypium stocksii, assembly GCA_020496765.1. Taxonomy (NCBI): domain Eukaryota; kingdom Viridiplantae; phylum Streptophyta; class Magnoliopsida; order Malvales; family Malvaceae; genus Gossypium; species Gossypium stocksii. Next base: position 59,499,144 of record CM035624.1, on the reverse strand, counting down.
GAGGCATAATGGTCATTTCTTAGTTCAGGGTCTTGGTACACTTATTGACCCATCAGTAGGTCCATAGTCATCTCGTGTGACTCGTACAACCTTTAGCAATCAAATAGTGCAATTGGGCCCCAAGCCATTATGTGGCCCAAGTGAGGCCCACACACTCATGTGGCCCGCTAAGCCAAGAATTGACCTTAGCCATGTGAATGACATAGTTAAGTCCAATAATTCTCGCATGTCCATGATAAATACCCGTGTGGGGCCCATAAGCCCATTGGGTCTACATGCCCCATTTCGGCCCAACATAGCCCAAGCGCTCATGGTGGCCTCTACCATCATATCAAATTTTCCATAAGTACGTTTGTGCGCTTGTGTGGTGACCATCATCGTACTTTTTGGCTTTTCAGCTTTTCGCCGTTCTATGATTTAAAGTGTGATGTACACATCTGTTACTAAACGTGCTAAGATCCACGTGCGTCCAAACCTTACAGTCATTCCAGGCAACTAGTAAGCCTTTCAATCATTAATGATCATAAGTACTTAATCTCATGTAATGCCCTGAATTTGGGCCTAGAAGTATTAGGCCTTGAGCAAGGGAACGGTTAGGAAACTGTGCATAAAAGTTTATTTGAGCTAGGAAATGACATAATTAAATGTCTGCTCAAGTAGTTAAGGGTCCTAAGAGGTGTCGGAGAAGTCCTAAGATCAAACCTGGGCTTTAGCAAAATTTTGTTTTAAGTGAATTAAAGCCCAGATGCTTGGAAGTAGGCCTTTTAAATTATTGTGGTTAAGAAATAACACAAGAAGCCAAGTGGTTTAGTGGCAAAGTGGTGCCACATTAGAGGGAGGGAGGTGGCATCATAGGGGTGGCAAGGAGGTCCAGGGTTCGAGTGTTGGCATGATACACTGCGGGGTATTTATTTTGCACATTTGGTTAGCTAGTGGTTAAGTTGAAATTGAAATCTAGAGGAGAAAGTTTGAATTGGTCAAGTGAGGAAATCAAGGAGTGGATCATTAAGGAAATTAAGGAGGGGATTATGGAGTGATAAGGGGAGAAAATCAAGGAGATTTGAGTTGTTGGGGAATTGAAGCCGAAATTTGAATGTAGCACTCTAAATTTCGGCCAAAGGGGTTTTGATACATATTTTTTACTTTGATGAGTTTTTTTTCTTTTCTTTTTTGATTTTGGCCAGCTTGGTTACCAAAACTGAAGTTCCTTTTTCTCATTCTGTGTTGTCGAATTTACGCAAGAGTGACCTCTCGTGTGTTCTTTTTGCTTGGTGTCACTCTACTTTCTTGTTAACAAATTTTGTGTTACCATTTAGGCAACTTTTGTACCATTTCTACCAATTTCTCCTTCGGCCAATTGCATCTCCCTATGTTCTTCTTTCTTGTGCTAAAAAGTGATCTTCTATTCTCTTTATCTCTTCTATCCTCTTCTCCAACCAGTTTGTACCATAACCGAACCTTTTTATTGTGCTTCTTATCCATTTTCTTGTCTAGGCTGATTCTCTCACACTCTCTCTTCTTGCAATTTCTAGCATTCGTTCTTTAATCAAAAGGGTTCGACTTGGGGGGTCTGTTCTGAGTGTTCATATTACACTTTCATTTTCTTCTCCTCTTTTTGCCGTGGGTAAGTGCAAGTATTAATGGCTTTTTTGTTAGGAATTCTCGTTATGGGTACTATTTACTTTTTCTTCTGCCGATCTTCCCTCTCTTCTCTTATTCTGATATTGATTATTACCTAGGTTCTCACAATGATTCATAGAGGGCCAAGCGACTTGATGTAAACAACATTCCACTCTCAATTCTTCACTAAGGTGAGCGTTCCTGCCTAGTTGGTTGGAGGATGAATAATTTTGATGGCCTGTAAACGGTCAAGTGTGGTTTTAGTCGCATGGTTATTTGATTTCTCTTAATCAGGCTTGATTCGATGTAAAATCTATCAAAGGGTTTAACCTTGCTAACGATTAGAGAGGGTTTAACAAGGTTCGATCTATTAAGGTAAGTGATATTATGGTTTCGGATTTTGGTTGGAAAAAGAGGATAATTATAAGGATCAAATGGTTAACTGTTAGTCTTGGATGTTGTAGGTTCAGTGCTAGGGATTCGTAGTGCGCTTTATAACAGGTGTGTACACACACCACTCAAACTATAAATTGGCAAATGCCGAAATGCCGAAATGTCAAAAAGTCAGAAGTTCAGCAATGGTTGCCACACGAGCATGCGAACGCACGTGTGGAGAATCTGATGCGATAATAGAAGCCACCATGAGTGACCTCAGGGCTTTAGACCGATTTTATGCTGAAATGGGCCCTGTGGGCCCAATGGTTTGTGGGCCCTACATGGGTCTTTATTATAGATATGTGGAAATATTAGATCTGGCTATGTCGCTTACATGGCTAAGGTTAATTTTGGGCTTAGCGGGCCAAATAAGCATGTGGGCCTCATGGGATGGCTGAATGGGCTTTGTGCCTACTTGTGTGTTTGTTTGGAAAAGGTTGGACACGTCACCTGAGATGACTGTGAACCTACTGATGGGTCGGTATGTGTATTTAGACCTCGAATTGCAAAATGACCGTTATGCCCCAAGGGGCAAAATGTTTGAAATGCCCCTACATGATATATGACTGATTTTGTATGCCAATTGATGAGATGATGCATTCATGCATGCAATATTATGCTGCATGGAGATGGGATCTCATGGTTGGAGGAAGTGATTGTTCTGTCAGAGTCGCACGGGTCACCCGAGATGACAGTGGACCCATCGATATGATCTGTTATGGTCGTACGGGTTGCCCGAGACTACTGTGAACCTAGTTGCATGAGTCGCCCGAGATGACCGTGGACCTACCAAAGGCTTAAAGCCGCTTATACTTTTGGCAGCCCTACTGCGATATTGGTTAGTTCCGCAACCGATGCTACATTAGGAGTGTAGGGTTGGATGGGACACGGAGTGCAGGGTTGGTTGAGGCTAGTATGCATTACATTCATTGATTCTGATTCTACTATGGGCTCAGGCCCAACTAAGGCTATTGTGGGCTAAGGCCCATTTGTCATTATTACCGTATTAGGCTTAGGCCAATTTGATGTGACGTATGTTGTTTGATTGTTGGGGGTAGTACACACTGAGTTTTTGTAAACTCACTCTTTTTTTGTAATTTTTCAGGTAATCCTCAATAGGCAGTTCGACGTATTGGAAAACTTAGAGGTGGCCACGCTATGGACTTATGGTTTTATAATTTAATTTACTTTCTTTTTCTGACTTTACTATTTTAGTTTTTATTTTCGGGTTGTAATAAGGCCTTTCTCTGATTTTTCTTTAATTTCAGGATTTTATTTATGCTTGATTACTTAACTATTAGTTGTTAAAAAACCTCGTGATTTATAATTAAAGAAAAGTAATTACGTTTTACAAATTGAACCTATGTATGCAAACATTTTCAAAAAGTAAGCTTCTGCTACAATCGAAACTAGGGGGATTGGCAAGGAATATAAAAACTAGGATTTTCAAAGAAAACAACTTAAAGTTTTAAACAATCTTTAACATATATAAGTTTTCACTGGTAAGTGATTGAAGCTTAAATATTTCTCAAGCGAGGCTTGGCTTTTGAAAATAAAAACCCATTTTTTAAATTCTGTTTTAAATTCTCAAGCTTAAATTCTATTTCCACCAATATCAGACATGACGTTTTTCCCTTCAATGTGACGCCGCTAAATCCGACCATAACGTTCGGGCTAAATTTGGAGTGTTACATTTGTGGTATCAGAGCTAGGTTACAAAACTCAAAATGTGAAATGGGTTTTAGTTATGAATTTTAAATTTATTTACAAATGATTTGAAGTATTTTTGAAGGATTTTATTGTGTGACACTCTGAGTCTCCAACGTCGAGCCAAGTAAGTTTTCTTGATACTGAAATTTATTTAAACTGTTATACTGTAGATAAATACTGGGATTACTTTAGATTGTGGACTATACTGAGACTATTTAGTTAGAGTAAAACTGAAACCGTAGGAAAACTAAAACTGTAGTGAGCTTACGACTGCGAAAACAACTCTTAACTACCACTTTCATAAAACATCTACTTAATCATTGAAACTATGAGCTAAATTACATAAAATTTATAATTTAGATAATATGCGAAGCGATAATGAGCAATAGAAGGGGTGCAAGAGGCCGCGGCAGAGCCCACGGGAGTGCCAGAGCTGAGTCTTCGTCATCGGGCCACTTGCCCAACGTTGAGGCAAGGGAGGCACTGGCTTCCCCTGTTATTGAGGTAGGGTCATATGATCAGGCAGCTGGGGATGACGCCTTGTCCCAGGCAATGCTCTGTATTTTGGAAAGGGTTGTTGGGACAGCTGGGAATAATACCGTTACTATAGGTCGTGGGTCGATTATGGAACAACTCCGGTCAAATAGAGCAGAGATTTTCAGGGGAGTTTCTAGGGTGACTCCTAGTGTGGCTGAGTACTGGTTGGAGGCCACGAAAAGGATTATGGATGACCTTGACTGCATCCCTAAAGAGAAGTTGAAGGGTGTCGTGTCCTTGCTGCGAGATGAAGCCTACTAGTGGTGGTTTACTGTGAAATAAGGAGCTCAACCTGATCAGTTTACTTGGGAGCTCTTCAAATCTGTGTTCCAAGAGAAATATGTGGGCACAAGTTATGTGGATGCCTGAAGGAAGGAATTTTTGAACTTGGTTCAAGGGGATAGATCGGTGGCTGAGTACGAGGCTGAATTTTTACGACTTAGTTGGTATGCTCGGGGGATAGTAGCTATGGAATATGAGCATTGTGTTCGATTTGAGGACAGCCTCAGTGGTAGCTTACATGTTCTGATAGCTCCACAGAGGGAGCAGAATTTTGCTGCACTGATGGATAAATCAAAGGTTGCTGAGGAGGTGAAGTGCATTGAGCGCTAGAATCGGGAAAAAGAAAAGAGTGGAAGCAAGAGGGGTATAGAACCTCTCAGATCTATGCAGACGCCTAAGAAATAGGCCAGAGTAGATGGGCCAGTCAGAGTTGGGCCCTATTTTAGCACTTTTGGGTTGCCACATTGCGCTGATTGTGGAAGACACCATGGGGGTGAATGCTGGAGAAGGATGAGAGCCTGTCTGAGTTGCAGATCGATGGAGCATCGTGTTAGAGACTGTCCTCAAAGGCCAGATCAGATGCAAGCTATAGGCAAAGTTAATGTGCAGCCGCCAAGAGGAGGGCAGCAGCCGCCAAGAGGCTGTGGGCAGGCCAGGGGTGGAAACAGTTTGGGTCGTGGAGCACTAGGTGGAGGTGCTAGTTATGCTGAGGCAAGGCAGCCAGCTTTAGTCTATGCAGCATGCCACCGAGAGAACGGAGACCCTCGGGATGCGAATACTAGTACGTACTCTATCCCTAGTGTGCTGTATATTTATTTTGGATTTGGAATTACAGTTAGAGTGCGCAGTGGTAGCGTAGTGGTGTAGTTGTTATACAACTACCTTGTTAGTTGGAAATTTTGGGAACGAAATTTCTTTAAGGGGGTAGAATTGTAACACCTTGAATTTGGGCCTAGAAGTATTGGGCCTTGAGCAAGGGAACGGTTACGAAACTGTGCATAAAAGTTTATGTGAGCTAGGAAATGACACAATTAAATGTCTACTCAAGTGGTTAAGGGTCCTGAGGGGCGAAGTCCTGGGATCAAACTTGGACTTTAGCAAAATTTTGGTTTTAAGTGAATTAAACCCTGGATGCTTGGAAGTAGGCCTTTTAAATTATTATGGTTACGAAATAACACAAGAAGCCAAGTGGTCTAGTGGCAAAGTGGTGCCATATGAGAGGGAGGGAGGTGGCGTCATAGGGATGGTAAGAAGGTCTAGGGTTCGAGTGTTGGCATGGTACACTGAGGGGTATTTATTTTGCACCTTTGGTCAGCTAATGGTTGAGTTGATATTTAACTCTAGGGGGAAAGTTTGAATTGGTCAAGTGAGGAAATCAAGGAGTGGATCATGGAGGAAATTAAGAAGGGGATTATTGAGTGCTAAGGGGAGAAAATAAAGGAGATTTGAGTTTTTGGGGAGTTGAAGCCAAAATTTGAATGTAGCACTCTAGAATTTCGGCCAAAGGGGTTTTGATGCATATTTTTTACTTTGATGAGTTTTTTTTCTTTTCTTTTTTGATTTTGGTCAGCTTGGTTGTCAAAATTAAAGTTCCTTTTTCTCATTCTATGTTGCAGAATTTACGCAAGAGTGACCTCTCGTGCATTCTTTTTGCTTGGTGTCGCTCTACTCTCTTGTTAGCCAATTTTGTGTTACCATTTAGGCAACTTTTGTACCATTTCTACCTATTTCTCCTTAGGCCGATTGCATCTCCCTCTGTTTTTCTTTCTCGTGCCGAAAAGTGATCTTCTATTCTCTTCATCTCTTCTATCATCTTCTCCAATCAGTTTGTGCCATCACCGAACCTTTTTACTTTGCTTCTCATCCATTTTCTTTGTCTAGGCCAATTCTCTTACACTCTCTCTTCTTGCAATTTCTAGCATTTGTTCTTTAATCAAAAGGGTTTGACTTGGGGATTTTGTTTCGAGTGTTTGTATTGCACTTTCATTTTCTTCTCCTCTTTTTGTCGTGGGTAAGTGTAAGATTAATGACTTTTCTGTTAGGAATTTTAGTTACGGGTACTATTTACTTTCTCTTCTGCTCAATCTTCCCTCTCTTCTCATATTATGATATTGGTTATGACCTAGGTCCTCACGAGGATTGATAGAGGGACAAGCGACTTGAAGTAAACAACATTCCACTCTCAGTTCTTCACCAAGGTAAGCATTCTTGTCCGGTTGGTTGGAGGCCGAATACTCTTGATGGCCTATAAACAGTCAAGTGTGGTTTTAGTCACATGGTTATTCGATTTCTCTTAATAAGGCTTGATTCGATGAAGAATCCGTGAAAGGGTTCAACATTGCTAACGATTAAAGAGGGTTTAACAAGGTTTAGTCGATTAAGGTAAGTGATATTATGGTTTCAGCTTTTGGTTGGAAAAGGAGGATAATTGTAAGGATCAAATGGTTAACTGTTAGTCTTGGATGTTGTAGGCTCGGTGCTAGGGATTCGTAGTGCGCTTCATAATTGGTGTGTACACACACCACTCAAATTATAGATCGGCAAATACCGAAATGCCCAAATGTCGAAACCTGGAAGTTCGACAACGATTGCCACACAAGCATGCAAATGCACGTGTGGAGAATCTGATGCGATAGTAGAGGCCACCATGAGTGACCTCATGGGCTTTGGCCGATTTTGGGCCAAAATGGGCTGTGTGGGCCCAATGGGTTTGTGGGCCCCACACGGGTCTTTATTATGGATATGTGGAAATATTGGACCTGGCTATGTCGCTAACATGGCTAAGATTAATTTTGGGCTTAGAGGGCCAAATAAGCATGTGGGCCCCACGGGCTGACTTAATGGGCTTTAGGCCCACTTGCACTGTTTGTTTGAAAAAGGTTGCACGGGTCACTCGAGATGACTGTTAACCTACGGATGGGTCAGTATGTGTATTTGACCCCGAATTGCGAAATCATCGTTATGCCCCGAGGGGCAAAATGACTGAAATGCCCCTACATGATATATGACTGATTTTGTATGCCAATTGATGATATGTTGCATTCATGCATGTAATATTATGCTACATGGGGATGGGATCTCGTACTTAGAGGAAGCGATTATTCTATCAAGGTTACATGGATCGCCTGAGACGACTGTGGACCCACCGATATGGTTTGTTATGGTCGCATGGGTCACCCGAGACGATTGTGGACTTGGTTGCACGGGTCGCCCAAGATGACTGTAGACCCATTCTGGTAGGGTCGCACGGGTTGCCCGAGACGACTGTGGACCTACCAAAGCCTTAAAGCTGCTTCTACTTTTGGCAGCCCTGCTGTGATACTGGTTAGTGCCGCAACTGGGGCTATATTGGGAGTTTAGGGTTGGACAGGACACGGAGTGCAGGGTTGGTTGAGGCTAGTATGCATTACATTCATTGATTTTGATTCTGCTATGGGCTTAGGCCCAATTGAGGCTATTGCGGGCTAAGGCCCATTTTCCACTGTTACTGTAATGGGCTTAGGCCAACTTCATGTGACGTATGCTGTTTGATTGTTGGGGGTAGTGCACACTGAGTTTTCGTAAACTTACTCTTTTTTTTTTAATTTTTCAGGTAATCCTTATTCGGCACTACTCTTCCCTTAATTCAAACCTCCTTGTTTTACTCCACCGATTTCTCCTCCAAATTTATACCAACCTCTATCCACATCCCCTGATTTTCTCCCCACATGACCAATTCAAACTCCACATTGCAGAGTTTTGGTCATATCCAAAAACTTACACAGCCCAGGAGCAAAATAAAATCCCTATTGCATAGTCCAAGACTCGAACTCTAGACTTCTGACACTTATAGTACACGACTTATCCTCTGAGCCAGCAAGCTCTTTTCTGTCATATTTTAATCACAAAAATTTAAAAGTCTTACAAGCTAGAGTTAGGGTCCCTTCAAGTGTCAAAAACAAAAATTTTCCATAAGCCAATGCTTGAACCCAGGACTTCTCAGAGACTCCCAAACACTCCTAAATCACTTAACCAATAGTGCAAACATGCATTTTATGCCACAACATACAAAAATTACAGGCTTAAATTTTTGGGGCATTACACAACATGTAGTTATGATATGTTAATATAAATATTGTTATAATTGTCATAACGTTGCCTACATAAGAGTACGGGGGCCTAGTAAGCAAAGCTAGACACAGAGGGCCTAAATTAGCGTAGATTCGCCACTAACCAATTAGGGCTAGGTTGGTTAGCTACCTATCGTCTAAAAGTATAGAATTAATACTATGGAAAAATCTTAAAAGTCTAGACTTGAATTCATCACCAAATTTCAGGTTTGGGAGTACGATTATGTGTGGGGAAGATAATAACACCCCCACAACACCTATCCGGGGATAGTCCTGCGGGGTCGTAGGAGTTAGGTTTTTTTTATTTAAGCATATTAATGTCTTAATCTAGGCTAAAATCTTATGAAAAACTTAAATAAAAACTCTAAAGAAAATGCCTCCGGTTCACATGTAACTCGATTAAGATGTGTTCACCAAACTTATCTAATTTGAAACTTAAATTAGAGATTTTTACTTTTAATGGGAGCCCTAAAGGATACCTAAATAATTCTAGTAAGATATCTTCAATTCCTAAAATTAATTCTATTTTAGAATTCTAAAAAAAAAAACAACTTAGAAATTACCAATGAATTAATAGAAATATTAAAATCAATCTACAACATATTTGTTCTTTTATTATTGTTATTATTATTTAAAAGATTTCGTTAATAACATTGAACCTATCAGGATCTTACGAAAGTATCCTATGTTGAGTTTATAATTTATTTTACTTTAAAATTCTTGATCTAATGTTTAAATTCATCAAAATCCTAAAATAATATATCTTAAATAAAATTTATTAGCTTTCATAAAAAGTTTCTAAAATAAAATACTTAGAAAGACCTACTCATGATTTATAATTCACCTAAAAAAATCTTTAGTTTTAATCTTGAATAAAGTCGTAAAGAATATTTACATATTAATTTAAGATTCTAAAGAGGAATCCTATACAATATTTAAAATTAGTTTAAAAACCTATAAAAATATCTTGCATATTTTTTTATAATTTTTCTAGGGTAAATGGTAGATAAGATCTTAAAGACTAACCTAAATCCAAATGTAAAAACCTTATGGTTTCATTAAAATGTAACATCTACTTAACTTACTTCATGTCAACATTTATAGGATGGAAAAATGACCTAAAGTTCCCTCTTTTAAAACAAATAGTAATAAAATAGGAAAATTAATTAAATTGGCTAAAGTTAATGAAAAGTTAAAACTCTTTCAAAGAGGGCAATAATAAAAATAAAACTTAAAATGAATGAAATAAATAAGACATTGACATGATGATGATGCTAATAATAATAATACACTTTATTCATAATACAATAAAAGAATCAAAGTAACATAAACAAATAATATTAAAATGTATGTAAAGGGAATATGTAAAAAAAACATAAATATAAATAGACATAAAAATAAATTGTAATAGCCTGAAATTTAGGCTTAGTCGGAATAGTGATTTCAAAATCACTTACCCGAGAGTATAGAAACTTATTTTAGCATTATTTTATGTGTTGTAGTATTTTTATAAGGGTGTATGAAAATTTTGGTGAACAGGCTTAATCGCATAAAAAGAACTAAATCACAAAAAGGGCAAAAGTTACGTTTTGATAGTAATTGGTGTTAAAAAGTTTGAGTATCAAAATGTGGGGTGTTTAAAAGGAAGCGAGGCCTTTAGCCAAAGCATGGCCGGCCATAGGGACAAAAAGGATTAGAAAAGTTAATTTTGGGTGGGATTAGGTGACCTATTTGACTAGTATAGAATTAAAATAATAAGGCTTGATTTTCTTTTCATCTTCTTCACCATTCCACCAAAAATATCAGCAACTAAGAGGGGGTTTGAAGCTTAAAAACTCAGCCAAGTATCTCTCTTACAAATCAAGATTTACCAAATTCAAACCTAGACCGGGGGAAGGCCAAGCAAATCGATTAAACCAAATCGTCATCTTCATTTTGTATACTGAGGTAAGTTGTAGGTAAATAATGCAACACTTCCAATTTTATGCTTGAAATCATTGAATTGTCGTAAGTTATGTGTTGTGATATGAGTAATGTATGTAAATAGTTAATCGAGCATGAATTGTGGAAAGGGTTACTTATATTCATGAAATGATGAGAACATGCATAATAGAGCCCAGTTGACCATTTAGAATAGAATTGGATATTCATGCCATGACATTTATATGTGTGTGCTAGTGTAAGACACGTCTGGGACATGCATTAGCCGAATTACGAGAGGTAGTGTAAGACATGTCTGGGATATGCACCAGCTTTGAAATGAGAGCTAGTGTAAGACATGTTTGGGACATGCTTCAGCCTCGAGATACACAAGCTAGCGTAAGACCTATCTGGGACATGGCGTCAGCTTGTTGCCTGTCAGTGTAAGACCTATCTAGGACATGGCATCGACACCGATAGATGAGAGCTAGTGTAAAACTTGTCTGGGGGATGGCGTTAGCTTGTTACGTGTCAGTGTAAGACTTGTCTAGGACATGACATCGACACCGATAGATGAGAGCTAGTGTAAGACCTGTCTAGGACATGGCATCAGCTCGATACCCTACATTGGAGGCTTATTGAATATCCTTTCATATTCTAAATAATTCAATAGGAAAATTCAGAGTTAATGCTTAATTGTGAGATATTGTGATGACCTCTGTAAACGGTACAGGTGCTTAAGTGTACTACATGAAATGTGAGCTCACTAGCATGTTGTGTGATTAGTAAAGGATGGAATCGAGTAAGTTATGCCATAGTTATTCTTTGTAGCATGCATGATTTGTGATGCAATAAGAGTCCGTCATGACTTGGTAAATGGTTGATATTTATTTACTTACGACTTACTACGCTTTATGCTTACCCCTCTTCTTTCCATTTTCTTATAGTGCTGCCTAGCTAGCTTGGGGATCAAAGTTTATCGGAGGCTCTATACACACTATCATCTTAAGCTCTCGGTATAGTTTGATTTAACATTTTAAGAATATGGCATGTATAAGACTCTATTCTTTTGTTAAGTGTCACATTACTTTGGGCCAAATGTGTTAGCTTGTATTAGAAATTGATTTTTTTTTTGTAATGCCATTAGTGATGGCTAATATTGAAGGTTAACATATGGAAAAGTTGATGTTATTCATGAACATGTGTACTAGAAGTAAAATTGTGTATGCTTGGTTGGTTTGGTATATTTGAATATGTTGGGATGCCAACTTTTGGCTATTGATTGAGTATGTAAGTCTTGATATGTTTGATTATGCATTTGGTCTTGTTTTAGGGTGGCAAAGAGGCTTGGTAAATAGTCTATCTTTATCCACACAGGTGGACACACGGGCGTGTGTCTAGACCATGTGTGACAAACGGTTCGCCCCACAGGCGTGTACTTAGGCCGTGTGTCCCCTGCACTGTAACGCCCCAAATTTTAGGGTTTTTTAAATTTTTTCGTGAATTTATTTGTGCATGTATTGAAGTGCTAAGTTATGTTTTGGGTGTGTTTATTGGACCACTAGGAGGTTTAGGTTTAAGTCTAAGGCTTGGTAAAATTTTAATTTTTGGCTTTAGGTGAGAATGGACTTGAGTTAAGTGGGCTTTTAAATTAAGGTTGGGTATTTATGGCTCAAGGAAGCCTGTGGAGAAGTGGCAAGGTGGCGTCACTTAGAGCATGGGATTGGCTGTGGAAGCTTGTGAGGGAGCTGAGGTTTGAATCCCTTGGTGAGCAAAGTGTTGGTTTTATTTTTATTGCATGTGCATGGTAAGAGATGGACTCCAAGTTAAATTCTGTAGGAAGGAGTTTGAAGTGCTCATGGGATTGGATTAAGGAGGGATAAGGGGAGATTATCAAGGAGAGAATTTAGGAGTTTGAGGGTAAGGCTAGTGTTGGCCGAATGATGGACTGTAGGAGGTGCAAATTCGACTAGGGTCCTTAGGTAATTGCATTTTCAGCATTAGTGGCTAGGTGTGCCGATTTCTTTTTTCTATTCCTTTGGGATTTGTTTTGGTCATTCTTTAGTGCCAAATAGGTAAAGTAAAAGTGTGCATTCAATTGCTTTTCTTTCTTTTCTTTTCTTCTCCTCCTCTATTCTGTCTTCAAAAGCCGAAAGTCTCTAAACCCAAAGCTTCTTTTGGCCGACTACACTAGGGCCGAACCAACCTCCTCCTTTTCTTTATTTGTTAAGATCGACTCACCTAGGATCCCTCTTGGCCGATTGCCTCAAAAAGTCGAAACCTGAACCACTTTATTTTCTTCTAGCCAAATTCTTCTTTGACCAAAACCTTTCTAATCTTTACTCTAAAACAAGCCGAAACCTCTTCACAACCTATTCTCTTCTTCTTTCATCTTCTTTTCTTCCAAAAACCAAAACTTTAACTCTCTCTAGTGATCTCTTCTCAAAACCGAAACCTTCTCTTTTCTCTATGGTTCGTTCAACCCCTTTGATCTATTCCCTTATGATTCGATTAAATCGAGTGTAGATCTGGGCTTAGAGCGGTGGAAATAACTTCTAGCGATAGCAAAATCAATCTAGCAAATCCTTGTGGTAAGTACTTGAATCTCTTCTTTCATATTCTTGTGATTTAAGAAAAGCCAAAAACCCCTTGCTTCCCACGGTTGCTATCGATTTTGACCCCTTTTGGTTAAACATCCATTTTAGCCTCTTTTCTTTTGGTTCTTATGTGTATTAGTGTGGTAAAGGGGCGATCTAGCGAGGAGCAGTTGGAGGCTAGGGGCGTTGAAGCAATCTAGATCTAGATCTAGTTGTAGATTTTGGCAAAGGTAAGTGAATAATGATTTTGGGTGATGATGGCCGAATGTGATGGTATTAAAGTGATGTCAATTTCATTTGATTTCATTTGGATTATAGCTTAATGATGTAGTGGGTTTATTGTAGGTTAATCGTGTGCAGAATCTCGACATAGTACGCAAACATGTGTGTAATCGACACCCTCTAGTAGATTAGATAGGCAAAAGCTGAAAGTTGAAATGCTGAAATGCTGACATTTCAAGGGCTTACGAGCATACGAGCGCTCATTGGTCAGTACGAAATCGTGAAATTTGAAATAATAGACGGTAAGTCTGCTATGCGCGTTTTCGTGCAGTTGGACTATTTTGGGCCCGATGGGCCGAAATTGGGCCCAATAGGCTTACGGGCCCATATGGGTAAAAATATGCAGTAAGTGTTTTCTGGTAAACTGGATACTAATTTTGTAAAAATATGTGTAAAATTTAGACTTAGCGGGCTACAGTAGCTTGTGGGCTTTGTCGGGCCCATTAGGGGTTTTAGGAACCGATGGCACTGTATGAATAAATGGGTTATTTGAGTCACTCAGAGTGACGTTAGATCTATTAGAAGGTCATTTTAAGCATGAACACATAGAAACATAGCAAAATTTCTAAAATACCTTCGAAGGGTGAAAATTACTATTTTACCCCTAAATGCTAAATGACTATTTTACCCCTAGAACTAGTTGACTGATTTGCATGTTACTGTATCTGATATTCTGTATGCCATGACATGTAATATTCTGATTTGCATGGGGTTGGGTTATTGATACGGAGGAAGTGCTAAAAGTGGAAATGCCACATAATCTGCTTAGAGGCTCTGCCTCATATTACTGTTCTGGTGGCTTGGCCACGATATCTGTATTAGCAGCTCTACTGCGACTGTGGTGTGTAGGGTTGGGTAGGTTGAGTTATTCCCCAAATGGTGTGTAGGGCTAGTACGGGTGGTGTGTAGGGTTGGATTGGGCTTAGGCTTTGCATACATGCATATATATACACTGATCTGTTTCTGTAATGGGCCCAAGGTCCACTCTGTAACTGAAAAGGGCCAAGGCTGAGTTTAATCTTTAACTGAATAGGGCTTCGGCCCAGACTGAGCTTTGACTAATCTCTGACACTGGTTGGGTTAGCTTACACACTGAGTTTTCACAAACTCACACTCTCTTTTCCATCCATGCAGGTAACCCCCAACCATAGAAGACTTGGAGTTACGAGGGATTCGGGGTTGCCACGTGAATCACATTTCTGGTTTATAGTTTTCTTAAATTTACTTTATTTATATTTTAAATTTTGGGTTTAAGTTGTAATAAGGCCGCTCGAATGTTTGGTTTTGTTTTTCTTTATTACTTATTTCTACAACGATAGGTTAGTTTTACGGGTTTTCCAAACTTAATTAAATGTTTTCAAAACATGCAGTATGTATCAATTGAATAACTTAACAACAATAACACCATAAAGAGATCCACTAATTAAAATGGAATTTTACTTGGTAATAACTATGGTTTTATTATTTGGAAATGATTCTTATTTACAAGCTTTTGAACACGGTTTAATTACAAACAACATTACGTTTTAATAAAAGAAGATCAAAGCTTAGTCAATCATCTATGTGACACACCGGATCTAGCCATAATGCCTGGGTCAGGTTTGGGGTGTTACATGCACCTTGCATGGATAGAATTAAATGCCTAGTAGTAAACACACGGGTTGAGACACGGCCGTGTGTCTCAACCGTGTGGAAGGCATGGCCAAGCACACGGGGGTGTGCCATGGTCCTGTGATTGTTGACATCAGAAACAAAATACCCAGGTTTTTGCACACGGGCTGTGACACGGGCATGTCATGGCTGTGTGACAGACACGAGCTAAGCGCACGGGCGTATGCCACGGTCGTGTGTCTGTTGACGTTAAAAATAGCATGTCAAGGTTTTTGCACACGGGTTGTGACACGGGCGTGTCATTGCCGTGTGAGGGACACGGGCTGAGCACAGGGGCGTGTGCTAGGCCGTGTAAGGGACACGGGCTAAGCACATGGGCGTGTGCTAGGCTGTGTAAAAATTCTTGTAGGTTCAATGTTAGAAAATAAATTCACACGTACGAGGGGCACAAGCGTGTCCCTAGATTGCTTAGGCCATGTGAGGTACACGGGCTATTAACACGGCCATGTCTAGAGGCCACACGGGCGTGTTGCCCTCCCACACGAGCGTGTGCCCTATTTTTAGTGGAATTTCTTTAAAGTTTTCTAAGTGCCCAAGATGGTCCCGGATTGTTTCAAAACCATGTTTTAGGCCACGTAGGTCCATATGAAGGACCAAAGAGCAATGTTTGAAAAAGTTTTAAATTGGGACGTAATTCTGTAACACCCTGAATTTTGGGCCTAGAAGTATTGAGCTTTGAGTCTGGGTTTGGGTAGAAGACGGCTTGAATAATTTAAATGTTTTAATAAAAGAAAAAAATAATTTTTGCTTCCTTAGGGAGATCTTGGCATTAGGCCTTATAAATAGGTTGGGTTAAAATTTGACACAAGGGAAAGCCTGGCCCAGTGGCAAGAGGCGCTAGGAAGCAGGAAGGGGAACCAGGTTCAATTCCCAACGTGCGCAAATGTGGGTTTTTTTTAACAACCAGGGATCGTCACAAGAAGGCCTTATAAGTACCTAGGGAGGAAAGATGACACAATCAGGTGAGTGGCGTGGTGGTAAGATATGGGTAATGTAGCTGAAAGGTAGGGGTTCGAGTCTGGTAGGTAGCGATATTTTTAGTTTTATTTTTAAGTTAACCGAGGCTTCAACAGGTAAGCCTCATAAGTAATCGTAACAGTATTATAACAAAAGAGAAGTCGTATCGCAGTGGCAAGCAGCATGTGTGGGTGCTTGGAGTCTCGGTTTCGAGCTGCTGTGCCCGCGATGGGTTGCCTTTTTGCTGCACGCGTAGGGAGAGTGATTCAATTGGACCGAAACTCTTCCTAGCAGCAATTTGAGTCAGCCAAGTGCTGGACTGTGTACTACTGATGGGTGCAAGGAGTTTGAATGAAATTTAAACGGTGTTGGCTAAAAACAATGTGATAAGCACGAGATTTGAGTTAGGATGTTCTTAGCCTATTAGCCAACTTTGTTTTTTTTTCTGTCAATTGGTTTTTGTTTTTATTTTATTTTATTTTATTTTATTTTATTTTTGCTCATCTTCTCTTCGCCAAATCTTCTACCTCTATTCTTAATTCTTCCTTTGATTTTCTTTCCATGATAGCCGAATATAGGGTCTTTCCTCCTTTCCAAAAATCTGAAACTTACATCTCTTCTACCCATTCGTATACTTCTTCTTTGTTCTTGTTGTTCTCGAAGTGGGTACTCTCTTTCAAGGACTGTGATTTCAGGATAACCAAGATTGAACCTTAGTAAGTATTCTATTCTTTTTCGCATCTTTTAAGTTTTTGAGAAAAGTCGAAATCTCCATATTCATAGTGATTTTGAAACTAAACCTTTAATTGATCTCTAGATCTATTCTCTACTCGCGCTTTAAGTTAGATCCACAGCGAATCTGAGATTGGAAAGGTGTTGGAAACATTTCTGACAAGTACATCTTTGGTGGTAAGTACTCAGATATTATCTTCCATTACTTAGTGATTCAAGAAAAGCTGAAAACCCCTATGTGCATAGGGTGGCTGTCGTTTAGGGCTAAGAGGCTTTATTGGTGTTATTATTTGATTTTTTTGTGCTAGTGTGGACTAAAGGCTATCGATCGAGGAGTGTGTGGAAGGCTTGGATCATTGGAACAGCTAGACCAAGATCTAGTCAGTAGTTTCGGCAAAGGTAAGTATTTTACGGCCTTAAGTAAGTGTAACGCCCTGATTTTTGGGATTTTTCGGGTTTGTTACAATCATTGTTGAAATTATGAATTTTGTGTGTTGGACTACTAAAGTTGTGTTTAAGCATGTTAGTGGGCCTTTAGGAGGCCCGAACTCCGGTTAAAATCCGATAAAAATAGCAGAGGTATGTTTTAAGTGAAAGGAGGAACTGGGTCAAGAGGGCCTTTAAGAAAAACCTAGCAAAATTTGTCACAAAAAGAGCCTTGGCAAAGTGGCAGTAGGCGCCACTAAACTCTTAAAAAAGTGGCGCCTAAGTGTTGTAGGAGGTCTATGGTACGAGTTACAAGGTAAGCATTAAGTTCTTTTATTTTTATGTGCATGTGTGGTAAGTGTTGGCACTCAACTAGAACTCTGTCTTGAGGAATTTGAATTGGTCATGAAAGTTAATCAAGGAGTGATTAAGGTCATTTGAATTTGAAGAGGAAGTGGCTGGCCAAGGACTCTCCATGGTGCAAAAATCTGCAAGCAATTCAAGTATAGCATTTTCGGCAATTGAGGGTTATTGTGCCGATTTCTTTAGGTTAGTGCATTCTCTTCTTCTGCCGATTCTATTTAGCATATTAGGGTTCCCTTTTGTTACTTTTTTCTTGCTTTTCTGACCTAGTAGCCGCATCTCACACCCAAGAACCCCCTACTGCCAATTTCTTTGTGACCGAAACCACTCTCTAGTTCTTCTCCCTCTTTCATTCTTCTTCTATTCTCTTGCACCCATAAACCGATTTCATTCCATCCCTTTCCTCTTCAAGACCGAATCCATGTTCTTATTTCTCTTCTCTTTAACCTCTATCGACATAACACCTGACCGAAACCTCACCTTAGCCGAATATCTATTTGACCGAAAACACACCCTCGTTGTTCATCTTTTGACCGAAACCAGTCATTCCTTCTTCTCTTGAAACTATCAAAAGCCGAACCCCTAGTTCATCACCCCTTCTGTTGATTCACTCTAACCAATTCCTTGCTAGAGCCGACAAAAGCATATTGCCATAGATACAAAAGCCGAAAACAACCCCTTTGAACCCTTCTAAAGCCGAATCTTTTAGATCTCTTTCTTGATAATGTTTGGGAGTAGATCTAATAGAGATTTAGTTAAGTGGAAGCGTGGAAGCAGTATCCATCGTGTAGAGGCGTCGGTAAGTGGTCTAAACCCTATGTGATATCGTTTTCTTAACATCCAAGGAAAAAACCGAAACCTTTAAGTCCTTAGGGGCTTTGTCGACATGGTCTATTGATAACCTAGGGTTGTATTTTGGTTCTTTTATGTGTTAGTTAGCGAAAGAGGAGAGCCAACAAGGAACGGAAGGCATCGATTGAACTAGATCTAGATCTAAGGGGATCTAAGTCGACAAGGTGAGATCTATAGTGCCATTAAGGGTGTTGGCCAATTGTGGTAAATGATTCTAGTGTTAGTTTCCTGGATTCATAGTTTAATCGTTTATGTGTTGGATTGTAAAGATATTTGCGTAGAGGAGTTTGTCGGTAAAATCGTAATCAGGTGTGTGTATTGAACACCCTCTATGGTTCAAAGCGGCAAAAGTCGAAAAGCCAAAATGCCAAAGTTCTAGCATTTCGTGGGCTTATGAGCGTGCGAATGCTCTCAAGTCGATAGGAGTATGTTAGATCTGAAATCGGTACTGGTAGGTGTTTTAACCGTGAAATTTCGGGCACGACAGTAAGTTGGGCCTCAGTGGGCCGAATATGGGCCCAATGGGCTTTTGGGCCCATTTGGGGTAAAAATAGGTTTAAAGGTATTTTTGGATAGACTATAAGTTAAAATTGCTAAAATGGGTAATTGGTTATGGAACATAGCCTAAATGGGCTGAAACTACTAAATGACACTTTAGAGCCCATTAGGGGTTTTAGGGCTTAAAAGCTAAAACTATTAAACTGAGTTAACTGAATTACTGTAATGACTACTAGATTAGTAGAGACTGTGATAGACGTAAAAACTGTAATAAGAGAACAAAATTACTGAAATACCCTTAGGGTGAGAATTATTGTTTTGCCCCTAGGCATGAAATTACCATTATACCCCTAAGGCTAGAATTGACTGTACTGCTTGATATGATTGTTATTGTTACTACATACCATGATATGTATATCTATTGTATGGGTTGGGTTTATATTGGAGGAAGTGTGAGTGGCACTGCCACGTTACTGAAAGGGGCTATGCCTCGTACTGTTTCTGAAAGGGGCTTTGCCTCGTTATACTGTTTATCTGAGCAGCCATGCTGCAACTGTGGTGTGTGGGCTGGATGGGTCGAGTTATTCCCCACATGGTGTGTTGGTTGGTACGGGTGGTGTGTAGCGAATGGGTGGGTCGAGTAGTCTCTCCACATGATATGGGTTGCATTCATACTATTATTCTGTACTGTACTGTTCTGGGCCTATGGGCCATACTGCTATCTGAATAGGGCTTCGGCCCAGTATACTGTGAACTGGATAGGGCTTCGGCCCAGTATATGACTGAGACTGGATTGGGTTTAGGCCAATGGGCTTGAGTCGACTTGGGCTTTAGATGGGCTTCTGCACACATTGAGTTTTCCAAACTCACCATTTTCCATTCCATTCTTACAGGTGAGCCCTAGTTTGTGGACTTGGAGCTGGGGAAGGGATTCAGAGTGGCCACGAAGACTGAACTCAGTTTTAAACTTGTTTATTATTTTATATTTTTAATTACTCATTCTACTTTCAATATGGGTTGTAATAAGGCCATTTTAACTTTTCTAAGTGGGGATTTATTTTCATACTTATAGATGATTTACTACAACTATAATGATACATATTTTCCAAAATTAAACAAATGTTTTCATAACTACCTTTGCAACACAATCAGCTAAGCAAGATAACAATACTAAAATGAAACGTTTAACAAATGGGTAGAGAGTAAGTCGATTATCCAATAAACCGAGAATTTTCTAAAACCAATGTATTGCTTTACAAAACTCACCAACAGACTTAGTAATTAGGTAACATGGAATAGTTTAGATGATGTAGCACACCAGACTTGGCCATAACGTCTAGGCCAGGTTTGGGGTATTACATTTAGTGGTGTTAGAGCCTGGTTGCAACAACTCGGCTGTGGATCGGGTCCAAAAAGGCTTTCAAAATTTTTAAGCTCAAAAATGGTACTTTTGGAAAAATCAGATTTTTTGTTTTAAAAGTGATTTTTTTTTTTCAAACTTGTCTTGTCTAAAATTAATATGTTTTGAGAAATCGATTTCAAAAAGTCTAAATCTTTATGAATTTTTCTGGAATCTGATAATTTGAGAGGTGGCACACTGAATCCCTGGCACCAAGTCTGTAAGTATTTTCTGCCCTAAATACTGTACTGTACTGAAAATGATACTGTAGATAATACTAAGCCTTAGATATAATACTATAGATAAGGTAGTATTAAGGCTACAAAACTGAGACTGTATGGTAAACTAAACCCTAGGAAATTGAGATAGTAGCTAGACTACGATTGCGGAAGAGCAACTCTGAAATTTTTTGTATTTATAAGATACTCTGTAATGAACAACTGAAACATTAAACTAATGCCATAAAATTTGTAACCAGATAATCGATATGAGTACGAGAGCTACTCATGGACGAGGCCGTGGACGAGGCTGAGTTAGTGCTCAAGTTGGATCTTCGTCTTCTGGGCACATGCCAGCTGAAGAAGTATGAGCTCCGCCAGCGATGGAGACTGGGTCTTACGATAGGGCTACAGGGGACGACGCTCTATCCCAAGCTATGCTGAGGGTGTTAGAGAGGGTCGCTGGAGCAAGCACTGGAACTGTGGCTAAAGGGTCTATTTCTGAGTGACTCTGGGCTAACGGAGCTGAGGTTTTTAGGGGCATATCTGGAGTAGCCCCAATTGTGGCTGAGTACTAGTTGGAAGCCACGGAGCAGATAATGGACGACCTAGACTGCTCAGTGGAGCAGAAATTGAAAGGTGCGGTGTCGTTGCTGCGAGACGAGGCATATCAATGGCGGATCACCGTAAGAGAGGGTACCTCAAATGATGGGGTAACCTGGGAACTGTTTAAGAAGTCCTTTAAGGCGAAAAATGTTGGAGCTAGCTATGTAGATGCACGGAGGAATGAATTCCTGAACCTGACCCAAGGCAGTAAGATCGTTGTTGAATATGAGGCAGAGTTTCTACGACTGAGCCGTTATGCCAATGGTATTGTTTCCACTGAATATGAACGCAATGCTTGTTTTGAGGATGGCCACAAAGATGAGCTGAGAGTGCTAATAGCGTCGCAGAGGGAGCGCGACATTGCTGCACTGGTAGAGAAGGCTAAGATTGCCGAAGAAGTAAAACAAGCTGAGCGTTAGAACCATGATAGAGATCGTAACTGTTTCAAGAGAGATTCTGGACCATCTGGTGCTGCAAACCGGAATTTTAACAGAGCTAGAGTGGAAGAACCAATGCAAGCTGTGCCAGTAAATGTTGTTAGACCACAAGCTTGTGGGGACTGTGGTAGAGTGCATCGAGGAGAATGCTAGAAATGCATTGGAGCTTGTTTTCGATGTGGGTTTAAGGATCATCAAGTTAAGGACTGTCCACAGAAACCAGCTGAGGATCAAGTTGTTGATCTAAGGGTTGCTCAGCTTACGCAAGGAGGATTGCCACCGCCAAGAGGCCGTGGTCAAGGTAGAGGAGGCAATGGTAATGGACGTGGTCGTGGAGCACCTGGCAGGGGTGCTGGTAATGCTGAGGCTCATCAGCCAGCCTTGGTGTATGCTACTTGTCGTCGCAAGGAGGGTGATGCGCCTGATGTTATAACTGGTACGTTATTTATATCTAGTATGCCATATACTGCTTTGATTGGTGTGGGTTCAACGCATTCATATGTTGCTTGTGAAATTTCTAGGTCGTTGGGTGTGCACTCTGAGGAGACTGTGAGTGGGGTAACTGTAATTAGTCCCTTAGGTTACTCTGTTAAAGTAGATAAGCTCTTTAGGGACGTGCCTTTAGAGACTCAAGGTAGGATCTTTTTAGGAGACTTAATGGAGTTACCTTTTAAATAGTTTGATTTGATACTGGGTATGGACTGGTTAACTAAGCATAAAGCAACTTTGGACTGTGCGGCCAAGAGGATGGTGTTGAGAACAACCGAGGGTGAGGAGGTAATGGTCATTGGAGAGCGAAGGGACTACTTGTCCAATGTGGTTTTTGCCTTAAGGGCTGAAAAGCTGATTCGCAAAGGTTGCGAAGCATATCTAGCATTTGTAAGTCAAACTGAATTTGAAGGTGTGACAGTAGAGACAGTTAGAACTGTTAATGAGTTTCAAGATGTTTTTCCTAAGGAGCTTCCTGGATCACCTCCTAACCGAGAAGTTGAGTTTGGGATCGATTTGTTGCCTGGAATAGCTCTAGTGTCCATTGTGCCTTACAGAATGGCACCAATGGAGCTAGTGAAATTGAAAGCCCAGATTCAAGAGTTGTTAGATAAGGGCTTCATTAGATCGAGTGTGTCTCTGTGGGGAGCACCGGTGCTGTTTGTAAAAAAGAAGGATGGAACAATGCGTATGTGTATCGATTATCCCCAGTTGAACAAGCTGACGATAAAGAATAAATACCCTCTGCCGAGAATAGACAATTTGTTTGATAGCTTAGAGGAGCTTCTGTGTTTTCCAAGATCGATCTCCGGTCTGGATACCATCAACTAAGGGTAAAGGAGGTCGACGTTTACAAGACGACATTCAGAACTCAATATGGTCACTACGAGTTTTTGGTTATGCCATTTGGATTGATGAATGTACCTGCAGCCTTTATAGATTTAATGAATCGAGTGTTCCAGCCGTACTTGGATCGATTTGTGGTCGTCTTTATTGATGATATATTGGTGTATTTGGAAACAGAGGAGAAGCATGATGATCATCTTCAAGTGGTTCTGCGAACTTTGAGAGAAAAGTAACTGTATACGAAATTTGATAAGTGTGAATTCTAGCTGTGAGAAGTGACTTTTCTGGGTCATGTTGTTTCTGCTGAGGGGATTAGGGTAGATCCTCGCAAGATTGAGGCAGTTCTGGACTGGAAGCCGCCAAGGTCAGTTTCAGAAATTCGTAGTTTTCTGGGCTTGGCAGGTTACTACAGAAGGTTTGTTGAGGGGTTTTCGTTAATCGTAGCATCGTTGACAAAATTGTTAAGGAAGGAAGTAGCATTTATATGGGCTGAGAGGCAGCAAGAAGCTTTTGACAAAATGAAAAAGGTGTTGACTGAAGCACCGATGTTGATTCAGCCAGAATCTGGAAAGGACTTCACTGTATATAGCGATGCTTTGCATGTGGGGCTAGGTTGTGTATTGATGCAAGAGGGTAAGGTGGTCGCTTATGCTTTGCGACAGCTTAAGCCTCACAAAGCGAATTACCCTACGCATGATTTGGAGTTGGCAGCGGTGGTATTGGCATTGAAAATCTGGAGACACTACCTTTATGGAGAAAAGTGTATTATATACACTGACCATAAAAGTCTTAAATATCTATTGACTCAAAAGGAGTTGAATCTTAGGCAACGAAGATGGATAGAGTTGCTTAAGGATTATAACTGTTTGATCGAGTACCACCCAGGCAAGGCTAATGTAGTGGTTGATGCACTGAGCCGAAGGACTGTTGCTGAGTTAAAGGCTATGTTTGCTCGTTTAAGTTTGTATGATGATAGGAGTTTATTAGCGGAATTACAAGTGAGACCGTCTTAGACCGAGAAAATCAAAGAGTTACAATTGAAAGATGGTTTGTTGAGTCCTCGATTTCAGCAAGTTAAGAATGGCGAGAGTGAGGATTTTGGATTGAATTCTGATGGTGTTCTTTGTTTCCGTGGAAGAGTTTGCATTCCTAAGAACTCTGATTTGAGAAGGTTGATCTTGAGTGAGGCTCATGGTGGACCATGTGCTATGAACCTTGGAGGTAATAAGTTATATTGAGATTTGTGAGAGACAAACTGGTACCTGGACTCAAGCGAGAAGTGACTGAATTTGTTGGGAAATGTCTGACGTGCCAGTAAGTGAAAATTGAGCACCAATTGCCTTCTAGATTGTTGCAGCCAGTGAAGATTCCGCAGTGGAAATGGGAAAGAGTAACGATGGATTTTGTAAGCGGGTTACCTTTGACACCTTCGAAGAAAGACTCTGTTTGGGTAGTCATGGATAGATTGACGAAGTCTGCTCATTTTAGACCGGTTAGAACCGATTACTCACTTCAGAAGTTGGCCAAGCTGTATGTAGCAGAGATAGTGCGTTTGCATGGGGTGCCAGTTTCGATAATTTCTGATCGAGATCCTAGATTTACATCTTATTTTGGCAGAAGTTGCATGAGGCGTTGGGAACGCGATTGGATTTCAGTACTGCATTTCATCCTCAGACAGATGGTCAGTCTGAGAGGGTCATCCAAGTGTTGGAAGACATGTTAAGAGGATGTGTTATCGACTTTCGTGGTAGTTGGGAAGATTAATTACCATTGGCGAAATTCGCATACAACAACAGTTATCAAGCAAGTATTCAGATGGCTCCATATGAGGCACTTTATGGGCAAAGATGTCGTACTCCTACATGTTGGACAGAGTTAGGAGAGCGCCAAGTTCTTGGACCAGAGTTGGTGGCAGATACAGAGAACAAGGTTAGACTAATTTGAGACCGGTTAAAAGAAGCATCTGATAGGCAAAAAATCATATGCTGACCTTAAGCGCAAGGAAATTGAGTTTGCTGTTGAAGATATGGTATTTCTCAAGGTTTCACCATGGAAGAAGATTTTGAGGTTTGGTAAAAAGGGCAAGTTAAGTCCGCGGTTTATTGGGCCTTATCGAATTCTCAAGCGAATTGGGCCAGTAGCATACCAGTTGGAGTTGCCTCCAGAGTTAGACCGTATTCATGATGTTTTCCATGTGTCTATGTTGAGGCGGTATCGGTCGGATCCTTCGTATATTGTACCAATAGAGGAGATTGTATGAGTACTAATTTGACCTTCGAGGAGGAGCCTGTACAAATCTTAGATTGTGAAGTCAAAGTCTTAAGGAGGAAGCCAGTTCCATTGGTAAAGGTGCTGTGGCATAACCATGGCAGAGAAGAAGCTACTTGGGAGCCAGAGGTAGTGATGCGTTAACAATACCCTCAGTTATTTGGATCAGGTAAATTTCGAGGCTGAAATTTCTTTAAGGGGGTAGAGTTGACGTCCTGATTTTCGAGATTTTTCGGGTTTGTTACAATCATTGTTGAAATTATGAATTTTGTGTGTTGGACTACTAAAGTTGTGTTTAAGCATGTTAGTGGGCCTTTAGGAGGCCCAAACTCCGGTTAAAATCCGATAAAAATAGCAAAGGTATGTTTTAAGTGAAAGGAGGAACTGGGTCAAAAGGGCCTTTAAGAAAAACCTAGCAAAAATTGTCACAAAAAGAGCCTTGGCAAAGTGGCAAGGAGGCGCCACTAAGCTCCTAAAAAAGTGGCGCCTAAGTGGTGTGGGAGGTCCATGGTACGAGTTGCAAGGTAAGCATTAAGTTCTTTTATTTTTATGTGCATGTGTGGTAAGCGTTGGCACTCAACTGGAACTCTATCTTGAGGAATTTGAATTGGGCATGAAAGTTAATCAAGTAGAGAATTAAGGTCATTTGAATTTGAAGAGGAAGTGGCCGGCCAAGGGACTCTCTATGGTGCAAAAATTGGCAAGCAATTCAAGTATAGCATTTTCGGCAATTGAGGGTTGTTGTGCAGATTTCTTTAGGTTAGTGCATTCTCTTCTTCAGCGATTCTATTTAGCAGATTAGGGTTCCCTTTTGTTACTTTTTTCTTGCTTTTCTGACCTATTAGCCGCATCTCACACCCAAGAAACCCCTACTGCCGATTTCTTTGTGACTGAAACCACTCTCTAGTTCTTCTCCCTCTTTTATTCTTCTTCTATCCTCTTGCACCCATAAACCAATTTCATTCCATCCCTTTCCTCTTCAAGACCGAATCCATGTTCTTATTTCTCTTCTCTTCAACCTCTATCGACATAACACCTGACCGAAACCTCACCTTAGCTGAATATCTATTTGACCGAAAACACACCCTTGTTGTTCATCTTTTGACCGAAACCAGTCATTCCTTCTTCTCTTGAATCTATCAAAAGCCAAACCCCTAGTTCATCACCCCTTCTGTTGATTCACTCTAACCAATTCCTTGCTAGAGCCGACAAAAGGATATTGCCATAGATCCAAAAGCTGAAAACAACCCCTCTGAACCCTTCTAAAGCCAAATCTTTTAGATCTTTTTCTTGATAACGTTTGGGATTAGATCTAATAGAGATTTAGTCAAGTGGAAGCGTGGAAGCAGTATCCATCATGTAGAGGCGTCGGTAAGTGGTCTAAACCCTATGTGATATCGTTTTCTTAACATCCAAGAAAAAAGCTGAAACCCCTAAGTCCTTAAAGGCTTTGTCGACATGGTCTATTGATAACCTAGGGTTGTATTTTGGTTCTTTTATGTGTTAGTTAGCGAAAGAGGAGAGCCAACAAGGAACAGAAGGCATCGATTCAACTAGATCTAGATCTAAGGGGATCTAAGTCGACAAGGTGAGATCTATAGGGCCATTAAGGGTGTTGGCCGATTGTGGTAAGAGATTCTAGTGTTAGTTTCCTAGATTCGTAGTTTAATCGTTTACGTGTTGGATTGTAGGGATATTCACATAGAGGAGTTCGTCGGCGAAATCACAATGAGGTGTGTGTATCGAACACCCTCTATGGTTCAAAGCGGCAAAAGCCGAAAAGCCGAAATGCCGAAGTTCTGGCATTTCGTGAGCTTGTAGCGTGCGAACACTCTCAAGTTGGTAGCAATATGTTAGATCTGAAATCGGTACTGGTAGGTGTTTTAACCGCGAAATTTTGGGCACCACGGTAAGTTAGGCCTCGGTGGGCCGAATATGGGCCCAATGGGCTTTTGGGCCCATTTGGGGTAAAAATAGGTTTAAAGGTATTTTTGGATGGACTATAAGTTAAAACTGCTAAAATGGGTAATTGGTTATGGAACATAGCCTAAATGGGCTTAAACTGCTAAATGACACTTTAGGGCCCATTAGGGGTTTTAGGGCTTAAAAGCCAAAACTATTAAACTGAGTTAACTGAATTACTGTAACGACTATTGGATTAGTAGAGACTGTGATAGACGTAAAAACTGTAATAAGAGAATAAAATTACTGAAATACCCTTAGGGTGAGAATTACTGTTTTGCCCCTAGGCATGAAATTACCATTATACCCCTAGGGCTAGAATTGACTGTACTGCTTGATATGATTGTTACTGTTACTGCATACCATGATATGTATATCTGTTGCATGGGTTGGGTTTATATTGGAGGAAGTGTGAGTGGCACTGCCGCGTTACTGAAAGGGGTTATGCCTCGTACTGTTTCTGAAAGGGGCTTTGCCTCATTATACTGTTTATATGAGCAGCCATGCTGCGACTGTGGTGTGTGGGCTGGGTGGGTCGAGTTATTCCCCACATTGTATGTTGGTTGGTACGGATGGTGTGTAGCAGATGGGTCGGTCGAGTAGTCTCCCTACATTATATGGGTTGCATTCATACTGTTATTCTGTACTGTACTGTTCTGGGCCTATGGGCCATACTGCTATCTGAATAGGGCTTCGGCCCAGTATATGACTGAGACTGGATTGGGCTTAAGCCAATGGGCTTGAGTCGACTTGGGCTTTGGATGGGCTTCTGCACACACTGAGTTTTCCAAACTCACTCTTTTCCATTCCATTCTTGTAGGTGAGGCCTAGTTTGTGGACTTGGAGCTGGGGAAGGGATTTAGAGTGGCCACGAAGACTAAACTCGGTTTTAAATTGGTTTATTATTTTATATTTTTAATTACTCATTCTATTTTCAATATGGGTTGTAATAAGGCCATTTTAACTTTTCTAAGTGGGGATTTATTTTCATACTTATGCATGATTTACTACAACTATAATGATACATATTTTCCAAAATTAAACAAACGTTTTCATAAGCAACTTTGCAACACAATCGGCTAAGCAAGATAACAATACTAAAATGAAACGTTTAACAAATGGGTAGAGAGTAAGTCGATTATCCAATAAATCGAGAATTTTCTAAAACTAACGTATTGCTTTACAAAACTCACCAACAGACTTAGTAATTAGGTTACGTGGAATAGTTTAGGTGATGTAGCACACCAGACTTGGCCATAACGTCTAGGCCGAGTTTGGGGTGTTACAGTAAGGTTGGCTGAATATGGTAAGTGTGTGTTAGTTAGTTTCATTGATTCGTGGTTGATAAGTGTATTCTTAATGACTGTAGGATAATCGCGTGGGAGATTTCGTCTAGGTCTGTCACAAATCAGGTGTGTAAACGAACACCCTCTAGTAGACTAAATCGATAAAGGCCGAAAAGTCAAAATGCTAAAATTTCGGCATTTCGTGGGCTTGCGAGCATGCAAGCCCTGGTGGGTCAGTTAAGACTGGTAAGATTGGTTGTCGCAATTGGTGAGATGGATGTGTGCGCGATTTTGTGCACCTCGGTAAATTTGGGCCTCGAGGGGCTAAATTTGGGCCCAATGGGCTTACGGGCACATATGGGTGAAAATGAGCAGTAAGTGGGTTCTGGTGTTTTTTAGGTTAAAACTGTTAAAGCAACTATAAAATTTGGGCTAAGTGGGACAAAATAGTTAAAGAACACCGTAGGGCCCATTAGGGGTCTTACGGCCCAATAGCGCTAAAGTTGGTAAATGGGCTAAATCAGCCACTTAGGTGAAAATTGGACTGTTAATCACTGTAATAAGCATGAAACCCTGAAAATTGGTATAATTACTGAAATACCTCTTAAGGATGGAAAATTACGTTTTTACCCCTAGATGTAAAATGACCATTCTACCCCTAGGGTTAAATTTGACTAAAATGCATGCTATATTTTATCTGTTTACTGTATGCTATGACATGTTAAACTATTGCATGGGATTGGGTTATTGATGGAGGAAGTGCTAAGTGGCATTGCCACGTTTACTGAAAGGGGCTTTACCTCGTTTTATTGTTAGTGGCTTGGCTACGTTATCTGATTAAGTAGTTATGCTGCGACTGTGGTGTGTAGGGCTCGGTGGGTTGAGTTATTCCCCACATGGTGTGTAGGGCTGGTACGGATGGTGTGTAGGGCTGTACATGGGCTGGGCTTTGCATACATGCATTATTTCTGTTCTGTTACTGTAATGGGCCTATGAGCTGCACTGATATCTGAATAGGGCTAAGGCCCAGTTAACTGAAACTGAATAGGGCTTCGGCCCAGAGAGCACTGAAACTGGATAGGGCTAGGGCTCAATAAGCTTGAGCTAATTTGGGCTCTGGTTGGGCTATTGTTTACACACTGAGTTTCCAAACTCACCACTTTCCTTTCATCTATGCAGGTGAGCCCTGAGCTAGTGGACTTGGAGCTAAAGGGATTCGGAGTGTCCACGTGGACTGCAGTTGGACAATTTGCTTTAATTAATTCATTTTTCAGTATTTTTACTTGAATTAATTTTCATTTGGTTTGGGTTTGTAATAGGGCCGCTTTAAGTATTTTAATTTGGGTTCTTAATTCTTTATTTATAATTTGATTTAAATGGGTAGATTAAGGCTGCGCGGGTTTTTCCTTAAAATTAAACAACATTTTCAAAATGAAACACACGTATCGAATGGATAACAAATAGACGAACAAGATATTGTAACAAAATAAATTTTAAACTGGTAGTGGATAGGATGATCACAAACTAAACCTGGATTTTCTTCCCAAACTACAAAAACGGTTTTGCAAAACTCACCCTATTCGTAATTACTAAGGAACATGATTAGTCCGTCGTTGATGTGACACACCAGACTTGGTTGTAATGTCTAGGAAGGGTTTAGGGTGTTACATTTAGTGGTATCAGAGCCAGGTTACAATAGGTAGAAATTTTAGGTTGCAATAGGTAGAAATTTTAAACAAGAACCTACTTCAAAATAATGGTAGAAATAGGTAAATCGGGTGATAACGACTTCAAAAACGTAAAGAGCATTAAAAATGGGGCTAGGATGCACTTACTATCAAGCTTGAAAGTTAAAAAAACCCTAGCTATGGCTTCCCTTCTAAAATTCGGCTATGGTGAGGAAGATGGACAGAAATTTTGACTCTATTTTCCCTTTTTATTCTTTCATTAACCAAATGACCAAAATGCCCTTTTAGCCTTTCTTTGAAATTTTACTCTTCCATGTCCATTTTTATCCATCATTATATATAATGGTCTAATTCCTAAATAAGGACCTCTAATTTACAAATTCATTTCCATTAAGCACCCAATGCTTCTAGAACACCTATTTTACACTTTTTGCAATTTATTCCAACTAGTCAAATTGGACCCTCTATCAATAAAATTTCTTAATGAAATTTCCACACATGCATCTAATCATACTATAGGCCTCAAAATAATATCACAGTAAATTTTTCTATTTCGAATTTCTGGTCTCGAAACTGCTATTTCGACTGGGCCCTAAAACGGAATGTTGCAACTCTCCCCCTTTAGGGATTTTCGTCCCCAAAAATCATACTAAAAAAGAGGTTTGGGTACTATTTTCTCATGGATTCCTCAAGTTACCACGTAGCCTCTTCAACTCCATGTCTTTTCCATAAAACTTTTATTGGGGCTATACTTTTATTTCTCAACTATTTAGCTTCCCAAGCAAAAATTTTGAGCAGTTCTTCTTCATATGTCATATCCAGTCGAATCTCAACTTCTGTTGGAGAAATCACATGCGAAGGATCAGAATGATATCGTCATAACATTGACACATGAAACACAGTATGAATCTTTTCCAACTTTGCCATTAAGGCTAACCGATATGCCACTGGCCCAATTCTTTCAATAACTGCATACGGACCAATAAAATGCAGACTCAACTTGCCTTTACGGCCAAATCTCAAAAATCTTCTTCCACGGAGATACTTTTAGAAACATTTTATCACCAATCTAAAACTCAATCTCTTTTCTTTTTAAATCTGTGTATGACTTTTACCGATCTGAAGCGGCTTTCAAACAATCACGAATTACTTTCACTTTTTCTTCGATTTCCTTAACCAAATCAATCTCATGAATCTGCCTCTCACTGAGCTCGGTCCAATACAAAGGTGTTCAACATCTGCTGCCATACAATGCCTCATATGGCACCATCTTTATGCTCGACTGAAAACTGTTGTTGTAAGCAAATTCAACCAGAGATAGATATTTATCCCAACTACCTTCAAATTCTAGAACACAACATCGGAGGATATCTTCAAGAATTTGTATTACTCTTTTAGATTGATCATCGGCTTGCAAATGAAACGCGGTACTAAAATTCAATTTCGTACCCAAAGCTTCTTGTAACTTTTTCCAAAATCTCGAAGTAAATCTCAGATCTCTATCCAAAATAATAGAAACAGGCACTCTGTGCAGTCTCACAATCTTAACAATGTACAGTTCAGCTAACTTATCAAGTGAATAATCAGTATGTACCGGAAGAAAATGAGCTGGTTACGTCAATCGATCAACAATAACCCAAACGAAATCTTTCTTCTTTAGAGTCAAAGGTAGGCCCGTTAAGAAGTCCATCGTAATCCTATCCCATTTCCACTCGGGTACCATCATTGGCTGAAGCAAACTCGAAGGCAGTTGATGTTTGGCCTTTATTTGTTGGAAAATCAAATACTTTGATACGAACTTAGAAATATCTCTTTACATGCCAGGCCACCAATACAATTTCTTCAAATCATTGTACATTTTCGTACTACCCGGATGAACTGATAAGCAACCACTGTGTGCCTCGTGTAAAATTTTCCAAATAATCTCATCATTTTTTGGTATACATACTCTATCTCAGAACATCAAGCAATCACTCGAATCGATCTGAAAATTCGAATTACTACTTAATTCACACTGAGCTCTTTTGGCTTGTAAATCACTGTCATTCTTCTGAGCTTCACAAATTTGCTGAAGAAACACCTATCTAGCTTTCAACTCAGCTAGAATTGAACCATCATCAGACAAAGCCAATCTTGTGTTCATACCCCTCAAGGCAAATAAGGATTTCCTACTTAAGGTATCGGCGACTATATTCGCCTTTCACGGGTGATAATCAATTACCAACTCATAGTCTTTCAACAAATCAAGCCATCTTCATTGTCGCAAGTTCAAATCCTTTTGAGTCATCAAATACTTTAAACTCTTATGATTGGTAAAGACACAGCATTTCTCATTGTACAAATTATGATGCCAAATCTTTAAAGCAAACACAATGGTAATCAACTCTAGATCATGCGCCGGATAGTTCTTCTCATGCGGTTTTAATTGTCTTGAGGCATAAGCTATCACCTTGCCTTCTTGTATCAATACACATTAAAAACCGTTCAAATATATATCACTATAAATCAAAAATTCTTTTTCAGACTCAGGTTGTACTAACATAGGTGCCTCAGTCAATAAAGCTTTCAACTGCTCAAAACTCTTTTGGCATTTTTCTGACCATTCAAACTTAACATCCTTCTATAACAACCTTGTCATCGAAGTAGCAATCATTGAAAATCCTTTAAAAAAATGCCTATAATACCCAGCTAACCCTAAAAAGTTCTAACTTCGGATACATTTCTTGGCAGTTTCCAATCAACAGTTGCCGATATCTTACTCGAATCAACCCTTATACCTTTAGCACAGACAATATATACCAAAAATCTGGCTTATCCGAGCCAAAACTCACTTTTACTAAAATTAGCAAACAATTTCTTATCTCTCAAATTCTGTAACACAATTCTTAGATGCTCAGCATGCTCGGACTCGTCTCAAGAATAAATCAAAATATCATCAATAAACACCACTACAAACTTATCCAAGTACAGCTAGAAGATTCGATTCATCAAGTCCATAAAAATGGCAGGAGCATTAGTATGTCCAAAAGGCATAACAAGAAACTCATAATGTCCATACCTCGTTCTGAACGCAGTTTTCGGCACATCTGACTCTTTAACTCTCTGTTGGTAATAGCCAGATCTCAAATCTATCTTCGAAAACACTATTGTTCCTTTTAACTACTCAAACAAGTCGTCGATCCTTGGTAAAGGATACGTATTCTTTATGGTCACTTTATTGAGTTGTCGATAATCGATACAAAGTCTCATAGATCCATCATTCTTCTTCACAATAACAAGGGAGCACCCTAGGGAGAAAATTTTGGTCTCGCAAATCCCTTATCTGTCAACTCTTGCAGCTGAGTCTTTAATTCTTTTAATTCAGTCGAAGCCATTCTAAACGGAGTGATCAATATCAATGTAGTCCCCAATAACAAATCGATGGCAAACTCCACCTCTCAACCGGTGGTAATCTCGGCAACTCTTCTAGGAACACATCTGAAAATTCACAGACTAATGGCACTGATTCAAGTTTCAATTCAGACATCTTTGTATTCAACACATAGGTAAGATAAGCTTCATACCCTTTTATTACGTATCTCTGAGTAGACATACACAAAATCACAACAGGCAATTCACTTGACTTATTTATTTCAACCCAAAGAACTTCATCGGTTTCACATTTCAATTCAATAATTTTTTGCCTACAATTTACCTTGGCATCATGCAATGTCAACCAATCCATGCCCAAAATAGCATCGAACTCATCAAATGGCAACAATATTAATTCAGCCGAAAAACAGTGACCTCGAATCATTAAAGGACAATTTCTGCAAACTTTATCCCTAAACACATACTTGCCTAAGGGGTTTGACACTTTAATCACAAACTTAGTGGACTCAACAGGTAAATTCAAACTAGTTACCAAACTCATACAAATATAAGAATGCATCGATCCAGGATCAATTAATGCAACAACATTAGTATCATAAAAAGAAAATATACTAGTGATCACATCAGGGGATGAAGCATCTTCCCGAGCACGGATAGCATAACTTCTCGTAGGTGCTCTAGCTTTCGATCTCGCAGCTGAATCCTTGGATACACCTTTGCTACTAGCCCCATTTCCCGTATTTCTTGTTGGCCTCCCTCTAGCAGCGGTGTTGCTTAATCTAATGTTCTGGAAGTTATCTTTTTTGACCATTTCAGGGCAATCCTTAATGAAATGGTATTGGGAGACACATTTAAAACAAGCTTACTCAGTCTTACCGTTCCACACTTTGGGGAGCTACGGGAACCGGGTGAGGACTAGGAGGGGTGGATGAGGTTGAGCATTCAAATTCACCTGAATAAACTCTGTACACCACTCATCCATCATGTAGAGAAAAGCTTCCCTAGCCTCTCCTCTTTGACTAGTGGTCACATGCCTACTATCAGGTGGCACAGTCCCTTGGACGGGAATCGGTTTATTACTTTCAACGTCATCAGCTACGGCTCGATCGGAATCCATTTACTATATTAAAAACAAAATTTAAATTGCTAGGAGTCGTCACATTATCACAATTTAAATATGGCATGTATAGCTAGACTCATACACATGCTAGGTTAGTCAAAGAATCGACTAAACTATATCCTTCATACCACTAAATGTAACATCCCTTACCCATATTCAACGTCAGAACAGGGTACGAGGCATTACTGGACTTATCACACGAATAAACATACAATTCTGAGACATGAATTTGTGTTTAAATTAAAACCATTCACATTCAATTATAACGTCCTTAAAATGAGCCTACGAGAAACAAAACATACATTTGAAGCAGTTTAGGACTAAACCAAGAACTTTAGAAAATTATACAAAAACTTAGAAAATTTCCACAATACAAGGGTCACACGCCCGTGTGGTTATGGGACACACCCGTGTGGGCAGGCCGTGTGGTCACACACGCTCGTGCCCCTAACCTGTGTAACTCTCTATTTATGACGTCATGCACCAAAGGAAGTCACACAGCCAGGTCACACGTCCATGTGCTAGGCCATGTGGAGAATTTAATTTTCATAAAATAGGTGCAGACTTCACACGCCCTGGACACATGCCTATGTCCTAGGGCTGTGTCCTTCACATGGTTGAGACACACACCCTTGTCTTTGCCTGTGTGCTCTTCTGTTTCTCAAAACTAAGGTGCAGGGGACACACGGCCTATTTACACGCCCATGCGGCTGACCGTGTGTCACACACGGCCTAGACACACGCCCGTGTGTCTACCCATGTGGATAATGTATAGGCTATTTACCAAGCCAATTGCCACCTTAAAACTCAAAAACAGTTATACCCATTCAAGGCACATATCATAACATACTTAATGCAACCATAATGTCCACAATCAGTACCTTAACACATCTCTCACATGCCATATCTATCATACTTAAACAATCACACATTCATCAACCCAAATCATGCAAATTGCCCCATCCATGAAATGTATCATCACATAATTATAAATGGAACCAACAGTTGATAATCTTATACAGAATGGTTATCATATCATTATAGGCCAACACTCTGGCCAAATCAAATATGACACGTATACAAAATGACCAAGTCCCTATACATGCCATACTTCTAAAATGTTTAGATCATTATACCCCAAAATAATGTCTTTGATAGTCTGAAACGAGCTTTTGACAAGTCCGAATTCTGAGCTAGCTTGGTGACACTAAAGACAAGGGAAAATAAAGGAAGTAAGCTAAAAAGCTTAGTAAGTTTATATGCAAATAATAGACATCTTAACCCCATAATAACCATGCAATTTCATAAAACAAAAGATAATACGTTGATCATCGAAATCACATAAGCTTACTTACTCAAGTACAACCTTACCATACGATCATCAATTATAGAATTTGTATTTATGAATTTCACGTACATGCCTGTATCATATCAGCATACTAACACATATTTTCACATCTTTATTGTTCCCGTTGAACACTAAGAATATTAACAGATACTCGGAAAGCTTACACATATGTGCCACATATATGTAGCCAAAGCTACCTCTTATCACATTTCACATATATGCTTGTTCTCGAGCTTGTCACGGGTCTGCTCACACAAGCTGACGGTCGAGACATAGCTACCCAGGGCTACTCACACAAGCTGATAGATATCTGCAGCACATGCCAGAGTATCTAGCCACTGGTAGGACGTACAAGACCAACACCCAGAATCACACAATCACATAATCACAGTTAAGGTCCTAGTGACATGTCACTTGTATCCTATTTTATTCCTAAGGTTCAATCGGGATTTCTCATCCCCACTTATCGAAACTTTTTCAAATACATCCAATGGGTCATTTACGCAAGTCATACAATATAAAAGCATATAAATATAAAGTAACAATGCATTATTTAAATACAAACTTACCTCGATACAAAATAATTACTAATATTGCAATTTAGTCCACAACCTTGTTCTTGCCTCAATCTAAGTCAGAACCTTGTCTTTCTTGATCTGTATTAAAAAATTTAGCTCGTTTAATTATCACATTTTAAAACTTGGTCCCAAAATCATATTATGCAAAGTTACATTTTTATCCCTAATATTTCACTTTTTTCCACTTTAGTCCTTAGGCTCGTAAAATGAAACGTGTTCATTTTTCTTAAG
The DNA here is from genome assembly GCA_020496765.1 of Gossypium stocksii. Taxonomy (NCBI): domain Eukaryota; kingdom Viridiplantae; phylum Streptophyta; class Magnoliopsida; order Malvales; family Malvaceae; genus Gossypium; species Gossypium stocksii. The sequence continues at coordinate 59,462,305 of CM035624.1, read as the reverse complement.
ACCCAAGCTTAGCCAAACCTTATACATGCTTATAACAGCCCACATTTTTATTTATTCATATATTTCTAAACATATTTTACAATTTTTCAAAATAGGTCCTTTTTTATATTTTTACTGAAAATCACCTAACAAAAGTCATTTATCACACAAGTAACTTTCATATTCTACCATTAGACATCAAAATACATGCATGTCTAACATGGATAAAATTTTAAACATGAACCCTACTTTAAAATAATGGTAGAAATAGTTAAATCGGGTGATAACGACTTCAAAAACGCAAAGTGCATTAAAAACAGGGATAAGATGCATTTACTATCAAGCTTGAAAGTTGAAGAAACCCTAGCTATGGCTTCCCTTCTAAAATTTGGCTATGGTGAGAAAGATGGACGCAAATTTTGACTCTATTTTCCCTTTTTATTCTTTTATCAACCAAATGACCAAAATGCCCTTTTAGCCTTCTTTGAAATTTTACTCTTCCATGTCCATTTTTGTACATCATGATATATAATGGTCTAATTACTAAATAAGTACCTCTAATTTACAAATTTATTTTAATTAAGCACCCAATGCTTCTAGAACACATATTTTGCACTTTTTGCAATTTAGTTCTACTAGTCAAATTGGACCCTCTATCAATAAAATTTCTTAACGAAATTTCCACACATGCATTTAATCATACGATAGGCCTCAAAACAATATCACAGTAAATTTTTCTACTTTAAAATTATGGTCTCAAAACCATAATTCTGACTCGGCCCTAAAACGTGCTATTACACATAGACACCTGACCACTGTAACACCCTAAACCCGGCCTAGAAGTTAGGCTCGAATCTGGCGTGTCACATTGAAGTGTTTTTCGAAAACCATGTTCTAATTGAAACCCTTATTGAGATTGAAGAACTTGTGTGAAGACTTAGTTTGTGTTTGTTGCATTTCAAAACATGGTTCATTGAAAAGTTAATCACCTTTAAAAATGTTATTAATCTCGTGAAAATCTTTTATAGTTGCAGAAGCTAATTTGAAGTAAAGAAGTTTAAAACGTATGTTTTTGAAAATAGTTATTATCTTGAAAATCTCGCATTTTCCTAACTAGCAAATTTAAAGTAGAAAAGTAAAAACCCAATGAAAAATTAAACCACAAATGGCCTTATTACAAAACAATAGCCCAAAATGGAATTTAAATAATTAAGTCAAAATCAGAACAACAGTGATCGTGTGGCCACCTCCGAGTCCCTCGCGGCACCGATCCTCCTAACGCTGGGGATTACCTGCATAGTTAATAAACGGGATGAGTTTATGAAAACTCAGTGTGTAATCCCCTTGCTAAAGTAATAGTCAGTATACAAAAGTAGAAACAGAAACAGTCTGGGCCAGAGCCCTTTCGACTGTAATAGTATAGTCCAGTTCAGAACGTACGTGGGTCCAAGCACACTACAATATCATTCGGGTATGCATCCCAACCCAATCCATCCAGCTCAACACCCGTACCAACCAGCACACCTTATAGGGATTAAATCGACCCACCCAGCCAACAAACCAATAACGCAACAAGGCTACTAATAACAGAAAACGTGGCGGAGCCACTAGAATAAGAATACATGGCAAAGCCACTAGCATAGAACTTCATCCAAATCAAGCCCAACCCCATGCAGAATGTCGTGTATGTCATGCTCAATCATCATGCATGTATGCATAATGGGCATGCTTAGTAACAGTCATTTAAACATATATTAAAAATATATCTATCATGCAACCACGGTCATGTTAGTTAAAACACTATCATAGGATCACAGTCAAATTAGTCAAGTTTGTAACGCCCATATTTTCGGGTTTCTCTTAGATCGTTCTTTATTTGGTAAAATGTTTAAACTCTAGTATTTGGGTGTGTAATGCATGGTTGGGGATTGTTAATGGGCCTATGGAAGGCCCAAGTGTTGGTTAAAAACTCGGGAAAATTTTTAAATTTTTCACTAGGGAGATAGGGGACTTTTGGAAGTAGGGGTCTTAAATAAATTTGGCTAAAATGAAGCACAAGGGAGCTCCTGGTAAAATGGTTGTGTGACGCCACTTAGGAGCTACAAAAGTGGCTCCTAAATGAATGGGAAGGCCAAGGTTCAAGTCCCAGGTTATGCAAGGAAGGCGTTATTTTTATGCAGGGAGCAGGAAGGAATTTGAAGCAGAATAAAACTCTGCTTGAGGAGTGTTTGAATCGGTCATGAGAGGATATTATGGAGTGAATCAAGGAACTGATTAAGGTGTTTTTGAATTTGAAGTAAGGTGGCCGGCCAAGAGGACTCTTAGTGGTGCATTTTCGGCATTTTTGCATAGGAAGTATTCGGCTATTAGGTGCTATTAGTGCCGTTTTCCTTTAAGTTCTTTTGGTGATGATTGTGCCGATTCTTTTTGCTTAGCTTCCAAAATTCTTCTTTTTCTTCTTTTTGTGTTGGTAGCCGAAACCTATTGTAATCCTCATTGCCGAACCTATCTTGACCAAACACCTCTGTGCCGATTTCCTCTTCTCACCATCACCCCTTTCTTTTCCATCTCATTCTCTTCCCCTCAAATCCTTTTTATACAACTTTTGTCGCCGTTGCTATTCTTTCTCAAAAAGCCTAAAGCAAACATTTCATTGCCAAATCTCCTATTGATCAAAACCTCCTTTACAACTTGCCAATCTCTTCATAGCCGAATCTATTGGTTATACTCCCTTCTCCTCTCTTGTTCGTGATAGAAGCTATTGTAGATCGGGATTGTACGTTATTGAGAATTCTCCTCTAGCAGTTTAACGTGTTGTGGTAAGTATTCGGGAACCTTCCTTGCTAGTAGATTTTGTTTTGAAGTAAAAGCCGAAAACCCTCTAGGGGGAGGCTATCGTTTGGACGAAGAGGTCTTGTGACCTTTTCATCTGTTTATATGCGCTTGAGAAGGAAAAAGGACGTGCTTCAAGGGACTTCAGAGACTGAGCAAGTGGACATCGGGATTTAGTCTATAATCGGCAAAGAGGGGTAAGATTTCAATGTTTTGGGTCATGATAGTCGATTATGGGTAAGGGATTTTGGCTTAATGATTATTGATTATTTAACTAACACTAGGGTGATTAACGATAGGTTTCATACGTGGATTTAGTCAACGGTTTTAGCGGCTAACAGGTGTGTAACTAATCCCAACTTTTAGTCTGAAATGGTAAAAGCCGAAATGGCCATAAAGTGACCGACAACTGGTGGAAAGTGACCAAAAATGCACTCGTATAATAATCAAGAGTAATCATTCACTCCGTTGGGGTTAACCATGAATTTGGTGGTGAAGGAATTGCAGAAGGTGCAATTCTGAACGTTTTGGTAAGTTGGGCTGCAACGGGCCAAACATGGACCCAATGGGCTTCCGAGCCCAAATCGGTAAAATGACTATTATAGGCTTTCTGGCGACGTGGTTAATGGTAACATGGTTAAGTTGGTAAACTAGACCTAAAAACTAGACTTAGCGGGCTTGAGACGATAATGGACTTAGTAAGGCCCATTAGGGGTTTTAAGCTAAAAAGGGTAAAACTGGAAACTTAGCCTAAATAGACTTCTGTGGTTATTTAGGGACTGTCAATTTATTGGACTTGCATAATATTAAAGGAAAATATGTTAAAGGACTGAAATACCCTTGAATGTGGAAATTTACCAAAATACCCCTAGGTATAAAAAGACTATTATACCCCTAGGGACAATTCTGTATGAAATGTATAATTTTATGTATCTGCATGAGTTACCATTTAATATGAATATATCTGATGCATGAGATGCTATATGTTGCATGCTAGTATGTATATATATGTGTTGCATGGGGTTTGGGTTTATGATGGAGGAAGCGTTCTGGCAGCCTCGCTGCAATCTGGTGGCCTCGCCACATATATATCTGTTCTGGTGGCCTTGCCACAATATCTGTATCTGGTGACCTCGTCACAATATCTGGTAGCCTCGCTTCAAATTATATCTGGTAGCTTCGCTGCAATTATCTGTGGTGTGTAGCGGTTGGGTGGGTCGAGTAGTCTCCCCACATAGTGTAAGACTGGTACGGGGGTGTTATGGATGGATTTGGGTTGGGTTTCTATTTGCATATTATATCTGATCTGTATCTGTTATGGGCCTATGGGCTTAACCTGATTTCTGTAATGGGCCAAAGCTCAATTAATCTGATTCTGAGGCTTGATCTGTTTTGGCCTATGGTTGAGATAACGTTGCACACTGAGTTGTCAAACTCACCCCCTTTTTATTTCATCTCTGCAGGTAACCCTCAACCATAATAGGCTTGGAGCTGCGAGAGATTCGGAGTGGCCACAACATCTGCAAATTCGGTTTTTGTTTCATTTTAAGTATTTTCATTAGGCTATTTTGGGTTTAATTTGTAATAAGGCCGCTTTTTAAATTTCTTTATTGGTTTTATATTCTTTTATGGTTTAATTCATATTTTATCGAGACTGCTAGTTATAGGCCGCGCGGGTTTTTCAAACTACTAAAAAGGTTTTCAAAATTCAACAAATTCAAATATGGATAACCTAAGGGCTTATCAAAATGATTTTTCATAATCTTGCTGTTTTAGTAAAATATCCTCTAAGTCACAACAAGCAAAAAGATCATAAGTTTAGTTGTAGGATCATGTGACACACCAGATCTGGTCATAACATCTAGGCCGGGTTTGGGGTGTTACATTTAGTGGTATCAGAGCTAAGTTGCAACAACTCGGCTGTGGATCGGGTCTAAAAATGGGAGTTTTCAAACAATCAAAACAAAGATTTTTTGAAAGATCATGTTTTTGACAATTGTTTTCAAAATTAATTGGAACTTGTTTTGATGAACTTCTTTCGTATATAAATAATTTACTTTCAAAGAATAAATTAAGTTTCCTATGAAATTTTTCTAAAGAGTGGCACACCGAATCTCCAGCCTAAGCCTGTAAGTTCCTAAACTTTTCTGATTGTTTTTGAAATTCTGATTATATGCCTGACTAAGACCCTATTATGATACTTTAGCTAGGGTATTACTGAAACTATAGAGACTTTGATAGGTGGACTGAGACTGTAGCTAGGCTATCGCGGAAGAAGATAACCTCTGAAATCTACCTATTCATAAGACATCTGTAATAAACACTGAAATATTAATCTGACTCATAAAATTTCTAAAATAGAAAGTATGAAATGAGTACGCGAGCAGCTCGTGGTAGGGGCCGTGGACGTGGCTGAGGTAGTGCACGAGCTGAATCTTCATCTTCGGGACATGCACCGACAGCTGATGTACCGATACCACCGGCAACAGAGGTGGAATCTCATGATAGGGGTGTAGGGGATGATGCCCTATCACAAGCAATGCTTCGAGTTTTGGAAAGGGTTGCTGGGGCAAGTACCGGTAATGGATTTCGAGGTTCTATTTCTGAGCGACTATGGGCTAATGGGGCAGAATTCTTTAAGGGCGTGTCTGGTGTAGCCCCGAATGTGGCCGAGTATTGGTTGGAGGCCACAGAGTGGATTATGGACAACCTGGATTGCTCTGTGGAGCAGTAGCTGAAAGGAGCCGTGTCGTTGCTTAGAGATGAAGCTTATCAGTGGTGGCTCACGGTAAGAGATGGAACGTCAGCTGGTGAGGTAACATAGGAGCTGTTTAGGAAAGCTTTTAAAGGAAAATATGTTGGGGCTAGCTATATGGACGCCCGCAGGAAAGAATTCTTGAATTTGGTTCAGGGAAGTAGGACAGTATCTGAGTACGAGGCTGAATTTCTGAGGCTGAGCCGATATGCTTCTGGGATAGTTGCCACTGAGTATGAGCATAGCGTGCTATTCGAGGATGGTCTGAGAGATGAACTAAGGGTACTGATTACTCCGCAGAGGGAGCGTAACTTTGCTGCTTTAGTTGAAAAAGCAAAGATAGCTGAGGAAGTAAAGCGTACCGAGAGGCAGAATCGCGAAAAGGATAGAAACCGCTTCCGGAGGGATTCTGGACCATCAGGTGGGACTAATAGGAATGTTAAGAGGGCAAGAGTGGTGGAACCAGTGCGAGCAGTGCCAATAAATGCTGTCAGACCACAGGGTTGCAGGAATTGTGGTAAGATGCATGTGGGCGAGTGTCGAAAACGTACTGGAGCCTGTTTTCGATGTGGGTCGATGGAGCATAGGATTAAGGACTGTCCTGAAGAACCGGATCAAGGACAAGTTATGGCTCATAGGGTTGTCCAACCAGTGAGGGGTGGACCACCAGCTCCGAGAGGTCATGGACAAGGCAGAGGTGGAAATGGTAATGGTCGAGGACGAGGAGCACCTGGCAGGGGTGCTGGTTTTGCTGAGGCTCGTCAACCAGCGTTAGTTTATGCAGCTCGTCGCCGAGAGGAGGGTGATGCTCTTGACGTCATAACCGGTACGTTTTTGATTTCTAGTATGCCATACACTGCGTTGATAGATGTTGGATCTACCCATTCTTATGTTGCATGTGCTATATCTGGGTCGCTAGGTGTGCGTTCTAAGGAGACAGTGAGTGGGGTATCTGTATTAAGTCCTTTGGGTCACTCGGTTAGGGTAGACAAACTATATAGAGACGTGCCTATAGAGAGTCAAGGAAATATCTTTTCTGGAGACTTGATGGAGCTACCTTTCGGAGAATTTGATCTCATCTTGGGAATGGATTGGCTTGTAAAGCATAGGGCTACTTTGGATTGTGCTGCAAAACGAATGAGGCTAAAGACTGCAGAGGATGAGGAAGTTATGGTGATAGGTGAACGTAGAGATTATTTGTCCAATGTGGTGTCAGCATTAAGAGCGGAGAAGTGGATTCGTAAAGGATGTGCGGCTTATTTGGCATTCATAGGTCAAGTAGAAACTGAGGAACTAACTGTGGATCAAGTTAGAACCGTTAAGGATTTTCAAGATGTCTTTCCAGAAGAGCTTCCAGGGCTACCTCCGAATCGAGAGGTTGAGTTTGGGATCGACTTGTTGCCTAGTACGGCACCAGTGTCCATTGCACCGTATAGGATGGCACCAAAGGAGTTGGTGGAGCTGAAAGCGCAGATTCAAGAACTATTGGATAGAGGCTTCATAAGGCCAAGTGTGTCTCCGTGGGGAGCACCAGTGCTGTTCGTAAAGAAGAAAGATGGGTCAATGCGAATGTGCATCGATTATCGGCAGTTGAACAAACTGACGATTAAGAATAAGTACCCGTTGCCAAGAATCGATGATCTGTTCGACCAGCTTAGAGGAGCTTCAGTATTCTCCAAGATTGACCTTCGATCTGGGTACCATCAGTTAAGGGTAAAAGAGGTGGATTTACACAAGACAGCATTCAGAACTCGCTATGGTCACTATGAATTCTTGGTTATGCCATTTGGGCTGACCAATGCACCTACAACATTTATGGATCTGATGAATCGAGTGTTCCAGCCATACTTGGATTGATTCGTGGTCGTCTTTATCGACGATATTCTAGTTTATTCTGAATCCGAGGAGAAACATGATGAGCATCTCCGTATTGTGCTGCAAGTGTTAAGGGAAAAGGAGCTTTATGCGAAATTCAGTAAGTGTAAGTTCTGGTTGAGAGAGGTAACCTTTTTGGGTCATGTTGTATCTGCTGAGGGGATTAAGGTAGACCCTCGAAAGATTGAAGCAATTCTGGAGTGGAAACCACCGAGGTCAGTGGCAGAAATTTGAAGTTTTCTGGGTTTAGCTGGATACTATAGAAGGTTTGTAGAAGGATTTTCTGTGATGACAGCGCCATTGACAAAACTCGTAAGGAAAGGAGTGTCATTTATTTGGATCGAGAAGCAGCAAGAAGCTTTTGAGAGACTAAAGAAGGTTCTAACCGAGGCACCTGTACTGATTCAACTAGAGTCTGGAAAAGATTTTACCGTGTACAGTGATGCATCACATGTTAGGTTGGGCTGTGTGTTGATGCAAGAGGGTAAAGTGGTTGCTTATGCATCGCGACAGCTTAAACCTCATGAAGTGAACTATCCTACCCATGATCTGGAGTTGGCAGCAGTAATCTTTGCCCTTAAGATTTGGAGGCATTATCTGTATGGAGAAAGGTGTATTATATACACAGATCATAAGAGTCTTAAGTACTTGCTAACTCAGAAGGAGCTAAATCTGAGGCAACGGAGGTGGATTGAGTTGCTTAAGGATTATGATTGTGCGATTGAGTATCATCCAGGCAAAGCTAATGTGGTGGCTGATGCCCTAAGTCGTAGAACTGTGTCTGATCTGAGAGCGATGTTTGCTCGTTTGAGCCTATATGATGATGGCAGTCTGTTAGCAGAACTGCAAGTAAGACCGACTTGGGTGGATGAGATTAAGGAAAAGCAGTCGAAGGATGAGTCTCTGGTTTCTCGATTTCAGCAGGTTAAGGATGGGAGTACTTCTAAGTTTGGACTTAACAGTGAGGGAGTTCTATGTTTCCATGGTAGAATCTGTATTCCTAAGGATTCCAAATTGAGGCAAGCAATTCTGAATGAAGCTCATAAAGGTTTGTGTGCTATGCATCCAGGAGGTAATAAGATGTATCATGACTTAAAGGAGTTGTATTGGTGGCCTGGACTGAAGCGAGAGGTAACAGAATTTGTAGGGAAATGTCTGACTTGTCAGCAAGTGAAAGCTGAACATCAATTACCTTCTGGACTTCTGCAACCAGTGAAGGTACCACTCTGGAAGTGGGAAAGGGTGACCATGGATTTTGTAAGTGGGTTGCCCTTAACGCCGTCAAAGAAGGACTCGATTTGGGTGATTGTGGATAGGTTGACTAAATCTGCTCATTTCATCCTTATACGTACTGATTATTTGCTTCAGAAGTTTGCCAAATTGTATGTGGCAGAGGTTGTATGACTGCATGGGGTGTCAGTGTCTATCATTTCTGATCGAGATCCTAGATTCACATCTCAGTGCTGGCAGAAGTTGCATGAGGCGTTAGGAACGCGACTGAACTTTAGCACGGCTTTTCATCTTCAGACTAATGGTCAGTCAGAAAGGGTTATTCAGATTCTAGAAGATATGTTGAGGGGATGTGTTATCGATTTTTGAGGCAGTTGGGAGGATTATCTACCCTTAGCAGAGTTTGCGTATAATAACAGTTATCAGGCTAGTATCCGTATGGCACCTTATGAAGCACTGTATGGCCGTAAGTGTCGTTCACCTAGTTGCTGGACTGAGTTGGGCGAGCGGCAAGTTCTTGGACCTAAGTTGGTAGCAGAGACTGAAGAGAAGGTCAAGGTGATTAGGGATCGATTAAGAGAGGCATCTGATCAATAGAAGTCTTACGTAGATTTGAAGCGTAAGGAGATTGAGTATTCAGTGGGTGACATGGTCTTTCTGAAGGTATCACCTTGGAAAAAGATACTAAGATTTGGTAAGGAAGGCAAGCTGAGTCCGCGGTTTATTGGGCCTTATCGGGTTCTTAAGCGAATAGGTCCGGTGGCGTATCAGTTGGAATTTCCTCTAGAGTTAAATAGAATCCATGATGTGTTTCACGTATCCATGCTAAGACGATATCGTTCTGACCCTACCCATATTCTACCAGTTGAAGAAGTGGAGGTACAACCTGACTTGACTTTCGAAGAAGAGCCTGTGCAGATTCTTGATCGAGACGTAAAAGTTCTAAGAAGAAAATCAGTCCCATTGGTAAAGGTACTTTGGTGTAATCATGGCAAAGAGGAAGCTACTTGGGAACCAGAGGAAGCTACTTGGGAACCAGATGATGCAATGTGTCAGCAATATCCTCATTTGTTTGGACCAGGTAAATTTCAAGGACGAAATTTCTTTAAGGAGGGTAGAGTTGTAACGCCCTAATTTTTGGGTTTCTCTTAGATCGTTCTTTATTTGGTAAAATGTTTAAACTCTAGTATTTGGGTGTGTAATGCATGGTTGGGGAGTGTTAATGGGCCTATGGAAGGCCCAAGTGTTGGTTAAAAACTCGGGAAAATTTTTAAATTTTTCACTAGGGAGATAGGGAACTTTTGGAAGTAGGGGTCTTAAATAAATTTGGCTAAAATGAAGCACAAGGGAGCTCCTGGTAAAATGGTTGTGTGACGCCACTTAGGAGCTACAAAAGTGGCGCCTAAATGAATGGGAAGGCCAAGGTTCAAGTCCCAGGTTATGCAAGGAAGGCGTTATTTTTATGCAGGGAGCAGGCAGGAATTTGAAGCAGAATAAAACTCTGCTTGAGGAGTGTTTGAATCGGTCATGAGAGGATATTGTGGAGTGAATCAAGTAGCGAATTAAGGTGTTTTTGAATTTGAAGTAAGGTGGCCGGCCAAGAGGACTCTTAGTGGTGCATTTTCGGTATTTTTGCATAGGAAGTATTCGGCTATTAGGTGCTATTAGTGCCGTTTTCCTTTAAGTTCTTTTGGTGATGATTGTGCCGATTCTTTTTGCTTAGCTTCCAAAATTCTTCTTTTTCTTCTTTTTGTGTTGGTAGCCGAAACCTATTGTAATCCTCATTGCCGAACCTATCTTGACCAAACACCTCTGTGCCGATTTCCTCTTCTCACCATCACCCCTTTCTTTTCCTTCTCATTCTCTTCCCCTCAAATCCTTTTTAGACAACTTTTGTCGCTGTTGCTATTCTTTCTCAAAAAGCCGAAAGCAAACACTTCATTGCCAAATCTCCTATTAACCGAAACCTCCTTTACAACTTGCCAATCTCTTCATAGCCGAATCTATTGGTTATACTCCCTTCTCCTCTCTTGTTCGTGATAGAAGCTATCGTAGATCGGGATTGTACGTTATCGAGAATTCTCCTCTAGCAGTTTAACGTGTTGTGGTAAGTATTCGGGAACCTTCCTTGCTAGTAGATTTTGTTTTGAAGTAAAAGCCGAAAACCCTCTAGGGGGAGGCTATCGTTTGGACGAAGAGGTCTTGTGACCTTTTCATCTATTTATATGCGCTTGAGAAGGAAAAAGGACGTGCTTTAAGGGACTTCGGAGACTGAGCAAGTGGACATCGGGATTTAGTCTATAATCGGCAAAGAGGGGTAAGATTTCAATGTTTTGGGTCATGATAGTCGATTATGGGTAAGGGATTTTGGCTTAATGATTATTGATTATTTAACTAACACTAGGGTGATTAACGATAGGTTTCATACGTGGATTTCGTCAACGGTTTTAGCGGCTAACAGGTGTGTAACTAATCCCAACTTTTAGTCTGAAATGGTAAAAGCCAAAATGGCCATAAAGTGACCGACAACTGGTGGAAAGTGACCAAAAATGCACTCGTATAATAATCAAGAGTAATCATTCACTCCGTTGGGGTTAACCATGAATTTGGTGGTGAAGGAATTGCAGAAGGTGCAATTCTGAACGTTTTGGTAAGTTGGGCTGCAACGGGCCAAACATGGACCCAATAGGCTTCCGAGCCCAAATCGGTTAAATGACTATTATAGGCTTTCTGGCGACGTGGTTAATGGTAGCATGGTTAAGTTGGTAAACTAGACCTAAAAACTAGACTTAGCGGGCTTGAGACGATAATGGACTTAGTAAGGCCCATTAGGGGTTTTAAGCTAAAAAGGGTAAAATTGGAAACTTAGCCTAAATAGACTTCTGTGGTTATTTAGGGACTGTCAATTTATTGGAATTGCATAATATTAAAGGAAAATATGTTAAAGGACTGAAATACCCTTGAATGTGGAAATTTACCAAAATACCCCTAGGTATAAAAAGACTATTATACCCCTAGGGACAATTCTGTATGAAATGTATAATTTTATGTATCTGCATGAGTTACCATTTAATATGAATATATCTGATGCATGAGATGCTATATGTTGCATGCTAGTATGTATATATATGTGTTGCATGGGGTTTGGGTTTATGATGGAGGAAACGTTCTGGCAGCCTCGCTGCAATCTGGTGGCCTCGCCACATATATATCTGTTCTGGCAGCCTCGCTGCAATCTGGTGGCATCGCCACGTATATATCTGTTCTGGTGGCCTCGCCACAATATTTGTATCTGGTGACATCGTCACAATATCTGGCAGCTTCGCTGCAAATTATATCTGGTAGCTTCACTGCAATTATCTATGGTGTGTAGCGGTTGGGTGGGTCCAGTAGTCTCCCCACATGGTGTAAGGCTGGTACGGGGGTGTTATGGATGGATTTGGGTTGGGTTTCTGTTTGCATATTATATCTGATCTGTATCTGTTATGGACCTATGGGCTTAACCTGGTTTCTGTAATGGGCCAAAGCCCAATTAATCTGATTCTGAGGCTTGATCTGTTTTGGCCTATGGTTGAGATAACGTTGCACACTGAGTTGTCAAACTCACCCCCTTTTTATTTCATCTCTGCAGGTAACCCTCAACCATAGTGGGCTTGGAGCTGCGAGAGATTCGGAGTGGCCACAACATCTGCAAATTCGGTTTTTGTTTCATTTTAAGTATTTTCATTATGCTATTTTTGGTTTAATTTGTAATAAGGCCGCTTTTTAAATTTCTTTATTGGTTTTATATTCTTTTATGGTTTAATTCATATTTTATCGAGACTGCTAGTTATAGGCCGCGCGGGTTTTTCAAACTACGAAAAAGGTTTTCAAAATTCAACAAATTCAAATATGGATAACCTAAGGGCTTATCAAAATGATTTTTCATAATCTTGCTGTTTTAGTAAAATATCCTCTAAGTCACAACAAGCAAAAAGATCATAAGTTTAGTTGTAGGATCATGTGACACACCAGATCTGGTCATAACGTCTAGACCGGGTTTGGGGTGTTACAAAGTTCATAGTCCAAGTCAGTCACTTGCCCATAAGGGCAAAACAATCATTTTACACCCTAGGGCCAAAACGATCATTTTAGCCTATAGAGGTATTTCGGTAATTCTACCCTACAGGGGTATTTTGGTAATGCTACCCTACAAGGGTATTTTAGTAATTTCACAAATTTGGGGTATTTTAATAATTTCACAAATCGGGGTATTTTAGTAACTTTACAAATCGAGGGCATTTCAGTAATTTTACAAGTCGAGGGCATTTCAGTAATTGTACAAATTGAGGGCATTTTAGTAATTTTACAAATTGAGGGCATTTTTGTAATTGTACAAATTGAGGGCATTTTAGTAATTTTACAAATCGAGGGCATTTTAATAACTTTACAAATTGAGGGTATTTCAGTAATTTTACAAATCGAGGCATTTTAGTAATATTATAAACTGGGGGTCTTTTGGTAATTTTACAAACAGGGGTATTTCGATAATTTTACAAACCAGGGGTATTTCGATAATTTTTACAAACTAAGGGTATTTCGATAATTTTTACAAACTAGGGGTATTTCAGTAATTTTACAAACTAGGGTATTTCGTTAATTTTTACAAATAAGGGGTATTTCGGTATTTTTTACAAACCAGAGGTATTTCGGTAATTTTACAAACCAGGGTATTTTAGTAATTTTACAAACCAGGGTATTCCAATAATTTTACAAACCAGGGTCTTAACGACCCCACTAAAAGTCCATCGTCGCCTCAAGCGACTATCGCAACCTAAACCTACATAACGGTGCAGATGGGCCTAAGGCCCACTATCCGACCCCAGTGGGCCCACACACTTGTGGGGCCCAAAAATCCTAGAAATAGCCTCAATTATACGAACTACACTCTCCAAACCAACAGTAGCCATATAACATACATTTCAATCGTGTAGGGCCCAAAAGCCCATGGGCCCACATGGCCCACTTAGCCCAAAACGATTCTAGCCACGTGGATTGCACAACTCGGTCTAAAATCCACTACAATATGCAAATTTAATCCAACGTGGCGTCAATCATCCGACGCTGATGTTTGTGGGCTCAATTCACCACACTAGCGTTCGCACGCTCGTGTGGCAACATTCGCCGGTATCTTGACTTTATCGGCATTTTGCCGATCTACAATCAAATCAATGTGGAATGCATACTCTATCAGCTTTCGACCGATCAATCATCAGAATAGGGTATAAAATTATACTACTACACACCCTTTTGGCTCTTTTGCCGACTGTCAGATATAGGTAGAGTTACACACCTGATTAAGACTCGAGCAGATTCCTCTCGCTCGATTGACCTATATTCATCCAACAAGAAATCAGTCTTTCCTTCCTTCATGTTCATTAATACCAACTCCCCAAATCGATAATATCACTTACCTTGACTTGAATTAAGTATCTTAATTCTATTAGCTTGCTGAATGGAACGACCGCACGCTCCTTGCCAATTCACTGAATCACCCACAAAGAACTTATAAAATTATAACTGCTCAAATAAGTGTGGTCTAACCACCACCATCACTATGAACACAAACGTACAATCGGTGTAAACCTAGAATAATAAGTGGTAACACATCTTACCTTAATGGGAGGGAAAATCGGCGTTTCTTTCACCACTTGAGACTCTTGATCCCTTCGCACACTACACCGCGATGAAAAGATGATAATTGACGTTAGGAAACATATAAGAGGTGTAACACCCTTATCTCGTAACCGTCGATGGAATAGGAATGGGTGTTACTAGACATTCAAAATGGATCAGAACAGAATATTCATAGATTTCCAAATTCAAACAATATTATAAATCAGTAGCTTTAACACAGTAGCATGATATAAAAGATCAAATTAAGCTTCATTCGTTCATCAGGGACTAAACCAAAAACATACAAAAGATATGAAGAATCGTTAGAAAATTTTCAAATTAGGGTCACACGGCCGTGTGCCTAGGCCATGTGCCTTACACGGTCGTGGCCTAAACTTAACTCTGGCCGTGGACAACACTGCTAATCACAGCACGGTCACCAGACACGCCAGTGTGTCCAGTCCGTGGGCAACACTGCCAAATACCATACAGTCACTAGACACGCCCGTGTGTCTAGCCCGTGTGCAACACTGACCAAAATATTTCAATATACGGGGGTCACACAGTTGAGTCACACACCCGTGTGCTCTAACCATGTGGCACAATGCAGGCTTGGTTTAAGCCATACATTACACCTAAGAAGGGTCAAACCTACAAGCCAAATTCATGTCACAATAATGCCACAATTTCAACTCAATTCAATGCCTTAAAACATACCTCAACATGGTCAAACCATTCGCATACATACTTAATTCCAAATCTCACACCAAGCAATTCCATGACTTAGCCAAAGTCAAGACTAAACATGATGCCCATATCCAATTCTTACCATTCATCACATTAACAAGATTCAAGAAAATCAAAACATACAAATTTCATATAGCCATTATAAGTACTTAAATTGGCATCACAAATCATATACCAAAAACAAGCACAAAATCATTTGTTAGCAACTCTCATGGCCTTACAACTAAACATATCCAAGCTTAATACATAGATACTCTAGCCTATACATGCCATACTTAAACTTTATACATACAAAAGGTACAAAAATCTAGCTCGATAGTATGGTGATGATCCTCGACTATTCCCGAGCTTATAGTAGCTACGATATCTGTAAAATAGTTGAAAGCATAAACAGAGTAAGCTACAATGAGCTTAGTAAGTCAAATACAAAATTATGCAACCCATAATCATAATACAATAACCATTTCCAACTGATATTTCACCATTCAGATTCATTCAATTTTACTCAGATTTCTAGTTCACACAATTTGCGTACCCTTCATACTTGGAAATTCATTACAAAACAGACATACCTAAGTCAGACACATGAGGTATGCATTTATTCAAATATCAGAATTTATCCTTGAATCATTTAGAAACATTACAGAATTTAGATAGGCCTTATACAATGTCGACGTCCCTGACGTGGTCTTACATGTTATTCAATGTCGATGCCACTGTCCCGGACAGGGTCTTACACAAAACATATATGATGCTAGTTTCCCAGACACGGTCTTACACATAATCCTCAAATTAATGCCTACATCCCGGATGAGGTGTAACACCCCAAACCCGATCTGGACGTTACGCCTGGATCTAGAGGGTCACATGGTAAAGAACTTAGAAAAGAACCGTCTAACTAAACAAAGTTTAGGTCTTTTAAAATAAGTTCGTTTATTTAGAAAGCCCCATTTGAGTTTTAGGTAAAAACCCTTTGCTTTTGTTTTGAAAAGAGGCCGTATTAAGTTAGGTTATGCTTAAATTTGTTGGAAGTGTTTAAAACATAAAGGTGTTGTTTCTCTTCCTAAAACCTTCATTATAAATTATTAGGAGTCTAGTTTGATTAATTAACCAATTTCATGCAATTTTTCCATTCAAAATATTAAGTAACCAGATAAAAGTTAAAATCTCAAAATGGCCTTATTACATAACTTAAACGCAGAATAGAAAATGAGTAAATGATTAAAATAATAAAGGTCCAACTGATGCAGAAAGCAGGCAGACAGATTCATGGCCACCTCGAGTCCTCTATGGCACCAAATCCACTAAATCTGGGGGTTACCTGCACATGTTAAGAACTAAAAGAGTGAGTTTTGGAAACTCAGTGTGTAGCTCTACAATGGAACAGAATGGGCCATGGCCCATTACAGAAATAGATCGGGCCTAAGCCCATAACAGATACAGAACACATAAATAATATGCAAATCCCACCCAAGCCAGCCATCACACCACCCCTACCAACCAACACACCACGTGGGGAATAACTCAACCCACTCAGCCTACACACCAATGTACAACAATGCTGCTAATAATAGAATATTGTGGCAGAGCAACCAGAAGCAGAATAAGTGGCAAAGCCACTGTTAACAGAAATATGTGGCAGAGCCACTATAATAGAACTTCCTCCATAACCATAATCCCAACCCCATGTAGATTCATAAATCAGGATATATAACATGCTTACAGCAGAGAAGATACAGAATTAATCATGCAAAGTCATTAATTTACCATTTCCAAGACTGGGGTTAAAATGGTAATTTTTACCCCTCCAAGGTATCCCAATCCTTTTTATCAGACTTACTGCCCCTATACTAAGTATAACCTCTTAACAAAACCTATATCAAGCCCAGCAACCCAGATTTGCTAATTTGATCAGAAGTGATTTTGGGCTCTAAAACCCCTATTGAGCCCATTTGGCCCATTTCAGCCCGACATAGCCTACGTGTGCAGAATCACACCTAATGGTCTCCATAGACTAAAATCCCTCTTAACAGGTTCAGTTTGGCCCATTAGCATTCGCACGCCAATAGGGCCTCCATTTGCCGGCATTTCGGCTTTTCGGCTTTTGCCGACCTACACTATAGAGGGTGTAGTTACACACTTGCTTATGAATAGAGTTGAATAATCCCACAAATGCTTGACCTACAAAAGTCCAATCACCATGTTAATCTACAATCTGACTCGAAACCATCCATACCCAAACTTAATATATTCGACCATTAACAAAACTTTATTCACCACTTACCTTACCGAAATTAGTCACTAAATCTAGGCTGCCTTGCTACTATTAATCACCAACCCGCCTTTGCCCTCACACAATCACCTTCGACGAATAGCTATGATACATAAGAAAAGAGAATAGAACTTGAATCATTTTCCAAATATCAAAGCCGATTATCAAAAGGGAGTTAGGGTGGTTTCAGCTTTTTATCAATACTCATAAGAGAATGAACGAACAGAACGGAGTACTTACCCTAAGTGCTGAACTATGTATTCGGCCCAAGGAGAAACGATTGAAAGAATAACAGAGAAAAGAAGTACTAAGGGGTTCGGCCAATGCAGAGATTTCGATCAAGAGTAGAGGACAATATTTGGCTGAAAGAAACTTGTAGGGAGAGAAGCAAGGTTTCGGTTATGAGAGAAAATCGAGAGAGGTGTGAAAGAAAGAGGTAATCAACTTCAAGAATAGATATGGAACCAAAGTTGAATTTGGCCAGTGAAGGAGAAAAGTTGATTAAGGCTACGATTAGAGGAGAATAAGAACTAGGTTTGGCAAAGTTCAAAAATGAGAAGAAGAGGGAATAGAGTTCAACTTTTGAGAACGGTAAAGAAATTCAGCACTTGGTAACTCAACTTTCGGTAAAACTAAAGAAGGCAAGATTAAGAATAGGGTTTTGGTGATAAAGATTACCTAAAGGAAAGTTTCACCAAAAGTTTTAAAACACCTAAACCTGAGTCGAAGAGAAAAATCTAGGCTCCTAAACATTCAAATGCAAAAAATGCTAAGTGCAAAAGACCTTAGCCGAATTTGCAACCCCCAGTTGCCTACAATCGGCCAACCCCTCCTTCACACCTCAATCCCTTAATTTCCTCCTTGATGTGCTCCTTAAACCACTCTCCATCATCCATTCAAACCTGAAGACCAATTCAAATCTTACCTCTTACCAGATCAACAACCACCTTCTGAGTTTAACTTTGACTAAACCACTTACCGTCCACTTCCAGTAAAATAACTGTACATTTGCTTGTAAGGGGATTTGAACCCAAGTCCCTTTTCCTTGTGGCGCCACAAGCCTTGCTCCCCCTTGCTAATGACGCCACAAGCCACTCCACCACTAGGCTCCTTGTGACATGAGTTAACAAAAATTAAACTTAAACCCCGCGAGCTAACATCCCTACCTCTCTAGGCCAAAAATCAAAATTTCTCCAAGGGTTTAGACTTTAACCCTGACCTTCTATTTAGACTTTAACCCTGACCTTCCAAAGGCTCCCTAACACGCTCAAACATAAACAAAGAACACCCAAACATGCAATCATCAAATTATGTAAAAGTTCTAAACACCCTAAAATTTGGGACGTTACACGAGGTCTTACATGATATCATTTTACCATTACTCATCAAAGGTGATTCGAAATTTCAATATCAGGCTTTCATGGCCGTCCAATATAGTTTACAATTCAAGCATTTATATCAAACATTAATATAACGCATATTTGTATATTGACTTACCTCGTACGTATTTAAAACGGATTCGAGTCGACTATTCAACGACTTTGGACTTCCCTCGATCTAAGTCCATTTTTCTTGTTTCTTGATCTAAATCAATTCAAATTCAACCATTCAATTATTCATTTCATTCAATTCAATCCATGAACACAAAATTAGGGCACTTTACATTTTAGCCCTCACAGTTTCATACTTTAACAAATTAGTCCATTTTTCATAAAAATCACAATATGCCAAACTCACCAAGACTAAGGCTTGACTGAATGTACATGTAGCTCATATGAATTCATATATTTCATTTATTTTACAAATTAGTCCTCCCAAAGTCTCAATTTCACAAATTAGCCCACATAGCTCTATTTTATCAAAATCTCATGGCAAAACATGCTTATTCAACACCCATCCAATATTATTCATTTAATTTCATCACAAAGCTCTAAATAGCATCAATGGCATTTTTCATAAACTTCATCAAAAATAGAAATTGAGACATGGGCATGGAAGAATACGAAGTAACGATCACAGAAACATAAAAATTATCAAAAACTGAGCTCAAAACATACCTTAATCGCCAAACCAAAGTGCTGAATGCAAAAACCTAACTTTTCTCTTTCTTTTCTTTCTAATTTCAGTGGAGATGAAGTATTATAAGGCCATATTCCTTTTGTTTTATTATAACACATAATTGATATAATAATTACCAATCTGTCCCTCATTTAAACTATACTAAAACATATGTTTTAAGGTCATTTATGACCATTTAAACCTTCAATGGTTTAAGTACCCAATAAGGCCATAATTATTAAAAGCCATTTTAAAAGCATATATCCAAATGTGACATGCTAATTTTATCACATATGCATTTTAATCCTTTTTCACAATTAAGCACAGAGATAGACAAATTAAATCACAGAAATTTCACAGATGCAGATTCACATACCATAGACACAGAAAATAATATCAAAACATTTTTAGACTTGGATATGTGGTTCCAAAACCACTTTTTCGACTAGGGTCCAAGCTGGGCTGTTACAATTCTCCCCCTTAGGGATTTTTGTCCTCGAAAATCTTACCGTTAAATAGATTCAGATATTGCTGTCTCATTGCACTTTCAGGCTCCCAAGTAGCCTCTTCCAACCCATGACAATGCCACAGTACTTTTACTAGTGGAATTTTCTTATTTCTCAATTCCTTCATTTATCGAGCCAAGATACGAATCGGCTCTTCATTGTAAGACATATCAGACTCTAATTCACTCTCAAGAGATATCACATAAGATGGATCAGATCTATAAAATCGAAGCATCGACACGTGAAATACATTATGTATCTTGTCTAACTCAGGTGGCAACATCAGTCTATAAGCAACCGGTCCAACTCTTTCAATAATTTCATACGGTCCTATGAATCTCGGACTAAGTTTGCCCTTTTTTCCAAACCGAAATAGTTTCTTCCACGGAGACACTTTCAGAAATACTTTATCACCAATCTCATATTCAATATCTTTCTATTTCAGATCCGCGTATGATTTCTGACGATTAGAAGCTACTTTCAGACTATCTTTGATCCGTTTCACCTTTTGTTATGTTTCTTTTATCAGATCAATCCCGTATATCTTACTTTCACTGTAACACCCTAAACCCAGCCTAGACGTTATGGCCAAATCTGGTGTGTCACTTCACCTAAACTAATCCACGTTACCTAGTTACTAAATTTGGTGGTGTGGTTTGCAAAACATTATTTAGGGTTGAGGAGAAATTCCCAATTTATTTGACGATCATACTAATCTTTACCAGTTATTAGAAGATTTACTAATTCATCATTAGCTTGGTTAGACGATTAAGGTGTTAGACTGGTTTTTGAAAATATTGGTTTAAGTTTTGGAAAAACGTGCGTTATTGTAGTTAGAGTAAGTCATGCATAAGTAAAAAGAAATAAAAACCCCAAATACGAATAGTTAAAGCGGCCTTATTACAAACCCAAAATGAAAAATTAAACGAGTAAGTAAAAAAATAACGAAATAACTTAAGTAAGTTTAAAACAATACTCGGTCTCTGTGGCCACTCTGAATCCCTCCCAGCTCCAAGTCCACGAACTAGGGCTCACCTGCAAGGACGGAAAGAAAAGGGTAAATTTGGAAAACTCAGTGTGTGCAGAAGCCCATCCAAAGCCCAAGTCAACTCAAACCCACTGGGCCCAAGCCCTATTCAGTCTCAGTCGGTTACTGGGTTGAAGTCCTATTCAGTCTCAGTAATCTGAGTCGAAGCCCTATTCAGATAGCAGTATGGCTCATAGGCCCAAACAGAACAGTACAGATAGACAATATGCATGCAAGCCCATATCATGTGGGCAGACTACTCAACCCACCCAACCGCTACACACCACCTGTACTAGCCAACACACCATGTGGGAAATAACTCGACCCACCCATCCCACACACCACAGTCGCAGCATGGCTACTCAGATTGTAACACCCCAAACCAGGCCTAGACGTTACGGCCAAGTCTAGTGTGTCACATTGAAGTGTTTTTCGAAAACCATGTTTTCATTGAAAACCCTTCTTAATGTTTAGAAACTTTTACCGGTAAACTTGTGTAAAACCTTTATTTATTTTTTCCAAAACGTGATTCATTGTAATAATCGAAACAACTTTGTAAAATCTTATGGAAAAATTATGAAAGCTTATAAACCTTTGTAGTTGCGAAAACATGTTATTATAAAAACAGTTTAAGCATCAAAAAATCAGATTTTCTTTGTTATGGCTTAAAGTGAATGGATACTACGCACCAGGTAGGAGTCAAGAGAAGAGGAGGTGAGTCATTTAGACTGCTTAAGTACCAAGCTCTTCCTAGATCCAATCCTAGACATGCACACATCCATTGCCACACTTTAACCTTATGACTTGTCCACGAACAATAAATTAAGTTTAAACGTATTTAAGATGTTTATTTATGAAAACATTTATGTTGCAGAAGCTTTGCTCTGTTTTCGAAATATTTTGAAAACAAGTAACTTTTACAAAAATGTGCCGTAGAGCTAACCGATTTCAAAATGATTTAAACAATGTCCTACTTAAGCTAAAAATAATTAAAGAATTAAAGAATTAAAAACCCAAAATAAGATAAATAAAGCGGCCTTATTACAACCCAGAAACCAAAATAAAAATAATCTCAATAAATAATGAAATAAAATATTTGAAAACCAGAATTTAATCTTTGTGGCCACTCTGAATCCCTCCCAGCTCCAAGTCCACCAACTAGGGCTCACCTGCATGGATGGAAAGAAATGGGGTGAGTTTGGAAAACTCAGTGTGTAAAGAATACCCATCTAGAGCCCAAGTCAGCTCAAGCCCATTGGGCCTAAGCCCTAATCAGTCTCAGTTTTTAACTAGGCCAAAGCCCTATTCAGTTACAGTAAACTGGGCCTTAGCCCCTTTTTAGTTAACAGTATGGCCCATAGGCCCATTTCAGAATAGAACAGATAATAACATGAATGCAAGCCCAAACTAGCCTAAATCCAACTGCTACACTCCACCCGTACTAGCCCTACACACCATGTGGGGAATAACTCAACCCATCCAGCCCTACACTCCACAGTTGCAGCATGGCTGCTCAGATAACAGTAATTTGAGGCAAAGCCTCCAGTACGTGGTCAAGCCACTTTTAGTACTTCCTCCATCAATATCCTAGTCCCATGCAACAGATAATAATGACATGGCATGCAGAAAATAGTAACAGTATAATCATGCTTTTTGCTCAAACTTAGCCTTAGGGGTATAACAGTCATTTTGCTCCTAGGGGTAAAATAGTAATTTTCCACCTCTAAGGGTATTTCAGTAATTCTATCAGTTTTTAGGGTTTTCATGCATATTACACTCACTAATAATCCATCCGTCATTGCAAAAGTCTATTTAACTTAGTTTATCAGTTTTAGCTATTGGGCCCTAAACCCCTAATAGGCCCTACAGTGTCTATTAACAAATTAAGCCCATTTAGTTCAAATTTTATGATCAGTTTATCAGTTTAAATGATTTTGAACCTACAGTCTATCAGTACACATTATTTACCTATTTTCACCTATACGGGCTCGTAAGCCCGTTGGGCCCATTTTTAGCCCATCGAGGCCCAATTACCAAAGTGCACGAAATTTCACACACGACTAACTTACCACTTTTCAATTTCAGATCTAACGTTTCCTAAATGTCTTGTGAGCACTCGCACACTCACAAGCCCACAAAATGCCAGAATTTTGGCATTTTGGCTTTTGTCGAATTGAACTAGAGAGGGTGTTCGATACACACCTGTTTCGCGAAGACTGCTACTGAGATCCCCCACGATGTCCTACAATCAATTACCACAATTCTTAGATTGCAAATCTACAACAAACAATCCCAATATTCACTTACCCATATTCGGCCAATGCCCCTAAAGCCTTCAAAATCTTACCTTTGCCGAAATCGATGACTAGATCTAAGTCTACTTGTTCCAAAGATCCAACCCTTCGATCAATCACCTCTAGTATACACGAATCACAAAAAATATCATTGGTTAATGACCCTTAGAGCCCTATGCCCAAATTGACAGCCTCTCTAGATTTTAGGGACTTCAGCTTTTTCTAAATTGTAAAATAACTTATAGATCTGGGTTAATGAGCACTTCTGTTTCTACTCAGATCTGATGTAGATCTAGCCCCTAAGCGATAGTAGAACTCAAATCCAGGAGATCTGAAGTTTCGGCTATAAGTCCCTAAATCTATGGTATTTCGGCTTTTAAGTGATAAAGAAGATACTGATTTGAGGCTATAACTTTAGAGTAGTGTTGCTGATAGATACTAAGGGTTTAAAGAAGATGAAATTCAGTCAAAAGGAATGAAAAGAATAGAAGGAATTGGCTTGGAAAAATCGGCACAAGAAGTAAGTTTTTAGGATTTTGGCTTTTGTGGCAATCGGCTATGGTGGTTTTGTGGAGGATGAGATCGACAGAGAAGATGAGTAAGGTGATAAGAAGGTTTCGGCTAGAAGAGGAAGCAAAAAGGAAGAAAACAATGGAGGAGAATAAAAGGAAGAAGAATTGGCACAAATGAGAAGGAATTTGCGTTTTCGACTTTTGTGAAAACTTAGAAAAGGATGAATGAAAGTGAAAGCTTTCAGGTGGCTAACCCTAATTCTCCAAGACAGAAAAAGAAAAGAACCTAACCCTAATATCAACTAAAACAATCGGTCCAACCTCCCTAAGGCCCTTGCTGAAATTCATTTAAGTGATCACATGCCCGGCACATGCCTAAAAATTAAAAAGAAACTATACGCTTACCTTGCAACTTGAACCCTGGACCTTTAATTCCTTCCAAGCGCCACTTTTTTAGGAACTTAGGGTCGCCACCTTGCCACTTTGCCAAAGCTCTTCTTGTGTCATAATTTATGAAGTTTTTCTTAAAAGCCCACTTAACCAAGTCTCCTATTCACTTAAAATCCAAACTTGATATTTCTACCAGGTTTTAACTTAGGCTTGGGCCTTTTACAGGCCCACTAACACACTTAAATATAATTTCAGTAACCAAAATACCAAAATTTCAAGTTTTCACCAAAATCATAAAAATCCCAAAAAATTCCAAAAATCAGGGCGTTACACAAGCCCAATACTTCTAAGCCCAAATTCAGGGTGTTACACAGATAATCAGTATAACGAGGCAAAGCCCCTTTTCAGTAATACGAGGCATAGCCCCTTTCAGTAAACGTGGCAATGCCACTTACACTTCCTCCAATATTAACCCAACCCATGCAGCAGATATGTATCTGATATGGCATATAGTAACAGTAACAGTCAAAATATGCAGTACAGTCGTATCTAGCCCTGGTGGTATAACGGTCATTTTACACCTAGGGGTAAAACGGTAATTTCTCACCCTAGGGGGGTATTTTAGTACTTATTTCATAATTTAGGTGTTTTATGCATGTTACAGTCTCTACTAATCTCTATTTTTATCTTCATAGTCTATGTAACAGATTTTAATAGTTTCAGTCACTAGGCCCTAAAACCCCTAATGGGCCCTACAATGCCTATTGGTCACTTAAGCCCATTCAGTCCAGTTTTAGTATTTAGTTACCAGTTTTAGTAGTTTTAACCTTACAGTCTTCAAAATACCCTTAGAGCTTATTTTTACCCAAATGGGCCCGAAAGCCCATTGGGCCCACATTCGGCCCACCAAGGCCCAACTTACCGAAGTGCAAAAAATCACACACTAAACTCACCTACCAGTAGCAATTTCAGATCCATCATACTCCTATCGACTTGAGAGCATTCGTACGCTCTCAAACCCATGAAATGCTAGAACTTCGGCATTTCAGCTTTTTGGCTTTTGCCGATTTGAACCATGAAAGGGTGTTCGATACACACACCTGTTTGCGCTTTCACCGATGAAGACTCCTAAGTGATACCTCCTACAATCCAACACTTAACTGATTAGACCACAGATCTACAAAAACCACAGTAGAAAATCCCTTATCATAATTTGCCAATGTCCCTAATGGCCATGAAATCTTACCTTGTCGACTTAGATGCACTAGATCTAGATCTAGTTGTATCGATGCCTTCAGTTCCTCATTTTCTCTCCTCTTTCGGTAACTAACACGTATAAGAACCAAAATACCATACTGGGTTATCAATAGACTATGTCGACAGCCTCCCTAAGTACAAGGGATTTCGACTTTTCCTTAACTTTTAAGAAAACAAATGTATTCAGTATTTGATCAGTTCCTGATGATTCTGCTTGATGAATACCGCTTCCATGCCCTCTCTAAACTAGATCCGTAATAATTCTAGCCCTAAATGCTAGCAGAGAAAGGCTCTAAGAGGTTCAGCTTTAGGACCTATACTCAGGTACTCTTGTCGACACAACAGAGGAATAGGGGTACTGAACCGATGGCAAAGGAAAAAGATGGTGAGGGATTCGATTTATTGGAGAATTTAAGAGAAGAAGAGGATGATTTTGGCAAAAGGGGTATTCGGTAATGAGGAGTTTCGGCTTCTAGAGGTTTTCGACAGAGGTTGAAGAAAAGAGAAGAAGAAATAGATTGATTCGGCTTAGAAGGGTTTGCAATGGGATGAAATCGGCTTAAAAAGAGAATGGTGGGATGGAATCAGTTCAAGGTGCAAGAAGAACAAAAAGGGAAAAGAAGAATGGAAGAAGAAGAAGAGAAAATAGATGTGAGTTCGGCTAGAAGGTGCAATCGGCAATGGGGTTTTAGGGTAGTAGGGTTTGACTATTAGGTTAGAAAAGAAGAAAAAAATGTGGCAAAAGATTGATAAAAAGAACAGACCTAAAGCTCTATACTCAATCGACAGAAAAAGAGAACTCACTGACCTAGAGAAATTGGCACACTAACACCCAAATGCCGAAAATGCTATGCTTAAAGTTGGATGCCGAAATTGCACTATACAGAGTCCCTTGGCCGGCCCCTTCTTCTTCAAATTTGAATATCCTAAAATCTCTCCTTGATCCACTCTCATGAGCAATTCAAACTCTCCAAGCTAGAGTTCCACTTAAGTGCCAACACTTGCCCACACTTGCACATAAAAATAAAAGTACCTTGAACTTACCTTGATTTGAACCCTGGACCTCTAACTCCCTCCTAGGCGCCACTTTTTTAGGAGCCTAGTGGTGCCACTTTACCACTTTGCCAAGGCTCCCTTTGTGACAAATTTTACCAAGTTTTTCTTAAGAGCCCTCTTGACCAAGTTCCTCCCTTCACTTAAAAACATACTTTGCTATTCTTATCGAGTTTTAACTTGAGTTTGGGCCTTCTAAAGGCTTACTAACATACTTAAAAACAAATTTAGCAGTCCCAATATAGAAAATTCACAATTCCAACAAAATTGCAATTCCCGAAAAATCTTGAAAATCAGGGCGTTACATTCACTGAGCTCAGACCAGTATAACGGAGTTCTACATTTTCTACCATATAAAGCTTCATACGGGCCCATTTTAATGCTTGATTGAAAACTATTATTATACGCAAATTCAATCAGAGGTAGATATTTATAACACCCTAAATTTTAGGCCTAGAAGTATTGGGCCTTGAATTTGGGTTCTGGTAGAAGACGGCTTGAATATTTTAAATGTTTTAAATAATAAAAAAATTATTTTCATGTTTAGTTTAATATTTAATTGAATTAGGAAGGATTGGTAGTCTGGGAAAAGTCCTGGGCTCGATTCAGGGCTTTAGCAAAAATTTTAATTTCGCTTCCTTAAGGAAATCCTGGCATTAGGCCTTATAAATAAGTTGGGTTAAAATTGGGCACAAAGGAAGTGCCTGGCCCAGTGGCTAGAGGCGTAGGCAGCAGGAAGGGAAGCGGGGGTTCAATTGCCAGCGTGCGCAAATGTTGGTTGTTTTTTTTAGAACAACCTGGGTTGTCGCAAAGAGGTCTTATAATTACCTAGGGAGGAAAGATGTCACAAATCAAGCAAGACGGGTATTGTAGCTGAAGGGTAGGGGTTCGAATCTGGTCAGCAGCAATGTTTTTTAGATTTATTTTTAAGTAAACCAGGGCTGCAGTAGATAAGCCTTAAAATTAATTGTGAGTAAGTTATAACATGAGAGGAGCTTCAGTGCAGCAGCAAGCAGCGTGTGTTGTGTGCCTGGAGGTCTTGGTTTCGAGCTGCTATGCGTGCAATGGACTACCTTTTTGCTGTACACGTAGGGAGAGTGATTGTGCTGGACTGAAACTCTTCTTAGTAGCAAATTGAGTCGGCCAAGCAGTGGGAAAGTGGATAAAAGGCTGCTAATCGGTGAGAGGATTTAGATGGAATTCAAATTAGGTGGTGGCTAAAATCAAGGAGAAAAACATGGAATTTGAATTTGGGAAGGATTTTTGAGCCGAAATAGGACTTATTGTGGTACCGATTCGGCTATAGGCAATTAAGTGCCAAATAAGCTCTTAAAATTTTGGCCTTTATGAGTTCTTTTTCTTCTTTGTTTGGTTTTGGGTATTTTTAGTGTTAGTCGACTTGGTTGGGGCCATCTACATCTATTATTATTTTTGAAATCGACTTTCATTCTTTTTGTTTTTCTTTTCTTCACCAAGTTTAATCTTCTACTCCTACTCATAAGTTCTTTCTCTTTTGATTCTCTTCTCACTATAGCCGAATATAAGGTCTTTTCTCCATGCCAAAAAGCCAAACCTTACAACTCTCTCATCCTTCTACCGACATCTCCCCTCTACTTCACAAACTTCTATTATCCTCCTCGTTTCTCCAAAAGCCAAATCACCTAGATCTATTCTCTATTCGTATTTTGGGATAGATCTACAACAGATCTAGAATAGGAAGGTATTTTGGGATGTTTCTCTGGCAAGTAGATCTTTGGTAAGTGTTCGAAACTCTTCTCATTCTTTACCTTGTGATTCAAGAAAAGCTGAAAACCCCTAACTACATGGGGTGGCTGTCGATTGGGGCGAAAGGCTTTATTGGTTTTATCTTTCAGTTTATTATGTGTTAGTGTGGACTGGAGGCTATCGATCGAGAAGTGTGGAAGGCTAGGACCATTGAAGCGATCTAGATCTATATATAGTCATTGTCTCGGCAAAGGTAAGGGATTAAGGGCCTCAGATGGTGTTGGCCGAATAGGTATGTTAAACTAGTGTCGATTATTCAATTAGATTCTTAGTGACATGTGGGTTGAAATGTTTGTAGGTTAATCGTGTGGGAGATCTCGTCAACGTATATCGTAAATCAGGTGTGTAAACGACACCCACTAGTAGACTAGATGGGCAAAAGCTGAAAAGCCGAAATGCCGAAATTTCGGCGTTTCGTGGGCTTGCAAGCGTGCGAGCGCTCATGGGTCGGTTAAAAATAGTAAAAACGGTTATCGCAAATGGTAAGAATGATGTGAGCGTAATTTTGTGCACATCGGTGAATTTGGGCCTCGAGGGGCTAAAATTTGGGCCTAGGCTTACGAGCCTATGTGGGAGAAGATAGATGGTAAGTTTGATCTGGATGTTGGACTGTTAGTTTTGCCAAAACAGACATGAAATATGGACTTAGTGGGCTGTAATAGCTAGTAGACACTGTAGGGCCCATTAGGGGTTTTAGGGCTCGCTAACTCTAAATTGGACTAAATGGGCTAATTAGGTTACCTAGATGAGTTTTGGGCTAATAACAACTGAAATGTGCATAAAACCCTAAAAACTGGTGAATTTACTGAAATACCCCTTATGGGTGGAAAATACTATGTCACCCCTAGGTGGAAAATGACCGTTATACCCCTAGGGCTAAATTTGACTGAAATGCATGCTAAATTGAATCTATTCACTGTATGCCATGACATTTTATACTGTTGCATGGGATTGGGTTTTGATGGAGGAAGTGCTAAGTGGCAATGCCACGTTTTCTATTAAGGGCTTTGCCTTGTTTTACTGTTTGTGGCTCGGTCACATTATCTGATTAAGCAGCTATGCTGCGATGTGGTGTGTAGGGATGGGTGGGTTGAGTTATTCCCCACATGGTGTGTACGGCTAGTACAGGTGGTGTGTAGTAGGGGTGAGCGTTCAATCGAATCGAATCAAATCGAATGAAAAAATTTCGAGTTAATCGATTTGACGAATCATATTCTATCATCCTAATTTGATTTGAAAATTTCTCGAATCGAGTCGAGTGAAATGGAATTTGAATCGAATCAAATCGAATATATTTGTTCGAGTTAAATTTTAAAAAATAATTTTGGGTCCTTGTAACCAATGTCACCCACCGTAATAAAATTTGTTCACCGTAATCAAATTTTTATTAACTTTCATCACCTCATAATTTATTTATTAACTTTTTTGTTTGCTTAGTTTTTTCAATTATTTTTAGATTCTTGCCACTATGTATTTTAAAATTAAAAAATATATTAAATGTAAAAATGTGATTTTTTAATAAAAGTTATTTTAAAGATAAAATATGAAATTGATACCAATATAAAATTTTAACATGAATATTTTATGGCATCATTAATAATTCAATTTTAATATAAATATTCAATATGACTAAACAATTCAATAATATAAATAATATAAAATGTGAAATTTAATTTAATAATATAAATAGTAGATATAAATAAAATCATTACTATTTATGTTTAGGGGTTTTTTGGGGATAATTTTGATTTTTTATTTGGGAGTAAATGATGAGAAGTAAAAGTTTCGGAGGAAAATAAAAAATTTTGGGAAGTAAAAGTTTGAAGGAAAGTAAATAGGGGGGAGTGAAATTTTGGAGGGAAAATATTAAAAAAATTGGAGGGGAGATGAGTTTGGGGTAGATGGGGGTGGAATAGGAAGTGAGTAAAAGTTTTAAGGGGAAAATGAGAGGGAGTAAAAATTTTGGGGAAAAATAAAAAGTTTTGAGAGTTTTTGGGAGTAAAATTTTGAGAAAAAATAAATAGGAGAGTAAAATTTTGGTGGGAAATGGATTTTGGGTAGATGGGGGGTTGGGATAGGAACAGAGTAAAAGTTTTGGGGGAAAAGTGGGAATGAGTAAAAGTTTAGAGGGAAAAGTAAAAAGGTTTGGGTGTTTGGGGTAAAAATGTAAAATATTATAGTTTAATATTCGAATTATTCGAATTATTCGAGTTATTCAAATTTGAAAACTCAACTCGATTCGAACTCGAAATTCGAAAAAAAATTCGAGTTGACTCGAATAACTTGAATAACTCGAACAACTCGATTCGTTTAACTCGAAATTCAATTTTTTTTCGATTTTTCGAGTCGAATCGAGTTTTGCTCACCCCTAGTGTGTAGGGCTAGATTTGGGCTGGGTTTTGCATAAATGCGTAATTTCTGTTCTGTTACTGTAATGGGCCTAAAGGCTGTACTAAATTCTGAACAGGGCTAAGGCCCAGTTAATACTGTTTACTGAATAGGGCTAAGGCCCAGTTAATACTGAATCTGGATAGGGATTAGGCCCAGTAAAGCTTGAACTGATTTGGGCTCTGGTTGGGTTTTCTTTACACACTGAGTTTTCCAAACTCACCCCCTTCCCTTTCATCTATGCAAGTGAGCCCTAAACTAGTGGACTTGGAGCTGGAGGGATCTGGAGTGGCCATGTGGACTGCATTTGGTTAACTTTTCTTAAGTTATTTTATTTTCAATACTTTATTTTAATTATTTCCTTTTCGTTTCCGTTTGTAATAAGGCCGCTCTTAAGCATTTTAAATTGGGTTTCAATTCTTTTATTATAACTTGCTTAAAATGGATAGATTTAGGCTACGCGGGTTTTTATAAAATTAAGCAACGATTTCAAAGTATACCACACGTATCAAATGGATAACGTAAAGACAAACAAGACTTTCGAAATAAAATAAACTATAAACCGGTAGTGGATAGGACTTTTTCCAATTTAAAAACTTGGTTTTCTTTCCAAACTTCCAACAACAGTTTTGCGAACTCACCCTAATCGTAACAACTAAGGAATATGTTTCAACTCATTGTTGATGTGACACACCAGATTTGGCCATAACGTCTGGGCCGGGTTTTGGGTGTTACAATATTGTTCCCATGTACCTTTAAACTCCAGAATACAACATCTAAGCATGTCCTCGAGTATCTGAATGATCTTCTCACATTGACCATCTGTCTGCGGATGAAAAGTAGTACTGAAATACAATTTAGTACCTAAAGCTTCTAGCAACTTTTTCCAGAATCTTGAAGTAAACCTTGGATCTCTATCAGACACAATAGACAGTGGTACCTCGTGCAATCTCACAATATCAGAAATGTAAAGTTCAGCTAATTTATCCAGTGAATAGTCAGATCGTACTGGAATAAAATGAGCAGACTTCGTCAACCGATCAACAACCACCCAGATTGAATCTTTCTTTTTCGGGGATAGAGGTAAACCAAAAACAAAATCCATAGTCACTCGGTCCCATTTCAATTTCGGAATCATAATCGGTTGTAGCAAACTTGAAGGTACCTGATGTTCCGCTTTTACTTGCTGACATATTGAGCATTTCAGAACAAAATCAGAGATATCTCTTTTCATTCCTGGCCACCAGTATAACCGTTTTAAATCATTATACATTTTTGTGGTACCCGGATGTACAGAGAATTTGCTATTATGTGCTTCACTCAAAATCATTTGAATCAATTTAGAATTTCTCGGAACGCAAATTCTATTCCCGAATCTCAAACAATCATCATCATCAATATAGAATTCAGAATCATGATGACACTGAGCTTGTTTCATTAACAGTTCATTATCAACTTTCTGAGCATCAATGATTTGTTGCAAAAACAAAGGTTTCGCTTTTAATTCAGCTATCACTGAATCATTAACAAATGGATTAACATAAGCATTCAAGGCACATAATGCAGATAGTGATTTCCGACTTAAAGCATCAACTACGACATTTGCTTTACCTGGATGATAATCAATAATAAGTTCATAATCTTTTAACAGTTCTAACCATCTTTGCTGCCGCAGATTCAAATCTTTCTGAGTCATCAGATATTTCAGACTTTTGTGATCTAAAAATATGTGACATTTCTCACCGAACAGATAATGACGCCAAATTTTTAGTGCAAAAACAATGGCAGCTAACTCAAGGTCATGCGTCGGATAGTTCTTCTCGTGTGGCTTTAATTGTCTAGAAGCATATGTTATAACCTTGCCTTCTTGTATTAAAATGCAACCTAGTCCATTCAACGAAGCATCACTGTATATAACAAATTCTTTACCCGTTTCAGGTTGCGCAAGTACAGGAGCTTCGGTTAACATAGCTTTCAACTGATCAAAACTATTCTGGCATTTATCAGACCATTCAAACTTTACATCTTTTTGTAGCAGTCTTCTCATTGGAGTTGCAATTACCAAGAAACCCTTTACAAAGCGACGGTAATAACCAGCAAATCCCAGAAAACTATGGACTTCAGAAATATTTCTTAGAGGTTTCCAATCCAAAATAGCTGAGATTTTGCTCGGATTGACCCGGATACCTGATTCAGATACAATGTGACCCAGAAAACTAACTTCATGTAACCAGAATTCACATTTGCTGAATTTTACATACAATTGCTTATCACGCAGTGTCTGAAGTACAATTCTTAAATGTTCAGCATGCTCACCTCCATTTCGCGAATAGATCAATATATCATCAATGAAGACAACAACAAATTGATCTAAATACGGTCTGAAAATTCTGTTCATCAGATCCATAAACACAGCAGGAACATTCGTTAATCCGAAAGGCATAACTAAAAATTCATAATGCCCGTACCTTGTTTGGAAAGTTGTTTTTGGAATGTCGAGTCTTTCACACGTAATTGATAATAATCGGATCTCAAATCTATTTTCGAAAATACAGAAGCACATTTT
Organism: Gossypium stocksii; assembly: GCA_020496765.1. Classification (NCBI taxonomy): domain Eukaryota; kingdom Viridiplantae; phylum Streptophyta; class Magnoliopsida; order Malvales; family Malvaceae; genus Gossypium; species Gossypium stocksii. Next base: position 59,429,124 of record CM035624.1, on the reverse strand, counting down.
AGTTGGTCAAACAAATCATCAATTCGAGGTAGAGGGTATTTATTCTTTACAGCTACTTTGTTGAGCTGACAGTAATCAATACACATTCTCATTGTGCCATCTTTCTTTTTCACGAACAGAACAGGAGCACCCCATGGTGAGAAACTCGGTCTAGCAAAGCCTCAATTAGTTAATTCTTCTAACTGAGTCTTTAATTCTTTCAATTCGATCGGTGCCATTCTGTACGGAGCTATTGAAATAGGAGTAGTTCCTGGAACCAGTTCAATCCCAAACTCAACTTCTCGAATTGGAGGCAAACCAGGAAGTTCTTCAGGAAAGACATCAGAGAATTTACATACAACAGGCACTGATTCAATCTTTTTATCAGACACTTTTGAGTCAATCACATAAGCAAAGTAGGCTTCACAACCTTTTTTCACATATTTTTGAGCTTTTAATGCAGATATCACAGCCGGTAAACCATTCAATTCACTAGACTCAATTCTAATGATTTCACCACTCTTACATTTCAAGTCCATAATTTTTCGTTTGCAATTTACAATAGCATCATGTAGAGTTAACCAGTCCATACCCAGAATTATATCAAATTCATCAAACGACAACAGCATCAAATCAACAGGGAAATAGATATCTCGAATCATTAATGGACAATTTTTACAAATCTTATCAACCAGGACACTTTTGCCTAAGGGATTTGATACTCTAATAACAATTTCAGTAGACTCTATAGGCAAAGTCTTACTATATGCTAAATTCACACATATATAAGAATATGTTGATCCAGGATCTATCAAAGCAATCACAGAGGTATCATAAAGAGTGAAAGTACCAGTAATCACATCAGGAGACGAAGCTTCTTCACGTGCCCGGATAGCATAAGCTCTAGCAGGCGCTCGAGCTTTAGATCGTGTAGTCATATCTTTAGTAACTCTTTGACCAACACTAGCATCTCCCGTGCTTCTAGAAGTTCTTCCTCTAGCAGAAGTATTACCCGATCGTGGATTTTGTACTATTTCTTGCTCAACAGATTTAGGACAGTTTCTAACAAAGTGAACCAGGGATCCACATCGGAAACAGGCTCGATCTTTCAATCTACAACTTCCCGGATGTCTGTTACCATAATGTACACATTCAAGTCTCTCAGATCTCATATTCTCGATGCTAGCAACAGATGTAGCAGGAGTTTTAAAACTTAAACGTGATCTGTCACGATCTCTGCCAGAATGTCCCATAGTAATCTTCGAATGGTTAGGGTCATCTCGGAACTTCTTTGACACAGACTGAAATGATCTACTTGAAGATCTTTTTTGAACCTCTTTAGCTTCAGAATCAGCTTTCTTCTTTTCTTTACTAAGTTCTTCGGCTTTATAAGCCCTTTCAACTAACACAACAAATTCATTCAGATCGAGAATTCCAACCAGAAGTTTAATATCTTCATTCAAGCCTTTGACAAATATTTTACACATAGCGACCTCTGAAGCTACACATTCTCGTGCATATTGGCTCAGCCTTACAAATTCTCGCTCGTATTCAGTAACAGATTTGCCATATTGTTTCAATTCAAGGAACTCTTTACGTTTCTGATCAATGAAACGTTGACTGATATATTTCCTTCTAAATTTGATCTGAAAATAATCCCAGGTGATACGTTCACTCGGAACCACAGATATCAATGTTTGCCACCAATGATATGTTGAATCTCGCAAAAATGAAACTGCACATTTAACACATTCCTCCGGGGTACACCACAATTCATCAAGAACTCGGATCATGTTTTCAAACCAAAATTCAGCCCTCTCGGCATCGTCATCAGTAGAAGCTTGAAACTCTTCAGCCCTATACATTCTAATCTTGTCTACCGGAAGCTTATTCAAATGAATCGGATTAGTTACAGATGGTACGACCGAAGGTTGTTGAGGAACAGTCAAGGGTGGGGGTTGAACAGCCAGATTTGTTTGGACATACTGAGTAAACCACTCATTCATCATTTGGAAGAAAGCCAGACTTAAATATATCATTAGTGCCAAACAAATGTAACACCCCTATCCCGTAACCGTCGCCTGAATAAGAAGGGACTAAACCAAAAACATACAAAAGATATGGAGAACCATCAGAAAATTTTCAAATCAGGGTCACACGGCTGTGCCTCACACGGTCGTGGCCTAAACTTAACTCTAGCCGTGGACAACACTGCCAATCACAGCACGGTCACCAGACACGCCCATGTGTCCAGTCCATGGGCAACACTGCCAAATACCACACGGTCACCAGACACGTTTGTGTGTCCTGCCCGTGTGCAATACTGACCAAAATATTTCAATATGTAGGGGTCACACGGTTGAGTCACACGTCTGTGTGCTCTAACCGTGTGGCACAATGCAGGCTTGGTTTAAGCCATACATTACACCCAATAAGGGTCAAACCTACAAGCCAAATTCATGTCACAATAATGCCACAATTTCAGCTTAATTCAATGCCTTAAAACATACCTCAACATGGTCAAACCATTCACATACATACTTAATTTCAAATCTCACACCAAGCAATTCCATGTCTTCGCCAAAGTCAAGACTAAACATGATACACCTAGCTCATTCATACCATATCCAATTCTTACCATTCATCACATTGACAAGATTCATGAAAATCAAAACATACAAATTTCATATAGCCATTATAAGTACTTAAATTGGCATCACAAATCATATACCCAAAACAAGCACAAAATTATTTGTTAGCCAACTCTCATGGCCTTACAACTAAACATATCCAAGCTTAATACATAGATACTCTAGCCTATACATGCCATACTTAAACTTTATACATACAAAAGGTACAAAAATCTAGCTCGATAGTGTGGTGATGATCCTCAACTATTCCCGAGCCTATAGTAGCTATGATATCTGTAAAACAGTTGAAAGCATAAACAGAGTAAGCTACAATGAGCTTAGTAAGTCAAATACAAATTCATAATACAATAACCATTTCCCACTGATATTTCACCATTCAGGTTCATTCAATTTTACTCAGATTTCTAGTTAACATAATTTGCGTACCCTTCATACTTGGAAATTCATTACAAAACAGACGTACCTGAGTTAGACACATGAGGTATGCATTTATTCAAATATCAGAATTTCTCCTCGAATCATTTAGAAACATTACAAAATTCAGATAGGCCTTATACAATGCCGACGTCCCTAACGTGGTCTTACATGTTATTCAATGTCGATACCACTGTCCTGGGCAGGGTCTTACACAAAACATATATGATGCCAGTGTCCCAGACATGGTCTTACACATAATTCTCAAATCAATGCCTACGTCCCGGACGAGGTCTTACATGATATCGTTTTACCATTACTCATTCAAAGGCGATTTAGAATTTCAATATCAGGCTCTCATGGCCGTCCAATACAGTTTATAATTCAAGCATTTATATCAAACATTAATATAACACATATTTGTATATTGACTTACCTCGTACAGATTTAAAACGGATTCGAGTCGACTATTCAACGACTTTTGACTTCTCTCGATCTAAGTCTGTTTTTCTTTGTTTTTGATCTAAATCAATTCAAATTCAACCATTCAATTATTCATTTCATTCAATTCAATCCATGAACAAAAATTTAGGGCATTTTACATTTTAGCCCTCACAGTTTCATACTTTAACAAATTAGTCCATTTTTCATAAAAATCACAATATGCCAAACTCATCAAGACTAAGGATTGACCGAATGTACATGTAGCTCATATCAATTCATATCTTTCATTTGTTTTACAAATTAGTCCTCCTAAAGTCTCAATTTCACAAATTAGCCTACATAGCTCGATTTCATTAAAATCTCATTGCAAAACATGCTTATTCAACACCTACCCAATATTATTCATTCAATTTCATCACAAAGCTCTAAATAGCATCAATGGCATTTTTCATAAACTTCATCAAAAATAGAAATTAAGACATGGGCATGGAAGAATACGAAGTAACGATCACAGAAACATAAAAATTATCAAAAACTGAGCTCAAAACATACCTTAATCACCAAACCAAAGTGCCGAATGCAAAAACCTAACTTTGCTCTTTCTTCTTTTTCTAATTTTAGTGGAGATGAAGTATTATAAGGCCATATTCATCTTGTTTTTATTATAACACATAATTGATATAATAATTACCAATCTGTCCCACATTTAAACTATACTAAAACATATGTTTTAACGTCATTTATGACCATTTAAACCTTTAATGGTTTAGTTACCCCATAAGGCCATAATTATTAAAAGCCATTCCAAAAGCATCTATCCAAATGTGACATGCTAATTTTATCACATATGCATTTTAATCCTTTTTCACAATTAAGCACAAAGACAGACAAATTAAATCACAGAAATTTCACAAATGCAGATTCATATACCACAGACACAGAAAATAATATCATAACATTTTTTAGACTCAGATATATGGTTTCAAAACTACTTTTTCGACTAGGGTGCAAACCGACCTGTTACAAGAGGGATACCACAATCGGCTTCCTCAAGAAGTTTCTATGACTTAGATTAACATATTTGGAAAGATCAAATAATAAAAGAAGGAACCAACGCGTACCTATCGCTTGTCAAGATTCTAACTAGACCGACCACCACAGGCACAGAAGTAATTGGGAATAGACCAAATAGCAGTGAACAATGAAGGATAATAGAGAGAAAGAAAGATAGTAATCAGCTTTAGAAAAACCCCCAACTACAGGATTCAAAACAAGAATGAGAAAGAACAATAGGTGTACGGCTAGCAATAAAAAGAAGAGAACATTTGAAGAAGGTGAAAGAATGCAGATGGAGGGAGAAAGAAATATTCAGTTGCCGCCTAAGGAGAAAATAGAAGTTGGTAATCAATTGAGGGGCCGAGAGTGAAGGTTCAACTGTGAGAGGAAAACTGAAAGAATAAAAGAAATAGAGAAGTTGAATGATATGATTCGGCCAAATGATGGGCTAGGATTGAGAAAAAGGAAATTCCAAGTTCGGCTTTTAGAAAAGGGGATGAGAAAATGCCCAAATGGTCTTAAGAGTAAAGCACAAAACTCGCAAAAATAAAGAAAACCCGAAATAGCAGAGGGAACAATCGGCTCCCACGCACTTACAAAATGCCAAATGCACAAAATGAATGCTCCTAGTCGAATTTGGACATTCAACATGCCACTTTCGGCTACAACTCTCCCAAGCTTCAAATCCCTTGATTCACTCCATATTTTGCTCAATGGTCCACTCCAACTCCCCAATTTCAAATTCAAATAACAACCATGACCAGTTCAAATTTCCTCCTTTTACCAAGTCCACAATAACCTTCAAGAGTTTACATCAAACTCCACCTCTTGCTGCCTCTATGTAGCAAAATAATTACCTTTTGCTTCAAAGGGAATTTGAACACACTCCTTCCATGCTTGTGACGCCATTTGCCACTCCACCATAGACTTCTTTGTGTCATAAATCCACCACAAATATTAATAAGGCCTTCAAACTAATGCCAAGTTCACTTAAGGGAAAAACTAAAATTTTTGCTAAAGCCCTGATTTGAACCCAGGACTTCTCAAACATCCCCAAACACTTCAAATCACTTAGCCAACAAGGCAAACATGTAATTTGTGATATTTTCAAGCATAATTACATATTTATAGGCCGCCTTCTAACTGACCCCATTTCAAGGCCCAATACTTCTAAGCCCAATTTTTGGGGTATTACAACTCACCCCTCCTTAAAGAAATTTCGTCCTTGAAATTTCCAACTAATAAGGCACAACTATACCTCTATGCTACTGCTGTGCACTCTGATCCCAGTAACTTTAACACATACCCAAAACAACCACTTACTGTAGCAGATAGGTTACAATATCAATATCCAAAACATCACATCCAAATTTTTCCAAACACACACAGAATAAATAGCCAATTTAGATGCAATCCAATATCTAAAAAAAACCATAGTATTTATGTCTACTGCACTTAAATTTCTAAACAGACAAAAGTATTCAGAAACTTACGAATTCAGCACCGGAGACTCGATGTGCCACACAATAAATCCTTCAGACTTACTTTAAAATTAGTTGTAAACAACTTTAAAATCCAAAAACTAAGCCCATTTCACAGATCGAGTTTTGCAACCGGGCTCTGATACCACTAAATGAAACACCCCAAACCCGGCCTAAAAGTTAGGCCCAAATCTGGCATGCAAATTGAAGTGTTTTTTGAAAACCATGTTCTCATTGAAACCCTTCTTGAGATTTAAGAACTTGTGTAAAGACTTAGTTTGTGTTCGTTGAATTTCAAAACGTGGTTCATTGAAAAGTTAATCACCTTTAAAAACGTTATTAATCTCGTTAAAAATCTTTTATAGTTGCAGAAGCTAATTTGAAGTAAAGAAGTTTAAAACATATGTTTTTGAAAATAGTTATTATCTTGAAAATCTTGCCTTTTCCTAATTAGCAAATTTAAAGTATAAAAGTAAAAACCTAATGAAAAATTAAACCACCAATGGCCTTATTACAAAACAATAGCCCAAAATGGAATTTAAATAATTAAGTCTAAAGTAGAACAACAACGATCATGTGGCCACCTCCGAGTCCCTCATAGCACCAATCCTGTCATAGCTCGATTTAGACCCTAATCGAAATGATGGTTTTGGGGCCATGAATCCGAGTAAAAAATATTTTAAAATTATTTTCTATGTTTAGTATGTGTGAATTTATATCTGTGAAATTTTTGTGATTTAATTTTGTCGTCTAGGTGTCCTTAAATAAAAAAGGTTTAATCGCATAAATTGAAAAGGTGGTAGTTTTAAACATAAGGGCCGAATTGTTAATGGCTTCCTAAATGGAAGCATTTATGTGGTAGATAATCCCTTTTACTTGTTAGTGGATGGCATTAGGAATATTGAATATGTTTCTAGTTAAATATATATGTAGGTTATAATAGTAAGAAATTATAATAACATGAATAAAAAAAGAAAAAAAGAAAAGAATAGAATATAATTTAATCACCTAAGTGGAGGTAATAAGGACGGCAGCACCCTTTTTGTAATGGTTTTATAATTTTCTTTTAAAGGACAAATAAGTAAATGAGATAAGTAGTGTATAATAAAACATAACATAAAATCAAAAGCCATATTTTTTATGTGCATATTCTTCACCTTCATTGTCGAAACTAAACAAAGAAAGAAAAAGAAAGAACAACTAGGGTTCAATTATCATCCAAGCTCAATTCAAGGTGAGTTTAAGCTCAGTTTTTAATAATTTCTACGTTTTTGAGATTGTTGCTTCGAGTACTACAAAACCCAAGCTTAAATTTTGAATTTTGATGAATATTTTGAGTTATGCAATTGATGAGAGCTTATGATTTTTATTGTTTGAGGTTGAATTATGAAAGATAGGTATTGGGTTAACATATTTTGTATTGAAGTCTTTGATGATCTTGAGTAATTAGGACTTAATTGCAAAAATAAAAAGTTGAGGGACTAAATTGTAAAAAGTGCTAAGGTTAGGGGTAAAATGGTAATTTGCCCATTTGTGTGTTTTTGGATTAAATTGAATGGAAATATGTTTGAATGAGCTTAATTTGAATGTGTTTAGATCAAGAACCAAGGAAATCAAATTTGGGTCGAGGAAAAACGAAAGTGGTCGACTAGCCGTCCCGTTCTATTTTTATATCGTCTGAGGTAAGTTATAAGCATAATTGTGTTCTTACATATAATTAAACATAGAACTTATATGCTGATTTTGTGATATGTAAAACTTATGTGTATAATTGATTTGATGAATTATGGCACTAAGTGTGCGAGAGGTAAAATGACGGCACTGAGTGTGCGATACGTCACAAGATTTTAGCACTAAGTGTGCGAGGTATTAACGTAACGGCACTAAGTGTGAGATACGTTACAAAGATTTAGCACTGAGTGTGCGAGTTGGATAATCCTTTAAAAGTAATGAACTGTAATTGTGAAATTGAGTTAAAAAGTCAGGCATGAATTATCTTGATATTTGTTTGAGTAAAGGTAAATGAAATCATTGGATATTTGTGGTGAATCATGTACAAACCAAATGAAAAGTATATGGATATATGTTGTGTATATTCGGTTTATGAATAAACAATTTGAGTGTCATTGGAATGCTTATTAAATAGGTATATATGGGAGATGGTCTATTCGGCCAGGTAGCGTTATATGTATGTATAATGTTAATTTAAAATGCTTGCATGTGCGGACATGAGTAGATGGATAGAATGAAGCATGAACATTTTGTTTATATCAAAGGTTTATATGTGTTTGGCTGTCAGCAATTAAAAGAGAGTATAGGTACAGTGAAATAAAGATTATAAGCATATTTTTTAAAAAGACTATATTCGGCCATGAAATTGATAATGGTATTATATGTGAAAAGTCTACATGATATTATTAGCTTGTGTATTTAGTCAAAGGGGACTTAATATATAGACACATGTTTATAAACAATCTTTATAAGTTTAATTAATTATTGGTGTACAATGTTGTATTTCGAGTCCTTCCTATTGATGATTAACTACAATTAGGTTGAATATTTGATTATTATTTACTAAGCTGAGTTGCTTTCTCTGTGTTTCTTTATTTTGTTTTATAGATTTTGAAGTCAAACTATGAGCTCGGGGATTATCAGCAAAGCTCATCACACTATCTACTATTTTTGGTATTTAAAAAAAAAGTTAAACTCAAATATATGTCATGTATCAGCTATACTATCGTTAGGACATGTTTGATTTGATATGTATATATTTGAACGACCATGCAAAAATGGCTTGTTCACTCACTAAGTAGGGTTTTATGGTTCGATTAAATGAGGTGATAGATGTATTACTTGTGGTTGACATATTCAGTTATGACATATACTTAGAAACGAATTATGCTTGAAATGTTTTAGTTAAAAGTGAATGACTTAATGGCTTTTAATTTCAAGACATAAGTTAAAAATTGCTATGTTAATGATATTTGAGGTTTGAGTAATTGTTATTGATGTATTTATATATATATATATATGTATTTAGGTTTGGCTATGGTATGTTTACACATGTAAATGATTGAGATTTGGTGCACTTGTCATAGGCTAAAGCATAAGCTTTAAACATAGATTTATTCGGCCAAAGCTTAGAAAATTTACTATATGAATAGAAACCTAGTTATTTGAAGAAATAGTATTTAGGTACGAATTTGATAAATAACTTTGAGCATTGTATTAATAATGAATGAATATACATTTAAAGTATATAAGTGCTATGGCACATTCGGCCTTATATATATATTTGTTGATACTTATAAATGCTCTAGGTATACTTATGTTATAACATATTGATTATTTGCAAAATAGATAAATTTTTAAATGTGAGATATAGGTATATAATTACCTTTGTTGTATAGTGGGTTGATAACTAAGAAGGTAACATGTTATATTGTTGATAGTGATGTTTGAAGTATTTATAAATGTTTAATTATATGCTACAATGATATTCTTCATATTATTTTATTTTATTTTATTTTATTTATGAATTGTGTGGTTACAAAATTTCTGATATACAATATGAGATGATTCATAATAAGTTTATATTAGCTTTTAATTTAAAATATGGATGGTTAAGAGTTTTGAACATATGTGTATTTATGATTGCTCAAATTTGAGTCTTGCCCGATAATATCTCATAACCCCGTTCTGGCGATGGATACAAGCTAGGGGTGTTACATTTAGTTAGTCTTAGAGCTACGGTTTAGTCTGTTCTAGGACTAACGTAGCGCGTGTGAGTTTAGCTATACATGCCATATTATATACTATGATAGTGTGATGACTTCTGACATTTGAAATGTGTTTTCATATAGTAAATGGATCCTGATAGAGCTATAGCTGATGATGTCGAGAGTATAGCACCTGCTCCCGTGTAAGAGATAGCGTCAGCTGATTCTCAATCAAATTCGACTAACTAAGAGAGTGAGGCCAGACAATGATTGGTTTACTCAATATATCCAGACTAACCCAACTGCACAACAACCTTCACCCCTGATTAATCTATTCCAGATGCCTGCTATACCCCAAGTAAGTATTCCGTTGAGATTGAATAGGCCACCTGTTGATAAAATTAGAAAACATGGGGCTGAAGAGTTTAAAGGTACTAATAATGATGATGTTGAATAGGCTAAGCTTTGGCTTGATAATACTATCTTTGTGTTTGATGAGTTGTCCTGTACTTCGGATGAATATATGAAATATGCTATCTCCTTGCTACGAGACACAACCTATCACCAGTGGAATACCCTAGTATCAGTGGTTCCGAAAGAGCAGGTGACTTGGGAGTTCTTTCAGGCTGAGTTCCATAAGAAATATATCAGCCAGAGATTTATTGATCACAAGCGCAAAGAATTTCTAGAGTTGAAGCGGGGGCGGATGGCCGTGACAGAATATGAGAGGAAGTTCGTGAGACTCAGTCAGTATGCTTGGGAGTGTGTTTCTACTGAGGCTATAATGTGTAAAAGGTTTGAAGACATTAGACTGTTAGTCAGTTTACTTAAGATAAAAGAGTTTGTGGTACTGGTTGAGCGAGCTTGCAAAGCTAAAGACTCGGGAAAGAGAAAAGAAAGGCTGACTTTGAAGCCAGAGACGCACGTAAAAGAACACCTAGTAAGTCATTCCAGTTGACATCAAAGAAGTTTCAGGAGGATTTCAGCTGTTCCAAGGCTACCTTGGGTTATTCCAGGCGAGATCAGAATAGACTATCTGTGAGCTTGAAAGCTACCTCGACAGCTAGTGTGGGTAATGTCAGATCAAATAAACTCGAGTGTCAACAACGTGAAAGACAACATGTTGGTGAATGTTGGGCCAAGTATAACAATAGAGTGTGTTACAAATGTGGTTCACAAGATCATTTTATTCGAGATTGCCCAATGCTGGTAGATAAAGATAATGTACAGAGTGGGGAGTCGAATAATGCGGCAGCTAGAGGTAGACCACCTACAAATACGGGTAATGTGAGTGGCAGTCAGAGGGGGACCAAAGATACTACAGTTCGGTCTAAAGCTCGTGCACCTGCCAGAGCCTATGCTATTATCGCACTAGAGGAGGCTTCATCCTCAGATGTTATTACTGGTATATTTACTCTTTATGGTTTTGATGTAATTGCATTGATTGATCCTGGTTCTACTCATTCTTATGTGTGTGAGACCTTAGTATTCAGTAAGACTCTACCTATTGAGTCTACTGAGTTCGTGATTAGAGTGTCAAACCCCTTGGCCCAGTGTGTTATGGTTGACAAAGTATGCAAGAATTGTCCCTTGATGGTTCGAGGTATGTGCTTTCTGGCTAATTTGATGTTGTTGCCATTCGATGAGCTTGATATAATTCTGGGTATGGACTGGTTGACCTCGTATGATGCTATTATAAACTGCAAGAGAAGAACTATTAATCTACGATGCCAGAATGGTGAGATGATTCGGGTTGAATCAAATGACCTTAATAGGTTACCAGCAGTGGTTTCTTTGATGCTAGCTCAGAAATATATGAGGAAAGGTTGTGAAGCTTATCTTGCTTATGTGCTCGACAGTAAAGTGGCAGAAAAAATATTGAATCAGTACCTGTTGTGTGGGAGTATTCAAATGTGTTCCCTGAAGAATTACCGGGTTTGCCACATATTCAAGAGGTAGAGTTTGGTATTGAGTTAATGTCTAGGATGACCCTGATATCCATAGCTCCATATAGAATGGCGGCCACAGAATTAAAAGAATTGAAAGCTCAGTTGCAAGAGTTGAGAGATAGAGGTTTCGAATGACCGAGTTTATCCCCTTGGGGTGCATCAGTGTTATTTGTGAAAAAGAAAGATGGAACTATGAGGATGTGCATTGATTATAGACAGCTCAATAAGGTGACTATAAAGAATAAGTATCGGTTACCACGGATTGATGATCTGTTTGACCAGCTAAAAAGGGCTACAATATTTTCGAAGATAGATTTGAGATCAGGCTACTATCAGTTACGAGTTAAAGACTCTGATGTACCCAAGACTGCTTTCCAAATGAGGTACGGACACTATGAGTTTTTGGTCATGCCTTTTGGACTTACTAATGCACCTGCTGTGTTTATGGATTTAATGAATTACATCTTCAGGCCATATTTGGATCAGTTTGTGGTTGTGTTTATAGATGATATTCTGATCTACTCTCGTAACAAAACCGAACATGTTGAGCATTTGAGACTGGTGCTATAGACTTTGCGAGATAAATAGTTGTATGCAAAGTTCAGTAAATGTGAGTTTTGGTTCAGTGAAGTCAGTTTTCTGGGCCACTTTGTATCAACAACAGGTATTCGAGTTGATCCGAGTAAAATTTTAGATATATTTGATTGGAAACCTCTGAGGAATGTTTCTAAAGTTCGTAGCTTTTTGGGACTTGCTGGTTATTATAGACAGTTCGTAAAAGATTTCTTGATGATTACAACCCTGATGACGAAGCTATTATAGAAAGATGTCAAATTTGAGTGGTCAGAAAAGTACCAGAGCAGTTTCAATCAGTTGAAAACCCTTTTGACTGAAGATTCAGTGTTAGTCCAGCTAGAATCAGGTAAAGAATTTGTTATCTATAGTGATGCGTCTTTAAATGGTCTGGGTTGTGTTTTGATGCAGGAAGGCAGAGTTATAGCTTATGCCTCGAGACAGTTGAAGCCACATGAAATGAATTATCCAACACATGAGCTAGAGTTGGCAGTTATTGTGTTCTCATTGAAAATTTAGCGCCATTATTTGTTCGGTGAAAAATGTCATGTTTATTCTGATCACAAAAGTCTAAAATATTTGATGACCTAGAAAGATTTGAATTTGAGATAGCGTCGATGGTTGGAGTTGTTGAAAAGACTACAAGCTTGTGATTGACTATTACCCAGGGAAGGCTAATATTGTTGCTGATACTTTATGCTAAAAATCACTGTTCACTCTGCGTGCAATGAATGCACATGTAGCAATGTCTGATGATGGTTTGATAATAGCTAAACTGAAGGCAAGACTGTTGTTTGTCCAACAAATCTGTGATGCCTAGAAGGTTGATAATGAGTTGACAGCAAAACGAGCTCAATGTGATTTAAATGCTGATTCAGTGTTTCAAGTTGATGCTGATGGTTGTCCGAGATTTAAAAACCGAATATGTGTTCCAAGGAATTCAGAGTTGATTCAGATGATTTTGAATGAAGCTCATAACAGTCGGTTATCTATTCACCCTAGTAGTACGAAGTTGTACAACGATCTAAAATCGCTTCACTGGTGGTAGGGTATGAAACGCGACATTTATGACTTTGTTTCAAAATGTTTAATCTATCAGCAAATAAAAGCTGAACATCAGGTACTTCTGGATTACTTAGCCGATTATGATACCTGAATGGAAACGGGACAGAGTCACGATGGACTTTGTATTTGGTCTATCGTTGACACCAAGCAAGAAAGATGCTATTTGGGTCGTTGTAGACAGATTGACTAAGACAGCCCATTTTGTTCTGATCCGTGCAGAGTACTCACTTGACAAGTTAGTTGAATTGTATGTTTCTCAGATTGTAAGATTACACGGCATGCCTATTTCTATTATTTCAGACAGAGATTTGAGGTTTACATCGCAGTTTTAGAAGAAACTGCAAGATGTCTTAGGTACCAAATTACATTTTAGCACTGCTTTCCATCTGCAGACAGATGGTCAGTGTAACGCCTTGATTTTCGGGATTTTTCGGGTTTTGTGAATTCTTGGTAAAATTTTAAAATTTTGGTGTTTTGAATGTTGAGAATATGTTTAAAGGTGTTAATGGGTCTTTAGAAGGCTCAAGCTTAAGTTAAAACCCGGTAAATATCAAGTTTGGATTTTAAGTGAAAGGGGACTTGGCTAAGTGGGCTTTTAAGAAAAACCTCGTAGAATATGACATAAATAGGACCTTGGTAAAGTGGCAAGGTGACGCCACTAGACTTCTAAAAAGATGGCGTGTAGACTGAGTTTGAGGGCCAGGGTTCAAGTTGCAAGGTAAGCGTATTGTTACTTTTAATTTTTAGGCATGTGCCGGGCATGTGATTAACTTAAATGAATTTCGGCTAGGGCTTTGGGAAGTTGGGCCAATTGCTTTAATAGTGATTAGGGTTAGTTTTATTTCTTTTTCTAAATCACAAAATAATGTAGATCTGGGATAACGAGTACTTACCACAGTTTCTCCTTATGTTTCCATTCAGATCTGATGCAGATCTATCCCTTAAACGCTAGCAGAACTCGAATATTAGAGATCTAAGGATTCGGCTATGAGCTCCTATGGATGTGGTGTTTTCAGCTTTTTGACTGGCGAAGAAGATGATAATTTGGGGTTATAATCTTGGAGTGGTGTTGTCAACAGAGCCTAAGGGTTTAGAGGATGCAGAAATCGACTAGAAAAGATAAAGAAAATAAGAGAATGTTGGCTAGAAGAAATCGGCACAAGAAGTAATATTTCGGGATTTTGGCTTTTATGGCAATCGACAATGGAGGTTTTTAGAAGGATAGAATTGAAAGAGAAGATGAATAAGGTGGTAAGAAGGTTTCGGCTAGAGAAGAAAGCAAAAAGGAAAAGAAAAGAATGGAGGAGAAGGAGACAAAAGAGAAATCGGTACAGGGGAAAGCTTACTTGTGTTTTCGATTACTTTGTGAGACTTGAGAAGAGAATAAAGTTTTAGGTGGCTAACCCTAATTTTCCAAGACAGAAAAAGAAATAAAACTAACCTTAATCACTATTAAAGCAATCGGCCCAACTTCCTAAAGCCCTAGCCGAAATTCATTTAAGTTAATTACATACCCGGCACATGCCTAAAAATTAAAAGTAACAATACGCTTACCTTGCAACTTGAACCCTGGCCCTTAAACTCAGTCTACACGCCATTTTTTTAGGAGTCTAGTGGCGCCACCTTGCCACTTTACCAAGGTCCTATTTATGTCATATTCTACGAGGTTTTTCTTAAAAGCCCACTTAGCCAAGTCCCCTTTCACTTAAAATCCAAACTTGATATTTACCGAGTTTTAACTTAAGCTTGAGCCTTCTCAAGACCCACTAACACCCTTAAACATATTGTCAACATTTAGAAAACCAAAATTTTAAAATTTTACCAAGAATTCACAAAACCCGAAAAATCCCGAAAATCAGGGCATTACAACTCTACCCCCTTAAAAAAATTTCATCCTCGAAATTTCCAAAAACTATAATAGTCGTGCAATACCACTCTACTACGCTACCGCTACACACTCTGATCTAAATAATTTTAGTATGACCCTGAACATCTAATTACCGAAGTAAATAAACATTATCACTTGCGCCTACAATTTGTATCCAAATATCACACACACATCTAACTAGAATTAGCTTGGTAATCCAGAGCTCGATGTTCCAGGGACCTGCATCTAAAGCATGCTCTCTTCTCCCTATGACATTCACCTGGACGATGCCTGTTGCAGTTTTTGCAGGCTGAAAAGTTTGGTCGTGCCTTAACATGTTTTACAGAACAAGACTCTATCCTTTGCAAACTAGGATCCTTCTTTTTTTTTTCACTCCAAGCACCCCGCTTGAAGCGTTTCCCTAATTTCCTTAACATTGGTATCCAATACTTCTTCTATCACTTTCCTTATTAACTCGGCCAGTGCCTCAGTACCAAGCTCCGAGTTACCTCTACCCGAAGTTGGCAAACTTTGCTTACCCTCAGAATCCATATCAACACTCTATATTACCAGAACACAAATCAAATAACTACAAAGATCTCAAAAATTTTATTATTATTCATATGTCTTATGTAGAGATAGTATTTTAAAGTTTTTGTTTTTACAGAATCATAGCCTAGCTATAGTCTCAATCTTTTAGGGTTTTTAGTTTCCCTACAGTCTTAGTTTCTACAGTTCAGTACTACCCTATCTACAGTATCATAGAAAAGTCTCAATTCTATCTACAATAACGTTTTAATACAGTTCAGTGTAAGAGAAAGAATACTTACAGACTTGGTGCCAGGGATTCAGTGTGCCACTTCTTTAGTTATCAGATTTTAGAAATTCAATACGATTTAAACTTTTCAAAAACAAACTTTTAAAACATGTACATTTTGAAGAAAACAAGTTTGAAAAGGATTTTTTCTAAATTTTCTAGAAAATTTGATTTTCCAAAAATACCATTTTTGAGCTTAAAATTTTTGAAAGCCTTTTTGGACCCGATCCACAGCCGAGTTGTTGCAATCGGGCTTTGATACCACAAAATTAACACCCCAAACCCAGCCTAGATGTTACGGCCAAGTCTGGTGTGTCACATTGAAGTGTTTTTCGAAAACCATGTTTTCATTGAAAACCCTTCTTAATGTTTAGAAACTTTTACTGGTAAACTTGTATAAAACCTTAGCTTGTGTTTATTTTTTTGGGTTTTTAATTATTTAAATAGTTTTTAGCTTAAGTAGGATATTGTTTAAATCGTTTTGAAACTGGTTAGCTGGTATAGGGCTCTAAGGGTTATTAAGCAACGATTTCTTTTGGTGAATAGTATGTTCTAGAGGTAATTAATCGAAGGCTTGGGCAAGTGGAACGGCTATATCGAGATCTAGTCATCAGTTTCGGCAAAGGTAAGATTTTGAGGGCCTTAGGGGCATTAGCCGAATGGGGTAAGTAAATATTGAGATTGATTATATGGATTTGTAAATTAAAAGTTGTGGTAACCGATTGTAGGATATCGTGGGGGATCTTTCTAGCAGTCGTCGCGAAACAGGTGTGTATCGAACCCCTTCTTTAGTCTAATTCAGCAAAGGCCAAATTAATCGTGGGCTTGTGAGTGTGCGAACGCTCATAAGATGTTTAGAAATCGTTAGATCTGAAATTGTAAGTGGTAAGTCAGTTGAGAGCGCAATTTCATACAAATCGGTAAGTTGGGCCTCGATGGGCTAAAATTGGGCCCAATGGGCTTACGGGCTCATATGGGTGAAAATGGGTAAATAATGTGTACTGATAGACTATAGGCTCAAAACGGTCTAAACTGATAAATTAATCGAGAAACCTGACCTAAATGGGCTTCAGTAGATAATAGACACTGTAGGGCCCATTAGTGGTTTTAGAGCCCAATAGCTAAAACTGTTAAACTAAGTTAAATAGATTACTGTGACGATAAATGGATTAATAGTGCCTGTAATATGTATGGAAACCTTAAAAATCAATAGAATTACTTAAATACCCTTATGGGTGGAAAATTACAGTTTTACCCCTAGGTGCGAAATTACCGTTATACCCTTAGGGCTAAATTTGACTGAAATGCATGTGTTACTGATTCTATTTACTGTATGCCATGTCATGATTATCTGTTGCATGGGATTGGGTTTATATGGATGGAGGAAGTGTTCTGGTGGCCATGCCACAATTTCTATTAAGAGGCTCTGCCTCGATATTCTGAATCTGGTAGCCCTACCACAATATCTGTTCTGGTGACTCTGTCACATTATCTGTTTACGCAGCAATGCTGCCACTGTGGCGTGTAGCGATTGGGTGAGTTGATAGTTTCCTCGCAATGGGGAGATGGGGTTGGTACGGGTGGCATGTAGCGGTTGGGTGGGTTGAGTAGTCTCCTCACATGTGATGGGTTTGGGCATACATGCATAATCTCTGATCTGTTCTGTAATGGGCCTATGGGCCGTACTGTTATCTAAAAAGGGCTAAGGCCTAGTATTCTGTATCTGGATAGGACTTTAGCCCAGTTATTATTGTGATTGGTTAAGGCTTAGGCCAAGTGGACCCGAGCTGATTTGGGTTTTGGATGGGCTTCTTTGCACACTGAGTTTTCCAAACTCACCCCTTCTCTTCCATCCTTGCAGGTGAGCCCTATACAGTGGACTTGGAGCTGGGAGGGTTTCAGAGTGGCCACGGAGATTAAATTTTTCGATTTTCAATTAAGTATATTTCATTTATTCTTTTATTTAAATTATTTATTATGGTTTTGGGTTTGTAATAAGGCGGCTCTTATTATTTTTATTTTTTGGTTTTATTACTTTTACTTACGATACTTTAGTTATTTTGAATTTTAGCTGCGCAAGATTTTCTTACGGCAATTCAAATGTTTTCAAAATCAATTACACGTAACCAGCAAGTAACAATGTTTCGATTTATAATAAACCTCTTAATAACTAGTATTAAATAGGACGTCCACCAACAAACTGGAATTTTCTTTAAAGACTAAAAAGTCAGTTTTGCAAAGCTTACCCTAAACTTAGTAACTAGGTAACATGGTTAGATGTAGGCAATGTGACACACCGGATTCGGCCATAACGTCTGGGCTGAGTTTAGGGTGTTACAGTCAGTCTGAGTGAATTATTTAGATACTTGAGGATATGTTGAGATGTTGCATTCTCGAGTTTGAAGGTACGTGGGAACGATACCTACCTTTGATTGAATTCTATATAATAACAGTTTTCAGTCGAGTATCAAAATGGCACCTTATGAAGCTTTATACAGACGTAAATGTCATACACCATTGTACTAGATAGAACTCAGTGAAAATAAGATACACGTGGTTGATTTGATTAGAGAGATTGAGCAGAAAGTGAAAGCGATCCGTGAAAGTCTAAAAGTAGCATTAGACCGTCAGAAATCTTATGCGGACTTAAAACATAAAGATATAGAGTTCCAGAATGGTAACAAGGTCTTTTTAAAGGTCTCATCATGGAAGAAGATACTCAAATTTGGTCGCAAAGGAAAATTGAGTATGAGGTTCATTGGGCCGTATAAGTTAATAGAGCATATCGGGTTAGTTGCGTATAGACTGTTGTTGCCACCTGAGCTGGAAAAGATCCACAATGTATTTCATGTTTCGATGCTTTGTAGATATCAATCTGATCCTTTGCATGTGATTAGTCCGTCTGAAATTGAGATTCAGCCTTATATGACGTACGAGGAAGAACCAATTTGTATTCTGGCTCGCGAAACTAAAGAACTATGAAATAAGAAAATTTTGTTAGTTAAAGTGTTGTGGCACAAGCATGGAGTTGAGGAAGCAACTTGGGAACCAAAGGAGGCAAGAAAAGATCGTTATCCGAATCTATTCACCGGTAAGATTTTCGGGGACGAAAATTCCTAATAGGGGAGAGTTGTCACAGCCCAATTTAGAACCTAATCAGAATGGTGGTTTCGGGGCCATGAACCTGAGTCAGAAAAATATTTTAAAATTATTTTCTATGTTTATTATGTGTGAATTTATATCTGTGAAATTTTCGTGATTTAATTTTATCGTCTGGGTGTCCGATTAAATAAAAAGGGTTTAATCGTATAAATTGAAAATGTGGTAGTTTTAAACATAAAGGTTGAATTGTTTATGGCTTCCTAAATGGAAGCATTTATGTGGTAAATAATCCCTTTTACTTGTTAGTGGACGGCATTAGGAATATTGAATATGTTTCTAGTTAAATATATATATAGGTTATAATAGTAAGAAATTATAATAACATGAATAAAAAAAGACAAAAAAAGAAAAGAATAGAATATAATTTAATCACCTAAATAGAGGTAATAAGGACGGTAGTGCCCTTTTTGTAATTGTTTCATAATTTTCTTTTAAAGGACAAATAAGTAGTGTATAATAAAACATAACATAAAATCAAAACCCATTTTTTTATGTGCGTATTCTTCACCTTCATTGTCGAAACTAAACAAAGAAAGAAAAAGAAAGAACAATTAGGGTTCGGTTATCATCCAAGCTTAATTCAAGGTGAGTTCAAGCTCGATTTTTGATAATTTCTACGTTTTTGAGATCGTTGCTTCGAGTACAACAAAACCTATGCTTAAATTTTGAATTTTGATGAATATTTTGAGTTATGCCATTGATGAGAGCTTGTAATGCCTTGAATTTTGAGCCTAGAAGTACTGGGCCTTTGTAACACCCTGAATTTGGGCCTAGAAGAATTGGACTTTGAGTCGGGATTCGGATAGAAGAAAACCTGAATAATTGTGAAGTTTTAAAAAAAATTATTATTGTTAAAAAAATGTTACTGTATTTATTACTGATATTTTAAAGTCTTATGAAAATTATAATTAATTATTATTAGAAAAATATTACTGTATCTATTATTGATGTTTAAAAATTTTTTTATGAAATTTTAATTAGTATTTTGAGATAAAATTATTATTATTATTATTATTATTATAAAAATATATATGACATTATTACTAATTTGGTGTTTAAATTTAGTTTTTAAATAAATTTGGAAGTATTTATATTGTGGGAAAAACTTTGGGTTTAATCCAAAATTTTAGAAAAAAATTAGATTTTGCTTCTATGGGGAAAACTGGAAAATAAGGCTTTTAAAATAATTATGCAAGACCAAACACAGAGGAACGTGCTTGGCTCAGTGGCTAAGCACGCTAGGAGGTGGTAGGAGTGCCTGGGTTCAAGGCATGGTATGGGCGGAGTGCTTTTATTTTTACAGGTCAGGGTAGCGCTAAAATAAGGGTTAAAAATAGTGGCTGCCGAAATATGCCACAAGGGCCCCTGTGGAGCAGTGGCAGCAGGGTGCTAGGAGTTCCCCAGGTGCTAGGGTTCGAGTCCAAGTGCAGGCATGTTTCAATTTTATTTTTATAAAATGAATGGGACTGCAGCAGGTAAGCCTTAAGAATTAATGTGACGCTATTATATTGAAGAACAAGCTGGGATGCACTGGCCAGCAGCGGGCTTATGCACATGGGAGGCCCAGGTTCGAGCTACTGAGCACGCGGATTCCTCCTTTTTGCTACATGCGTGTGGGAAAGTAGTAGAGTTGGACCGAAACTTCTCCTAGCAGCAGGATGGAGCGGCCGAAGCGGCATGGAGTGCTGCTGATTCGGTGAGGGGATTTGGATTTCATCCAAATCCAATTGAAATGCTAAAATCAAGGAAGGAATTAAAGACAATTCAAATTTATTTTGGATGGAATTTAAATTCGGTAGGTAGCAAAAATTAAGGAGTAAGGCATGGTATTTGATTTAGGAAGGAAATCTTTTATTTTATGCCAAAATACACCATTCGGCTAGGGGATTTTGAGTGCCGAATTACCTTGTTACTTTGCTTTCATGGCTTATTTTCTTCTTTAGTTTTGGGGGTTAGCCGATTGAATTTTTATTCTTTCTTCAGTCGGTTCTTGTGTTATTCTATTTCTTTTTCCCACTTTATATTTTCTTTTGCTTATTTTCTCTTCGAATCTTTTTCATTCAAAGCCGAAGCAACCTTTTCTCGTTACCTATTCTTTTTCCAAAGCAAAATCCTATTGAAATAATCTTTTCTTCTCAAGATTTTTGCCTATCATCTTCACTTTTCCTCATACAATTTCTTTTGCATCGTTCGTCTCCTCTTTCAAAGCCAAAGATTCTTTTCGTGATTTGGGGATTAATTTCTAGATCTATTTTCTACTCGCGTTTTAAGTTGGATCTACTATGAATATATGATTTGGCAAAAGTGTTGGAAATGTTCTGACAAGAACGTCCTTGGTAAGTATTTAGATCTTATTTTATTTTATTTATTTAGTAATTCAAGAATAAGTTGAAAATCCCTGGATACTTTAGGGAGACTATTGATTTTTGTCAAGATTGAAATTAAGTAATTTTTATTCGATTTTCTATGTGCGAATCGAAGGCTAGTGATCAAGATCTATTTGGAGGCTATTAAGATCAACGGGTTCAAAGCAGTCGAGATCTAGATCTAGTAGTCAAAGATCGACAAGGTAAGCCGTTATTAAGGCTTTGTAATAGCCGAATGTGGTAGGTAATTTTTACATCGGTTTTCATAGATTCGTAAGTTAATCTGTAAGTGGTTGATTATAGGAGAAATCGTATAGGAGGTCTCACCGGTAGAATTGTAAATCAGGTGTGTAACAAACCCTCTTAGTAGCTTAAGTTAACAAGTGCCGAAAAGCCAAAATGCTGAATTTCGGCATTTCAATAACTTGTGAATATGCGATTGTTCCAAGATTAGTTAGAAACGATGAGACTGGTGATCAGTATCGATAGGACAGGTAACAGCACAATTTCGTGCAAGTCGGTAAGTTTGGGCCTCGAGGGGCTGAAATCAGGCCCAATGGGCTTTCAGGCCCATTTGGGTAAATTTGATAGAAAATGAAATATGGATAAATTGCATGTTGAGACTGTTAAAACTGTTATGGAACATAGGCTAAATGGGCCTAGATGACTAAATCGGCTACGTAGGGCCCATTAGGGGTTTTGGGCCCAATAACTCGGAATTGCTAAAATGGGCTAGAAATACTGTTTAAACACTTGGAAATTGTTGATAATTGTTAATGAGCATGAAAACCCTAATAGTTGATTAAATTACTGAACTACCCTTCAATGTGAAAATTTCTATTTTACCCCTAGGCGAAAATGACTATTGTACTCTAGGGTGTTATTTTGATTGAAATGCATGTGACATTATTATTGTACATGATATGCCATGATATGTTCATTTTATGCATGGGTTGGGATTTATATGAATGGAGGAAGTGCTAAAGGGCTTTGCCCCAGTTTACTGAAAAAGGCTTTGCCCCAGTTTACCGAAAAGGGCTTTGCCCCAGTTACCGAAAGAGGCTAGGCCTCATGTTATATAATAAAGTAGCTATACTGCCAGTGGAGAGTAGCGGCAGGGTGGGTTGAGTAGCATCCCCACATGGTGTGTTGGTTGGTACGGGTGGAGAGTAGCGGATGGTGGGTTGAGTAGTCTCCCCAAATAGGCTTTGTATACATGAATTGATGTTTACATGTGTTATTGAAATGGGCCTATGGGCCATACCGATATTTGAAAAGGCTTCGGCCCATTAATTGTTGAGATTAAAAAAGGGCATAGGCCCAGTATGCTTTTGTTGATTTGGGCTCTGAAAGGGCTTTGTTGCACACTGAGTTTCCCCATAACTCACCCCTTTTCCTTCCATCCTTTCAGGTAAGCCCTAGATTGTGGACTTGGAGCTGGGAAGGATTCAGAGTGGCCACGAAGACTGCGTTTCTGGTTTTAATTAATTAATTTAGTATTTTATTTAATCGATTTATTTTCAATTTGGGTTTGTAAAAGGCCTTTTTAATTATTTTAAATTTCGTTTCTAGCTTAGGTGTGATATTATTTAAATTATTCTTAATTAGTTAGCTTTAGGGCACGGTTTTATAAACGCTACCTGTTTTCAAAGTATCTTGATAAGTAGAACAAAGCTTCCGCAACATGAATGTTTTCATAAATAAGTAAATCTTAAATACGTTTAAACTTAATTTGTTCGTAGACAAGTCACAAGGTTAAAGTGTGGCAATGGATGTGTGCATGTCTAGGAGTGGATCTAGGAAGAGCTTGGTACTTAAGCAGTCTAAACAACTCACCTCCTCTTCTTTTGAATCCTACCTGGTGCATGGTATCCATTCACTTTAAGCCATAACAAAGAGGATCTGATTTTCTGATAAACCTAAACTGCTTTTAAGATAAACATGTTTTTCGCAACTACAGAGGTTTATGAGTTTTCAAAATTTCCCATAAGATTTTACAAGGTTGTTTACAATGTTTTGATTATTACAATGCATCATGTTTTGATAAAGCTAAGGTTTTATACAAGTTTAAAGGTAAAAGTTTTGAAACATTAAGAAGGGTTTTCAATAAAAACACGATTTTTGAAAAACACTTCCATGTGACACACCAGACTTGGCTGTAACGTCTGGGCCGGGTTTGGGGTGTTACAGCCTTGAATTAGGGATCGGTTAGAAGGTGGCTTATAATATTTTGTTGTGCATGGAAATATCACAAATTGCATGTTTGGTTGCTTTGCTAGATGATTTGGGGGTGTTTGGAAGTCTTGGAGAAGTCCTTGGTTCAAAGCTAGGCTTTAGTAAAATTTTTGGTTTTTAAGTGAGTAAAACCCTGGATGCTTGGAAGTAGGCCTTATAAATTATTGTGTTAAAAAAATGACACAAGAAAGCATGTGGTCTAGTGGTTGTGGTATCATTAGGGTTGCAAGGAAGCAACAGTTCAAGTCTTGGCTCTTGCAATTTATTTTGGTTTTTCTTTTAAATGAACTTGGACGTTAGTCAATAGACCTTATAATTAGTCGAGGATAAAATGTGACAAAAAGAGACTTGTGGTGTAGTGGCAAGGTGGCGACATAAGTGTGGCAAGGAGGTGGCATCACAAGGGGCAAGGAGGTTAGAGGTTCGAGTCCCACTGCACACAAATGGGGTTATTTATTTTGCTCGTGGGAAGGCAAGAGTTGGTGTTGGAGTAGAACTTCATGAATGGAGAATTTGAATGAGTCAAATAAGAGATTTAAGGAATGGTTCATGGAAGAAATTAAGGAGATAATCAAGGGATTTGAAATGGGGGATGTTGTAACCGATTTTGGGGTGGTTGATTATGCAAATTTAGCTCGGGTAGGGTAGGAGTGCCGATTTTGGTCATTCTGAGGGGTGTTGCCAAATTCCCACTTCCATTTTGGCATTTTCTTTGCATAGTTTCGGTTCTCTTTTGTACAGTTTGGTACTGTGCTTTCTTTTCGAGACCGTGACTTATTTTTTTCCTTTCAAAAGCCGAACGTAGCAACCACTCTATCGAGTTTGTATTCAAAGTACATCTTCTCTTGGCTTTGTTGTTTATCGAATCTATTGGTGTCAATCAGTGGCTGATTACTCTCTCTTTTCTCTTCTCTTAAATTCTCTTCTTTTCTGTTCTTTGACCCTTCTTTCTCTAAGCCGCACCTCTGTTCTTACTCTATTGAAGTTTTCTTCTCTCATAACAAAAATCGATTGCCTTCTTCTAAATTGGCTGAATAGTACTTTTTTGTATTCGGTTTCCATCTCTTCAAAGTGTGGGCCAATTTCACCTTGACCAACTCTTCTTTTTCTTTTTTCTCAAATCATTTTCTTTGAATCTCTGCCAAAACAATGTTTTAACCTTTCTACTACGGTTCTGCAAGGAGTTGACAAATGGTATGTGGTTGTTCCTTATGATTTCGTTTGTCAATCACTCTTCTTTCGATTGGTTATTCTCCTATAACCGAATGTTTGTCTCCTTTTTTTTTTACTATAAAACTCGTTCTTCTCCGTATTATGGCCACAAAGGGGCTGAAGGTTTTTTAGGAAGTGTGAAGGATAGTGAATGGTGGAGCAATCAACCTTTATGATTGGCATCGTGCAACCAAGGTAAGGAAGGATTATTATAAATATGAGTTTGGCCGAATGTGTTACATATGTGTGAGTTGTGGCATATATGGATTTAAGCCACACTTATGAGCATCTTGGGTCTAATGGTATTTGTTACTTTACAGATTGTTGTTGAAATCGTAAAACCAATTGTGTTCCAAGATCTTGGTGATTAAGGGGCTATTCGTTCATCAAGGTTCAATTCGGGTAGTAAATTACGTGTCTCGAAACCTGGTGTATAACCGTATATCCCGTTTCTGTGGATCGGCATAAGCTAAAAGTGTGTATAGTAGTGTCATCTTTGATAATCGACTGAAAAGCCAGAAGTGTGTTCTTTACACCCTGCTATAACTGCAGATCGGCAAAATATTGATAAAGCCGGAATATCGGTAAATGATGCCACATGAGCGTGCGATCGCACGTGTGGTGAACTGAGCCCACGAACATGAGCTTTGGATGATTGAGGCCATGTTGGGCTAAAATGAGCTGTGTGGGCCCAATGGGCTCATGGCCCCCCACGGACAGAATTCTTGATAGGTGACAAATATTGAACTAGGCCTTGTTAATCACATGGCTGTGGTTGATTTGGGCCGGAATGAGCCAAATAGGCTGATGGGCCTGTGGGCCCGTTGCTGTAAATTTGACTATTGGTGAGAAATAGTGAGGCTTGTCTTGTCGTGTACATGGCATAGGCCGTTCTGGGCCTCTTTGGGCTGAAATGGGTCATGTGGGCCCCACATGATTGAAATATATGTTATATGGCTACTGTTGGTTTGGAGTGTATAGTTCATATAGTTGAGGTTATTTCTAGGATAATTGGGCCATACGAGCGTGTGAGCCCTCTTTGGCTGAATAGTAGGCCTTAGGCCCAATTACCCCGTTTTGTTTATTTAGGTTATGTTAGTCGCTTGAGGCGATGATGACTTTCAGTGGGGTTGTTAAGACCCCTAATATGTAAAATTACTATTTTACCCCTGATTTGTAAAGTTACAGAAATACCCTGAATTTATAAAATTACCAAAATATCCTTGGTTTGCGAAATTACCGAAATACCCCTGGTTTGCAAAATTATCGAAATACCCTTGTAGGGTAAAATAACCATTTTGCCCTTTGGGTGTAAAGGACTATTTTACCTTTGTGGGCAAGTGACTAACTTGGACTATGTATTTGACTGATTTGACTGTGATCGTATGATTGTGATTTGACTGACGTGACCGTGGTCGCGTGATTGATATGTTTTAATATTTGTTTAAATGACTGTTATTGAGCATGGCCATTTTGCATACATGTGTGATGATTGAGCATGGCATACACGATGTTTTGCATAGGGTTGTGCTTGGTTTGGAGGAAGATCTGTGCTAGTGGCTTTGCCACGTATTCTGATTCTAGTGGCTCTGCCACGTTATCTGTTATTAGTAGCATGGCTACGTATTGGTGTGTAGGCTGGGTGGGTCAAGTTATTCCATACATGATGTGTTGGGTTGGTACGGGTGGTGTGATGGCTTGACTGGGTTGGGATTGCATTCACATTTTGCTCTGATTCTGTTATGGGCTTGGCCTACACTGTTCTGTATAGGGTTAAGGCCTAGACTGATATGTTCTGTATAGGGCTTCGACCCAGTCAGTTCTGCATATTTGTATTATACGGTTACTAATGCTATTTTGGGCTTAAGCCCACCTGATTCTAATTCTAATTCTGATTCTGATGCTGATAATATTTCTGATTCTGTAATGGGCTAAGGCCCATCTGGTACTATCTGTTATAATGGGCTAAGGCCCAAGTGATACTAGAACTGTAAGTAGGGTTGGGGCCCAAACTTTTAATTCTTTTGTAGGTCTGACTACTCGTTTTATCTAGTAAGGGAATACACACTGAGTTTTCATAAAACTCACCCCATTTATTAGCTGTGCAGGTAACCCCTAGCTTTAGGAGGATCGGTGCTGTAAGGGACTCAGAGAAGGCCACACACCGTTTATGCGTTCGGATCTGATTATTTACTTTTAAGTATTTTTAAATTGGGTTGGAATAAGGCCTCTCTTAACTTCTTAACATTTTAATTTGGGATATTTATTTATGATGTTTTATAACTGCTAAGAGTAGAACACAATTTCCAAAATAATAACAGTTTTCAAAACATTACATTTTCGCAATTTATTTTGAATCAGCTTCTGCAACAGCTAAGGTTTTAAAAGTAATTACATTTTCAAATGGATAACAAATTGCTTAAATGTTTTGAGTTTTAACAAAGACACTTGAACTCCCAAACTAGTTTTAACAACAAAATTAAGATTTTGAAAAACACTTCAATGTGACACACCAGATTCGAGCCAAATTTCTAGGCCGAGTTTGGGGTGTTACAGAGCTTGTGATTTTTATTGTTTGAGGATGAATTATGAAAGATAGGTATTGGGTTAACATATTTTTTATTGGAATCTTTGATGGTCTTGAGTAATTAGGACTTAATTGCAAAAATAAAAAGTTGAGGGACTAAATTGTAAAAAGTGTTAAGGTCAGGGGTAAAAAGGTAATTTTCCCATTTGTGTGTTTTTGGACTAAATTGAATGAATATATGTTTGACTGAGCTTAATTTGAATGTGTTTAGATCAAGAACCAAGGAAATCAGATTTGGATCGAGGAAAAACAAAAGTGGTCGACTAGCCGTCCCGTTCCGCTTTTATATCGTCCGAGGTAAGTTATAAGCATAATTGTGTTATTACACATAATTAAACATGGAACTTATATGCTAATTTTGTGATATGTAAAACTTATGTGTATAATTGATTTGATGAATTATGGCACTAAGTGTGTGAGAGGTAAAATGACGGCACTAAGTGTGCGATACGTCACAAGATTTTAGCACTAAGTGTGGAGGTGTTAATGTAACGACACTAAGTGTGAGATACGTTACGAAGATTTAGCACTGAGTGTGCGAGTTGGCTGATCCTTTAAAAGTATTGAATTGTAATTTTGAAATCAAGTTAAACGGTTAGGAATGAATTATCTTAATATTTATTTGAGTAATGGTAAGTGAAATCATTGGATATTTGTGGTGAATCGTGTACAAACCAAATGAAAAGTATATGTGTATATGGTGTGTATATTCGGTTTATGAATAAACAATTTGAGTGTCATTGGAATGCTTGTTAAATAGGTATATATAGGAGATGGTTTATACGGCCAGGTAGCGTTATATGTATGTATAATGTTAATCTAAAATGCTTGCATGTGCAGAGATGAGTAGATGGATAAAATGAAGCATGAACGTTTTGTTTGTATCAAAGGTTTATATGTGTTTGGCTGTTAGTAATTAAAAGAGAGTATAGGTACAGTGAAATGAATATTATAAGCATATTTTTGCAAAAGGCTATATTCGGCCATGAAATTGATAATGGTATTATATGTGAAAAGTTTACATGATATTATTAGCTTGTGTATTTGGTCAAAGGGGACTTAATATATAATAAACACCTTTTATAAGTTTAATTAATTATTGGTGTACAATGTTGTATTACGAGTCCTTCCTATTGATGATTAACTACAATTAGGTTGAATATTTGCTTATTACTTACTAAGCTGAGTTGCTTACTCTGTGTGTTTATTTATTCTGTTTTATAGATTTTGAAGTCAAACTACGAGCTCGGGGATTATCAGCAAAGCTCATCACACTATCTACTGTTTTGGTATTTTAAAAAAAAAGTTAAACTCAAATATATGGCATGTATAAGCTATACTATCGTTAGGACATGTTTGATTTGATATGTATATATTTGAACAACCATGCAAAGATGGCTTGTTCACTCACTAAGTAGGGTTTTATGGTTCGGTTAAATGAGGTGATAGATGTATTACTTGTGGTCGACATATTCGGTTATGACATATACTTAGAAGTGAATTATGCTTGTAATGTTTTAGTTAAAAGTGAATGACTTAATTACTTTTAATTTCAAGACATAAGTTAAAAATTGCTATGTTGATGATATTTGAGGTTTGAGTAATTATTATTGATGTATTTATATATATATATGTATTTAGGTTCGGCTATGGTATGTTTACACATGTAAATGATTGAGATTTGGTGCACTTATCATAGGCTAAAGCATAAGATGTAAACATAGATTTATTTGGCTAAAGCTTATAAAATTTACTATATGAATAGAAACCTAGTTATTTGAAGAAATAGTAGCTAGGTATGAATTTGATAAATAGCTTTGAGCATTTTATTAATAATGAATGAATATACATTTAAAGTATATAAGTGCTATGGCACATTTGGCCTTACATATATATAGTTGTTTATACTTATAAACGCTCTAGGTATACTTATGTTATAACATATTGATTATTTGCAAAATAGATAAATTTTTAAATTTGAGATATAGGTATATAATTACCTTTGTTGTGTAGTGGGTTGATAACTGAGAAGGTAACATGTTATATTCCCGAAAGTGATATTTGAATTATTTATAAATGTTTAATTATATGCTACAATGATATTCTTGATATTATTTTTATTTTATTTTATTTTATTTATGAATTGTGTGGTTACAAAATGTTTGTTAGACGATATGAGATGATTCGTAATAAGTTTATATTAGCTTTTAATTTAAAATATGGATGGCTAAGAGTTTTGAACTTATGTGTATTTATGACTGCTCAACTTTGAATCTTACCCAGTAATACCTCATAACCCCTTTCCGGCGACGGATACGAGCTAGGGGTGTTACAGGTCCTCCTAACGCCAGGGATTACCTGTGCAGTTAATAAACGGGGTGAGTTTATGAAAACTCAGTGTGTAATCCCCCTTGCTCGAGTAACAGTTAGTATACAGAAATAGAAATAGGAACAGTCTGGGCCAAAGCCCTTTCGACGGTAACAGTATAGTCCAGTTCTGAGCATACGTGGGTCCAAGCCCACTACAATATCATTTGGGTCACAGCCCATAACAGAATCAATTGGGCCTAGCCCAAACCGATAACAGAACAAATGGGCCTAAGCCAAATACAGTGACAAATCTCATAAACATATATGCAACAGTGTGGGTATGCATTCCAACCCATCCATCTAGCACACCACCCGTACCAACCAACACCTTGTGGGGATTAAATCGACCCACCCAGCCAACACACCAATAACGCAACAAGGCTGCTAATAATAGAAAACGTGGTGGAGCCACTAGAATCAGAATACGTGGCAAAGCCACTAGCACAGAACTTCCTCCAAATCAAGCCCAACCCCATGCAGAATGTCGTGTATGTCATGCTCAATCATCACACATGTATGCATAATAGCCATGCTCAAAAACAGTCATTTAAACATATATTAAAAATTTATCTATCATGCAACCGCGGTCACGTCAGTTAAAACACTGTCATACGATCACAGTCAAATCAGTCAAGTTCATAGTCCAAGTCAGTCACTTGCCCACAAGGGCAAAATAGACATTTTACACCCTAGGGCCAAAACGGTTATTTTACCCTATAGAGGTATTTCGGTAATTCTACCCTACAAGGGTATTTCGATAATCCTACCCTACAGGGGTATTTTAGTAATTTCACAAATCGGAGGTATTTTAGTAATTTCACAAACTGGGGTATTTCAGTAACTTTACAAATCGAGGGCATTTTAGTAATTTTACAAGTCGAGGGCATTTTAGTAATTTTACAAATTGAGGGCATTTCAGTAATTTTACAAATCGAGGGCATTTCGTTAATTTTACAAATTGAGGGTATTTCGGTAATTTTACAAATCAAGGGCATTTCAGTAATTGTACAAATCACGGGTATTTTGGTAATTTTATAAATTGAGGGCATTCCAGTATTTTACAAATTGGGGTTATTTTGGTAATTTTACAAACCAGGGGTATTTCAATAATGTTACAAACCAGGGGTATTTTGTTAATTTTTACAAACTAGGGGAATTTTAGTAATTTTTACAAACCAGGGATATTTAGGTAATTTTACAAACCAGGGGTATTTTGGTAATTTTTACAAACCAAGGGTATTTCGATAATTTTTACAAACCAGAGGTATTTCGATAATTTTACAAACCAGGGTATTTTAGTAAATTTATTAACCATGGGTATTTAAGTAATTTTACAAGCCAGGGTCTTAACGACCCCACCAAAAGTCCATTGTCGCCTCGAGTGACTATTGCAACCTAAACCGACATAACAGTGTAGATGGGCCTAAGGCCCACTATCTGGCCCAAGTGGGCCCACACACTTGTGTGGCCCAAAAATACCAGAAATAGCCTCAACTATACGAACTACACTCTCCAAACCAACAGTAACCATATAACATACATTTCAACCGTGTGGGGCCCACAAGCCCATGGGCCCACACGGCCCACTTAGCTCAAAATGATTCTAGCCACGTGGACTACACAACTCGATCTAAAATCCACCACAATATGAGAATTTAATCTGTGTGGGGTCCAAAGGCCCATTAGGCCCACACAACCCATTTCGGCCCAACGTGGCCTCAATCATCCGACGCCCATGTTCGTGGGCTCGATTCACCACACTAGCTTTCGTACGCTCGTGTGGCAAAATTCATAGGTATCTCGATTTTAGTGGTATTTTGCCGATCTACAATCGAATTAATGATGAATACATACTCTATCGGCTTTCGGCCGATCAATCATCAGAATAGGGCATACAATTATACTACTACACACCCTTTCGGCTCCTTCGCCGACTATTAGATATAGGTAGAGTTACACACCTGATTAAGACTCGAGCAGATTCCCCTCATGCGATCGACCTACATTTATCTAACAAGCAATCAATCTTTCCTTCCTTTGTAACACTCAAACCATGCCTAGAAGTTAGGCCCGAATCTGGCGTGTCACATTAAAGTGTTTTTTGAAAACCTTGCTTTCATTGAAAACCCTTCTTATTTAAAAATTATTGCCATTTAAACCTTGCATAAAATCTCGAATTTCGTTTGCTTATTTTCAAAACATGGTTTACTAAAAGCTATTCTTTTGTAAAACGTTATTACCCTTTTAAACCCTATTTGTTGCGGAAGCTTTATTTAAAAGAAATCGATTTACAAAAATGAGATGTTTTAAGAAAAACGGTTAACATTTTGGAAAAATCGTGATTTACCTCTAACAGATATAAACCAAAAGTAAATAAAAAACCCAAAGCTAAAATTCAAAAATTATAAAGGCCTTATTACAACTCAAAACCAAATTAAAGTACTCATGAATAATTTAATAAAAAAATAGAAGTAGATGTGTGGCCATCTCCGAGTCCCTTGCAGCACTGATCCTCCTAAAGCTGGGGATTACCTGAGAAAAATTAATAAACGGGATGAGTTTATGAAAACTCAGTGTGTAATCCCCTTACTAGAGTAACAGGCAGTACACGGAGATAGAAACAAAAATAGACTGGGCCAAAGCCCTATAACAGAAACAGTACAATCTAGTTCAAAGCATACGTGGGCTAACCCTACTACAATATCATTTAGGTCATAGCCCATAATAGAATCAATTCGGCCCAGCCCAAAACAATAATAGAACAAGTGGCCTAAGCCTAATCCAGAGACAGACCTCAAAAGCAGATATGCAACAGTGTGAGTATGCATCCCATCCCAACCCAGCCAACACACCACCCATACCAACCCTACACATTTGTGGGGAATAACCCAACCCACCCAGCCAACACACCAAGCTTAGCACTGGTTGCAGCACTAAGTTAATAGGACGGCTCAGCGCCATAGACAGAATAGCTAGAAGCCGTAAATATCGCAGCAATGCTGCCAAATAACAAAATGGCTGAAAGCCGTAAGTAGAATGGCACAAAGCCATCAATAAATGCATTATGTTAGGGACATAGCCATCAACTAGGGTAACATAACTGGCACATAGCCATGGGTAAATGTGATAGACAAATAGTCATCAATAAATGCGATTGGCATGTAGTTGTAGGTAAATACAATTGGCACAAAGCCATAATCAAGGCAGCACAAAGCCAAAATTAGGTTGGCACAAAGCCATAGTCAGAACAAGTAGCTTTAAGCCATCAATACTGGATCCACAGTTGTCTTGTGTGACACGTGCGATCCTATCAGAATAGAGTTGGGTCCACAGTCGTCTCGCGTGACCTGTGCGGCCCTATAAGAACAGAACTTCCTCCATAAACAACATCTCAACCCATGCATCATGTTCAACATCAGTTATACAATCGCAGTCAAGTCAATTAAAACATAATCAAACATTCACAGTCAAATCAGTCATAGCCTAAGTCAGTCATTTACCCACGAGGGCAAAATAGTCATTTTATACCTTAGGGCAAAACGATCGTTTTACTCTACCGAGGGTATTTCAATAACCCTACCCTACAGGGGTATTTCGGTAATCCTACCCTATAGGGGTATTTTGGTAATCCTACCTACAGGGGTATTTCGGTAATCCTACCCACAGGGGTATTCGATAATCCTACCCAACAGGGGTATTTCCATAATCCTACCCTACAGGGGTATTTTGATAATTTTATAAATCAAGGGTAATTTGGTAAATTTGCAATCTAGGGGTATTTCTGTAATTTTGTAAACTATAGGTACTTCGATAATTTTACAAACCAGGGGTATTTCGGTAATTTTGCAATCCAAACGTATTTCTATAATTTTGTAAACCAGGGGTAGTTCGGTAATTTTATAAATTAGGGGTATTTCGATAATTTTGTAAAGCGGGGGTATTTTTGTAATTTTGTAAACCAGGGGTTTTTGGTAATTTCACAAATTAGGGGTATTTCTGTAATTTCACAAACTAGGGGTATTTTGGTAATTTCGCAAACTAGGGGTATTTTGGTAATTTTGTAAACTAGGGGTATTTCAGTAATTTTATAGACCAAAGGTATTTCGGTAATTTTGTAAACCAGGGGTATTTTGGTAATTTCATAAACCAAGGGTATTTCAATAATTTTGCAAATTAGGGGTATTTAAGTAATTTTGTCAATCACTTAGAAGGTCTACAGTCGCCTCGAGCGACTCAAGTATTCTAAACAGAGATAAGGCTGCGAATGGGCCTAAGGCCCGTTCTCGGCCCAAGTGGGCCCACACGCTCGTGTGGCCCTTTTGCCCAAATCTAGCCACAAATATAAGATTCATATAATCCAGTCCAATATTTATTACACAATCTGTAACGGCCCAAAAATCTTGAACTTTCTTTTCTTTTTCGGTTTTGTTGTGGAATGTGTGTGTTTGATATGTTCGTTAAGTATTATTAAAGTGTCAGTAGGTCATTGGTTAAGTTTTGAGTTCAAGCCTGAAAGTGGGAAAATTTTAGTTTTAATTAAGGGAACCTTGATGGCAAGTAGCTTGGCTTTTAAGTAAATGGAGGAGGAATTTGACACAAATAAGCTTGTGTTGGGGTGGCAAAGGGCGCCACATATGAGGCATAGGGTTGGTGTCACAGTCATGGCAAGGAGGTCTGGGGTTCGAATCTCTTCTTGCTCAAAAGAAAGGTTTAGTTTTGCTCATTAAAAGGGCTAGTAGTGGCGTGGAATGTAGACTCTAAAGAGAGTGATCAGAAGAGAATTTTAAGGAGGGGATTAAGGAGTTATCATAGAGAAAAGTTAAGAGATTGGGATAGGAGAGGTGTTGGAGCCGAATAGGCAATTAGGGGAAGGCAATTTCGGCTATAGTAGTGTAAAAGCTGAATTCACTTGTCATTTTTTTGCATTTGCTTCTCTTGAGTTTGGTTTTCTCTCTACATCGATGTAAAGTGTCGATTTCTTCTTTCTTTACTTCCCTGTGCCGATTTCACCATTTTTCCCTCTTGCCGAATTTTCCCTTTCCATACTACTTTTTCCGAGACCTTCTCCTCTCAACTCTCTTGACTACATCATTCATTCCCTTGTTCTTTAACCTTAGCCAATTGGGGGCTAAACCTCTTAGCCCATTCTTCTCTTTTCCTTCTGCAACTTTGGTCTATTCTTGAGATCTCTGTCGAATCACTCCTTGCGTTTTGGGTTTTAAGTAAGTGTTCATCACTTTGGTTTTAGGGGTTGGCCGAATGGTCATATATGTTATGAGGGTGACTCGTGTTGGATGCAAGTCACCTATTACTTACGCTCTAATCATTAAGTTGGTGCATATCTAGGAGTAATCGCGGTGAGTAATTAAAGAAAAAGCTGTTAGGACTTATCGCGCAAGGTAAGGCTATGGTAAGGTTTCGGTTCTTGGTAATGATTGTGGTTAAGCATATGATTAATTGAAGGGTGGTGTTGATTGTAGGTTCGTGGCTAAGGATATTACAGCATGTTTTATTACCAGGTGCGTACATACACTACACATACACACAATAGATCGGCAAATCCCGAAATGCCCAAAAGTTAAAATGCCGAAAAGCTAAAAGTTTGGCTACGGTAGTTGTGCGAGTGCGTGAACACTCATATGAGGGTAATCGATACATTATCGGAGGCCCCATCAGCAATCTCATGGACTTGGGTCACGTTTTGGCCAACCGGGCCAGAATGGGCCAAATGGGCCCGAGGGGCTCGTGGGCCCAAATCAGCAAAAATTGATAAGTTGATAATAAGTGACGAGATGATAAAGTTTGTTGAATGGTGGGGAATGGATTGGGCCTGATGGGTCGTATAATTTTGATTGGGCCCAATGGGTCATATAAATGTGATTGGGCCCGATGGGCCATATGAATCTATGAAAGCATGTAGACTTGTTAGGGTTTTATAATGGACTTTTAGGTCTAGTTCCTAATGAATCCTTAAGCGGACATAAAACTTAATTAATTTTTCAAGTGCGTCTGTGGACAAGTCATGAGGTTAGAGTATGGCAATGGGCATATGCATGTCTAGGATTGGATCTAGAGAGAGCTTGATACTTAAGCGGTCTTAATGACCCACCTCCTTTTCTCTGGAACCTTACCTGGTGCATAGTGTCTGTTCACTTTAGCCAACGAGGACTTGTTGACGGGCCAAAGTTCATAATTAAGACACATACTGTTAAGAAATTACCAAAATACCCCTGGAGGGTAGGAATTGTCCAAAATACCCCTAGAGGGCAGGAATTACCCAAAATACCCTTCTAGGATAAATGACTAAACTGCCCCTATGTGAAATATGAAAGATTTACGCATGACACTTGGATATCTGCTGCATTCATATAATTTAATGTTGCGTGTGGGTGGGAATTATGGAAGAGAGGAAGAATTGAGGATAGCATGGTTGCTTGACGACTGTGGATCCACCGATGGCTTTTCAACCCATATATTATGATTAGCAGCTTTGCTGCAACGTTAGGTAGTACCGCAATTGGCACTACCCTTGGAGTGTATCTGATGGGTGGGTTGATATAGTTATCCCCACATGGAGTGTTTCGGTTGGACAGAGATTTTGTGTAGAGGATGGGTGGGTAGGATGTTTGCATATCTGATTGCTTTAATTTTGTGCTATTATTGTATTGGGCTTAGGCCCAAGATGACTTGTGTTGCATGATATATATATTGTTGCTGAGGGTTGTACACACTAAGTTTTCAAAAACTCACTCCTTCCTTTATTTTATTTTTCTCAGGTGAACCTTAGTAGACAGTTTGACGGATGGAGGGACTCAGAGGTGGCCAACCAGGAAGACAATTTAGGCTTGTTTTATTTTTCTTCTTTTAAAAAAAAAATCTCTAGTATTTTGATTATCTTAGTCCAGATTGTAAAAACGCCTTCCCTCTGGTTATTATTTCATCATTGGTTACTAAGCTTTATATACATTTGAAACGAAACATGGATTAGTTTTTTCAAACACCTTTCAAGTTTTTCTAAAATCAATTTTTTTTTTTAAATTAAGCTTCTGATGTTAAAGAGAATTTGTTTTTCCAAAGTAAATATTAACACGTAACCAAGAAATAGCTTTTGAATACACTTGTTCTAGAAACAAATACAAATTGGGATTTTACTTGAAATTTCTTTTGGAAGGGTTCTCAATGAAAACAAGGTTTTCGATTAAACACTTCAATGTGACATATTGGATTCGGCCTTAACATCCGGGCCAAGTTTGGGGTGTTAGACAATCATACAATTTGGCTGATTAGGCCCACAGCCCATTGGGCCCACATGGCCCATTCTGGCTCATCGTGGCCCAAAGCAGCCTAAACCCACGAGAATACTCATGACGGTCTCAACTATCTCGTTAAAGCTCCCACACATGCGTTCGGACACTTGTGTGGCTACCATCACCATGTGACCGACATTTCGGCATTCCGGCATTTGCCGTTCTACAGCTAGAGTAGTGTGAAATACACATTTGATAGGTATCTAAAGTTAATCAGCACTCTGAACACTGTTATGCCCAAAAGCCATCAATAATCACACCCTTGACTCCCCCGCGGGTGTGTCTATCAACTACGGTCACCACCACCGTGACCCAATAGCATACAGATCAACGGATGATCCAAAGCCTAACCCAAACGAACATGCCACAACGCAAAAGGGATAAGCCAAGAAAGGTATGCTTACTCCTTATGGTTTGCTCTATTTAAAGCCAGCTTCTCGCCTATTCTCATGTTAGCTTCCTGATGTGGGATTCTCCATCAATCCTCTAAAACCAACTAATTAGCAAAATAACCAACTTTTGCATGCAAAGGGATTCGAACCAAAGTCCTCTCGATAGCCATGCCACGCCGCCACCACTAGGACACAAGCTCCTTTGTGTCATAAGTCCAACACATTTAACTTTAAAGCCCACCTACTCGCTTCCAGATTTATTTAAAAGAGAAACCAAAATAAATTGTAAGAGCCAAGACTTGAACCTTGGACCCCTTGCTTCCCCTATGGAGTCACTTCCTTGCCACTAGACCACATCTCCTTTTGTATCTTATTTTAGCCCCTTTTATTTTATAAGTTATCCCACTTGAGCTCAGGGTTCCCTTAAGGCGAAAACCAATATTTTTCCTATACCCATGCTTGAACCCAGAACTTCATAAAAACCCTCTAACATTCCAAAATCACTAACCCAACAATTCTAACTTGTAAATTGAGTCGATGTCTTACACTCAAGAATTTTAAATGCACCCAAGCCCAAGGCCCAATTCTTCTAGGCCCAAAATTGGGGCGTTACATCCTTTATATTCGTTAATACCAACTCCCCAAATTAATTATATCACTTACCTTGACTGGAATTAAGTATCTTAATTCTATTAGCCTGTTGAATGGAACGACCGCACACTCCTTATCGATTCACTGAATCACCCACAAAGAATTTATAAAATTATAACTGCTTAAATAAGTGTGGTCTAACCACTACCATCACTATGAACACAAGTGTACAATCGGTCCGAACCTAAAATAATAAGTGGTAATGCATCTTACCTTAATGGGAGGGAATACCGATATTTCTTTACACCACTTGAGACTCTTGAACCCTTCGCACACTACACCGTGATGAAAGGATGATAATTGATGTTAGGAAACATATAAGAGGGATACCACAACCAGCTTCTCCAAGAAGTTTCTATGACTTAGATTAACACATTTAGAAAGACCGAATAATAAAAGAAGGAACCAACGCGTACCTATCGCTTGTCAAGATTCTAACCAGACCAACCACCACAAGCATAGAAGCAATCGGGAACAGACAAAATAGTAGGGAACAACGAAGGATAATAGAGAGAAAGAAAGATAGCAATCGGCTTTAGAATAACCCCCAACTACAAGATTCGAAACAAGAATGAGAAAGAACAATAGGTGTACAGCTAGCAATAAAAAGAAGAGAACATTTGAAGAAGGCGAAAGAATGCAGATGGAGGGAGAAAGAAATATTCGGTTGCCACCTAAGGAGAAAATAGCAGTTGGTAATCAATTGGGGGGCAGAGTGTAACACCCCAAACCCGGTCTAGACGTTATGACCAGATCTGGTGCGTCACATGATCCTAACCTACGCTTATAACCTTTTAACTTGTTGAGACTTAGGTGAGGTTCGAATCAAATTAGAGAGCTTGCGAAAAACCAGTTCATTAATCCTTAAAGTTATCCATAGTTAATCTTAAAGCATTTTGAAAACATAGTTAAGATTTTGAAATCCGCGCAGCCTACGTCTAGTAGATTCGATATAGCAGGATTTAAAACATTAAAGAAAATAAACCCATAAAGAAAATTTAAAAGCGGCCTTATTACAAATTTAAAACCCAAAAATAACTTAATAATAAAATACTTTAAACAAAATGAAAACCAGTACTGCAGATACTGTGGCCACTCCGAATCTCTCGCAGCTCCAAGCCCACTATGGTTGAGGGTTACCTGCAGGGATTAATTAAAAAGGGTGAGTTTGGCAACTCAGTGTGCAACAATATCTCAACCATAGGCCAAAACAGATCAAGCCTCAGAAACAGGTTTAATTGGGCCTTGGCCCATTACAGGAGTCAGATTAAGCCCAAAGGCCCATAACAGAAACAGATCAGATATAACATTATGCAAACAAAACCCAACCCAAATCCATCCTTAGCACCCCCGTACCAGCCTTACACCATGTGGGGAGACTACTCGACCCACCCAACCGCTACACGCCACAGATATTTGCAGCGAGGCTGCCAGATATAATTTGCAGTAAGACTGCCAGATAACATTTGCAGCGAGGCTGCCAGATATATTTGCAGCGAGGCTGCCAGATATTGTGACGAGGTCACCAGATATAAATATTGTGGCGAGGCCACCAGATTTGCAGCGAGGCTGCCAGATAATAATGTGACAAAGTCACCAGATTGCAGCGAGGCTGCCAGATAATAATGTGACAAAGTCACCAGATTGCAGCGAGGCTGCCAGAACGCTTCCTCCATCATAAACCCATGCCCCATGCAACATAAGAACATAAATACTAGCATGCAACATATAACATCTCATGCATCAGATATGCTCACATTAAATGGTAACTCATGTAGATATATAAAATCATACATTTCATACAGAATTGACCCTAGGGGTATAATAGTCTTTTTACACCTAGGGGTATTTTGGTAATTTTCCATATTTAAGGGTATTTTAGTCCTTTTTCATATTTTCAGAGGTTTTGTGCAAATCCAATAAATTATTAGCCCCCATATAACCATGGAAGTCGAATTAAGCCAAATTTCCAATTTTGCCCTTTTTAGCCTAAAACCCCTAATGGGCCTTCCTATGTCCAATATCGTCTCAAACCCGTTAAGCCCAATTTTAGGTTTTAGTTTACCAACTTAGCCATGTTTTTATTATTCAAGTTTACCAGAAAGTCCTTTATGAACATATTCAAATTTGGGCTCGGAAGCCCTTTGGGCCCGCTTGGCCCACTGAAGCCCATCTTACCCCAAACGCTCGAACTTGCACCTTCTACAATTTCGCCAATGCCAATTCCTAATGTGACTACAACAGAGTAATCGGTTACTCTTATTTCCTTTCAAGACTGACTTTTCGGTCACTTTTGATCGGTCACCTAGCACAGCTTCGATTATTTCGGCTTTTAGCCGTCCTAATCTATGATGGGGATACGTTACACACCTGCTACCGATGAAATGTTGACGAAATCCACGTACGAAGAACCTACAATCGGATACTAACTATTAGTCTAATAATTGATGACCCAAGAGTTATAAGCCCCTTACCATAATCGGCCTATATGGCCTAAGATCGAAATCTTACCCCTTTCGGTTATGAACTAGATCACGATGTCCAACCACGCTAATCTACAATAGCCTCCTTTGCTGCACGCCTCTTGTCCACCCTAACGCATATAAGCCAGAGAAAAACCACAAGATCCTTAGTCTAGAACGTTAACCTTCCCCTAAGGGGGTTCGGCTTCTAGCCTTAATATCATAAGACTAATCGCTACAAGACCATGAGACACTTACCAATCTAAGTCCCAAATCACAGCTACTCCACTTGTTTCAACGAGGAAGAAAGAGTGTTGGAGGGTTACGATTTTTAGAAGAGAAAGAAATAGGGTCCCAAGCATCAAAGGTCTGACTAACAAGAGAATCAGGAAAAGAAGGAGAAATGATAAGTTTCGGTCAATAGGTAAACAAAGGAGGTGTTTCGGTCATACAGGGTATTCAGCCAAGGGGGTTGTAGTCAAAAGAATATTCGGTTTAGGGGTTTGAAGAAGAAGAGAAGAATAAGAGTGTAAAGGAAGTGTTTCGGCAAAGTGGTGTTTGCTTCCGGCTTTTTGTGACCTTTAACCAGAGAGTGAAGTCAAGAGAAGATGTGTGAATGATAGAAGAAGAAAATGGAGAAAAGTAAATGAGAAAGGAGGTTCGAGAGAGTAGAAAATGAGTATTCAGTTTAACCAAAAGAAGAACGGTACACAATAGGCTTCTTTAGAAGTTCCAAATTCGGCAATGAGGTGCAATAGTGGTTCGGCTACAAGGTTATTGAGAGGAACGAAATGGCCAAAAGAAATACCTAATAGACTTATGAAAAACGACAAAAGAGTGAGAGTTTTGCTAACCTAAAGGGATCGGCTCATACACCTCAAGAGGACCTTAGGCAATCGGCATACTAAGTCCCTAATTGCCGAAATTACCTACACCAAAAGTCCTTCAACCGATTATCATTTTTTTTAAAAATCAAAGGCTCCACAAATCACTCCTTGATTTGCTCCTCAACCTCCTCCATGATTTACTCTTTGACCAATTCAAATCTCTTCCAACCAGAGTTCAATTCCGCCTCAAACTCCTACCTGCACAAGCTGAAAAAAATAAAACGCTACCTCTGCAACTTCTGGCGCTTGAACCCCTGACCTCTAAGCTCATTTAGGCGCCACCTTTTAAGGAACCTAGTGGCGTCTCCCTTGCCACTTTACCACTGATTCATTTGTGTTATACTTCTCACGCAATTCCTTAAGACCCTTATTTCCACTGATCCCCTATTTCCTAAGGCAAAAATTAAAAATTTTGCCGAGCTTCCAACCAACTCATGGGCCTTCCATAAGCCCATTAACACTTCCCAAACATGCATTACACACCTGATTACCAACATTTAAACATTTTAACAGACAAAGACAAATCTAAGAAAACCCGAAAATTAGGGCGTTACAACTCTACCCTCCTTAAGGAAATTTCGTCCTCGAAATTTACCTTATCCAAACAAATGGGGATATTGCTGACGCATTGCCTCCTCTGGTTCCCAAGTAGCTTCCTCTCTGCCATGATTACGCCATAGTACCTTTACCAATGGGACTGATTTTCTTCTTAAAACCTTCACATCTCGATCCAGAATCTGCACAGGTTCTTCCTCGAAAGTTAAGTCAGACTGAACTTCCACTTCTGTAACTGGTAGAATATGGGCAGGGTCAGAACGATATCGTCTCAGCATAGATACGTGGAACACGTCATGGATTCTATTTAACTCTGAGGGTAATTCTAACTGATACGCCACCGGGCCCACTCGCTTAAGAACCCGATAAGGCCCAATAAACCTCGGACTCAGCTTGCCTTTCTTACCAAATCTCAATATCTTCTTCCAAGGCGAAACTTTCAGAAAAACCATATCACCTACTGAATACTCAATCTCTTTACGCTTCAGATCTGCATAAGACTTCTGTCGATCAGATGCCTCTTTCAAACGGTCCCTTATTACCTTGACCTTCTCTTCAGTCTCTGCTACCAATTCAGGTCCAAGAACTTGCCGCTCGCCCAATTCGGTCCAACAACTAGGTGATCGACACTTACGCCCATACAATGCTTCATAAGGTGCCATACGGATACTAGCCTGATAGCTGTTATTATATGCAAACTCCGCCAACGGTAAATAGTCCTCCCAACTGCCTCGAAAATCGATAACACAGCCCCTCAACATATCCTCTAGAATCTGAATAACCCTCTCAGACTGACCATCAGTCTGAGGATGAAAAGCCGTGCTAAAGTTCAGCCGCGTTCCCAACGCTTCATGCAACTTTTGCC
The DNA here is from genome assembly GCA_020496765.1 of Gossypium stocksii. Lineage (NCBI taxonomy): Eukaryota > Viridiplantae > Streptophyta > Magnoliopsida > Malvales > Malvaceae > Gossypium > Gossypium stocksii. The sequence goes on along the minus strand of CM035624.1, from coordinate 59,386,058 downwards.
AGAACCGAGATGTGAATCTAGGATCTCGATCAGAAATGATAGACACTGGCACCCCGTGTAGTCGCACAATCTCTGCCACATACAATTTGGCTAACCTCTGAAGCGAATAATCAGTACGTACAGGGATGAAATGAGCAGACTTAGTCAACCTATCCACGATCACCCAAATCGAGTCCTTCTTTGACGGCGTCAAGGGCAACCCACTAACAAAATCCATGGTCACCCTCTCCCATTTCCAAAGTGGTACCTTTACTGGTTACAGAAGTCCAGAAGGTAACTGATGTTCAGCTTTCACTTGCTGACAAGTCAGACATTTCCCCACAAATTCTGTTACTTCTCGCTTCAGTCCAGGCCACCAATACAACTTCTTTAAGTCATGATACATCTTATTACCTCCAGGGTGCATAGCACACAACCCTTTATGAGCTTCATTCAGAATTGCTTGCCTTAACTGAAAATCCTTCGGAACACAGATTCTACCGCGAAAACACAGAACTCCTTCACTGTTAAATCCAAACTCAGAAGTATTCCGGTTTTTAAGCTGCTGAAATCGAGCATCCAGAGACTCATCCCTTAACTGCTTTTCCTTAATCTCATCCACCCAAGTCGGTCTTACTTGCAATTCTGCTAACAAGCTACCATCGTCATACAGACTCAAATGAGCAAACATAGCTCTCAGGTCAGATACAGTTCTACGACTTAGGGCATCAGCCACCACATTAGCTTTGCCTGGATGATACTCAATCACACAATCATAATCCTTAAGCAACTCGATCCATCTCCGTTGCCTAAGGTTCAACTCCTTCTGAGTCAACAAGTACTTAAGACTCTTATGATCTGTGTATATAATACACCTTTCTCCATACAGATAATGTCTCCAAATCTTAAGTGCAAAGATTACTGCTGCCAACTCCAGATCATGGGTAGGATAGTTTACTTCATGAGGTTTAAGCTGTCGCGATGCATAAGCAACCACCTTACCCTCTTGCATCAACACACAGCCCAACCCAACATGCGATGCATCACTGTACACGGTAAAATCTTTTCCAGACTCTGGTTGAATCAGTACAGGTGCCTCGGTCAGAACCCTCTTAAGCTTCTCAAAAGCTTCTTGCTGCAGCTGGGTCCAAACAAATGGTACGCCTTTCCTTATGAGTTTCGTTAATGGTGCTGCCATCACAGAAAATCCTTCTACAAACCTTCTGTAGTATCCAGCTAAACCCAGAAAACTCCGAATTTCGGCCACAGACTTCGGTGGTTTCCATTCCAGAATCGCTTCGATCTTTCGAGGGTCCACTTTAATCCCCTCAGCAGACACAACATGCCCCAAGAACGTCACTTCCCTCAACCAGAACTCACACTTACTAAATTTCGCATAGAGCTCCTTTTCCCTTAACACTTGCAGCACAACACGGAGATGCTCATCATGTTTCTCTTCAGATTCAGAATAGACCAAGATATCGTCGATAAAGACGACCACGAATCGATCCAAGTATGGCTGAAACACTCGATTCATCAGGTCCATAAAAGCTGCAGGTGCATTGGTCAGCCCAAATGGCATAACCAAGAACTCATAGTGACCATAACGAGTTCTGAATGCCGTCTTGTGAATATCCACCTCTTTCACCCTTAATTGATGATACCCAGATCGAAGGTCAATCTTGGAAAATACTGAAGCTCCTCTAAGCTGGTCGAACAGATCATCGATTCTTGGCAACGGGTACCTATTCTTAATTGTCAGCTTGTTCAACTGCCGGTAATCAATGCACATCCGCATTGACCCATCTTTCTTCTTAACGAAAAGCACTGGTGCTCCCCACGGAGACACACTTGGCCTAATGAAACCTCTATCCAACAGTTCTTGAATCTGCGCCTTTAGCTCCACCAACTCCTTTGGTGCCATTCTGTACGGTGCAATGGACACCGGTGCCGTACCAGGCAACAGATCGATCCCAAACTCAACCTCTCGATTAGGAGGCAGACCTGGAAGCTCTTCTGGAAACACATCTTGGAAGTCCTTAACGGTTCTCACTTGATCCACAGTTAGCTCCTCAGACTCCGCTTGACTTATAAATGCCATAAAAGCCTCACATCCTTTACGAATCCACTTCTCAGCTCTTAATGCTGACACCACATTAGACAGATAATCTCTACGTTCACCAATCACCATAACTTCCCCATCCTCTGCGGTTTTTAAACTCATTCGCTTAGCAGCACAATCCAAAGTAGCCCTATGCTTTACAAGCCAATCCATTCCTAAGATTAGATCGAATTCTCCGAAGGGTAGCTCCATCAAATCTCCAGAAAAGATCTTTCCTTGAGTCTCCATAGGCACGTCTCTATACAATTTGTCTACCCTAACCGAGTGACCCAAAGGACTTAGTACCGTTACCCTACTCACTGTCTCCTCAGAACGTACTCCCAACGACCCAGATATAGCACATGCAACATAAGAGTGTGTAGATCCAACATCTATTAACGCAGTGAATGGTATACGAGAAATCAAGAACGTACCGGTTATGACGTCAGGGGCATCACCTTCCTCTCGTCGACGAGCTGCATAGACTAACGCTGGCTGACGAGCCTCAGCAAAACCAGCACCCCTACCAGGCGCTCCTCGTCCTCGACCATTTCCATTTCCACCTCTGCCTTGTCCACGACCTCTTGGAGCTGGTGGTCCACCCCTCACTGGCTGAGCAACCCTTTGATCTCTAACTTGATTCTGATCAGGTTCCTGTGGACAATCCTTAATTCTATGCTCCATCGACCCACATCGAAAACAGGCTCCAGTACGCTTCCGACACTCGCCCGTATGGATCCTACCACAACTCCTGCAACTCTGAGGTCTGACAGCATTCATTGGCACCGCTCGTACTGGTTCTGCCATCCTTGCTCTTTTAACATTCCTATTATTCCCACCAGATGATCCAGAATCCCTCCGGAAGCGGTTCCGATCCTTCTCGCGGTTCTGCCTCTCAGTACGCTTTACTTCCTCAGCTATCTTAGCTTTCTCAACTAGAGCAGCAAAATTACGCTCCCTCTGCGGAGCAATCAGCACCCTTAACTCATCCCTCAAACCGTCCTCAAAGCGCACACTACGCTCGTATTCAGTGGCAACTATCCCAGAAGCATATCGACTCAGCCTCAAGAACTCAGCCTCGTACTCAGATACCGTTTTACCTCCCTGAACCAAATTCAAAAATTCCTTCCGACGCGCGTCCACATAGCTAGCTCCAACGTATTTTCCTTTAAAGGCTGTCTTAAACAGCTCCCATGTTACCTCACCAGCTGCAGTTCCATCTCTTACTGTGAGCCACCACTGATAAGCCTCATCTCTAAGTAACGATACAGCTCCCTTCAGCTTCTGCTCCACAGAACAGTCCAGATCGTCCATAATTCGCTCTGTGGCCTCCAACCAATACTCGGCCACGTTTGGGGCTACACCAGACACACCCCTGAAGAATTCTGCTCCATTAGCTCAGAGTCGCTCAGATATCGCACCCCGAAATCCATTACCAGTACTCGCCCCAGCAACCCTTTCCAAAACTCGAAGCATCGCTTGTGATAGGGCATCATCCCCTACACCCCTATCATGAGATTCCACCTCTGTTGCTGGTGATACTGGTATCTCAGCTGCTGGTGCATGACCCGAAGAAGAAGATTCGGCTCGTGTGCTACCTCGGCCACGTCCACGGCCCCTACCACGAGCTGCTCGCGTACTCATTTCGTATGTTCTGTTTTAGAAGTTTTATGAGTCAGATTAATATTTCAGTGTTTATTAAAGATATCTTATGAATAGTAGAGTTTCAAAGTTTATCTTCTTTCGCGGTAGCCTAGGTACAGTCTCAGTTTATCTATCAGAGTCTCTACAGTTTCAGTAATACCCTAGCTAAAGTATCATAATATAGTCTTTAGTCAGGCATACAATCAGAATTTTCAGATACAATCAGAAAAGTTCAGAAAACTTACAGGCTTGGGCCGGAGATTCGGTGTGCCACTACTTCGAAAGATCTCCTAGGATAACTTAATTTATTCTTTGAAAATAACCCCTTTTTTTTTTTTTTTAGACCCGTTCCACAGCCGAGTTGTTGCAACTTGGCTCTGATACCACTAAATGTAACACCCCAAACCCGGTCTAGACGTTATGACCAGATCTGGTGCGTCACATGATCCTAACCTACGCTTATAACCTTTTAACTTGTTGAGACTTAGGTGAGGTTCGAATCAAATTAGAGAGCTTGCGAAAAACCAGTTCATTAATCCTTAAAGTTATCCATAGTTAATCTTAAAGCATTTTGAAAACATAGTTAAGATTTTGAAATCCGCGCAGCCTACGTCTAGTAGATTCGATATAGCAGGATTTAAAACATTAAAGAAAATAAACCCATAAAGAAAATTTAAAAGCGGCCTTATTACAAATTTAAAACCCAAAAATAACTTAATAATAAAATACTTTAAACAAAATGAAAGCCAGTACTGCAGATACTGTGGCCACTCCGAATCTCTCGCAGCTCCAAGCCCACTATGGTTGAGGGTTACCTGCAGGGATTAATTAAAAAGGGTGAGTTTGGCAACTCAGTGTGCAACAATATCTCAACCATAGGCCAAAACAGATCAAGCCTCAGAAACAGGTTTAATTGGGCCTTGGCCCATTACAGGAGTCAGATTAAGCCCAAAGGCCCATAACAGAAACAGATCAGATATAACATTATGCAAACAAAACCCAACCCAAATCCATCCTTAGCACCCCCGTACCAGCCTTACACCATGTGGGGAGACTACTCGACCCACCCAACCGCTACACGCCACAGATATTTGCAGCGAGGCTGCCAGATATAATTTGCAGTAAGACTGCCAGATAACATTTGCAACGAGGCTGCCAGATATATTTGCAGCGAGGCTGCCAGATATTGTGACGAGGTCACCAGATATAAATATTGTGGCGAGGCCACCAGATTTGCAGCGAGGCTGCCAGATAATAATGTGACAAAGTCACCAGATTGCAGCGAGGCTGCCAGATAATAATGTGACAAAGTCACCAGATTGCAGCGAGGCTGCCAGAACGCTTCCTCCATCATAAACCCATGCCCCATGCAACATAAGAACATAAATACTAGCATGCAACATATAACATCTCATGCATCAGATATGCTCACATTAAATGGTAACTCATGTAGATACATAAAATCATACATTTCATACAGAATTGACCCTAGGGGTATAATAGTCTTTTTACACCTAGGGGTATTTTGGTAATTTTCCATATTTAAGGGTATTTTAGTCCTTTTTCATATTTTCAGAGGTTTTGTGCAAATCCAATAAATTATTAGCCCCCATATAACCATGGAAGTCGAATTAAGCCAAATTTCCAATTTTGCCCTTTTTAGCCTAAAACCCCTAATGGGCCTTCCTATGTCCAATATCGTCTCAAACCCGTTAAGCCCAATTTTAGGTTTTAGTTTACCAACTTAGCCATGTTTTTATTATTCAAGTTTACCAGAAAGTCCTTTATGAACATATTCAAATTTGGGCTCGGAAGCCCTTTGGGCCCGCTTGGCCCACTGAAGCCCATCTTACCCCAAACGCTCGAACTTGCACCTTCTACAATTTCGCCAATGCCAATTCCTAATGTGACTACAACAGAGTAATCGGTTACTCTTATTTCCTTTCAAGACTGACTTTTCGGTCACTTTTGATCGGTCACCTAGCACAGCTTCGATTATTTCGGCTTTTAGCCGTCCTAGTCTATGATGGGGATACGTTACACACCTGCTACCGATGAAATGTTGACGAAATCCACGTACGAAGAACCTACAATCGGATACTAACTATTAGTCTAATAATTGATGACCCAAGAGTTATAAGCCCCTTACCATAATCGGCCTATATGGCCTAAGATCGAAATCTTACCCCTTTCGGTTATGAACTAGATCACGATGTCCAACCACGCTAATCTACAATAGCCTCCTTTGCTGCACGCCTCTTGTCCACCCTAACGCATATAAGCCAGAGAAAAACCACAAGATCCTTAGTCTAGAACGTTAACCTTCCCCTAAGGGGGTTCGGCTTCTAGCCTTAATATCATAAGACTAATCGCTACAAGACCATGAGACACTTACCAATCTAAGTCCCAAATCACAGCTACTCCACTTGTTTCAACGAGGAAGAAAGAGTGTTGGAGGGTTACGATTTTTAGAAGAGAAAGAAATAGGGTCCCAAGCATCAAAGGTCTGACTAACAAGAGAATCAGGAAAAGAAGGAGAAATGATAAGTTTCGGTCAATAGGTAAACAAAGGAGGTGTTTCGGTCATACAGGGTATTCGGCCAAGGGGGTTGTAGTCAAAAGAATATTTGGTTTAGGGGTTTGAAGAAGAAGAGAAGAATAAGAGTGTAAAGGAAGTGTTTCGGCAAAGTGGTGTTTGCTTCCGGCTTTTTGTGACCTTTAACCAGAGAGTGAAGTCAAGAGAAGATGTGTGAATGATAGAAGAAGAAAATGGAGAAAAGTAAATGAGAAAGGAGGTTCGAGAGAGTAGAAAATGAGTATTCAGTTTAACCAAAAGAAGAACGGTACACAATAGGCTTCTTTAGAAGTTCCAAATTCGGCAATGAGGTGCAATAGTGGTTCGGCTACAAGGTTATTGAGAGGAACGAAATGGCCAAAAGAAATACCTAATAGACTTATGAAAAACGACAAAAGAGTGAGAGTTTTGCTAACCTAAAGGGATCGGCTCATAACCTCAAGAGGACCTTAGGCAATCGGCATACTAAGTCCCTAATTGCCAAAATTACCTACACCAAAAGTCCTTCAACCGATTATCATTTTTTTTAAAAATCAAAGGCTCCACAAATCACTCCTTGATTTGCTCCTCAACCTCCTCCATGATTTACTCTTTGACCAATTCAAATCTCTTCCAACCAGAGTTCAATTCCGCCTCAAACTCCTACCTGCACAAGCTGAAAAAAATAAAACGCTACCTCTGCAACTTCTGGCGCTTGAACCCCTGACCTCTAAGCTCATTTAGGCGCCACCTTTTAAGGAACCTAGTGGCGTCTCCCTTGCCACTTTACCACTGATTCATTTGTGTTATACTTCTCACGCAATTCCTTAAGACCCTTATTTCCACTGATCCCCTATTTCCTAAGGCAAAAATTAAAAATTTTGCCGAGCTTCCAACCAACTCATGGGCCTTCCATAAGCCCATTAACACTTCCCAAACATGCATTACACACCTGATTACCAACATTTAAACATTTTAACAGACAAAGACAAATCTAAGAAAACCCGAAAATTAGGGCGTTACACAGAGAGTGAAGGTTCGACTATAAGAGGAAAACTGAAAAAATAAAAAAAAGGGAGATGTTGAATGATATGATTCGGCCGAATGATGGTCCAGGATTGAGAAAGAGGAGATTCCAAGTTCGGTTTTTAGAAAAAGGGGATGAAAAAATGCCCAAATGGTCTTAAGAGTAAAGCACAAAACTCACAAAAATAAAGAAAACACGAAATAGCAGAGGGAACAATCGCCTCCCATGCACTCAAAAAATGCTGAAGTGCACAAAATGAATGCTCCTAGCTGAATTTGCACATTCAACATACCACTTTCAGCTACAACTCTCCCAAGCATCAAATCCCTTGATTCACTCCATATTTTGCTCCATGATCCACTCCAACTCCCCAATTTCAAGTTCAAATAATAACCATGACCAATTCAAATTTTCTCTTTTTACCAAGTCCACAACAACCTTCAAGAGTTTACATCAAACTCCACCTCTTGCCGCCCCTATGTAGCAAAATAATTACCTTTTACTTGCAAGGGGATTCAAACACACTCCTTCCATGCTTGTGACTCCATTTGCCACTCTACCACAGATTCCCTTGTGTCATAAATCCACCACACATATTAATAAGGCCTTCAAACTAATGCCAAGTTCACTTAAGGGAAAAACTAAAATTTTTGCTAAAGCCATGGTTTGAACTCAAGACCTCTTAGACATCCCCAAACACTCCAAATCACTTAGCCAACAAGGCAAACAAGCAGTTTGTGATATTTTCAAGCACAATTACATATTTATAAGCCGCCTTCTAACTGATCCCAGCTCAAGGCCCAATACTTCTAGGCCCAATTTTTGGGGCGTTACAACCACTATCCAATTTGACTCAACATCACAGTATAAGTGTAACGACCCGATAGTTAGGGTGTCGAGAAATAAAGTTCGAGACCCCATTTTTGTAAATCAAACCCAAAATATTTTTTTAAATATTTATTAGGTTAGTTAATAGTGAAATAGATTTTGATTAAGTGAGTTTTGTGAAATTAAGAGTTATTAAAGGATAAGGATTAAATCGCATAAAGGTTAAAAGTTGAATTATATATTAAAATAAAAAAATATACACTTATTCTTAGTAGTGTACGGCATTAATGGTTTATAATGTATATTTTTATATGTTAATCTAATATATATTTAAGTTATATAATAATGATAATAGTTATTATATAGTTATTATAATAAAAGAAAGAATAAAGAAATAGAAATAGAATTGCATGCAAAATTTGAGAAAGAAAAGAAAGGAATAAAAAAGAAAGAAACGCACAGCCATAAGGGTTTAAAGACTTTGAAGTTCAATTTGTTAGTCAATTTAGTCTATTTTCTTGTTAATTTTACGTTTTTCAAATCCTGGTACTTAGGGCTAGCTGACTCGTGTTGTAATTTTCAGTATTGCTTAGAATTTTGGATGTTATTATTGTTGAATAGTTTAAACATTAGGGGCTAAATTGATAGATTTTTGAGTTAGAAATAGAAATAGAAAAAGACTAAATTGTAGAATTTTTTGTTAATTTTGAGCAATAGGGACAAAAGTGTGAAAACTTCAAAATTTAAGGGTATAATTAAAAATAGGGAGTTAAATGTAGTTTAAAGTGAAATGAGTATGAAAATATAGGGTTAATTGTGAAGATTAAAAAAATTAGTCTTGGTTTAAGGACTAAATTGATAATTAAGCAATGGAAATATTCAATGTGGAATTACATTGTGCAGTATTAATGTATTTTAATTGTTTTAATTTCGTAGCTAATGTCGTACCAGAATCCTCAACTAAAAAGAGGAAGGATATAATCGACGTCGAATAGCTCGAAATCCATGGTTTGTGTTTTTATAATCCAAACCTAGTTGTTAATTATTGTATTTTGAATTATTGCATATGGTAAGTAGTTGAGGTGCGTACTTTAGTACATTGAGATTGAATTGAAATTATAGTTGATTGGGATGGATTGATTTGGTATATATTGTGAATCTATTGATTATATGAAATTGAAATGAATATATGTTTAAATTTGATAATGTACAAGTATGAGAATTGAATATTGGATGTATTTGCAAGTGATTTGGAACCCTATTAACTATTTCGGGATAGTTGGATGTAGATGGCATGCCATAAGATAGGAAGAGTTTAGGGATTTCTTCAACTTTGAGTCAATGAGACACGGGGGGCCAATTTGCTTCAGTTTAACAGATGAGACACTCAGTGTCAATTATATAGCACTGGGCGTAGTTAATACCTCAAATTTATTCGATAAGGCAACTGGGTGCGAAACTGGTGTGTTGGTGGGATCTGTGTATCCGTCCAAGTCCAAATCGTGTTAATAGGCATAATTAAATAAGAACATATATAATTGATATTGAATGGCAAAGTATATGAATTAGGAATGAGAATGTGGATTGAAAAATGAAATGTGGAATATGATGTGATCACAGTGAAATATACGAGTGATGCACTCATAGATTAATATGGATTGGTTTATTCCATTACTTAAATGAATTGTTGATTTATATGTGAAAAGCTATTTATATAGCAAGTAATGTGAATTGAGATATTTGTTAAAACCAAATCAAGTATGAAAACATGTAAAAATTGAGTACAACATGAAATGATGTAAATATGCATGAAATTGAAATGATGATATCTTGTAATTGTATGTTTAGATAATGGTGTGATTGAATAATTCAATTTGAGCATTCATGTATCATTGTGTCTTTAAATGTTCGGATTTTAGAAATATCATTGAGTTTTACTCAGTGGTTTTGTTTTCTGCGCGCAAGTTATGTACTTCTCTTTTGATCGACGTCTTAGCATCCAACAATGATCCCGATCTCAAGTGTGGTGATGTTTAATTTTTTAATGGCATGTACCTAGGATGTCTTAGTTGTTAGTTATTTTGTGATGGTTTGTAAATTGAGTTATAAGTATAATGTTGGTTTGAGTGTATAGTTATATGCCCGTGTTCAAAACCATAAGTTGATATGTTGTTTTGATCAAGGCTTGTATATGTGTGAACCTTGACTTGATGTCTTAGGTAGCTATATTTTAGGCTAAATTGAGTGATTTTGACATGCTTAAAATCTTGATTTGAATTATGCATTATTGATATGTTTTAATGATATAAAATATGGTACCAATGAGGGTACATTGGTTAGGCACCTAAAATGATTGTTTTGGCATTTTTCGAGTATGTTTGATCGTATTTGGATAGGTTAAATGATTGATTTTTGAGTTGCTTAATGCCCAAGCAAGCAGGAAAAGGTAAACTTATTGTTTAAGGTACATTTTGGGTCCACACGGCTAGACACACGAGTGTGTAACTTGACCGCGTGAGACACATGGCTTGGCGACATGGCCGTGTTTCATTTGTTGAGTGCTTAGGGTGCAAGTCAGCTAACACACAGCTTGGTACATGGATGTGTAGGGCTATTTTGAGAGTTACACGGACTAGGAAATGGCCATGTGTCCCTATTTCGATTATTAGATGGCCTGGCCACACGGCCGTGTGACCCTTGTATCAAAATATTTGTAATTATTTTCTAAACTTTCCAAGTGATTTCAAATTGGTCCCAATTTGTTTCTAAAGTATTTTTAGGGCCTCGCAGGCTCGATTTAGGGACAATATGTGTATGTATTAATGGTTTAAGTTATGTTTAGGATATTGAATGAAATTAAATATAAATGTTTCGATTGTATGGTAATGCCCGTAACCCTAATCTGTGATGAAGAGGGGTTAGGGGTGTTACAATAAGGAATAACATATTTTACAATTACCAAACCGAAATAGATCTAAACATGTTACATTATCCAAAACTAGAAAAGTAGATACCAAGCCATCAAAACATGAAGAGTGAAACAAGATAAAGTCAAACCTCAGAACCAAATCTTTGAAATTAGAATGCAAAAGAATGTAAATAGACCTCACACCTATGCCTTCATATACAATGCAAGGAAATGTAAATGGACCTCCACAGCTAGGCCTCTAAATGCAATAAAAGGTAAATAGACCACCACACTTGGGCCTTTAAATGTAATGAATGCTTTTCTTTCATCCTTTCTTATATTTTTCATAAAAGGTCATCATTTTGAGAATCATGTTTTTAGGTTGAAAAATATCAGATCATTCACACACAATAGTTCATGAAAATCAAATTCCATAGGATATCACCTTAACAAATTTCAAAATGATTTTATGAGTCGTAGATGATAATTCACTTAACAGACTTGGGACTACGGATTTCATAAATCCACCTTTGAAACATAAATTTATTGCATTGAGAGTCAACTCGTTGATTCTTGTGAAGCCGAATTTCATTTTACTGACTTTGGACTATTCCAACTGTGAACCTTGTACCATGCTCTTTTGCAAAATTGTGTCTTAAAGTAGATATTCTTCAATGTAGTTCCTTTCTCTTGCTCTCTCTCTATTTTTTTCTTTTTTTCTTTTTGGTTTCTTTTGTTTTGTTTAGTTGTTTTTTATTTTTTATTTCTTTTATTTTTTTAGGCAAAATCTCCTTTCTATAGTCTCTTACATTCTTCAAATAGGTTAATTCCCTAATTTAAACTAGTCATGAGCAATTTGAGATGGACTTGTTCTAAGGTTTTAGTGTTGGCTCGAGTTTGGGTGCCAAAGTAAGGGCTAAAATAGGCTTAAATAGATGACTTCAAGGCTCGTACCGAGGGATCAATTTGTTCTAAAAATCTTCATTATCCTCCAAGGCATTTCATATCGTTTTTTTTAGAAATCTCTCTAGACTGCTCATTTATGAGTTTTCACCTTAGAGTTCATCTCCCTCTTTTATGCTCTTAAAGATGTCATAATTTCTCAAGGTTTAACTTCTTGATTTGAATAAACATATTCGATCAAAATGGTCTTTTAAGGGTTGTAACATGGTCTAAGGGTTAAGGGTTAATCAAAGAAAGGTTTTCCAGGCTAAAATATATATTATGTGAACGATTATCAAAACCATGAGGAGTTATTTTGAATTTTTTATTACTCCTTCCATATCCCGATAACTTTTCTTCATTCTTACTCCTTATTTCCTTTCTTTTTTTTTTGTTTCTTATTCGCTTTCCCTATTTCTTCTTCTTTTTTTTTAGAATGAGATCAAGAATTTAGAATATTGCTTTCATTCTTCACGATCTTTCTTGTCCATCCATGATGTTCGAATGATGACTTTAATTAGGGTTCAGAAAGAAAATATATCAGGCTCAAAATGAGGCAGCAAGGGATATAATTTTCTCCAAGTGACGGGGAGAACAAAAGGATGTTATTTATCATTTCAAAATATGGTTAATCTCATCAAAAAGGTTATTCTTAGGAATATGCCCATCTTTTCAATTTGAATTGCGCATGATCTCATGTTTGCCTCACAATGTTGTAAAATCATTTATCCATACTCAAAACGTCACAATTTGTCTTCCAACATGGAGGGTGATCCTTCGATAAGGGTCAATTTTGAACAAACAAGATGGCCTAAAGTGGTTAACAGAGGATGAAACTTTCTTCAAGTGAAGGACATTTCAAAAATGTCATTCGTCACTTTGAACATGGCCACCTTATTAAGTACTTAACCTTAAGAAGAATGCAAGATTTTAAAGAAAAATGTAACCTCAAGCACGATGCACAAAGAAAACAAAAACATAAAAAACCAATATTACTTAATCTAAATAACTCTTTAAAAACAAACAAGCTTAGTATTTAAGCAAAGTATTTTTTCACTGCATTAGAATTTACAAGGTTTGACATCTTGTCTTTGTCCATTTCAGCGAAAATCAATGCTCCACCAGAGAATGATTTCTTCACCACATATGGTCCCTCCCATTTTGGCATCCATTTCCCTAATGATCATGAACATATGGTAGAATCTTCTTCAGTACCAGTCCCCTTCTTTGAATTGCCTCAATCACACCTTTTTATTATAGGCATGCATCATTCTTTGTGGATACAACTATCCATGACATAAAGCTGCTAATCTTTTTTCCTCAATTAAATTCAACTACTCATATATCTCTCTTGCGCCTGTTCAGCCTTCTCCAATCGCATCTCCCTTAACACTCGTAGAGATGGGATTTGTGTAACAACCCAATTTTCAGTAGAGACGTAACAGTAGTTTCAAGACCATAAATTTTTGTCATATCAACTCTTAAATATTAAATTTATAATATTTATAAAGTCATTAGAGTCATATTAAAATTTGTATTAGAAATTTTAACGTTTAGATCGTTAATTAAGGAAAAAATACTAAAGCGTAAAAAGAGCAAAATATGATAATTATAGCATTTAAGTGATTTAATGGTTTAAGCAATAAATGTGGGAGAACCAATAAGGATATTAATTCCTATTTTAGATAGTGGACGGTAATGGGTGTTATTTTTATAAAAAAATGAGTAAAAATTTAGTATAATGGCAAATTGGTAATTAAAACAAAATCAAAGTAAAAATTAAGTAAAGAAATAGCCTTTCTTCTTCATTTTACATTCTCCATAGCCAAAAAACACTAAAAACCTAGTTTGAAGAATTACTCAACCAATTTGCCTTGCACGAAAGTGAATTTTATACCTGTTTCTTGTCATTTTTATGTTTTTAATATCATTACAACTAGGTCCAACTAGCCAGTACGTTCATTTCTAATTTTGTTAAAAATTTTGGAAGTCACCATTGTTGAATATTAGATGTTTTTGATGAATATCGTGTATTTGGAACTTTGATTGTGTTGTGTGATGATTTTGTAATGTGATTTTTGTTAAATTTTGATTTTAGGATTAAGTTGTGAAAATGTCAAAATATTATGATTTGATAGTGAATTTGATGTTTATCAGGGGCTGTTTGAGGGCTTAGTATATTTGGATAAAATATTGAGTTGAGAAAATTGGTTAATTTGGTGAATTTCAAGTTGAGGGGCTAAATTGCAAAAATGGTAAAAGTTTGGGGTAATTATGTAATTTTAAAATGTAACACCCCAAACCCGGCCCAAATGTTATGGCCAAGTCTAGCGTGTCACATAGAAGTGTTTTTCGAAAACCATGTTTTCATTGAAAACCCTTCTTGATGTTTAGAAATTTTTACCGTTAAATTTGTATAAAACCCTTTTTGTTTGTTTATTTTTCCAAAACGTGAATAATCATTTATCCTTTTCAAACATTGTTAACAACTTTGTAAAATCTTACGGAAAATTGTGAAAGCTTGTAAACCTTTGTAGTTGCGAAAACATGTTATTTTAAAAACAGTTTAAGTATCAGAAAATCAGACCTTCTTTGTTATGGCTTAAAGTGAATGGATACTGCGCACCAGGTAGGATTCAAGAGAAAAGGAGGTGAGTCATTTAGACTGCTTAAGTACCAAGCTCTTCCTAGATCCAATCCTAGACATGCACACATCCATTGTCACACTTTAACCTTATGACCTGTCCACGAACAACAAATTAAGTTTTAAGTCTTTTTAAATACTGATTTATGAAAACATTTACATTGCGGAAGCTTTGCTCTAATATCGTGATATTTTGAAAACAAGTAACTTTTATAAAAAAGTGCCTTAGAGCTAACCGATCTCAAAACGATTTAACAATACCCTACTTAAGCTGAAAACAAATTAAAAATAATTAAAAACCCAAAATAAAAATAATAAGAGTGGCCTTATTACAACCCAAATTGAAAAAAAGCGACTAAATGAAATAGTGAAATAATCAACTTTAAAACCAGAAAAGCAGTCTTCGTGGCCACTCTGAATCCCTCCCAGCTCCAAGTCCACATACTAGGGCTCACCTGCAAGGATGGAAGGAAAAAGGGGTGAGTTTGGGAAACTCAGTGTGTAAAATAGCCCAACCATAGTCCAAATCAGATCAAGCCTCAGAGTCAGATTTATTTGGGCCCTAGCCCGATACAGGATTCAGGATGAAGTCCACAGGCACATAACAGAAACAAAGCAGATATATCATGCATGCAGAATACCCAACCTACATTCATCCGTATACAACCCCGTACCAACCTTACACCATGTGGGGAGACAACTCGACCCACCCATCCGCTACACACCACAGAATTTGCAGCAGAGCTGCCAGAACAGATAATGTAACAGAGTCACCAGATACAGATATTGTGGCAGAGCCACCAGAATAGATGTTTATGGCATAGCCACCAGAAACAGATATTTGGCAGAGCCACCAGAACAGATATTTGTGGCAGAGCCACCAGAACGCTTCCTCCATGAATATAACCCATATCCCATGCAACAGATATACATGTCATGGCATACAACATACAGAATCAGGATATCATGCATTTCAGTAAAAATTAACCCTAGGGGTATAACGATCATTTTGCACCTAGGGGTATAACGGTAATTTTCATACTTAGGGGTATTTTAGTAAATTTACTATTTTAGGGTTTACATGCATATTACAGCCATTAATCGTTTTAACAGAAACACTTACTGAGTGTTTTTACTGAATTAGGCCCATTGGCCCATTTACCCAATTTCGGCCCATTAAGCCCAAATATACTGAAGTGCACAGAATTTCGCACTCTGCAACCTTACGCTTGAGATTACCAAGTTTAGCAACAGTCTACTCACGAGTGCTCACACGCTTGCAAGTTCTCAAAATGCCAGCGTTTCGGCTTTTTGGCTTTTGCCGATCTAGTCTATGAGTGGGTATCGTTTACACACCTGTTTGCAATTCTACCGGTGATGATTTCTGCTCCAAATTAATCCTACATTCATTTAGATCACATTAATATCTAAAACCAAATCGAATGCTCACCAACATCCCCACATACATATTCGGCCAACATCCTTAATGGCCCTAAAACACTTACCTTTGCCGAAACTGGTGACTAAGTCTAAATCTAGTCACCCAAATGGTCCTAGCCTTCCAAAGCTCCTTGATTGACAGCCTTTAATCTACATTTACACATAAGACCACGAATAATAATAAGATCTATAGAGTTTGCAACCCCAAACGATAGTCACGTTTAAGAGTTAGAAGTTTCAGTTTTCTATTAACAAAGAAGAAGGTCACTTACCCAACGTTTGTTGACTAGCCTTGCTAGAAAAGAGAATCCACGTCCACCAGTCTAAACACAGATCTATCGTAGATTATGTGACAGAGAGACGAGAGACTTGTAAGTTTCAGGTTTTTGATAGACGAGACGAGAAGAAGTGATCTTGTTTACTATGATAATCGACTATGGTGAATTGGTTTTGGCTTCTAGAATTTATAAGTAAAGAGGAAGAAGAAATATTCGAATGGATCAAAAAGGGATGCAAGTTGTGACTTTAATTATAGGAAAAGGGACCCCATAATAGGCTATTATGGAAAGAATAACGAAAGGAAAAGTTAAATAGGATATTGCTTTGGAAAAAGAAAAGGTAAGAAGAAAAGGTTGCTTCGGCTTTTGAGTGGAAAAGAAAATAAAAGAGCAAAAGAAAATAGATAGAATGATAATAAAAACAAGAACTCGATTGAAGAAAAACACAATTGGCTAACACTCAAAACTAATCAAAGAAGAAAATAAATCATAAAAGCAAAGTAACAAAGGCAATTCGGCACTAAATTCCTATAGCCGAATGGTGTATTTCGGCATAACAAAAAAGAAGATTTCTTCCTATATTCAAATACCATGCCTTGCTCCTTAATTTTAGCAATCAATGGATTTGGATTTCATCCAAATCCCTTCACTGAATAGCAGCAACCCTTATCCACTGACTGCACCGCACAATTCTCGCACAGCACGCTGCTACGAGTCCCCTAGTCACGCACGGTTCCTTTCACGTGCGCACAGCAAAAAGGCCATCCTCCTACACGCTCCTCAGCTCGAACACGGACCTCTAGGGTACCAAGCGCACTGCTGACCATAGCATCGCGGCTTTGTTTTCAACAATATACGGTTGCATTTAATTTTAACCCTTACCTACTGCAGTCCCTGCTGTTTTAAAAATAAAATTAAAGTTGCCTGCGCCTAGACTCGAACCCGTGTCCCTTTGGAAATCCTAGTATACTGCTACCACTGCGCCACCGATGCCCTTGTGACAAATTATGTCCGCAACTCCTTTTAACCTATATCTTTAACGCAACATACTGATTCAAAAAAAAAAAAAAAACA
Organism: Gossypium stocksii; assembly: GCA_020496765.1. Lineage (NCBI taxonomy): Eukaryota > Viridiplantae > Streptophyta > Magnoliopsida > Malvales > Malvaceae > Gossypium > Gossypium stocksii. The sequence continues at coordinate 59,368,639 of CM035624.1, read as the reverse complement.
ACACCTCTTGCGCGCGTCGTGCCTTGAACCCAAGCACTCCCACGTCCTCCTAGCGTGCTTAGCCACTGGGCCAGGCACCTCCTTTGTGTCTAATCTCAGCCCAAATTATTTATAAGTCCTATTGCCCAGATTCCCCTAAAGAAGCAAAATTAAGAATTTCTTTGCTAGAGTCTTGGATCGATCTCGCACTATAAATCTTTCATAACTTACTTAAACACTAAATTTAAACACCAAATTAATAATAATAATTTTATATATACATTTTTTAATGATAATAATAATAATTTTATCTAATAATAACAATTATAATTTTCATAAAAATTTAAAGCATTCGTAATAATAACAGTAATATTTTATCAATAATAATAATAAAATTTTTTAACACTAATATTTAAAACTTCTCAATTATTTAGGTTTTCTTTTATCCGAACCCAGACTCAAGCCCAATACTTCTAGGCCCAAATTCAGGGTGTTACATGAAAAATAAAAGGGTACTAATTTTGAAATGGTTTGGAAATGAAGTATATGCTAATAAATGAAGAATTTTACATTTTAGATCAAAATCCCATAGATACTCATGGAAAAGGAAAAAATAGCGGAATAGTCCCTGAACTTCTGCATCAACTACAAATCCCTCCATACATCTGTGTGGTTTACCCATGTGGGGCCCCAAGCCCATTGGGCCCACACAGCCCATCAAGGCCAAAACTGGCCATACCCCATGAAATCGCTCATGGTGGCCTCTATGATCTAGTACCTACATCTATGCGTTTGGATTACCACATGAGCGATCACACGCCCATGTGGCATCAATGGTCCTATTTTCTAGCTGTTGCCATTTTACGGTTAAGACAGTATGATTACACACCTGTTTACAAAAAAATAAGTGAATAGTCCACGAGTACTCCAACCTATATTCAATCACAAGATTTGGTTAGCCGTATTCTAATCAAATTATCAAAACTCCCATCAAAACACTTATCTAAAAGACTACCTATCACTTGTTTAGATCGGTCAATTGTAGCTTGTCCACCAAATCTGCTGCAAGAGGCTAAGTACTAGGCCCTAGGCGTTACTTGTATACCAACCAAAATCTATTAAGCTTAACATTACTGCCCGCATAAACCATTTGAACCAACGCATATTACTTACCCAAAACGCAAAGCCGAATATAGGGAAGGGAAATAGTCAGCCTATTACCCCTAAAATGATCACTCGCTACGAAAAAGGCAAAAGCTTAGCACAACACATCCCTCCTAAGTTGACAGAGAACAATGAAGAATCAACCGAGTGGGGAAAATAGAATTATTCGGTCAAGAAAGAACATAGGATATTCGGCTTAAGCAGTGAAAAAGGGAAACCTAATGTAAAGAGTAGAGAGGGAGAAGGAGAGAGGAACTATTCGATAGTAGTACCAAGGTGTAAATGTTGAAACCTGGAAGAGTTGATAAGGGAGGAAAGGAGAAGAGTATTCTGCTAAAGACAAAAGGAAGAGGTAAATGCTAATGACCGATTGGGAGAAGGGAAGCATGAAGGTTCAGCAAAGGTAAAGAAAATTATAAGAAGAAAACTGAGGGAGAGAAGAAAGCTGATCAATCCGAACACAATATTGGAGAGTAAAATTAAAAGAAAATGCAGAAGAATAAAATACCCGAATGGTCTAAGTAGTAATTGGCCTCAGACAAAAACAAAATCAAACAAAAGAGGGAAAAAAGTAGCCACCGAAATGGAGAGCACTTCATAGTCTCAAAGCTTAATTCTGAGTGTTCGGAATTCCCATTCAGCACTAACTCTTCCTCTAATTAAAATTCAGCATACTTTCTCTCCACACCCCAACTCCCCACGATTTCCTCCTAAAACCCCTTCATTCATAACTCCTTAACCACCAGATCAAACTCCACTCAACTAAGTAGAGTTCGGGTCAACCTCCACTACCCACACAACATAGAAGCAAGATAAATACTCATTTTGCAATACTAAGACTCGAACCTCAGTCCCTATGAAACACTCCATCGCCCTTATCCCCCTAGACCAACGGGCCTTTCTGTCATGCTTTTACACACAATTATGTAAGAAGTCTACAGATTAGAGTCAGGGTTTATTCAAGTAAAAAAAAAATTTTGTACAAGCCAAAGCTTGAACCCAAGACTTCTCAGACACTTCCCAAAGCCCTTAACCACTGGAACAAACTTGCATTTGTGTCACTTTCTTGCACGACTAAATATTTATGTGTAGCCTCCTAACTATTCCCATGCTCAAACCTAGTACTTCTAGGCCCAAAATTTGAGGCGTTACAATTCAACCCTGCTTAAAGAAATTTCATCCACGAAATTCCCAACTACCAAATCAGTGGCATAACACATACTACACCACTATGCTCCTATTGTGCACTCTAGTTCCAAAGCACTACCATAATTACCTTGAGTGATTCTAGTACAGTCTATAGATAGACTGGGACAGTACGTCAATCCACTAGTTGACCACGTTAAGGGTGATACCAGTGACACCCCCAGAAGAGCTCAACTCTATTGGACTGGAGTGGTTCTGTAACCGACCCACACATTACTAGTATTGGGCCCAGTGACCCTTTCTAGAATTCTGAGCATAGGTGGGGACAGTGCCTCATCCCCAGCCGCCCTGTAACGCCCTGATTTTCGGGATTTTTTGGGTTTTGTGACTTTTAGTGAAGTTTTAAAATTTTGGTGTTCTGAATGTTGAAAATGTGTTTAAAGGTGTTAGTGGGCCTTTAGAAGGTCTAAGCTTATGTTAAAACCCGGTAAAATATCAAGTTTGGATTCTTTAAGTGAAAGGGGACTTGGTTAAGTGGGCTTTTAAGAAAAACTGGGTAAAACATGACACAAAGAGAGCTTTGGCAAAGTGGCAAGGTGGCGCCACTAAGTTTCTAAAAAAGTGGCGCCTAAGTGGGTATTCAAGGACAAGGGTTCAAGTTGTAAGGAAAGCGTATTATTATTTTTATTTTTAGGCATGTACCAGGCATGTGACTAACTTAGGTGAAATTTTGGCAAGGGCTTTAGGGACTTGGGCCGATTTGTTAAGTAGGATTATTAAGGTTACATCTTTTTCTTTTTCTGTCATGACAATTAGGGTTAGCCACCTTAAGTTTTATTCTTCCCTTTTTTGTCAAAAACCCGAAACCTGCCTTCCTAAGATCTACTAGCCGATTTCTTCTTTTTCATCTCCTCTACCATTATTTTTCTCTTTTATTTTTCCTTTTTGATCTCTTCCTTAGCCGAACATCCTTCCTATTCAAATCCACTCTCTCTTTCGATTCCATCCCTCTCAAAAATAACCTTAGCTGATTGTCCAAAGTGCCAGAAATCCCGAAAATTGCCATTTTTCTGCCGATTTCTTTTAAGTCGAATTGCCCTTATTCTCTTCACTTGTGGTGGCCAATTACTGCATCCCTTAAATCCCTACCCTTTTCGATATTATCACCCAAATCTATAGCCCAAAGTATCACCGTCTTTACCAGTCAAAAAGTCGAAATCGCCATTTTCTTAGGAGCTTTTAGCCGAATTCTTAGATCTCAAAGATTCGGGTTCTGCCTGTGTGTAAGGGTTAGATCTACTTTAGATCTGAGTTAGAATCAAGAGAGAAGCGGTGGTAAGTGTTTATCAACTTGGATCCATAAGTTACTTTATGTTTTGGAAAAATCGAAAGCCCCTAAAGTTTAGGGAGGTTGTCGACTTGGTCTATTAGTGACTCAGGGTTGTATTTTGGTTCTTATGAGTGATAGTTAGCGAAGGAGGTGAGCAAGTGAGGAAGTGAAGGTAGTGGTACAACCAGATCTAGATCTAGTGCATCTAAATCGTCAGAGGTAAGATTTCATGGCCATTAGAGGGATGGTAAGGGGATTTCTACTTTGATTTTCATAGATCTATAGTGTAATTGATTAAATGATGGATTGTAGGAATTAACAAATAGAGGATTTCGTCGGTGGAATCGCAAACAGGTGTGTATATCGAACACCCTCTATGGTTCATAGCGGCAAAAGCTGAAAAGTCGAAATGCCGTAGTTCTGGCATTTCATGGGGTTATGAGCGTGTGAATGCTCTCAAGTCGGTAGGAGTATGTTAGATCTAAAATCGGTACTGGTAGGTGTTTCAACCATGAAATTTCAGGCACGACAATAAGTTGGGCCTCGGTGGGCTGAATATGGGCCCAATGGGCTTTTGGACCCATTCGGGGTATAAATAGGTTTAAAGGTATTTTTGGATGGACTATAAGTTAAAACTGCTAAAATGGGTAATTAGTTACGGAACATTGCCTAAATGGGCTTAAACTGCTAAATGACACTTTAGGGCCCATTAGAGGTTTTGGGGCTTAAAAGCTAAAACTGCCAAATTAAGTTAACTGAACTTCTGTACCAACTACTAGATTTGTAGGGACTGTAATAGACATAAAAACTGTAATAAAAGAGCAAAATTACTGAAATACCCCTTTAGAGTGAGAAATTACTGTTTTACACCTAGGTATAAAATTACCATTATACCCCTAGGGTCAGAATCTACTGTACTGCTTGATAGAACTGTTACTGTACTGCATACCATGATATGTATATCTGTTGCATGGGCTGGGGTTATATTGGAGGAAGTGTGAGTGGCACTGCCACGTTACTGAAAGGGGCTATGCCTCGTACTGTTTCTGAAAGGGGCTTTGCCTCGTTATACTGTTTATCTGACCAGCTATGCTGCGACTATGGTGTGTGGGCTGGGTGGGTCGAGTTATTCCCTACATGGTGTGTTGGTTGGTACGGATGGTGTGTAGCGGTTGGGGGGGTCGAGTAGTCGCTCCACATGATATGGGTTGCATTCATACTGTTATTCTGTACTGTACTGTTCTGGGCCTATGGGCCATACTGCTATCTGAATAGGGCTTCGGCCCAGTATCTGACTGAGACTAGTTAGGGTTTAGGCCCAATAGGCTTGAGTCGATGTGGGCTTTGGATGGGCTTTTGCACACACTGAGTTTCCAAACTCACCCTTTTCCTTTCCATCCTTACAGGTAAGCCCTAGTTCGTGGACTTGGAGCTGGGAGGGATTCAGAGTGGCCACGTAGACTGAACTCAGTTTTAAACTAGTTTTATTATTTTATATTTTTAACTACTCGTTTTATTTTCGTTATGGGTTGTAATAAGGCCGCTTTAATTTTTCTAATTGGGTTTTATATTTCTTACTTACGCATGGTTTACTACAACTCGAATGATGCACATTTTCCAATTTGAATCAATGTTTTTAAAACCAATCTTGCAATGCGATCGACTAAACTAGATAATAGAACTAAATTGAATCGTTTAACAAACAGATAGAGAGTAGGCCAATTACTAAATAAACTGGAAACTTTTACTAAACTAAGGCAATGTTTTACAAAACTCACCATCAGTCTTAGTAACTAGGTAACGTGGAGTAGTTAGGGTGATGTAGCATACCAGATTTGGCCATAGTGTCTAGGCCGGGTTTGGGGTGTTACACGCCCGCTCATGAAACCTAGTCTCGGTTACTGGTGAAGTCGGTGTCTCACTAGTTTCTAAATTGGGTCTATGGTCAAACGATGCAGAACCAGCTCGAGCCCCTTTACGTGTAACACCCCTATCCCGTAACTGTTGCTGGAATAGGTAAGGGGCATTATCGGACTTGAAACTCAGACCAGAGTAGTAATACTTTAAACTTATCAAGCATCATAACAATTCATATAATAATCCATCAAAGCATGTTTAAAACAATCATATAAAGTTTCATTCATTCATCAGGGACTAAATTGATATCATATAAAAGACATGAGAAAACATAAAATAAAATTTGAAATAGGGTCACATAGCCGTGTGCCCAAGCCGTGCACCTTACACGGCTGCGTGACACGCCCATGTGTCTGAGCCGTGTCAAAAAAGGGCATACATACTAACTTAAGCCCGCGGGTATTAGACATGACCATGTGTCCAGCCCGTGTGGCATTCTGACCAATTCAACTACAATACACGGGTCACACGGTTGAGTCACACGCTTGTGTGCCTTAACCGTGTGGCACAAAATAGGCATGGTACATGCCATATTCAAACCCCAAATACTCATGTACCTACAAGCAATACTTTACAACATTCCATATACTAATTGAGCAACCAATTCAACCAAAAACAAGTGCATTTATACCAATTCATATTCAACCAATGTCATACCAATTTTTATCAACCAAACATGTACTAAATAAGCCAATTCCATACCTAATCAAATATCCATATTCAAACCTCACCTAAGTAATTTGCCATTCATCCAAAATATCATATAAAGAGCACCACACATAATGCATTCATGAAAAGCTAACCATTCTCATTTCAAGCCATATCTCATAGCTTGAATAAGAGCCCAAAATCATACCACATTGTTTAACATAGTTACCATAAACATTAACTTATAAACTAGTCTATACATGCCATATTTACCACATTTAGAAAGATTTAAAAGTACCGAAAGCTTGAGTGGATAGTGTGATTACAATCTCTGACTTTGTTCGAAATCGAGCTAGCTTTTGAATCTAATAAACATGGAAGAAAATAAATAGAGTAAGCTTTAAAAGCTTAGTAAGCCCGTATAATATAGAAATTAACTTACCGAAGTGACAATTAAAAATGTAAAATAACAATATTAATCTAATTCATATGATCTCAATGCCTATTCTACCATTACAACCATGTTAGTTATATAACCATCATATATTCACTCAATTCAAAGATGAAATAAACATGTAATATTCATGTACCATACTTCATATATCAATTCATTCATTTATCATATACTCATATAATATATACTCTTATAACCATGTAACCATTTGTCTATACATATCAATGTCCTACATAACATATAAATCATGTAACATATAAGTAGTAAACATATTCTTGTAATATGTAATTCATGTAGTTCATGTATTAAACATCTCATATACATCTTATATCTCTTGTAACATGTACCATATAAACATGTACCTGTAGCATATAGTCCATGTAACTTGTATCACTTATAACATGTATTTCATATTTTACTTATCGATAATTTGCCCGTTGAACCTTTGAGAACATCGAGGGATACTCAAGTGATACACAAACAGTGTATATATATAACCTGTAAATCCGTCAAATCATCGTGTATGCTCTTTCGATCTATATACGGTATACTCCTCCTAAGCCGATAACGGTAAGCCCAAAGGCTGAACATGTAATCCCGAAGGATAAACGGTAAGTCTGAAGACTGAACGGTAAGCTCGAAGGCTAAACATGTAATCCTGAAGGATGAATGATAAGTCTGAAGACTAAACATGTAGCTCATGGGCTGTGGTGAGTCCGTAACAAATGTAGGTACTCAACCACCTTGTAGCCCTAGTGACATGTCACTTGTATCCTACGACTTTCTACGGTTCGAACGGGACTCGATAATTAAATTGGACATATAATTCATATGTATTTCAATACATTATTTCATAAATATACAATATGTAATTCAACATGTATTTAATAGGAAAACTTGATTTCATTGTTGATTAAACATTCATATAATATTAAAACATCAATTATAAACATTATACAAGTTTAATTCTAATTATACGAACTTACCTCGATTTAAGTCGTAAACTCGAAATCTACTCGTCTTCCTTTCGTTTTCCCCGATCAAGTTTTGGAATTAGTTTGTCTTGATCTATATTAACCAAATTTAACTCAATTATTCAACAACATATCCAATTTAGTTCAATTACATGTATTTTAGCCATTTTGCAATATAGCCCTTGTACTTCCATACTTTAACATTTTAGTCCCTAATTTAAAATTATACCAAATACATCAAATCCCAATAAACATATACATGGTCGAGTATTCAAACATTCATAACAAGCCCAATTCTTTCATTTATTCACATTTCAAACCACAAAAATTCTACCTTTTTCACTTTAATCTAAAATACTCAATTTTGTCAAAAATTACTTTATAAAACTTGTATATTTCTAAACAACCATCAATAATTCATCAAGAAACATCAATATAGATAGATATTTGTAATGCCCTAATTTTCAGGACTTTTTGGGATTTCTGTGATTTTTGGTTAATTCTTAAATTTCTGTGTTTTGACTGTATAAAATATGTTCTAGTATGTTAGTGGACCTCTAGAAGGCCCAAGCTTAGGGTAAAACCCGGTGGATTTAATAAATTTTAGTTTTAAAAGGAAGGGGGTCCTGATGAAGTGGGCTTTTAAGATTAAAGTAAGCAAAATGGATCAAAAGAGAGCCCCTGGCAAGGTGGCTAAATGACGCCACTAGGGTGCTATTAAAGTGGCATGTGGATGTTAGGGGGAGCCAAGGTTCAAGTCGCAAGGTAAGTTAATTGGGGTATTTAATTATTTTTATGCACAGGAGAGTTAAGTGGTGGACTTTAGGTAAAACTCTGTCAGGAAGAGTCTCAATGGTTCAAAGGAGTGAGTAAAGGAGGGATAAGGGGAGAAAATCAAGGAAATTTGAGTAGGAAGCAAGAGTTGGCCGTATAAGGGATCTGTAGGTGCAAGTTTGGCTAGGAGGTTAGGCACTTGCAATTTCAACACTTGGGGGAGGGGTTGCCGAATTCTTTTTGGTGCATTTCAGGTTTTGGTTGCTTATTCTTTTGTTTTGCCGAAGTAGGGCCGGGTACCATTAGGTTTTCTTTGTTTTCATTTTCTTTTGCTAGTAGCCGAATACTCCCTACCCTTCTCATCTTTCTTTTCTTCCGTCTTCTCCCTTCTCCATACTTTCCATTGTTTTTTCTTCAAATCTGAACCACCATTGCTTAATTCTTCTACTCTCTCTTTCTCTTTTCATTCAGTTCTTCTCCTTGATTCTCTTCTAAACCAAAACACTTGCTGCCATCTTCTACTCTCAACCGAATCTAGCTCTCCTTTTTTTGTTATTTCGATATTACTCTTCTCTCTTTCTCTAAAGCCAAATATACCATCATCTTCTTTCAAAAGCTGAAAACCCCCATACCTTGTGGTGTTCAAAGCCTAATCTTAGATCAATCCTACCTCGCTTTGTGTTCTTAGAGGGAGCTATTGTAGATCAGGATTAGATCGTTATCTAGGAGTATTTCTTGGGCAGTATAATGTTTCGATAAGTGCTCAAACCTTGTTCATTTATTAATCCATGATTGAAGGAAAAGCCGAAACCCCTTAGGGGTGGCTATCAATTTGGACTAAGGGCCTATTGGCCCCTTTCTTTTGGATTGTGTGTGCGCTAGGGTGGTCAAGGGGTCGTACAACAAGGGATTTTGAAACTAACGTGGTTGAACATCTAGATCTAGTTCATACTCGGCAAAAAGGCAAGAACTTTAGGGACTTAGGCTATGTTGGCCGATTGTGGTAGGGAGGTTAATGCTTTAGTATTGTCGATTAATAGACTAATGAGATAGTGGCTGATTATAGGCTTTACGTGTGGGGATCAGCGTTTCGGCAGTAAGCAGGTATGTATCGTACCCTCTCTGTAGACTAAATCGGCAAAGGCCATGATTGACCAAAAAATGACTGAAAGTGACCGAAAGGTCAACACTTTGTAGATCCATGAGTGTGCAAATACTCATTGGTTAGCTAATGTCAGAATCGCAAGTGGTAAGATTACTTAGCGTGCTATTTCGAACATTTCGGCATATTTAGGCTTAATGGACCAAAATTGGGTTAGTGGGCCAATGGGTCCAATACGGTAAAAATGCTCGGTAAGTGATTCGGTTAAAAACTTTAATGACTGTAATATGCATGGAAACTTTAGAATAGTAAATTTACTAAAATACCCTTAAGCATGAAAATTACGATTTTACCCCTAGGAGCAAAATGACCGTCATATCCCTAGGGTTAATTTTTTACTGTAATGCATGATATTCTGATTCTGTATATTGTATGCCATGACATGTATATCTGTTACATGGGATATGGGTTATATTGATGGAGGAAGCATTTTGGTGGCCATGCCACATATATCTGTTCTGGTGGCCATGCCATATATATCTGTTCTGGTGGCTATGCCACATATATCTGTTCTGGTGGCTCTACCACAACATCTGTATCTGGTGACTCTGTCACAATATCTGTTATGGCAGCCCTGCTGCAATTTTTGTGGTGTGTAGTAGATGGGTGGGTCGAGTAGTCTCCTCACATGGTGTAAGGTTGGTACGGGGGCGTATATAGATGTATATGGGTTGGGTTTTCTGCATACATGATATATCTGTTCTGTATCTATTATGGGCTTATGGGCTTTATTCTAACTTTTGTTATGGGCTAAGGCCCAAGTTAATCTAACTCTAAGGTTTGATCTGATTTGGACTATGGTTGGGTTATTTTACATACTGAGTTTCTCCAAACTCACCCCTTATTTTCATCCTTGCAGGTAATCCCCAACCATAGTGGACTTGGAGCTGTGAGGGATTCGGAGTGGCCACATGTTTCGCAAGTTTGATTTATCACACCTTTTCTTCAGTATTTTATTTACTTGGGTTATCATTTTGGGTTTTAAGTTGTAATAAGGCCGCTCTTAAATTTTCTTTTTCTTTTATAGTTTTATTTATTGATTTTATTTATACTTTATCGAAACTGCTAGTTATAGGCTGCACGGGTTTTTAATCAAATTTAATGAATGGTTTCGAAACACAACAAATGCAACAAATGGATAACTTAAAGACTTAATCCAACTGACTTTTCACTAAACCACTGTTGTACAAAAATCACTTTAGTCATCCTAAACAAAGAGCCCACCAATTCGTAAGTCCATGTGACATGTCAGATTTGGCCATAACGTCCAGACCGAGTTTTAGGTGTTACATTTAGTGGTATCAGAGCCAGGTTGCAACAACTTGGCTGTGGAACGGGTCTAAAAATGGAAGTTTTTCAAAGGTGAGGTTAAATAAAGATTTTCAAAAATCATTTTAAAGATATGTTTTCGAAAATTGTTTTAAGATTTTCTTTCTACAAATAAATGATTTTAAATATTGAATTCGGTTTTTAAATTTGGTTTCAAAAGGGTTGCACACCGAATCTCCAACCCAAGTCTGTAAGTTTCTCTGAATTTTTTTGATTATTTTAGAAATTCTGTTATATGATCCTATTATGATACTTTAGTTAGGGTAACACTAGAACTATAGAAATTCTTATAAGTAGACTGAGACTGTACTAGGCTACGATTTTACGAAAGAAAACAAACTCTGAAATTACTGTCTGCTCATAAAACATCTGTAATAAACACTGAAATATTTAACTGATGCATAAAATTCATAATAAGATAATTTAAAATGAGTACGAGAGCAGCTCGTGGAAGAGGCCGTGGGCGTGGCCGAGCTAGTACAGAGGCTAAATCTTTGTCTTCAGGACATGTACCAGTAGCAGATGCACCGATACCACCAGCAACAGAAGTGGAGTCTCATGATCGAGGTGCCGGGGATGACGCTCTATCCTAGGTGATGCTCCGAGTTTTAGAAAGGGTTACTGGGGCCAATACGGGAAACAAAATTCGAGGTCTATTTCTGAGTGACTTTGGGCTAATGGAGTGAAGATCTTTACGGGGTATCTGGTGTAGCCTCGAATGTGGCTGGATACTGGTTAGAGGCCACAGAGCAGATTATGGATGATTTGGACTGTTTGGTAGAGCAAAAGTTGAAGGGAGCGATATCGTTGCTTAAGGATGAGGCTTATCAGTGGTGGCTCACGGTGAGAGATGGAACTCCAGTTGATAGGGTGACTTGGGAGCTGTTTAAGACATCCTTCAAAGGAAAGTATGTTGGGGCTAGTTATGTGGATGCCCGCAGGAAAGAATTTCTGAATCTAGTTCAAGAGAGTAAGACAGTTGCTGAGTACGAGGCTGAGTTTCTGAAGCTGAGCCGATATGTTATTGTGATAGTCGCTACAGAGTATGAACGTAGCGTGTGCTTCGAGGATAGTCTTAGACATAAGCTTAGGGTGCTGATTGCTCCGCAGAGGGTGCGCAACTTTGCCGCTTTAGTGGAGAAAGCTAAGATAGCTGAAGAAGTGAAGCGTACAAAAAGACATAATCGTGAGAAGGATCAGAACCGTTTCTAGAGAGATTCAAGACCTTCAAGTGGTACCAATAGGAATGTTAAAAGAGCAAGAATGGAAGAGCCAATTCGAGCAGTACCGATGAATGCCGTTAGACCGCAAGTTTGTAGGAGTTGTGGTAAGATACATCTGGGCGAGTGTCGAAAACATTCTGGTGTTTATTTCCGATACGGATCTATGGAGCATAAGGTTAAGGACTATCCTTAGGAACCAGAGTAGGCTCAAGTCGTAGATCAGAGAGTTGCCTAACCAGTGAGAGGTGGACCACAGCTTCTGAGAGGACGTGAGTAAGGCAGAGGTGGTAATGGTAATGGTTAAGGACAAGAAACACCTGGCAGGGGTGTTGGATATGCTGAGGCTCATCAGCCAGCGTTGGTGTATGCAGCTCATCACCGAGAGGAGGATGATGCACCTGACGTCATAACTGGTACGTTCTTGATCTCTAGATGTTGGATAGATGCTGGATCTTCCTATTCATATGTTGTATGTGTCATATCTGGGTCGCTGGGTGTCCACTCTGAGGAGACCGTGAGTGGGGTATTTGTACTAAGTCCTTTAAGTCACTGGGTTAGGGTAAACAAACTGTATAGAGACGTGCCTTTAGAAACTCAAGGTAAGATTTTCTCTAGAGATCTGATGGAGCTACCATTCAGAGAATTCGACCTCATCTTGGGAATGGATTGGCTTGTTAAGCATAGGGCTACTCTGGATTGTGCTACCAAGCGAATGATGTTAAAGACCATGGAGGATGAGGAGGTTATGGTGATAGGTGAGCGAAGGGATTATCTGTCTAATGTGGTGTCGGCATTAAGAGCCGAGAAGTGGATTCGTAAGGGTTGTGAGGCCTATTTTGCCCTTGTAAGTCAGTTGGAGACTGAGGGTTTGACGGTGGATAAGGTTAGAACCATTAAGGAATTCCAAGATGTTTTTCTAGAAGACTTCCAAGGTTGCCTCCAAATCGAGAAGTCGAGTTTAGAATCGACTTATTGCCTGGAACGGTACCGGTATCCATCACACCATACAGGATGGCGCCAAAGGAGTTGGTGGAGCTGAAAGCACAAATTCAGGAGTTGTTGGATAGAGGCTTTATTAGGCCGAGTGTGTCTCCGTGGGGAGCACCAGTGTTGTTCGTAAAGAAGAAGGATGGGACAATGCAGATGTGCATCGACTATCAACAGTTGAACAAACTGATGATCAAGAATAAGTACCCACTGCCGAGAATTGACAACTTGTTTGACCAGCTTAGAGGAGCTTCGATATTCTCCAAGATCGATCTTCGATCTGGTTACCATCAGTTAAGGGTTAAAGAGGTGGATATTCACAAAACTGCGTTCAGAACTCGATATGGTCACTATGAATTTTTGGTTATGCCATTTGGTCTGACAAACGCACCTGCAGCATTTATGGATCTGATGAATCGAGTATTCCAACCATACTTGGATCGATTCGTAGTCGTTTTTATCGATGATATTCTAGTATATTTTGAAACTAAGGAGAAGCACGATGAGCATCTTCGTATTGTGCTGCAAGTGTTGAGGGAGAAGGAGCTCTATGCGAAATTCAGTAAATGTGAATTCTGGTTGAGGGAGGTAACTTTCTTGGGACATGTTGTCTCTGCTGAGGGGATCAGGGTGGACCCTCAGAAGATTAAAGCGATTCTGGAATGGAAGCCACTGAGGTCGGTGTCAAAAATATGAAGTTTTCTAGGTTTGACAAGGTACTATAGAAGGTTTGTGGAAGGATTTTTTGTAATGGCAACACCACTAACAAAGCTTATAAGGAAAGGAGTACCATTTGTTTGGACCGAGAAGCAGCAGGAAGCTTTTGAGAAGTTGAAGAAAGTTTTGACCGAGGCACCTGTATTGATTCAGCCAGAGTTTGGGAAAGACTTTACTGTGTATAGTGGCGCATCACATATGGGTTTGGGCTATGTGTTGATGCAAGAGGGTAAAGTAGTTGTTGCTTATGCTTCGCGATAGCTCAAGCCTTACGAAGAAAACTATACTACTCATGATCTGGAGTTGGCAGCAGTAATTTTTGCACTCAAGATTTGGAGACATTACTTATACGGAGAAAGGTGTATCATATACACGGATCATAAGAGTCATAAGTACTTACTGACGCAGAAGGAGCTGAACCTTAGGCAACGAAGATGGATAGAGTTGCTTAAGGATTATGATTGTTTGATCGAGTATCACCCAGGCAAAGCTAATGTGGTGGCAGATGCTCTAAGTCGTAGAGCTGTATTTGATCTGAGGGCAATGTTTGCTCATCTAAGTTTGTATGACGACGGTAGTCTGTTAGCAGAGTTGCAAGTAAGGCCAACCTGGGTTGATGAGATTAAGGAAAATCAGTTAAAGGATGAGTCTTTAGTTTGTCGATTCCAGCAGGTTAAGAATGGGGAAACTTCTGAGTTTGGGCTGAATAGCGAGGGAGTCTTATGTTTTCAAGGTAGAGTTTGCATTCTGAAGGACTCTGACTTAAGGTAGTTAATAGTGAAAGAAGCTCATGGAGGACTCTATGCTATGCATCCTGGAGGGAATAAAATGTGTCACGACTTAAAGGAGTTGTATTGGTGGCCTGGGCTTAAACGAGAGGTAACAAAATTTGTGAGGAAATGTCTAACTTGCCAACAAGTGAAAGCTGAACATCAATTACCTTCTGGACTTTTGCAGCTAGTGAAGATACCACTTTGGAAGTGGGAGAGGGTAACCATGGACTTTATGAGTAGATTACCCTTGACACCGACGAAGAAGGACTCGATTTGGGTAATTGTGGATAGGTTGACCAAGTCTGCTCATTTCATACCTGTTCGCACTGATTATTCACTTCAGAAGTTAGCCAAATTGTATGTGGAAAAAATTGTGTGACAGCATGGGGTGCCAGTATCGATTATTTCTGATCGGGATCTTGGGTTCACATCTCGGTTCTGGCAAAAGTTGCATGAGTCGTTGGGTACGCGGCTGAACTTTAGTACAGCTTTTCATCCTCAGACTGATGGTCAGTTAGAAAGGGTTATTCAGATTTTGGAAGATATGTTGAGGAGATGCATCATCGACTTCTGAGGTAGTTGGAAGGACTACTTACCATTGGCAGAGTTTGCATACAACAATAGTTATCAGGCTAGTATTGGAATGGCACCTTATGAGGCACTATATGGATGTAAGTGCTGTACACCTAGTTGTTGGACAGAATTAGGTGAACGGCAGGTTCTTGGACCTGAGTTGGTAGCAGACACCGAAGTTAAGGTCAGGGTAATTAAGGATTGGTTAAAGGAAGCATCTGATAGGCAGAAGTCTTACGCAAATTTAAAGCGTAAGGAGATTGAGTACTTAGTGGGTGACATGGTCTTCTTGAAGGTTTCACCGTGGAAGAAGATATTAAGATTTGGAAAGAAGGGCAAGTTGAGTCCGCGGTTCATTGGGCCTTATCGGGTTCTTAAACGAGTATGTCCAATGGCTTATCAGTTGGAATTACCTCCAGAGTTAGACAGGATTCACGATGTTTTCAACGTATCCATGTTAAGGCGATACCATTCTGACCCTACTCATGTCCTACCAGTTGCAGAGATTGAAGTGTAGCCTGATTTGACTTTCGAGGAAGAGCCTGTGCAGATTCTGGATCGAGATATTAAGGTTCTAAGAAGGAAGTCGATTGCATTAGTAAAGGTGCTTTGGCGCAACCATGGTAGAGAAGAAGCTACTTGGGAGCCAAAAGAGGCAATGCGTCAGCAATACCCTCAATTGTTTGGATCAGGTAAATTTCGAGGACGAAATTTCTTTAAGAAGGGTAGAGATGTAACGCCCTAATTTTCGGGACTTTTCAGGATTTTTGTGATTTTTTTTTTAATTCTTAAATTTCTATGTTTTCACTGTATAAAATATGTTCTAGTACGTTAGTGGACCTCTAAAAGGCCCAAGCTTAGGGTGAAACCTGGTGGATTTAATAAATTTTAGTTCTAAAAGGAAGGGGGTCCTGATGAAGTGGGCTTTTAAGATTAAAGTAAGCAAAATGGATCACAAGAGAGCCCCTGGCAAGGTGGCTAAATGATGCCACTAGGGTGCTATTAAAGTGGCGTGTAGATGCTAGGGGGAGCCAAAGTTCAAGTCGCAAGGTAAGTTAATTGGGGTATTTAATTATTTTTATGCACAGGAGAGTTAAATGGTGGACTTTGGGTAAAACTTTGTCAGGAAGAGTCTGAATGGTTCAAAGGAGTGAGTAAAGGAGGGATAAGGGGAGAAAATCAAGGAAATTTGAGTAGGAAGTAAGAGTTGGCCGTATAGGGACTCTGTAGGTGCAAGTTCGGCCAGGAGGTTAGGCACTTGCAATTTCGACATTTGGGGGACGAGCTACTGAATTCTTTTTTGTGCATTTCGGGATTTGGTTTCTTATTCTTTTGTTTTGCCGAAGTAGGGCAGGGTACCATTAGGTTTTCTTTGTTTTCATTTTCTTTTGCTAGTAGCCGAATACTCCCTACCCTTCTCATCTTTCTTTTCTTCTATCTTCTCCCTTCTCCATACTTTCCATCGTTCTTTCTTCAAAGCCGAAACCACCATTGTCGAATTCTTCTCCTCTCTCTTTCTCTTTTCATTCAGTTCTTCTCCTTGATTCTCTTTTAAACCAAAACACTTGCTATCGTCTTCTACTCTTAATCGAATCTACCTCTCCTTTTTTTGTTGTTTCGATATTACTCTTCTCTCTTTCTCTAAAGCCAAATATACCATCATCTTCTTTCAAAAGCTGAAAACCCCCATACCTTGTGGTGTTCAAAGCTGAATCTTAGATCAATCCTGCCTCGCTTTGTGTTCTTGGAGGGAGCTATTGTAGATCGAGATTAGATCGTTATTTAGGAGTATTTCTTGGGTAGTATAACATTTCGGTAAGTGCTCAAACCTTGTTCATTTATTAATCCATGATTGAAGGAAAAGCTGAAACCCCTTAGGGGTGGCTATCGATTTGGACTAAGGGCCTATTGGCCCCTTTCTTTTGGATTGTGTGTGCACTAGGGTGGTCAAGGGGTCGTACAACAAGGGATTTTGAAGCTAACGTGGCCGAACATCTAGATCTAGTCCATACTCGGCATAAAGGTAAGAACTTTAGGGACTTAGGCTATGTTGGCCGATTGTGGTAGGGAGGTTAATGCTTTAGTACTGTCGATTAATAGACTAACGCGATAGTGGCTGATTATAGGCTTTACGTGTGGGGATCTCGTTAGCGTTTCGGCAAAGGCCATGATTGACTGAAAGTGACCGAAAGGTCAGCACTTTGTAGATCTATGAGTGTGTGAATACTCATTGACCGAAAGGTGTGTATCGTACCCTCTCTATAGACTAAATCGGCAAAGGCCATGATTGACTGAAAAATGACTGAAAGTGACCGAAAGGTCAGCACTTTGTAGATCTATGAGTGTGTGAATACTCATTGGTTAGTTAAAGTCAGAATCGCAAGTGGTAAGATTACTTAGCGTGCTATTTCGAACATTTTGACATATTTGGGCTTAATGGGTCGAAATCGGGTTAGTAGGCCAACGGGCCCGATACGGTAAAAACACTCGGTAAGTGATTCGGTTAAAAACGTTAATGACTGTAATATGCATGGAAACTTTAGAACAGTAAATTTACTGAAATACCCTTAAGCAAGAAAATTACGATTTTACCCCTAGGAGCAAAATGACCGTTATACCCCTAGGGTTAATTTTTTACTGTAATGCGTGATATTCTGATTCTGTATATTGTATGCCATGACATGTATATCTGTTGCATGGGATATGGGTTATATTGATGGAGGAAGCATTCTGGTGGCCATGCCATATATATCTGTTCTGGTGGCCATGCCACATATATCTGTTCTGGTGGCTATGCCACATATATCTGTTCTGGTGGCTCTGCCACAACATCTGTATCTGGTGACTCTGTCACAATATCTGTTCTGGCAGCCCTGCTGCAATTTTTGTGGTGTGTAGCGGATGGGTGGGTCGAGTAGTCTCCACACTTGGTGTAAGGTTGGTACGGGGGCGTATATGGATGGATATGAGTTGGGTTTTCTGCATACATGATATATCTGTTCTGTATCTGTTATGGGCCTATGGGCTTCATTCTGACTTCTGTAATAGGCTAAGGCCCAAGTTAATCTGACTCTGAGGTTTAATCTGATTTGGACTATGGTTGGGTTATTTTACACACTGAGTTTCTCCAAACTCACCCCTTATTTTCATCCTTGCAGGTAATCCCCAACCATAGTGGACTTGGAGTTGTGAGGGATTCGGAGTGGCCACATGTTTCGCAAGTTTGATTTATCGCACTTTTTCTTCAGTATTTTATTTACTTGGGTTATCATTTTGGGTTTTAAGTTGTAATAGGGCTGCTCTTAAATTTTCTTTTTCTTTTATGGTTTTATTTATTGGTTTTATTTATACTTTATCGAAACTACTAGTTATAGGCTACGCAGGTTTTTAATCAAATTTTACGAATGGTTTCGAAAATCAACAAACGTAACAAATGGATAACTTAAAGACTTAATCCAACTGACTTTTCACTAAACCACTGTTGTGCAAAAATCAGTTTAGTCACCCTAAACAAAGAACCCACCAAGTCATAAGTCCATGTGACATGTCAGATTTGGCCATAACGTTCAGGCCGGGTTTGAGGTGTTACAATATTCATCAATGGCACATTTTAAAAACATAACCAATTTTAGAAATTGAGGTACGAGCATGATAGTATACAAAGCAACGATCTCAAAAATACAAAAATCATAAAAAACCGAATCAAATTGCTTACCCAATTTAGCTTGAGAATTGTCAAATGAAAAATGCTTTAAAACCCTTATTTTCCTTTGAACAATCGGTGAAAGAATGAAAATGTAATAGCTTATTTGATGTTTCTTTAATTAACAAACATATAATTATAAAATTACTAATATAACCTTATTTACAATCAAATTAAACTTATCATTTAAGGTCTTTTAATGTCCATGCATTTTAGTGAAGGTAAAATAACAACATAAGGCCTTCTATTTAATAAACCAAAGTCAAATAAGCCATTTGTGCAATAGAACTCTTATTTATCGCTTTATGCGATTTAGTCCTTTTTACCGAATTAACTAATTAATCAGTAAAATTTCTTTACGAAACTTTCACATCGTAATACTATCATGCTGTAAAATTTATTAGAATAATGAAAATAATATTTAACTCGGTTAAGTGGTCCCGAAACCACTCGTTCCGATTAGGGTCTAAACCGGGCTGTTACACTATGGCCTCTTCCACGGCCTCTCGTTCTCCTTCCACAAGTACCTCTAGTGCTCATTATCGATTTGCGTATTATCTGTATTATCAATTTTATGCAGACCAGTTTATAGTTCCAGTAATTATTAGTAGATGTTTTATAGAAGGCAATATTTTAGAGTTTGTTTTCGTAGATAGTAGTCTCACTGCAGTTTTTAGTTTCCTATGGTTTTCAGTTTACTCTAACAAGAGTATCTTAGTACAATCTACTACCTAAAGTAGTCTCAGTATTTTCTATCTATTGCATTACAGTTTTAAATAGACAACAGTATCAAGAAAACTTACGGATTCAACGTCGGAGACTCGATGTGCCACACAGTTAGTAAATCCTCTCAAAACACTTCGAGTCATTGAAAATAACTTTTAGAAAATCAAAATTTGGAAACCCATTCCACAGTCGAGTTTTGCAACTTGGCTCTAATACCACTAAATATAACACCCCAAACTCGACCTAGACATTATGGCCGAATTTGGCGGTGTCACATTGAGGTGTTAAGCGAAAAACTTGTTCTCGTTGGAAACCTCAAAATCAATTAATCAGTTCATTACTAAACGGTGTTTCTAAAACGGGTCGTTATTTTCAAAATATGCATCATTGAAGACTTATTCACTTCTAAAACGTCATATCATTTGGAAAGCCCAATCTTTATTTAACCTCTTTGTGTTATTTAAAAGACAATTTTAAATCTTGCGTCATTATCAAAAGTACCCTCTTTAAAACGTTATTAAATTCAAAATCTCATTTATAGCGGAAGCTTTTCTTTTAAAAACAGTTGTGTACTTGTGTTTATTTTGTAAAAACGTTGTTTCTTTTTAAAACTCGAGTCCTAATACTAGCAGTCATAACCAAAGCAAATTAAAATCCCAAAATTAAAACTAAAATCCAGAAAGGCCTTATTACAAGCAAAAACCAAAAAATCAAAATCATAAATATTGTAACACCCCAAACTTGGCCCAGACGTTATGGCCAGATCTGGTGTGTCACATGGATAGATAATTACTTTTCGATCTTCTTTTAATAATCCTTATATTGACTTAGCAAAACCGTCTCATGCCTTTTTTTTAATATAGAAAGTCATTTAGTTTTTAAAAGCCCTATCCACTATCAGTTGAAGCTTACTTCTGTAAAGTTCTTTTTATGGAGTCATGGCTATTTGGTTACCCATTTGTTGCGTAGAGTATATTCTGAAAACGTTTGTTAAAATTGAATTAAAAATCCGCCACAGACTAAACTATCATTTTAAACAAGTACTAAATAAATAAGTAAAAAAACCAAAATAAAAATAATTACCGAGCGGCCTTATTACAGTTTAAAACCCAAAAATTAAAGAATACTAAAATAAAGTAAATTTTGGAAAATGTAAAATCGAAAAAAAATAGTTCACGTGGCCACTTCGAATCCCTTGCAGCTCCAAGTCCTCTAAGGTTGGGGTTCACCTGCATGGATAGAAAGAAAGGGGGTGAGTTTGTGAAAACTCAGTGTGTAAGCTAACCTAACTAGAGTCAGAGATCAGTTCAAGCTCAGACTGGGCCTAAGCCCTATTCAGATACAGTGATAACTAGGCCTTAGCCCTATTCAGAAAACAGTGTGGGCCTAAGGCCTATTACAGTAATAGATCAGTGTACTATGCATGTATGCAAAGCCCAAGCCCAATCCAGCCCTACACACCACCCGTACCAGCCCTACACATCATGTGGGGAATAACTCAACCCACCCAACCCTGCACACCACAGTCGCTGCACAGCTGCTTAATTAGATATTGTGGCCAAGCCACTAGAACAGTAATACGAGGTAGAGCCTCTAAGCAGAATACGTGGCATTGCCACTTTAGCACTTCCTCCATCATAATAACCCAATCCTATGCAACAGAATATAATATGACATGGCATACAGAGTATCAGATATAATAGCATGCAAATCAGTTAACTTAACTCTAGGGGTAAAATGGTCTTTTAGCACCTAGGGGTAAAACAGTAATTTTCCACTATTTAGGGGTATTTCAGTAAATTTGCCAGATTTTAGGGTTTCATGCTCATTACAGTCTACTACAAACCTATCGTCGTCTAAGTAACTTAATTAGCCCATTTCATTATTATAGAGTCATTGGGCCCTAAAACCCCTTAATGCTCCCGACGGAGCCCACAAGCTACTGTGGCCCATTAAGTCCAAATTCTCCACTCGTTTTAGCGTATTTAATAACCAGATTACCAGAATATACTTACCGCTCGATTTCACCCATATGGGCCCATAAGCCCATTGGGCCCAAATTCGGCCCTTCGAGGCCCAAAACCACTCAAATGCACCACAACGTGCACACAACAGTCTTACCGATTGCAATTACCAACTTTACCATTTCCAACCGACCCACGAGTGCTCACACGCTTGCAACCCCACGAAATGCTAAAATTTTGGCATTTCAGCTTTTTGACTTTTGCGGATCTAAGCTACTAGAAGGTGTCGATTACACACCTGTTTGCGATATACTCAAAAGTCCCTCGAACGATTAACCTACAATCATTTTCACTACACTGTTAACCCATCATTCCATAAAACTTATCACCACATTGTCTTACCCATTCGGCAACATCCAAATATAACCAACACTTACCTTGCCACAATCTATCTACTAGATCTAGATCTAGATTGCCTTGATATCGCTAACCTCCTTTAACGAGATCCGTCACTATTAATAGTTGTTCCCAAAATTGACCACAAAAAGAGAAGTTAAATTAGTCCATTAGATAGAGGCCCTAAAATAGACTAGTACTAGGGGGTTAGGGGTTTCAGCTTTTCTTGATTCGCAAGAAAGAATAGAGTAGGAAAGAAACTACTTACCCAGCAGTGTTCTTGACAGCCTTGCCACATGAAAGAAACACCAAAGTTGTTTTCTACCAAATCAAACCGATCTCTACCAGATCTAGCCCAAAACCTGAAGGTGAAAAAGATGCCTAAAGTATTCGGCCAGAGGGTAAGTGTTTGCAAATGGATGAGAGGGTTCAGCTATTAAAGATTGCCAAAGAAAACAGTAAAGAGATAGAGAAGAGAAGGACAAGAGATTCGGCCAAGGAGAAATCAACACAAAACAAAACTTTTCAGGATTCTGGCTTTTGAGAAATCAGCTAGGTAAGGTTCCAAGTGAGTCTAGACAGGCTATGAAATGAAGAAGAAAAAGGAGAAAGAAGAGATGGATTCGGCTTGAGAAGGAAAAGAGAAGAAAAGGGTTTAGCTCTTGGACAAATCGACACAAGGGGTTGTGTACTGCGCTTTCAGCTTTGAGAACAAAAGAAGGAGAAGAGAAAAGAAGAAAAGAATGTGAGCACCCTAGGGATTTACCTAATTGGCACTTACCTACCAAAAATGCTGAAACTATAACTCCAAAAGAACCCAAGAAGTATTCGGCTTGCACACTTTACTCCACTTGCCGATTATGCCAACACCAATAGACCTCCAGCCGAAAATGATCCCCAAGAGACCCATATTTAGCCATCACTTGCTTTCCATTCAAAATTCCTAGATTTTCTCCCCTTATCCCTCCTTGATTCAATCTCATGAGCCATTCAAACACTTTCCCCTAGAGTTCAACTTAAGTTCCATCACTTACCATGCACAATCATTAAAAATAAAACAACACCTTGCTTACCACGGGATTTGAACCTTAGCCCTTACATAGCCTCCACACGCCACCTCTTTAACCTCTAAGTAGCGCTACCTTGCCACCTTACCACAGGTCTTCTTGTGTCTTAAATTACCAACATTTATTTAAAAGCCCACTTAGTCAATGCCCTTTCTCCTTTAAGTCTAAAATTTTAAAATTCTACTAGGTTTTAACTTAAACTTAGGCCTTCCAAAGGCCCACTAAAACACATTTAATGCATAACTTAACACATCTAGACAAACAAAAACAAATTCAAGCAAAATCTCAAAAACCCAAAAATTGGGGCGTTACAACTCTACCCCCGTTAAAGAAATTTCAGCCTCGAAATTTTACTTGGTCCAAACAGGTGAGGGTATTTTGGCTTATCGCCTCTTCTGGCTCACGCGTAGGTTCTTCTCTGCCATGATTTCACCAAAGCCCTTTCACCAAAGGGATTGATTTCTTTCTTAACACCTTAACATCACGGTCCAGAATTTGCACAGGCTCTTCTTCAGAAGTCAAATTAGCTTTAACCTCAATTTATTCAATTGGTATGATATGAGAAGGATTAGACCGATACAGCCTTAGCATGGAGACATGAAAGACATCATGAATTCGGTCCAACTCCGGAGGTAGTTCCAGCTGATATGCTACCGGGCCCAACCGCTTAAGAACTCGATAAGGCCCGATAAATCACAGACTCAGCTTGCCCTTCTTTCCAAACCTTAAAATCTTTTTTCCAGGGAGAAACCTTTAAGAAAACCATATCTCCCACAGAGTATTTAATTTCCTTACGCTTCAAGTCAACATAAGATTTCTGCCTATCAGATGCCTCCTTTAACCGATCCCTGATTAGCCTGACCTTCTCTTCTGTATCCACCACTAACTCTGGCCTAAGAACCTGATGTGCTCCCAACTCTGTCCAACAAGTAGGCGTACGACACCTTCGACCATACAGCGCCTCATATGGTGTCATTCGAATACTTGCCTGATAACTATTGTTGTAAGCAAATTCTGCTAACGGCAAGTAATCTTCCCAACTACTTCGGAAGTCAATAACACATCCTCTCAATGTGTCCTCCAGAATATGAATCATCCTTTTTGACTGCCTATCTGTCTGGGGGTGAAAAGCAGTGCTGAAAACTAACCATGTGCCCAACGCCTCATGCAACTTCTGCCAGAATCGAGATGTAAACCTAGGATCTCGATCAGAAATAATCGAAACTGGCACTCCATGAAGTTGCACTATCTCCGCCACAAACAACTTCACCAACTTTTGAAGTGAGTAGTCAGTACGGACAAGTATGAAATGAGTAGATTTAGTTAACCTATCCATAATCACCCAAACCGAGTCTTTCTTGGTAGGTGTTAAGGGTAGCCCACTCACAAAGTCCATGGTTACCCTTTCCCACTTCCAAAGTGGAATCTTCACCGGTTGCAGAAGTCCAGAAGGCAGTTGATACTCAGCTTTCACTTGCTGGCATGTCAGACATTTACCCGCAAACTCCGTTACTTCCCACTTAAGTCTAGTGTAACACCCCAAACTCAGCCCAGACGTTATGGCCAAGTTTGGTGTGCCACATCAATGACAGATTAATCATGTTCCTTAGCTATTGCGTTTAGGGAGAGTTTTGCAAAACCGTTACTAAAGTTTGATAAGAAAATTCCAGGTTTAGTTTGTGATTATCCTATCCACTACCAGTTTAAAATTTATTTTGTTACAAGATCTTGTTCGTCTATTTGTTATCCATTCGATACGTGTGTTTCATTTTGAAAACGTTGATTAATTTTAATGAAAAAACCCGCGCAGCCTTAATCTACCCATTTAAATCAAATTATAAATAAAGAACTAAAAACCCAAATTAAAATACTTAAAGCGGCTTTGTTACAAACCCAAACCAAATGAAAAATAACTTAAAATAAATATGAGAGTAAAAGACTTAATTTGAAACCATCAAGTGCAGTCCACGTGGCCACTCTGAATCCCTCCAACTCCAAGTCCACTAGCTTAGGGCTCACCTGCATAGATGAAAGGTGGAAACTCAGTGTGCAAAGAAAGCCCAACTAGAGCCCGAATCAGCTCAAGCATACTGGGCCCAAGCCCTATCCAATTTCAGTAGTAACTGGGCCGAAGCCCTATTCAGTAATCAATTAACTGGGCCATAGCCCTATTCAGATTCAGTATTAACTAGGCTTTAGCCCTTTACAGTAAGCAGTGCGGCCCAAAGGCCCATTACAGTAACAGAACAGAATGCTGCATGTATGCAAAGCCCAGCCCATGTCCAGCCCTACACACCATGTGGGGAATAACTCAACCCACCCAGCCCTACACACCACAGTCGCAGCATAGCTGCCTAATCAGATAACGTGGCCAAGCCACTAACAGTAAAACAGAGGTAAAGCCCCTTTCAGTAAACGTGGCAATGCCACTTAGCACTTCCTCCATCATAAAACCCAAACCCATGCAGCAGAATAATATGTCACGGCATATAGTGAACAGATAAATTATAGCATGCATTTTAGTCAAATTTAGCCCTAGGGGTATAATGGTCATTTTACACCTAAGGGTAAAATAGTAATTTTCCACCCTTAAGGGGTATTTCAGTAATTATACCAGTTTTTAGGGTTTCATGCTTATTACACTGACTAATAGTCCAATTTCCACCTAAGTGGCTGATCTAGCCCATGTACTAACTTTAGCGCTATTGGGCCCTAAAACCCTTAATGGGCCCTACAGTGTCTACCAGCTATTTTGGCCCACTTAGCCCAAATTTTATAGTCGGTTTAGCAATTTTAAACTACAGAATACACCAGTGCTAGTTGACGAGCTTTTGCATTCCCAGCACCTCTGCCAGGTGCTCCACATCCACGACCATTTCCGTTGCCGCCCATTCCTTGACCACAGCCTCTCGGCGGTTGTCGTCCACCTTGCACCGATTGAGCAACCTTTTGTTTAGCAACTTGAGTCTGAGCTGGTCTCCGGGGACAGTCCTTGACCCTATGCTCCTTGGACCCACACCGGAGACATGCCCCAGTACGTTTCCAACATTCTCCCAGATGTACTCTACCACAGTCCCTACAAGTTTGTAGTCTAACTGTATTCTCCGGAACTGCTCGGATCGGTTCATCCACTTTAGCTCATTTGGTATTCCTATTAGCAGCACCAGAGGGTCCAAAATCCCTCCTGAATCGGTTTCAGTCCTTCTCACAGTTCTGTCGTTTAGTTTGCTTCACCTCCTTGGCTATCTTAGCGTTTTCCACGAACGGAGTAAAGTCACGCTCCCTCTGCGGAGCTATCAGCACCCTAAGCTCATCCCTGAGGCCATCCTTAAAATGAACGCTACGCTCGTACTCAGTAGCAACTATTCTGCTGGCATACCGGCTCAATCTTAGAAACTCTGCCTCGTATTCAGCAATAGACTTATTACCCTAGGTCAAGCTCAGAAATTCTTTCCTACGTGCATCCACATAGCTTGCTCCAACGTACTTTCCCTTGAAAGCCATCTTAAATAGTTCCTAGGTTACCCGCTCAGCTGGGGTACTTTCCTTCACAGTGATCCACCACTGATACGTTTCGTCTTAGAGTAGAGACACCGCTCCTTTCAGCTTTTGCTCTACTGAGCAATCCAAGTCGTCCATGATCCGTTCCGTGGCCTCCAGCCAATACTCAGCCACATTTGAGGCTACTCTAGATAAGCCCCTAAAGACCTCCACTCTGTTAGCCTAGAGTCGCTCAGAAATGGATCCCCTATTCACAATCCCAGTGCTCGCCCCAGCGACCCTCTCTAAAACCCTTCACATTGCCTGGGACAGAGCGCCGTCCCCTACAGCCCGATCATTTGATCCAGTCTCAGTCGTTGGCAGTGCTCGTACCTCCTCAGCTGGTATATGTCCTGAAGATGATGACCCAGCTTGCACACTACCTTGGCCACGTCCACGGCCTCGTCCACCAGCTGCCCTCGTACTCACATTGACTTATCTGATTACGAATTTTATGACATTAGTTTAACATTCCAGTGTTTCTTACAATGTCCTATCCACAGATAGAGTTTCAGAGTTTATTTTTATGAAATCGTAGCCTAGCTACAGTCTCAGTCTTCTAGGGTTTAGTTTCCCTACAGTCATAGTCTCTACAGTTTTCAGTATTGCCCTAACTACAGTATCATAGTAGGGTCTTAGTTCTATCTACAGTAACATTTCAGTACAGTATAGTATAAGAGAAGAAACACTTACAAGCTTGGTACCAGGGATTCAGTGTGCCACTCTTCAGAAACCAGATTTCGAAAAGCCTAATCAAAACTCAAACTTTTAAAGTAAAACCTTTAATAAGTATATCTTGAAAAGTAACTTTGAAAAGGGTTTTCTTAAAGATTTTCCAAAACCGATTTAAGAAAAACCCTCCATGGACCTTAGTTTTTTAATTTTATAAAAATGTTTGGACCCGATCCACAGCCGAGTTGTTGCAACCAGGCTCTGATACCACTAAATGTAATACCTCAAACCCGGCCCAGACGTTACGGCCAAGTCTGGTGTGTCACATCAACGGCGGATTAATCATGTTCCTTAGCTATTGCGTTTAGGGAGAGTTTTCCAAAACCGTTACTAAAGTTTGATAAGAAAATTCCAGGTTTAGTTTGTGATTATCCTATCCACTACCGGTTTAAAATTTATTTTGTTACAAGATCTTGTTCGTCTATTTGTTATCCATTCGATACGTGTGTTTCATTTTGAAAATGTTGATTAATTTTAATGAAAAAACCCGCGCAACCTTAATCTACCCATTTAAATCAAATTATAAATAAAGAATTAAAAACCCAAATTAAGATACTTAAAGCGACCTTATTAAAAACCCAAACCAAATGAAAAATAATTTAAAATAAATATGAGAGTAAAAGACTTACTTTAAAACCATCAAGTGCAATCCACGTGGCCACTCTGAATCCCTCCAGCTCCAAGTCCACTAGCTTAGGGCTCACCTGCATAGATGAAAGGAATGGGTGAGTTTGGAAACTCAGTATGCAAAGAAAGCCCAACTAGAGCTCGAATCAGCTCAAGCATGCTAGACCCAACCCTATCCAATTTCAGTAATAACTGGGCCGAAGCCCTATTCAGTAATCAGTTAACTGGGCCACAGCCCTATTCAGATTCAGTATTAACTGGGCCTTAGCCCTTTACGTAAGCAGTGCGGCCCAAAGGCCCATTACAGTAACAGAACAGAATGATGCATGTATGCAAAGCCCAACCCATGTCTAGCCCTACACACCATCCGTACCAGCCCTACATACCATGTGGGGAATAACTCAACCCACCCAGCCCTACACACCACAGGCACAGCATAGCTGCTTAATCAGATAACGTGGCCAAGCCACTAACAGTAAAATCGAGGTAAAGCCCCTTTCAATAAACGTGGTAATGCCACTTAGCACTTCCTTTATCATAAAACCCAAACCCATGTAGCTAAATAATATGCTATGGCATACAGTGAACAGATAAATTATAGCATGCATTTTAGTCAAATTTAGCCCTAAGGGTATAATGGTCATTTTGCACCTAGGGGTAAAATAGTAATTTTCCACCTTTAAGGGGTATTTCTGTAACAATACCAATTTCTAGGGTTTCCTGCTTCTTACAGTGACTAATAGTCCAATTTCCATGTTAGTGGCTAATCTAGCCCATTTACCAATGTTAGCGCTATTGGGCCCTAAAACCCCTAATGGGCCCTACAGTGTCTGCAACCTATTTTGGCCCACTTAGCCCAAATATCACAGTCGGTTTAGAAATTTGAACCTACAGAATACCAGAACCTACTTACTACTCGTTTTCACCCATATGGTCCTGTAAGCCCATTGGGCCCAAATTTAGCCCCTCGAGGCCCAAATTCACCAAGGTGCATGAAATCGCGCACACATCCATCTTACCAATTGCGCAAATTGATCTTACCAGGCTTAGCTGACTCACGAGCGCTCGCACACTCGCAAACCCACGAAATGCCAAAATTTTAGCTTTTTGGCTTTTGCCGATTTAGTCTACTAGAAGGTGTTCATTTACACACTTGATTTGCAATTACCACAACGGGATCTCCCACACGATTATCCTACAATCGACCACTACAATATTAGACTTATGAATCAATGACAACTAATGTAACCGTGCTTACCATATGCGGCCAACATCCCTTAAGGCCTTAGAACGCTTACCTTTGTTGCAAACACGGATTAAACTCAGATCCAGCTGCTCCAATGGTCCTTGCAGTCAACACTCCTCAATTGATAACCTTTAGTCCACTCTAGCGCATAGCAAACCGAATGATAAGACTAGTAGAGCCTTTAACCCCAATCGACACTCACCCTACATAGGGGTTTTCGGCTTTTCCTTAAATCCTGAAATAATGAGTGGAAAGAAAGAATATGAGCACTTACCGAAGATCTACTAGACAAGAATGCTTCTAATCCTTTTCAAACCCAGATCTGACGAAGATCTAGCCTCAAACATTAGCAAAGAGTGAATAAAAAAGATCTAGGGGTTCAATTCTCGAATCACTTATGAATGTGAAGATTTTGGCTTTTGGTATGATAAAGGAGAAGGAAAATAGAAGTTTTGTAATTAAAAGGAGAAGATGTCGATAAGGGTTATGATGTTGGGTTTGGCTTTAGAAGAGGTTGGATTGAAGACAAGGGTAGAGTCTCGGTCAAGGGAGAAAATGACAACACAGGTTCAGTTTTAGCTTTTAAAGAGATTTGCTAAGTCGGGTTCCAAGTGAATCGCTTTAGGCTTATGAAGCAAAGAAGAAAAGAAGGAGAAGAAGGTAGTTTCAGTTTGAGAAGAAAAGAAGAAAAGAGAGGTGGTTTGGCTCTTTGAACAAATCGGTACCAAAAGGTTGGTTACTTGCGTTTTCAGCTTATTAGATCACAAGAGAAGAAGAAAGAGAGAGGTAGGGATACTATACCTAATCAACAAAAACAAAATGTCTCACTTGACAAAATCCTGAAGGCTAGCTACTAGGAGAAATCGGCACTTACCACCCTCAATTGCCGAAAACAATACCTCCCAAAAGCCCTAGCCGACTATGCACTCCAACCTTTCCCAATCAGCCACACACTCTTCCTTTTCAAACTTCCTAAAATCTCTCCCTTTATCCCTACTTGACTCAATTTTATGAGCACTTCAAATCTTTCCAACAGAGTTCCACTTAAAATCCATCACATGACTAACACATGCAACAAAAATGAAATACCATACTACTTGCCTTGGGACTTGAACCTTGGCCCTTGCACACATCCACACGCCACTTTCTTAGGCTCTAAGTGGCGCCACATTGCCACTTTACCATGAGCTCACTTGAGTCTTAAATTACTTATTTTTACTTAAAAGCCCACCTACTCGAGTCCCATTCTCTTTAAGTCTAAAATTCGATAATTCTACCGAGTTTTAATTTAGGCTTAGGCCTTCTAAAGGCCCACTAACACACTTAAAACATAAATTTCATAACCTAACAACAAAATTTCATGCTCACACCAAAATCATAAAAATCCATAAAAATCCCGAAAATTAGGGCATTACATGCAAGCCACCAGTACAACTTTCGTAAATCTTGGTATAGCTTATTCCCTCCAGGATGCATGGCACAAAGACCGCCATGAGCCTCTCTCAGAATTGACTGCCTCAAGTCAGAGTTCCTTAAAACACACACTCTTCCTGAAAAACCTAGAACTCCTTCACTGTTCAATCCAAAATCAAAAGTCTCACCACACTTAACTTGTTGAAATCGAGGAACCAGTGACTCATCATCTAACTACTTTTCCTTAATCTGCTCTACCCAGGTTGGTCTTACTTGTAATTCTGCTAACAAGCTACCATCATCATGCAGACTTAGATGAGCAAACATCGCTCTCAACTCAGTTACAGCTCTTCGACGCAGTGCATCAGCCACAACATTCGCTTTGCCTAGGTGATACTCAATAGAATAGTCGTAGTCCTTAAGCAACTCTATCCATCTTCGTTGCCTAAGGTTCAACTCCTTTTGAGTCAACAAATACTTGAGACTCTTATGGTCCGTATATAAAATACATTTTTCTCCATATAAATAGTGCCTCCAGATCTTTAACGCAAAAATCACTGCTGCCAACTCTAGATCATGCGTAGGGTAGTTTGCTTCATGAGGCTAAAGCTGTCGCGATGCATAAGCAACAACTTTACCCTCTTGCATCAGCACACAGCCCAACCCAACATGCGATGCATCACTATACACAGTGAAATCCTTTCCAAACTCCGGCTGAATCAATACATGCACCTGAGTCAAAACTTTTTTCAACCTTTCGAAAGCCTCTTGCTGCTTCTCAGTCCATACGAACGGTACTCCTTTCCTCAAAATTTTCGTCAATGGTACCGCAATCAAAGAAAACCATTCCATAAATATTCTGTAGTATCTTGCGAAACCCAGAAAACTTTAAATTTCTGACATAGATCTCGGTGGCTTCCATTCCAAAACTGCCTCAATTTTCCAAGGATCCACCCTAATCCCCTTAGCAGAAACAATGTGACCTAGGAACGTCACTTTTCGCAACGAAAATTCACACTTGCTAAATTTTGCATACAGCTGCTTCTCCCTCAACACTTGCAGAACGATACAGAGATGCTCATCATGCTTCTCCTCAGTTTCCAAATACACTAGAATATCGTCCATGAAGACGACCTCAAATCGGTCCAAGTAGGGTTGAAATACCTGATTCATCAAATCCATGAAGGCCGTTGGTGCATTCGTCAATCCAAACGGCATCACCAGAAACTTGTAATGACCATACCGAGTTTTGAATGCTATCTTATAAATATCCACCTCTTTGACCCTTAACTGGTGATATCCAGATTGAAGATCGATCTTGGAAAATACTGAAGCTCCTCTTAGTTAGTTAAACAGGTCGTCGATCCTTGGCAGAGGGTAATTGTTCTTAATAGTCAGCTTGTTCAACTAACGATAATCGATGCACATACCTATCATCCTATCCTTCTTCTTCACGAACAGTACCGGTGCTCCCTACGGAGACACACTTGGCCTAATAAAACCTTTATCCAGCAGCTCTTGGATTTGTGCTTTCAACTCCACTAACTCCTTTGGTGCCATCCCGTAAGGAACGATGGACACTAGAGCCGTTCTAGGCAACAAGTCAATTCCAAATTTGACTTCACGATTCAGAGGCAACCCTAGGAGCTCATCCGGAAAAACATCTTGAAATTCCTTAACGGTTTTAACCTCTCCTACGGTCAAACCCTCAGCATTAGACTGACTCACATATGCCAAAAATGCCTTGCAACCCTTGCGAATCAGTTTCTCAGCTCTCAAAGCCGAGACAACATTGGACAAGTAATCTCTTCGCTCCCCTATAACCATCACCTCCTCATCCTCTGTAGTCTTTAACACCATCTGCTTAGCAGCGCAATCCAAAGTCGCCCTATGCTTAGCAAACCAGTCTATTCCCAAGATGAGATCGAACTCTCAAAATGGTAGCTCCATTAAATCCGCAGAGAAAATCCTACCTTGAGTCTCTAAAGGTACATCTCTAAAGAGTTTGTCTACCCTAACCGAGTGACCCAGTGGACTTATCACAATTATCCCACTCACAGTTTCCTCAGAGTGCACACCCAACGCCCCAGATACATCATAAGCAACATACGAATGGGTAGATCCAAATCAATCAAGACAGTGTATGGCATGCTAAAAATAAAAAACGTACCAGTTATGACATCAGGTGCGTCACTAGGTGCGTCACTAGGTGCGTTTGGTGGCGAGAAGCATAAACCAATGCTAGCTGACGAACCTCAACATTTCCAGCACCCCTACCCAGTGCTCCACGTCCACGTCCATTCCCATTGCTGCCCCTACCTTGACCACGACCTTTCGGTGGTTGTGGTCTACATCGCACAGGTTGAGCAACCCTCTGTTCAGTAGCTTGCGTCTGAGTCGGCCTCTGAGAACAATCTTTGACTCTATGATTTTTGGACCCACACCGAAAACATGCCCCAGTACACTTCCAACATTCACCCAGATGCACTCTACCACAATCCCCACAAGCCTGCGGTCTAACCACATTCACCAGAACTGCTCGAACCGGCTCGTCTACTCTAGCCCTTTTAATAGTCCTACCTGTAGCACCCGAGGGTCCAGAATCCCTCTTGAATCCATTTTGGTCCTTCTCACAGTTCTGCCGCTCTGTGCGATTCACCTCCTCAGCAATCTTCACCTTCTCCACTAGAGCAGCAAAGTCACGCTCCCTCTACAGAGCAATCAACACCCTTAGCTCATCTTTGAGGCCATCCTCGAATCGCACGCTACGTTCATACTCTGTAGCGACTATTCCACTAGGATACCGGTTTAACATTAAGAACTCAGCCTCATACTCCGCTACAGTCTTATTACCCTTGGTCAAATTCAGAAATTCCTTCCTTCGGGCATCCACATAGCTCACCCCAATGTATTTCCCTTTGAAGGCCGTTTTAAACAGCTCTCAAGTCACCCGCTTAGCTGGGGTACTATCCCTCACATCGATCCACCACTAAGAACCTCGTCTCTTAGCAGAGATATTGCTCCATTCAGCTTCTGCTCCATTGAGTAGTCCAAGTCATCCATGATCTGCTCCGTGGCCTACAACTAATATTCGGCCACATTCGGGGCTACACCAGATACGCCCCTGAAAATCTCCTCTTTGTTAGCTCGGAGTCGCTTAGAAATAGATCCTCGATTCATAGTCTCAGTACTCGCTACAGCAACCCTTTCCAAAATTCGTAACATCGCCTGGGATAAAGCATCGTCCCCTGCAACCCAATCGTACGACCCAGTCTCAGTTGCTAGTGGGGCTCGTGCCTCCTCAGCTGGTATATGTTCTGAAGATGAAGACCCAGCTTGCGCACTACCTCAGCCACATTCACGGCCTCTTCCACGTGCTACCCTCGTACTCATACCGTACTATCTGATTATGAATTTTATGAATTAGTTCAATATTCCAGTATTTATTATAGATGTCTGATGAATAAATAGTATTTTAGAGTTTTGTTTTCGCAGAATCGTAGCCTAGCTACAGTCTTAGTCTTCTAAAGTTTTTAGTTTTTCCTACTGTCTCAATCCTCTACAGTCTCAGTATTACCCTAACTACAGAATCTCAGTAGGGTCTTAATATTATAGTAAGTTTTCAGTATCACAGTATCTTAATCAAATACAGTAAAGTAAGAGTACTTACAGACTTGGTGCCGGAGATTTGGTATGCCACTCTTTAGAAACTAGATTCAGAAAAAACAAGTTTTGTTCATGCTAAATTCTTTTATTAATCTTTGTTTCTAGAAAAACCCTAGACTTTTAGAAAAATGAAAGCATCTTGAAGAAAATCAATTTAAAAAGGGTTTTCTTAAGGAGGTTTTCAAAATCGATTTTCAAAATACCATTTTGGGCCTTAATTTAAATTTTAAGAAAACCTTTGGACCCGATCCACAGCCGAGTTATTACAACCGGGCTCTGATACCACTAAATGTAACACCCCAAACCTTGCCTAGACATTATGGCCAGATCTAGTGTGTCACATGAATAGATAATTACTTTTCGATCTTCTTTTAATAATCCTTATATTAACTTAGCAAAACCGTCTCATGCCTTTTTTCAATATAGAAAGTCATTTAGTTTTTAAAAGCCCTATCCACTATCAGTTGAAGCTTACTTCTGTAAAGTTCTTTCTATGGAGTCGTGGCTATTTGGTTACCCATTTGTTGCGCAGATTATATTTTGAAAATGTTTGTTAAAATTGAATTAAAAATCCACGCAGACTAAACTATCATTTTACACAAGTACTAAATAGATAAGTAAAAAAACCAAAATAAAAATAATTACTGAGCGGCCTTATTACAGTTTAAAACCCAAAAATCAAAGAATACTAAAATAAACTAAATTTTGGAAAATGTAAAATCAGAAAAAAAAGTTCACGTGGCCACTCCGAATCTCTCGTAACTCCAAGTCCTCTAAAGTTGGGGTTCACCTACATGGATGGAACGAAAGGGGGTGAGTTTGTGAAAACTCAGTGTGTAAGCTAACCCAACCAGAGTCAAAGATCAGTTCAAGCTCAGACTGGGCCTAAGCCCTATTCAGATAGAGTGATAACTGGGCCTTAGCCCTATTCAAAAAATAGTGTGGGCTTTAGGCCCATTACAGTAATAGATTAGTGTATTATGCATGTATGCAAAGCCCAAGCCCAATCCAGCCTTACACACCACCCGTACCAGCCCTACACAGCATGTGGGGAATAACTCAACCCACCCAACCCTACACACCATAGTTGTAGTACAGCTGCTTAATCAGATATTGTGGCCAAGCCACAAGAACAGTAATACAAGGTAGAGCCTCTAAGCAGAATACGTGGCATTGCAACTTTAGCACTTCCCCCATCATAATAACCCAATCCCCTGCAACATAATATAAGATGACATGGCATACAGAGTATCAGATATAATAGCATCCAAATCAGTCAACTTAACCCTAGAGGTAAAATGGTCTTTTAGCACCTAGGGGTAAAACAGTAATTTTCCACCCTTTAGGGGTATTTTAGTAAATTTTCTAGATTTTAGGGTTTCATGCTCATTACAATCTACTACAGACCTATCATCGTCTAAGTAACTTAATTAGCCCATTTTATTATTACAGAGTCATTGGGCCCTAAAACCCCCTAATGGGTCCGACGGAGCCCACAAGCTACTGTGGCCAACTAAGTCCAAATTCTCCACTCGTTTTAGCAGATCTAATAACCAGATTACCAAAATATACTTACCGCTCGATTTCACCCATATCGGCCCGTAACCCCATTGGGCCCAAATTCGGCCCTACGAGGCCCAAAACTACTCAAATGCATGACAACGTGCACACAACAGTCTTACCGATTGCGATTACCAACTTTACCATTTCCATCCCACCCACGAGTGCTTGCACTCTCACAAGCCCTCGAAATGCCAGAATTTCAGCATTTCGACTTTTCAGCTTTTGCCGATCTAAGCTACTAAGGGTGTCGATTACACACCTATTTGTGATATACTCAGAAGTCCCTCGAACAATTAACCTACAATCGTTTTAACCACACTGTTAACCCATCATTCCATAAAACTTATCCCCACATTGTCTTACCCATTTGGCAACATTCAAGTATAACTGACACTTACCTTGCCACAGTCTATCTACTAGATCTAGATCTAGATTGCCTTGATATCGCTAACCTCCTTTAACGAGATCTGTCACTATGAATAGTTGTTCCCAAAATTAACCACAAAAAGAGAAGTTAAATCAGTCCATTAGACAGAGGCCCCAAAATCGACTAGTACTAGAGGGTTAAGGGTTTCGGCTTTTCTTGATTCGTAAGAAATAATAGAGTAGGAAAGAAACTACTTACCTAACAGTGTTCTTGACAGCCTTGCCATATGAAAGAAACACCAAAGTCATTTTCTACTAAATCAAACCCGATCTCTACTAGATCTAGCCCAAAACCCAAAGGTGAAAAAGATGCCTAAAGTATTCAGCTAGAGGGTAAGTGTTTGCAAATGGATGAGAGGGTTTGGCTATTAGGGAGTGCTAAAGAAAACAGTAAAGAGATAGAGAAGAGAAGGACAAGAGATTCGGCCAAGAAGAAATCGACACAAAACTAAACTTTTCGGGATTCTTGCTTTTAAGAAATCGGCTAAGTAAGGTTCCAAGTGAGTCTAGACAGGCTATGAAGTGAAGAAGAAAAAGGAGAAAGAAGAGATGGATTTGGCTTGAGAAGGAAAAGAGAAGAAAAGGGTTTGGCTCTTGGACAAATCGACACAAGGGGTTGTGTACTGCATTTTTGGCTTTTAGAACAAAGGGAGGAGAAGTGAAAATAAGAAAAGAATGTGAGCACCCTAGGGATTTACCTAATCGGCCCTTACCTACCAAAAATGCCTAAACTAAAACTCCAAAAGAACCCAAGAAGTATTTGGCTTGCACCTTTACTCTAGTTACCGATTATGCCAACACCAATAGACCTCCAACCGAAAATGCTCCCCAAGAGACCCATATTCGGCCATCACTTGCTTCCCATTCAAAATTCCTAAATTTTCTCCCCTTATCCCTCCTTTTTTCAATCTCATGAGCCATTCAAACACTTTCCCCTAGAGTTCACTTGAGTTCCATCACTTACCATGCAGAATCGTTAAAAAGAAAACAACACCTTACTTACCAAGGGATTTGAACCTTAGCCCTTACATAGCCTCCACATGCCACCTCTTTAAGCTCTAAATGGCGCTACCTTGCCACCTTACCACAGGTCTTCTTGTGTCTTAAATTACCAACATTTATTTAAAAGCCCACTTAGTCAATGCCCCTTCTCCTTTAAGTCTAAAATTTTAAAATTCTACTAGGTTTTAACTTAAACTTAGGCCTTCTAAAGGCCTACTAAAACACATTTAATGCATAACTTAACACATCCAGACAAGCAAAAACAAATTCAAGCAAAATCTCAAAAATCCAAAAATTGGGGCGTTACAAATATTAAAAAGTAATAAAAATTCTAATTTATCAAGTAGTGTGGCCACCGCTGAGTCCTCCGATGCACTGTCCGCCTAAGGTTGGGAATTACCTGTATAGTTAAAATAGAAGGGTGAGTTTGTAAAAACTCAGTGTGCAATCCCCTAATGAGCAACAGTCAATCATACAATAGACAAATGCAATTTGGGCCTGAGCCTGGTACAGTATCATTATCAGTATCAATGTGGGCCTTAGCCCATTACAAAAACAAGAAACAAATATCAGAAACAAATAACATATAACGTATAACATGCCCACCAACCCTGCACACCAACTCTGTCCAACCCATCACACCTTGTGGGGACAAAATCGACCCACTCAGCCCTACACACCAAGATTAGCACCGGTTGTGGCACTAAACAGTATTACAGCAAAGCTGCTAGTAGTATGAACATCATTAAGCCATCAGTAGGTCCATAGTTGTCTTGGGTGACCCGTGCAACCTTAACAGTACAATACACTTACTCCAAAATACAAATCCCTTTCCCATGCAACATGTCATGCATCGTATCATAATATCATAGATGGATGTAACATAAATATAACGTGGCATGCTTAAATACAGTCATACACAAAATAAGGGTAAAACAATCATTTTGTCTCTTAGGGGTATAACAGTCATTTTACCTCTTAAGGGCAAATCAATTATTTAATCAGTTTGGGTCTGGGTATACTTACCGACCTAACAGTGGGTCTACAGTCATCTCAGACGACCCGTGCAACCTTTAACTGTCAACCAGTGTAAATGGGCCCAAAGTCCATTATGCGGCCTTAAGTGGGCCCACACATCCGTGTGGCCCATGAGGCCCAGAAATAACCATGGCCATGTGAATGACACACCCGGTTCCAACATCCTCCACACATCCTTGTGGTTTATTTGTGTAGGGCCCACAAGCCCATTGGGCCCACATAGCCCATCTCAACCCAATAAGGCCAAAACCGGCCTTAGCCCATGAAATCGCTAATGGTTGCCTCTGTGATCCAGTACCTACGTCTATGTGTTTGGATTACCACGCAAGCAATTGCACGCTCATGTGGCATCAACGGTCCTATTTTCTAGCTTTTGCCATTTACGGTTAAGACAATGTGATTACACACTTGTTTACGAAAAACGAGCGAATACTCCATGAGTACTCCAACCTATATTCAGTCACAAGCTTTGGTTAGCCGCATCCTAATCAAATTATCAAAACTCCCATCAAAACACTTATCTAAAAGGTTACCTCTCACTTATTTATATCGGTCGATTGTGGCTTGTCCACCTAATCCGCTGCAAGAGGCTAAGTACTAGGGCTTAGGGGTTACCTGTATATCAACCAAAATCTATTAACCTTAACATTACTGCCCACATAAACCATTTGAGCCAACGCATATCACTTACCCAAAATGCAAAGCCGAATATAGGGAAGGGAAATAGTCGGCCTATTACCCCCAAAATGATCACTCGCTATGATAAAGGCAAAAGCTTAGCACAACACACCCCCTAAGTCGGCACAGAACAACGAAAAATCGACACAGTAGGGAAAATAGTAGTATTCGGTCAAGCAAGAACAAAGGATAATCGGCTCAAGTAGTGAAAGAGGGAAACCTGATGTAAAGATGTAAAGAGTAGAGAGGGAGAAGGAAAGAGGAACTATTCGGTAACAGTACCAAGATGCAAATGTTGAAACCCGGAAGAGTTGATAAGGGAGGAAAGGGGAAGAGTATTCGGTTAAAGATAAAAGGAAGAGGTAAATACTAATGACTGATTGGGATAAGGGAAGCATGAAGGTTCGGTAAAGGTAAAGAAAATTATAAGAAGAAAAGTGAGGGAGAGAAGAAAGTCAATCAATCCGAACACAATATTAGAGAGTAAAACCAAAAGAAAATACAGAAGAATAAAATACCCGAATGGCCTAAGTAGTAACCGGCCTCAGACAAAAACGAAATCAAGAAAAAGAGGGAAAAAAAAGTAGCCACCAAAATTGAGAGCACTTCATAGTCTCAAAGGCGAATTCTGAGTGTTGAGAGTTCCCATTTAGCATTAACTCTTCCTCTAATTCAAATTTGGCAGACCTGCTCTCCACACCCTAACTCCCTACTATTTCCTCCTAAAGTCTCCTCTAAAGTCCCTCCATCCATAACTCCTCAACCACCGGATCAAACTCCATTCAACTAAACAGAGTTTCAGTCAACCTCCACTACCCACGTAGTATAGAAGAAAAATAAATACTCCTTTTGCAACACTGAGACTTGAACCCCAGCCCCTATGAAACACTCCACACACCCTTATCCCCCTAGACCAGTAGTCATTTTTGTCTTGCTTATACCCACAATTGTTTAAGAAGTCTACAGATTAGAGTCAAGGTTCATTCAAGTAAAAACAAAAATTGTACAGGTCAAGGTTTAAACCCAAGACATCTCAAACACCTCCCAGATCCCTTAACCACTGGAACAAACATGCATTTGTGTCACTTTCTTGCACAAATAAATATTTATGTGCAGCCTCCTAATTGTTCCCATGCTCAAACCTTATACTTCTAGGCCCAAAATTTGGGGCGTTATCGTAACACCCCGAATTTTGGGCCTAGAAGTATTGGGCCTTAGTTTGGGACCTGTTAGAAGGCAGCTTAAATAATTTAAGGGTGTTTAAAAGTTTTATAATTACATGTCTAGTTTAACATTTAAGTGATTTAGGAAGGGTTGGTAGTGTGGGAAAAGTCTTGGGCTCGATCTAGGGCTTTAGCAAAATTTTACATTTTTTTTCTAAAGGGCCTTGGGCAGTAGGTTGAAGGCTTCTTAATTAAATCTGGTGAAATTTGACACAAGGAATGCACCTGGCCTAGTGGCAGAAGGTGTTAGGAATAGGGAAGGGGTTCTAGGTTCAAGCTGTAGCATATGTAGAATTTTCGGTTGTTTTTTTTAAACAAATCTGGAAGGTAGCAGGAAGGCTTAATAAATATTGGGATAAAAATGTGATACAAGATAAGATGTAGTCTGGTGGTAAGGAACGTGTAACATGGTGAAGAGGTCCAAGGTTTGAGGCTATGTCGTAGCGATTTTTTGGGTTTTTTCAAAAAACTTGGTTAGGGTTAATAGGCCTTAAAAATAGTTGAGGAGGGATTATGACACAAGGAGTGCTTGGGGTGCAATGGCGAGGAGTGTGCTAGAGGATTCT
Source organism: Gossypium stocksii (assembly GCA_020496765.1). Taxonomy (NCBI): domain Eukaryota; kingdom Viridiplantae; phylum Streptophyta; class Magnoliopsida; order Malvales; family Malvaceae; genus Gossypium; species Gossypium stocksii. Next base: position 59,327,913 of record CM035624.1, on the reverse strand, counting down.
AGAGGGTGCAGGTTTGAACCCCTGGGCAGGCAAAGTTTTGATTTTTATTCTTAAGTAAGTGTGGCTTCAGCAAGTAAGTCTTATAATTAGTTGTGACCGAAATATAGCACAAGATGGGTTGCGGGTGCAATGGCCAGTGGCGTGTAAGGAAATTTAGAGGTCTGGAGTTCGAGTAACGGTGCTGCAGGTAAGGGTGAATATTTTTGCAACTTGATTTGGCAGGTGGTTGGCATGGATGGGAAGTCTTTAGCGGATAAAGGCAGAAATCGGATGAGATAAGGATGATGGCTAACGTGGATTTGGATAAAGGGAAATTAGCATGGTAAGCAGTTTGAATTTGGGAGGTGCTGTGGCCGTATGTGGATGCTTGGGGGTTGACAAATTCAGCTAGGGGCTTTTGTTAGGTGTATTCGACAATTAGGAAGCTAGTTAGTGTCGATTTTTGTTTTAGTTTTTAAAGTGATTGTTTTGGTTTTTTTCGTTGGAAGGTCATTTGTTGTTTTGGTATTTTGCTCAAAATCCCGAAGTGCCAAAATTGTTTCTTTCCTTGTTCTTCTATGTGTGCCGAATGGTCTTCTCTTTTTACATTTAATTTTGTTTCTTTTTCTCTAAAAAAAGAAACCGCTTTTTGATTTTATCAAGTTTTATATTTTTTTAAATTGAGAACCAAATTTTGACCATTTGAGATTCAGCCTACTTGCCTTCATTCGTACTTGGCATATTTTCTTTTCTATTATTTCTTTTTGTTTATTTCGCCAAACCCTCAAAGCCGAACTATCCCTCTTTATTTTCTTTTATTTTATTTTTCTCAGCAATTGTTGAACCAACCCTCCTTTCTCATTTTCTTTTCACCCTTGGCCGATTATAATTCTTTTTACCTTGGTTCTTTTTGGGTTTTTATTCGATCCGGACCCTCCATTCCCCTCTTTTTGTGTTGCTTTTGTTTTTCTTTGTCTTGGAAGATAACCGTATTTTTCTAGATGGAAAAAGGGAACGCTAGTGGTAAAGAGATGGCAAAGGTGACCCAAGTTTAAACGACGTAAGGCGTTAGCAGTTCGAGATTTTCCATCTGGATATGGAAGGGGGCTACAACAGACTTCGGATTAAATAGGCAGATCGCAGTCGATCAAGGTAAGTATAGTAATCCTTCGGTAAGTGAGTGCAGTGGATTTATTTTATATTAATGGGTAATGACTAATGAAGTACAATATTTGATTATAGGTTCTAGCGACTATGATTACTTAGTACTCTATGTGGTCAGGTATGTACTTCTAACCCTTGTTTGATAGTCGATATAGAGCCAAAGGTGTGTACATACACCGCACACACGACAAGTCGGCAAAAGCCGAAAAGCCAGAATGCCTAAAAGTCGAAAAGCTGAAAGGTTGGTGCCGGAGACCACACGAGCATGCGAACACTCGTGTAGAGATACCAATACGACGATAGAGGCTCTGTGGGTGATTCCATCGACTCAGTCTATCGTTTAGCGAATTGGGCTGAAATGGGCCAAATGGGCCCAATGGGTCCGTGGGCCCAATAGGCCCGTAGGCCCATCGCGAGTAAAATTGACAGATTAGTAGGATTTGACGAGCCACTCAGGCTAATTATGTGGTTCTTGGTAGAATTGGGCTGTTGGGCCAAATAAGTGCATAGGCCCTATTTGGGCTATGAAATGGGCTGTTGGGCCCAAATGAACTGATAACTCTAATGAACTCAGCTTAAAATGCCTAGAATAATGGGAAAGTGTTAATGGGCCATTTCTGTACTTAAGCCCACGATGTGATGTGTTTGGTATGCCTAAGTGGAAAATGACTAAAATGCCATAAATGCATAAATGACTAAAATACCCCTAGGTGCTAAATATGTGAAAATGTAGGTGTTGCATTCATATGAAGTATGTTGCATTTGGGTGGGTTTATGATACGGAGGAAGATATATGAGGGTGGCATGGTTGCTTGACGACCATGGATCCACCGACGACTTTAAAAGCCAAATATATGATTAGCAGCTCTGCTGCAACGATTGAGTTAATGCCGCAACCGGTGCTGCCACTAGAGTGTAGGGATGGGTAGGTTGATTTTATATCCGTACAGGAGTGTAGGGTTGGAAGGGAAAATGGAGTGCAGGGTTGGATTGGGATGGGAGCATTGCATACATATGATACTGATGTGATATAGGCTCAGGCCCAACAAAGGCCACTGTGGGCTAAGGCCAAAAGGCCACCGATATTGATAGGGCTTAGGCCCAATCTGATTAATTGCATGTTAACGTGTTTGTCGAGGGTTGTACACACTGAGTTTTCGTAAACTCAATCCCTCTTTTAATATTTTTCAGGTAACCCTCAGTAGGAGGCTCGACGTAGGAGAGGACTCGGAGGTGGCCACACTGTAAGTTGATTAGTGATTTAGTAGTTCATTTATTTTTTTTTATCTTTAATTATTTTTATTGGTTTGTAATAAGGTCTTTAAATTTCTGAATTACAAATTTGGGATTTTATTTGTGGTTTTATAATTGCTGGAGGTAGAAACAAGTTTTTCCAAAACAACTATTTTAGATTAAGCTTCCGAAACGATTCGGATTTTATAAGTAATAACGTCTTAAAAAGGGAATAATCTTTTTAATAAACCACGTTGGTAATTGATCAAATGAAAATTGAGGTTTTACACAAATTTTTAAACAAGAAGGGTTTTTAATGAAAACATGGTTTTCGAAAAACACTTCAATGTGACACACCAGATTCAGACATAACGTCTGGGCCAGGTTTGGGGTGTTACAGTTACAAACCAGCTCTTATGAGCTCTGGTTGACAATGTACTCTTACCTGTAAGTCATTCTTCGAATAGAAAATCTTGGTAAGGTAATCTGTTTAATGAAATTGAAAGATATGTTATTTATTTCATATTGATCTGAATACGGATGTATTTATCGATTAAAATTATAAATGGCAGGGAGTTCTCTTGGATGATTAGTATTATTTGAATTATTATAGTTAGTTCAGTAAGATTTTTCATTTAACTCATTCAACTTACTAAGCTTTATTAAGTTTATTTGTGTTGTTTTATGTCATTGTAGATTCTCGGAAGGTTGGACGACTAGACCGGCACTCAAGTCACACTATCCAGCTTATCTCAGTAGTTTTTGAAACAGTTATTTCATATTATATGGCATGTATAGGCTTTTGTGCTGTTTTGGTTAATGTTTGGCTTATGTTAATATTTTGAATGATATTTTGTGCAAATAACCAACTTATATATTATATGAGAATGAGGTATAGTTGTTATGTTAGTATGTATGGTATATATATAATTGAATTGTTGTGATTGTAGTACCTTTGATAGGTATTTTGATTAAGTATTTTTTGAGTGAATTGATGAATTGAATCAATGTTTGTTTTGTTGTAAAATTGTATATACTTCTGGTACCAATGATGGTACATTGGTTAGGCACTTATTAGGTTGGTTTTGATGTGTTTTTGGCTCGATTAATGTCATTTTGAATTGGTATTTTGGTTGGTATTTGAGTTTATTAAGGTCCAAGCAACTTGAAATGGTAAACTTGTGTTTTAAGGTTCATTTTGGGGTCACACGGCCTAACTACATGGTCGTGTGACCCCTTTAGACCAAGTTTTCAACTTTTTTTCTAAAATTTCCAAATGTTTTCGAATTAGTCCCAAATTGTTTTTATAGTATTTTTAGCGCCTCGAGGGCTTGATTAAGGGACATTATGAATGTATTTGAATGAAATTTGATTATATTTATATTAATGTATGATTTGAATGGTTTACTATTTTGTTTGTTCAGTAATGCTTCGTAACCCTATTTCAGATAGATACGAGTTAGGGGTGTTACATTTAGTGGAATCAAATCTACAGTTTAGTCGATTCTCGAAATGAACATATCATGTGAAATGTCTAGAATTACATGCCATATAAATCTGCAATAGTGTGATGTGTATGTAACACCCCAAACCCGGCCTTAAACTTAGACTCGAGTCCGGTGTGTCACATTGAAGTGTTTTTAGAAAACCATGTTTTCATTGAAAACCTTCTTAAAGAAAATTTTAAAGAAATCACCATTCCGTCTATCTTTGATTAATCAGGTTATGAAATAGTTTACTTCAGAAAAACATATTGTTGTGGAAGCTTCGTTTGAATTCACATTTGTTGTGGAAATGTGGTTTTTGGAAAACAAAAATCATTTTGTAAAACGCACCTTAAAGCTAGCAAAATAATAACATGCAGATAAATAATCCCAAAACTTAAGAAAATTATAAAGCGGCCTTAATACAAACCTAAAAATAAAATCTTAATTAAAGTAAATAAAAATCGAAAGCAGTTTAAAAGCAAAGTGTGGCCGCCTCCAGTTCCACGTAACACCGAATCGCCTATGCCTCAAAATTACCTGTACAGTAAATTAAGAAGGGTGAGTATACGAATACTCAGTGTGTACCCCCTTATAAAATAAATAACCAGATATGCAGTAAGCAGAAACAAAATGGGCCCAAACCCATAACAGAATCAGTGTCAGGTGGGCCTGATTCCAATGCAATAACAATGACAGGTGCATAAATGGAAATGGAAAACCAACCCAGTCCAACCAACACACCGCCCGTACCAACCAACACACCATGTGGGGAATAAATCGACTCATCCAGCCAAATACACCAAGCTTAGCACCGGTTGTAGCACTAAGTTAACAGGATGGCTTAAAGCCATAACAGGATGGCATAGGGACATAAGTAGGAAGGCCATGGGCCTTAGACAGGATGGCAATAAGCCATAACACTTCCTTCATCAATATAACCCCATTCCCCATGCAATGCAACATATTAAATGACATACTATCATAGTACAGATATATCACACAAAGCATTTCATAATGTATAAATTTAATCAAAACATACAGAGTCAAAACAGTCGTTTTACCCCTAGAGGGTATTTTGGTCATTTTCCCCTTAAGGGCATTTCAGCTATTTACCAGTGTGAGCCTAAGTATGTGAAGGCCCATCAGTAGACCCATGGTCGTCTAGGGACACACGCAGCAAAACAGTCCAATGATTTAAATACGACCTAAAGCCCATTAGCTAGCACACGGGCTTATTGGGCCCATTCAGCCCAACTCATGAAATTGCTCATGAAAACTGTTTACCGATGTAGGGCCACAATCTGTGGCCTCAATCACTCATATGAGCGTTTGCACACCCATATGATTAATTTTATAAAAGTGATAACACACACCTGTTGCGTCGACGATATCGAACCCCCTTCCGAGATCAAGAACCTATAATCGACCACAACTCTTATTAATCTAAAAATTATTAATAACCGTTAATACGATGTCGCAACTTTTAATGCCCTACAAAAACTTACCCCTTAACCAACAACTGAATCCCTCTCGATTCAAAAGTAAACGGTGTTCCCTCAAAGTTCTACCTTTACAAGAGTCATTATACAAATTCATGAACACCTAAAAACACTTAACCAATATCAATCAAATCCAAAAGCTTACCACGAGAGCAGGTGTTCCCTTGAATGAGGAATCTAATCAGCTCTCACCTCCCTTATTAGGAACACACCCCTAGCACAATCGGTTAATAACAGAATGATGAGTCAATCGCAAGAATGGAATGCCATTGAGAAAAAAAAGAATATCTCTAATATCCAACTAAGAAAATCAGCATTTTAAATCCAAGATAAACTTACCAATAACCAAAGAATTCGGCAATAACCAGTCAAGATAATTCAACCAATGTAATAAGAACCAAAAGATTGGAGAGGAGGAAAGAAATTGGTTAAAAGAGATGAAAAAAAAGGCTATGATAGGAGGTTTGGCAAAATGAAGCAAAATTATGGCGAGAAAGATGTAGGGAGAGTCGATGGTGATCAAGACAAATGGTGCAATCAGTTTAGCAAAGCCAAAGAGAAATGAAAGAATACCAATGCAAGAAAGTGTCGGTAAGAAAACAAAAAAGAAAATGTGATCTGCTATCCCACAAAAATGCCGACAAAACCCAAGCCCAAGCACCTAACTAGGCAACAATAACTTTTCCTCCCATTCGGTCAAAAATGAATAAAAAGGAAAGAAAAAATAAAAATCATTATTACCTAAAATTTCCATGACCAAATATCACCAAAATTAGTCCCTCATTTGGTCAAAATTTCCCAAAATATTTCCTCTATTTGCTACTAGAAAGCAGCCAACAATCATCCTAAATTATGCCCTTCCACCACTTTGACTTGCTCACCGACAGTAGCTTTAAGCTCCCACCGCTTGACCATCAACACTTACCAAATTTGGCTAGCCTTGCACGAGCAGCAAAAATTTAACCTTCCACGCATAGGGTGAGGCTCGAACTCCAAACCTCATCCCGTCACTGCGCGTTCAACCATGCTGCTGGTCACTGCACCATGTTTTTCTTTACACTATAATAGGGTCGCAATAAATTTTAACCTATACCTACTGAAGCCACAGTTATTCGAAAATAAAAAAGAAAATTTTGCCTGCCTAGGAGTTTGAACCTGCACCCTCAAGATTCCCCTACCATGCTCCACACCACTGTACCACAAGCGCTCTTGTGCTATAATCCAGTCGCAACAGGTTATAAGTCTTACCTGCTAAGGCTAGTGTTTACTCAAGAATAAAAATGAAATTTCTGCCCGCGAAGAGATTCAAACCTGTGCTCTTTCTAAAAGCCCAGCGAGTCATTCGCCACTCTTCCACCACTCCTTTTGTGTCGAAAATTTCTCCCATTTAATTATAAGGTTTAAATGTTGCTACCCTATCCTTATGCGAAAATTAAAAGAATTGAGGTTAGGCTAAGATTTGAACCTTGGACCGCCTATAAGCTACCAGCGCCTCTAGCCACTAGACCATCTGCTTCTTTATGCTAATTTTTAACCAAAACTATTTATAAACCCTTTCTTGCAACGCCACTTCCACTTAGTGATAAAAACTAAAATTTTACTTAAAATCCCTTTTTAAACCCGAGACTTCTCCGACATCCCCAAGTACTCCAAATCACTTAATTTAACAATCCAAACATGAAATTATGAAATATTTTCTTGGCCACAAAAAAACTCGAATTTCTCTGATACACAAAGCCCATTTCTCCTAAGCCTAAAATTTGGGATGTTATATGTGTTTGATCCAATCTAACCTTAGTTTTCTTATAGATTGTAAAGATGTCAAATGGATCTAATCGTACTGACAATGATGAGGTTAATTATAAAGTCCAGACTTTTGATCATGGGACGAGTAGTAATGTTCCAATTCCCCCGGCTCAGGAATATAACCTTAAAAATATGTTCTTTGGATATATGAACCAATGGTTCAACACATTTATGCAAATGAAAAATCTGGCTCAACGACCTCCACCCCTATTGTATCGCCCGTTGTACCTCTAGTTGTACCTCCACCTCCTCCTGTGATTAAGCCTAATATACGTATTCCGACTGAGAAACTTAAAAAGTGTGGTGTTGAAGAATTTTGGGGTAGATCAAAGGATGATCCGGTTAAAGCTAAGTATTTGCTTCAAAATATCTTATAGGTTTTCAAAGAAGTTGCTTGCTCTCCTAATGACTTTCTTAGATTGTTGTTTCGTTATTAAAAGAGGAAGCGTATAGTTGGTGGTTTATGATAATATCTATGGTACTGAGGGAGAAAATTTCCTAGGAATTCTTTTAGACCGAGTTTAAAAAGAAATATGTTAGGAAAAGGTATCTAGACAAGAAAAATAGAGAATCTCTTGAGTTACGTCAGGTAAATAGATCAGTAGCTGAATACGAGAGAGAATTTATCTATCTCAGTATATATGCCCGAGAAATTGTGCCTATCGAAGAAGAGATGTGTATCCAATTTGAAGATGGCTTGAATGATAATATCCAAATGATGATCGGAGGTAATGAAATTCAAATATTTTTTTTCTTATCTGATCGTGCATAGAAAATGGAAGAAGTGTACAATCGCAAGATACAACAAGATAGACGGATTCGAGAATTTTACAAGAAAGGTTCTTCCAAGTCGTTTTATGCATCACCAACGAAGAAGACTAAAGATGATTTTAGTCTAGCTACTTCAGTGTCTTAGCATCCGAACAAAAACAAGATGATTTAGCATGATTTCAGAGTACCTACTAAACTAGTTGATAGTGTTAGAAGTGTACGAAATGCTCTAGAGCCCAGTTGTAAATATTGTGGGAAATATCATCTTGGCAAGTGTAGAGGTAAATCAGGAGCCTGTTATAGATACAGGTCGACTGATCATTTTATTCAGAATTGTCCTAAATTGCCAAAACAGGATGAAGATCAGAAAGAAAAGCAAATGTCTACCTCTTAGAAAAGTAGACGTTCGGGCCAGAATAGTCCTTTTGAGACTACTCGTACGGGTATGAAAGACACTATCATTTGGTTAGAGGCTAGGCACTTGCTCGCACCTATGCCATTCGAGCCAAGGAGGAAGGTACTGCTCCAGATGTGATTGCTAGTATTATAACACCCTGACACGTATCCATCGCCAGAATAGGATTACGGAGCATTACCAGAGTTTACGTTTCAAAACTATAAACAATTTTAAAACATTTAATTCATATAATCAGTCATAGCAAAACCAATCAATAACATATGCATTGTCCCTTATACGAGCCCTCGAGGCTCTAAAACGCATTAGAAACAAGTCGGGACTAAATCAGAAACATATAGCATTTTTTAGAAAAAGATGAAAATTTAAAAACTGTAGGGGTCACACGGACGTGTGGCCAGACCGTGTGACTTACGCAGTCGAGAGACACGTCCGTGTCTTAGGCCATGTGGACATTTGAAGTAGGGACACATGGCCGTGTCCCAGCCTGTGTTTGTCCATGTGTAACTCACTGACTTGGGTCACATGGTCAAACCACATGCCTGTGTGCCAAGCCGTGTGCTAGGCCATGTAGCAGCCTGACTTGCAACCCTTTGAAAGCTACACGGGACACCTGACCATGTCACCTGGCCATGTGTCACACAGGCTTAGTCGCACACGTATGCCTCTCTCGTGTGGACAAAAAAAAGGTCATTTTCAAGCCAATTTTCTCACCCAACCTAGCATGTAACTACTAGCACTTTTGTACATATTACAAGCCTTCAAAAATGCACCAAAACCATGCATAATCAAACCATTCAAATAAGGTATAACAACATACAACCAATATGCCCAATGGCACCTCAAACTCATTATCTAAACATGTACCATTACATATTCAAATATTCCATTCAACAATTTGCACAAAATATCACATATGTCATTTATAGCAAATGTACAAAATTACCACATTCATACCAACCACAAGACATTTATAATATCCATACTTAATCAATCATTCTAATTTAAAAAAAATTAGCATAATAATCTATGATATCAACCAATTTAAGGCCACTTATATACATGCCAAAAACCAAACCTCTGCCAACATTCAAAATACCATAATCACAACCAAGTTACCATAACACAAGCCAAACCATAAGGCTATTTCAACAACCAAAACACATAGGCCAAGCATTAGCCAAAAATGCCTATACATGCCATTCTAACCAAAATCAAAACATCCAAAAATACTGATAGGGCCGATGGATAATATGATGGATCTCCAACTAGCATCCAACCCGATCGAGCTTCTGGTAATCTGAAAAGAAAGGAAAAACAACCAAGTAAGCAATGAATGCTTAGTAAGCTCGTGTAAACTTTACTCATATCAATCCATTTTAAATATGAAATTTATACATATCAATAATAGTCATATATCGAAACCGCAAGACACGAAGTCATATTCAACAACTCACAAAGTGAATAAATCCACAGCATCACTTATACATATCATCCCTAGCATAGTAGGATTTTAAATAACTTTAAAACCTTTCAAATTTTCTTATTTTTATTTGCATTTCATTACTTTCCATTGCATTTACTCATTAGCTCAAATAACAAAATTTATTCACTTCTTCATTTCTTTTTTTTTATCATTCTACACTTCATGTATGAACTTACTATTTTATTACCTTTTCACACCCGTTTCTTATGCATAATACACAAGACTTAAGCATGTCATCCAATCATAGCCACAAGCTAGTGTATTTAAACATAGCTCCTTTTGGAATTAGTCACATGATAAACCATTTCACAAGAAATTACATAATTTAAAACTTACAACTCTTTCATGAACACAAGCATATTTCATTTGAGCACTTACCATTTCATTGCAACTTATAAGTTTAACGTGGCATAATCCAACCACAACTTGGCCAAAGCCTAAGCATGTACACCAACCACATTAATCATGTAAATTCATATATGAATCAATAATCATGGATGAGCTCAACAATTTAATCAAGTTTCCATCTACATGTAACATCCATATCATGTATTTATATATCATGTAAAATCATTTCCATGTATTTCATGTAAATACATGTAATAGTTCATATTGAACTCATATCATCTCGTAACAGAACATTGCCCATTGAACCATTTAGAATATCGTTGGATACTCGGGATAGCTCATACATAGTGTGCTAAGCTGTAATCTGTCAATTCTTGTACATGTATGCTCATACGAGTTGTGAATCAGTATGCTCTCATGAGCTATAAATCACTAGGCTCTCACAAGTTAAAATTGATAAGCTCATACGAGCTGAGAATCAATCATCCTACGAATTCCTAATGTTTAAACGAGGCTTAGTAATCGTCGTACGTTGTTGGATTTACGTCGTTTCATAACACGGTAAATTGCATACTAACATATATATATTTATTTAATCAAAATATAATCACATATTAACATTCAATTTAATAAAATTTATATAGAATACAATTCATACAAACTTACCTCGCTAAATTGCAGAAATACCAAAGTTTAGGGGCATTTTAGTATTTTTCTATTTTCCTCGACTTTCCACCTGATCTTGATCTAAATTAATAATTTCATCCAATTTATCAACTTAGGCAGTAAAACAATGTATTTCATGCAATTTGGTCATTTTTACATTATTACAAAATTGCCTTTAAAGTTTTACTTTTATTCAATTTAGTCCTTGAGCCCAAAACATGCAAATTAATCATTTTTACCCAAAATTGAGATTTTTTGAATGTTCATGGTATCCAAAACAGCCCATTTGTGCAATAATTTCACATTAAATCCTTTTACTTTTATTAATTTAACAATTTAGTCCCTAATTGGTAAATTCATAAAAATCACTTAATAAAATACTTTTAATAATCAATCAACATTCCAAATTCATCATTTAACATCTAAAATCACAAGGTTCATCAATGGAAACATTCAAAATCTTTAACAGTTTCAAAATCGAAGGTACAGGCTAGCTGGACCTAGTTGTAACGATTTCAAAAACATAAAAGTTAAAAGAAATAGGGCTAAAATCACATACCATGGAAAGATAATACCATGGACGAAAGCTTCATCACAAAAATGACTTTTTTCCTCCATTAGAATTCGGTGAAGATAGGTTGTAAAAGATGATAATGGATTTTGGTTTTATTTTAATTAATTTAATTACAAAATTACCATTTTGTCTAGTTAAATTATCGTCCACTACATTATTAAATGGTATAATTTCCATTTAATCCCATTTTCCTTTATTCAATTAACCATTTAATTACTCAAATCAAATAGTGATCAAATTTTACATCTTTTACGATTTAGTCCTTTTTAATTAATTAACTATCGAAACGTTAAAAATTTTTAAAAAAATTTTAATACCACCTTAATGACACTTTGTAAATTTTTATAAAAATATTTACAGCTAGATTTATAGAAACGAGGTCCCGATATCTCATGTTCTAAAACCACTTAACCTTAAGGTCTTACTACTTGAACGTAATAAATCGCTTATAAACAAAAATCACTATATCAAAAACCTTTTCAAAGCCACAATTAACTCGTAAATATTAAATATAATATTAATGAACTTACTCGTCAGATTTGGTGGCCCCAAAGCTACTATTTTCGACACCACTGAAAAATATGCTGTTACAAGTATATTTTATCTCTTTGATGTTACTGTGTATGCATTGATTAACCCTGGGTCAACTCATTATATTTTCACTACATTAGTAACAAAAAAGAAATTACCTATTGAATCTATTGATTATGATATTCAAGTTACTAATCCACTAGGTCAGAGTGTGATAGTTAACTTAGTCTGTTGTAATTGTCTATTGAAAGTTAGGGACTGTAAATTCCCTGTTGATTTGATGTTGCTACCCATTCAGGAATTTGATGTTATTTTGGGCATGGATTGGTTATCATTGCATGATGCTGTAGTAAACTGTAGACAAGAATTGATTGATTTGAAATGCCAGATTGTAGGGATGATTTGAGTTGAGTCTGAGAGTCCGAAAGATGTTAGAATTATTTCAGCTTTTACTGCTCAAAGATTGATACGAAAATGTAACAAAGCATTTCTAGCATATATTCTTGTTACTAGAGATTCAGAATCCAAGATAGATCAGTTACCAGTTGTTAGTGAGTTAACTGATGTATTTCGTGAAGAGTTACCAAGTATACCTCCTGATCATGAAGTTGAGTTTGTGATTAATTGGTTCCTAAAACTGCACCAATATCAATATCAATATCATCGTACTGTATGGCACCAACTGAATTAAAAGAATTGAAAGCACCGTTGTAAGAGTTATTAGACCGAGGGTTTATTCGACTGAGTATGTCTCCCTGAGGTGCACCTGTATTGTTTGTGAAAAAGAAAGACGGCTCTTTGAGATTGTGTATAGACTACAAACAGTTGAACAGGGCCATTAAAAAAAATAAATACCTTTTGCCACATATCTATGATTTATTTGATCAATTAAAAGGTGCCACAATGTTCTCGAAGATAGATCTCAGATCCAGGTATTATCAATTGAAGGTTAAAGAATGTGATGTGTCAAAGACTGCTTTCAAAACTCGTTACGGTCATTATGAGTTTCTAGTAATGCCATTTGGTTTGACTAATGACCCTGCTACTTTTATGGATTTAATGAATCGGGTGTTTCAACCTTATTTCGATAGATTAGTTATTGTTGATGATATATTGATCTATTCCAAGACAGAATCCAAGCATACTCAACATTTGAGAATCATATTACAAACTTTGAGAGAAAAATAGTTGTACACAAAATTTAGTATATGTGAGTTTTGGCTTTAAGAAGTTGAATTTTTGGGGCACATAGTATCAGCCGACGGGATCCGAGTTGATCTAAGTAAAGTTTTTTCTATGATGAATTGGAAAACTCTGAAGAATGTTTTAGAAGCACAAAGTTTTCTAGGTTTAGCAAGTTACTACCAACATTTTGTTAAAAACTTCTCGATTATTGCTTCACTAATGACCAGATTGTTATAGAAAAATATTGAGTTTATTTGGTCCGATAAGTGTCAACAGAGTTTTGATTAGCTAAAGAACATGTTGATGGAAGCCTCAATGTTGACTCATCCTGAATCTAGAGTAGGGTATGTTGTTTATAGTGATGCGTCTCTCAACGGTTTGGGTTGTGGCTGATGCAAATAGGAAAGGTAGTAGCTTATGCTTCTCGCCAATTAAAGTCATATAAAAAGAATTATCCTATTTATGATCTCAAGTTGGCCGCGATTGTATTCACTTTGAAGATATGGAGACATTATTTATACGGCGAGAAATATCATGTGTTCACAAATCACAAAAGTTTAAAGTATTTGATGACTCAAAAAGAATTGAATTTGAGACAGAGGCGGTGGTTAGAGCTACTGAAAGATTATGGTCTGGTTATTAATTATCATCTTGTAGTTGCGGATGCCCTCAGTCAAAAGTCATCATTGTTTGCACTTCGAGCGTTGAACGCTCATTCAGTTTTGAATGAATATGGTTCTATATTAGCATAGTTGAGAATGAAAGCCCTATTTCTTCAATGAATTTAAGAATTGCATGATAAAGACTAAAGTTAGTGTTGAAATGACAGATGGTTCAGAATAATTTGAGTTTAGAGTACATTGTTGATGATAATGGAAAAATTGCGGTATCGTGATAGAATTTGCATTCCGAGTAATTTAGATTTGAAACATGAAATTCTTTCTGAAGCTCACTACAATAGCCCAGTGGTTTTGGAACCACAAATTCGAGGTTGAAAATTTATTTTAATATTATTTTTAAGTATTTACAGCATGTTAGTATGATGGTGTGAAATTTTCGTGAAATAATTTTATCATTTGAATGCTTAATTCAGTAAAGAGGACTAAATCGCATAAAATGCAAAAGTGATGTTCTCATAGTTTAAAGTGCTTAATAGTTATGAAAGTGAAATTTGAAAGTCCTTATGATGTAATTAGACCATTGGTAGTGTGGGTGGACATTAATGGACATATATTATATAATTTTGATGTTTATTAAATAAGGTTATAATAGCAATTATGAAAATAAGTTATGATTAAATAACATAAACATTAAAGTTTGTCCATCTTCTTATACATTCCACTGAAATTAGAAAGAAGGGAACCCGTTAAATAGTTTCAAGCTTTCGGCCCTAGTTGTCTATGCATGGTATGATTTTTAAATCAATTTTTAATTATTTTTATGTTTTTGTGATCGTTGCAACTAGTTCTAGTTAGCCCAGGGACTTTTGCAAAATTGTTAAATGTTTTGATAGTTTCCATTGTTGAATACATGTGTTCTTGGATGTTTGATGATGAAATATGAATATTTGTTGATAGTTTTACAAGTTTTATTAAGTGATTTTGAGTGAAGATGCATAATAGGGACTAATTTGTGAAAAGGTGAAAATGTGTGGTTAAATGTGTGAAAAAGTGACAAATATAGGCTGCAAGGGGCATAATGGTAATTCGACTATCATGGGTATTAAAGGAATTTCATGAATTTGTGATTTTGTGTAATAAGGACTAAATTGTAAAAATGTGAAGTTTTAGGGGAAAATGTGTAAATTTGCATAAATGTGTATTTTGGACTAAATTGGATAAAAAGATGATTGAATAAGCTGATTTTGATTACATATAGATCAAGAAAGGAAGAATTCAAACTTACATTTGGGAAAGAACAAAGTACTCGACTAATCGACTAGTTTCATCATTTTCGTATACGAGGTAAGTTCGTATACTAATAAATGTTGCTAAATTGTGTTATAAATGTATTATTACTTTTAAGTTGAATTAAAAATGGTTGTTAAGAGTTTACGAGACATGATTGGCAAAGAATCGATAGATGAAAGTCCCGTATGAATTTTAGGAATAGTTTAGGATACAAATGTCATGACATTAGGGTTACTAAGATTATGTGTAAGACCATATCTGGGATATGGCATTGATATGAGATTTCGTGTAAGACCATAGCTGGGCTATAGCATCGATACGAGATTACATGTAAGACTATATCTAGGATATGGCATTAGTAATGTATATGTGTGATTCCCGTGTATGCTTTTGTGATTCCGAATGGTTCAACGGGCATAAATGAGATGAGGATGAAAGTAAGATCGATTTAAGTGATAAAGGTACGTACAGAACCTATATGAGTACCGATTGGAGGTAAGTTGATGAATTCATATGTGATCATGTTTCAAACATGAGAAAGGTTTGTGAATTGATATGTGTTATAGCTTATTATGCTTATTTTATTGACTTGCACTTATTTGTTATGTTAAGTTTATTATCATACGAGCTTACTAAGTTGCAAATCTTATTTTCTTTTATTTTCCTATGTTTTATAATTAAATCGAGCTAGCTCGAATTCGGGGATAGTCAGAGACTTCATCGCACTATCAGACATCAATTTTGGATACTTTTGAAATTATATATATATCGTATATGGCATGTATAGGCTTTCTTCATTTTAGTATGTTTGATGATAATGTGTTTGGCCTTATAAAGTATCTTGATAATGATATAAAGTTTGATGCATATATTACCTTGTGATGTGGCATATTTTGGTATGGTTGCTCAAATGGTTATTTGGTATGTGGTGATTAATTGCTTGAGATATGCTGTTGTGGTGTGAATATAGTTGATGAATTAGTCGAATTATAATATTGTTATATATGTGAATTGTGGCCATTGAAGATTGTAATTTTGGTATGTATTTGACTAGCTAAATGGCATTGAAATGGGTATTGGAATGGATGGAATTAAAATGGCATGATTTGTGCATGAAATGATATTGTTTGGCTGCCTATTTGTGTATTGAATTGGTACAAATGGTGCTTGGGTAGGTGTGCATAAATGGGGTGGCAAAATGGCTTGGTAAATAGCCTATTTTTGTCCACACGGGCAGAGACACGGGCGTGTGTCTCAACTGTGTATGACACACAATCATTGTACACGATTGTGTGTCCCCTAGTGTTGTAATTAAATGCAAGTCAGTATGCACCACACGGCTACTCACACGGGCGTGTGACTGGCTATGCAGCATAAGTCAGTATACCCTATAGCTTTGGCACGACCTAACACACGGCATAGCACACGAGCGTGTGAGGCCATTTCGAATAGGCACATGGGCTAGACACACAAGCGTATGGTCAACCATGTGACCTAAGTCAGAGAGTTAAATGGGTTAGGACATGGGCTGGGACATGGCCATGTGCTCCCATTTCGAATGTCCACACGGCCTGTGACACGGGTGTGTCTAGTGGCCGTGTGAGACACACGGCCTGTTCACAGAAGTGTGTGTCCCCTGTTTTAAGAAATTTTTTATGTTTTTCCAAAGTTTTTCCTGAGTTATCGGTTTAGTCCCGAACCACCCTTAATGTATGCTTAGGGCCTCGTAGGCTCCTTTAAGGCACAATGTGATTATGTTTGAATGAGATGTGTTTGTGTATGATAATGTATGTGAAATGAATGTATAAATGATGTAATAAGTTTAGTAATGCCTTTTACCCTATTCTGGTTATGGATACAGGTTAGGGGTATTACATTTTATTAGTATCAGAGCTACAGTTTAATCGATTCTCAAGCTAACATAGCGTGTATGAGGGTTTAGCTATACATGCCATATATAACCTATGATAGTGTGATGTCTCCTGACAGTTTAAAATGTGTTTTTGTATAGTAAATGGATCTCAATCAAGCTGTAGCTGACAATGTTAAAAGTAATGTACCAGCTTCCGTACACGGAGCCGCTTAGTCTGAATCGAGGCTCATTACGGGTAGTCAGGGAGGAGAGTCTAAATATGCCCGTGAATGTGTTTCAACTGAAGCTATTATGTGTAAAAGATTCAAAGATGGATTGAATGAAGACATCATATTACTAGTTGGTAGTCTAGAGTTGAAAGAGTTCGTTGTAATTGTTGATTGTACTTGCAAAGCTAAAGAACTAAGTAAAGAAAAAGAGAAAATTTGATTCTGAATCTAGAGATTCAAGAAAGAGATTGATGAATAAACCATAACACTCTTCATCTAAGAAATCACGAATTGTGTGTAGCCGTCTGAATGCATCGGTGGGGTATTCTAGTAGAGATCGTGAAAAGCAACATTTGAGTTCTAAAGCTCAAGCCACATCAGTAGCGAGTGTTGGTAATGCAAGACCTAATAAACCTGAATGTAAACAATGTGGGAGACGACATCCTGGTGAATGTAAAATGAATGATCGGGCATGTTTTAAATGTGGTTCGTAGGATCACTTCATCAGAGACTGTCCCGAGATGATTGAGAAAGATTGACCTCAGAATGGAAGACTAAGTAACACATCCACCAGAGGAAGGCCATCTAGAAATGCTGGAAATGTGAGTTATAATCAAGGGGCGATAAAGGACTCCACTATGAGATCTAAGGTTAGAGCACCTCCTAGAGCCTACGCTATTCGCGCTCACGAAGAAGTGTCATCCCCAGATGTTATTACCAGTACATTTTCTCTCTATGACACTAATGTGATTGCATTGATAGATCCTAGATCAACTTATTCATATATATGTATGAATTTAGTGTCCACTAAGACTTTGCTTGTCGAGTCTACTAAGTTTGTGGTAAAAGTATCGAACCATTTAGGCAAATATGTTTTGGTTTACAAAGTTTGCAAGAACTGTTCATTAATGATTCGAAGTTACTATTTTTCAGTTGATTTGATGTTGTTACCATTTGATGAGTTCAACATAATTTTGTGTATGTGTAACAACTCGATTTTTGGGCCTAGTCAGAATAGTGGTTTCAGAACCACAAATCTGAGGTTGGAAAAATTATTTTTAATATTATTTTATAAGTTGTAGCATGATTATATGAGTGTTTGAAAATTTTGGTGAATTAATTTTAGCGATTACTTGCTTAATTTCGAAAAAGGACTAAATCGCATAAAGGGCGAAAGTTTTGTTTTATTAGCTAAATGTGTTAATTAGATATGGAACATTAAATTAGAGGTGTTTGTTGGGAGAATAGACCAATAACAATGTGGTGGCTGGACATGGAGACAAAATTTTGATAATAGTCAAAGGTTAGGTAACATTTCGTGACTTAATTGATAAATAAATAAAACAAAAAGGGGAAAGCTATCATCTTTCTTCTCCCCACCAAAATTTTTAGCAAGAATAAGGGTTTTGAGAGCTCAAACTTTAAGCCACTTATTTCTCTTACAAGTAAGTATTTTAATGGTCATTTCGATGATTTTTGTATTTTTGGAACCTTTGTAGCTTAATCTAGCTAATGAGGGGACTATTTTGCAAAATGGTTGAGAGCCTAGGGTTTTGCCATGAGAGTATCCATGTTGTTCACTAAAATTTTATGGAAGACAATGAATCTTAGTTGTTAAATAAAAAACTTTTGTGAAAGGATTTTCATGAAAACACCTAAAAGGGACCATTTTGTAAAGGTTGTAAAATAGGTAGAAATGTGTGAAATAATAGAAATTTGTGAGTTACTATAGGCCTAAAATAGATTCGACTAGGCTTGGTTAATGCAGAAATTTGAAGGAACTCATTTTACGAGCCTAGGGATAAAATTATAATTATGTGAAAGTTTAGGGCAAAATGATAATTTTGCCAAAGTAGGAATTTTGGAATGTCTTGATTAATGTGGTGATTAAATAAGTAAATTTTTTTATTATAGATAAAAAAACAGAATTCGAACCTAGACTTGGGAAAACCAAGCTTTCAGACTAAATTTGGACTAGTCACCCATATTTTGCATACTGAGGTAAGCTCAATGTAAATAATGTATCTTAATGTTATTATACAATTAATGATTTACTTTAGATGAAGTGTTAATTATTATTATGTATATGGTTGATGAGATTTAATGTGGTAAAATTCTCGATTGAACCTATGGGATAGTCAAGATACAAGGTCATGACATTGGGGTATATGTAAGCTAGTGTAAGCCATGTCTGGGACATGGCATCGGCATTGTTATGTGAGCCAGTGTAAGACCATGTCTATGACATGGCAGCAGCATTGTTATGTGAGACAGTATAAGACCATGTCTGGGACATGGCATCCGCATTATTATGTGAGCCAGTGTAAGACTATGTCTGGGACATGGCATGGGCATTGTTATGTGAGCCAGTGTAAGACCATGTTTGGGACATGGCATCCACATCAACATGTGAGCCAGTGTAAGACCATGTCTGGGACATGGCATCGGTAACCATTTCCGTACAAGATCATCTCTAGGACAAGGCATCGGTATGGGACATCGTTTAAGACCATAGCTGGGCTATCGACATCGATGTATGATCCCATGTAAGACCATATCTAGGATATGGCTTTGGCATCATAAGCTTTTGTGTGAGGCTTGTCGGGTATCCTTTAGTATTCGAAATGGTTCAACGGGTAATTTAAAGGTTTATCAAAATAAAAAAAGTTATGATTATGTTGTAAGTGGTACAAGTGCCTATACAAAACTCATGAGAAATGAGCTTGGTTTATGTTATATGAATAGTAAGGATAAAAATGAGTAAATTCTGCCTATAATCATATGATAATTTTGTGTAAGTTTATAATGTATTGTGCATGTGATAATTTATGGTTGATGTTATTAATTATTTACGTGTAAACTTACTAAGCCTTATGCTTACTCCCTTTCCTTTCCATTTTCTTATAGTATCGCCAAGCTAGCTCGAGGAACAAAGGACGTTGGAGGCTCGATCACACTATCAATTTGAACATTTGGTATAGTTAGATTTATCATTTTGAGCATGGCATGTATAGGGACTTGGTCTTTTTGTCAAGTGTTATATTGTTTTGGCTAAATGTGTTGGCTTGTCTTGAAGATTGATTCATTTTGTATAAGGCCATGGACGATGGCTAATACTTGTTATTGATATTTGTAAATGATGATGCTTTTCATGAATCTGCAATTTGCATGATTTTCTTAATAAATTATGTGATAAGTTTTACATGTGAATGGAGTGTAGTGGCCTTCATATGTGGATGTCTTAGTTGTGGCCGATTTGGTCACGTATTTACGTGTGGATTGGTGTTGCTTGGTATAGCTTAGGTTGGTGCAAGTAAGGGTGGCAAAAAGGCTTGGTACATAGCCTTGTGTCTGTCCACACGGGTAGACACACGGGCGTGTGTCTAGGCCATGTATGACACACGATCTGCCCCATGGGCCTGTAGTCTAGCCATGTGTCCCCTGCACCCAAATTTGGCAAAACAGAATGCTCAGTAGTAACCACACAGGTTGAGACATGCCCGTGTGCCTCAACTATGTGGAAGGCACGGCCACAGGACATTGGCATGTGCCCAGGCCATGTGAAGTCTGCACCTTAAATGTGAAATTAAATTCATCACACGGCCTAGCACATGGGTGTGTGCCTTGGCCATGTGATCCTAAGTTGTTGATGATGTCAGAAACAGAATATCAAGGTTTTAGTACACGGGCTGAGACACGGGTGTGTGTCTTAACCGTGTGAAGGACACGGCCATGGACATGGATGTGTGCTAGGCCGTGTGATAACCCTTGTAGGTTCAAAATGAAAATAAATCCTCATAAACTAGGGACATGGGCGTGTGTGACAACACGGCCTGCCCACACGGGCATGTCCCTTGTCTAAAGTGTCTGGTTTAGTACCAAACCATTTTTAAAGTATGTTTTGGGCCTCGTAGGCCCATATTAGGGACTTTAAGATGAAAGTTGAAAATTTTTATATTTGAACGAAATTTGATGACTTGAAAATGTTGGTATGCATGTGTTTATGTCCGGTAACGCCTCGTACCCTGTTTCGGAGACGAACACGAGTAAGGGGTGTTACAGGACGGTAATGGGTGTTATTTTTAATAAAAAATGAGTAAAAATTCAGTATAATTGTGGTAATTAAAACAAAATCAAAGTAAAAGTTAAGTAAAGAAATAGTCTTTCTTCTTCATTTTACATTCTCTATAGCCGAAAAATACTAAAAACCTAGTTTGTAGAATTGGTCAACCAATTTGCCTTACATGTAAGTGAATTTTATACTCGTTTCTTGTAATTTTTATGTTTTTGAGATCGTTGTAACTAGGTCTAGCTAGCTCGTACCTTTGTTTCTGATTCTGTTAAAACTTTTGGAAGTTGCCATTATTGAATATTGGATTTTTTTTTATGAATATCATGTATTCGGAACTTTAATTGTGTTTGTGTGATGATTTTGTAAAGTGATTTTTGTTAAATTTTGATTTTAGGATTAAATTGTGAAAATGTAAATATTAGGATTTGATAGTGAATTTGATGTTTATTAGGGGCTGTTTGAGGGCCTAGTATATTTGGATAAAATATTGAGTTGAGAAAATTGGTTAATTTGGTTAATTTCCAGTTAAGGGACTAAATTGCAAAAATGCTAAAAGTTTAGGGTAATTTTGTAATTTTGAAAAATAAAAGGGCACTAATTGTGAAATGGTTTGGAAATGAAGTATGTGCTATAAATGAAGAATTTTACATTTTAGATACTTATGGAAAAGGAAAAATAGCGGAATAATCCCTAAACTTCTACACGACTACAAATCAATTTAGGTAAGTTCGTACGGTTAAAAATTAACATTTGTATTAATTGATGATTGGTATTATATATATTCTATTGTTGGAGATGAATTATTGTTTGAATTATAATATTGAATTTGATATTCGGTTTGAATTAAACGCGAGATAGGGTACATTCATGTTTTGGTATATTACGAGGGTTTGTAGTGGTGATGGTATTGGAGGGAGATATCGACATATTAACCAAGTAAACCAAGGTTCAGCATTTGTTGCAAACTCTCACATTTTTATTTGGCGTGATTCGGGTGGATCAGCTCTTTTGAGCTTCTGTTCAGGTCTTATGAGCTTCTGTTGCCGTGTTCAGAAGGACCAGCTCTTATGAGCTTCTATTGACGATGTACTCTTACTCGTAAGTTGTTCTTCGAATGGAAAATCTTAGTAAAGTAATCTGTTTAATGAATTTGAAAGATATGTTATTTATTTCATATTAACCTTAATACGAATGTATTTCTCGATTGAGGTTGTAAAGGGCAGGGAATTCTCTTGTATGATTATTATTTGAATTATTATTGTTAGTTCAGTAAGTTTAACTTGACGAACTTACTAAGCCTCATTAAGCTTATTTATGTTGTTTTATGTCATTGTAGATTCTCAGAAGGTTGGACGGCTGGGATTGGCACTCAAGTTACACTATCCAGCTTATCTCGATAGTTTTTGAAACATTTATTTTAGATTATATGGAATGTATAGGCTCTTGTGCGGTTTTGGTTAATGTTTGGCTTATGTAAATATTTTTGAATGATATTTTGTTCAAATAACCGACTTACATATTATATGAGAGTGAGGTATAGTTGTTATGTAAGTATGTATAGTATACATATAATTGAATTGTTGTGATTGTGGTACCTTTTATAGGTATTTTGATTAAGTATTGATTGAGTGAATTGATGAATTGAATTAATGTTTATTTTGTTATAAAATTGTATATACTTGTGGTGTAACGCCCTAATTTTTGGGTTTTTCTTAGATTGCTCTTTATCTGATCAAAATGTTTAAATTCTAGTATTTGGTTGTGTAATGCAAGTTTGGAGCGTGGTAATGGGCCTAAGGAAGGCCCATGTGTTGGTTGGAAGCTCGGTAAAATTTTGTATTTTTGACTTAGGAGATAGGGGACTCTTGAAGATAGGTGTTATAAGAAAATAATTGTGAAATAAGACACAAAACAAGTCCTGGTAAAGTGGCAAGGGAGGCGCCACTAAGCTCCTTAAAAAGTGGCACCTAAGTGAGCTTAGAGGTCAAGGGTTCAAGCTCCAGAGGTTGCAAAGGTGGTGTTTTATTTTTGAGCTTGAACAGGTAAGAATTCGAAGCAAAGTTAAACTCTGCATGGAAGGAATTTGAATCGGTCAATGAGCAAATCAAGGAGGGATTTGAAGAGCTTTTGAATTTCAAAAGAGGTGGGCGGTTTAGGGACTCTGCAAGTGCCATTCGGCTAGGGAGTTTGGTGTTGGTGATTTCGGCAATTAGGGGCTTAGTATGCCGATTTCCTAAAGGTTCTCTTTAGGTGTTTTTAGCCGATTTCTTTAGGTTAGTAAAACTCCCTTTCTTTTGTCAATTAGAATAGGTTTTTTGTCACTCTGTTCTTCATTTACTGCTTTAGGAGCCGAATTCCATCACCCCTAAAACCTCCTGTGCCGCACACTCATTTTGACCGAAACACTCCCTTTTCACCTCTTTTCTTCATTCTTCTTCTTCTCCCCTCATACCATAAAACGAACCTCCACCGTTATCTCCTTCTTTAGCTAAATCATTCTCCCTTGTCTCTTCTCTAAACCCCTATCGACAATTGCAAAAAGAAGCCGAACCCTTTGCAGCCGATTGTTCTTTGCCAAGTCGACCACTCCCATTCTTTCCTTTCTTCTAAACCTTTCCATAAGCCGAAACCCTTATTGTGCTTAGCCGAATCCTCTGTACTCTCAACTCTTCCTTTCTTTTACTTAGATCATGACTAGGGGGGGCATCTGGAGGCACTTCTTGAATCGATTAATTCAGTGGTAAGTATTCGAGAACCTCCCTTGCTAGTAGATTTTGTTTTGAAGTAAAAGCCGAAAACCCTCTAAGGGGGGAAGGCTATCGTTTGGACTAAGAGGTCTTATGACCTTTTCTTCTGTTTATATGCGCTAGAGAAGGAAAAAGGGACGTGCTTCAAAGGACTTCGGAGACTGAGAAATTGGACATCGGGATTTAGTCTGTAATAGGCAAAGAGGGGTAAGATTTTAATGTTTTGGGTCATGATAGTCGATTATGGGTAAGGGATTTTTGCTTAATGGTCGTTGGTCATTAAACTAACACTAAGGTGATTAATGATAGGTTTCATACGTGGGTTTCGCCAATTGTTTCAACAAGTAACAGGTGTGCAACTAATCCCAACTGTTAGACTAAAGTGGTAAAAGCTGAAAAGGGCGTAACGTTACCGACATCTGGTGTAAATGACCGAAAACGCATTCATTTGATGGTCAAGAGTAACCATTTACTCCATTGGGCTTAACTATGAGTTCGGTGCTGGAGGAATTGCAGAAGGTGCAATTCTGAACGTTTCAGTAAGTTGGGCTACAATGGGCCAAGATGGGCCCAATGGGCTTCCGAGCCCAAATTGATTAAGTGACTATTATAGGCTTTCTGGCGACGTGGTTAATGATAACATGCTTAAGTTGGTAAGCTAGACCTAAAAACTAGACTTAACGGGCTTGAGATGATAATGGACTTAGTAAGGCCCATTAGGGGTTTTAGGCTAAAAAGGGCAAAAGTGGAAATTAAGCTTAAAATGGACTTCTGTGGATATCTATGGACTAATAACCAATTGAACATGCATAAAATCTCTGAAAATATGAAAAAGGACTATAATACCCTTAGGTAGGAAAATTTACCAAAATACCCCTAGGTGTAAAAAGACTATTATACCCCTAGGGTCAATTCTGTATGAAATGTATGATTTCATGTATCTGCATGAGTTACCATTTAATGTGAGCATATCTGATGCATGAGATGCTATATGTTGCATGCTAGTATGGATATATCTGTTGCATGGGGTATGGGTTTATGATGGAGAAAGCGTTCTGGCAGCCTCGCTGCAATCTGGTGACTTTGTCACATTATTATCTGGCAGCCTCGCTGCAATCTGGTCGCCACGTATATATATCTGTTCTGGTGGCCTCGCCACAATATTGTATCTGGTGACCTCGTCACAATATCTGGCAGCCTCGCTGTAAATTATATCTGGCAGCCTCGCTGTAAATATCTGTGGTGTGTAGCGGTTGGGTGGGTCGAGTAGTCTCCCCACATGGTGTAAGGTTGGTACGGGCGTGTTATGGATGGATTTGGGTTGGGTTTCTGTCTGCATATTATTTCTGATCTGTATCTGTTATGGGCCTATGGGCTTAACCTGATTTCTGTAATGGGCAAGGCCCAATTAATCTGATTCTGAGGCTTGATCTGTTTTGGCCTATGGTTGAGATTATGTTATACACTGAGTTGTCAAACTCACCCCCCTTTAATTTCATCTCTGCAGGTAACCCTCAACCATAGTGGGCTTGGAGCAGGGAGAGATTCGGAGTGGCCACAATCTCTGCAAATTCGGTTTTCGTTTAATTCTAAGTATTGAATTATTTTATTTTTGGGTTTTAATTGTAATAAGGCCGCTATTTAATTTCCCTTTATGGTTTATCTTTTTAATCCATATTTTATCGAAACTGCTAGTTATAGGATACGCGGGTTTTAAAAATATTGGCAACGTTTTCAAACGCAACAAGTTTAAAACATGGATAAGTTAAGGGTTAACAAATTGGTTTATCTCAAACTCGCCGTTTTAGTAAAATATCATCTAAGTCATAACAAGCATAAAGGATCATAAGTGTAGTTGTAGGATCATGTGACACACCAGATCTGGTCATAACGTCTAGACCGGGTTTGGGGTGTTGCATTTAGTGGTATCAGAGCCAAGTTACAATAACTCGGCTGTGGATCGGGTCTAAAAATGGAAGTTTTCAAACAATCAAAATAAAGATTTTCGAAAAATCATGTTTTTACATTGTTTCCAAATTACTTGGAACTAGTTTTGATGAACTTCTTTTGTACCAAAAAATGATTCATTTTTTTTAGAATAAATTAAGTTTTCCTATGAAATCTTTCGGAAGAGTGGCACACCGAATCTCCGGCCCAAGCCTGTAAGTTTTCTGAACTTTTCTGATTAATTCTGAAATTCGGATTATATGCCTGACTAAGACTCTATTATGATACTTTAGCTAGGGTATTACTGAAACTATAGAGACTCTGATAGGTGGACTGGGACTGTAGCTAGGCTACCGCGGAAGAAGATAACCTCTGCAATGCTACTTATTCATAAGACATTTATAATAAACACTGAAATATTAATCTGACTCATAAAATTTCTAAAACAGAAAATACGAAATGAGTACGCGAGCAGCTCGTGGTAGGGGCCGTGGACGTGGCCGAGGTAGTGTACGAGCTGAAACTTCATCTTCGGGTCATGCGCCAGCAGCTGATATACCGATACCACCGACAATAGAGGTGGAGTCCCATGATCGAGGTGTTGAGGACGACGCCCTATCGCAAGCGATGCTTCGAGTTCTGGAAAGGGTTGCTGGGGAAAGTACCGGTAATGGATTTCGGGGATCCATTTCTGAGCGACTCCGAGCTAATGGGGCAGAGTTCTTTAGGGGTGTGTCTGGTGTAGCCCCAAATGTGGCTGAATATTGGCTGGAGGCCACAGAGCGAATCATGGACGATCTGGATTGCTCTATGGAGCAGAAGCTGAAAGGAGCCGTGTCGTTGCTTAGAGATGAAGCTTATTAGTGGTGGCTCACGGTAAGAGATGGAACTTCCGATGGTGAGGTAACGTGGGAGCTGTTTAAGAAAGCCTTTAAAGGAAAATATGTTGGGGCTAGCTATGTGGACGCCCGCAGGAAAGAATTCTTGAATCTGGTTCAGGGAAGTAGGACAGTATCTGAGTACGAGGCTGAATTTCTGAGGCTAAGCCGATATGCTTCGGGGATAGTTGCCACTGAGTATGAGCGTAGCGTGCATTTCGAGGATGGTCTGAGAGATGAACTAAGGGTACTGATTGCTCCGCAGAGAGAGCGTAACTTTGCTGCTTTGGTTGAGAAAGCTAAGATAGTTGAGGAAGTAAAGCATACCGAGAGACAGAATCGCGAAAAGGATAGAAACCGCTTTCGGAGGGATTCTGGATCATCAGGTGAGGCTAATAGAAATGTTAAGAGAGCAAGAGTGGTAGAACCAGTGCGAGCGGTGCCAATGAATGCTGTCAAACCGCAGGGTTGTAGGAGTTGTGGTAAGATACATATGGGCGAGTGTCGAAAACGTTCTGGAGCCTGTTTTCGATGTGGGTCGATGGAGCATAGGATTAAGGACTGTCCCGAAGAACCGGATCAAGGACAAGTTATGGCTCAAAGGGTTGTCCAACCAGTGAGGGGTGGACCACCAGCTCCGAGGGGTCGTGGACAAGGTAGAGGCGAAAATGGTAATGGTCGAGGATGAGGAGCACCTGGCAGGGGTGCTAGTTTTGCTGAGGCTCGTCAGCCAGCGCTAGTTTATGCAGCTCGTCATCGAGAGGAGGGTGATGCTCCTGACGTCATAACCGGTATGTTTTTGATTTCTAGTATGCCATACACTGCGTTGATAGATGTTGGATCTACCCATTCTTATGTTGCATGTGCCATGTCTGGGTCGCTGGGAGTGCGTTCTGAGGAGACAGTGAGTGGGGTATCTGTATTAAGTCCGTTGGGTCACTCGGTTAGGGTAGACAAACTGTATAAAGACGTACCTATAGAGACTCAAGGAAAAATCTTTTTTGGAGACTTGATGGAGCTACCTTCCGGAGAATTTGATCTCATCTTGGGAATGGATTGGCTTATAAAGCATAGGGCTACTTTGGATTGTGCTGCAAAGCGAATGAGGCTAAAGACTGCAGAAGATGAGGAAATTATGGTGATAGGAGAACGTAGAGATTATTTGTCAAATGTGGTGTCGGCATTAAGAGCCGAGAAGTGGATTCGAAAAGGATGTGAGGCTTATTTGGCATTCATAAGTCAAGCAAAAACTGAGGAACTAACTGTGGACAAAGTTAGAACCGTTAAGGATTTTCAAGATGTGTTTCCAGAAGAGCTTCCAGGGCTACCTCCGAATCGAGAAGTTGA
Source organism: Gossypium stocksii (assembly GCA_020496765.1). Lineage (NCBI taxonomy): Eukaryota > Viridiplantae > Streptophyta > Magnoliopsida > Malvales > Malvaceae > Gossypium > Gossypium stocksii. The sequence goes on along the minus strand of CM035624.1, from coordinate 59,299,786 downwards.
GTTTGGGATCGACTTGTTGCCTGGTACAGCACCGGTGTCCATTGCACCCTATAGGATGGCACCAAAGGAGTTGGTGGAGTTGAAAGCGCAGATTCAAGAGCTGTTAGATAGAGGTTTCATTAGGCCAAGTGTGTCTCCGTGGGGAGCACCAGTGCTATTCGTAAAGAAGAAGGATGGGTCAATGCGAATGTGCATCGATTATCGGCAGTTGAACAAACTGACGATTAAGAATAAGTACCCGTTGCCAAGAATCGATGATCTGTTCGACCAGCTTAGAGGAGCTTCAGTATTCTCCAAGATTGACCTTCGATCTGGGTACCATCAGTTAAGGGTAAAAGAAGTGGATATACACAAGACAGCATTCAGAACTCGCTATGGTCGCTATGAATTCTTGGTTATGCCATTTGGGCTGACCAATGCACCTGCAGCATTTATGGACCTGATGAATCGAGTGTTCCAGCTATACTTGGATCGATTCGTGGTCGTCTTTATCTACGATATTCTGGTTTATTCTGAATCCGAGGAGAAACATGATGAGCATCTCCGTATCGTGCTGCAAGTGTTAAGGGAAAAGGAGCTTTATGTAAAATTCAGTAAGTGTGAGTTCTGGTTGAGGAAGGTAACCTTCTTGGGTCATGTTGTATCTGCTGAGGGGATTAAGGTAGACCCTCAAAAGATTGAAGCAATTCTGGAGTGGAAACCACCGAGGTCAGTGGCAGAAATTCGAAGTTTTCTGGGTTTAGCTGATACTATAGAAGGTTTATAAAAGGATTTTCTGTGATGGCAGCGCCATTGACAAAACTCGTAAGGAAAGGAGTGCCATTTATTTGGACCGAGCAGCAGCAAGGAGCTTTTGAGAAACTAAAGAAGGTTCTGACCGAGGCACCTGTACTGATTCAACCAGAGTCTGGAAAAGATTTTACCGTGTACAGTGATGCATCACATGTTAGGTTGGGCTGTGTGTTGATGCAAGAGGGTAAAGTGGTTGCTTATGCATCGCGACAGCTTAAACCTCATGAAGTGAACTACCCTACCCATGATCTGGAGTTGGCAGCAGTAATCTTCGCACTTAAGATCTGGCGACATTATCTGTATGGAGAAAGGTGTATTATATACACAGACCATAAGAGTCTTAAGTACTTGTTGACTCAGAAGGAGCTAAATCTTAGGCAACGGAGATGGATTGAGTTGCTTAAGGATTATGATTGTGCGATTGAGTATCATCCAGGCAAAGCTAATGTGGTGGCTGATGCCCTAAGTCGTAGAACTGTATCTGATCTGCGAGCGATGTTTGCACGTTTGAGTCTGTATGATGACGGGAGTCTATTAGCAGAGTTGCAAGTAAGACCAACCTGGGTGGATGAGATTAAGGAAAAGTAGTCAAAGGATGAGTCTCTAGTCTCTCGATTTCAGCAGGTTAAGGATGGGAGTACTTCTGAGTTTGGACTTAACAGTGAGGGAGTTCTATGTTTCCATGGTAGAATCTGTATTCCTAAGGATTCCAAGTTGAGGCAAGCAATTCTGAATGAAGCTCATAAAGGACTGTGTGCTATGCATCCTGGAGGTAATAAGATGTATCATGACCTAAAGGAGTTGTATTGGTGGCCTGGGCTGAAGCTAGAGGTAACAGAATTTGTGGGGAAATGTCTGACTTGTCAGCAAGTGAAAGCGGAACATCAGTTATCTTCTGGACTTCTGCAACCAGTGAAGGTACCACTCTGGAAGTGGGAAAGGGTGACCATGGATTTTGTAAGTGGATTGCCCTTAACGCCGTCAAAGAATGACTCGATTTGGGTGATTGTGGACAGGTTGACTAAATCTGCTCATTTCATCCCTGTACGTACTGATTATTCGCTTCAGAAGTTAGCCAAGTTGTATGTGGCAGAGATTGTGCGACTGCATGGGGTGCCAGTGTCTATTATCTCTGATTGAGATCCTAGATTCACATCTCGGTTCTGGCAAAAGTTGCATGAGGCGTTAGGAACGCGATTGAACTTTAGCACGGCTTTTCATCCTCTGACCATCTATTCAGATTCTAGAAGATATGTTGAGGGGATGTGTTATCGATTTTTGAGGCAGTTGGGAGGATTATTTACCGTTGGCAGAGTTTGCGTATAATAACAGTTATCAGGCTAGTATCCGTATGGCACCTTATGAGGCACTGTATGGGCGTAAGTGTCGTTCACCTAATTGTTGGACTGAATTGGGCGAGCAGCAAGTTCTTGGACCTGAGTTGGTAGCAGAGACTGAAGAGAAGGTCAAGATAATAAGGGATCGGTTAAAAGAGGCATTTGATTGAAAGAAGTCTTACGCGGATTTGAAGCGTAAGGAGATTGAGTATTCAGAAGGTGACATGGTCTTCTTGAAAGTTTCACCTTGGAAGAAGATACTAAGATTCGGGAAGAAAAGCGAGCTAAGTCCGCGGTTTATTGGGCCTTATCAGGTTCTTAAGCGAATAGGCCCGGTGGCGTATCAGTTGGAATTACCTCCAGATTTAAATAGAATCTATGATGTGTTTCACGTATCTATGCTAAGACGATATCGTTCTGACCCTACCCATATTCTACCGGTTGCAGAAATAGAAGTACAGCCTGATCTAACTTTCGAGGAAGAGCCTGTGTAGATTCTTGATCGAGATGTAAAGGTTCTAAGAAGAAAATTAGTCCCATTGGTAAAGGTACTTTGGCGTAATCATGGCAGAGAGGAAGCCACTTGGGAACCAGAGGAGGCAATACGTCAGCAATATCCCCATTTGTTTGGATAAGGTAAATTTCGAGGACGAAATTTCTTTAAGGAGGATAGAGTTGTAACGCCCTAATTTTTGGGTTTTTCTTAGATTGCTCTTTATCTGATAAAATGTTTAAATTCTAGTATTTGGTTGTGTAATACAAGTTTGGAGCGTGGTAATGGGCCTAAGGAAGGCCCATGTGTTGGTTGGAAGCTCAGAAAAATTTTGTATTTTTGACTTAGGAGATAGGGGACTCTTGAAGATAGGTGTTATAAGAAAATAATTGTGAAATAAGACACAAAACAAGTCCTGGTAAAGTGGCAAGGGAGGCGCCACTAAGCTCCTTAAAAAGTGGCGCCTAAGTGAGCTTAGAGGTCAAGGGTTCAAGCTCCAGAGGTTGCAAAGGTGGTGTTTTATTTTTGAGCTTGAACAGGTAAGAATTCGAAGCAAAGTTAAACTCTGCATGGAAGGAATTTGAATCGGTCAATGAGCAAATCAATGAGGGATTTGAGGAGCTTTTGAATTTCAAAAGAGGTGGGTGGTTTAGGGACTCTGCAAGTGCCATTCGGCTAGGGAGTTTGGTGTTGGTGATTTCGGCAATTAGGGGCTTAGTATGCCGATTTCCTAAAGGTTCTCTTTAGGTGTTTTTAGCCGATTTCTTTAGGTTAGTAAAACTCCCTTTCTTTTGTCAATTAGAATAGGTTTTTTGTCACTCTGTTCTTCATTTACTGCTTTAGGAGCCGAATTCCATCACCCCTAAAACCTCCTGTGCCGCATGCTCATTTTGACCGAAACACTCCATTTTCACCTCTTTTCTTCATTCTTCTTCTTCTCCCCTCATATCATAAAACGAACCTCCACCGTTATCTCCTTCTTTAGCTAAATCATTCTCCCTTGTCTCTTCTCTAAACCCCTGTCAACAATTGCAAAAAGAAGCCGAACCCTTTGCAGCGATTGTTCTTTGCCAAGTTGACCACTCCTATTCTTTCCTTTCTTCTAAACCTTTCCATAAGCCAAAACCCTTATTGTGCTTAGCCGAATCCTCTGTACTCTCAACTCTTCCTTTCTTTTACTTAGATCATGACTAAGGGGGGCATCTGGAGGCACTTCTTGAACCGATTAATTCAGTGGTAAGTATTCGGGAACCTCCCTTGCTAGTAGATTTTGTTTTGAAGTAAAAGCCGAAAACCCTCTAAAGGGGGAAGGCTATCGTTTGGACTAAGAGGTCTTATGACCTTTTCTTCTGTTTATATGCGCTAGAGAAGGAAAAAGGGACGTGCTTCAAAGGACTTCGGAGACTGAGCAATTGGACATCGGGATTTAGTCTGTAATCGGCAAAGAGGGGTAAGATTTCAATGTTTTGGGTCATGATAGTCGATTATGGGTAAGGGATTTTTGCTTAATGGTCGTTGGTCATTAAACTAACACTAAGGTGATTAATGATAGGTTTCATACGTGGGTTTCGCCAATTGTTTCAACAAGTAACAGGTGTGTAACTAATCCCAACTGTTAGACTAAAGTGGTAAAAGCCAAAAAGGGCGTAACGTTACCGACATCTGGTGTAAATGACCGAAAACGCATTCGTTTGTTGGTCGAGAGTAACCATTTACTCCATTGGGCTTAACTATGAGTTCGGTGCTGGAGGAATTGCAGAAGGTGCAATTCTGAACGTTTCGATAAGTTGGGCTACAATGGGCCAAGATGGGCCCAATGGGCTTCCGAGCCCAAATCGATTAAGTGACTATTATAGGCTTTCTGGCGACGTGGTTAATGATAACATGCTTAAGTTGGTAAGCTAGACCTAAAAACTAGACTTAACGGGCTTGAGATGATAATGGACTTAGTAAGGCCCATTAGGGGTTTTAGGCTAAAAAGGGCAAAAGTGGAAATTAAGCTTAAAATGGACTTCTGTGGATATCTATGGACTGATAACCAATTGAACATGCGTAAAATCTCTGAAAATATGAAAAAGGACTATAATACCCTTAGGTAGGAAAATTTACCAAAATACCCCTAGGTGTAAAAAGACTATTATACCCCTAGGGTCAATTCTGTATGAAATGTATGATTTCATGTATCTGCATGAGTTACCATTTAATGTGAGCATATCTGATGCATGAGATGCTATATGTTGCATGCTAGTATGGATATATCTGTTGCATGGGGTATGGGTTTATGATGGAGGAAGCGTTCTGGCAGCCTCGCTGCAATCTGGTGACTTTGTCACATTATTATCTGGCAGCCTCGCTGCAATCTGGTGGCCTCGCCACGTATATATATCTGTTCTGGTGGCCTCGCCACAATATTGTATCTGGTGACCTCGTCACAATATCTGGCAGCCTCGTTGCAAATTATATCTGGCAGCCTCGCTGTAAATATCTGTGGTGTGTAGCGGTTGGGTGGGTCGAGTAGTCTCCCCACATGGTGTAAGGTTGGTACGGGGGTGTTATGGATGGATTTGGGTTGGGTTTCTGTCTGCATATTATTTCTGATCTGTATCTGTTATGGGCCTATGGGCTTAACCTGATTTCTATAATGGGCAAGGCCCAATTAATCTGATTCTGAGGCTTGATCTGTTTTGGCCTATGGTTGAGATTATGTTATACACTGAGTTGTCAAACTCACCCCCCTTTAATTTCATCTCTGCAGGTAACCCTCAACCATAGTGTGCTTGGAGCTGGGAGAGATTTGGAGTGGCCACAATCTCTGCAAATTCAGTTTTCGTTTAATTCTAAGTATTGAATTATTTTATTTTTGGGTTTTAATTGTAATAAGGCCGCTATTTAATTTCCCTTTATGGTTTATCTTTTTAATCCATATTTTATCGAAACGGCTAGTTATAGGCTGCGCGGGTTTTAAAAATATTGGCAACGTTTTCAAACGCAACAAGTTTAAAACATGGATAAGTTAAGGGTTAACAAATTGGTTTCTCTCAAACTCGCCGTTTTAGTAAAATATCATCTAAGTCATAACAAACATAAAGGATCATAAGTGTAGTTGTAGGATCATGTGACACACCAGATCTGGTCATAACGTCTAGACCGGGTTTGGGGTGTTACATATGGTACCAATGAGGGTACATTGGTTCGGCACTTATTAGGTTGGTTTTTATGTGTTTTTAGCTCGATTAATGTTATTTTGAATTGGTATTTGAGTTTCTTAAGGTCGAAGCAACTTGAAATGGTAAACTTGTGTTTTAAGGTTCATTTTAGGGTCACATAGGCGTGTGGCTTAGCCGTGTGTGACACACGGCCATGCGACGTGACCGTGTGTCCCCTGTAGGTTCAAGGCATACAAGATAGGCAATTATAAGGCCTTGCACACGGGTTGGCACACGGGCATGTGAAGTCATTTCGTGGCGTACACAGCTTGGCACTGGGGAGTGTGGCTTGGTCGTGTGACCTAAGTTAGTGAGTTAAACGGGCATGGGCACGGGTTGGGACATGACCGTGTGTCCATATTTCAAATATCCACACGGCCTGAGACACAGGCGTGTATCTCAACCGTGTGACCCCTACAGTCCAAAATTTTTAACTTTTTCCTAAAATTTCCAAATGTTCTCGATTTAGTCTCGGATTATTTCTACGGTAGTTTTAAGGCTTCAAGGGCTCGATTGAGGGACATTATGAACGTATTTGAATGAAATTTGATTATGTTAATATTAATGTATGATTTGAATAGTTTAGCATTTCGTTTGTCCGGTAATGTTCTTCAACCCTATTTCAGCTACAGATATGGTTTAGGGGTGTTACAATTTGCACCTCGATAGGTAAAACAGCCTCTATGCCATACACTAACGAAAATGGAATAGCTCCGGTCAAAGTCCTCACTGATGTATGGTATGCGTAGAGAGCAAAAGGGAGTTTCTCATGCCAATCCCTATACATTTATGTTGTCGTGGAAATGATCTTCTTGATATTCTTATTTGTGACCTCAATTGCCCCATTCATTTTTGGACGATATGGCACAGAATTATGATGCTTGATCTTAAACTGTGTGCAAACCTCTTCTATTAAGGCATTGTTCAAGTTCTTGGCATTATGTGAGATATTTTTTTTTTGGTAAACCGCACCTACAAATGACCTCTTTTTTCAGAAATTTAGAGATCACTAATCGAGTTACATTGACATATGCAGCGGCTTCGACCCACTTGGTGAAATAATCAATCACTGCAAAGATTAAGCGATGCTCGTTTAATGCTTTTGATGTGATGGGACCAATGACATCTGTGCCCCATATTGAGAACTGTCAAGGAGGTGCTAAGACATGAAGATTGGTAGGAGGAGCGTTAATACTATCTCCATAAATCTAGCATTTATGACATTTCCAAGCATAATTTAAACAATCTCATTCCAACATCAACCAAAAATATCCAGCCCTCATGATTTCTCTTGCCATCATATGTTCGTTACTATGTGCTCCACATACTCCATCATGGATTTCATTCATTATCTGATTCGCCTCATTTGTGTTGGCACATCTCAACAGGGTTTGGTCATATCCTCTTTTGTACAAAAACTCACCGTCCAAGAAGAAACCCATAGCCAGCCTCCTAATTATTCGTTTATCATTTTTTGAGGCACAATTCGGGTATTGCTTGCATTGTAAATACTACTTAATGTTAACATACCATGATTTCTCACCCGTTCCTAATTCTACTCCCACACAGTGGGCCAGCGAGTCATTGACCTTTAGCTATATAGGTTGCAATTCTGTTTTAGATCCTCAGCAAAACATGGCGGCTAGAGTAGCTAATACATATGTTAACTAGTTTTCTTCTCTTAGCAAATGGCAAAATTAGATAGCATCAAACTTTTTTATTAGCCCATGCACATATGTTTGATAGTGAATTAGCTTGGAATCTCTTGTTTCCCATTCTCCTCTTAATTGATAAACAACTAACGTTGAGTCACCAAAAACTTGTAAAACCCTGATCTTGTTCTCAATGGCGATCTTAAGTGCTAAAATGCATGCCTCGTATTCAACTGCATTGTTTGTATAGGTGAACATCAGTTTAGCTGTAGCGGGTAAGTACTAGCCACTTGGGCTACCCTAATCCCTTGCCCCATCATGTTGGATGCTCCATCAAAATACACCATTCAAATTTCTTCTTCACACCTCAAAAATTACATGATCTCTTCATTTGGGAAATCAAAATTCATGGGCTCGTATTCCTCTTTAGCATGATCTGCCAGAAATTCCATGGCTATGCTTCTTTTTATAGCTTTTTGGGACACGTAAATGATGTAATACTCGGATAATACCACTTACCAATGAGCAACTCTTCCTAACAATGATGGCTTCTCGAAAATGTACTTCAAAGGGTCCAACTTTACAGTGAGGAATGTGGTGTGATACAACATGTATTGCCTTAGTCCATGCACGATCCCTGCTAAACCGTAACACATCTTTTTTAGATAGGAATTCTTGGCCTCATATTCTGTGAACTTCTTGCTCAGATAATAGATTCAGTGCTCTTTCTTCTTTGAACCTTTTCGTTGCCCCAGGACACAACATATAAAATTAACCAGCACTACCCAATACAAAATCAAAGGTCTTCTAGGCACCAGAAGAATCAAAATTGGTAGCTTAGCTAGATACTCTTTCACTTTCTTGAATGCTTTTTGACAGTAGCCCATTCACCATCGCTATCCTTACATAAGAGATTGAAGATGGGATCACATTTATACGTCAACTATGAGATGAAACGAGACACATAATTTAACTGTCCCAAAAAACCTCTTACTTCATTTTGAGTTTTAGGGGGTGTCAAATCTTAAATTTCTCAAACCTTGTCTGAATTTATTTCAATTCCCCATTCACTCAATACGAAATCCAACAGCTTCCCCGACTTTACCCCAAAAATACATTTTTCTGGATTTAATCTTAATTTATATTTCCTCAATCTTTCAAATAGTTTACGGAGGTTTTTCACATGACTTTCCTCCTTGTCAAACTTTGCTATCATATCGTCAACATAAACTTCAATCTCTTTATGCATTATGTCATGAAATAGTGTCACCATTGCTCGTTGATACGTGGTCCTAATATTTTTTAAACCAAACGGCATGACCCTGTAACAAAAAGTTACCAAATTCATGATGAATGTGGTCTTTTCCATGTCCTCTCTCACCATTTTGATTTGATTATACCCAGAGAATCCATCCATGAAAGAGAAAACATAATGTTTAGTAGTGTTATGAACCAGTCTGTCTATATGAGGTAGCGAAAAATTATCCTTTGGGGTGGCTCAATTCAAATCTTTATAATCGACGCACATTCTGACTTTCCCATCCTTTTTAAGCATTGGTACAATATTCGCCACCCTCTCTGGGTATTTAGCTACTTCTAGAAATCTCACATCGAACTGTTTCTTGACCTCTTCTTTAATCTTCAACAGCATCTCAGGTTTCATCCTTATCAACTTTTGGTATACGGGCTTGCAATCTGATTTCAAATGTAGCCTATGTTCCATGATATTGGTGTCCAATTCTAGCATATCTTGGTATGACCATGCAAAGATATCTAAGAACTCAACGAGTAGATCTTTCAACAATTTCCTTTCTTACCTCATCATCACCTATATTGATTAAATCTATTCCTTCTAAATAGGGTTTTATAAACTTCTTTTCTTGTTCAACTAGCTTCAAAAACTCATCCGGTACAACTTCCTCCTCTTCTGTCTCATGATTGTTATAGTGAACATAATTATAAGAATGTGATTCAAAGATTTCATTAGATCATTTATCAATTCATGAGGTATATCCCTGAAATAATTTTGAGTATGTATATTGGTATATGAATGAAAACGATTAAATGAATAAAAGTGACTAGGGACATGATCCAAATTTGACTTCATTAAAGAGAAAATAGTTTTACATGGATTTTTTAAGGAACTTAAATTAACTGAACAATATTAAACTTTGATATAAAAACTCTTAAAAACAATTACATCTCGGAGGACTCAAGGATAACAGGTAACGGTATGAGCTGTCAGTTGTCCAAGGCAGAAGGGTCGTAGCGAACCCAGTCTCTTAAAATCGGCACCCTATCACCAATCGTGTTTAGATTCACTACATCTCTATTAATCATTAACTTGACCAAGGTCCTTTCCTGGTACTCGAATCCCACTGAGTAAAAGGTCTCAAATAGTGTAGTACATATCAAAGGAGGTTTCACCACCTTCTTTCTAGTCATGCGGGTCAACCTTTTTGCTCTCTGTTCTTTTCACATCCTCTCGACTTCCTCCCTCATGGGCTTATATCACAATACTATTGTATCCTTCTGAGTGGGAAAAAAAAGGGTTCTAAGATACCTTGTAGTTGTTTTCCCAAACCTAAGTGGATTTTCCAACCCTTCCCTACTGTCTAGGCAACTAACGTGTTCGTTGTTTGTGGCACATGAGGCTTAGGGGCTCACATTCCCTCTGCCACATAAGATGCAATGGCCATGTCAAAAGTCTGGAAAGAACTCTCTATTGCATCATCACCCACTTCTATGAAAGGAGAATTTGGCAAGCTAGCTACTGGCAGGTCTTCTTCACCTCGCATGATGCAAAAATTCTAATCGACTACAAATTTGAATATTTGGTGCAAGAAAGATGGTATCACCCTAGTCGAATGAATCTAGGGGTGTCCCAACAACATATTGTAAGAAGGCATTATATCCATCACCTGAAAGCGAATAAGGAAAATTAATGGCTTATACCAACAAGGAAATCTCTATTTTGACAATCACTCTTCTTTTGGTGCCATCAAAAGCTCACACCACTAAAGGGCTGGATACCATGTACGAGGGGTCCACATGCAGCTTAGACAATATTGACAAAGGCAAGATGTTGATCGATGACCCATTGTTGATTAGGACTCTAACCATGGAATAGACTTTACACTTTACTGATATGTGCAGTTCCTTGGTACTTCCTCTTCCATTTGGGGGTATTTCATCGTTATTGAAAGATATGTAATTTGAGACCAAAATGCTCCATACTAAGTGACTGACATTATCTACCGACATGTTTTGAGTGACATAAGCTTGCTTTAGAACTCGTACAAGAGCCTCCCGGTGTGGCTCCGAGTTCAAAAGTAATGACAGCAAAGAAATGCTTATTGGAGTTTTGTTCAACTGCTTGACCATGCTATATTCATTGTGAATTATCAGACACAAAAATTTGTTAACTCCATCATTTTTGACTTCTCCCTTTTGGTCTTCCCTCGTTTCTTTATCGATTTCTTTATCGCCAATTTTTGGTTGATTTTTGGAAGTCACTTCCTTACCATGGGGTTCTTTCCCCACTGTGTTTGGCTTGTAACAATGCTCGCTTCAAGTTATGCCACTGAGTCCTAAGATGTTAGAGGCATCAGATCCAACCACCTCATAATCATATCTCCAAGGAACTTGTTGGTCACTTCCATGCTTAATAGGGCCAGGAACCCTAATGACCAACTCATCATCCTCTACGACTTTAAGGTAAACCCTTTTCCAATTGGGGTTTTCTTTCCATATACGATGGTGATAGGTTTCGCATCTAATGTGTTTATCTCATTGGTCATAACACCCGCCCATATCTCTAGCTGGAAAGAATCCAAGAGACATTGTATATGTGTAACACCCCTAACCCGTATCCATTGTTAAAATAGGGTTACGAAGCATTACCGGAGTTTACAATTCAAACGGATAGAAAATTTCAAGCATTTCATAACATATCAAATAGCATATTAAAACCAAGTCAAATCATACAGATTATCCCTTATACAGGCCCTAAATATGTATTAGAAACACGTTGGAACTAAATCAAAAACTCAAGAAATTTTTCAGAAAACATTAAAAATTTTCAACACTACAAGGGTCATACGGCCGTGTGACTCACACGATCAAGAGACACGCTTGTGTCTCAGGCCATGTGGGCATTCAAAATAGGGACACACGACCATGTCCCAGCCCGTGTCCATGCCCGTATAACTCTTTGACTTGGTCACACAGCTAAGCCACACGCTTATGTGCCAGGCCGTGTGCTAGGTCATGTAACAGCCTGACTTACAACCCTTTGAAAGCTACAGGGGACACACGACTGTGTCACTTGACCGTGTGTTACATATGGCTGAGACATACGCCTATGTATTTGTCCATGTGGACAAAGATAGGCCATTTTACAAGCCAGTTTTCTCACCCAATTTGGCATGTGCCTACACTCCACATTGCATATAATTACAAGCCATATCAAGGCATCCAAATCAAGAATAAACAAGTCATATACATGTGGTATAATATCATACAACCAATATGCCCATAGGCACCTCAAATGACAATATATAAACCTGTCCAACTTAGCATTCAATTTGACCAAATAATCAACTAACTTGTAAGCATATTTGCATAATTACGTATCATATAATTTACTTATCAGAACACAATCATTTGACACCAAAATGCCATTCTATAATTAGCTTCAATAGACATTTAAGCTATACAAACAAAATACCAATTCTCAACAAGTTACAAGCCATATATATCTTGCATATTTATCTATCATATCATCTTCCATCATTCAACCATAATAAGCAAACCGTCAACCATATTAAAGCTAATATTTACATTCCAAAACCAAACTCATACCGTTATCAAAGTGCCAAAACATAAGCCAAACAAATGGCCATTTCAACAACTAAACATATAGGCCAACATTAGCCAAAAATACCTATACATGCCATTATAACCAAAATTAAACATCCAAATGTACCAAAAGAGCCGATGGATAGTGTGATATAGGTCTGACAAGCTTCTAACCTGAACAAGCTTTCGATTCACTATAAAACACAGAAAATAACATAGAGTAAGCATTTAAGGTTAGTAAGTTCATATAACTTAGAATTTAACTTACCATTTGATCACATAATAGGTAAGTAACAAAGTATATCCCAACACATTTTTGGCCAAATGCCTAAGCACATATACACCAACCATATTAGCCATTTAAATACATATATAAACCAATAATCATGGATGAGCTCAACAATTAATCAAGTTCCATCTACATGTATCATCCATTTCATATATCTATATATCATGTATCTTATGTGTATACCTGTAATAGTTTGTATTAAACTCATATCATTTCGTATCAGAATATTGCTCGTTGAACCATTTAGAATATCGTTGGATACTCGGGACAGCTTACACATAGTGTGCTAGCTCATTAGTTGTAGTCTGTCAATTCGTGTACATGTATGCTCATACAAGCTGTGAATCGGTATGCTCACTTGAGCATTAGATCGGTATGCTCTCAAAAGCTATAAATTAGTATGCTCTTATGAGCTATAAATCGGTATGCTCTCACCAACTGTGGAGGACTGTAAATTGAAAAATATATAGGATTTTTCCTATGTAATTTATCACCTTCTTACTTAAATTTGTTGTTAAAACCAAGTAATTGTTTAATAAATTAATGAAATATGTGGAAATATGAAATTAAGACAGAAATTATTAAAATGTGATTTTATGCTTTATTATAGAGTTTTCATGCATAAAATGGCTTTATATTTATTTGAGTATATTATATTTTTAAGACATAAAATGGGTCATGCATGATTAAATTAAATAATAAAATATAAAATTATATTTAATAATTCATTTTAAAATATTTCATTAATAATTTGGGTTTTAATTAATTATTTAAATTGGATAAATTATATTCTTTGGTCCTCTAATTTATTGATTTATTTTCGACAGGTCTGATAACTTTATTGGATTACAAAAACCATCCAAATTGGAGACCAAGTCAACCTAATTTCAGCTACACATGGCTGTCCACACAAACCACTTTTTGGTTTAATTACACAAGGTCCTTGCAATGTTGATGAAATTAGAGATTTGGCCAAAGATTTACACTTGACCGAGTCTCAGTCCTGAGTTGTTATGGCATTTGAATTGCTTAAAAATCAAGCCAAAATCCACTAATCATGATCGGACACTCATTGAAGAAGCTTGAAGAGACTAAACCTAGCTATTTTTAGCAAACTACTCTCTTCACCTATAAATAAGACCCAATTTCACCATTCATCATCATCCTTCATCCCTCATCATTCTCTCTTCTCTCAATTCTCTTAGCATTTTCCATTCCCCATGCCTAGCATCATCTCTTCATAAAGATTTTAGTAATTAAGCCTCTTAAAGAGCCCTTGGTCGGCCACCTTGGAGAGCCATCAGCAAAGGAGCAAAACAAAGGAACGAAAGAGCCCTCGTTAGTCAGAGTCTTGGGTGACAGCCACTTTGATTTGGGTTTAATCTTTCTTTTCTTTGATTTAATTTGAAAATGTTTACTATGTGTTCTTTGTTCTTGTTTACAACAATGTTAGCTTAATTTTATTTAAGCTAGGATGATTGTTTTGATTAAATAATATTTATTTGATTTAGGCTTATGATATTTTTGCCTCAATCGATCATGTTTTCAATTAAAATCAAAGTTTGCATTTCGTTCATACGTGATTAGATAGCACCTGAATTAGTTGAGCGATCCTAACCAGATAACAGCTAGTGGACACATAATTGAAATGTGCATGCTCAATTTAGATCCTAACCCTATTAAATTGCAGGTTGCATAACAACTCTATCCCAGCTCTATTATCTGCATAGTTTTTAGATTTGTGTGATTAAACTGTTTCAAACCTAACACGTCCCTATTACCTCGCACGAATGCTAAGAAACCTTTAGTAAATAAGGATCAGTAAAATGCGTATTTACTATGTAAAGGATTCTGAAAGGACCTAATGTGGTTTCTAAACTCATGAAAGATCGAGTTGTCATGGAATGTTTTTCTGAATGTTATTAAGCATGTTGCTAATAAATTGAGTTTAATTAAAGTAATTGTCCTAGTTTATTTATGTTATAATTGTTGCATATTGTGTTTAATTTTGCTAAAATCTATTTCATTCATATAGTTTGCATATTTAGGATAATTTGCATTAGGGATCATTGCATATAGTTTAATATATTTAATTTGAATCATCACTACTTAATCATATTGTATTTTTAAATTTACCAAGTTGTTAATATACTTTTACAATTAAGTGATTTAACACAAATACAATCCCTATGGAGATGATAACTTTGTACTTACTTATTACTTGATAACGACTGCGTACACTTGCACAAACCTACACGTTACAAGTATCCACAGTACATGCAGGACTTCAGCCAAATCATGTAACCCTAACAACATGTCATTTGTATCTTACATATTCTTATGGTTCAAACAGGGCTCGGTAACTGTCATACGTAATTGTATATGCAATCGTTAATTATGTAGAAAATTTTATAACATTATATATATTTCAATTAAAAACATATCAACACGATTTAATTACTCAAACTTACCTCGATAAGTATACGTAGATACGGAAGCGATTAATTAAAGACTTTCTCTTTGCCCTAATCTAACTCCGTACGAGGTCTAACTAGATCTATACGAATAAATTTAACTCAATTCAACATATAATTCATTAAATTTAATCCAAAACAAATTTTTGGCAAAATTACCATTTTGTCCCTATACTTTTAATTTATTTGCAATTTAATCCTTAGCTCGGAAAATGAAATTCATGCAATTTTACCCCTACCCAAGCCTAGCTGATTATTATACAAATTTATTGTAGCCCACATATTTCATAAATTCACAAATCATATCATGAATTTATCACATTTTTCAATTTAACCCTTAATTGACAATTTCATCAAAAATCTCTTTACAAAAGTTGTTTATCTAACAACAACCATCCATTTCCTATCATCAAACATCAAAACTCATGTATATTCAACAATGGAAAAACCCTAACAGTTTAACAGTTTCACAAATTACTCTCCGGGCTAGCTAGATTAAGCTATAACGACCCCAAAAACATAGAAATCATCAAAAATAGGACAAAAATACATACCAAAGCAAAGGAAAATAGAGTTGTCAAAACTTCAAGCTCCCATGGCTATTTTCTCCTTTTAATTTTGGTTGAGAAAGATGAAAAAAAGGTGATGGCTTTGTTTAATTTGATTAATTTTATCATTATTTACCTATTTACTAATTTAACCTTTAAAAACATTAAAAATTTCACAATTGCCAAGCCATCATATTCCACTAACACATTTATGGTCTAATTACCATATAAGGACTTTTGTTTTAAAGTTCTATAGCTATTTAATGCCTTTAGCTATTAGAACTCAACTTTTTCACTTTACGCGATTTAGTCCTTTTTATCAAATTGAGCATGTAAACAGCAAAATTTCTTAACAAAATTTTTATACAGTATTACTATCATACTATAGGCAATAAAATAATAATAAAATAAATTTTTTGACTTCAAATTTTTTTCCCAAAACCACTATTTTGATTTCACTGAAAACGGGCTAGTACTAAATGTTGGGCAAACTTGGATAGAGTGTCCTCGAGCTCCTTGACGGAATTTGCATATTTGATCCATATCAATTCCCACTACAGACTTGGGTGGCTCAGTCGAAATTAAATTTGACTTTCTCAATATGTCAAAGAGTCATTCGAGTGGAGTTGTGATTTCTTCCACTTTTCTCCTTTGAAGGCTCTTTTCTTTAGTTATAGCATTAACTATTCGATCATGGTTTGGTAATGGATTCGTGTTAACATTCGGTGTATTCTCTCACTGGAAATTTATCTTTCCCGCACTTATAAGATCTTGCACCTTATATTTTAGCACTAAACAGTTCTCGAATGTATGACATGGATTGCCAAAGTGATACTCACATCGAGTAGTGGCATCATACCACTCTGGAAATGGCAGTTGCATTGGTTCTTTGTGTTTAGGTACAATGAGGTGCTTCTCCACTAGAATTGGAAAAAGTTCTGCATAGGAGATGGGAATTAGATCAAACACATGCCTCTCTTGTGGCGGCCTTAATTTACCTTGTGGTCTGTGTGGATCGGGTTGGGATAGTTAACATGGTGGGGATTTGTAACAGCTCGATTTTGGGCCTAGTTGGAATAGTGGTTTCAGGACCACAAATCTGATGATTATTGTTATATTTTTATGGTCTACAATTTCACGAAATGATTTCACGAAAATCTCATTCGAAAATTTTGATGTTTGGGCACTCAATTTAGTCAAAAGGACTAAATTGTAAAAAGTGTAAAACTTGAGTTCTAGAAGCTAGTGGTGTCTAATTACTATGAAATTCTAAATTGGAGGTCCTTAAATGGTAATTAAACCATTGGATAATTTCTTCGACAATGGACATGAGATAGGTGAAATAGAATATTTTTAAGTTAAGGGCAATTTGGTCATTTCGTGATTAAAATGAATTAAAAACAAAATTAAAAGCCAATTTTTGTCCATCCTCAACCCCATCGCCGAATTTCACAAGGGGAAACCATGGCTAGGGTTTTTTAAGCTTCCAAGCTCGATTATCAAGAAAAACGAAGTTTAGACTTAGAACGGGGGAAAACCAAGTATTGGACAATTTGGTCATTTTTGCCATTTTAGGTTGAGGTAAGTTCGTATGTTAATAAATATTATTTATATTTGTTAATTATGCAACATTATTATATATTTGATTATATTATGAAAATTAAAGTAAACGTTTGAATTAGTAAAACACGCAGGATCGACTACGATCGTTGCATAGTGAAATATGAATTGACGGTAAAAGACCATGGTTAGACCATGGCAATGTGCTAAGTGAAATAATTTCATGGCATCTAAGTGAAATAAGTCCATGGCAATGTGCTAAGTGAAATAAGTCTAATGTAACACCCCTAACACGTGTCCGTCGTCGGAAAGGGGTTACGAGGTATTACCAAACTAAACCCAACTTTCGGATAATCATAGGTACACATAGAAATTAATCATCTTAAAACATCACAATTGAACATATACTAAATCAAACAAAAAATTACAAGTTACACATAAATTAAAAACATACAACCATAATCGTTGTCAAATTGCCGGATATAACCATAAGAATTTAAACATCTCATTATTCATTACTTAAAACCAAACATACATGCAATCCTTAATGTAATTCTATCTAAACCAACTTACTTATTAAAAACCAAAGTTACTAATCATATGGTCATTTTCTAAATCTTTAGCAAAATATTTATATATATTGATACAATACATATTAACTATTCGTTCAACATTTTAGCATATAGACTAAAATTTTAACATGCTATTATCACATATAAATCAAATTAGAAAAAATGATATTCAAAACTAATTTAATAGCCACATATTCGGCTAAATATATAAAAATCTATATAGCCAAAACAATCCAACTTTAATGATAAATACATGACACCTCAAATATTTAACATCCACCTAAAGTTAATTCACCGATTTGCTGAAATCAAAAATGGTTGTTTCTCAAGCTTTTCATTACACCTAAAATCATATTTGCCACCAATGAACAAGGACATACAAATATTGTCCATACTTACTTCATCACATAACCGAATATCAATATTCAAAATTATATCCATTTACCTAATATATTTTCAACTTATTTTTTTAATATAAATCACTCAATAAAATATCCAACCACAATTTCACATCATACAAATGATACCAAACACATATACTTTGGCATAATTTCATCAACATTGACAAATATATATATATACCATAGTTCACATATAAACATATAAAATGACCAAAACATCAAAACCACAACCAAATATGTTTTTGGTATATTCAAACTTAAAACCGAACTTAACATAAATAAACAAGCCATTTTTGCATGGCTTAATATACACACATCATTCAAAATATATCCAAAATGTAGTATAGCCTATACATGCCATAGGTTTTCAAGTTTATCTTTTAAAGATACCGATAAACAGACGATAGTGTGATTAACTTCGCTAACGATCACCGAGCCTGTAACAGATCTCCAAAATCTATAAAACACGGACAAAAGTGAACGCACAAAGTAAGCAAACATAGTTTAGTAAGTCTTAAGCAAATAAAAAACTCATTAACATTAGAAGATCATTATAACATATATATATATATAAAACCATGCATTAATTCATCTAGGTCGAATACACATATAAATTATATATATATATATATATAACCATGCATTAATTCATCTAGGTCGAATACACATATAACTACTAACATAGCTATCTTCCACCTTTAAGGTCACCAACTCATTTTTCATTTTTTTAACCGAATATATTCATATATTAATGCCCAAGCTCATAAATCTTCACTAAAAAATCACATGCAATAATACTTGGCCGATTATATACTTTTATAAATACATGAACTTCCATTTTCAACTCATATAATTTGTATCACAAATATAATGACCAACTTACCTTATTTCACAAGAGTAAATATCTAACACATACCTGTTCACTTTAGCTCGATTACCCATTCATAAATTGATACACTTAAAGGATCAGCAAACTCGCACACTCAGTGTCAGTTATATATATTCAAACTTTGTAACGTATCGCACACTTAGTGCCATCATATAGCCGTAGCTAATATATATTCTCGCACACTTAGTGCTATATTTCATACGATCATTTCCGCACATTAATTTCACTGAGTACAATTCAGCATATAAAACTCATATTTATTTATAATTAACAGCACATATTTGCTTAATAACTTACCTTGGACAACGAAAATCGTAATGGGACGATTAGTCGACGACTTTGGTTTTCCTCCGATCCAAATTCGACTTCTTTAGTTCTTGATCTAAATGTATTCAACATAAACTAATTCAATCATAATTCCATTCAATTTAGTCCAAAAACACATAATTGGGAAAATTACCATTTTGCCCTTAACATTTTACACTTTTTACAATTTAGTCCGAATTGTATAAAACAAAAAATATTCAAAATTTGACCACACTATGCCTAGGCTAAACCTTCCTTATGCTCATACAAGTCCATACATTTTATTTATTTTACATTTAAGTCCATCAATTTTATTTTTTTTGCAATTTAGCCCTAATTACTCTAATTCATCAAAAATTCCAATACAAAACATATTAATCCAAAACATATATTTCATAATTCATCATCAAGCATCACAAAACACAAATATTCATCAATGGTATAACTCAAAATATTCATCAAAATTAGAAATTCAAGCATGGGTCGGATAGTATTCGAAGCAACGATCTCAAAAATGTAAAAATTATCAAAAAATGAACAAAACAAACCTTGAATTTAAGCTTCCAAATGGCCAAAACTCACAAAGCTTATTTTCTTTTCTTTCTTTTGATATTTGGTCATGAAACAAATAAAAATAAATGCATGTTGTTTATTTTATGTTTTATTATAACATATTTTATCATATATTAACATATTTACCAAAATGCCATTAATTTAATATAAACAAACATTTTACTATTTCATGCATACCAAACCGGCCATGTAACACCCCTAACCCGAATCCGTCACTGGAATCGAGTACAAGGCATTACTGGATTCAGAACAATATTTACAGGAATAACCCGTGATTTGGTCGCAGAATCACATACAATTCAATTCATAATCACCCTTATCGGGGTTGTCAAACACATTACGCACATTACAGACGATTAGGATTCGAATCCTATCATTATCGAATGCTAAGAAAAATTCTCACTTTTAAAACACAGTCACACGCCCGTGTGACTCCTGGCACGGCCGTGTTATTAGACCGTGTGGTCTCCACACGCCCATGCTCGACAACTGTGGACTAATCTGTCCAATTTACCACGACCACTACACACGACCGTTTAAAGGCCGTGTACCCTACACGACCGTTTAAAGGCCGTGTACCCCACACGGTTGAGACACACGGCCGTGTCTCCTACCCGTGTAGCTCACTAAAAATTAATTCAAGGTGCAGGGGAGGCACGGTCCATGGACACGCCCGTAGGGTCAGGCCGTGTATAGCCCACGGCCTAGGCACGCCCGTGCCATGTACCAATGGAACATTCTGCTAAATCCCACACGGCCATGGCACACGCTCATGTGTCCTGCCGTGTAGGCCGTGTCAGGCGATTTACCCAGCCTTTACCTCCCTAAAACACAACTTATAACATTAATATTCAAAATTCTACATTTGGGCACATAACTTATAACATTAATATTCAAAATACTACATTAGGGCACATAACTTATAAGGTTACAAAATATCAATTCTAATGTTCATCTATACATGCCATAATTTACATTTTAAAATCACAAAATATACCAAAAGGAACTTGATAGTGTGTAGCATACTCCGACGTCTCGATCCCAATCTAACCAACTTGGAAATCTAGAAGGAAAGGAAAAAGGAAGGGGTAAGCTACGAGGAGCTTAGTAAGTCATATGAAATTCAAGCAATACAACAATTCACTATCTTATTTACTCCACCATGATAAATGTCATCACATATCATTGAACAATTATACTTAGTCACTACACACTTTTTGCACATCAATCATACACATTTTTAACGATGCCAATCACAGTATACAGTATCATTTCATTTCACCTACATGTTCACTTAGCATACAATATAGTTAGTCTAATCCCATTGAGCAATTTCAGAATACAACTGGATATACAAAGGTTAGCACATAAGTGCTGAACAGACATGGCAGAGCCATGAAGTAGCTGAAGCTACTAACAGTAGGGTAGCCGAAGCTACAATCAGTAACAGTACAGAAGTTAACCACGGGCCTGCTCACATAAGCTGACAGGTGTATGCAACACATGCAAGCCCACCTAGCACCCGGGTAACTATAACAGTTAGAACAGTGGGGCCCTCTAGTGACATGTCACCTATATCTATGTCTATTCCTACTTGCTCAATCGGGACTTACAGTCAATTCAACATTCCATATATTCAGTGACAGTATCCAATATTCAATCATCTCGTAATGCAATTATCAGTACATCAACACAAAAACAAATAATTAAGCTGGATTAATTGAATTAACTAGAATTACATATAACTTACTTGGATGTCAAAAGATTTACTTCTCGAATTTAATCGAAGACTTTCTCTTTTCCCTGATCACGGGCTCTCTCAGACTTTTCTTGATCTAAATACATACATATACACGTATATCAATTATTTATTTCAATACAGTCACAATTCACATTTGGGGCAAATTTCCAAATTTACCCCTCAACTTTACAATAATTACAATTTAGTCCCATAACATAAAAATCTCAATTTCTTTATTCCAAGGACTTATAAAGCCCATTTTCACAATTATGACACTCAAATATTCATTATTTCACACATTTAGGAACAATTTGTAATTTCTACAAATTAGTCCCTTTTCCTGTACTATCATTCACTTTCACCCCATAAAACATGCATATGACACTTAAACCTTCTATTATCTACCATTAGTGAGCTAGACATACTCATATCACAAATGAGTAAATTTTTATACCTCAATTTTTCTTCAAATAAATGGTAGAATCATGAAATCCAAGCTTAAATGAACTCAAAAATACAAAAATAATTGAAAATGTGACTAAATTGCACTTACAATGAAGCTTGGAAAATCAAAGAACCCTTGGCTATGGAGGCTTCAATTTTCGGTAGCACATAAGGAGAAGAATGAGAAAGATGATGATTTATTTTAACGGGTTTTGTCATTATTCACTAATGACTATTTTACCCTTCAAACCATTTCTTAAGATATTTTTCCATGTAATGCTATTTTGGTCAAAATCACCATTTAATGGACTAATTGCAACATGAATACTTTCTATTTCATAAAACTCTTCAATTAAATCATTTAATCATACACAATGCATATTTTTCACCTATTGCAATTTGATCCTTAACACACAATCAATCACCAAAACAGTAAAATTTCCAAACAGTATTTTCCCACCAGCATTCAATCAAACAGATATCATCAAAAATTCACATAATTAAAAATTTTCACTTCGGATTCATGGTTACGAAACCACTATTCCACTAACCCCTAATTCAGGTTATTACAGGCCACTACTTTAAATTATGACCAATTTACAATATAAACACTTCAATTTATAAAAACATCATCAAATTGGCACTTACACATTTGGCTACCAAATTTTCATTTTACGCGATTAGGCCCTTTTATTAAATCGAGCATCCAAAAGATAAAATTTTTGAACGAAGTTTTAGTAGACACAAATTCACACATTATAACCACCAAAAATAATTTTAAAATATTTTTCTAACTCGAATTCGTGGTCTCGAAACCACTATTCCAAGTAGGGTAAAAAATTGGGCTGTTACTTCGTCCCCGAAAATCTTACCGTTGAATAGGTTCAGATAACATTCTTTCATTACTTCTTCTGGCTCCCAAGTTGCCTCTTCAACTCTGTGTTTATGCCACAATACTTTTATTAACAGAATTGTCTTACTTCGTAACTCTTTCACTTCGCGAGCCAGAATGCAGATCGGTTCTTCCTCATAAGCCATATCGGACTTAATCTCAATCTTTGACGGATTTAACACATGTGAAGGATTAGATCTGTACCATCGAAGCATCAAAACATGAAATACATCATGAATCTTTTTTAGCGCAGGTCGCAACAACAGTCTATACGCAACCAGCCCAATCCGCTCTATAACCTCATACGGCTTAATAAATCTCAGACTCAATTTGCCTTTATGACTGAATTTGAGTATTTTCTTCCATGACGAGACTTTCAAAAACACCTTGTCTCCGATCTAAAACTCTATATCTTTACATTTCAAATCCGTATACGATTTCTGATAATCTGATGCTATTTTCAAACTTTTGCGGATCACTTTTACTTTCTGTTCAGTCTCTTTAATCAAATCAACCCTGTGTATATTGTTTTCGTTGAGTTCAGTCCAGTACAAAGGTGTATAACATTTACGACCGTACAAAACCTCGTAAGGTGTCATTTTGATACTCGATTGAAAACTATTATTGTACGCAAATTCAATCAGAGGCAAGTATCGTTCCTACGAACCTTCGAACTCGAGAATGCAACATCTCAACATATCCTCCAGTATCTAAATAATTCGCTTGGACTGACCATCTGTCTGAGGATGGAAAGCAGTGCTAAAATGCAATTTACTACCTAGTGCATCCTACAGTTTCTTCCAAAATCACGATGTAAACCTCGAATCTCTATCCAAAACAATAGAAATAGGTACTCTGTGTAGTCTCACAATCTAAGAAATATATAGTTTAGTGAGCTTATCAAGCGAATAATATGTACAAACCAAAACAAAGTAAGCCAATTTAGTCAATCTATCCACAATAACCCAGATTGCATCTTTCTTGCTCGGTGCCAATGGTAAATCGGATACAAAATTCATAGTGACTTTGTCCCATTTCCACTCAGGTATCATGATCGGCTGAAGCAATCCAGAAGGTACCTGATGCTTGGCTTTTACTTACTGACATATTAAACATTTCAAAATAAAGTTAGAAATGTCTTATTTCATACCGTGCCACCAATAGTGCTGTTTTAGATCATTCTAAATTTTCGTACTACCCAGGTGAACAGATAACCAACTGTTATGAGCTTCTTTCAAAATCATCTGAATCAACTCTGTATTTCTTAAAACACATATTCAATTTCTGAACCGTAAACATTCCTCAACATCAACTTGAAATTTCGAATCAACATTCAAATCACATTGAGCCCACTTCGCCAACAAATCATTATCGACTTTCTGAGCTTCGTAAACCTATTGAATAAATAACAGTCTCGCTTTTAACACGGCTATTATCACACCATCATCTGACATAGGCATATGTGCATTCATTGTATGCAAAGCAAATAGGGATTTTTGACTTAGAGCATCAGCAACAACATTAGCCTTTCCCGGATGATAGTCAATCACAAGCTCATAATCTTTTAGCAACTCTAACCATCGACGCTGTCTCAAATTCAGATCTTTCTGAGTCATCAAATATTTTAGGCTTTTATGATCGGAATAAACATGACATTTCTCACCGAACAGATAATGACACCATATTTTCAATGCAAGCACAATAGCTGCCAACTCTAGATCGTACGTCAAATAGTTCTTTTCATGCGGCTTTAACTGTCTCTAGGCATAACCTATAACTTTTCCTTCTTGCATCAAAACGCAACCCAAACCATTTAAAGATGCATCACTATAAATAACAAATTCTTTACCCAATAGAACTAGAGCTTCGGTCAAAAGAGCTTTCAACTGATTAAAACTTTTCTGGCACTTTCTTGACCACTCGAACTTAACATCTTTCTGTAGTAGGTTTGTCATCGGGGTTACAATCATCGAGAAACCTTTCATGAACCGTCTATAGTAACCAGCAAGTCCCAGAAAACTTCAGACTTCAGAAACATTTTTTGGAGGTTTCCAATCAAGTATAGTCGAAATCTTACTCAGATCAACCCGAATACTTGATGTTGATACGACATGGCCCAGAAAACTAACTTCACGTAACCAGAACTCACATTTACTGAACTTCACATACAACTGTTTATCTTGGAAAGTCTGTAACACAAGTCTAAAATTTCGACATGCTTGGTTTCATCATGAGAATAAATCAAAATATCATCTATGAACACAACTACAAATCGATCTAGATACTGTCTGAAGATCTGATTCATCAAATCCATGAAAACAATAGGTGCATTAGTAAGTCTGAAAGGCATAACCAAAATCTCATAGTGTCTGTACCTCGTTCAGAAAGCAATTTTTGGCACATCGGAGTCTTTTACTCGCAACTGATAGTAGCCTGATCTCAAGTCTATTTTTGAAAACACTATAGCCCCTTTTAACTGATCGAATAAGTCGTCAATCCGTGGCAACGAATATTTATTCTTTATAATCACCTTATTGAGTTGTCGGTAACTGATGCACATTCTCATAGTTTCGTCTTTCTTTTTCACAAATAGAACTGGCACACCCCAGGGAAAGAAACTCGGTCACGCGAAACCTCTATATATCAACTCTTGCAACTGAGCTTTCAATTCTTTTAATTCAGTCCGTCATTCTGTACGGAGCTATAGAAATCGGAGTCGTCCCCGGCACTAATTCAAACTCTACCTCTCGAATCGACGGTAAACCAAGTAATTCTTTAGGAAACACATCCGAATATTCGCACACAATCGGTACTGATTCAATCTTCTTTTTGGTCACTTTAATATCAAGCACATAAGAAAAGTAAGCTTCACAACCTTTTCTCACATATTTTTGAGCTAACACCGAAGATATCACAACCTTTTCTGAAAAATTTCTTGAGTTTTTTATTTAGTCCCAACGTGTTTTTAATACATATTTAGGGCCTCGAGGGCTCGTATAAGGGATAATCTATATGATTTAACTTAGTTTTAATATGCTATTTGATATGTTATGAAATGCTTGAAATTTTCTGTCCGTTTGAATTGTAAACTTTGGTAACGCTTCGTAACCCTATTTTGACAATGGATACGGGTTAAGGGTGTTACACATATACAGTGTCTCTTGGATTCTTTCCAGCTAGAGATACGGGAGGGTGTTATAACCAATGAGATAAACACATTAGATGCGAAACCTATCACCATCGTATATGGAAAGAAAACCCCAATTGGAAAAGAGTTTACCTCAAAGGTCGTAGAGGATGATGTGTTGGTCATTAGGGTTCTCGGCCCTATTAAGCATGGAGGTGACCAACAAGTTCCTTGGAGATATGATTATGAGGTGGTTGGATCTAATGCCTCTAACATCTTAGGACTCAGTGGCATAACTTGAAGCGAGCATTGTTACAAGCCAAACACAGTGGGGAAAGAACCCCGTGGTAAGGAAGTGACTTCCGAAAATCAACCAAAAATTGGCGATAAAGAAGTCGGTAAGGAAACGAGGGAGGACCAAAAGGGAGAAGTCGAGAATGATGAAGTTAACAAATTTTTATGTCTGATAAAGCACAACGAATATAGCATGGTCAAGCAGTTGAATAAAACTCCAATAAGAATTTCTTTGATGTCACTACTTTTGAACTCGAAACCACACCAAGAGGCTCTTGTACGAGTTCTAAGACAAGCTTATGTCGCTCACAACATGTCGGTAGATAATGTTAGTCACTTAGCAGGGAGCATTTTGGTCTCAAATTACATATCTTTTAATAATGATGAAAGACCCCCAAATAGAAGAGGAAGTCCCAAGGCACTGCACATATCAGTAAAGTGTAAAGCCTATTCCATGGTTAGAGTCTTAATCAACAATGGGTCATCGATCAACATCTTGCCTTTGTCAACATTGTCTAAGCTGCCTGTAAACCCCTCGTACATGGTATCGAGCCCTTTAGTGGTGCGAGCTTTTAATGGCACTAAAAGAAGAGTGATTGGCAAAATAGAGATTTCCTTGTTGGTATAAGCCGTTAATTTTCCTTATTCGCTTTCAGGTGATGGATATAATGCCTTCTTACAATATGTTGTTGGGATGCCCCTAAATTCATTCGACTAGGGTGATACCATTGTTCTTACACCAAATATTGAAATTTGTAGTCGATTAGAATTTTTGCATCGTGCAAGGCGAAGAGGACCTGTCAGTAGCTATCTTGCCAAATTCTCCTTTCATAGAAGTGGGTGATGATGCAATAGAGAGTTCTTTCCAGACCTTTGAGATGGCCACTGCATCTTACATGGCAGAGGGAATGCGAGCCCCTAAGCCTCATGTGCCACAAACAACGAACATGTTATTTGCCTAGACAGTAGGGAAGGATACAATACTGATAACTATTGTTGTAGGCAAATTCCACCAAAGGCAAATATTTTTCCCAATTACCCTCGAACTCTAAAACACAACATCGAAGCATATCTTTAAGAACTTAGATTACCCTCTCAGATTGGCCATCAGTCTGCGGGTGAAATGCGGTACTAAAATTTAACTTCGTACCTAATGCTTCTTGTAACTTTTTCCAAAATCTCGAGGTGAACCTCAGATCTCTATCCGAGATGATAGACATAGGTACCCTATGTAACCTCACAATTTCAGCAACATATAATTCAGCCAATTTATCAAGTGAATAATCCACACGTACCAGTATGAAGTGAGCTGACTTCATCAATCTGTCCACAATAACCCACACCGCATCTTTCTTTTCCAGTGTCAAAGGCAGCCATGTCACAAAATCCATAGTAATCCGATCCCACTTCCACTCAGGAATCATTACTGGCTGAAGCAAACCCGAAGGTACTTGATGCTCCGCCTTCACCTGTTGGCAGATCAGACACTTTGTCACAAATTCTGAAATGCCCTTTTTCATGGCCGGCCACCAATACAATTTCTTCAAGTCATTATAAATTTTTGTGCTACCCAGATGTACAGATAAACAACCATTATGTGCCTCAAGTAAAATTTCCCGAATCAACTCCTCATCTCTAGGAACCCAAATTCCATAATGAAACATCAAGTAATCATTCGAACCAACTCGAAAATCTGAGTTATCACCCGTCTCACACTGAACCCTCTTGGCTTGCAATTCATCATCATTTTTTTAAGCTTCATAAATCAGCTGTAGAAATATTGGCTTAGCCCTCAATTCTTCTAATATAGAACCATCACCAGACAAGGTCAAACTCATGCCCATAGCTCTCAAAGCACATAAGGACTTTCTGCTCAAAGCATCCGCAACCACATTTGCCTTTTCGGGATGATACTCAATTACTAGCTCATAATCCTTTAACAATTCAAGCCACCTCCATTGTCTCAAGTTCAATTCCTTTTTATTCATCAAGTATTTCAAACTTTTGTGGTCGGTAAAAATCTGACATTTCTCACCATACAAATAATGGCGCCAAATCTTCAAAGCAAAGACGATAGCGGCCAACTCTAATTCATGTGCCGGGTAGTTCCTTTCATGTGGTTTTAATTGCCTCAGAGCATAGACCACCACCTTGCCCTCTTGCATCAGTACACATCCGAGGCCATTTTGTGACGCATCACTATAAATCACAAACTCCTTTCCCGACTCAGGTTGCACTAGCACTGGTGCTTCAGTCAATTTAGCTTTCAATTGGTCAAAACTTTGTTGACATCTTTCGGTCCGCTCAAATTTTACATCCTTTTGAAGCAGCTTGGTCACAGGAGAAGCAACCATAGAAAAACCCTCGACAAATCGTCGGTAATAGCCAGCTAAACCCAGAAAGCTTCTAACCTTGGTTACATTCTTTAGCGGCTTCCAATCAATAATTTTTGAAATCTTGCTTTTATCTACCCGAATACCATCACCTGAGACCATGTGTCCCAAAAACCCAACTTCATGTACTGTTGCTAAATTTGGCAAATAAATTTTCTTTTCTCAAAATTTGCAATACCGTCCTTAAGTGCTTGGCATGTTCTGACTCGTGCCGTGAATAGATCGATATGTCGTCTATGAACACCACTACATATCAGATTCATACTGGCCATACCATGTTCTGAAATCAGTCTTCAGGATATCAGATTCCTTAACCTACAGCTGGTAATAGCTACATCTCAAGTCAATCTCAGAGAACACCGTTGCTCCCTTTAATTGGACGAACAAATCATCAATTCTTGGCAATGGATACTTGTTCTTCATAGTCAACTTATTGAGCTACCTATAATCAATACAAAGCCTCATCGACCCATCCTTCTTTTTTACGAACAATACAGGTGCACCTCAAGGAGAGAAACTTGGCCTCACAAATCCCTTTTCTGTTAACTCTTGCAACTAAGCCTTTAACTCTATCAATTCTGTCAGAGCCATCCTATATGGAGAAATGGAAATAGGTGCAGTCCCAGGTAACAAATCAATAGCAAACTCAATTTCTTTGACAGGAGGTAACCCAGGTAACTCTTCCAGAAACATGTCTGAAAATTCAGAAACTATGGGCATAGATTCAAGTCTCAATTCTGACACCTCAGTATTCAACACATATGCTAGATAAGCCTCGCACCCTTTTCTCATGCATTTTCGAGCAGACATGCAAGAAATTACCACTGACATTTTAATCAACCCATCTATTCCAACCCACAGAATTTCACCACTTTCACATTTCAGCTCAAGAGTTTTCTGTCTACAATTTACCTTAACATCATGTAAAGTCAACCAATCTATGCCCAAAATAATATCAAACTCATCAAATGGAAACAACATCAAATTAGCCGGAAAACAGTAACCCTGAGTCATCAAAGGACAATTCTTGCAAACCTTATCTACCAATACAAATTTGCCTAACGGGTTCAACACCTTAATAACAATTTTAGTCAACTCAACAGGAAATGTCATACTGTGCAATAATTTTTCACAAATATAAGAATGAGTGGAGCCTGGGTCTATCAATGCAATAACATCAATATTATAAAGTAAGAATGTGCCGGTAATCATGTCCGGAGATGATGCCTCTTTACGAGCTCGCATAGCATAAGCTCTACTAGGTGTTTTTGTCTCAGATCTCACAGTTGTTTCTTTCACTGTACTCTTACCACTAGTTCCACCTTCGACGTTCCTTGGCGGTCTACCCTTACTAGCAGTGAGACTTGATCTAACACCTTGAAATTTCTCATCTCCTACACTCTCAGGGTAATCTCTAATAAAATGATCTATGGAACCACACCTAAAACAAGCCGGGTTAGGTCCCCAACACTCATTAGTGTATCGTCTACCATAGCCCTGACACTCAGGTCTATCAACCCTTACGTTACCCACACTAGCCATTTGATGTAGCCTGGGCTTTAGAACCTGAATATGCTTTACCCTGATCTTAGTGTGACTGTCCAACTAAAACTATCATTCAAGGATTCATTTCTTTCGACCTTTTTGATGAAGATTGGAAGGACTTACTCATTGGTCTCTTTCGAGCATCTCGAGCCTCAATAGTTGCTTTTCTCTTCTCTTTATTTAGCTCCTCAGCCTTGTATGCTCTGTCAACTAACACCACAAATTCTTTTAGTTCTAGAATTCCCACCAGCACTTTGATATCCTTATTGAGCCTGTCCTCAAACCTTCTACACAACATCGCCTCAGTAAAAACATATTCTTGTGCATATTTGCTAAGTCTGACAAATTCACGCTTATACTCAGCCACAGTCATCTTACCTTGTTTCAACTCGAGGAACTCTTTCCATTTTTGATCCATAAATATCTGAGTTATATACTTTTTGCAAAATTCCTCCAAAAAGAAATCCTACGTCACTTTCTCCCTTGGGACCGCAAATATTAATGTCTTCCACCAACGATAGGTCGAATCTTTCAATAAGGACATGGAACATTTTAGATACTCCTCAGGTGTACAAGATAATTCCTCAAATACTCTCTTGGAATTTTTGAGCCAAAACTCTATTCTCTCTGGATCATCATCCCCACTAGCTCTAAACTCTTCAGCTCCTTGTTTTCGAATTTTATCTACTGGAGGTTTTATCAACCTTACCATATCAACACCCTATGGGGCTACGGGGACCGGTTGTGGTATAGGCGAGGGAGGAGGGGGTTGAGCATTAGGGTTTGCTCTAACGAAATTGGTATACCAATCATTCATCATTCGGAGAAAGGCATCACGAGCCTCGTCTCCTTGACTCATAGTCTCATTTCTACTCTCTATCGGCACAATCCCTTACGCGGGAGCTGGCGTATTACTAGCTGCATCATCAACCGTAGCTCGTTAGGGATCCATTACTATATGAAACCAAATCACGGCTAAGAAAAGTCAAGAGTCACCACACTATCATAATATATCTATGGCATGCATAGCTAGACACACCCACAATGCTACGGTAGTCCGAGAACCGACTAAACCATATCTCTGATACAACTAAATGTAACACCCCTTACCCGGGTTTATCACTTTACCCGAGCACGAGGCATTACCAGACAATATCACCATCAATCATGCACAATCGAAACATAATTTTTCAATCCAATTTAAAACTTATTCGTAAAATATTGTACCACCCTTAAAGTGGGCCTACGAGGCCTAAAACATAGTTTGGGAATGGTCCGAGACCAAATCGAGAACTTAGAAAAATTTTGGAAATTTTGACCTAATACAGGGCACACGCCCTTGTGGAACAAGGGAACGCTCATGTAAGCAGGCTGTGTGGTCACACACGTCCGTGTCCCCTACTCGTGTTAAATTATTGGAAAATTATTTTTCATTTTGAACCTACAGGGTTTTCACACAGCCGAGCATACGCCCGTGTCCTTTGCTCGTGTCTATCACACGGCCTTGACATGCCCTTATGGCCTCCCCGTGTGAAAAACTAGGACAATCTGTTTATGACTTCAGCATGCAATTTTTGTCACACGGCCACGGGACACACCCGTGTGACTAGGCTATGTAACATCCTTAATCTCTGAAAATCCCATGCAAAATTCACACGCCCTATACATATGGCCATGGGAGCTAGCCATGTGGCCATAAGTTAGGCTATTTTCGAAACCATACTTTGCCCCAAAGCACATACTATCTCTACTATTTTTAACACCACACAACAAACACATCTTTAGACATTTTGTAACGCACTGATTTTCGAGATTTTTGGGGTTAATAAGATTTTTGGTGAAGTTGGGAAATTTTGTGTTTTGATTGCTAAAATGGTGTTTGGGTGTGTTAGTGGGCCTTTAGGAAGCCCAGACTTCGGTTAAAAATTGATAAAAATATTTAAGTATGTTTTAAGTAAAAAGGGGGAACTGGGTCAAAAAGGCCCTTAAGAAAAACTGTCTAAAATATATCGCAGAGGGAGCCTTGGTAGAGTGGCAAGGTGGCGCCACTAAAGCTCCTAAAAAAGTGGCGCCTAGATGGGTATTGAAGGACAAGGGTTCGAGTTGCAAGGTAGGCTTATTGCTCTTTTTAATTTTTAAGCATGTGCCGGACATATGACTAATTTAAGTAAGAATTTCGGCAAGGGCTTTTAGGGGCTTGGGCCGATTACTCAAGTGTGATATTAGGGTTATATCTTTTTCTATTTTCTGTCATGAGAGTTAGGGTTAGCCACCTTAGGAATTATTTTTCTCTTCTACTACCAGAAAAGTTAAAATTTGCCTCCCTAGGAAGCTCATAGCTGAATTCTTTCTCTCCACCTCTACCATTACTTTTCTTCACTTTCCTTCTTCCTTTTTGTTTTATTCCTTAGCCAAAACCTCCTCATCCCCTCATTCATCTTCTCTTTTGATCACACCCTCCATAAAATCACCATAATCAATTTCCTTAAAAAGCTGAAGTCCCAAAAAGAACTCACATTTGTGCCGAATCCTTCTAAGCCGAATTACCCCTGTTCCCTTCACCTGTTGTGGCTGATTACTACATCCCCTTGAGCCACATCATTTTTGACACCATCACCCAGATCCATAATCTAAATCATCTTCTTCACTAGTTGAAAATCTGAAATCACCATAACCATAGGACCTTTTGGCCGAATTCCTAGATCTCAGAAATTTAGTTTTTATCTGCGTATAAGGGTTAGATCTACTCAGATCTGAGTTAGAATCAAGGTAAATCCAGTGGTAAGTGGTTATCAATCTGAGTTAGAATCAAGGTAAATCCAGTGGTAAGTGGTTATCAACTCAGATCTTTAAGATATTTCATACTTTGGAAAAGCCGAAAGTCCCTAAAGTTAGGGAGGTTGTCAATTTAGTCTATCAGTGATTTAAAGTAGTATTTTGGTTCTTTTTGGGTGTTAGTTAGCAAGGAAGGTGATCAAGCAAGAAATGAAAGGCATCGGTATCATCAGATCTAGATCTAGTGCATCTAAATCGACAGAGGTAAGTTTTCATGGCCATTAAGGGTGTGGCCGAATGTGGTAAGGGATTTTGGTTGTAGTTTTTCGTAGATCTATTGATTAATCACTTAGATAATGGATTGTAGGAATGGGCGCATAGGAAATCTCGTCAGTGGAACTGCAAAACAGGTGTGTGCTTCAAACACCTTCATTGCTCAAATCGGCAAAAGCCGAAAACTGAAATGCCGAAGTTTCGGCATTTTGAGGGCTTGTAAGCGTGTGAATGCTCTCAATTTGGTAGGAAAAAGTTGGATTTGGAACCGGCACTGATAGGAGAGTTTACCGCAGAATTTTGGACACTTTGGTAAGTTGGGCCTCAGTGGGCCGAATATAGGCCCAATGGGCTTTTGGGCCCATTTGGGATAAGAATAGGTTTAAAGGTAATAATATGGACTATAGTCATAAAAACTGTTAAAATAAGTAATGGATTAAAGATTAAGACTTAAATGGGCTTAACGGGCTAATTAACATGGTAGGGCCCATTAGGGGTTTTAGGGCCTAAGGGCTAAAACTGATAAACTAAATTAAATGAGTTTCTGTAACAACCACTGTAATAGTAAAGGCTGTAATAATAATAAAAACTGTAATAAGAGAATAGAATTACTGAAATACCCTTAGGGTGAGAAATTACTGATTTACCCCTAGGTGGAAAATTACCATTATACCCTAGGGCTAGAATCGACTGTACTATTGACATGACTGTTTCTGTTACTGCATATCATGATGTATGTATGTCTGATGCATGGGTTGGGTTTATATTGGAGGAAGTGTGAGTGGCACTGCCATGTTACTGAAAGGGTTTATGCCTCATACTGTTCTGAAAGGGGCTTTGCCTCGTACTGTTCTGAAAGGGGCTTTGCCTTGTATACTGTTTATCTGAGCAGCCATGCTGTAACTGTGGTGTGTAGGCTGGGTGGGTCGAGTTATTCCCCACATGGTGTGTTGGAAGGTACGGGTGGTGTTTAGCGGTTGGTGGGTTGAATAGTCTCCCTAATTGGGTTACATTCATACTGTTATACCGTACTGTACTGTTATGGGCCTATGGGCCAAACTGTTATATGAATAGGGGTTTGGCCCAGTATCTGTTATAGGGCTTTGGCCTAGTATCTGTAATCTGAATAGGGCTTCGGCCCAATAACTGACTGAGACCAGTTAGGGCTCAGGCCTAGTGGGCTCGAGCCGATGTGGGCTTTGGTTGGGTTCTGCACACACTGAGTTTCCCCAAACTCACCCTTTTCTTTTCCATCCTTGCAAGAGAGCCCTAGAGCGTGACTTGGAGGCTGAGAGGGAGTCAGAGTGGCCATGAAGACTGAACTCACATTTTAATTGGTTTATTAATTTAATTACTTTTTACTATTGGTTTAATTTTGTTATGGGTTGTAATAAGGCCACTATACCTTTTTTTATTTGGGATTTTCAACTGTTTTATTTCAACCACAAATACACACCATTTTTGAAAATTAAACAAACATTTTCTTAACCAATCTAACATTACAAATGGCTAAGCAGGATAACAAGGTTAAAATGAATCGCTTAACAAATGAAATAGAGATTAAGTTGAATAATTATTAAAACAGGAATTTCCAAAAATCAAGCGTTGCTTTTCAAAACTCACCATCGGACTTAGTAATTAGGGCGGCGTAGGATAGTCTACGTGCTGTAGCACACCGGACATAGCCATAATGTTTGGGCCGAGTTCGGGGTGTTACATTTAGTGGTATCAGAGCCATGTTGCAACAACTCGGCTGTGGATCGGGTCCAAAAAGGGTTTTCAAAAATTTAGAGTCCAGAAGGGTATTTTTGAAAAATCAGATTTTCAAAAAATTTTTGGTTTTAAAAAGGTTTTTTTCCTTCAAATTGTAGTTTTTAAAACAATTTGTTTTGAAACATTGATTTTTAAAGAGGCCTCAAACTATTTGATCTAATAAATCGGAAAGTGGCACACTAAATTCCCGGCTCCAAGTTGTAAGCATGTCCTGCTTTAAAT
This sequence comes from Gossypium stocksii, assembly GCA_020496765.1. NCBI lineage: Eukaryota > Viridiplantae > Streptophyta > Magnoliopsida > Malvales > Malvaceae > Gossypium > Gossypium stocksii. The sequence continues at coordinate 59,264,355 of CM035624.1, read as the reverse complement.
TTTATACTGTACTAAAAATAAAACTGTAGATAGTACTGAGCCTTAGATATAATACTATAGGTGAGGTAGTATTAAGGCTATAAAACTGAGACTGTAGGGTAAACTAAACCCTAGGAAATTGAGACAGTAGCTAGGCTACGATCACGCGAACACAACTCTGAAACTTTATCTGTTCATAAGATATTCTGTAATAAACAACTGAAACATTAACTGATGTCATAAAATTCGTAAATCAGATAATCGATATGAGTACTAGAGCTGCTCGTGGACGAGGCCGTGGATGAGGCCGAGTTAGTGCTCAAACTGGATCGTCGTCTTCTGAGCATATGCCAGCTGGAGAGGCACGACCACCAGTTGAGGATAATAGGCCGTACGACTGGGCCGCAGGGGACGACGCTGTGTCCCAGGCCATGCTGAGAGTTCTGGAAAGGGTGGCTGGAGCCAGTGTCGGGGCCATGAATAGGGGGTCCATTTCTGAGCGACTCCGGGCCAATAGAGCGGAAGTTTTTAGGGGCATATCTGGAGTGGCCCCGAATGTGGCTGAATACTGGCTGGAAGCCACGGAGTGAATTATGGATGACTTAGACTGCTCAGTGGAGCAGAAGTTAAAAGGAGCAGTATCGTTGCTGAGGGACGAGGCGTATCAATGGTGGATCACCGTGAGAGAGGGTACCCCAGCTGAGAGGGTAACCTGGGAATTGTTCAAGTAGTCTTTCAAGGCGAAATATGTTGGGGCTAGTTATGTGGACGCACGAAGGAAGGAATTTCTGAACCTAACCCAGGGTAGTAAGACTGTGGCTGAATATGAGGCAGAATTTCTGCGATTAAGTTGGTATACTAATGGCATTGTTTCCACTGAGTATGAGCGCAGTGTTCGATTTGAGGATGGCCTCAGAGATGAGCTGAGAGTATTGACAGCACCGCAGAGGGAGCGCGACTTTGTTACACCGGTGGAGAAGGCTAAGCTAGCCGAGGAAGTGAAGTAAGCTGAAAGGCAGAATCGCGATAGGGATCGCAACCATTTTAAGAGAGATTCTAGAACATCAGGAGCTGCAAACCGAAATTTTAAGAGGGCTAGAGTAGAAGAACCAGTGCGAGCTGTGCCAGTGAATGTTGTTAGACCACAAGCTTGTGGAGACTGTGGCAGAGTTTATCGAGGAGAATGCTGGAAACACAGTGGAGCTTGTTTTCGTTGTGGGTCTAAGGATCATCAAGTTAAGGACTACCCACAGAAGCCAGCTCAGGCTGAAGCTGTTGATCAGAGGGTTGCTCAGCCTGTGCGAGGAGGACTGCCACCGCCAAGGGGCCGTGGTCAAGGTAGAGGAGGCAATGGTAATGGACATGGTCGTGGAGCACCTGGCAGGGGTGCTGGTAATGCTGAGGCTCGTCAGCCAGCCTTAGTGTATGCTGCTCGCCGTCGCAAGGAGGGTGATGCATCTGATGTTATAACTGGTACGTTCTTAATATCTCATACACCATATACTGCTTTAATTGATGTGGGTTCGACGCATTCGTATGTTGCTTGTGAAATTTCTGGGTCGTTGGGTGTGCATTCTGAGGAGACTGTGAGTGGGGTCATAGTAGTTAGTCCTTTAGGTCACTTTGTTAAAGTAGACAAACTATTTAGGGAAGTGCCTTTAGAGACTCAGGGTAGGATCTTTACTGGAGATTTAATGGAGCTACCTTTTGGAGAATTCGCTTGATTTTGGGCATGGACTGGTTAACCAAGCACAAGGCAACGCTGGATTGCGCAGCCAAAAGAATAGTATTGAGAATAACCGAAGGCAAGGAGGTGATGGTTATTGGTGAACGTATGGACTATTTGTCCAATGTGGTTTCTATCTTAAGGGCTGAAAGGTTGATGCGCAAAGGTTGTGAAGCATATCTGGCGTTCGTAAGTCAAACTGAACCCGAAGGGGTGACAGTAGAGACAGTGAGGACTGTTAATGAATTTCAAGATGTATTTCCTGAGGAGCTTCCTGGATTACCTCCTAACCGAGAAGTTGAATTTGGGATAGATCTGTTGCCTGGAACAGCTCTAGTGTCCATTGCACCTTACAGAATGGCACCAAAGGAGCTAGTGGAATTGAAAGCCCAGATTCAAGAGTTGTTAGATAGGGGCTTCATTAGACCGAGTGTGTCTCCATGGGAAGCACCGGAGCTGTTCGTAAAAAAGAAAGATGGAACGATGCGTATGTGCATTGATTATCACCAGTTGAACAAACTGACGATAAAGAACAAGTACCCTCTGCCGAGAATAGATGATTTGTTCGACCAACTTTAAGGAGCTTCGATGTTTTCCAAGATCGACCTTCGGTCTGGGTACCACCAGTTAAGGGTAAAGGAGGTGGATGTGCATAAAACGGCATTCAGAACTCGCTATAGTCACTACGAGTTTTTGGTTATGCCATTTGGATTGACGAATGCACCGGCAGCTTTTATGGACTTAATGAATCGAGTTTTCCAGCCGTACTTGGATCGATTCGTGGTCGTCTTTATTGACGATATATTGGTGTATTTGGAGATAGAAGAGAAGCACGATGAGCATCTTCGAATTGTCCTGCAAATTCTGAGAGAAAAACAACTGTATGCGAAATTTAGTAAGTGTGAATTTTGGCTGCGAGAAGTGACTTTTCTGGGGCATGTTGTTTTCGCTGAGGAAATTAGAGTGGATCCTCGCAAGATTGAGGAAGTTCTGGATTGGAAGCCGCCAAGGACGGTGTCTAAAATTCGTAGTTTTCTGGGTTTGGCAGGTTATTATAGAAGGTTTGTTGAGGGGTTTTCTATCATCGCGGCTCCGTTAACGAAATTGTTAAGGAATGGAGTAGCCTTTAATTGGACTGAGAGGCAGCAAGAAGCTTTTGACAAGCTGAAAAAGGTGTTGACTGAGGCACCAGTATTGATTCAGCCGAAAACTGGGAAGGACTTTACGGTTTATAGTGATGCTTCGCATGTGGGGTTAGGTTATGTGTTGATGCAAGAGGGTAAGGTGGTTGCTTATGCTTCACGGCAGCTTAAGCCTCATGAAGCGAATTACCCTATGCATGATTTGGAGTTGGCAGCGGTGGTGTTTGCATTGAAAATCTAGAGACACTACCTTTATGGGGAAAAGTGTATTATATACACTGACCATAAAAGTCTTAAATATCTATTAACTCAGAAGGAGTTGAATCTTAGGCAACGGAGATGGATAGAGTTGCTTAAGGACTATGACTGTTCGATTGAATACCACCCTAGCAAGGCTAATGTAGTGGCTGATGCACTGAGTCGAAGAACCGTTGTTGAGTTAAAGGCCATGTTTGCTCATTTGAGTTTGTACGATGACGGGAGTTTGCTAGCAGAGTTGCAAGTAAGACCGACTTGGACTGAGAGGATCAAAGAGTTACAGTTGAAGGATTATTCGTTGATTCCTCGATTTTAGCAAATCAAGAATGGTGAGAGTGAGGATTTTAGATTGAATTCTGATGGGGTTCTTTATTTTCGTGGGAGAATTTGCGTTCCTAAGGACTCTGATTTAAGGCAGTTGATTTTGGGAGAGGCTCATGGTGGACCTTGTGCTATGCACCCTAGAGGTAATAAATTGTATAAAGATTTGCGAGAGGTTTATTGGTGGCCTGGACTTAAGCGAGAGGTGACTGAGTTCGTTGGGAAATGTCTGACGTGTCAGCAAGTTAAAGCTGAGCACCAATTGCCTTCTGGATTGTTGCAGCCAGTGAAGATTCTGTAGTGGAAATGGGAAAGAGTAACGATGGATTTTGTGAGTGGGTTGCCTTTGACACCTTCGAAGAAAGACTCTGTATGGGTAATCATGGATAGATTGGCGAAGTCTGCTCACTTTATACCGGTTAGAACTGATTACTCACTTTAGAAGTTGGCCAAGCTGTATGTAGCCGAGATTGTGTGTTTGCATGGGGTGCCAGTTTCGATAATTTCTGATCGAGATCCTAGATTTACATCTCGATTTTGGAAGAAGTTGCATGAGGCGTTAGGTACGCGATTGGACTTCAGTACTGCATTTCACCCTTAGACAGATGGTCAGTCCAAAAGGGTCATTCAAGTGTTGGAAGATATGCTAAGAGGATGCGTTATTGACTTTCTTGGTAGTTGGGAAGATTATTTACCGTTGGCGGAATTTGCATACAACAACAGCTATCAAGCAAGTATTCAGATGGCTCCATATGAGGCACTTTATAGGTGAAGATGTCGTACTCCTACTTGTTGGACAAAGTTGGGAGAGCGCCAAGTTCTTGGACCAGAATTAGTGGCAGATACAGAGAGCAAGGTTAAACTGATTCGTGATCGGTTAAAGGAAGCATCTGATAGGCAAAAGTCATATGCTGAATTTAAGCGTAAGGAAATTGAGTTTGCTATTGGAGATAGAGTATTCCTTAAGGTTTCACCGTGGAAGAAGGTCTTGAGGTTTGGTAAAAAGGGCAAATTAAGTCCGCGTTTATTAGGCCTTATAGGATTCTCAAGCGGATTGGGCCAGTAGCATATCAGTTGGAGTTGCCACCAGAGTTGGATCGTATCCATGACATTTTTCACGTGTCCATGCTAAGACAGTATCAGTCGGACCCTTCGCATATTGTACCAGTGGAGGAGATTGCAGTAAATACCGATTTGACCTTCGAGGAGGAACCCGTGGAGATCTTGGATCGTGAAGTCAAAGTCTTGAGGCGGAAGTTGGTTCCGTTGGTAAAGGTGCTATGGTGTAATCATGGTAGAGAAGAAGCTACTTGGAAGCCAGAGGAGACTATGCGTCAACAATACCCTCAGTTATTGGGATCAGGTAAATTTCGAGGTCAAAATTTCTTTAAGGGGGTAGAGTTGTAATGCCCTAATTTTCGGGATTTTTAGGGTTAATGAGATTTTTGGTGAAGTTGGGAAATTTTGTGTTTTGATTGCTAAAATGGTGTTTGGATGTGTTAGTGGGCCTTTAGGAAGCCCAAACTTCGGTTAAAAATCGATAAAAATATTTAAGTACGTTTTAAGTAAAAAGGGGGAACTGGGTCAAAAGGACCTTTAAGAAAAACTGTGTAAAATATATCGCAAAGGGAGTCTTGGTAGAGTGGCAAGGTGGCGCCACTAAAGCTCCTAAAAAAGTGGTGCCTAGATGGGTATTGAAGGACAAGGGTTCGAGTTGCAAGGTAGGCTTATTGCTCTTTTTAATTTTTAAGCATGTGCCGGACATGTGACTAATTTAAGTAGGAATTTCGGCAAGGGCTTTTAGGGGCTTGGGCCGATTACTCAAGTGTGATATTAGGGTTATATCTTTTTCTATTTTCTGTCATGAGAGTTAGGGTTAGCCACCTTAGGAATTATTTTTCTCTTCTACTGTCAGAAAAGTCAAAATTTGCCTCCCTAGGAAGCTCATAGCCGAATTTTTTCTCTCCACCTCTACCATTACTTTTCTTCACTTTCCTTCTTCCTCTTTGATTTATTCCTTAGTCGAAACCCCCTCATCCCCTCATTCATCTTCTCTTTTGATCACACCCTCCATAAAATCACCATAATCAATTTCCTTAAAAAACTGAAATCCCGAAAAGAACTCACCTTTGTGTCGAATCCTTCTAAGCCGAATTACCCCTGTTCCCTTCACCTGTTGTGGCCGATTACTACATCCCCTTGAGCCACATCATTGTCGACACCATCACCTAGATCCATAGTCTAAATCGTCATCTTCTTCACCAGTTGAAAATCTAAAATCGCCATAACCATAGGAGCTTTTGGCCGAATTCCTAGATCTCAGAAATTCAGTTTTTGTCTGCGTATAAGGGTTAGATCTACTTAGATCTGAGTTAGAATCAAGGTAAAACCAGTGGTAAGTGGTTATCAACTCAGATCTTTAAGATATTTCATACTTTGGAAAAGCCGAAAGTCCCTAAAGTTAGGGAGGTTGTCGATTTAGTCTATCAGTGATTTAAAGTAGTATTTTGGTTCTTTTTGGGTGTTAGTTAGCAAGGAAGGTGATCAAGCAAGGAGTGGAAGGCATCGGTATCATCAGATCTAGATCTAGTGCATCTAAATCGACAGAGGTAAGTTTTCATGGCCATTAAGGGTGCGGCCGAATGTGGTAAGGGATTTTGGTTGTAGTTTTTCGTAGATCTATTGATTAATCACTTAGATAATGGATTGTAGGAACGGGCGCATAGGAAATCTTGTCAGTGGAACTGCAAAACAAGTGTGTGCTTTGAACACCTTTATTTTTCAAATCGACAAAAGTTGAAAAGCCGAAATGCCGAAGTTCCGGCATTTCGAGGGCTTGTGAACGTGCGAATGCTCTCAAGTTGGTAGGGAAAAGTTGGATTTGGAACAGGCACTGGTAGGAGAGTTTGCCGCGGAATTTTGGGCACTTTGTAAGTTGGGCCTCGGTGGGCCAAATATAGGCCCAATGGGCTTTTGGGCCCATTTGGGATAAGAATAGGTTTAAAGGTAATAATATGGACTATAGTCGTAAAAACTATTAAAACGAGTAATGGATTAAAGATTAAGACTTAAATGGGCTTAACTGGCTAATTGACATGGTAGGGCCCATTAGGGGTTTTAGGGCCTAAGGGCTAAAACTGATAAACTGAATTAAATGAGTTTCTGTAACAACCACTGTAATAGTAGAGGCTGTAATAATAATAAAAACTGTAATAAGAGAACAGAATTACTGAAATACCCTTAGGGTGAGAAATTATTGATTTACCCCTAGGTGGAAAATTACCATTATACCCCAGGGCTAGAATCGACTGTACTGTTGACATGACTGTTTCTGTTACTGCATATCATGATGTATGTATGTGTGTCTGATGCATGGGTTGCGTTTATATTGGAGGAAGTGTGAGTGGCACTGCCACGTTACTGAAAGGGGCTATGCCTTGTACTGTTCTGAAAGGGGCTTTGCCTCGTATACTGTTTATCTGAGCAGCCATGCTGCAACTGTGGTGTGTGGGCTGGGTGGGTCGAGTTATTCCCCACATAGTGTGTTGGCGGGTACGGGTGGTGTGTAGCAGTTGGTGGGTTGAGTAGTCTCCCCAATTGGGTTGCATTCATACTACTATACCGTACTGTACTGTTATAGGCCTATGGGCCAAACAGTTATATGAATAGGGCTTTGGCCCAGTATCTGTTATAGGGCTTTGGCCCAGTATCTGTAATCTGAATAGAGCTTCAGCCCAATAACTAACTGAGACCGGTTAGGGCTCAGGCCCAGTAGGCTCTAGCCGATGTGGGCTTTGGTTGGGTTCTGCACACACTGAGTTTCCCCAAACTCACCCTTTTCTTTTCCATCCTTGCAGGAGAGCCCTAGAGCGTGACTTGGAGGCTGGAAGGGATTCAGAGTGGCCACGAAGACTGAACTCGCATTTTAATTGGTTTTTAATTTTGTTATGGGTTGTAATAAGGCCACTATACCTGTTTTTATTTGGGATTTTCAACTATTTTATTTCAACCACAAATACACACCGTTTTCAAAAATTAAACAAATGGGAATTTCCAAAAATCAAGCGTTGCTTTTCAAAACTCACCATCGAACTTAATAATTAGGGCGGCGTAGGATAGTCTAGGTGCTGTAGCACACCGGACATGGCCATAACGTCTGGGCCGGGTTTGGGGTGTTACACATTTAAAGGACTCCATTTACCCATTCATCACCCATTTCAAATTAAACGCACACAAACACAGTAAGCATCCCATGAATTTCCTTTCAAAGATAGATAAACAAAATATCATTATCAATGGCTATATCACTTTGCCTTGAATGCAAAATGACTTATCCCATGACAATTGCCCTAACATAATCAAACTAACTTAACACCTACAAAACCATTAAGTCCCTATACATGCCATAGTCTAAAGAGTTCATTTAACTGTACCAAAAGATAACGTCGATAATGTGGGTGATCCTCCGACTCGTTTCTATCCCGAGCTGGCTTGACTGGATCTATAAAATAAGGGAAAAGAGAAAAGAGTAAGCTTTAAAAGCTTAGTAAGTCTATATGTAAATAATTATCATCATAACAACATTTGGCCATGCCAAGGTTTATCTCTCACACACTAACTTACCACCTAAACTTACCACTATTTCCATACAAATCATGCACATTATTTTCACCTACTTAAGGCCACTTGCACTCTTGAATCCACATGCATTTTCCTACAATTACACTTGCTTAAAACAATACACATGCACACACATATCATACTACCACACCAAATCTCTTTAGCAAGTATTTCCCGTTAAACTCTTCGGATTAATATTCGATACTCAGTGGACTTTTCGCTCATAATTCTGCCAACACATAAGCCCGACTCTCGGGTACACATGGTGAAGTTCACTTTATCACCCATGTGACTTAGCTACATATGATATTGCTCTCATGTACACATGGTGAAGTTCACTTTATCACTCATGTGACATAGTCATTAAGTTCCATTGTTCTCGGGTCTACATGGTGAAGCTCACTTTATCACACATGTGACCTAGTTATTTATCTGTATCACCCGTTATTTTCGAATGTTCAAACGGGAACTCTCATTTCCATACTTTCAAACATAGAATATTATTCAATAGCAACATCTCATAATATCCATTAGAATCATTAATGTACAAATAAAACAGACACATTACTTACATATAAACTTACCTCGACAACAAAAAACGGTATTTTGCAAGTTAATCCGAGGCCTTGCCCTTGCCCGGTCAAGGTTGATTCCTTGATCTTCTAGATCTATAATGACACATTTAACTCGTTCAATGACACATTGTTCAATTTAGTCCAAAATCATCCTACGACAATTTTTACCATTTTACCCTTAACTTTGTAAATTTTTATAACAAGTCCTTAGGCTCATAAATTGAAATGTATCAATTCTCTTGGTTGCCCAAGCCTAGCTGAATATCCATGGCACTCAAAACAGCCCATATTTCTCATCAATTTATACTTTTACCACTCAATTTATTAACTTTGCAATTTGGTCCTTTTTAGGGACTTTCATGAAAAATCACCTAATAATCATAGTTTACCACACCTTAAACCTTCATATTCCAACATTAGACATCAAAATACTTGCATGTCATACATCAGTAAAATTTGGACATCAACCTTAGCTTAAAATAAGGGTAGAAATAGCTAGAGCAAGCTACGAGGATTCTAAAAATACGAAGAAAATTAAAAATAGGGCTAGGAGTCACTTACTTTAAGCTTGAAAAGATGAAAAGAGCCCTAGCTATGGTCTCTTGAGAAATTCGGTCAAGCGAGAAGATGATGGACACAAATTTTGACTTATTTTTCCCTTTTTATTCTTTTATGAACCAAATAACCAAAATGCCCTTCATTAAAACCTTTGTTATTCCTACCCTTCCTTGGGCATTTTTGTCCAAGAAAAGTTAAAAAGAGCCTAATTACCATATAAGGACCTCTAATTTCAAAACCTAATTCAATCAAGTACCTTATGAAATTAAACCCATATTTTTCACCTATTGCAATTTAGTCCAACATACCAAATTGGACATGTAACCAATAAAATTCACACACCAAAATTTCACATATTTTTCCAAACACCTAATAAACATCAAAACTAAATCAGAATAATATTTTAAACCTCGGATTCATGGTTTCAAAAACACTTTTCTGTTTAGCCCCTAATTCGGGCTATTGCAAAATGGGTAGACTTTTTTTGAGTTCTTCAATCTGTTCACATATATCTTCAGCTTGCTGAGCAAAAACCTAACCTTCCCTGTGCATTGTTCTAAACACCTCTTGTCGACTTACTGTCATTTGTTCTACAACGATGAAGCACTCCACAAGCTCTGTATATTCTTCCGTGACCTCTTTGTACTCCTTTTCTTTTGTCTTTAATTCTTTAGTCAGATGAAAAATTTCCTCCTCCAGTACTTCCATTTCAGTAGTTTTCTCAATAGACACTGTCCTCCAAGTTCTCTCTTGTTCTTGTGCTTTCTGGAGTTCATTAGCTCAGAGACTTGGATCCGCCTCCAACCTCTGAATCTGAGTGAACAAGTCAGATCTTCCTAATTGACGTCATTCTAACTATATTCTTAGTTCTTCCTTTTTTTCCTTTCATGTCTGACTGGTGTTACTGTTGTTGCCTCATGATTTCTTCCTCATTTTCCTTTACATATGCCTAATGCTACTCTCATTGCCGTTGACCTCTTCAACTTTCCCCCTCAGATGCATCTCCAAATCGCGTATCTTTTCTGTTAGCTCGCCTACGTCATCTGGGGAATTCCTCTTTCCCTTGTATTATGTTGACACAAAGATTTTGCTTCTTTTTAGGCACCACTAGATATACGTTTCCTAGGGGGAATGGTTGAAAAAGGTTCCTGATTGTAAGCTTAAGGTTTGACCCCACTTGGTTTGTATCTCTTCCAATTTCTTCTAAAATCTCGTGTCCTGAACCGAAGCTTCAACCCTATTTAAATTAGTATAACTAGTACACATTGATCATACTTGTATTGGCTCAAAACCATCAACGAGGAATTACTGATGGCTCCCTATATGCCAATTAAGGGAACCCACAAATGACCATTGCACCCGATGAGTACAGTGCTCCGAATCATCCATGGAGCCCTCCATTTTATTTCTTGGTATGTCAATGTATTAAGGTTTTGAACCTCTTCCTTAATCGATTGATTTGGAGGCCACTCACTTTCTAAAAATTCCTCTATAGGCCTAGTCAAAGGAACAAACACATGGCAAAAGCGCTTACAGAGAAAATGACTTTTCATCCATACGAACAACAACTATGCGCATTCTAAGAAACGCTAGTCTCCTTTCTTTTTGATGGAATTGAGTGAAATGATGGTTTAGCTAAGACTACTGGAGCATGATTCACCCCTTTTTCAATTGAAATAGAAAATCAGCTAGCTCTACACTCACATATCTTAGAGCTTTTGGGAACATAATCAACCCATATACGGCAAACGCGAATAGTGCCAAATGTCTATCACCGCTGGCCTTTCCCATAGCATCCCTAATGTCAAACTAAGAAATGTAGAGACCATTTTTATCTTTTAATCTTGCTTTCATTGTATCTATAGGTAATCGAATTGAATTGGCTAAGGGTCCCCGAAAATCAATGTTTCGCTTCTAATATATCCTGAGCAGATCTCTAAAGTCATAGTGGAGAAGGGTAGAATATTCCTCGATAGTCAGTACCATATCCACTTCATTAAATGTAAAACATTTATAAGTGGGATCCAAAAAATGTACCCTGCCCTTCAATAGGGCATCATCCGATTTAATGACCAGAAGCTGTGCTACATTGCCATACTTGTCTTAAAAGTGCATTTTCTTAGTCTCGTCCTATGATTGCCATATTCCCTTTAACTCATCTTAGCGATTCCTCCTACAGTCCCTGTAAACTATCTGAGGCAGGCTCAAGTCAAAACTGCTATCTAACAATTGTCTTCTCTACTTTGAGTATCCTGTGACATTCTCACTATTATCCCTATATTTTTTACCCCATGCCGAACAACTAAATATTCTCGAAGTTTGTTCATGTCGAATATAGATGCGACATTGTTCCCAATGTGTAACACCCCTTACCCGTATCCGATGCCGGGACAGGGTACAATGCGTTACCTTACTAAAACACATGCAATTATTCAATCTTAAACCACTGAATTACGTCCCAATTTAAAACTTTTTCGAGCATTGCTCTTCGGTCCTACATATGGGCCTACGAGGACTAAAACATGGTTTTGAAACAATCCGAGACCATCTTGGGCACTTAGAAAACTTTTAAGAAATTCCACTAAAAACAGGGCACATGTCCGTGTGGGAGGGCAACACGCCCGTGTGGGAGGGCAACATGCCCATGTGGCCTCTAGAGATGGTCGTGTTGATAGCTCGTGTACCTCACATGGCCTAATCAATCTAGGGACACGCCCGTGCCCCTCGTCCATGCAGATTTATTTTCTAACATCAAACCTACAAGAGTTTTCACATGGCCTGGCACACACCAATGTGCTCAGCCCGTGTCCCTCACATGGCCATGACACACCCATGTCGTGGCCCGTGTGCAAAACCCTTGGGTGTTCTTTTTCTGACATCAACAATCACACGGCCATAGTACACGCCCGTATGCTTGGCGTGCCCTCCACACGGTTGAGACACACAGCCGTGTCTTAGCCTGTGTGTTTACTACTGGGCATTTAATTTTATCCATGCGAGGTGTAGGGGACACACGGCCTAAGCACACGCTCGTGTATCCAACCGTGTGGACAAAAATAGGCTATTTATCAAGCCTCTTTGCCACCCTGAAACAAGACCAAATGCATAATCAAACATACCAAGACTTACATACTCAATCAATAGCCATAAGTTGGCATCCCAACATATTCAAATATACCAAACCAACCAAGCATACACAATTTTACTTCTATTACATATATTAATGAATAACATCAACTTTTCCATATATTAACCTTCAATATTAGCCATCACTAATGGCATTACACAAAAAGAATCAATATATAATACAAGCTAACACATTTGGCCCAAAGTAACGTGGCACTTAACAAAAGAATAGAGTCATATACATGCCATATTCTAAAATGCTAAATCTAACTATACCGAGAGCTTAGGATGATAGTGTGTATGGAGCCTATAGTGAACTTTGATCCCCGAGCTAGCTAGGCGTCACTATAAGAAAATGGAAAGAAGAAGGGTAAGCATAAAGCTTAGTAAGTCATAAGTAAATAAATATCAACCATTTACCAAGTCATGATGAACTCTCATTGCATCACAAATCATGCATGTTACAAAGAATAACTACGGCATAACTTACTCGATCCCTTCCTTTACTAATCACACAACATACTAGTGAGCTCACATTTCATGCAGTACACTTAAGCACCTGTACCACTTACAACGGTCATCACAATATCTCACAAGTAAGCATTAACTCTAAATTTTCCTATTGAACTATTTAGAATATGAAAGGATATTCAATAAGCCTCTAATATAGGATATTGAGCTGATACCATGCCCTAGATAGGTCTTACACTAGCTCTCATCTATTGGTGTTGATGCCATGTCCCAGACAAGTTTTACACTGACACGCAATAAGCTGACGCCATGTCCCAGATAGGTCATACACTAGCTTGTGTATCTTGAGGCTGAAGCATGTCCCAGACATGTCTTACACTAACTCTCATCTCAAAGCTGATGCATGTCCCAAACATGCCTTACACTGGCTCTGTAATGTGGCCGATGCATGTCCCAGACATGTCTTACACTAGAAATTAATTTTTATCGAATTTCCTTCTTAACCAAGCCTAACTAAGCTCTTTTCACTCTTATAGCAGCCCAAAATTCTTATTATTTCACACACTTACTCTTTGTTTTACAACTTTACAACTACGTCCAATTTAGGTGTTTTTCCATGAACACCCTTTTTACAAAAGTTGTTTATTTAACAACTAGGACTCATTTTCTTCCATAAAATTCCAGCAAACCACACTTAAACTTTTATGGTAAATCTCTAAAATTTCAACCATTTTGCACAATAGACCCCTCAATAGGTAGCCCATGCTACAAAGGTCCTAAAAATGCAAAAATATTCAAGAAAACCCTTAAGAACCACTTACTAGTAAGAGAAATACTTAGCTGAGTTTTTAAGCTTCAAAACCCCCTCTTAGTTGCTGATATTTTTGGTGGAATGTTGAAGAAGATGAAAAGAAAATGAAGCCTTATTATTTTAATTCTATACTAGTCAAATAGGTCACCTAATCCCACCAAAAATTGACTTTTCTAATCCTTTTTGTCCCTATGGCCAGCCATGCTTTGACTAAAGGCCTAATTGCCTTTTAAACACCCCACATTTTGATACTCAAACTTTTTAACACCAATTACTATCAAAACGCAACTTTTGCCATTTTGCGATTTAGTCCTTTTTTGTGCGTTAAGCCTTCAATCGCATAAATTAGTTCACTATTTTTTATACTCTTGACTAAGTGATTTCGAAATCACTATTTTGACTAAGCCCAAATTTCGAGCTGTTACACCATGTATTTAAATGATTCATGAATTATATCATGGAGAGACATAGACACAAGAAAAAAAAGTCAGTAAAAAAATAAAGTCAAATAAAAAAATGCAAAATTAAATAATAAAATGTTGTGAAAAATTCAAACACAAAACATACAAATAAATGCTCATGAGGTCCTATAAGGTATTACTACGAGGGGTAAGGTATGGTTCTTATGTCTAGGCTTCACATTTAAAATGGTCATTACATGATGGCTTACGGCTGACTCTAATGCACGGGGAACCCAAGGCATAAATACGACATCCATAGGGATGCGTTCCCCATTGGGTGGTAAGACTTCCATAGCGTACACTATAACATCTTGAAATAGGGCCTAAATGGAATAGTGGTTGCAAAACCACGAATCTGAGATAGAAAAGTTTAATTCCGATAATTTTTTATGATTTACCGAGTGATTAGATTCATGTGTTAAAGTATTGATAAAAAATTTTATGAATTGCATGTCTAATTTGCCTATCAGTGCTTAATTGCAAAAGTTGATAAATATGAGTTCTAGATGTTAAAGGATTTAATTGAAGAGCATAATTGAAGTAGAGGTCCTTAAATGGTAATTATACCATTAGGTTCTCATAGACAAAAATGGACATACATAGGTAGAAATAACTAAAGTTTTTAATGAATGGCATTTTAGTCATTTGGTAATTAAAATGAATTACAAAGGGAAAAAGATGGCAAAATGTGTCCATCTTCTTCATTAGGCCAAAATTTCAAAGGGTTCTCCATAGCTAGGGTTTTGTCAAGCTTCCAAACTCCATAGTAAGTGATTCCAAGCCCCGTTTTTAATGTTCTTTACGTTTTTAGAGTCCCGGTAACTTGATTTAACTTATTCTAGCAATAATTTGACCTAGGGTTCATATTTGGAAAAATACTTTATTTTGATGTTTTATGAGAGAATATGAGGTTTTAAATTATGTTGAACAACTTGTGCTACTCAGTTTTAAGTGAAAACGAGTAAAACGGCATAATCGGTAAAAATACCTAATGTTCATAAGTACATGTTAGAGTGAGAATTTGAAGTTGCCATTAAGGGAAAATGATCAGCATGTCCTAAAACATAAGAATTAGGGAAAACTTTTAATTTCTGAGCTTTGGGGAAAAAGTATAAATATGCAAAAGTTTAGGGGCAAAATCATAATTTTGCCAAAGTTAGAGTTAATGACTGTTTTGATAAATGTGGGTATTAAATAAGCTAAATTTGCTAATTATAGATCAAGAAGAATGAAATTTTGGGATAGACCGAGGAAAGAAAAAGGTAGAAGATTAAGTTGTCAAGTTGATCGCATTTTGCACCGAGGTAAGTTTACGGTAAATAAATGTAATATTTCAATACTTTATATTAACGTTGTTAATTTCCAGCATATATACATTTATTTTATGAGAATATTTCAACTTGAATTAAAGATGAGATACCAGAGAAAAAGTATCAAAAAGCCCCATTTGAACCTTAGGGATGTATGGTATTTTGGATTAAGACAGTTGAGAAACATCCCATGTAAGTCCATATCAGACATATGGCATTGGCAGGTTGAGATAGTTGAGGAACATCCCGTGTAAGTCCATATCAGATATATGGCTTTGGCAGGATAGGGAACTGTAAGAGTATGCCCAAAGATCAATCACGAGATGGTTGTAACAACATACTTGATTTATCATGTTTATTAATATAAGGCTTTGCCATTATTATTTCAGTTTCATTTCTGTGTGCATAAATAAACTGTTTTATAATAATGTCCTAAGAATAATATGATTATTCTTAAAAGATCCTTAGTCAAGTATTATTGTTGGCTAGGACAATAATAATGCATTGAGACTAACATGTAGTTGATTGATGATAAAGAGTTGTCATTGATATCGAGTATCAGAATCAATGCATGAATGTGTGTGTTAGAGAACAACATATTGGACCGACCCGCTATGAGTATGTTTCTTGGATTATTATGTAATTGTCACAATATTACTCATAGTGATTAATATGTATATGATCCTCATACTTGAGATCATCATCATTCCAACATCGTGAGTTGTATATTTTGATATAGTCAAACGAACACTGTAATTGGTTGTTCTATTAAGACTAATGTTGGATATACCACAATCTATGTAGAGGGATATGGTTGATCAATATAGGATAAGTCCCTCCTACATAATAGGAGTAATATCTCAGGCCACTTGATTGAGTGAGACTAGAAATGCATGGCCATGCTCAAATAAGTTGATATGAGATGTCATACTTATTTGTATATCATAGTCTACTCAAGGTATCAAGAAACATAGGATGGACTATGCAAGTGTGACTATTCCATGACTTGTGTCTATTCTAAAGATATTGGACTTAAGGATTAATGCATGAAAAGTTAATCACAAAAGGTTATGTCGAATCATGACTTCTTGTAACTTAGGTAGCAATGATGCATTGCTAGATGCCACTCATTGTTTGTAATATTAGAATAGTTCTAATATTACTGCTAATGTTACAAGAACCTATAGGGTCACACCTTTTAATTGAAATGAACGGAGTAAAACATAGTTGGTATTGTGTCTGGTTGTCGCATGAATTAAATTAATTATAGAATTAATTAAATTCGGCAATCAAATTATTGAACATACTATATGTACAAGGATGTTGTACACATAATCAAGAACATAATTTTCTAATATATGATTTTGGTTCATATATATATAAATTTAAATAAATATAGTTTACCGAAATCTTTATTATAATTAACGTAATTATAATTTTCGGTTAAACGTTATTATATTTATTTAATAACGATTATTATGATTCGGATTATTTATGGTAATAAATATTCATTATGAATATATACCAATTAACACAAAGTTTTAAATATGGCAAGGGTAAAAACCCTAAAGGGGATATACATAGGCAATCCCGAAACCATAAAAGTGAGGCCTAGCAGCCGTCAAAAGATATACTCTCTGAAAATAGTTTCTGAGAGATTTCCGTTCATTGTCAATTGGGTGGACTACGTAGAGGCCGACATCGTTAAAGGTTGCGGCTTGGTTCGATAGTGCTTCAGGATTCCCGTTGCCTTGGCGTCGCTGTCTACTCAGATTGAAGTTTCGGTAATTTCGAAACCTTTATCACCCCGATTCGTTCCTTACACATGGATCCATGGTATGGATCGCCGGTAAAATTTATTATTCTAATTTTCCGCTGCGCCTTGGAGGCACCGGGCGATCCAACAGTGGTATCAGAGCCACTTGTGTGATACGAACTCGGGTTTTAAATACTTGGGTGATGCAATTGTATGAGATACATGTTTTAATTTTATTTTGCTTTCCCTGTTTAAATCGTTTAAGCGAAATCTGATAATTGTTCCTTTCGATAAGTGATTAAATGTTAATCATGGTATTATGGCCTATTCAGTTTTATGTTATTACTGTAAACATTAACAAGTTTGTTATGATGTAGCGGTGATTTTTCAATTTCCAGTAAGAGTTTACTGGCCAGTGGAACAAGAGTTGTTCCGATATGAAACCTGAAGGATTAAAATCCTGAAAACACGATTCTGTTGATAAAAGTTATCAAATCGTGAGGTTTCATTTGACTGGGGCATGCGGTTCGTACCGCGGGGCTCTGCCCCGCACCCCTGGTCCATACCGCGGGGGCTCCGCCCCCGCACCCCCGGGGATGGGGATCAGGCGGTTCCGGTCGCGGGCCTTCGGCCCGCTCCCTGTCACCGCCTTTTGATCCCCATCATCTTCCAGTATTTTTTTTTTTAATAAATAAAACTTAATGGGCCATAAAAGGATTGAAAGGATATTTTAATATGTCACTTAACAAAACGTTGAATGGTACATGTTATTTTTGAAATGCACGGTGTTTGAAATGCATAGTTATAGCCCGTTGACCCATTTGATAAAAGGTTGTAATTTTATAAATACGGCCTGCGTGTCGTGCCTTACTACTATTCTTTTGTATTTCTCTTCTCATCTTACTCCCTCGTATGTAAAACGAGTTTCTGAATTTTGTAATTTGTAAAAATTGCTATGGACAAGACGAGAAGGAAGATTGGCTGACAAGTGTGGATCGACAGCGTATGAAACGGCTTACACCTTTAGGTTCCCTATTAGTTCTCCCATTGGCTTGGGTTGAACCACCATAGTTTATGGGCTATAACTATTGCATTTATTTATTGCTTTACTTATTCATGTATGAGATGCTATGGATGTCTAAAGCATGCAAATTTGGTAATAATAATAAACCCCACTAATTGATGAGATCAATTAAAAGATTAAATGGACTAAAGTAGACCATAATTGGTGAGATGTAACATTTTAATAAAATCCCTCAATTAAAATATTAAGTCAATATAGGCCTTCCAATTTATGCCCTCGTTAAAGCCTCGATCAATACTATGTAGGTTTTGCCAAAGCGAAGTACTAGTATTTATCTTGGTTAAACGCGAAGAATAAACAAGTGATATTCGCTGGTTAAAAATTGGTTAATGACTTAACTAGGTTACTCTAATAGGATTAGAAATCTAGAGGCAAGTAATTTGGATATATCATAAGATGATTAGAACAAGAGTTGTTCACCAAATTGTAGGAGTTACATATGATGTAATTAGCAAGTGTTGCTTACCTAAATAAACCATAATCTTGAGAGTAAAGCCAAAGCTGACTTAAGAGAAGGTGAAATATGGATCCTTGACCCACTAGAAATTCTTTGAAGAAAGTCTTTCCGAAATTAATATATGAGGGTTATTAATTTTGAAATAGTGGGAAACATCATCTAATAAAGTCCTTTTAATGATTAATATAAACTTGGTAAATCTATTCACACGCATATTTTATTGTTGTAGATATATTATGGCTGCAAACACTAATACACTCTCATTGCGATCGGTCCTTGAGAAGGACAAATTGAATGGTTTGAACTTTCTTGACTGGTTCCGTAACTTGAGGATTGTCCTCAAACAAGAACGGAAGTTATATGTCATTGAAAAATCACTTCCTGATGAACCACCTGCTAATGCCTCGAGGGCTGAAAAAGATGCTTATAAGAAGCATCTCGATGATATGGTAGACGTCGGATGTCTTATGCTTGCCACTATGAATCCTGATCTTCAAAAACAACATGAGGATATGGTTGCTTATGATATGATCGAGCACTTGAAAGAACTATATCAAGGGCAAGCAAGGCAAGAGAGGTTCGATATCTCTAAGGCCTTGTTCCAATGTAAGCTGGCTGAAGGAAGCCCAGTAGGACCTCATGTCCTTAAGATGATTGGTTATATTGAAAGCTTGTCTAAACTTGGGTTTCCATTGGGCCAAGAGTTGGCCACTGATGTTATTCTGCAATCGTTGCCGGATAGCTACAGCCAGTTTGTTCTCAATTTCAATATGAATGAAATTGACAAGACTCTACCACAACTGCTCAGTATGTTACGAACTGCTGAAGGCAACATGAAAAAGGTTGGACCCAAGCCCGTACTGATGGTCCGTAACAATAAGGGCAAGGGAAAGGCCAAAGTCCCGACAAAGCCCAAGGGCAAAGGTAAGCCCAATCTTGGAAAGGGAAAGGCTGCACTGAAACCTAAAGGTGGGGTATCTAAGGAAGGAAACTGTTTTCATTGTGGTGTGACTGGACATTGGAAGCGGAACTGCTCTGTCTATCTTGAGGAAATCAAGAAAGCCAAAGCAAGCGGAACGTCTGCTTCAGGTATTTATGTTATTGATATTAATTTATCAACTACTACTTCTTGGGTATTAGATACTGGTTGTGGTTCTCATATTTGTACTTCTGTACAGGGACTACAAAGGAGTAGGACTTTGGCTAGAGGAGATGTGGACCTGCGAGTTGGAAATGGAGCAAGAGTTGCTGCATTAGCTGTAGGAACATATACTTTATCTTTGCCTAGTGGACTTGGTTTAATTTTAGAGGATTGTTATTTTGTGCCTAGTTTGACTAAAAACATTATTTCAATTTCTTGTTTAGACAAAATTGGCTTTGAGATAATAATTAAGAATAATTGTTGTTCCTTTTATCTCAATAATGTTTTTTATGGTTCGGCACAATTGATTAATGGCCTCTATATTTTAGATCAAATGAATCCCATTTACAACATAAATACTAAAAGATCTAAAATAAATGACTCAAATCAAACTTACCTTTGGCATTGTCGTTTGGGCCACATAAGTGAGAAACGTATATCCAAACTCCATAAAGATGGTTTCTTGGATTCATTTGTTTTCGAACAATTTGAAGTATGTGAATCTTGCTTATTAGGAAAAATGACTAAATCTCCTTTTACTGGTAAAAGTGAACGAGCTAATGATTTATTGGGCTTAATACATTCAGATGTATGTGGACCAATAAATACACAGGCCAGAGGTGGATTT
The DNA here is from genome assembly GCA_020496765.1 of Gossypium stocksii. Taxonomy (NCBI): domain Eukaryota; kingdom Viridiplantae; phylum Streptophyta; class Magnoliopsida; order Malvales; family Malvaceae; genus Gossypium; species Gossypium stocksii. The sequence goes on along the minus strand of CM035624.1, from coordinate 59,243,931 downwards.
CACTACTTCATTACTTTCACTGATGATTTCAGTAGATATGGATATATTTATCTCATGCGCCATAAGTCTGATGCCCTTGAAAAGTTCAAGGAATTCAAAAATGAAGTACAAAATCAACTAGGCAAAACTATCAAGACACTTCGATCTGATCGAGGTGGAGAGTATTTGAGCCTACAGTTTGATGATTTTTTGAAGGAATGTGGGATTGTCTCACAACTCACTCCTCCTGGTACTCCTCAATGGAATGGAGTTTCTGAGAGAAGAAATCGAACTCTGTTAGACATGGTTCGGTCCATGATGAGTCATGCTGATCTACCGACTTCCTTTTGGGGACATGCACTTGAAACAGCTGCTTTCACACTAAATCGTGTTCCATCTAAATCGGTTCAAAAGACGCCATATGAGATGTGGACTGGGAAACGTCCCAGTATGTCTTTTATGAAAATTTGGGGTTGTGAAGCTTATGTTAAACGTCAGACGTCTACTAAGCTTGAACCCAAATCTGAAAGGTGTAATTTTGTGGGGTATCCAAAAGAAACCAAAGGATATTATTTCTTTAATCCCACTGAGAACAAAGTGTTTGTTGCTCGGACTGGTGTCTTCCTAGAAAGAGAATTTATTTCTAGAAAAGGAAGTGGGAGAAAGATTGAACTTGAAGAAATTCGAGAATCACAAGATACCACCGAACTAGAGATAGAACAACAGCAAATTCCACAAGAAATTGAGGAACAAGTAACTGCTGTAGAAACACAACCACCACGTAGATCTTTAAGAGAACGCCGTGCACCTGAGAGATATGGATTTCTCATTACAATGCATGGTGACATTCTTCTTTTAGATCAAGATGAGCCTAGGACTTATCAAGAAGCGGTGGCGAGCCTAGACTCTGAGAAATGGCTGGAGGCTATGAGATCTGAGATGGATTCCATGCATGAAAATCAAGTATGGACTTTGGTTGACCCACCCGAAGGAGTAAAACCTATAGGGTGCAAGTGGGTTTTCAAAAAGAAAACTGACATGGATGGTAATGTACAAACATACAAGGGGCGTTTAGTCGCTAAAGGTTTTCGCCAAATTCATGGTGTGGACTATGATGAAACTTTTTCTCCTGTAGCTATGTTTAAATCCATCAGGATCTTGCTTGCTATAGCTGCATTTCATGATTATGAAATCTGGCAAATGGATGTCAAAACAGCTTTCCTTAACGGGAACCTTGAAGAGGATGTGTACATGACACAACCTGAAGGTTTTGTCAATCCAAAGGATGCTAGAAAGATATGTAAGTTACAAAGATCCATTTATGGATTAAAGCAAGCTTCTCGAAGTTGGAATCTTCGTTTTAATGATGCAATCAAAGAGTTTGGTTTTATTAAAAATGAAGATGAGCCATGTGTTTACAAGAAAGTTAGTGGGAGTATAATCACATTCTTGGTACTATATGTGGATGACATACTAATCATGGGAAATGACATACCTACCTTACAGTCTATTAAGACTTGGTTAGGAAGTTGTTTTTCTATGAAGGACTTGGGCGAAGCCACTTACATCTTAGGAGTCAAGATCTATAGAGATAGATCGAGACGACTACTAGGTCTAAGCCAAAGTACATACATAGACAAAGTATTGAAAAGGTTCAATATGGAAGAATCTAAAAGAGGATTCCTACCTATGAGACATGGTATTTCACTCTCGAAGGAAATGTGTCCTTCAACTCCACAAGAAAGAGAACGCATGAGTAAAATTCCATATGCTTCTGCTATTGGATCTATCATGTATGCCATGTTATGTACCCGTCCAGATGTCTCATATGCCTTAAGTATGACGAGCAGGTACCAAGTAGATCCCGGTGAAAGTCACTGGATCACAGTCAAGAATATCCTTAAGTACTTAAGGAGAACTAAGGATACGTTCCTAATATACGGAGGTGAGGAAGAATTAAGTGTAAAAGGTTACACTGATGCTAGCTTCCAAACCGACAAGGATGATTCTCGATCACAATCAGGTTTTGTGTTTTGCCTTAACGGTGGTGCTGTGAGCTGGAAGAGTTCAAAGCAAAGTACAGTAGCCGATTCTACAACAGAGGCCGAGTATATTGCAGCTAGTGAGGCAGCAAAAGAAGCAGTTTGGATCAAAAAGTTCATTACTGAACTAGGGGTTGTGCCTAGCATATCAGATGCTATAGAACTCCGATGTGATAACAATGGAGCCATCGCACAAGCTAAAGAACCCAGATCTCACCAGCGATCCAAACATATACTAAGGCGCTACCATCTTATTCGAGAGATTATCGATAGAGGAGATGTAGAGATATGCAGAGTACCTACAGATGATAATATTGCTGATCCCCTGACCAAGCCTCTGACACAGCAGAAGCATGATCGTCACACTAAGTCACTTGGTATTAGATATATGAGTGATTGGTCTTAGTGCTAGTGGGAGATTGTAAGAGTATGCCCAAAGATCAATCACGAGATGGTTGTAACAACATACTTGATTTATCATGTTTATTAATATAAGGCTTTGCCATTATTATTTCAGTTTCATTTCTGTGTGCATAAATAAACTGTTTTATAATAATGTCCTAAGAATAATATGATTATTCTTAAAAGATCCTTAGTCAAGTATTATTGTTGGCTAGGACAATAATAATGCATTGAGACTAACATGTAGTTGATTGATGATAAAGAGTTGTCATTGATATCGAGTATCAGAATCAATGCATGAATGTGTGTGTTAGAGAACAACATATTGGACCGACCCGCTATGAGTATGTTTCTTGGATTATTATGTAATTGTCACAATATTACTCATAGTGATTAATATGTATATGATCCTCATACTTGAGATCATCATCATTCCAACATCGTGAGTTGTATATTTTGATATAGTCAAACGAACACTGTAATTGGTTGTTCTATTAAGACTAATGTTGGATATACCACAATCTATGTAGAGGGATATGGTTGATCAATATAGGATAAGTCCCTCCTACATAATAGGAGTAATATCTCAGGCCACTTGATTGAGTGAGACTAGAAATGCATGGCCATGCTCAAATAAGTTGATATGAGATGTCATACTTATTTGTATATCATAGTCTACTCAAGGTATCAAGAAACATAGGATGGACTATGCAAGTGTGACTATTCCATGACTTGTGTCTATTCTAAAGATATTGGACTTAAGGATTAATGCATGAAAAGTTAATCACAAAAGGTTATGTCGAATCATGACTTCTTGTAACTTAGGTAGCAATGATGCATTGCTAGATGCCACTCATTGTTTGTAATATTAGAATAGTTCTAATATTACTGCTAATGTTACAAGAACCTATAGGGTCACACCTTTTAATTGAAATGAACGGAGTAAAACATAGTTGGTATTGTGTCTGGTTGTCGCATGAATTAAATTAATTATAGAATTAATTAAATTCGGCAATCAAATTATTGAACATACTATATGTACAAGGATGTTGTACACATAATCAAGAACATAATTTTCTAATATATGATTTTGGTTCATATATATATAAATTTAAATAAATATAGTTTACCGAAATCTTTATTATAATTAACGTAATTATAATTTTCGGTTAAACGTTATTATATTTATTTAATAACGATTATTATGATTCGGATTATTTATGGTAATAAATATTCATTATGAATATATACCAATTAACACAAAGTTTTAAATATGGCAAGGGTAAAAACCCTAAAGGGAATATACATAGGCAATCCCGAAACCATAAAAGAGAGGCCTAGCAGCCGTCAAAAGTGATACTCTCTGAAAATAGTTTCTGAGAGATTTCCGTTCATTGTCAATTGGGTGGACTACGTAGAGGCCGACATCGTTAAAGGTTGCGGCTTGGTTCGATAGTGCTTTAGGATTCCCGTTGCCTTGGCGTCGCTGTCTACTCAGATTGAAGTTTCGGTAATTTCGAAACCTTTATCACCCCGATTCGTTCCTTACACATGGATCCATGGTATGGATCGCCGGTAAAATTTATTATTCTAATTTTCCGCTGCGCCTTGGAGGCACCGGGCGATCCTACAGGAACATCCCATGTAAGTCCATATCAGATATATGGCTTTGGCAGGACAAGGAACATCCTATGTAAGACCATGTCTAGCGCATGGCATTGGCAGGCTATTATCAGGCAGGAAAACCCAAGTACCCTTAGTATTCCAATCGGTTCATTAGGCTAATATACAAGCTATGTTACAAGAAAGTTCAGGTAAAGGAATGATAAACAAGAAAGTTAAAGAGTAAGTGGAGAAGTGAAATAAAGATTTTGTTAGTTGATGGTGTAATGAGTATATTTATATTTGGTGAAGGTTGTCATTTATTTATTTATAAACTTACTAAGCATTGTAGCTTACTTCTTTTCTTTTCTCTCTTTTATAGTGTATCCAAGCCAATTCGAGGATCAAAAGGACGTTGGAGTTCATCTCACACTATCAAAGGCTATCTCGGTATTTTGTAGTTTGAAATGTTTTGAGTTATGGCATGTATAGGGACTTGGCAATTGGTGTGTATGTCTTTATGATATGATTCAAGTATGGCATGTGAATGCTTGATGATTATTATCTATTGAAATGACTAAATAAGAACATCTTTTGATGTTATGTATGTCTAAATGATAGTTTATGCAAAGAAATGATGGAGGAAAAGTTGGCCATGAAACAGTTTTGTAACAGCAGCAGTGACGTGAATTTGAAAAATCACTAAAAATTGTAGAAATGGAATTAAATGGTGAATGAGACATATAATTAAATCTCATTGAGTCTATTTTCATAGGAAAGAAATAAGGAAAAGAAAGGAAGTCTGTATTGTGAGATATTTAAATTCTTGTGAGACTGGTTCAGAGGGATTTCGTGATCCCCTATTCTGATTTTAGAAATTCACTAAAAATTCTATAAAAAGAATTATGAGTCATAATTTATATTTATAGATTCCTTAGTGAGTCTATTTTCATTAGAAATAAGTGAAAACACTATATGAAAACTGTACTAAGAGATACTTGATTTTTAGTGAGGTTAGGTCAGAACCGTTGGACTGTGAAATAGGGGAGGCTTTAACTAATAAACTGTAATAATTGGCCACACCAAAAATTCTGGAAAATTATGGTGAGAAGACATATTAGTCTAGTTTCAGGAAAAATTTACGGATTTAAATTTTGAGTTTCGTAACTCGACTTATAATTAATTTAGAGACTATTACGCAAGTGGACAGTTTTATTATGAATAGGGCAAATGAATTGTTTTGATTTGCGTAAGTAATCGGAAAATTTTTAATGTTCTTGGTTTGATCCCGAATCATTTCAATTGCATGATTTAGGGCCTGAGGACCCTTTTTAGGGATATTGGGTGAATGTGAGCGATAATTTTAAAAAAGTAAATTTTTATGCCCCGAATTAGTAAGATAAGTCCAGTAAAGCCTCGTGCTCGACTCCGACAACGGTCTCGGGTAAGGGGTGTTACATACACGGTAGCATTTTCTATACAAACATCTATGTCCATCTTAACCATGGAGTAGTTCTTAAACTTATGCGGTAACATATTGCCACACAAAAGCCTAAAGCTACTCCTCCTAAACAGGATGGGCCTAGGCATAGGACCGAAAGCAAGATGCAACATGAATGACAATTATAGTCGCCCCATGACGGTAGAGTTGACATACGCATTAATCAATTTCATTAATAAAAGAATAAACAAACATATTGGCATACATATCAAAATAGGATAAGCAAATGAAATGAACAAATAAATCAATATTTAACACATATTCAACAAGTTAAAATGACATTGGACAATTAAATAAATTAATGCATGAATAAATAAATCTAATATGCATAAATACTAAAAAAATTAGCTCTTAAACCTAAGTAAGTCGACTCACTAACATCCTCGATGGAGTCGCCAAGCTGTCATAACGTTGCCTACATAAGAGTATAAGGACCAAGCAAGCAAAGTTAGACACGGTGGACCTAAATTAACATAGAGTCGCCACTAACCAATTAGGGCTAGGTTGGTTAGCCACATATTGTCTAAAAGTCCAAAATTAGTACTACAAAAAAAATCCAAAAAGTCTACACTCAATCTAATCACCAAATTTTGAGTTCGGGAGTACAGTTATGTAACACCCTCACCCAAGTCTGATATCGGGACCGGGTACGAGGCATTACCGGACTTATGAACACACGATCACTTAATCCTGACTCACAATTTCCATAAAGATTTAAAACTTTTTCAATCTTATTTAAAACACTCTTATTATGGACTTACAAGGGCCAAGAGACTCATTGGGTACGATCCGGAACCAAAACGGAGCTTTTCAATCACTTAGAAACATTCTACTTAAAATAGGGCACACGCCCATATGGGATGGGGACACGCCTGTGTGGGCAGTCAGCGTGGTCGCACACGCCCATGCCCCTAGCCCGTGCAGAATTAATTTTCATTTCAAACCTATAGGGGTTTTCACATAGACGATCACACACCCGTGTCTCTGGCGCTTGTCCTCACCCTGTGTGAAAAACTGGGATATTTTGTTTATGACATTATCACGAAGTTTTCGTCACACAGCTAAGCCACATGCCCGTGGGGTACGTCGTGTTTATCACACGGTCGAGACACACGGCCGTGTCTCCAACCCGTGTGTTTACTACAAAACATTTAATTTCCATAACTTCAGGTGCAGAGGACATATAGCCTATCAACACGCCCATGGGCCTGGCCATGTGTCGCACACGGCCTAGACACACGCCCGTGTGCCTACCCGTATGGACAATTATAGGCTATTTTCCAAGCCAATTACCACCCTGAAACACAACCCAACACAAACCAATTTTGCCAATACATAATATGACACAAAAACACATCCAAACAACCACATTTTGGCATCCACACACTACATTTTACCAACCATACACAAGCTTACTCATCCATACACATTATATACCTACTATGCAACTTGTATTAAAAGAGATTACAACACTTTAATTAGAAAATATTCAATCATATGTGTCCCATAGCAAATGCCCAAACACCATATCTTTAGTGACAACATTTGACCCCAAGAACTATGACACATAACAAAACATTAGACCATCTATACATGCCATAATCTTAAGTTTTTAAACAAAATACCAAAATGCTTGTTGATAGTGTTGATGGAATCCCGTTGATCTCCGAACCTCAGGTTAGCTTGACGAACCTATATGGGGAAGGAGAAGAAAGGGGGTAAGCTAAATAGCTTAGTAAGTCTATATGTAAATGAATGAACAATTTAAACCAATAATACAAATTCAAAATAAGTAGGTTTTCTTATTACCACATTGAAATTAAGCTTATAACTTACACAATGGCCTTACCACAAAAATCAATATATACTTAAGCACTTAGTACACATATCATAATTCACAAACCTACACATACACACACTTAACACACGGTCAAATCTTTTACAAACATTCACATTTTATCGATTCGGATCAAATACCCGTTGAACCATGCGGAATACTAAAGGATACCCGGAAAAAGGCACAAGTGTGGCACATAATGTAGCCGAAGCTACCACATATCACATATCACATAGAAGCTCAACAATGAGCTATTCACGGGTCTGCTCACACAAGTTAACGGTGTAGTCGATACTACTCAGTGCTACTCACACAAGTTGACAGGTATCTGCAACAAATGCAGGATTACCTAGCCACTGGTAGTTGAACTAGACTAGCACCCAGAAACACATAAATGATCGATCACATATAATAGTTTCCTAGTGACATGTCACTCGTACCCTAATCGATTCCTAAGGCTCAATTGGGTTTTCCTCACTTATTGATTTATTTGTCAATATATGTACTCACATATAATTCACATATCATCATAATATTTACAAATATTAGAATAATTAAGGAAATTAATCAAAATATCAATATAACTCATTATTTACACATAAACTTACCTCGAGTCAAAATGCAACCTTTATCGAATTAATCCGAGACCTTGCCTTTTCCCTGGTCAAGGTTGTTTCCTCATTGTTCTTGATCCATAAAACCAAATTTAACTCATTCATTACACACATTACTCAATTGGGCACAAAATCATCCTATGGTAATTTTTACCATTTTACCCCTAACTTGTCAATTTTTTTACAATTTAGTCCCTACGCTCGTAAAATGAAATGTACCTATTTTTCTTCATTCATAAGCCTGGCTAACCCTATTTCTCTCTTATAACAGCCCACAATTTTCAATTTTCGACAACTTATGCACATGTATTACAACTTTTATATTTTAGTCCTTTAATGCATTTTCATGCAAAATCACCTAGTAAAAGTTGCTTACTACACATCAAACCTTTGTTTTCTACCATTATACATCAAAATGCATTCATGTCATATATGGGTAAATTTTCAAAAACCCTAATGCAAATTAATGGTAGAAATAGGTAGTCCAAGCTTCAAGGATTTCAAAAATGCAAAGAAAATTAAAAATGGGACTAAATTGCACTTACTTGGAGCTTGAAAAAGATGAAAACCCTAGCTACAAGACTTAGAGAATTTCGACACTTAGGGGAAGAAGATGGGCATATTTTTTGCTTATTTTTCCCTTTTTATTTCATTTAACAACCAAATGACCAAAATGCCCTTAATGGCCTTCTTTGCAAATTTTCCTTCCATGGCCATTTTTGTCTATCATACTATAAAATGTTCTATTTGCAAAATATGGACCTCAAATTTATGAATGCAATTCAATTACACTCTAAATGCTTCTAGAACTCATATTTTGAAATTTTTGCAATTTAGCCCTATCTCTCAATCGGGCACTTTATCGATAAAATTTATTTACCAAATTTTTACTTATGCAATCAATCACCTACTAAATCTTAAAACTTTCTCAGAATAAATTTTTCTATTTCCGGTTCGTGGTTCCAAAACCACATTCCGTTTAGGCCCTAATTCGGGCTCTTACAACTCTCCCCCTTAAGGGATTTTTGTCCCTAAAAATCTTACCGGTAAAGAGATGTGGGTATTGTTTTCTCATGGTCTTCTCCAATTCCTATGTAGCTTCTTCTACACCATGCATTTTCCACAATACCTTTACCAAAGCCACACTTTTGTTTCTTAACTGTTTCACTTCCTATGTTAAATTTTTTATTGGTTCCTCACTATATGTCATATCCGGCTGAATTTCCACTTCGGTCGGTGAGATCACATGTGACGGATCCCAATGGTAACTGTAACACCCCTAACCCATATTCGTCGCCAGATTAGGGTTACGAGGCATCACAAATCAGAAGACAGATCAGACTAGTCATTCATCGTCAAACATGTATAAGTAATATAATTTCCTTTACTAAATTTTTTTCTATCATGCCTTTCTAATCATTTCATAATCATACCCGAAAGCATATATGTATATTTCAAATGAGTATTTCCTCTAACCGAAATCTAAATTTTGGTATTAAGCCAAATAAAGCATAACCAATAAAATTTGTACTTGCACATGATTGAGCAAAAGTGCTGTAGGTCGATTATACATCATACGAAATTAATACTTTTCATTTGGTAATTTCATAAGGTTATAACCGAAAATAAGACTATCCTATGCCTATGATCCGTTCACTCATTCATAATATAACATATAAAAGATTACAGGACAATTATAATTTAACTTATAATCAAGACTTATACTCTCTCTCAATAATTGAGTTTAGCTTCAAAATAAATATAAGAGTTAACCACTCTAGGACTTTTATCTATTCAAACATATGTATATGTATATGCATTTCCAAGAGTAATTATAACTCATGCCATAAAACAAATTAACATCAAAGGATATTCATACAATAGTCCACCACATAATTACATCAAACTATACATTCATACTTAGTTAATAGGCAAGCCATTTTCACATAGCTTGATTATAAACATATACCAAATAATTCATTTTCAAAAGAGTTAAGCCTATACATGCCATCATTGAAGTATAAAATATTTTAAAGTACCGAAATATAGAGAAGATAGTGTGGATAACTTGGAACTTGAATCCCCAAGCTCGTAGTTTGTGGATGACTTGGAACTTGAATCCCCAAGCTCGTAGTTTCAACCAAGATCTATTAAATGGAACAAAACACAAAGATTCACAGTAAGCAATTAAGCTTTGTAAGTCTTAAATAATTTAAAACATTTAAACTCACAACTCAAGAATTCACTTTATAGACAATATCCACTTATAGTCAAATATCCAAATTCACATATAACATAATCTAAGTGTATCACCATTTGGCCGAATATGCATAGCCACATTGTACACATTTTTGACATATCATTTCATTTAAATTCGAAATTACAAAGTCACAACATCTAATTACCTCAATGTCATTCTTTAATTCCACCTAATAGAATTAATTTAAAACACCATATCCACATATAATTTTCAATGTTCATGATCACATATATAACATATACTTTCATGTATATAATTCCACACTGACCGAATGTGTATATATATATATATACACATACAACCACTTCACATATACTTATCATTTCACATTGATCAATTAATCCGCTTTATTCTCATGTGCGTAAATAAATTATACATACCTGTATAACTTAATTTATTGAACGAATCCAATGCCGTGTTACCATAAAGCCTCATAGTATTAGACTTTTATTAGTTCACCGGCAATTAGCCTGCTAGGTAACAACCTGAATTCATCACGGGCACAAAGCTTGCTAGGTAATAACCTCAGTTTATCACTGGCACAAAGCCTGCTAGACTTTTAAGTCCGATACCACTTCACTGGCATTACGCCTGCTAGGCTCGGAGCCCGATAATATTCACCAGCTTCAAGCTTGCTAGGCCAAGGCTCGAATATCACATTACGATAACCAAAACACATATTTTCTCATACTTTCATAATCTACACTTCAAATTTGCATATAGCCGAACATATATCTATATACAAAGTTTCCCATCATTCGAATATAATACATACAGTATAGTTCACTCTTCATAATACATCTATCATACCATCATATCCATTTCAACTTAGATCTACTAGCCACATTCAGCTTATAACCTTAAATCAATACTCATTTGGCACATTGACTATATAAAATCAAACATCCTCTTTGCTATATTCATTTAACTCTAAAGCATACAAAAAGAATCAAGCTTAAACACTTAAGAACTGACCTCGAATGTCGTTGAACGACTACGAATTGGCTATTCAATTAGTTTCACTTTTCCCCTATCCGAATTTGGCTCTCTTTGCTCTTGAGCTAAATTAGAAAAATTTTAACTTATTAAAACTCAATTATTCAAACCTATGATCGAATAACAAGGAAACTAAATAGGCCCTACTATCCACTTTTAACTCAATAAAAAATAACCTTACTCACCACTAAGCACATATATACCACAACAACTTTGCTTATTCAAATACACACATACGGCAATCTCACTTTCCCTCATCTCAACATGTAACAAATTGTTCAAATCATTATTTAAAACCACATTCGGTAATTATATATATCAAAGTTTCATCTAAACATTCTTTTCTAATATCTAACATCATTCGGACATATATAAATACATATTAATCACTTAGCCAATTGCCATTTGTTATTTAAACCACATATATATATACATGGCAAAAACTCATTTCCCATAATTTCATTACTATTCGGCCTCTACAAAGAAAACATAGCACAATTTTATTAACATTAAAATTTTAACTCAATTACTTCAAAGTACATTAATCTAAACAATTCATTTTCATCACATTTATAATCGGCAATTTGCTTAAATAAATTTTAGTATCTAACATTACATTATAACATTTAACTTAAGCTTTCTCAAATTACCTATAATGGCCGAATATATATATATATATATATATCAAATTTAACAAGCTCCACAAATCATCCTACAACCCTTTTTTTTTTTCTTTAAAACATCAAAACACCAACTATTTCATACATCTCTTCCATGGTCGAATGTATAATTAACCATAAGCTTAAAATTTAACACATGGGCTATGTAAATAATCTAACAACTACTTCAAATTCTTAAAAATTTAAAGAAAACTACATGGAATCGTACCTTAATTTTTTCTTGCCAAGGCCTAAACCTTAAGCTTCTTCTTTTCTTTCTTAAACAATCGGCATGCAAAGGTTGAATGAATTAAAAAAAATGGCTTTCTAATTTAATTTTTTTCTTTTGTTATATCATATTATGTTTTTACTTTTAAATTACTATATTATATTATATTTTATAATATAAAAGTTTACAACAAAAGTCCACTACCATCCGCTTAAATTTTAATGGCTTTATTTCTTTTTAAGGACTCCACCTTAAAGGACAATGGTAAATTAGCACTTTACAAAATAGCTATAAACTTTTATAGCTTACGCGGTTAAGCCCTTTTTCTAAATCGAACATCCAAACAACAAAATTAAGTCATGAAATTTTCACACATGATGATTCACATATAATAAACACAAAAATAAATATCTAAAAATTTTTTTGACTCAGTTTCATGGTTCCGAAACCACTATTCCGATTAGGGGCAAAGTAGGGTTGTCACAACTCTCCCCCCTTAGGGATTTTCGTCCCCGAAAATCTTACCAGCGATTAGGTTAGGGTAACGTTCTTTCATTGAGTCCTCAAGCTCCCAAGCTACTTCTTCAACCCCGTGTTTGAGCCACAACACTTTTACTAACGAGATTTTCTTATTCCGCATTTCTTTCACTTGGCGAGCCAAAATACGAACCGGTTCTTCCTCATAACTCAAATCAGGCTCAATTTCAATCTCTAACGGATTAATCACATGTGAAGGATCGGATCTATATCGTCTAAGCATCGAAACATGAAAAATATTGTGAATCTTTTCAAGTTCGGGTGGCAAAATTAATCTGTACGCGACCAATCCAATTCGTTCTGAATCTTTTTCCACAGTGAAACTTTCAAAAACAATATATCTCCAATCTGATACTCTATATCTTTACGTTTCAAGTCTGTATACGATTTCTGATGATCTGATGCTGATTTCAAACTATCATGAATCACTTTTACTTTCTGTTCGGCTTCTTTAATCAAATCAACCCCGTAAATCTTATCCTCACTGAGCTCAGTCCAGAATAAATGTGTACGACATTTACGACCGTACAACGCCTCGTAAGGTTCCATCTTTATATTCAATTGAAAACTATTATTGTATGCGAATTCAATCAAAGGTAAATACCGTTCCCACGAGCCACTAAACTCAAGGATGCAACATCTCAACATATCCTTGAGTATCTGAATAACTCGCTCAGATTGACCATCTGTCTAGGGATGGAAAGCGGTGCTAAAATGCAGCTTGGTAACCAACGCATCTTGCAATTTCTTCCAAAATCGTGACGTAAATCTGGGATCTCTATCCGAAACGATAGAAGTAGGTACCCCGTGTAATCTCACAATCTGAGAAACGTACAATTTAGCTAACTTATCAAGTGAATAATTGGTACGAATGGGAATAAAATGAGCCGACTTTGTCAGTCTATCAACAATAACTTAGATTGAATCTTTCTTGCTAGATGTCAACGGTAGACCAGATACGAAATCCATCGTGACGCGATCCTAATTCCACTCAAGTATCATAATCGGCTGTAGCAATCCCAAAGGCACCTGATGTTCAGCTTGCACTTGTTGACATACCAAACATTTCGAAACGAAGTCAGAAATGTCTCGTTTCATACCGCGCCACCAGTACTGACGTTTCAGATCGTTGTACATTTTCGTGCTACCAGGATGAACTGACATTCGGCTGCTATGAGCTTCGTTCAAAATCATCGGAATAAGCTCTGAATTTCTCGGGAGACACAATCGATTTCTGAATCTCAAACAATCATTGTCGTCAATCAGAAACTCTAAATCCTCTTTCGAATCACATTGAGCTCTCTTCATGATCATATCTTCATCAACTTTCTGAGCTTCCTGGATTTGTTGCATCAACATTGGTTTTGCTTTTAATTCTGCTACTAACTCATCATCAGTGGATATAGACAAAAGTACATTCATCACTCGTAGAGCAAATAGTGATTTTCGACTAAGAGCATCAGCAACCACATTAGCTTTTCCCGGATGATAATCAATGACAAGCTCGTAATCTTTCAGTAATTCTAGTCACTGTCGTTGTCTCAAATTCAAGTCTTTCTGAGTCATCAAGTATTTGAGGCTTTTATGATCAAAATATATGTGACATTTCTCTCCAAACAAGTAATGACGCTAAATTTTCAGAGCAAAAACAATAGCAGCTAATTCGAGATCATGAGTCAGATAGTTTCGCTCGTGAGGTTTTAACTGTCTTGAAGCATACGCAACAACTCTACCCTCTTGCATCAAAACACAGCCTAAACCGTTCAAAGAGGCATCACTGCATATCACAAATTCTTTACCGGATTCCGGCTGAACTAGCACTGGAGCTTTGGTCAGAAGGGCTTTCAATTGATCAAAGCTTTTTTGACATCTTTCCGACCACTCAAATTTAACATCTTTCTGTAACAACTTTGTCAACGGTGTTGCTATCATCAAGAAGCCTTTCACAAACCGTCTGTAATACCCAGCAAGTCCCAAAAAACTTCAAACTTCCGAAACATTCCTCGGAGGCTTCCAATCAAGTATAGCTGAAATTTTACTCGGATCAACCCGGATACCTGATGCGGATACCACATGTCCCAAAAAGCTAACCTCACGTAACCAGAACTCACATTTACTGAACTTTGTGTATAGCTGCTTGTCTCATAAAATCTGCAACACCAATCTCAAGTGTTCGGCTTGCTCAGCTTCATCGTGTGAATAGATTAGAATGTCATCTATAAACACAACTACAAACCGATCCAAATACTATCTAAAAATCTAATTCTTTAAATCCATGAAGACCGTAGGGGCATTGGTGAGCCCAAACGGCATCACCAAGAACTCGTAATGCCCGTACCTCATCCGAAAAGCAGTCTTAGGTACATCCGAGTCTCTAACTCGCAACTGATAATAGCCCGATCTCAAGTCTATCTTCAAAAATATTGAAGCTCCCTTTAGTTGGTCAAATAAATCATCAATTCGAGGCAATGGATACTTATTCTTTACTGTTACTTTATTAAGCTGACGATAATCGATGCACATTCTCATGGTTCCGTCTTTCTTTTTCACAAATAGTATTGGTGCACCCCAAGGAGAGAAATTCGATCGAGCAAAACCTCTATATGTCAACTCTTGCAACTGAGATTTTAATTCTTTTAATTCAGTCGATGCTATACGATACGGAGCTATCAAAATTAGAGTCGTTTTGGGTACTAGCTCTATGCCAAACTCTACTCCCCGAACAGGTGGCAACCCAGGTAATTCCTCGAGAAATACATCCAAATACTCACAAACCACGGGCACAGTCTCGAGCTTTCTTTCCGTTACTTTATTATCTAGAACATATGCAAGATAAGCTTTACACCCCTTTTTCACATAGTTCTGAGACAACATCGAAGATATCACTGTCGGTAACCCGTTCAAATCAGTAGACTCAACTCGAATTATCTCATTATTCAAACATTGCAAGTCAATTATCTTTCGTTTGTAATTCACTACAGCATCGTGCATAGATAGCCAATCCATACCAAGAATTATATCAAACTCGTCAAATGGTAACAGCATCAAATCAGCCGGAAAACAAAAATCTCAAATCATCAGTGGACATTTCTTGCATACTTTATCCACTAACACATAACGGCCCAGAGGGTTCGACACCTGAATCACAAACTCAGTAGACTCAACAGGTAGAGTCTTATTGGATGCTAGAGTTTCACAAACATATGAATGAGTCGAACCGGGATCAATCAAAGCAAGTACACTAGTATCATAGAGAGTGAATGTACCAGTGATAACATTTGGAGATGAAGCTTCCTCCCGTGCACGTATAGCATAGGCTCTGGCCGAAGCGCGAGCCTCAGATCAAACAACAGTATCTTTAGTCCCTCTCTGACTGCCACCAGCATTACCCGCATGTCTAGTGGTCTATCTCGTGCTGCGATATTACCAGGTCTCCCACTCGGATTAGCATTCTGCTCAGCTAGTCTCGGACAGTCTCTGATAAAGTGATCAGCTGATCCGCATTTAAAACAGGAGTGGTCATGCAGTCTACAACTCCCTGAATGCCATTTACCACAATGCTTGCACTCAGATCTATCCGGACGATCATTGCCAACACTAGCAACTGAGGTAGCTCGTGAACTCACAGGAGGTCGATCGCGATCTCGTCTAGAGAAGCCTGAAGTAGTCTTGGATTGGCCCGATTCATCCTGGGATTTCTTCGATGACTGCTGAAATGTTTTCCCTGAGAATCTCTTACGAAACACTCTAGCTCTAACTTCAGCTTTTCCTTTCTCAATTCCGAGCTCTTTAGCTTTACAAGCTCACTCGACAAGTACTACGAACTCTTTAATTTCCAGAATACCAACCAGCAACTTAGTATCCTCATTCAACCCATCTTCGAAGCGTTTACACATGATAGCTTCAGATAAAATACACTCATGGGCATATCTACTAAGCCTTACAAATTCTCGCTCATATTCTGTAACTGTCATTTGGCTCTGTTTAAGCTTAAGAAATTCTTTACGTTTTTGATCGATAAACCTTTGGCTGATATACTTTTTACGGAATTCTATCAGAAAGAATTCCCAGGTGACCCGCTCTCTCGGTACAACCGAAACCAAGGTATTCCACCAATGATAAACAGCATCACGTAATAAAGACACGGCACACTTCAAACACTCATCAGGTGTACATGATAGTTCATCGAAAACACGTATAGTATTATCAAGCCAAAACTTGGCCCGCTCAGCGTCGTCGTTAATAGTGGCAATGAACTCTTCGGCCCTATATTTTCTAATTTTATCAACCGGGGGCTTACTAAATCTCAATGGATCGATCACAGGAGGCACGACAGGTATCGAAAGTAGATTATTCAGGGGTGGAGGCCGTGGAACAGCTGGATTAGTTTGAACATATTGAGTGAACCAATCATTCATCACAGCATAAAAGGCTTGTTTAATCTTATCATCTCGATTATTCGAATTTGGTTGAGAGTCAATTGGCGCAGTCGCTTACGCCGGAGCAGGTGCGACACTCTCGACATCATCTGCTACGGCTCGATCAGAATCAGGATTCATTAACTATACGAAAAAACATTTTAACTGTCAGAAGTCATCATACTATCGTATTATCACATAATGGCATGTATAGCTAGACTCACATGTGCTATGTTACTCCTAGATCGACTAAACCGTAGCTCTGATACCAATAAAATGTAACACCCCTAACCCATATTCGTCGCCAGATTAGGGTTACGAGGCATCACAAATCAGAAGACAGATCAGACTAGTCCTTCATCATCAAACATGCATAAGTAATATAATTTCCTTTATTAAATTTTTTTCTATCATGCATTTCTAATCATTTTATAATCATACCCGAAAGCATATATGTATATTTCAAATGAGCGTTTCACCTAACCGAAATCCAAATTTCGGTATTAAGCCAAATAAAGCATAATCAATAAAATACTTGCACATGATTGAGCAAAAATGCTGTAAGCCGATTATATATCATGCGAAATTAATACTTTTCATTTGGTAATTTCATAAGGTTATAACCGAAAATAAGACTATCCTATGCCTATGATCCGTTCACTCATTCATAATATAACATATAAAAGATTACAGGACAATTATAATTTAACTTATAATCAAGACTTATACTCTCTCTCAATAATTGAGTTTAGCTTCAAAATAAATATAAGAGTTAACCACTCTAGGACTTTTATCTATTCAAACATATGTATATGTATATGCATTTCCAAGAGTAATTATAACTCATTCCATAAAACAAATTAACATCAAAGGATATTCATACAATAGTCCACCACATAATTACATCAAACTATACATTCATACTTATTTAATAAGCAAGCCATCTTCACATAGCTTGATTATAAACATATACAAAATAATTCATTTTCAAAAGAGTTAATCCTATACATGCAATCATTGAAGTATAAAATATTTTAAAGTACCGAAATATAGAGAAGATAGTGTGGATAACTTGGAACTTAAATCCGCGAGCTCGTAGTTTCAACCAAGATCTATTAAATGGAACAAAACACAAAGATTCACAGTAAGCAATTAAGCTTAGTAAGTCTTAAATAATTTAAAACATTTAAACTCACAACTTAAGAATTCACTTTATAGACAATATCCATTTACAGTTAAATATCCAAATTCACATATAACATAATCTAAGTGTATCACCATTTGGCCGAATATGCATAGCCACATTTTACACATTTTTGACATATCATTTCGTTTAAATTCGAAATTACAAAGTCACAACATCTAATTACCTCAATGTCATTCTTTAATTCCACCTAATAGAATTAATTTAAAACACCATATCCACATATAATTTTCAATGTTCATGATCACATATATAACATATACTTTCATGTATATAATTCCACAATGACCGAATGTATATATATATATATATATATACATACAACCACTTCACATATACTTATCATTTCATATTGATCAATTAGTCCGCTTTATTCTCATGTGCATAAATAAATTATACATACCTGTATAACTTAATTTATTGAACGAATCCAATGCCGTGTTAGCACAAAGCCTCATAGTATTAGACTTTTATTAGTTCACCGGCAATTAGCCTGCTAGGGAACAACCTGAATTCATCACCGGCACAAAGCCTGCTAGGTAATAACCTCAGTTTATCACTGGCACAAAGCCTTATAGACTTTTAAGTCCGATACCACTTCACCAGCATTACGCCTGCTAGGCTCGGAGCCTGATAATATTCACCAGCTTAAAGCTTGCTAGGCCAAGGCCCGAATATCACATTACGATAACCAAAACACATATTTTCTCATACTTTCATAATCTACACTTCAAATTTACATATAGCCGAACATATATCTATATACAAAGTTTCCCATCATTCGAATATAGTACATACAGTATAGTTCACTCTTCATAATACATCTATCATATCATCATATCCATTTCAACTTAGATCTACTAGCCACATTCAGCTTATAACCTTAAATCAATACTCATTTGGCACATTGACTATATAAAATCAAACATCCTCTTTGCTATATTCATTTAACTCTAAAGCATACAAAAAGAATCAAGCTTAAACACTTAAGAACTTACCTCGAATGTCGTCGAACGGCTACGGATCAGCTATTCAATTAGTTTCACTTTTCCCCTATCCGAATTTAGCTCTCTTTGCTCTTAAGCTAAATTAGACAAATTTTAACTTATTACAACTCAATTATTCAAACCAATCATCGAATAACAAGGAAACTAAATAGGCCTTACAATCCACTTTTAACTCAATCAAAAATAACCTTACTCACCACTAAGCACATATATACCACAACAACTTTGCTTATTCAAATACACACATGCGACAATCTTACTTTTCCTCATCTCAACATGTAACAAATTGTTCAAATCATTATTTAAAACCACATTTGGCAATTATATATATCAAAGTTTCATCTAAACATTCTTTTCTAATATCTAACATCATTCGGACATATATAAATACATATTAATCACTTAGCCAATTGCCATTTGTTATTTAAACCACATATATATATACACGGCAAAAACTCATTTCCCATAATTTCATTACTATTCGACCTCTACAAAGAAAACATAGCACAACTTTATTCACATTAAAATTTTAACTTAATTACTTCAATGTACATTAATCTAAACAATTCATTTTCATCACATTTATGATCGGCAATTTGCTTAAATAAATTTTAGCATCTAACATTACATTATAACATTTAACTTAAGCTTTCTCAAATTACCTATAATGGCCGAATATATATATATATATATATATATATCAAATTTAACAAGCTCCACAAATCATCATACAACCCTTTTTTTTTTCTTTAAAACATCAATACACCAACTATTTCATACATCTCTTCCATGGCCGAATGTATAATTAGCCATAAGCTTAAAATTTAACACATGGGCTATGTAAATAATCTAACAACTACCTCAAATTCTTAAAAATTTAAAGAAAACTACATGGAATCGTACCTTAATTTTTTCTTGTCAAGGCCGAAACCTCAAGCTTCTTCTTTTCTTTCTTAAACAATCGGCATGCAAAGGTTGAATGAATAAAAAAAATGGCTTTCTAATTTAATTTTTTTCTTTTGTTATATCATATTATGTTTTTTCTTTTAAATTACTATATTATATTATATTTTTTAATATAAAAGTTTACAACTAAGGTCCACTACCGTCCACTTAAATTTTAATGGCTTTATTTCTTTTTAAGGACTCCACCTTAAAAGACAATGGTAAATTAGCACTTTACAAAATAGCTATCAACTTTTATAGCTTACACGGTTAAGCCCTTTTTCTAAATTGAACGTCCAAACAACAAAATTAAGTCACGAAATTTTCACACATGATGATTCACATATAATAAACACAGAAATAAATATCTAAAAATTTTTCTAACTCGGTTTCGGGGTTCCGAAACCACTATTCCAATTAGGGCCAAAAAAGGGTTGTCATAGTAATGACGTAGCATCGATACATGACACACATCATAGATATTTTCTAACTCTGTCGGTAAGGCCAATGATATGCTGCTAGTCTGATTCTTTCTACAATTTCATACGGTCTGATGAATTGCAGACTTAATTTACCTTTCCGACCAAATCTCAAAATCTTTTTCGATGGAGACACTTTCAACAACACTTTATCACCCACTTGAAACTCGATCTCTTTCCTCTTCAAATCTGCATAAGATTTCTATTGATCTAAAGTAGCTTTCAAGCAATCATGGATAGTCTTTACCTTTTCTTTGATCTCTCTAATCAAATCAATCCCATAGATCCGCTTTCACTAAGCTCCGTCTAATATAAAGGATTCCTACATTTACGGCCATACAATGCCTCATACGGTGCCATTTTGATACTCGATTGAAAACTATTATTGTAAGCAAATTTCACAAAAGGTAGATACTTTTCCCAACTACCTTCAAACTCGAGAACACAATAATAGAGATCTTCAAGGATCTGTATCACTAGCTCAGACTGACCGTCTGTCTGTGGATGAAAGGCGGTACTAAATCAACTTGGTACCTAAAGTTTCTTGTAACTTTCTCCAAAACCTCAAAGTAAATCTCAGGCCTCTATCTGATATAATAGAAATTGGCACTCCGTGCAATCTTACAATCTTGGCAATATACAATTCGGCTAACTTATCCAGTGAAAAATTTGTACGTACCAGGATGAAATGAGCCGATTTCGTTAACCGATCAACAATGAACCAAACGACATCTTTTTTCTTCGGGGTCAATGGCAAACCCGTAACAAAGTCCATAGTGATTCAGTCCCATTACCATTCGGGAACCATTATTGGCTGAAGCAATCTGGACGGCACTTGACAAACTAAGCACCTTGACACAAACTCAGAAACATCTCTTTTCATACCGGGCCACCAATACAGTTTCTTCAAGTCGTTATACATCTTTGCACTGTCAGGATGGACAGATAAACAACCATTATGAGCTTCATGTAGAATACACTGAATTAACTTTACATTTTTCAGCACACATACTCTATCTCGAAACAACAAACTGTCGTTCGAACCAATCTGAAAATCTGTCTTGCCATTCTTTTGACATTGAGTCCTTTTTGCTTGCAACTCACTATCATCCTTTTGAGCTTCACAAATTTGTTGAATAAACGATGGCCTAACTCTCAACTCGGCCAAAATCGAGCCATCATCGGATATAATCAATCTTGTGTTTAAAGCTCTCAAGGAAAACAGGGATTCTCTACTCAAAGCATCGGCAACCACATTCACTTTCCCTGGATGGTAGTCGATCACCAACTCGTAGTCTTTCAATAACTCGAGCCATCTTCGTTGCTGCAAGTTCAAATCTTTTTGAGACATCAAGTACTTCAAGCTCTTGTGATCAGTAAAAATTTGACATTTCTCACCATACAGGTAATGACGCCAAATCTTCAAGGCGAAGACAATAGCGACCAACTCTAAATCGTGTGTCGGGTAGTTCTTCTCATGGGGTTTTAATTGCCTCAAAGCATAAGCCACTTGGAAACACATAAATTTATATACTTTTTCATACCTATTTTTACTTAAAATGATGCATTTTCAATAGAATTTTTGTCATAAAATAATTAATTTTTATAAAATAATTAAATTGTATTAAAAATTTGAACATGTTAATTTTTAGTCAATTTTACAATTATTTTTAATGAATTTTGATTATTTTTTACAGATTCGCACAAAAGGCGAAAATTGACCCGGCAAACACCGTTAAAAGAACAAAACCGAGAAGCAATTTGAAGTAACAAGGCGAAATAATTTCCAGCCTTAGGAGGTCCAAAATGTGTATTAATTCATAATATAATTAATTTTAATTTATTCCCAATTTAATTTGGGCTAAATAAATTAATTTTAATTAATTATGGAAAAAGGGCCCAGTTGAACTGCACCAGTTGAACCAAATTTATCGAACCGAACCAGCCAGCCATTGGGTAGCCTAGAACCGTTAAAATGCTGTCCCAAATCAAAATTTTGGCTAATTAAATAAGCTTGCAAACAAGCCCTTGAAAGACCTCCAAATTGCATTCAAACCCCACCTTAAATTAAGGCTTTACGAATTTGCCCCAAGCTAATTTTGGCAAAGTTGAAAGTCTCAGCTTTGCCATGTAAGATGGCTGGCCATGAGGGGGCTCTTTGGCTATTGAAAATTTCTATTTTTAGCAGCCATCCTCAGCCCCCCTTGTTGCCTATTTCAAATGATCCCTCACTTCTTCATTCTCTCCTTCACTATCATTCTCTCCACTCTCTCTTTTCCTCCAAAAGCCAAGCCTTCTAGTGTCGAGGACAACGGAGAACGAAGGACAGAACAATCATTCAAAGCCACGGAGAAACACCAGATTTGTTTCTTGTTCCCTACTTTATTTATTTTCGTTGTTGTTTTGACAAACATATTTCTGAATATTTATGCTATTGAAATGGTTAATTTAATCAACGTAGCTTGAATTTAATTTGTGTTGGTTTGATTGCATTTCATCTTCTTAAATTATTAAAATTTTGTTTATGTTGTTATACGCCTCGGTAAAGTGTTTGATTAAGTAAAACCATGCTTAAGTTATTCTGGCATTATAATTGTTTAGATAACTAATGAATTAATTATTAAGCGCATTGAAATTGTAATTAATGGACACAGTACTTAATCAGTACAGGTTTAATCCTTCTAAGGTAGTTGAAGATTAAATTAACATTGTATTTGGTGATACGTATGCCTTGCATAACTTAGATTATTGTGATTAAATTGTTTCAAGGTAGGGACACATAGTCTTTATTTGTTTATTAAGATTTGTTTAATCATCTTGACATAGGGATATGTCAAGGAGGTGAATGGGTTTTGGTAAGCAAATATGTTCATAAGTTACCAAATTACCGAGTTGCCGTGAAATTATTCGTAACAGTATAAACATAAGATTAATAATTCTAAGTTGAGAAATGTGATTAATTCAACACAATTATATCATCTTGATTAAATCTTATTTGAAATCGTGCATTAGAATTTCTTTGTTTTATTTTAATTATTTTATTTAGTTTTTAACCCTTAATTTTAATCGTCTTTTTAAAAACCAAAATATTTTCCATCACCAAAGTGTTTTACAATTAATTTCATAAATAATCCTTTTTACAATCCCTGTGGGTACGATAACTCAACATTTACTTGTCACTTTATTACTTGTTGCTATTCTGTACACTTGCACATTTCCGTCGTTCTAAGTTTTTGGCGTCGTTGCCGGGGACTGCTTTTAAAAAGCCATTATGTGTGAATTTGTTAGTTTTACATTTTGGTTTAATTTTTATTTAAATTTTTAACTTAATTAATTCTTCTGTGAATATTTCACATGTTTATGAGTATTGACCGAATTATCCATTTACTCCCTGTAGACCTTAAGATAGAGCAAACCTTTCGACAGCGTAAAAGATAAGCGAATCAGAGAAGGACTGAGGAGATGAACTTCGAGAATATGAATCGAGGAAATTGAGCAAACCTTGCTCAAAATCCTATCCTTATTGCTGATGATAGGGATAGAGCCTTAAGATAATATGATGTGCTAGTGTTTAATGATCTTAATTCAGGTATTAAGAGACCCGAAATTGAGGCACACAATTCAAACTGAAGCCAGTCATGTTCCAGATGCTTCAGATAGTGGGCCAATTTAGTGGGATGCCTACCGAAGACCCTTACCTACACTTGAGACTGTTCATGGAGGTGAGTGACTCTTTCAAGTTAGCCGAAGTACCCGAAGATGCATTATAATTAAAGTTGTTCCCATATTCGCTAAGAGACACAGCTCGAGCCTGGTTGGACTCATTGCCACTGAACTCAATTTCCACATGGCAAGAGTTAGTAGAGAGATTTCTTATGATATATTTCCCGCCTAGCAAAAATGCTAAGTTGAGGAACGAGACCACTGCATTCCAACAAATGGATGATGAATCCTTGTATGAGGCATGGGAAAGATTTAAAGAATTATTATGAAATTGCCCTCATCATGGAATCCCATATTGCATCTAACTTGAGACATTTTATAATTGTCTCAACGCCTACACAATGATGGTAGTGGACGCTTCTGCTAATGGTGCTCTCCTTTCTAAGTCTTATAATGAGGCTTATGAAATCATCGAGAGGATTGCCAGCAATAATTATCAATGGCCAACCAGTCGAGCAGCGTCAGGAATATGAGTAGCTGGAGTACATGAAGTAGACGTTCTCACTTCACTCGCATCTCAGATATCATCAATATCCTCAATGCTTAAAAATCTTACTACTAATGGGTCTAATAGCTTTCTAGCACAGCCACCTAATCAATTTGAGAATATAGCCTGTGTCTATTATGGGGAAGGGCATTTGTTTGAAGAATGTCCATCAAACCCAGAATCTATGTATTACATAGGTAACCAGAACCAAAATAGAGGGATACAAGGACTGCAATCCAATTATTATAACCCATTATGGCGAAATCACCCAAATTTTTCCTAGAGTAACTAAGGAGCTGGAACCAGTAACACTTACGCCCAACTTAGGCCAACCTAGCCGCCTAGTTTCCCCCAACAAGTTTAAAAACTAGCTCAAGCTGAATCATCCAATAGCTTAGAGAATTTATTGAAGGTATATATGACGAAAAACTACGCCACCCTAAGGAATTTGGAGAATCAAGTAGGCCAGCTTGCAATTAAACTCAGGAATCGACCATAAAGTGCTCTACCTAGTGATATGGAGAATCTAAGGAATCCAGGAAAGAAGCATTACAAATCGTTGACATTGAGGAGTGGAAAAATAGTAGAGCCCAACGCCATTGAAGCTAAAAAGGAGCAAGCTGATGCTCAAGACTTAGAGGAAGTTCAACCTAATGTTGAAATTCCAGTTTCACCAAAACTAGAACCTGTAAAACCCAACAAGGTAACCTCAAAACTAGCTAATTCTGAACAACTAACAACTCACTTAGATGTGGAATTACCATAGGAGATGAATCAACCATTACCAGTTCTAGTAAAGAAACCAGCACCACCCTACCCTCAAAGACTTCAGAAATAAAATCAAGAGATTCAATTCAAGAAGTTCTTAGACGTACTCAAGCAACTTCATATCAACATCCCGTTGGTTGAAGAACTTGAGCAAATGCTGAATTATGTCAAGTTCATGAAGGATATCCTGTCTAAAAAACGAAGACTTGGAGAATTTGAGACGGTAGCTCTAACGAATGAATACAGTGCATATCTTTAGAATAAACTACCCCTGAAGCTGAAAGATCCTGGATGTTTTACCATACCATGCAATATTGGAGCAACATATTGTGGTAAGGCATTATGTGACTTAGGTGCGAGTATCAGCTTGATACCTATGTTAATATTTAGAAAGTTGGGGATAGGCGAAGTTAGACAGTTACACTTCAACTAGCAAATTGATCCTTAGCACATCTAGAAGGAAAAATCGATGATGTTTTGGTACGTGTAGATAAATTTGTCTTTCCTACTAACTTTGTAATTCTAGACTTCGAAGCAGATAAAGAAGTGTCAATTATCCTAGGAAGATCGTTCTTAGCAGCTGGAAGAACTCTTATTGATGTGTAGAAGGGCGAGCTGACAATGCGTGTCCAGGATGATCAGGTAACATTTAACATTTTTAAGTGTACGCGATTTCCTGACACAATTGATGATTGTTCTGCAGTATCTGATTTAGAGGATTTAATAATGGAGAAGGAACTTAACTATGTTGAGGATTCGTTGGAACGAATTCTAACATCAGACCCTCCAAATGATGAAAAGAAGGATGAATACTTAGCTTTGCTAGAAGCTAATCAAAAGGGATTTAATCCGCAATCCAATTTTGAATCTTTGGAATTAGAGAAAAGGGATTATTCATAACCAAAAGCGTCAATCGAGGAGCCACCTAAATTAGAACTCAACGTATTACATTCACATTTAAAATATGTTTATTTAGGTAATACTTCTACTTTGCCTATGATTGTTTCAGTAGAATTAACTACTGAGCAAGAAGAGAAACTTATCATAGTTTTAAAACAATTCAAGAAGGCTATTGGATGGAGCATAGCCGATATTCGCGGTATTGGTCCATTTGTATGCATGCACAAGATCATACTAGAAGATGGCGAGAAAGGAATGATTGATGGACAACGAAGGCTGAACCCTATCATGAAAGATGTAGTAAAGAAGGAAATTATCAAGTGGCTAGATGCGAGTATAATTTACTCCATCTCAGATAGTTCATGGGTAAGTCTGGCCTAGTACGTGTCAAAGAAAGGAGGTATCACGATCGTTGAGAACGAGAATAAAGAGTTGGTACCAACTAGAACGGTTATGAGATGGAGAATTTACATCGACTACCAAAAATTGAAAAAGGCAACTAGGAACGATCACTTTCCTTTACCGTTCTTGGACCAGATGTTGGATAGACTCGTAGGGTGAGACTATTACTGTTTTCTCAATGGATATTTAGGGTATAATCAAATTACAATAGCACTAGAAGATCAACATAAGACAACATTCACATGCCCATACGGTACATTTGCATTTAGACGCATGTCATTTGGTTTATGTAATGCACCTGCTACATTTCAAAGATGTATGATGTCAATTTTTACTGACATGGTTGAGAAGTATTTGGAAGTTTTTATGGATGACTTTTCAGTATTTGGAGACACTTATAATGAGTGCTTAGCCAATCTAGCTAAGGTACAAGGATGATACGAAGAAACAAACCTAGTACTCAACTAGGAAAAGTGTCATTTTATGGTACAAGAAGTGATTGTTCTAGGGCATTGGATATCAAGACATGGGATAGAGGTGGACAGAGCAAAGGTAGACGTTATTGAGAGACTCCCACCTCCAACATCTGTAAAAGGTGTTAGGAGCTTTTTGGGCCACACCTATTTCTATTAGAGATTTATAAAAGACTTATCCAAAATTGGAAAACCTTTGTGCAAATTATTGGAGAAGGATGCGACATTCAAGTTTGATGATGAATGTTTCAAAGCATTCAAAGATTTAAAGAATCGATTAGTTACGACACCCATAATCGTAACACCAGACTGGGATCTGCCATTTGAGTTGATGTTACAATTATGGGTGTCGTGGGCTAGCGAAGGAACAAAGTTTTTCATCCCATCTACTGCGCAAGTCAGACTCTAACAAGAGCTCAACTAAATTATACGATAATAGAAAAAGAGTTACTTACTATTGTATTTGCTTTCGACAAGTTTCGAATCTTATCTTGTAGGTACCAAAGTGATTGTCTATACAGACCACTCGGTAATTAAATATTTACTTGCCAAGAAAGACGCTAAGTCGAGATTGATCTAATGGGTACTTCTACTTCAAGAGTTCGATTTAGAAATTCAAGATCAAAAGGGAGTAGAAAACCATGTAGTAGATCACTTGTCCAGATTGGAGCCACAAGAGGGAAATTCTCCACTTGTACCAATTCAGGAGACATTTCCAGATGAACACATACTAAAGGTAAATCATGTCCGTAATACCCATTGGTTTGCTGATATTGTTAACTATTTAGCTTGTGGTTTGATGCCGATTGGTAAGACGTATCAACAAAGGAAAAAATTTATTCATGATGTGAAGTACTATTTCTGGGAAGAGCCATATTTGTTTAAAAAGTTTGCAGATTAGATGATCAGGAGATGCATGGCAGAAGAAGAAATACTGAAGATTTTATGCCACTGTCACTCAGCTCCGAGTGGGGGACACTTCAGAGGTACCCATATTGCGGCCAGAGGTACCCGTATTGCGGCCGAAGTATTACAAGCCAGATTCTTTTGGCCAACACTATTCAAGGATGCATACACTTACGTAAAGAGTTGTGATCGATGTTAGAGGGTTGGAATGTCATCAATAGAAATGAGATGCCTCGAACAAATATCATTGAGGTAGAATTATTCGATGTTTGGGGTATTGACTTTCTTGGTCCTTTTCCTCATCTTTTGGTCACAAGTACATATTGGTAGCAGTAGACTATGTGTCCAAATAGGTCGAGGCTAAAGCTTGTCCGACGAATGCTGCTAAGGTTGTGATGAAGTTCTTGCAGAAACATGTGCTCACAAGGTTTGGAACCCCAAGAGCTATTATCAGTGATGAAGGGTTCCATTTTGTGAACAAGTGGTTAAAATGGTTGTTAGACAAGCATGGAGTGAAACATAAGGTTGCTACAGCTTACTGCCCGCAGACGAATGGGCAAGCTAAGCTGGCAAATAAGGAGATCAAAGGCATACTTGAGAAGGTAGTTTGCCCGAATCGACGAGATTGGTCCAAAAGACTAGATGATGCTTTATGGGCTTACAGAATAGCATACAAGGCACCTTTAGGGATGTCACCCTATAAGTTGGTCTTTGGAAAAACCTATCATCTACCTTTAGAGTTAGAGCACAAAGCCTACTGGGCCCTTCGATAACTCAATTTGGATCTTAAGCTTGCTAAAGAGAAACGGATGCTCCAACTCAATGAGCTAGAGAAATTCTGAATGTTATCATATGAAAATACCAAATTGCTCAAGGAGAGTGTAACGCCCTAATTTTCGGGACTTTTCGGGATTTCTGTGATTTTTGGGTTAGTTATTAAATTTCTATGTTTTGACTGTATAAATAATATTCTAGTATGTTAGGGGGCCTCTAGAAGGCACAAGCTTAGGTTGAAACCTGACGAATTTGGTAAATTTTAGTTTAAAGAGAAGAGGGTTCTGGTGGAGAGGGCTTTTAAGATTAAAGTATGCGAAATGGATCACAAAAAGGGCTTTGGTAAAGTGGCAAGGGGCGCCGCTAAGCTCCTTAAAAAGTGGCGCCTAGGAGGGTTTGGAGGTCCAAGGTTCTAATCATAAGGTAAGTTATTAGGGTGTTTTTTTTTTTTGAGTAAGAGAGCAAGTGTTGGCACTCAAGTAAAACTCTGGCTTGAAGAGTTTGAACTGGTCATGAGAGTAAATCAAGGAGGAATTTTAGGAGCATTTGAATTTTGAAAGAACAATGGCCGGCCAAGGGACTCTTGGTGATGCGATTTCGGCATTTTGCATTAGGTTAGTGTTTTCGGCTTTTGGCTCTTGAGCGTGCCGATTTCTCTAGTTGGGGGAACTCTTCTTGTGCAGATTGTATATAGCATTTTAGGTCTTCTTTTTACCGTTCTTTTGTTCTCTTCTTTTTTGTTCTGTTAGCCGAACCCTACTACCCTAAACCCCTATTGCTGAATCCTCTTTTGATTGAAATCACTTTCTTTTTTCTCTTCTCTTTCTCGTTGTTCTTCTTCTTTTCTTCTTACACCTCAAACCGATTGCATACCATCATTCTCTTTTCTTGCCGAATCCATCGTCTTTTGTTTCTCTTCTCTTTAAGTCTCTGTCGATAATCACTTGACCAAAACCATATCATTGCATTGTAACTTTTGACCTAAACCTTGATTGCACTTTGCCGATTTCTTCTTAGCCTCATATTCTATTCTTTCTCTTCGTTTGTCAGTATCTTTCACAACCCCCTAGCCGAACCATCTCACCATCATCACTCTTTTCTTTCTTTTCTTAGTTTTTCTTTATTAAAACCTTCTATAACTTGTTAACTGAATCTCTAGTTAGCCGGATTGGGTTTGATTTTGGATTCACAGTGGGATCTAGCGTAGATCGGGATTAAAGGAGCACTTAAGGACTCTTCTTGGGCAGAATATCACATTGGTAAGTATTCGAGACTTTCTTCCATTAGTTATCCATGTTCTAAGGCAAGAAGCTGAAACCCCTTAGGGGAGGCTAACGTTTTGGACTAAGGCTATTGGCCTCTTTCTTGTGGTTTTATGTGCGATAGTGTGGGCAAAGGGTCGTTCAGAAAGGAGTTTGGAAGGCTTACGAGGTCGAGCATCTAGATCTAGTCCGTATTTAGCAAAAAGGTAAGATCTTTAGGGACTCGAGCTATAGTGGCCGATTGTATTAAGGGGGTAATGCTTTAGTTTTGTCGATTATTAGACTAACGTGATAGTGACTGTTCATAGGCTTTACGTGTGGGGATCGCGTCAACGTTTCGGCAGTTAATAGGTGTGTATCATACCCTCATATAGACTATATCGGCAAAGGCCATAATGACCAAAAAGTGACTGAAAGGTCGGCACTGTGTGGATTTATGAGTATGCGATCACTCTTTGATGGTTAGATCTGAAAGCGTAGATAGTAAGATTGCGAAGAGTGCAATTCTGTGCGATTTGGTAAGTTGGGCCTCAATGGGTTGAATATGGGCCCAATGGGCTTTCGAGCCCATATGGGTAAAAATAGTCATTAAATGCGTTCTGACAGACTGTAGGAATCAAAACTGTTGAAATCGGTAATTTGATCGTAACACTTGGATTAATTGGGCTTAAGTTGTTAATAGACGCTGTAGGGCCATTAGGGGTTCTTGGGCCTAATTGCCAAAACTGTTAAATTAGGTTAAAATAGACTACTGTGATGATAAATGGAATAGAAATGACTATAATATGCGTGAAAACCCTAAAGAACTGATAAATTACTAAAATACCCCTAAGTATGGAAAATTACCATAATACCCCTAGGGTTAATTTTATCTGAGATGTGTGATATTCTGATTCTGTATGATGTATGCCATGACATGTATATTTGTTGCATGGGTTATGGGTTATATTGATGGAGGAAGCGTTCTGGTGGCCTCGACACACATATATATATATATATATCTGTTCTGGTGGCCTCGCCACATACATATATCTATTCTGGTGGCTTCGCCACAGTATCTGTATCTGGTGACTTCGTCACAATATCTGTTCTGGCAGCCTCGCTGCAAATTCTATGGTGTGTAGCAGATGGGTGGGTCGAGTAGTCTCCCCACATGGTGTAAGGCTGGTACGAGGGTATTTATGGATGGATATGGGTTGGGCTTTCTACATACATAATATTCTGTTATGTATCTGTTATGGGCCTATAGGCTTCATTCTGATTTCTGTACTGGGCCAAGGCCCAAATAAATCTGACTTTGAGGCTTGATCTGTTCTGGGCTATGGTTGGGCTATGGTTGGGCTATGTTCCACACTGAGTTTACCAAACTCACCCTTTATTTTCATCCATGCAGGTAATCCCCAACCATAGTCGGCTTGGAGCTGTGAGAGATTCGGAGTGGCCACATCTTCTGCAAATTCGATTTTCATTTCAATTAGTTCATTTTTATTTCTTTTTCTTTTATGATTTTATTTACTGGTTTCATTTATACCTTATCGAAACTGCTAGTTATACTCTGTGCGGGTTTTAATCAAATTTTAATGAACATTTTCAAACACAACGAACATAACAAATGAATAACTTAAAGACTTAATAAATTGGTTTTTCTATAAGCAATTATTTTACAAAATCTCTTTAGACACCTTAAACAATGAACACACACTCAGTCGTAAGTCCATGTGACACGTCAGATTTGACCATAACGTCCAGGCCAGGTTTGAGGTGTTACAGAGAGACTCAAGAAATGGCATAACAAGCACATTCGAGTTCGAGAATTTGAAGCAAGTTAGCAAGTTTTGTTATTCAATTGCAGATT
The DNA here is from genome assembly GCA_020496765.1 of Gossypium stocksii. Taxonomy (NCBI): domain Eukaryota; kingdom Viridiplantae; phylum Streptophyta; class Magnoliopsida; order Malvales; family Malvaceae; genus Gossypium; species Gossypium stocksii. Next base: position 59,211,670 of record CM035624.1, on the reverse strand, counting down.
AAAGTTCTTTCCAGATAAACTCAAATCACGTTGGTCTGGTCCATTTACGATTTATCGCATCTATCCATATAGAGTTGTTGAACTCCAAGGTAAGGGAGGTAATTTTCAAGTCAATGCTCAGCGTTTTAAACATTACTACAAAGAAAAGCTTGAACGAGATCATGTCTTGTTAGTTTATCAGACATTTAAATTTTCTTATTTTTAATAAATTATTTAAGGTATATTTTTGGGTTTATCATGTTTAAATAAATTCTATTTATGAGATTGGAACTTAAGCGAGACCGCTTGTGACCTCTCCAATCTTTCTTGAGAATTGATTTTTACATAATTTTTCAAGAAATTATTCCCTGAATAACGAAATAAATTTTTGGTTTTTCAAATAAAAGGGTCAATTTTGATCCAAGATTTAATTAGCAACTCAATTTTAAATTTTCATTAAGTCTAGGACTTAATTGAATTATTTTTAAATTTCGATTGCTTTTTCCGTAAATAATAAAAACTAGGTGCCTCTCTTAGTAAATATTTTTAAAAGGCATCTAGAAGCAAATATTTTTGCTTTATCTTTATATCAATAATATGATAAACCTTAATATATATAATTATATCCATTATAATTTATATATTAATTTTTATCAACTTAGCTTAGAATTAGGATTAATTTTATTTTAATTATATTTTATGTTTATCTTAATAATTTAATAGCAATTGATAATTTCATATGCATGTATTTAATTATTAGTTGTTGTTAAATTTGAGTAGGATTAGAATTAGACTCTTATTTTAATTATTAAATTATATTAAGAGTTCTACTCTAAGTCCTATTACTCACACTATAAATTCTTCTTCCCATTCATTCATCACTCAAACCTTCCAAACACCAAACCACCTAGCACCCAACATTCCTAGCTAGCTCCCGAGCCACAGTAGTCGGCCAGCACGCCCCAGCAACCAGCACTCCTCAGCAACCTGCGCGCATACCTGCTCCCGCGCCTATCTACCCGTGCACCTTGCTACTGCTTGCCGTTCCGGGCCTCAACACAGGCCTCACGCCAGGCCACTACTGCTTGCTGCCTTGCGCACTTGTGCGGCCCATACTCCCTTCACCCAACCTAAGCCTCAAACTTCCCAATCAACCCTAAATAAATTTCTTTTGCCTTTAAATTATTGTTTTAAGAATTCTTATATTTTTGCAAAAAGGTGGTAAGACCCAATTTTCTTTTAAAATTTTCATTTTATTAAATTATTTAATTTTTCAATTTATTAAATTATTAATATTTTTCAATTAAATTTTTAAGAAAATAAATTTTTCAATCTTATGTTCAGGTCAATTATGTCTCGCAAGAGAACTCGTGCCACCGCCCAAATTGACGAAACGTAAAACAAGTTCCACTATGAAGAAGCCAAAGTAAGATACGAAAGTATTTTCAAAAATCAACAGATGCATCTAAAGAAAGGCTTCACATTAAAGGAAAGCACCTACAGAGACTTTATGGCACGTATCCGTCAAGTTGCTGAAGCCCTCAACTGGGAATTATTTAGTAAAAAGTGACCAAGTGTGGATGAGGCACTAGTTCATGAATTCTACGTGAACTTAACCTCAAACGAGTTGACTGAAGTTCCAGTTCTTGGAATCAAGGTACCAATAAATTCAAATGCTATTAATGAGTTCTTTGAATTACCTGATTTTGAAAACGATGAATATTCTTGTTTGTTAAGCAACACTAAGCTTGAAAATTTGCAAGAGATTCTCGAGGAACTTATAGTTCCAAGTTCTAAGTGGATTGTGTCAAAGCAAGGAATTCACACGTGTCGAATAGAATATTTGACACCACTTGTGAAGGTATGGTTCTATTTCATCGGTTTCAGCCTTGTGCCTAGTTCACATGGGACTACAATCTCATTAGAGTGAATGGTCCTATTATACTCGATTCTAACTGGAAAAACCATTGATGCGGGCAAAATCATCTTAAGAGAAATGCGGAATTATGCCGTTAAACATTCTGGCCCATCTTACTTTCCCTTTACAATAACAATTCTATGCTTAAAAGCAAAATTTCTTACAAACGTAAAGAAGACAGACTATAGTCAAGGCACAATCACTGATTGGGACCTCTACCGAGTAGCTGGAGATTCTATTCTAAGCAACGAGTTGAAGCAAGTGAGGATCCCGAAGAAGTAGACCCTATAGAGATCTCGCCAGAGCAATTAGCTGAAGCCCCTAATGAAGCAGAACCAATAGAGCCAGAAGATGAACCTGATATGGAAACCTCAATGTTTGGAACCCCACCGCCTAGCTCAGATCTCTGAGATGAGCTGTATAAGCTGATGGACCTAATGCAACACAAGCAATGGCAGCAACAAGCCTACTAGAGATACTCAAAAATAAGGGATGACTCGATGAAGAGTACCCTTAGGAAAATTTATAATAACCCATTTATTTTTGTGCCTAAGTTTCTGTAACAGCCCACTTTATACCCTAGTCGGAACGAGTGGTTTCGGGACCACTTAACCGAGTCAAAATATTATTTTAAATGTTTTAATATGTTTTACAGTATGATAGATATATGGTGTGAAAGTTTCGTATTGAAATTTTACTGTCTGATCGGTTAATTTGATAAAAAGGATTAAATCGCATAAAGCGATAAATTAGAGTTCTATTTTATAAATGGCTTATTTGAGCATGGCTTTATAAAAGGAGGTACTTGCATGGCAATTATGCCATTTTTAATTGGAGTGGTTGGTAATGGACCATTATGTCCATGTTTTATAATGTTTTATAATTATTTTACAAAGGTTAAAATAGTCATTTAGCTATATTATATGTTTTAATTAAGAAAAACATGAAAATCCTTTCATAATTTCATGTTCTTCACCGATTATACAAAAGAAAAAGAAGGGTTTTAAAGCTTTCCAACATTCGGTTATTTCAAGCTTAATTCAAGGTTCGTTTTTGTCCCGTTTTCGATAATTTTTACGTTTTTGAGATCGTTGCTTCGTATATTAACCGACCTATACCTCAATTTTTGATTTTGATTATGTTTTTGAAAAATGCCATTGATGAATCCTTGATATATTGATAGATTTTGACGAATTATTGTATATTATGTGAGAAAATACAAGAATTTTAAAGTAAATTTTGATGAAAATGATTTTAAGGATTTATTTGCAAAAAGATGGAATTTTTGAGGTTAAATTTGTGATTAATTAAAAGATATATGCTTGTATAAGCCCCTTGAATATTCGGCTATGGTAAATTGGGGGATTGATTGTGTAATTTGCCATTTGGTGTTAAAAGGGCTAAATTGCAAAGTGTTGAAAGTATAGGGGCTAATTTGCAAATAGGTCAAAATATATGTTTTTGGATTGAATTGAATATGTGAGTTAGTAAATAGCTGAATTTGATTTAATTTAGATAAAGACGATCGAATCCCGGAACTTGATCGGGGAAAACGGAAAATAGACGAGTAAATACGAGATTTCGAGGTAAGTTCGTATAACGAATTTAATGTATTTATATATGTTCATACGTATTGTTATTTGAAAATATGAAATGCTAGATGATTAAATAGCCTAATGGAACGAGTATATATGAGATTGAAATAGAAATGTTAAATTGTTACAAGTGATAAATTGAATACCGAGCCCCGTTAGAACCGTAGAAGTCGATAGGATACGAGTGACATGTCACTAGGGCTACAGGGTGGTTCGAGCTCCTGCATTTGTTGCGGACTCACCACGTGCTCATGAGCTACAGGTTTATCCTTCGGGATTACATGTTCAGCCTACGGGCTTACCGATTATCCTTCGGGATTATATGTTCAGCCTCCGGGCTTACCGTACAGGCTCGAAAGAGCATATATGATGCATTGACGGATTACAGGTTAAATGTATATACACTATGCGTGTATCACCCGAGTATCTTTCGATGTTCTTATAGGTTCAACGGGCAACTACCGATACATGTTACATGAAGATTGAATGATATATGTATTACATGTTATATGAGACATGAGAATTTCATGGATTATATGGTATAAGTTATATGAAATACATGTACAAGTATTTGAGCAATGGTATAATACATGAATGATGTGGTTAGTACATGAATGAATTTATATGTTACATGGACTAACAAGTGTATACTTGTGAAATAGGCAACTTGAGTATATGAATTGAATTGGCATTGTTGTTGTAATTATCGCATTGGTTCGGTAAGGTTTAATTTCTATATTATACGGACTTACTAAGCTTTAGAAGCTTACTCTATTCATTTCTTTCACTGTCTTATAGATTCGGAAGCTAGCTCGGATATTGGACGAGTCGGGGATCGCTATCACACTATCGATAAAGCTTCGGTACTTTTGAATATTTTGCAAACGTTTGGTCATGGCATGTATAGGCTAGTACTTTAGTGAACATGATATATTTTGGTAAATGATCAAGCTATGAGATGTGGCTTGGGTCATATATGAATACAATCAAGTACTTGAGTTGTCCTTTAGCTATATGTGCTTATGGAAAGATATGGGATTTTTGATGAGGTTATAAGCTTGCATAATTGATATGTATATATGTGTGGATGAGTGCATGGAATTGGTCATTTAGGCCTTTGAGTTGGTGTGCTTGATTTGTGAATGAATTGAGATGATTTTGGGTCCATTTTGTGCTTGAATTGGTATGTTTTAGGTTGGTAGAATGGCATGAAATGTTGTTAGTTAATGGCTAGTAGAAATGACCCATATTGGGTGGCAAATTGGCTTAAACCAAGCCTATATTTGTGCCACACAGCCAGGGAACACGGGCGTGTGTTTCGACCGTGTGTTCCCTGCACCTTGATGTTTTGGTTAGTTTTGGTACACGGCCTAGACACACGGGCGTGTCTGGTAATTTGTAGCCGTGTGAAATTTGGCAGTATAGTCACACGGCCTGCTCTGTTTTGTACACGGGCGTGTCAGGTAACCATGTGATATTTGACAGTTTCGACCATGGGGTAAGGGCACGGGTGTGCCTAGGCCGTGGGTGACACACGGCCTAACCCCATGGGCTTGTTGGACAGCCGTGTGGGATAAGTCAGATTCGACCACGGGCTGAAAGGTTTGGGCGTGTCTGGAGGGACACGGCCGTGTGTGAAGAACACGGGCAAGGGGCACGGCCGTGTATCCCTAACTTTGAAATTTTGCAAATGATCTCCTATCTTTTAGCATGTTTCCAATTAGATTTCCAATAGTTATATGCATCATTTTATGATCAATTGAAGCATGCTCTAATGATAGATGATACGCGATGGTTCTTGATTAAAAAGTTTAAAATTTTACTGCTCCGGTATATGTTACAAGTCCGATAATGCCCCTTACCTATTCCGGCGATGGTTACGGGATAGGGGTGTTACAGTTTCCAGATTTCATATTTGAACCATGGAGTTCATTATCGAAGAGGGAGCAAAGCGATTCATGGAAAGGCGATAATGATGGAGCGAAAGATTAGTCAAATTCAGAAGGATCGGCAAACAAATAAAAAAAGGGAGGACCTCAACTTTATTTTATTTTTTTCTTAGGTTATTTTAGGATTAGGTTAATTAGGAATTTTTATTTTTGCATAATAAAACAAGAGATAGGAATCATGAATAAAATCTAAACAAGTCACAAAGTCTAAAGTGTGGCAATAGGTAAATACATGTCTAGGATTGGATTTAGACAGAGCTTGGTACTTAAGCAGTCAATTTGACTCACCTCCTCTTTTCTAAAGTCCTACCTGGTGTATAGTATCTATTCACTTTACACAATGAGGACATTGTTCACTTTAAGTAGGCGTGTAACACCCCAAACCCGGCCTAAACACTATGGCCAAATTTGGTGTGCTACATCACCTTAACTACTCTGCGTTACCTAGTTACTAAGACTGATGGTGAGTTTTGTAAACATTGCCTTAGTTTAGTAGAAATTCCCAATATATTTAGTAATTGGCCTACTCTCTATCTGTTTGTTAAACGACTTAATTTAGTACTGTTATCTTGTTTAGTCGATTGTATTGCAAGATTGGTTTTAAAAACATTGATTCAATTTGGAAAATGTGCATCATTCGAGTTGTAGTAAACCATGCATAAGTAAGAAATATAAAAACCCAAATAGAAAAGTTAAAGCGGCCTTATTATAACCCATAACAAAAATAAAACGAGTAGTTAAAAATATAAAATAATAAAATAATGAAACCAGTTTAAAATCGAGTTCAGTCTATGTGGCCACACTGAATCCCTCCCAGCTCCAAGTCCACGAACTAGGGCTCTGTAATATCCCGAATTAGGGCCTAATCGGAATAGTGGTTTTGTGACCACAAATTTGAGGTAGAAATAATTATTTTATAATTATTTTGATGTTTATGATATGATTTTATGATGGTGTGAAAATTTCGTGAAGAAATTCTAAGCGTAAAGTGCTAAATTTGAAATTAGGGACTAAATCGAATAAGTTGCAAAACTTGCATTCTAGAAGTTTCTAGTATGAAATTGCTTTGGAATATTAATTAGGAGGTCTTAAATAGCAATTTGACCAATTTTAAGTTCATGGATAAAATTTGGACATGGATGGAATTTTTGAAAGTTTAGTAATGAGGGGCATTTTGGTCTTTTGGATATTAACATGAAACAAAAAGGGAAAAATAACACAAAATTGGTCATCTTCTTCATTACCACGAAATTTCAAGGGTTCTCCATAGCTAGGGTTTGTTTCAAGCTTCCAAGCTTCATAGTAAGTGATTCCAAGCCCCGTTTTTAATGTTCTTTACATTTTCGTAGTCCCGGTAACTCGATAAAGCTTATGTTAGCAATAATTTAAGTTAGGGTTCATATTTGGAAAAATACCCATAGCTGAAATTTGTTTATTTTGATGTTTTATGATAGAATATGAGGTTTTAAATTATGTTAAACAACTTGTGCTACTCGGTTTTAAGTAAAAACGAGTAAAACGGCTTCATCGGTAAAAGTACATATTTTTCATAAGTATGTGTTTTAGTGGGAATTTGAGCTTGCTAATGATAAATAAATGATCAGCATGTCCTAAAACATAAGAATTTGTGATAAAATTTAATTTCCGAACTTTGGGGCAAAAGTGTAAATATGCAAAAGTTTAGGGGCAAAATTGTAATTTTGTCAAAATTTGAATTTAGGACTATTTTGATAATGAGAGTATTAAATAAGCTAAATGTGTTATTTTAGATCAAGAAAGACGTGGAATCAACCTTGATCGAGGAAAAGAAAAGATTTTGGACTAAATCACAAAATTGCTATATTTTGTACCGAGGTAAGTTCATGTGTAAATAATGTAACATAATTGCTATTTTAAGTGATTTAATGCTATTTATATGATATGATACTTGATATTATGAATATTATGTTTTGTGAAATATTATGTATTGGTATGAAAAGTATGTGATTAAATTGATAAGTATGAGATGCAAGCAACGTATTGGTTCCGATATTCTGAGGAGAACGACTGGGAAATGTGTGATTGATGAAAATCCCGTTTGAACCTTGAGAATAGATTAGGATACAAGTGACATGTCACTAGGATGGTTGGGTATCCGAGCTCGTTGAGTTTAGTCCGAGTTCACTTATGGATGCGAATGTCCGAACTCGTTGAGTTGAGTCCGAGTTCATGAGATGTAACTAGGCATCCGAGCTCGTTGAGTTGAGTCCGAGTTCACTTATGGATGCGAACGCCCGAGCTCGTTGAGTTGAGTCCAAGTTCGCTTATGGGCGGGTTACATGGTCGCTTGATTACATATGTGACACTTATGTGCAAATGATCCGTGTATCCGAGTTATATTCTGATGTGTTCAACGGGTAAAATTCTAGCGGAATGGAAGAATACTCAAGATGAAAATGATATTTTGGTAAGTGTTGTGAAATGGACAATTTGGACAGGTATGTACTTAACCCTCGGGTTGAAACTTGATACAACAAAAATAAGGTGGTAAGATGATACACTATAGCTAGAAATATGGTTTGTATCTTGGTGATATCATGCTATTGTTGTTGATATAATTGCTTTGTTATGTTACTTGTTATTTGCATGTGAACTTACTAAGCATTTATGCTTACTCCCTCCTTTACATTCATTGTAGTTTTTAGCGAGCCAACTTGGATATCGGGAAGGTCGAAGAAACGCTCACACTATCCGCGGAAGAATTGGTATATTGGTTTGTATGTTTTGATGTATGGCATGTATAGCAATATATTTGTTTTGTGTAAATAATCTTGTGATATGGTTGTGGGTTGGTTGAGAAAATGCTTGATAATGCTTAGTAATTGGTATGGCTAGCCTAGATAATGTTGGATGCCTTGTGAGTTTAATATGTTATATAGTTCATGAGAATTCATAAAAAGATGAAACTTGCCATAAAAAAGAACACTACAGCAACAATGACGTGAGTTTGAAAAATCACCAAAAATAGTAGAAAACGAATTAGGTGAAGAATTGACTATGAAATTGAAGCTTATTGTGTCTAATTTCAAATAGAAAAATCTAAATAGGTAAAGGAGTTATATGTTATAAGATATTTGAGTTTTAGTGAAATAGGGTCAGAGCGATTTTTGGATCCCCTGTTCCAACTTTTAAAATTCACTATAAATTGTAAAAAAATAATTAGGAGGTGTAATTTATATGCTCAGAATCCTTATTGAATCTAATTTTAATAGAAATAAACAGTATAGTTATGTGAATTTTGTACATGGAGAAAAGTGGTTCGCAGTAAGTAGAGGTCAGTGCAGTCAAGTCCTGAAACAGGGGTAACTTTAACTAATAAACTGTACTAATTGGCCCATCCAAAAATTTTAGAAAAAAATTATTAGATAGATATGTGAGTCTAGATTCAGAGAAAATTTACGGATCTTGATTTTGAGTTTTGTAACTCAAGATATGATTTTTTTAGCGACCATGATGCAGAAAAACTACTTATTCCGAAAGTCAAAATAAATGATGTAAAGTTGTTTAAATGATAAATTATGTTCGGTAACACCTCAAGCTCGACTCCGGCGATGGTCTCAGGTGTGGGGGTGTTACATTTGGTGGTATCAGAGCAGGTTTAGTCGGTTCTCGGACTAGCGTGTTTTATGTACGGATTTTGCTATACATGCCATATGTGTATATTATGATAGTGTGACGACTTCTGACCTTTTAAATGATTTTTTTTATAGTAAATGGATCCCGATCCAACTGTGGCCAATGATGTAGAAAGTAATGCACCAGCTCCGGCTGAAGGGGCGGTGCCGACTAAAAATCCACCTCCCACTATTAGTCAAGGAGGAGGGGAAAGGGGTCGAGAACCTTTCTCCAGATGATGAGTGCTTGGTATACTGAGTTCGTTCGTACGAACCCGAATGTACAACCTCCCCCACCTCCCCAATTCCTCAACCTATACCTCCGATGCCTCAAGATGTGGGTATGATGAAATTCCAAAGAACTCCAGTTGATAAAATCCGTAAGCTAGGGGCCGAAGAATTCAGAGCTAATGTAGATGATGATGCCGAGAAAGCAGAGTTCTGGCTTGAGAATTCTATCCGGGTATTTGATGAACTGTCTTGCACACCTGAGGAATGTTTGAAATGTGTTATATCTTTGTTGAGAGATTCAGCTTATAATTGGTGGAAGACACTAATTTCGGTGGTACCAAAAGAGAGGGTAACTTGGGAATTCTTTCAAGAAGAGTTTCGGAAGAAATACATCAGTGAAAGATTTATTGATCAGAAGCGCAAGGAATTTCTTGAGCTAAAGCAAGGTAATATGACAGTCATTGAATACGAAAGAGAGTTTGTTCGATTGAGTAAGTATGCCAGAGAATATGTTCCTACAGAGGCCAAGATGTGCTGATGATTTGAAGATGGGCTTAATGAAGAAATTAAGGTATTTGTTGGGATTCTTGAATTAAAATAAATGGTGGTACTTGTCGATCGAGCTTACAAGGCTGAAGAACTACTTAAAGAGAAGGAAAAGGTAGAATCTGAGACACGAAATTGGAAGAAAAGACCAATGAGTAATGCACCCTCACAGCAACCCGAAAAATCAAGAAATATGAATCCTCATTCCCAAGTTTCAGCTGGACAGTCATATGGGAATTTTAAGAAGCAAAATATGGGTCCTAAGTCCCAGACTACTTCGGCAGCTAGTGTAGGGAATTCGAGATTTGTTAAACCTGAGTGCCAGCGGTGTGGTAGAAATCATTTTGGTCCGTACAGAGCAAATGAATGTTTTCGATGTGGTTCTCTGGATCATTTTATTAGAGACTGCCCAAAGAGGATTGAAAAAGAAAATTTTCAGAGTACAAAAGCAGGTGGTGTAGATTCGAGAGGAAGGTATCCAAGAAAAGCTGGAAGTGAAGCAAGCAGCAAGAATGTAGCCAGAGATGCAGCAGTTAGACCTGAAGGAAGGGCTCCGGCTAGAACTTATGCTATTAAAGCTCGTGAAGATGCTTCCTTACCCGATGTGATTACTGGTATATTTTCTCTCTATGATGTTAATGTTACTGCTTTGATTGACCCCGGTTCTACTCATTCATATGTGTGCATGAAATTAGTATCTAGCATGAATATACCTGTTCAGAATACAGAATTTATGATTAAAGTGTCAAACCCGTTAGGCCAATGTGTTATAGTTGATAAAGTATACAAGAATTGTCCTTTAATGATTCGGGGTTATTACTTTCCGGCCGACTTGATGTTGTTGCCGTTTGATGAGTTTGATGTTATTTTGGGTATGGATTGGTTGACATTGCATGATGCTATAGTAAATTGTAAACAGAAAGTTATTGAATTAAAGTGTGAAAATGGTGAAACTCTGCGGGTCGAATCAGATAAATCAGAGGCATTGTCTAGTGTGATTTCTTCAATGTCTGCTCAGAGATATTTGAGAAAGGGTTATGAAGCTTATTTAGCGTATGTGTTGAATACAAAGGAAATTGAAAAGAAAGTGGAATCAGTGCCGATTGTATGTGAGTTTACGGATGTATTTCCAGAAGAATTGCCGGGTTTGCCTCCAGTTAGAGAAGTAGAGTTTGGTATTGATTTGATGCCGGGAACAGCTTTGATCTTGATTGCTCCGTACAGAATATCACCAATAGAGTTGAAAGAATTAAAGTCGCAGTTGCAAGAGTTGACCGACAAAGGCTTCGTGAGACCGAGTTTTTTGCCTTGGGGTGCTCCGGTATTGTTTGTGAAAAAGAAGGATGGTTCGATGAGATTGTGTGTAGACTATCGGCAATTAAACAAAGTGACAATTAAGAACAAGTATCCGTTGCCAAGAATTGATGATTTGTTTGATCAGTTGAAAGGAGCAACATGGTTTTCAAAGATTGATTTGAGATCTGGGTACTATCAGCTGCGGGTAAAAGAGTCAGATGTGCCTAAAACTGCTTTTAGGACAAGGTATGGTCATTATGAATTTTTAGTTATACCGTTTGGATTAACAAATGCTCTTGCCGTGTTTATGGATTTGATGAATCGAATATTTCGACCATACTTGGACAAGTTTGTTGTGGTATTTATAGATGATATCTTGATTTATTCGAAAGATGAGACAGAGCATGCTGAGCACTTGAGGATAGTTTTGCAAACTTTGTGAGACAAGCAGTTATATGCCAAGTTTAGTAAAAGTGAATTTTGGCTTCGGGAAGTTGGATTTTTGGGTCATATTGTTTCGGGTGATGGTATACGGGTTGATCCCAGTAAAATTTTAGCTATTATTGATTGGAAGCCACCGAAGAATATAACCGAAGTTAGGAGTTTCTTGGGACTAGCTGGATATTATCGACGGTTTGTAAATGGATTTTCTATAATTGCTGCTCCTATGACTAGATTACTTCGCAAGGATGTTAAATTTGAGTGGACGGAAGAATGTCAACAAAGTTTTGAAGAATTGAAAAAGTTATTAACAGAGGCACCAGTGTTAGTACAGCCCGAGTCAGGTAAAGAATTTGTGGTATATAGCGATGCTTCTCTAAATGGTTTGGGATGTGTACTGATGCAAGAAGGAAAGGTTGTGGCTTATGCTTCGAGGCAATTAAAACCTCACGAGAGGAATTATCCGACTCATGATTTGAAATTGGCTGCAGTGGTGTTTGCTTTGAAGATTTGGCGACATTATCTATATGGTGAAAAGTGTCGAGTATATACCGACCACAAGAGTCTTAAATACTTGATGTCACAAAAGGACTTGAATTTGAGACAGCGAAGATGGTTGGAGTTATTAAAAGATTACGAGCTTGTGATTGACTATCATCCAGGAAAAGAAAATGTAGTTGTTGATGCTTTGAGTAGAAAATTGTTGTTTGCTTTGAGAGTTATGAACACTCAGTTGGAAATGTTAGATGATGGTTCGATTCTAGTAGAATTGAAAGCAAGACTGATGTTTCTACAAGAGATTTGTGAAGCTCAGAAAAGCGATGAAGACTTGCAAGCCAAAAGAAAGCAATGTGAGGTTGATACAGAGTCAGATTTCAGAATCAGTCCTGATGGTTGCTTGATGTTTAAAGATCAGATTTGTGTACCGAAGAACGAGGAATTAATTCAAAAGATTTTGCAGGAAGCACATGGTGGTTATTTATCGATTCATCTAGGTAGTACGAAAATGTATAATGATTTGAAGAAAATGTACTGGTGGAATGGAATGAAAAGGGATATATCGGAATTTGTATTGAAATGCTTAATTTGTCAACAGGTGAAAGCTGAACACCAAGTGCCTTCAGGATTACTTCAGCCTATTATGGTTCCAGAATGGAAATGGGATCGGATTACTATGGATTTTGTTTCAGGGTTGCCGTTGACTCTAGGAAAGAAAGATGCCATCTGGGTAATAGTTGACAGATTGACTAAATCGGCTCATTTCATTCCAGTACATACGGATTATTCTCTTAACAAGTTAGCTGAATTGTATGTTAGAGAAATTGTTAGACTACATGGAATACCATTGTCAATCATTTCAGACAGAGATCCGAGATTTACTTCATGGTTTTGGCAAAAGTTGCAAGAAGCGTTAGGTACAAGGTTAAATTTCAGTATTGTTTTTCATCCACAAACTGATGGGCAATCAGAAAGGGTAATTCAGATTCTTGAAGACATGCTTCGATGTTGTGTATTAGAACTTCAAGGAAGTTTGGAAAGATATTTACCGTTGGTGGAATTTGCTTACAATAACAGTTATCAGACGAGTTTGAAAATGGCACCTTATGAAGCATTGTATGGTCGTAAGTGTCGGACGCTTTTGTATTGGACCGAACTCAAGGAAAATCAGATCTATGGAGTTGATCTAATAAAAGAAACCGAAGAAAAAGTGAAGGTAATTCGAGATTATTTGAAAGCTGCTTCGGATAGACAGAAATCTTATGCAGATTTGAAACGAAAAGAAATTGAGTTTCAAGTTGGTGATAAGGTATTTTTAAAGGTGTCTCCGTGGAAGAAAGTCCTCAGATTTGGACAGAAAGGTAAATTAAGTCCGCGTTTTATCGGGCCGTATGAAATAATTGAAAGAGTTGGACCGGTAGCTTATCGGTTAGCATTACCATCTGAGTTGGAGAAAATTCATGATGTGTTCCATGTATCTATGCTACGTCAGTATCGTTCGGATTCTTCACATGTGGTTTCACCGACAGAAATTGAATTACAATAAGATATGACCTACGAAGAAGAACCGATTAAAGTTTTAGCTCAAGAGGTCTAACAACTAAGAAACAAAAGTATTGCTCTTGTGAAAGTGTTGTGGCAAAAGCATGGAATAGAAGAGGCTACATGGGAACCCGAGGAAACTATAAGGAAACAATACCCACACCTGTTTACCGGTAAGATTTTCGAGGACGAAAATCCTTAAAAGGGTGGAGAGTTGTAATATCCCGAATTAGGGCCTAATCAGAATAGTGGTTTCGTGACCACAAATCTGAGATAGAAATAATTATTTTATAATTATTTTGATGTTTATGATATGATTTTATGATGGTGTGAAAATTTCGTGAAGAAATTCTAAGCGTAAAGTGCTTAATTTGAAATTAGGGACTAAATCGAATAAGTTGCAAAACTTGCATTCTAGAAGTTTCTAGTATGAAATTGCTTTGGAATATTAATTAGGAGGTCTTAAATAGCAATTTGACCAATTTTAAGTTCATGGATAAAATTTGGACATGGATGGAATTTTTGAAAGTTTAGTAAGGAGGGGCATTTTGGTCTTTTGGATATTAACATGAAATAAAAGGGGAAAAATAACACAAAATTGGTCATCTTCTTCATTACCACGAAATTTCAAGGGTTCTCCATAGCTAGGGTTTGTTTCAAGCTTCCAAGCTTCATAGTAAGTGATTCCAAGCCCCGTTTTTAATGTTCTTTACGTTTTCGTAGTCCCGGTAACTCGATAAAGCTTATGTTAGCAATAATTTAAGTTAGGGTTCATATTTGAAAAAATACCCATAGGTGAAATTTGTGTATTTTGATGTTTTATGATAGAATATTAGGTTTTAAATTATGTTAAACAACTTGTGCTACTCGGTTTTAAGTAAAAACGAGTAAAACGACTTAATCGGTAAAAGTACATATTGTTCATAAGTATGTGTTTTAGTGGGAATTTGAGCTTGCTAATGGTAAATAAATGATCAGCATGTCCTAAAACATAAGAATTTGTGATAAAATTTAATTTCCGAACTTTGGGGCAAAAGTGTAAATATGCAAAAGTTTATGGGCAAAATTGTAATTTTGTCAAAATTTGAATTTAGGACTATTTTGATAATGAGAGTATTAAATAAGCTAAATGTGTTATTTTAGATCAAGAAAGACGTGGAATCAACCTTGATCGAGGAAAAGAAAAGATTTTGGACTAAATCGCAAAATTGCTATATTTTGTACCGAGGTAAGTTCATGTGTAAATAATGTAACATAATTGCTATTTTAAGTGATTTAATGCTATTTATATGATATGATACTTGATATTATGAATATTATGTTTTGTGAAATATTATGTATTGGTATGAAAAGTATGTGATTAAATTGATAAGTATGAGATGCAAGCAACGTATTGGTTCCGATATTCTGAGGAGAACGACTGGGAAATGTGTGATTGATGAAAATCCCGTTTGAAACTTGGGAATAGATTAGGATACAAGTGACATGTTACTAGGATGGTTGGGCATCCGAGCTCGTTGAGTTGAGTCTGAGTTCACTTATGGACGCGAATGTCCGAACTCGTTGAGTTGAGTCCGAGTTCGTGAGATGTAACTAGGCATCCGAGCTCGTTGAGTTGAGTAAGAGGTCACTTATGGATACGAATGCCCGAGCTCTTTGAGTTGAGTCTGAGTTCGCTTATGGGCGGGTTACATGGTCGCTTGATCACATATGTGACACTTATGTGCAAATGATCCGTGTATCCGAGTTATATTCCGATGTGTTCAACGGGTAAAATTCTAGCGGAATGGAAGAATACTCAAGATGAAAATGATATTTTGGTAAGTATTGTGAAATGGACAATTTGGACAGGTATGTACTTAACCCTCGGGTTGAAACTTGATACAACAGAAATAAGGTGGTAAGATGATACACGATAGCTAGAAATATGGTTTGTATCTTAGTGATATCATGCTATTGTTGTTGATATAATTGCTTTGTTATGTTACTTGTTATTTGCATGTAAACTTACTAAGCATTTATGCTTACTCCCTCCTTTACATTCATTGTAGTTTTTAGCGAGCCAACTTGGATATCGGGAAGGTCGAAGAAACACTCACACTATCAGAGGAAGAATTGGTATATTGGTTTGTATGTTTTGATGTATGGCATGTATAGCAATATACTTGTTTTGTGTAAATAATCTTGTGATATGGTTGTGGTTTGGTTGAGAAAATGCTTGATAATGCTTAGTAATTGGTATGGCTAGCCTAGATAATGTTAGATGCCTTGTGAGTTTAATATGTTATATAGTTCATGAGAATTCATAAAAAGACGAAACTTGCCATAAAACAGAACACTACAGCAACAACGACGTGAGTTTGAAAAATCACCAAAAATATTAGAAAACGAATTAGGTGAAGAATTAACTATGAAATTGAAGCTTATTGTGTCTACTTTCAAATAGAAAAATCGAAATAGGTAAAGGAGTTATATGTTATAAGATATTTGAGTTTTAGTGAAACAGGGCCAGAGCGATTTCTGGATCCCCTGTTCCAACTTTGAAAATTCACTATAAATTGTAAAAAAATAATTAAGAGGTGTAATGTATATGCTCAGAATCCTTATTGAATCTAATTTTAATAGAAATAAACGATATAGTTATATAAATTTTTTATATGGAGAAAAATGGTTCGTAGTAAGTAGATGTCAGTGCAGTCAAGTCCTGAAACAGGGGTAACTTTAGCTAATAAACTGTACTAATTGGCCCAACCAAAAATTTTAGAAAAAAATTAGTAGATAGATATGTGAGTCTAGATTTAGGAAAAATTTACGGATCTTTATTTTGAGTTTCGTAACTCGAGATATGATTTTTTTAGCGACCATGATGCAGAAAAACTACTTATTCAGAAAGTCAAAATAAATGATGTAAAGTTGTTTAAATGATAAATTATGTTCGGTAACACCTCAAGCTTGACTCCGGCGACGGCCTCGGGCGTGGGGGTGTTACAGGCTCACCTGCAAGGATGGAAAGGAAAAGGGTGAGTTTGGAAACTCAGTGTGCGCAGAAGCCCATCCAAAGCCCACATCGGCTTGAGCCCACTGGGCCTAAGCCCTAACCAGTCTCAGTCAGATACTGGGCCGAAGCCCTATTTAGATAATAGATTCTGGGCCAAAGCCCTATTCAGATAGCAATATGGCCCATAGGCCCAGAACAGTACAGTACAGAATAACAGTATGAATGCAACCCATATCATGTGAGGAGACTACTCGACCCACCCAACCGCTACACACTACCCGTACCAACCAACACACCATGTGGGGAATAACTCGACCCACCCAGCCCACACACCACAGTCGTAGCATGGCTGCTCAGATAAACAGTATAACGAGGCAAAGTCCCTTTCAAAAATAGTACGAGGCATAGCCCCCTTCAGTAACGTGGCAATGCCACTCACACTTCCTCCAATATATACCCAACCCATGCAACAGATATTCATATCATGGTATGCAGTAACAGCACAGTCATATCAAGCAGTACAGTCGATTCTAGCCCTAGGGGGTATAATGGTAATTTTACACCTAGGGGCAAAATAGTAATTCCTCTCCCTAAAGGGTAATTCAGTAATTTTGCTCTCTTATTATAGTTTTTATGTCTATTACAGTCTCTACAAATCCAGTAGTCGTTACAGAAGTTCAGTTAACTTAATTTGGCAGTTTCAGCTTTTAAGCCCTAACACCCCTAATGGGCCCGAAAGTGTCATTTAGCAGTTTAAGTCCATTTAGGCTAAGTTCAATAACCAATTACCCATTTTAGCAGTTTTAACTTATAGTCCATCCAAAAATTCCTTTAAACCTATTTTTACCCCAAATGGGCCCAAAAGCCCATTGGGCCCATATTCGGCCCACCGAGGCCCCAACTTACCGTAATGCCAGAAATTTTGCAGCCAACCCAACTACCAGTACTGATTTCAGATCCAACGTAGTCCTACCAACTTGAGAGCGTTCGCATGCTCACAAGCCTTCGAAATGCCAGAACTTTGGCATTTTGGCTTTTCAGCTTTTGCCGAATTGAACGATGAAGGGGTGTTCAATACACACACCTATTTGTGATTCCACCGACGAAATCCTCTATGCATTAATTCCTACAATCCATCACTTAATCAATTAGACTATAGATCTATGGAAATCAAAGAAGAAATCCCCTTACCATATTCGGCCAGTGCCTCTAATGGCCATGAAATCTTACCTCTGACGATTTAGATGCACTAGATCTAGATCTGGTTGTATCGATGCCTTCACTTCCTCGCTTGCTCACCTCCTTCGCTAACTATCACTCATAAGAACCAAAATACAACCCTGAATCACTAATAGACCAAGTCGACAACCCCCCTAAACTTTAGGGACTTTCGGCTTTTCCAAAACATAAAGTAACTTATGGATCCGAGTTGATAAACACTTACCACAGCTTCTCCCTTAATTCTAACTCAGATCTGAAGTAGATCTAACCCCCATACGCAGGCAGAACCCAAATCTTTGAGATCTAAGAATTCGGCTAAAAACTCCTAAGAAAATGGCGATTTCGGCTTTTTAACTGGTAAAGAAGGTGATAATTTAGGGCTATAGATTTGGGTGATGATGTCGACAAGGGTAGGGATTTAAGGGATGCAGTAATCGGCCACCACAGGTGAAGAGAATAGGGGCAATTTGGCTTAAAAGAAATCGGCAGAAAAAGGCAGTTTTCGGGATTTCTGGCACTTTGGACAATCGGCTATGGTTGTTTTTGAGAGGGATGGAATCGAAAGAGTTGAATAGGAAGGATGTTCGGCTAAGGAAGAGATCAAAAAGGAAAAAAGAAAAGAGGAAAACAATGGTAGAGGAGATGAAGAAGAGGAAATCGGCTAGTAGATCTTAGGGAGGCAGGTTTCGGGTTTTTGTGACAAAAAAGGAAAGAATAAAACTTAAGGTGGCTAACCCTAATTGTCATGACAGAAAAAGAAAAAGATGTAACCCTAATAATCCTACTTAACAATCGGCCCAAGTCCCTAAAGCCTTTGCCAAAATTTCACCTAAGTTAGTCACATGCCTGGCTCATGCCTAAAAATTAAAAATAACAATACGCTTCCCTTGCAACTTGAACCCTTGTTCTTGAATACCCATTTAGGCGCCACTTTTTTAGGAACTTAGTGGCGCCACCTTGCCCCTTTGCCAAAGCTCTCTTTGTGTCATGTTTTACCCAGTTTTTCTTAAAAGCCCACTTAACCAAGTCCCTTTTCACTTAAAAATCCAAACTTGATATTTTACCGGGTTTTAACTTAAGCTTGGACCTTCTAAAGGCCCACTAACACCTTTAAACACATTTTCAACATTCAGAACACCAAAATTTTAAAACTTCACTAAAAGTCACAAAACCCGTAAAATCCCGAAAATCAGGGCGTTACAAGGCGAGACCAAAAATTTGAATTATTCTCAGAATAAAATTTTCTTCTAACTATGATTAGGATATATTTTGTTTAATAATTTGAAATTTTGTTAAGTATGCTAAACTTTAGTATTAATAAAGTTCTATTATTTCAATAAATTATTATATTAGCTCAATAATGAATGTATTTTTAATAAGCATGCAAATTCGTACCATAAAATTTGTAGTTCCTTACGAAAAAAATTAAGTATGCATAAAAGTTTAAATCTTTAGAATTGACTTAGTAATTTCTTGAGGCGAAATCTTAAGAAGCATGGAATATTGAAAATGATTTAGGCAATTATTGTTTGGACCGTTTGAGCCTTTCAAGCCGACCATGATAAAATTATCCTTTGAAACCCAACTTTGAGACTATATGGCCTAATTTTATTTGGACCTTTGCAATATTTAGCCATCACTGTTCTCTTAATTATCTTTAAAATTGTCCCAAACACTAGACTCAGTACTATTTAGAATATCATTTTGAAAATAAGTTTGGGGGAGTTGAAAAGAAGTATCAAATGCTCAAAAAATTGTAGTACCTGAAACAAGTGCTTGTGAAAAAAAAGCACATGTTCTTGAAAATAGATGTACAAAAGAACATGCGAAAGTTCAGTAAGTTGGTGTATCAAAGGTAAAAATTTCGAAGGTTCGATATACGCAGAGTCTAGGTCTTTTTTAAGCCAAAATTTATACCCCTAGCCTAGCCACGTTACAACCTTAATAAAGACCTATTGATTCAAGTTTCTCTGCTACCTACATTAGTGGAGAGAAATTGCTAAGATCAACATATGAAGACATAAGTTAAACTTAATGATTGCAGCTTATTCTTGAACAAGGGAATAAAAATAAAATTGGTAAGGGTTAACATGTCTTTATTAAAAAAACATTTAGTCTAATTTTGCTATTATAATACTTGTTGAATTTAATTTGAACAATATGTATGCTTAAGTAGCATAATTATCAAATTTCTTATTTTTGAGCCTAAGTATATTAAATTCATAATTTTGAGAAGAAAGTTGTTCTGAAGAAGTTTTTCAAAAGTGTTTCCAAGAAATTCTTTTTGAAATTTGTGCATTACTCGGAACAAGCAATGATTTAAGTTTAGGGGTGTGGAAAACACAAAAATTTATATACTTTTTCATACCTATTTTTACTTAAAATCATACATTTTCAATAGAATTTTTGTCATAAATAATTAAATTTTATAAAATAATTAAATTGTATTAAAAATTTGAACATGTTAATTTTTAGTCAATTTTACAATTATTTTTAATGAATTTTTATTATTTTTGACAGATTCGCACAAAGGGCGAAAATTGACCCGGTAGACATTATTAGAAGAGCAAAACTGAGAAGCAATTTGAAGTAACAAGGTGAAATAATTTCCAGACTAAGACGGTCCAAAAATGTGTATTAATTCATAATATATTTAATTTTAATTTATTCTCAATTCAATTTGGGCTAAATTAATTAATTTTAATTAATTATGGAAAAAGGGCCCAGTTGAACCGCACCAGTTGAACCAAATTTATCAAACTGAACCAGCCACCAATTGGGCAGCCCAGAACCGTTCAAATGCTGACCCAAATTAGAATTCTAGCTGATTAAATAAGCTTGCAAACAAGCCCTTGAAAGACCTCCAAATTGCGTTCAAACCCCACCTTAAATTAAGGCTTTACGTATTTGCCCCAAGCTAATTTTGGCAAAGTTGAAAGTCTCAACTTTGCCATGTAAGATGACCGGCCATGAGGGGCCTCTTTGGTTGTTAAAATTTTCTATTTTTAGCAGCCATCCTCAGCTATATAAACCCCCCTTGCTGCCCATTTCAAATGATCCCTCACTTCTTCATTCTCTCATTCACTACTATTCTTTCCACTCTCTCTTTTCCTCCAAAAGCCAAGCCTTCTAGTGCCGATTTCCTCTCTTGGAAAAGAGGTGTTTGCCAGCCATTTGGAGCACCAATCAAGTGTTCATAAGCCACCTTGGTCACCAAGGACAACGGAGAACGAAGGACAAAACAATCATTCAAAGCCATGGAGAAACACCAGATTTGTTTCTTGTTCCCTACTTTATTTATTTTCGTTGTTGTTTTGACAAACATGTTTATGAATATTTATGCTATTGAAATGGTTAATTTAATCAACGTAGCTTGAATTTAATTTGTGTGGGTTTGATTGCATTTCATCTTCTTAAATTATTAAAATTGTGTTTATGTTGTTATACGCCTCGGTAAAGTGTTTGATTAAGTAAAATCATGCTTAAGTTATTCTGGCATTATAATTGTTTAGATAACTAATGAATTAATTATTAAGCGCATTGAAATTGTAATTAATGGACACAGTACTTAATCAGTGCATGTTTAATTCTTCTAAGGTAGCTGAAGATTAAATTAGCATTGTATTTGGCAATACGTATGCCTTGCATAACTTAGATTATTGTGATTAAATTGTTTCAAGGTAGGGATACTTTGTTACTTCACATAGTCTTTATTTGTTTATTGAGATTTGATTAATCATCTTGACATAGGGATATGTCAAGGAGGTGAATGGGTTTTGGTAAGAAAATATGTTCATAAGTTAGCAAATGAAACTTATTCGTAACAGTATAAACATAAGCTAATAATTCTAAGTTAAGAAATGTGATTAATCCAACACAATTATATCATCTTGATTAAATCTTATTTGAAATCGTGCATTAGAATTTCTTTGTTTTATTTTAATTATTTTATTTAGTTTTTAACCCTTAATTTTAATCATTTTTTAAAAAACAAAATATTTTCCATCACCAAAGTGTTTTACAATTAATTTCATAAATAATCCATTTTACAGTCCCTATGGGTACGATAACTCGACATTTACTTGTCACTTTATTACTTGTTGCGATTGTGTACACTTGCACATTTCCATCGTTCCACCACTACCTTGCCTTCTTGCATCAACAGGCATCCAAGGCCGTTAGTGCCGCATCACTATAGATCACAAACTCTTTCCCTGACTCAGGTTGCACTAACACTTGTGCCTCAGTCAATACTATCTTTAACCTTTCAAAACCTTGCTGACACTTTTCAGTCCATTCAAACTTAACATCTTTTTATAGTAACTTGGTCATCAGAGAAACAATCACAGAAAATCCCTTTATGAAGCGTCAATAGTATCTAGCCAAACCTAGAAAACTTCTGACTTCCGATACATTTTTCGGCAGTTTCCAATCAACTATTGCTGAGATTTTACTTGGATCCACTCGAATGTCATCTCTTGAAACAATGTGGCCTAAAAATCCAACTTCACTGAGCCAAACTTCACTTTTACTAAATTTTGCATACAATTAGTTATCTCGCAAAATTTGTAAAATCGTTCTCAGATGCTCGGCATGTTCAATCTCGTCACAGGAATAAATCAAGATGTCATCAACAAACACCACTATGAACTTGTCCAGATATGGCAGAAAGATTCGATTTATTAAATCCATAAATACGGCCAGGGCATTGGTTAAGCCAAATGGCATCACAAGGAATTCATAGTAACAATACCTTGTTCTAAATGTAGTTTTAAGTACATTGGATTCTTTCACCCTTAGTTGGTAGTATTCGGACCTCAAATCTATCTTTGAAAATACGGTCACCCCTTTTAATTGGTCAAATAGATCATCAATCCTCAGTAAGGGGTATTTATTCTTTATTGTCACTTTATTGAGCTGTCTATAATCAATACAAAGTCTCATTGACCCATCCTTTTTCTTCACAAACAATACAAGAGCACCCCAAGGAGAAAAACTAGGCCTTGCAAACCCTTTGTCTATCAACTCTTGTAGCTACACTTTTAACTCCTTTAGCTCAATCAAAGCCATTCTATAAGGAGCTATGGATATTGGGGCTATCCCCAGTAACAAGTCGATAGCAAACTTAATTTCTCTAGCAAGAGGTATACTCGGCAATTCCTTAAGAAATACATCTGGGAACTCACAAACCACTGGCACTAATTCCACTTTCAATTCAAACTCCTTCGTACTCAATACATAGGCCAAATACGCTTTACAACCCTTTCTCATACACTTATGAGCAGTCATTGACAAAATCAAAGTAGGTAATTCACTAAACTCATCTGTTTCAACCCGAAGGACTTTACCATTTTCACACTTTAACTCAATAACCTTCTGTCTACAATTCACTTTAGCATCATGCATTGATAGCCAATACATGCCCAAAATAGCATCAAACTCAATGGCAATAGCATTAAACCGGCTAAGAAACAATGACCTCGGATTACTAGGGGACAATTCTTGCAAATCTTATCAATTACCACACGTTTGCCTAAAGGGCTTGACACCCTAATTACAAACTCAATTGACTCTATAAGCAATTTCATATCATTCACTAATTTCATGCAAACATAAGAATGTGTGGACCTGGGATCAATCAGTGCAACTATAGTAACATCATAAAGAGAAAATGTACCAGTGATTACGTCAGGAGATGACGCTTCTTCCCGGGCTCGAATGGCATAGGTTCTTGCAGGTGCTCTAGCCTCTGATCTTGCAGCTGAATCTCTAGCTATGCCTTTGCTACTAGCTCCTTCTTTCACATTTCTGGTAGGCTTCCCTCTAGTAGGCATATTATTCTGTCTAACACTCTGAGTAGTTTCTTTCACCTCCATTTTAGGACAATCTTTGATGAAATGATCTTGGGAGCCACACTTAAAACAAGCTCCGGTGGCCATCCAGCACTCACCGAGATGTCTCTTACCACAGTGTTGACATTCAGGGTTATTTGACTTGACATTACCAACACTAGCTACCGAGGTGGTCTAAGCCTTACAACTCGTATTTTGTTTGCCACGAGTTCTACTTGGATTCCCGACGGAAACAGTCGAAAGGTTTTGTGCATTCCTCACTTTCTTATACGATGGTTGAAAAGGCTTACTCATTGATCTCTTTTTCAAATCTCTAGCATCTGAGTAAGCTCTCCTCTTTTCTTTACTTAATTCTTCAGCTTTACAGGTCCAGTCTACGACACAACAAACTCTTTTAGTTTCAAAATCCCCACATACAATTTGATATCCTCATTTAGGCGGTCTTCAAATCTTTTAGACATGATTTCTTCTGTAGACACACATCCTGAGCGTACTTACTGAGTCGGACAAATTCTCACTCATACTCGGACACTGTCATTCGGCCTTGCTTTAGCTCTAAAAGTTTCTTTCGCTTTTGATCAATAAAGAGTTGATTAATATACTTTTTTCAGAATTCTACCTGTAAGAAGTCCTAAGAAACTCTTTTTGTAGGTACTATCGAGACTAGCATCTTTCACCACTGATAGCCGAGTCTTTTAGAAGTAATACAGCACACTTTAAACACTCTTCGGGTGTGCAAGAGAGTTCATCAAACACCCGGATAGCATTTTTGAGCCAAAATTCTACCCTCTCGGGGTCATCATCGACATTTGCCCTAAACTCCTCAGCTCCATACTTACGAATCTTGTCCACTGGAGGCTTACTCATTCTTACTACTTCCACACCTTGTGGAGTTACTAGAATTGATTGAGGAATAGGAGGAGGTGGGGGAGGTTGAGCGTTCGGATTCGCCTGAACAAACTCCATGTACCATTCACTCATTTTGCGGAGAAAGGCTTCCCGAGCCTCTTTTCCCCTACTTGGTTCTACATCTCTACTTTCAGGTGGTGTGGTCCCTTGAGCGGGAGCTAGCATGTTACTTTCTACATCATCAGCCACTGCCAGGTCGGGATCCATTTACTATATGAAAACACAATTCAAGGATTAAAAACTATCACACTATCAATATTCATAATTATGGCATGTATAGCTAGACTCTCATACTTGCTATATTAGTCCAAAAACTGACTAAACCATAGCTCTGATACCACTAAATGTAACACCCCTTACCCAAGTCTGATGTCAGGATCGGGTACGAGGCATTACTGGACTTACGAACACACGATCACTTAATCTTGACTCATAATTTCCACAAAGATTTAAAACTTTTTCAATCTTATCCAAAACACTCTTATTATGGACTTACAAGGCCCAAGAGACTTATTAAGTAGATTCAAAATTGAACTGGAACTTTTCAATCACTTAGAAAAATTCTACTTAAAACAGCGCACACGCCCGTGTAGGACAGGGACACGCCTGTGTGGGCAGGCCATGTGGTCGTACACGCCCATGTCCCTAGCCCGTGCGAAATTAATTTTCATTTTAAACCTACAGGTTTTCACACGGTCGAGCACACGCCCGTGTCTCTGGCCCATGTACTTCACACGACCTCAACACACCCGTGTCCTCACCCCGTGTGAAAAATTAGGGTATTTTGTTTATGACGTCATCGCAAAGTTTCCGTCACACGGCCAAGCCACACGCCTGTGGGCTAAGCTGTGTCTATAACTCAGTCGAGACACACAGTCGTGTCTCCAACCCGTGTGTTTACTAAAAAACATTTAATTTCCATAATTTCAGGTGCAGGGGACACACGGCCTAGACACACGCCCGTGTGCCTACCCGTATAGACAATTATAGGCTATTTTCCAAGCCAATTGCCACCCTGAAACACAACCCAACACAAACCAATTTTGCCAATACATAATATGACACAAAAACACATCCAAACAACCACATTTCGGCATCCACACACTACATTTTACCAACCATACACAAGCATACTCATCCATACACATTATACACCTACTATGCAACTTGTATTAAAAGAGATTACAACACTTTAATTAGAAAATATTCTATCATATGTGGGCCATAGCAAATGGCCAAATACCATAACTTTAGTGACAACATTTGACCCCAAGAACTATGACACATAACAAAACATTAGACCATCTATACATGTCATAATCTTAACTTTTTAAACAAAATACCAAAATGCTTGTTGATAGTGTCGATGGAATCCCGTTGATCTCTGAACCTTGGGTTAGCTTGACAAACCTATATAGGGAAGGAAAGGAAAGGGGGTAAGCTAAATAGCTTAGTAAGTTTATATGTAAATGAATGAGTAATTTAAACCAATAATACAAATTCAAAATAAGTAGTTTTTCTTATTACCACATTGAAATTAAGCTTATAACCTACTTAATGGTCTTACCACATAAATCAATATATACTTAAGCACTTAGTACACATATCATATTTCACAAACCTACACATACACACACTTAACACTCGGTCAAATCTTTTACAAACATTCACATTTTATAGATTCGGATCAAATACCTGTTGAACCATGCGGAATACTAAAAGATACATGGAAAAAGGCACAAGTGCCGTACATAATGTACCCAAAGCTACCACATATCACATATCACATAGAAGCTCAACAATGAGTTATTCACGGGTCTACTCACACAAGCTGACGGTGTAGTCGATACTACTTAGTGCTGCTTACACAAGTTGACAAGTATCCGCAACAAATGCAGGATTACCTAGCCACTGGTAGTTGAACTAGACTAGCACCCGGAATCACATAAATGATCGATCACATACAATAGTTTCCTAGTGACATGTCACTTATATCCTGGTCGATTCCTAAGGCTTAATCGGGTTTTCCTCACTTATTGATTTATTTATCAATATATGTACTCACATATGATTCACATATCATCATAAGATTTACAAATATTAGAATAATTAAGGAAATTAATCAAAATATCAATATAACTCATTATTTACACATAAACTTACCTCGAGTCAAAATGTAACCTTTATCGAATTAATCTGAGACCTTGCCTTTTCCTCGGTTAAGGTCGTTTCCTTGTCATTCTTGATCTATAAAACCAAATTTAGCTCATTCATTACACACATTACTTAATTGGCACAAAATCATCCTATGATAATTTTTACCATTTTACGCCTAACTTGTCATTTTTTTTACAATTTAGTCCCTAGGCTTGTAAAATGAAATGTACCTATTTTTCTTCATTCCCAAGCCTAGCCGACCCTATTTCTCTCTTATAACAGCCAACAATTTTCAATTTTCCACAACTTATGCACATGTTTTACAACTTTTACATTTTAGTCCCTTAATACATTTTCATGCAAAATCACCTAGTAAAAGTTGCTTACTACACATCAAACCTCTGTTTTCTACCATTAAACATCAAAATGCATTCATATCACATATGGGTAAATTTTCAAACATGAACCCTAATGCAAATTAATGGTAGAAACAGGTAATCCAAGCTTCAAGGATTTCTAAAATGCAAATAAAATTAAAAACGGGACTAAATTGCACTTACTTGGAGCTTGAAAAGTTGAAAACCCTAGCTATGGAGACGTAGAGAAATTCGGCACTTAGGGGAAGAAGATGGCCATATTTTTGGCTTATTTTTCCCTTTTTATTTCATTTAATAACCAAATGACCAAAATGCCCTTAATGGCCTTCTTTGCAAAATTTTCCTTCCATGGGCATTTTTGTCCATCATGCTATAAAATGGTCTATTTGAAATATAAAAACCTCAAATTTATGAATGCAATTCAATTACACTCTAAATACTTCTAGAACTCATATTTTGAAATTTTTGCAATTTAGTCCTATCTCTCAATCGGGCACTTTAACGATAAAATTTATTTACCAAATTTTTACTCATGCAGTCAATCACCTACTAAATTTTAAAACTTTATCGGAATAAATTTTTCTATTTCAAATTCATGGTCCCGAAACCACCATTCCGTTTAGGCCCTAATTCGGGATGTTACAAGTTACATGTAGGGAAGGTTATAGCACCCCCACAATGCCTATCCAGAGATAGTCCTACAGGATCTTAGGAGTTACGTTTTTTATTTAAGCATATTAATGTCTCAATATAGGCTAAAATATTATGGAAAATTTAAAACAAAAATATAAAGAAAATGCCTTCGGTTTACTTGTAACTCGATTAAGATGTGTTCACCAAACTTATCTAATTTGAAACTTAAATTAGAGATTTTTACTTTTAACAGGAACCTTGAAGGATACATAAATAATTCTAGTAAAATACCGTCAATTCCTAAAATTAATTTTATTTTAGAATTTAGAAAAAACCTAAGAATTACCAATGAATTAAGAGAAATATTAAAATCAATCAACAACTTATTCGATCTTTTATTATTATTATTATTTTAAAAGATTTAATTAATAACGTTGAACCTATCAAGATCTTATGAAAGTATCCTATGTCGGGTTTATGATTTATCTTACTTTAAAATTCTTGATCTAAGGTTTAAATTCGTTAAAATCCTAAAATAATATATCTTAAATTTAATTTTATTAGCTTTCTTAAAAAGTTTCTAAAATAAAATACTTAGAAAGACCTACTTATGATTTACAATTCACCTAAAAAAATCTTTAGTTTTAATCTTGAATAAAGTGCTAAAGAATATTTACATATTAATTTAAGATTCTAAAGAGGAATTCTATACGATATTTAAAATTAGTTTAAAACCTTAAAAAAATATCTTACATATTATTTGTAATTTTTCTAGGGTAAATGGTAGATAAGATCTTAAAGACTAACCTAAATCCAAATGTAAAAACCTTATGGTTTCATTAAACACCTACTTAACTAACTTCATGTCAACATTTATAGGATGGAAAAATGACCTAAAGTTAATAGAAAAATTAATTAAATTGGATAAAGTTAATGAAAAGTTAAAACTCTTTTAAAAAGGGCAATAATAAAAAAAAAAACTTAAATAAATGAAAAAAATAAGACCTTGATATGATGATGATAATAATAACAATAATACACCTTATTCATAATACAATAAAAAAAATCAAAGAAACATAAACAAATAATATTAAAATGTATGTAAGGGAATGTGTAAAAAAACATAAATATAAATAGACATGAAAATAAATAAAGATGAAATAAGAATAAATAAAAATTATAGAAGTGTGAATAAATATAAAACATTAAAATAAAGTGCATAATTGGCACTAAATATATAATGCATAAATACAAATGAAAGGGAAGATATAAGTGTAAATAATTTATTAAAGATGAAAACAAAATGGCATACCTTGATTTTGGGACTATAAGATAAAAAAAAATTGTGAAAGACGGAGGACTGATGTAGCAATTAATTTGCATTTAATTTTTAAATTTTGGATTAAATCAAAAGTTTGAATAAACAAAACGGTTACGGGTGTAAATAAGCCAAAGGGTGAGGGTGGTGCTACAAAAAAGGGTTATTTTTTGTAAATTCAAAATGTAAGGGGTGGAATAAATTACTCATTTTTGGAACTTATAAATGGAAAAAAAACTATTCACTCTTTTATTTTTAACCTCATTTATAAAAAAAAAAAAAAAAACACCTCATCCTCCTTCGATGTTGGCTATGGCTCCACCACTGGAGAGCTGTCCTCCGGTGATGGAGGTGCCGCATTTAGTGGCCGAAAATAATTTTTTTTGCAAAATCAAAATTTTCTTTTAAAAAATCACTATTTTTTAAAAAAAAATCAAAGCTTTATTTCAAAATAGTTGAAAAATATCAAAACTTTGTTTTAAAAAATTTAAATTTTTCCTTTAAAATGACTAAAAAATAAATTTTTATTTCGAAATAATTTTTGGGGCTCCTAGGGACGGAGGACTGACGTTCCGGTGATATCCCCTTCATCGGAGCTCAAACCAAATCCCTCAAGATATGTATATGAAACAAAAAAAAAAAAAAAAAAAAAAAAAAAGAAATAGAATGCTTGTTGTTGGTTTTTTTTACCCTTTTTTCTAAGAACAAAATATAAAAAGTCTCTCTCCCTTTTTTTTTTATTTCTTTTAATGTATATTACAACTTTTCAATCTCATTTATTTGTAAAAATAATAATAATAACATTTAATAATAATAATAGTAATAATTATAGTAGTAATTATAATAATAATTTGAGCTCTTGATAGGCGTAAAAAATAATAATAATAGAGGCCTCCAATTCAGCTCGAACTAAAATTAATGCATACTTTTTCTAAAAACAAAAAGCTTTTAAACTACATGAATAAATTATACGTATATAACTCCTTTAACGTATTATCTATGTTTGAGTTATAAAATTTTGTTGGAACACAACTAACTAAGACTAAAAAAATGGACGCATAAAATAAAAGTAACATGATTTGATCGAAATGCCAAAGAAAAGGAATGAATATATAAAAAGTGATTAACCATCCATAACCAGAAAACACTTCATATAGCTAAGAAGCAAACATGTTAATAAAAATAGAATTCAGAAAGAGGGACATTCAGTGGACAATCATGGGCCATTAATTACCGGTGTCTATTTTGCAACTGCTCCTCTGCGGTGTAAGGTAATCTAAAATACTAAATGCATGATGCTTTCTCCGTAGCATATACAACAAAAGTACATCCAAGACTACGCCATAAATAAATCCAAACCATCTTTACGTTTCCAACTTCATTGGCTGCAAATTATTCCCCCACTCCCGTCTTTGCTTTACTGGGCTTAAGAATCTGAAAAGAGCAAAGCAAGCTTGCATCCACGCTCATCAGTGCACCTGCATGATTAAATTCTCCGCAGTAGTTTGGAGCAGAAAATAGGGTAACAAGCTGCCTCTCTGCAAAAAATTCATAACCATCTTCCACAACCTATCCATTTTTTCAGCGAAAACATCATTATTCTCTTTCTCTGATCTATTTTACGACGAAACATAAAAAACAAAACGATGGAAAAAGTGAAGGAAAAAAAGACTGACCTGATGAGCACGGCATATGAGGTCAAGATCATGTTTCTTTAAGAACTCAGCTACCTAGTCGGCTCCAAAAGTATAGAAGACGCCCCTATCATTCTCACCCCAACCACTGATTTCTCTATCCGGATCTGCCCAGAGAAGGTCGCAGAGTAGGCCTTGGTCTGGTATATCTATTGGTCTTTCTATAGCTCTTATTTGATCCAAGCTCTTCATATCTGGCGAAAGTCCACCATGCATGCACAGAATTTTTTTATCAACAACCGCTGACACAGGTAGGCAGTTGAAGCAATCTGTAAATACTTTCCACAAACGGACACTAAAACGACGCTTGCACTCATCATAGAACCATAGATTCTGTTAATAGAAGCACATTCATGGTTTCCTCGAAGGAGGAAAAACTTGTCTGGGAATTTTATCTTGTAAGCAAGAAGCAGACATATAGTCTCTATACTTTGCTTTCCTCTGTCTACATAATCTCCGAGAAACAAGTAGTTGGCCTTTGGTGGA
Organism: Gossypium stocksii; assembly: GCA_020496765.1. NCBI lineage: Eukaryota > Viridiplantae > Streptophyta > Magnoliopsida > Malvales > Malvaceae > Gossypium > Gossypium stocksii. The sequence continues at coordinate 59,180,377 of CM035624.1, read as the reverse complement.
AATCCACCATACTCAAATAACCGAAGAAGGTCTGAATATTGGCCATGTATATCACCTGTGAACAAAAATGTTATGTAATTCACAATTGAATTAAGTATCAAAGAGGAAAAAGGCTGTGATTTCTAGCAATGTTTAATTTAGCATTCTTTCTTAACGTTCAAAATTTATTTTTGAGAAATTTAGTTTAATATGGGATAAAGATTATTTTAGATAACCTTTTAAATATTTTTCATATAAATTATAGGGATCTTTGTCCATTTTATTATTTGAGTATAATCTTGTCAACTTCAAATGTAGAGTTAATTCAAATGTTTGGAGAAAAAATTCACTTTTATTTCTTTCAACTACTTATTTGTCACTTTTTAAATATTTTAAGTAGTTCATATAAATTATTTATAAAAAAATATATAAATTATATTTTAAATATTGAAATTACATATAAACTTAACTCTTTTATTTAATAAAAAAATTTATAAATGAATTAATTTACTCAAATGCAAAATATTCTTATTTTATCATTTAATATTTATTGTTGTTATTCTTTTCATATTATTATTTTGATATCAATAAATACTCAAATTATAATAGAAATATGATACTGCTACTTTTTTAATATATGAAATATAAATTGTTTGTACTTAATTTTAAATTTATAAATCATATTTAAAATTTTTAATTAATATAAATGAAAAATAAATTTAAAATTTCACACCTAAACTACTTTTCGAAAAATCAAAAGCTAAAGTTTTTAATTTTTTGTAGTTTAAATTGAAAAGCGAGCCTAAAACAGTGATTTAACTTAGAAATCATATATGTTTAATATTACTTTCAACTTGAAAAGTTGATTTGATAATTACTTTTCGACCTTAACCTAAATACACTTAATTACTTGACACATAATCTCAACAGAATGCTTTGCAATATTTTGAGCCTTTTTTAAGTTATATGGCTATTAAACTAGAATCATAATCATCATGTTTGCACTGATTAGGGGTTTAACAATATCTATGCACTAATAACAAGAACTGAAATTTAACCATACAAGCCAAATTTTGCTTGGAACATATTAGAGATCTTGTGCAATATTTAAATAATATGGATTCAAATGTTATCATACCTATTCCCTTCCCCTTACCATTCTCTTCCCTCAATATTTTCATGATAAAAAAAATTACCATATAGATGTAAATAATAATAATAATGATAATAAAATGATTAAACAATCATGTGAATTGAGAATAAGTGTATGAAAAACCCAAGATTCAGGGAAGGGAAAAGACATAGACTAGTGTGTGAAGGAAGAATTTAGGCATCTAATCAAATATTTACAAGTATAAATATCAAATGACATTGAAGATGTAGTATATAATTGTGAATAAATAATGGTGAATAATTAATAAATTTTAGAGAAAATGAAAAGATGAAATGAAGAGGAGTACCACAGATGTTAATGGGAGCTTCTAACTGAAGGAGATTAGGTTGGGAGAGAAAGAGTTTTTTGGCAGTGAGGCAAAGTTGTCTGATTTCAGAGTCATTGAGGTAGATTCTTCTCCCTATATTAATCTTTGCTTCCAATAATCTCTCTATGATGCCCTCCAAACCTTCCATTAGCAATGATATTACTCTCTCTCCAACTACCTATTTTGCTACTTTATGATTTATTTTCCAGAAAACATTGAGCATTGATGAACACAAACAATCAAACAACAAAATCTTGCTGCTGGCTGCGCTACGCTTTGATACATAAAGAAAGAAATATAGATAGAGAGAGAGAGAGAGAGATGGCAATAGAATCGCGGGTTTTGAGATAAATTAGGGGTTTCGGTGGGAGAGGAGAATACAACATTGATTTTGATCCCAAGCATTGTTAGACGGTTTCATGCTTTGACTTTATTATTATTATTATTATTATTCAATTAACCTTTAAATTATACTGACTTTCTTCACTTTGATATTTTTTCCACTTTTATACTTTAAACAAGAAAATAAATCTTTGCCGCATCTCCAACAAATAAACACGAGACTTTTCATATTATTTTTCTACATCAACCTCCCATATAATGTCTATCTGTATTATTAGAAAATAGAATAAGTTAAAATTTAAAAAATAAAACTAACTTTAATTAAATTTTCATTTTTCACTTTACTCTCCTAAAAAGGAATAAAGATAACAATCTATTCGCATTCTCTTAGAACTTCACTTATACTCTCTTTCAAACAAACATTCAACATTGTCAAATTTAAACATTCACCCTTCTACGCTGTTTTGCCTTATTTTTGGATAAATATTATTAAGAGAAAAGAAAGGAAGGAAAGGTTAAAAGAAATTAAATTATATATTTACATTTTGTTTGGATAATTAAAAGTAATAAAGGAAACAAAAAGAAAGGAATTCTAATATTTTCTTTGAACCTGTGGAAAGGAAAGGAAAGGATTTATTTTAAATAAAATTTTCAGTTTTATCCTATTCGTTAATAATATATAATAATAAAATTAAATTAATTAAATTAGAATTTGTAAAAGCATTAATCTTCTTTATAGAGTCATGATTAAAGTGTTTAAAACTATTAGGATTTAGTGTCCTTACTATAAAGTTCTTTTGATAAATCGATTTTGGTTAAGGATTAAAATGTAAAATTTTTAAAACTATCGAATTTGTAACACCCATATCAGATCTGATCGTTAAATTTGAAGTATGGGATGTCACATCCATTGGTGGAGCAATTATGTTTCAATATACCCTTTTATGAATACTATTAACAATACTACAAAATCTCAATATGATTTTTTATCATTTCCGAGTCTTATACGAGCTTACGAAAGCTCTTTTTGCTAACCCGAGGTCGAATGAGGACAAAATCGTAAAGTTTACAAAATATCGGGTTGATGTCGCGACTTCGGGGGTTCCTCGTCGTGACGACGTAACTCATTGACTTGATCTCATCGCAGTGATGGCGACAGGTATTGTAGCTTCCTATCTAGCTTGAATTGCGTAAGCTCTAGCTAGTGCACAACCTTCAAATCTAGTAGTTACATCACGTGCCTCACTGTGGCTAGCTCTAGAAATACTTCTGGGTCTCGATTTCTTACCCATCTATGAAATTGTCACTGGTCCGGTAATATGCTCTGAACCTTTCTTGGCTTTATTTGGACAATCCCTCAAATAATGCTCAAACGAATCACATCGAAGCAAGATTCCTTTTTCAATCTACATTCTCCGAAGTGATTCTTGCCACAATGCTTGTACATGGGTTTGTCTACATTTCGAACACTATTGGCACTGATTATTGACGTAGCTTGAGTCTTCAGGTAATTTTGCCTAGACAAACTATTTTTTAGATTTCCTATAGTATTAACAAATAGTCTTTTGAAAACCCTCGTTCCTTTATATGGAGGAGTCAAAAAATTTCTATACATGCTACATTTTATGGTGCCCTCATTTTAGCCTTAGCATGTTTCTTGCCATTCCAAATTTCTTCTATTTTCTAGACACGTTCGGATAATACCACAAACTCTTTAATTTCTAGTACACCCCCATCATTCGTATGCCTTCATTTAAGCCGCACTTCAATCAAGTACATATTTCAACTTCTGAAGGTATGAATTCTCGAGCATATTTATTTAGGTAAATGAATTTATGCTCATACTCAACAACGGACATTTTTCCCTATTTCAAATCCATAAATTCTCATTTCTTAGTCTTTAGATACATTTTAGTGATATATTTATTCTTAAATTCATTCTAGAAGAAATCCTATGTCCTCCTGTCTCTTGGGACCATAGATGTTAGAGTAATCTACCACTGGTATGCTTATTCTTTCAACAGATATATAACACATTTTAAACTATCTTTGGGAGAACAAGCTAATTCATCAAGAACTCATTGTGTCTTTTCTAGCCAATATTCAAATTTTGTTGGATCATCATTATATAAACCTTGAAATTTTTTTGCCCCACACTTGAAAATCTTATCTGTTGGGGTCGATTAATAGTTATTAGACTTGAACTTTGAGGATGACAAGGTGTTGAGGGAGGCATAGGAGGGAGTGGAGGTTACGGAGTCGTAGGATTAGCTCGCATAAACTGCACAAACCATTCATTCATCATTTAGGTAAAAAAGCACCATAGTCCTCACTTCCAGGTATTCCGGACATGGGTATGCTATGACTTGCTCCCTGTTTAGAAATCAAAACATTACTATCTACCTCATCAATTACGGCACGATTAGACTCAGCTGACTTTGTATATCTATAAGAAAAACAAAGTCAGATCAGATAAAAAAGAATTACATCACAAGTTATTATGGCATGAACTTTCTATACTCGACACGCGCTATGTTCAATCCTAGAATCAACTAAATTGTAGTTTTGATACCATTAAATGTAATACCCCTCATGGGTCCAATTGCCTGACCTGAGTTATAGAGTGCTACAACAATTAACAGAGTAACTCACATACAATTTGTAATATCCCCTTTTTTAGTGGTAACGGAACAGTGGTTTCAAGACCACAAATTTTGATAAGTAAAGTCGTGTTTTATGGTTTAGTCAATATTTATGGAGTTACATTAGGGTAGTATTAAATTTTAGTGAAGAAATTTTAATGTTTACTTAGTTAATTTAAGAAAAAGGACTAAATCGCAAAAGATAGGAAATCTAGTTATAATTGAATTATAGGAAATATGTTGTTTAATTAATAAAGGAGGGATTACTTATATGGTAATTAGACCTTAGTAGGGTCAAATGGACATGTAACACCCTATACCCGAATCTGACGCCGAAACAGGGTACGAGGTATTACTGTACTTAACCTTGCTCAAACTTACTAAACCAAGCCTTACATCTCACTCCAAATTAAACTTTTACAAGCATACTCTTAATGTCCTTAGCATGGGCCTATGAGGTCCAAAACGTGTATTAGATCTGTTTTGGAATTAATCCAAGAATTTCTAAGCTCTTTGGGAAAATTTTGCTTAAAACAGGGCCACATGCCCATGCGAGGTGGGACAAGTCCGCGTGGGCTGGCCGTGTGGTCAAACGCACCCACGTCCCTAGCCCATGTTGGATTTATTTCTTATTTCAAACCTACAGGTTTGAACACGACTTATGCACACTCCCATGTCTATGGTCTGTGTCCCTCACGCGGCCTAGACACGCTCGTCTCATTAACCCGTGGACCATTCTATTTGATCACTATGAACAACTTAACTTCACATGGCCAAGACACACGCCCATGTGCTCAGCCCATGTACAATACTGACTTAACTAGTTAAGATGCAGGGGACACACAGTCGAGTTGCACACCCTTGTTGCAGACTATGTGTCATACACGGCCTAGACACACGCTCGTGTGGATAATTGTAGGCTATTTTCCAAGCCTTTTTGCCACCTTGAAACACAACCAAATTCAATTTCACAACTCAAGACATAATGTACATTCTATACAACCATATTTAAGGCGTACAACCATAATGTACATTCTATACAACCATATTTAAGGCAGTCACTTGAACTTGCAAACTTGCAAACTCATGAATTTCATCCACATTGCATAAAATATAATTTGGACAATATTAGCCTATTTTAAAGGCTATTATAACATGACTTTAGTAATATCAATAACCAACACATTTGGCCATACAAAAGAGACACTTATCAAAATAATCAAACTTCCTATACATGCCATATGTCGAAATAACTAACTTTACTATACCAAAATGAATGGCTTGATAGTGTGACTTTGAGCTCCGACTTTGATCAATCCCGGAGCTAATTCAGCAAATCTACAAAGAAGAAGGGAAAATAAATAGGGTAAGCATTAAAATGCTTAATAAGTTGCATTGAATAAGATAGCAACATAACTCATGGAATAAATATTCAAAGTAAAATACCATAAAATGTTATAAACTTCCCTTATGCAATAATAGGGCCTACTTATACTCTTTCTTACCAATTCATCTATGTCATTTCATTTTCTTACTCATGTTTTTCTTATCATCATACTCATATCGTTGTGTACCATTTTTCATGACTTAGTCATGTACACCTGTATCACTTATCGCAAAGCTTTAGTTTTTCTTGATAAACTCTTTAATTTGCATACTTTTCTTGTTAAATTTTCTTATAATACCGAAGGATACTCAAATGTTACTCTCATGATAAGATGCCAAAGCCATATCCTAGATATGGTCTTACATGCGATCTCAAGTCGATGCCGAAGCCATATCCCAGATATGGTCTTACACGGGATCTCATATCGATGTTGATGCCATGTCCCGGACATGGTCTTACATGAGATTGTAAACTGATGCCAATACCATGTCCTAAACATGGTCTTATACGGGATCTCTCTTAGACGCCCATGCCATGTCCCAGACATGCTCTTATAGGGGATCTATGTCTCATCTCGATGCTGACGCCATGTCCCAGACATGGTCTTATATGGGACTTAATGTCGATGCCAATGCCCTATCCCAGACATGGTCTTACATGGGATCTCAGTTCGGTGTCGAAGCCATGTCCTAGACATGGTCTTACACAAGACCTACATAACTCATGTCATGACTTCGGTATCTCTCGTATTCTTTGACATTTTAACCGGGATTTCTCATCTATACTTCATCCTTTCCCAATGAAAATCATGTTAAACAAATTCATGAAATTTACATGATTACATAAAATATCATCATTACAGTTTTACATAATGCATAGGGCAAAATTATTACATACAACTTACCTCGGGTCCAAAAATGCGGGTGAACGTAAGATTTAGTCCACCACCTTACTTTTTCCCTGATTTTGATCCGGGGTTCGTGTTCCTTGATCTAAAACGACAAATTAAGCTTGTTTAATATTCACATTGGCTAACTAGCCCATAATTAACACTTTGTCAAATTTTATAATTTTGCCCCTAAACTTTTACATATTTGCAAAATGGTCCCTAGGCTTGTAAAATGAAATGCACTTATTTTCTTGACTATCTAAGCCTAGTCGAACCTTTCATATATTCATAGCGGCCCTTATTTTTCATAAATTCTCACTTTTACTACACATTTTACCACCTTTTCAATTTAATCCCTTTTAGGGGTTTTTATGAAAATTCACCTAATAAAAGATGTCTACTACACTTTAAACTTTCATTTTCTACAACTAAGCATCAAATTACTTGCATGTCATGCATGTGTATATTTTTGAACATAAACCCTAGCTCAAATTAGTGGTAGAATTAGCTAAATTAAGCTACGAGAGTTTCAAAAATACGAAGAGAATTAAAAACGGGGCTAAATTACACTTACTTGAAGCTTGAAAAGTTGAATCAAAACCCTAGCTATGGAGCTTGAAATTTTTGGCACCTTGAAGAAAAAGATGGACACATTTTTGCTTTCTTTTCCCTTTTTATTTCATTAATTTACCAAATGACCAAAATGCCCTTATGGCCTTTCTTTAAAATTTTACCCTTCCTTGGGCATTTTTGTCCATCATGCTATAAAATGGTCTAATTATTAAATAAGGACCTCTAATACTTTTTATGATGTTATTTCATACTTAAACCTTCTAAGAACTCATATTTTGCAACTTTTGCAATTTAGTCCTAAAGGATAAATTAACCACCTTTTCATAAAAATTTCTTCATGAAATTCTCCCACTATCATAAAATTGTACCAATAACTTAATATCAATCATAAAACATATTTTTCTACTTCAGATTTGTGGTCTCCAAACCACTATTCAAACTAGGCCCTAATCCGAGCTGTTACAGGACAGTTTAGCATGTTGAACTAATTAATTGTATGTTAAGGGTATACTTGTAAATTAATAATAAAATTAAAGTAAAATAATAAAAAAATAACATTGTCATCTTCCACAAGTGAACAACCGAAAATTTGGGTGAAAGAACGCTATTTTTATCATGCTAGGTTCGACCATTTCCATTGCTTGCATGTAAGCTCATTCTAGTTTAATTTCTTGTAATATTTATGTTTTAGATATCGTTACAACCAAGTCCAGTTAACCCAAACCTCCATTTTTGAAACTTTTAAAGATTTTAGATATTTCCATTGATGAACCCTTGTTACTTTGGATGTTAATTGATGGAGTTGAAGTGTTAGTTGTTTATTTTGATTAGTTTACTAATTGATTTCTTTGATAGTTTTAGCAAATGGAGTAGATTGATTAAATATTTGAATTTTCACGGAAATTGAGTAATTAATGATTAATGGTGGACTTCCCTAGCTTAGAATGATATTTAGTTTGCTTTAGAAAGTTGTAAAAATTTGTTAACTTGGAAATTTTGGGTATAGGGACTAAATTGTAAAAAATGTAAAAGTTTAGGGAAAATGTGTCATTAATGAAAATTTAAGGGTCATATGCATTAAATGGAATGTGAAATGTGTATGAGATTAATATATTGTATTTAATTATTATATAGATCAAGACTTGAATAAAAAAACAATAACCGATGAAAGGGAAATTTTATAGAATAGTCCTTGCGTGTTAATGAGAATTGAATTGTAGGTAAGTTCATAGTATTTCAATACGCAAATGAAGTTTACTTGTGTTTTATATTGTTGTTTTCTAGTTAATTCTTTTATATATATAAATTTTACTTCGGTATTGTAACAGCCCGTTTTAGGGTCAAATTAGAACAATGGTTTTAGAACCACAAATTTGAAGTAGAAATAATTATTTTATTATTTCTTTAAGGTTTATTGTATGATTGAATGATTGTGTGAAAATTTCGTTAAGAAATTTTATCGATAGAGTGTCTAATTTGCCTAGTAGGACTAAATTGCAATAGGTGCAAAATGTATGTTCTAGAAGCTATGGGCGCTTAATTGTAATGAAATTTTAAATTGGGATTCCTTAAAAGGTAATTAGACCATTATACCATAGGATGGACAAAAATGGACATGATTAGGTGAAATTTCCAAGTTATGCATTAAAGGCATTTTGGTCATTTGGCAAATAAAGACAAATAAAACAAATAAAAAGATGTCATCTTCTTCAATTTAGTCCCCCTTGTGCCAAAATTGAAGAGAAAACCATAGCTAGGGTTTGGCCAAGCTTTCCAAGCTCGATTGTAAGTCCATCCTAGCCCTGTTTTTAATGATTTTTATGTTTTTGAGATCTTTGTAACCTAATCTAGCTTTTCCAAGGACTATTTTGAAGTATTATCAAAGTTTAAAATTTTACCCATGTTAGACATGCATGTATTTTGATGTCTAAAAAATGAATGTTAGTTGTAGGATAAACGACTTTTGCTAAGTGATTTTTGGTAAACATGTCAAAAAAGGACTTATTTGTAAAAGTTGTAAAATATGTGTAGAAAATGTGAATAAATGAAAAATGTGGACTGTTTTGAGCATGAGAAAGGTTTGGCTAGGCTTTGGTAATGAAGAAATTGAAAGAAATTCATTTTACGAGCCTAGGGACTAAAGTGTAAAAAGTTGAAGGTTAGGGGTAAAAATATAATTTTTCCATAATATGATTTTTGGGATGAATTGAATAATGTGATGATTAAATAAGTTAGAATTTTTATTATAGATTAAGAGAAACGATCGAGGGAAAAATAAAGTATTTGATGATTAGGTCTATTTCACTATTTTTGTACTGAAGTAAGTTCATATGTAAATAATGCATTGTTATATTTTGTTTAAATGCTTTAATATTGCATGAATTGTGTGATTGACTCTTTGGACATCTTCGACCAAGTTTCGACAAGTGAGGAATCCCGGTTGAACCTTAGGAATAGAATAGGATACAAGTGACATGTCACTAGGAATTCATGTGTGTATGTATGTTTATGTGGTCCGGGTGCTAGTCTAGTACGTCCTACTAGTGGCTGGGTATTCCAGCATATGTTGCAGATACCTGACAGCTTGTGTGAGTAGCACTGAGTAGATACGATCCGACTGACAGCTTGTGTGAGCAGGTGGAAACACAAAAATTTATATATTTTTTCATGCCCTTTTTGACTTAAAATCATGCTATTCCGATTAAATTCTTCTCAAAAAATAATTAAATATTATAAAATAATTAAATTGTGTTAAAAATATGAACATGATGAATTTTAATTAATTTTATAGTTAATTTTGACTAAATTTGGTTATTTTTGACAGAATTGCACAATCGGCGAAAAATAGCCCGGCGGACACTACGAGAAGAACAAAACCGAGAAGCAATTTGGAGTATCGAGGTGAACTAATTTCCAACCCAAGACGGTCCAGAAATGTGTATTAATTCATAATTAAATTAATTTTAATTTATTTCCTATTTAAATTAGGTTAAATAAATTAATTTTAATTAATTATGGAGAAAGGGCCTAGTGAACCGCACTGGTTGAACCGAATGGAGTGAGCCGAACTAGCCACTAATTGGGCTGACCAGAACCGTTCATAGGCTGACCCAAATCAGCAATTTAGCTGATTAAATATGCTTGCAAAAAGGCCTTTGAGAAATCTCCAATTTGCATTCAAACCCCACCTTTATTTAAGGCTTTGTAGATTTGCCCCATGCCTAAAATAGCAAAGTTGAAAGCTTCAACCTTGCCATGTGTGTGGCCGGCCATAGGGGGGCTCTTTGGATGATGGGATTTGCTATTTTTAGCAGCCATAATCAGCTATAAAAGCCACCCCTTACTGATCATTTTACTCATCCCTCATTCACTCTCATTCTCTCATTCATTCCTCTCCTATCCACTCTCTTTTCTCTCCATTTTCCATCCCATTTTCCTATAGTCTTGTGCCGATTTCACCTCTTGGAAAAGAGGTATTTTCCCAGCCATTTTGGGCAGCAAGCAAGTGTTTGCAGAAGCCTTGACCGGCAAGGACAACGGAGACGAAGAACGGAGCAATCAGTCAAGCCACGAAGAAACACTGGATTTGCCTTCTTGTTCCCTATCTTTTTAATTTCTGTTGTTTTTATGATGAACATATCTATGAATATTATTGTTGTTGAAATGGTTATTTTAATCAATTTACCTTGAATTTAATTCGTGTTGGGTTGATTATATTTTGCCTACTTGAATTATTAAAATAGTGTTTATGCTGTTATAGGCCTCAGTAAAATGCTTGATTAAGTAAAATCATGCTTAGGTTATCTAGCATTATAATTGTTTAGATAACTAAAGAATTAATTGTTTAAACGGATTGAAATTGCAATTAATGGACTCAGTACTTAATCAGTGCATGTTTAATTCATCTAAGGTAGTTGAAAATTAAATTAGCATTGTATTTGGCAATACATATGCCTTGCATAACTTGCAAGATTGTTGTGATTAAATTGTTTCAAGGTATGGCTACTTTGTTACCTCACATAATCTTTTATATGTTTATTAAGTTGAATTAATCGGTTGAATCGACATAGGAATATGCGAGAGATAATTTAATTTAATAAGTATGTATGTGCAATAGCATGTTTACCTTTATAAATCTGTTTAATCGGTTGAATTGGCATAGGGATATGTTCCAAGAGATAAATGGATTTTTACTGAGTAAATATGTTTATAAGTTAACAAATTACTGGGTTGCCGTGAATTTATTCATAACAGCATAAGCATGAATTTAATAATTCTAAGTTAAAAAGGTGTAATTAATCCAACACAATTATATCATCTTGATTAAACCTTAATTGAAATCGTGCATTAGAACTCTTTTATTTTATTTAAATTGTTAACTTAGTTTCAAAATCTTCGTTTATAAATCATTCTTTTCAAACCAAATTATTTTTATCTCACCAAAGTGTTTTAATTACTTTCATAAATATTACTTTTTACAGTCCCTATGGGTACAATAACTCGACATTTACTTGTCACTTATTACTTGTTACGACTGTGTACACTTGCACATTTCTGCCGTTCTAGCAGGCCAGTGAATAGCTCGAGAGTGAGCCTATGTGTGTGTTATGAGATATGAGCTAGCTTTTGCTACATATGTGGCACTATTGTGCGAGAATTCCAAGTATCCGTTAATATTCTGAGTGTTAAACATGAATGTCAAAAATGTGAAAGTATGTGGTATGTTACGAGTTGGTACAGGTACGTATGCAAAACTCATAAGTGATAAACTCGATAGGTGACAAACTCTCAGTATGGTTGTATTGAGTAAGTTATGACTATGAGGTGTTAATGACATTCATGTTATCTCCTATTATATGAATTGCAGGACAATTGTGTGGTTAAGATGCTTATATTTGCATATCAACTTATTAAGCTCTATAGCTTACTCCCATTTTCTTTCCCTTGTTTCATAGCGTCGCCAAGCTAGCTCAAATTGGAGATCGTCGGAAATTCGAATCACACTATCAAACTCTCATTTTGGGTATTGATGATCTTAGTATTTTTGAAAGTATGGCATGTATAGGGACATGGTCATTTTGTTATGTGTCATAATTGATTTGGCCAAATGTGTTGCCTTATAATGGTTAGATATCCATTTTGTATAAGGCCATTGGAAATGAGCCAATATTGGATATAAGTATATTCATATGATGATATCTTTCATGAATGATGTGTTAATATCTTAGTTGTGGATATTTGGTTGCATGTATATGCTTGGATTGATGTTATGTTTTGTTGTGTAGGTATGTCCTTTAAAGGGTGGCAAAATGGCTTGGTAAATAGCCTATATTTTGTCCACACAAATGACAGACGGGCATGTGTCTCTGCCATGTGTGACACACGGTCAGTCCCACGGGCATGTGTTTAGGCTGGGTGTCCCCTACACCTTAGTTTTGAGAAACAGAATGCTCAGAATTGAGCATACGAGCAGAGACACGGGCGCGTGTCTCAGCCGTATGGACGGCACGGCCTCGAACACGGGCATGTGCCCTGTCCGTGTGAAGTCTACACCTATTTTTGTGAAAATAAATTTTCCACATGGCCTAGCACATGGGCGTGTGACTTGGCCGTGTGATCACAATTTAGCCATGGGTTACAAGTCAAAAAGTTACACGGGGTCGGGATAGGGGCGTGTGTGACCACACGGCTTGTCCACACAGTCGTGTCCTATATCCATACGGGTGTGTGACCCCTGTTTATTGGAAAATTTTCTAAGTTTTGTAAAATTTTCTAAAGTTCTCAGTTTAGTCCCGAACCACTTCTAATGTATGTTTTGGGCCTCATAGGCTCGTATTAGAGACTTTATAATTAAATGCAAATGGTTTTAATTTGGACGCACATGTATGACCCGAAATTGTATGATTGTTCGTGTGATAAGTCCAGTAATGCCTCGAAATCTGTTCCGACGTTGAATATGAGTAAGAGGTGTTACAGGTATCCTAAAATGCACTATGGGTTTTATTAATTTCTTCCATTTCAATTTCGCCTTTCAGGACTGATAAATAATAGCTAGAGATTTCAGGACCAACAATATGCCAATACCTTTTGTAAAATATTGCTAGAAAACCATCAACTCCCAGAGCCTTCAAGGATGTCATTGACTTGACAGCATGTGCAATATCCTTTTCCATAAAAGGTTTGAGTAGCTCATCATTCATACTAATAGTGATCTACTTCTCCACCAACCCAAACAATCGTTCATCATCCCCTGTATCCTGTATCAGAAGTCGAAAATAAATTGTCAAAATACCTCAAGGCAAGCTGAAGCATTTCCTTATTCGTTGAAAACCAACCCCCATCCCCTTCCAACCCCGCAATCCAGCTACGGTTATGGCGCTAAACAACAACTTTACGAAAAAGTACTAGTTCTAATCCCCATTTTGCAACCAGTTGACGCGGGCTCATTGTTCCTAGAATAACTCCTCTTTATTAGTCTCTAAATTAAGGCCTAATTGGACCTCAGTAATTTCAACTAAAACTGTATTAGATGGATCCCTACCATAAAGTTCATGTAGACGCTCTTCAAGATCCAAATGAGTTTCTTTTGCTCCTTACTTCTTAACCGACTCCAATTTTGAAAACACTGCCCCATTTTCATAAGTTTAATTAGGACACTTTTAGATAAATCATCCCAATTCTGTTTTACCTCATCTTCAAAAGAATGTTCTAAACACTACTTGGCCTCAAAATGAAAGATCCTGATCCCGTATCTTTGAGCTTCTCTGCGCAGGCCAATTGTGTCTAAAAGAATCGAACAATGATCTGAAAAAGTATGACTCAAGTAATCCAATTGGTAACTAGGAAAAAGAGACATCCATTCCAAAGACGCAACTCCCCTATCAAGTCTTTCCCAGATATTAGTTGACAAAAATTGACCTCGCTCCCAAGTGAACCACCTACCAATAAAGCCGAAATCATTAAGCCCACAATCATCTGGCACATTTCAAAATTCAGACATTTGGCGTTCTAGTCTAAGCCGACCATCCTTCTTCTCAAAAGAGTTCATAATCTCATTGAAATCCCCAACCACAAGCCAAGGGATCATTTGATCATGTCCCAAATGTCAAAGCAACTCCCAAGACTTATTCCTACTCCTTTCATTAGGATTACCGTAGAGCCTCGTAAGACAAACTTTTCCACAGTTATTATCATGAACATCAACGTCAATATGATAAGAAGAATAGCTCTTAAGCCGAATCAACGGATTCCTTTTTCATCCTAAAGATAGACCACCTTTTGAACCAAACGCTTCAATACGAATACCGTTTTCAAAACCACACTTCAGTCGCACCAATTCCATCCTTTTTAAACTTAACTTTGTTTCCATAAGAAACAAAATTTGGGGATTAATGGCCCTCAATTTATTTTTGAGCCTATTAATAGTTCGTGGTCTCCCCAAACCACGAAAGTTCCAGCTTAGGAGTTTCATTACAATCGCAGAGCTAGCCGTTAAATCAATAGAGCCTCATTTAAGATTATTCCCCGAAGAATTATTTGAAACCCAACTATCTTTTGTTGTTTCTTTCCTTCCAAAGAAATTAGAGGATTATTTTCCTCAATCAACACCAAGTCCATGGGCCCACTAGCATTATTAACCCCATTTAATTCCTTACTGCCCATATTACGCCAACTATCATCCCCCTTAGTAGAAATCTTTTGACTAGATACCATAGAGATAAGATTGAGATTTAGTGACTGTTTCTCCATCACCCCCTTAAATTACGCCCAGTATCATTCTCTCCCCCTGAATTTCTAATCTTAATATCTCTTTCCATAACCACCCTACTGCACTCTGAACTGTTTGTTTCCTAAAGCTATCTACTCATTGTTGTATTCTGACGGCATCCCACCGTACGCAAAGAAGTGTCTCATCCAAAACTATTTTTGATGGTTCAATTCGAGTTCGAAACTAGCAGAAGCTCTCCCCATGACCTAACTTACCACAAATAAAATAGAATAAACTCAGTTTCTCATACTGAAAACAAGCATAAACAATTCTCTCTCTTTTCGATCTAAATCTTCTTCTTTCTTTTCAATTGGAGCGAAACATCCAACTGAACTCGAATGCGCATGAATTTATTAATCCCCATAGCCATAAGAGAAGTATCATACTCAAGAAACTATCCCAAAAAATTCCCAAACTACTTCGCCATTGTTTCCGTCATCAAACCTGGAAGTAAATCATGGATTTGGACCCAAAACTCAGTTAAAAATAATGGTACTACTAATGGATCTTCCTCCATCTGGATTTTGTGAAGAATAAGCAAATGGTTGTTGAAAAACCATGGTGTACTAGAGAGCAACCGTTACACATCCACTTCATGAAAAAACTAAAAAAGAATCCTTTTGTCCCCTAAATCCGAAATGCAGATCCCCCCAATGGGATGTCAACGATCAACTATAGTATTGCGTAAGGAAGGAAAATGAACAACACTGTCTGTCAAGCATCGCCCCACTAAACAAAATTGATAACTCCAATCCACCACTCCTGCCTCCTCATGAAACGCTTCCTCCTCTTCGTCAAGTAAATTCAGATTGGCCAAACCCTCCTCTATCACTCAAATTGGAAAAAAAACTCGAGCCTCAAAAATAAGAAAAATCGAAGATTAAAACAGACCCGGGTCAAAAGATAGACAAAATCACCGTCTCAAAAGACAGACTTACAACAATTTTCATGAGATGTGAATTATTTTTTTAATGGCATGGTTACATTATTTTTAAATTAGTACACATGTATGAACTAGTCACATATGAATGCATGGTTACATGTTAATTGTGTTGGAATGATATGAAAATAATAGTAATAATAGAAGTAATGATGATTGTGATGGGGGTTAGGAAACTGCATGTTGTGGGATTGGGGGAGCCGACCATGTGAGATGAGTGGATTGAGTTTGGGTGTTGGTAGTGGACGGCCGGCCTAGGGAAGGGTTTTGGGGGGAGAAAAAAATAAAGGAAAGAAAAAGAAAAAGGGGGAGGGAGCTGCATCTTCCTCCTTTCTCACGGGTGGTTAAGAAGAAAAAAGAAAGGAACTTCACACTTTCTTCCCTTCCTTTTTCCTCCATTAACGTGACATGCTAACAAAGAAAAAAAAATTGGATGCATATTCTGCTGCATGTAATTGTTAACCTTAGGAGAGCGTAAAGTAAAACCATTTCTTCCATCTTTCTACTGTAACCTCTTTAAAATCCTCTCTTAACCGAAAGTTTTATAGGAAGGAGTTTCGTTTAAATGGATTCTTCTCTTAGATGCATGTTTGGTTTCGGAATGAAAAATAAATAAATTAATAGTGTTTTACCTTGTGAAAATGATGTTTTAATAGCTAAAGGAGAGGGTGAAGCATTCGGTGATAAGGGAAACATCAAGCTTGAAGAGGTAGTGAACCGGCTTTGGACGTTTTTGTAAGTTCTCTTAGTTCTTTTTAGTTTACTAAATGTTTAATTTTGATCATGCATGGTTCGGCAACCTTGGTATGATAAAGACCATGTTTATAAACATTATTGCTACATGTTGTTAAGTGAAGTAATGTTTTCTTTATTTTAATTGCAATGACCGATGGTTCTTGGACAAATTGAATGGAGGTAAGTCACTTGAAATAAATCACTTGAGTTGTGTAATTTGGAATGCTGTTTGTATGCTGTCCATATGCAAATTTTAGGTTACTTCCTTAATGTCGAAAATCATGTGTTTTTATGCTGACCAAATATGAATTTTTGTTGCTGTTTTAATGTCCAGAATTTTGTGTTTTTATTTTTGTTGAAAGAAGAGTTATGGCGGCTGAATTATTGTTACAATTTGGAACATATTTATGCTGTCGAAATAAATGTTTTAGTGAGCAATTAAACTGCCCTGTTTTGTAATTCATTGCTGCTCATCTTTGACCACAATGATGCTGTTACAATTAGTGTCTTAATGATCAATTAAGTTGTCTTATGTTTGCAACAAAAAAAAAAAAAAAAACTGAATATCTGAACAGATAATATCGAAGGAAGGCAATTTTGGTGTAGCTGAGCTATGTTCTTAATTTTAATGCTTACATGATTTTTTTTAAGTTTATGCATGGTGCGAATTTAGCATGTTAAATGCTGTCCGAAATTGGCAAATTGGATATGAAATTTCTTGTGAACATCAATATTTTTTTTTATCTTATTTTGCTGACCGAAACAACCCCTATAGTTGAAAATTTGTAGCACAAATGCTAAGTGATATCGAGTCTCGTAAGTGGTCCAAAGTATGACTTTTGATTGTTAATAATAACTTGTAATAGACTTGACTGATTGTAGTACTCAATAATCTACGCTGAGGCAACCGTTTGATTTTATTTTGCAATTTGAGTGTATCTATGTCAAGTTGGTGTAGGCAGATGCGACTTTGGGATTCTGGTAAGTCTTTGAGATTTTCTTTGGTATTTTATAACTTCATGAATTCATATAAAATTCTGCTGCAATTATATTGTTCAAATTTGAATGGATTGAATGTGATTCGGTTTGAATAATGGCTATATTATGCTGTCCCATTTTTGGACAGATTAGATATGTTTTTGCATGGATGATCTCTATGTTCAATGCTGTCCAAATGTAGATATATTTATTGTGTAATCCCCTAAACTAGATATAGACATTATGGTTGAATATTAAAAATTACATTGGTCATAGAAATGAGTACTTTCTTTAAAATGGTTACCCTTTTTATTTAAGAACAATGTACTGATTTGCTTGAGAAAATTTATAATAATCTCCTTAAACTTCTTTGTGATTTTAATATAAAAAATTGAATATCTTTACAAAGACTAAGTTGGGTTATTTTGAAGAAAATGTCTTGATTTAAAACTTTTGCAAAGAAATTTGACAAAAATCTTGTTTTTGTTAAAAATCATTATTAAGTGAATTCTATTAAAAAAATCACTTAATTAAGTAAAATAGATTTAAGTATCATAAAATCACACTCTTAAAAATTATTTTGTTGAAATCAAATTTGTGTTGAAAAATCAGTTTTTAATATTAATTCGGTTTTAAAGCTAAAGCAAAAAAAAAAACTAACCAAAAATTCCAAAACAATGTCCCATGCCATAGTTCAAAAATAATAATTAAACGATTCAAATGTCATGATAATAAAGTATAAATCATTTATTCAAAAATCATTTAAGTACTCCTCCATCAGCTATGTCTATGTCCTATCCTCGGGGTTATCTGAAATGTAAGAAAATTAAAGGGTAAGCTATTTAAGCCTAGTATGAGTTCTAACTTAAATTGTAGTAGAATTTAAGACATGCATTTCATAAACATTGTAGAATTGATAGATCATCACAATTTCACAAATAATTTTATGCATGGGGAGGTCAATAAAAAACTTTTTAGAAATCAGTGAAAGGTTTTTCAGAAAACGTTCCTATCCAACTCTGTTACACATCACAAAAGAGTTCTCTAGAACTTATTTATCTAATAACACACCACAATGTGGACAAGCCATCAAATATTGCAAACAGGCTACTAGATATAGATATGTGTGGACAAGCTACTAGAAATTGCAAATAAAATGCCAGATAAATGTGGTTAAACCACTAGAATGTGTAGATTATTAAATTGTTAGAATTTTGCTCCTTTCAATATTGTCCCAACTCCATGAATGTGATATGACATATAGATACATAAATTTTAGTGGGCATGTTTAACATGCGAGTCAAATTTTTATTATCAGAAGCGATATAATGGGCATGTTTAACATGCGAATCATAATATTATGTAACAGTGACATGATATATTTTTCATGCTTATCAAATAATAGCATTAAATCGCATATCATGAGTGCTGAAACATAGACATAATATCACATTTATTAGTAAGTCACACTAACACATTCACATCATTATAAATTAATTAGTTCAGAGCCACTTACTGGGTTATCATCCTTCCAAAGGATTTATCATCCACTTTGAATACTTAATGTATTCTCATACAACCATATTTTCAGAGTAATATAAATCAATATTAATTATTATTTATCAATTAATCATACAATATTGTATTAGGTTAGACTCACACCTTCATTGTTAAATCCAATGCAACACTAGATTCCTTCAAACACTCACTCTTGAATTTAACTAGTTTAATTGCAGATCTGAGTATAAAACGATGATTCGTTATTCAATCATTATCTTAATTATTCCTTGATCAGAACAATTTAATCAAGGTTTCCAAACCAACACTTACGGTATTATAGTTAGAACAGAGCCGCGATCCCCTTCCAAAGTTAGGGGAGATCCACATTGATAGCAAATGGTCCTTCAATATACGATAATATGAGTTATTAATATTGAAATAAAAATGATATTTATAATCATTACTATAATTGGCCCTTCATAGAAAGAATGGCAAAGAAGTGATAAGCATCCTAAATCATCGTATACTTACATTATTACGATTGAATTAAAAGGATCAATAGTTCACCGGGGTATGGATTCGAAAAGGATTCGAAAAGGGAAAAAAGACTATTGCAAAATCATCATCAAAATAAAAGAATAAGAATAGGATTAGAAATGCTTTATGAAAATAGGAAATGAGGAATAGAAGTTCTATTATGACTAAATAATAGAAGAAGAAATGAAAAATGGAGAAGAACGGTGGCTAACACCGACGACAACGGTGGATGTCCAATGGTGGTATGGTAGTGGTGAGATCAAGTATGGGTGGTGAAAAGTGGGAGAATAGCGGAGAAAAGGGGTGGTTTAAAGGCTAAAAATGAAAGTAAAGGGAAGAGAAAGGGAGGACAAGGGGAGGAACGACCAAAAAGAGAGGAAAAGAAAACAAAAATGAAAAAAAAGGTGAATAGTGGCTACCTTAGATGGGCTGGATGGTTCAAGGTAGGAAATTAAGAAGAAAATGAAGCTTTGGGGATAAAGGCTTGAAATGTAACCTCTTAAACCTGACCTAGATATTATAGCAAGATTGAGAAGGCTACATTTGTCACCGAAATGGCTAAGGTAACTTACGTTACTTTTTTAGACTTTAAATAAACTCATTTTAGAGAAAATCATAGTTGTAGTTTGAGTTAGCTTAAAAGCATTCATTCATTAGGTCGTGTATGCTTAGGATTCATTTTATTATTGATAGTGTTATTTTAGAAAAACCGTTTGCTTGTCACTCTTCTTTTAAAAAAACCTCAAAGTTAAACTAAAGCAGCAGAAAAATCATTTTTCAAGTCATTTTGGGAAATTAGTTGCCTTATCGATTTGTTTTTCTTCAAGAATGATTCATTTGCAATGCAGCAGAAACTAAGGAACGATATCAAATTTTACGTAAGGCCAATATAATGCATTACCCGATTATTATGTTTGAGTAATCCATGCATGCAAAAATCCCCAAAAGATAATTTACCAAGCCACAGACCAGAAATAATTAAAAATTACAAACCAAAACCAATAAAGACTTAATAATACTTATTAAGAAAATTTATTTGAGGTCCAAGGTGATTCTTCGAACGCCGAGTCCGGTCTTAATTTTGAGGTTTACTTGAAAAGTTAAACACTATTAGGGGGTAAGCTTATAAAAAGCTCAGTGTGAGTCAAACAATTATTTAAATAAATATAAATATCGAATACAGTGAAGCAGATTAGCTTTAATAGAAGAAATCAGAACCATTATAGGAATTTCATATCATTACATAGCCATTATGAAATTGATGGCAAACGATGTATGAGCATAGGTCATCCATTCGAGTAACAATCATTAATTTCGGTACCATTCATTACAACAAATACAATATGTAGCATAAATCAATAACATTCGAATATGTCATGCACATGATACAATGCAAAAAGGTTCCTACCTATACCATCTGCTACACACCATAAGTTCCCCAGAACCCATCTGTCAAACTCCAACAGATTATGAGCATAGCTCGATGTGATAAAACCATTGAATAATCAATAATGCAGAAAATCTGTCGGATATCAAATAGTGCGATACAATCGCCAATAACATATAATATGTGTAACACCCCAAACCCAGCCTAGAAGTTAGGCCTGAGTCCGGCGTGTCACATTGAAATGTTTTTAGGAAACCGTGTTTTCATTGAAAACCCTTCTTAAAGAAATTTTAAAGAAATCACTAAATTCCGTCTATCTTTGATTAATCAGATAATGGAAGTAGTTACTTTGAAAAAAAACATAATCGTTGCAGAAGCTTTGTTTTAATTCTCGTTTGTTGTGGAAACGTGGTTTTTGGAAAATAAATATTATTTTGTAAAACGTGCCTTAGGGCTAATAGATTTTAAACATGCAGATAAATAATCCCAATATATAAAAGAAACTAAATAACGACCTTATTACAAACCCAAAATAAAAACCATAATTAAAAATAAATAAAAACCAGAAACAATATAAAAGTAGAGTGTGGCCGCCTCCAAGTCCACGTAGCACCGAATCGCCTATGCCTTGGAATTACCTGTATAGTTAAAATAATTGGGTGAGTATACGAATATTCAGTGTGTAATCCTGACAATATCAATATAACAGAATCAGAATGGGCTAAAGCCCATAACAGTAGCATGTCACAATCAGTGGGCCTAAGCCCATTACAGTAAACAGTATAGCATACAGTCAGAATCCAAATACAGTATTAGTATGGCATGCAATCAGAATCAAATACAGAATCAGTATGGCATGCAATCAGAATCCTACCCATCCATCTGCTACACTCCATCTCCGTCCAACTCTCCACTCCATGTAGGGATATAATCAACCCCCCAACCCTACACTCCACAGTGTTGTACCGATGCGGCACTATAAAAAAAATGCAGCAGAGCTGCCAGAATATTAGGCTATAAGCCTCAGAATAATGCAACAAAGCTGCCAGAACAGTACACTTCCTCCAAAACTATATACCCAACCCCCATGTAATGCAACATACTCAATGTCATGTAATGTCAAATTACAGAATATAAACACATACATATATATATATATCAGAGCATACATAATAATTCAAACATTATAAAGGGTCAAAATGGTTAATTTACCCACTAGAGGTATTTTGGTCAATTTGCCCTTAGGGGTATTTCAGTCATTTATCAGTGTGGTCATTTGTAAGTGAAGGCCTATCAGTAGGCTCATGGTCGTCAAGCGACACATGTGATCATATCAGTACAGAAACTCGTTTATGGGCCGAGGCTCATTAAGTCGGCCCATGTAGGCTCACACCATCATGTAGCCCACTAAGCCTAGATTTGGCCTAAGCCAAGCGTGTACAATAATCAAATTAATAATACACATCTATTTACAAATAAACACCTATGTGAGCCCATAGGCCCATTGGGCCCACTCGGCCCTTTTCAGCCCAACTCGCAAAAATCGCTCGCGATAGTCATTTTTCGATGTAAGGCCACAGTCCGTAGCCTCGATCGATCACATGAGCGTTCGCATACCCATGAGGCCAACATTTGATTTGTCGACTTTTCAGTATTTGTGGCATTTTTGCTAACAAATTGGGTAGTATGGTTAACACACCTGTAACGAGATAGTAGCTATCCGCTTTCGGAAATCCAAGCACCTATAGTAACCACAACCTTATTATTAGGCAATTTTCATGGCTAATCCAAAACCACCATATGAATAACATCAAGATCAACCACCATCACTTACCCACAAAAAGAACGATCACTTGCAAGAGTTTGAGAGTTCGGCCAACTCCCTCCTAATAAAATCGAATCCCTAGACATAAATGATCAATCACAATGTTATAAGATCACTACTTAAACGAAGCAATTAAAAGCATGAGGGTAGAAACAGCCCTCAAATATCGAAATCAACCCTTGTGATGGAAAACTTACCCATATCCACACGGTCACGAGTAAGGGAAAGCAAGACATCAAATAGAAATCAAAGTTTTGGCTTTAAGAATCAAGAACCTTAAATTTGGCCCCTCAAAAAAGAAAAGTGAAAGAGTAAGAGGGAAGGCACTAACAAGGTTCGGCCAAAGCCAAGGATTCAACAAGAATAGAATACCCAATTGGCCCTATGAAAAACTACAGTTCTTACCGATTGATCAATGATGAAAATGAGAAACGATAGGGAGAGAGGTACAATCGTTCAAAAAGGAGAAAGAAACAATTTGGCTATAGTAAACTTGGCTACTATGGAGAAGTGAAAGGAGTATAAAGAAACAATGGGGACCAAGGCTAGAAATGCGTTTGACGTTTGCAAAAACAAAAGAGAAAAGAAAATGACCAAAGGTGCACTTGGTGTTGCCGAATCTAAAAGAGAAGAGAAAGAGTAGGAAAAAACCAAAGCTAAAAGTGCATTCGGTTTTGCTAAGCCAAAGAGAAAAGAGAGAGAGCAAAAGCAAGATTGTGTCGGTCAAAATTAGAAAATAAAATGGAAAGTTAAAACAAAAAGGAAAGCAATAAAAATATCCTTTATTAGCTATAGCAACACCATTGACCGAATGGCTCCACAAATCCCACATTTGGCCAAAAAAACCATCTAAAAACACTCCTTTAATATGACAACAAAACACCATAATTTGGCAACTAAAACCTCCCCTCTCAATCGGTCAAATCTTCAATAAAAAGAAAGCAAAACAAAAGATTTTATTAGCCAAAAATTATAATGACCGTATGGTAACAATATAGTCCCATATTCGGCCAATACATTCCAAATTCAATTCCTTTAATAGCTGCATGAATTCAGCCAGCCAATCAGTCCAAATTCATTCCATGTCTCCCACTGCTTGACTTCTTACACCGACAGCAGCCTTTCACCGCTTGCCACTCCTAGCACGCTACTGTTGCTGCGACGCAAGCACTCTTGGTGCTAAAATTTGGTCACAACAATTTATAAGCCTTACACACTAGCGTCACTTCCCTATAAAAATAAATAAACTGAACTTCCTATACCTGGGATTCGAACCTGCTCCCTTACACATGCCCAACGCACCGATTGCCACTCTTCCACAACTCTTTTTTGTGTCGCATATCACTCGCAAATATACATAAGGTTTAAATGCCAGCTTCCATGACCAAAAGTAAAAATTAAAAGAATTAAGCTAAGGCCAAGACTTGAACCTTGGACCATTTCCTAGCTACCCACGCTCCTAGCCACCAGACCACTTGCTTCTATTCGTCAGTTTTGACCCAAAAATATTTATAAACCCTTTCTTAAAATGCCAATTCCACTTAGTGATGAAAATTAAAATTTTTCTTAAAGTCCCTTTTTGAACCCCAGACTTTTCTGACATCCCCAAGCACTCCAAATCACTTAATTAACAATTCAAATATGAAATTACAAAATATTTTTCTTGACAACAAAAATTTGAATTTCTCCAATACACGAAGCCCATTTCTCCTAAGCCCAAAATCGGGGCATTACAATATGCGATAAAATCGTCAATCCCCTCGATACTCTAGGTGCAGTGCACTGATTACGAATAATGCGAACTTAATATGCCACCGATACTCCACGGAGCTCCACTATCAACCATAAAATCCCAACCCGATGCATATGCAATATGCCACACAATCTCATACATAATCATATCTCAATACTTTTCACATTCGTTTGACATGCTTAGTATATCCTCAATATCAAATACTTTTAGTAAATAGAAACAGCGTTCCAATCCTTTAAATTACCATTGTATTGGTATCAATCAATATCGTTCAATTTCACATACTTTACTGATTTTCATTGTGCATAAATAACACCCTTTTTAGTATACAAAATAACAAATATCTCATGCATTTAAATTATACATAAACTTAATATCTCAACATATTATATCATTCAGTCAAACATTCTCATATCTCATAACTCAAATATTCAATTACAAACTCAATCAAATATTCATACTATCGAACTAGCAATTTTGCCAACATGTCAATCTTTTAAGGCTTGAAACATACCTAGTTCGGCCACTCACAAAATCAATAATTTGGCTCTTATGCCAATCCAATAAATAAGATAATTTATCAAATATAACATGATATTTAACATTTTCAAACAATTTTATGAGTTTAAGAACCACACCTTATTTTTTGCTTCCTCTCAGCATACTAGCGAATCTTCTAGTTTTCCTTAATAATTCCTTAAACGAACCTAAACCAAAATTCAGTATGAATTCAATCAATTACCATTAAAAAGCCCCCAAACACCCACTTATGATTTCAAATCAATCGTTGAAATTATAACTATTTTATGAATCCAAACTAGTTAGATTCCTTACACTGTATCGATGCAAACCGTACATACAATTGTTCTTCGCCTTTACGAATGATTTGAGATGTTTGGGTCAGCACCTGATTCAATAATATATTGGAAAATCAGTATCTAATAATGATTAAATTCCTTCATTTAATCAATTCATAACCATTACCCAACAACTATGTCGAAATAAGAAACTAGTTATCCTTAATTGCACTTACGCTTCATGATTTGTAGGATCCGAATGGCCAATCGATCAAGTACATTTTTTTCATAATTGAAATGTGTTTAAAAGCTGATTAGGAGGATTAAAGAACTCAAATCAATTCTAAAAAAATATAGGCAAGAACCAAGAAACTAAATGGCCCCCTTTCTTGCTTATAGGCACATGCACTACCACCCATGGTGGTCAAAATTGGGCTAAATTTTAAAACAGTTTGAGGTCTCATTAAATTCTGGAAAAATACATTTGAAATAATTTAAAATCTCCTAAATTCTAAATCTAGAAATTTAGATTTTTAATGGACAAGATTAATTAAGAAATTGAAGAGAGAAGAGACCTTACCCAAGCTAGTCGAGAGAAACTGCAATGGCACTTTCTTGGCAATGTTCGAGATCGATCTTGGAGTTCGAGATTGATCTTGGAGTTCAAGATTTCAGATTTGGGGCTGATTTTAATGAGGAAAAAATAAAGCAATATGGTAGAGAATATTTTAACAAATCTTGTGGAAAAAATAAAAAGAAGAAAGATATGGTAAAACTAGGTGTAGGCGACGACAACAATGGGAGAAAGAAAGAAAATTGAGGAGAAAAGAGGAGAGGAAGAGGGTGAACGGTTTGGGTAGGTAAAAGTTGAATTAAAGGCTGAAAAATGAAAGAAAATGTTATGCTTATACTTAAGGTTCAAGGGTATGGATGGCACACACATTTAAAAAAAATAAGGGTTTTTGCAAAATTTCACTATTTCGCAAGAGAAGGGATTTGAACTTGAGACCTCATTTAATTTCCATGCTTTCTCATATTTAATTTAACCATTAGGCTTTTTCCTCATTCTTGAAATAATTTTGAAATATTTGTTTTAAAAACAAAGCATGTCGCATACTAGGGTTTAAGGTAAAATCTGTAAAATAATACAAATGGTGAGAGAGAAGGGATTTGAATTTGGATTTCAAGGAACATTTCATTAACACTTAACCAACAAACAAATACCTCATTTATTTCCTAGAAATGCATAGATAATTTTAAAAAAATTAAGGCATGACCACTCTCTCTCGATCCCCAAACCTAATTCTACTAACCTTCGATTTTCGGGATGTTACATGAAAAGTGGATCGTGGGAACATGTAGAGTGAAAAGGGGGCTAAAGATGATAGGCTGATTAGTTAAAGGAGGAAAGAAATCATTGTCGATAAGGCGATTGTTCTGGATGAAAATGGGGGTGTTTACCATGGTTTTATGAGCCAAAAATTAAATAAAATAATAAGGATATGGGGAATTGAACCTAGGACCATAAAGAATTTCTTTAAGCTTTTAATCACTAAGATACCTCACTTGCTTATGCATGAACTTTACAAAATTAAAATAAATTATGGGGCGTGATAAATCTACTCTCCTTAAAATAGATTATGAGGCATGACAGAATGTGAAATCAACTTAATAAATTTAGGGTTACCATGTTCAATGTTGTGCAATTCTAGACGAATTAAAGGCAAAGTCAGCATATTAAATGT
Organism: Gossypium stocksii; assembly: GCA_020496765.1. Taxonomy (NCBI): domain Eukaryota; kingdom Viridiplantae; phylum Streptophyta; class Magnoliopsida; order Malvales; family Malvaceae; genus Gossypium; species Gossypium stocksii. The sequence continues at coordinate 59,153,119 of CM035624.1, read as the reverse complement.
CACAAATTGTCCCATATATGTTCTTTGAAACAACTTGCACATGAAAAGTTGTTGTCACAATATTAGGCATTTAATGTGTCTTATTCATCGCTTTCCAAAATAGCCTAAATGTGTTAAAATTTCAACACTTACATGAGTGCTTAATCAACCTTAATTATACTATCCGAGCAGCCTAATATGTTAGATTTCTAATATTTCAGTGACTCCTATTTCATATTTATATATAATAAATTATTAACATTTCTACAAGCGATCTCAATGACTGAAATTAAGTTGAAATAATTCAACACGTAGAAATTAACAGTATCTATGTTAAGATTTAAATATTTTATTTAATGCTAAGAATTTATATTTGGAGTTGAAGGGTGATATGTTGTAAACCAATGTAGCAGATTAAACTAGTTTTTGTACTTGAGGAGCTTGAATACTAGTAATTTTAGTATGTTTTAGCTATGTTTTCTGTATAGTTAAGTTCAATACAAACTACATTTTGAGTCTTTTATTGACCTTAGGGGTCGAATGAGGCCTAAAGATGAGTTAACGTACTTAGTAAGTGTGGAGGAAAACATTCAAAGGCAAAGGAAATCAAAGTTTTTTGTTGTGTTGCAACACGGGGAGTTCGATGTTGAACAGAGGGAGTAGAATACCATAGTTACTATACTACCTTGGGTGTCGTGACATAGCCAAGGGATGTTGCAACACACCCTGAAGCTGCCCCTAAACCATGCATAATGCTTTCAATGTCACGATATATGTAACACCCTATAACCCTCATCCGTCGTCGAAATAGGTCATTGGGCATTAACCATCTAACACAACCTCAGGACAAACACGGAATAACATAGGAACCATTTTCAGATGACCAATGTAAACAAATAAATAATACAGTTCTCAACTTTAATTCAATATAACATATGCATTTAAGTCATGACATCAACATTATCCAATCAAACTTTCTTTTTAGTTATGCACAATAATGACTTACAAAAACATACACTAAGTACGTGATAAAAGAATCATTTGTCATCATTGGTAATTCAATAATTATAACAACCACCGAATCAGCACATATACCTATATATATATATCTTAACCGAATATGTCATCTAACTAGATCATATCAAAAACATTGATTCATTTATAGGACTTTACTAATTGAAAGAACCAGCCACCTTCGCATGGCTTTAATATTTACATAACCAAAATATAACTTGTTTCAAAAGGAGAGTTAAGCCTATACATGCCATTCAATAGAGTTTAGCTAATTAGGTACCGAACGAGGTTTTGATAGTAGAGATGACTTCGAGTTTGTGATTCCCGAGACCGTAGCTGACGAACAAAAATCTATAAAACAGAAGATTCAGAGCAACAGAGTAAGCATTCCTATGCTTAGTAAGTTCAAGAAACAAAAACAAATCAATTTACAAAATTAAAGACATTTTCAATTTGCTCATTCAAAAAGATTTCACCTTAGCCGAACGTGCCTATACTAAATTTGTTCCTTTTTTTTTTTTATTCAAATATGCTAGTAGTCCACACAAATACATGCTCACATAATTTATAAATTCACACATCGGGCAAAGAAGCCACAGATTTTCACAATCTCTTAAAAACCATCGTTAGCACTAAACATCACTCCTTTTGTAAGATAATTTAATAGGAAATTGTTCACTATTATGTAACTCACGTACCTGGTCATTTTATAATAGATGTCTCATTAACAGAGGTTGATAAAACTGAATTCTTATCGTTAGCCCTACGGTTCTTCGGGATTTGCCCCGGCTTTAAACTCTAGCCCTAAGGCTCTTCGGGATTTGACCCGGCTTTAGCTCTAGCCCTAAGGCTCTTCGGGATTAAACCCGGCTTTAGCTCTAGCCCTAAGGCTCTTCGGGATTGAACCCGGCTTTAGCTCTAGCCCTAAGGCTTTTCAGGATTGAACCCGGCTTTAGCTCTAGCCCTAAGGCTCTTCGGGATTGAACCTGGCTCTGAACTCTAGCCCTAAGGCTCTTCGGGATTTAACCCGGCTTTGAAACACAGATACACATAAATCACATTCAGTACATGAACTTATCACCAAATTAATTTCAAAACATCATTCGTTCGTTCACTTCACACATTACACATATCATGGCACTTTTAAGAGGTACATTCGGTCTAAAAGCATATAAGTAAAGCACAACCCAATTTGTTTACTAAAGGCTTCATACGAAAAAGGGCTTTCGGTTATATTACTCTTCTTTTTTTTTTCCTCATTTCACATGTCTTAGGTCGATTGAGTACAACTAATCATCTTCATAAGTAACTAACTGCATATGCCATGTTAAAATAACTCACATGATAGTGTTAAATACTTAAACTTACCTCGATGGTTGATAATTATTTCCGAACCGACTATTCCACCACCTTTACCTTCCCTTTGTCCGAGTGTGGTTCTCTTAGCTCTTGAGCTAAAATACACAAATTCAAGCATATAAATTTCGTATCTGGTACTAGATCAAACAAAGAATGAAATTATTCTTTTTAAGCCACTCAGACATATCCGATTAAAAGCATAAATATGCTTGTATTTTCCTCTCTCAATTTATACTTGGTATTTCAAAATGCCGAATGCTATAATTAACTAATCAAACATACTCATGTGCAGCCACAATCATTCGTGCAAAATTCTATGACCAATTCATCCACCGCATCAACTCGAACCCTAGAGTTTCCTATTAAGTTATTTCTTAGCAGCACATAGATGGGTACATATTGCATATTAACATCGCATTACTAAAATAATTCACACCAAAACAATGTCACAAAATTCGGCCCTACACTTAAGTACACATATCCTTTATAAATCACCAAAAACAATTTGGCCACAACTTTCTCATTAAAAACCAAAACACATTCGGCCTTCACAAAATCAACTACATGTCACATAAAGATCGTTCGGTCAACACCACTATACATAGATCTTTTAACCAACTTATCACATTATACATAGCAATCACCAATGGCCGAATATATCATATTCAAAATGATGAAATTACAAGTCATTGTCCAGCAATTTAAGTATATACAAAAATCACACACTTGATTTATTTCCTATTCGTCTAAGCTCAAACTCATGAGACAAAACTTTAAAGTTTCTTGACACACTTAATAAACGTATCCTCATGTGAACTCAAATGTCATTATGTCTAAGAACAAACTTTCCCTATCTTACATTTTAATTATTTTCCAAGGACGAAACTAAAATTCAGCCATCAAAAGACACAAAAGCATGATCCTATTTTAGCACTAGCTAATAGCCGAATATAATTTACCTTATACCCTACTCTAAAATTCACCAAATTTTGGCTCAATTTATTAGATCAAGCTATTAGTACTCAATTTGAGTATCATTCGGCACCTCTTCAAGAAAGGTTAGCTAAATTCATATCCTACCCTTACGAGTTTAAGTACTTAAATTTTCAATTCACACAAAATGCATGGGACCTCAATTCAACAAATTCGGCAATTCAAACACCACACACACACTCACGGTTTACCTTAAGATCTAAATTCTAGGTTTTTGAAGATCATGGTTTCCACCATCAATGAGCCTAATAGCCACCGTTAAAATTTCTAGCAAGAACTTCAACCATTTTCTACATTTCTAAAGTTTAGACCGAAGGCTCAAAACATCCCAAAAAATCAAAATTTACAAGTGGGTTGTTTTATGGACCTAATAGTCAACTACATCTCAAAATTTCTATAAGAAAAGATCAATAAACATACCTCAATTCTACAATGCACCAGCCAAAAGTTTAAACCTCTCCTCCCTTCTTCCTTCTTTGAATTTCGGCAATGGAAGAGAAATAAACATTCACTTCTTATTTTTATTTTTCTTTTATGCAATATAACTTATTTTTCACATAAACAACATATAAAATACTATTAAACACCATCATTACCGTCCACTAAAGTGGAAATGGTAAATTTGACATGCAAAGACAATTTTTTTTGTAATTTTACACTTTTTAGCCACTTTGATTTTTGCCTACTAAAATTCCAAAGTTCAACAATTAAGTCCTCTTTAAGCAATTTATCATTTTGAAGGTCAAATTTTCACATAATTATTTTAACACATACCAATACTCATATCAACTACACAACTCACATCATCAATTAAATTTTCTGACTCGATTTAGCAGTCCCGAAACCGCTTCCCGACTACGGTCGGAATTAGGGCTGTCACAATATATAGACTAGGGTGTCACGACATTGGTCTTATACAGGATGCACTTACGAGATAAGGGTGTTTTGGCCTGTACAATGGAAATTAAACACGAGAATCTCAACTAACCTAGAGTTGAGGACAACGACAACCCTAACTCTATAAAATAGGCTCTTTTTTTTTTTGAAAGGAAAAGACCCGAAGGTAAAAATCATCTTATTGCATCATTAATAATATGTTGATGGATATAAAATAGGCTCTTAAATCACTTGTTTAGGGACGACTTTCAATACTTTAAGTTTTCTTTGTAATTTTAGTTTTTAGTTTTTCTTTCTCTTAGGCCTTAGGTTTATTTTCAGTTCTTTTCTCTTTTGTGTTCTTAGGAGAACATGATTTGTAAATGCGATACACTATTATGGATTATCTACTTCACTTAAATACATCTCAGGATTTTTCTTAAACTCTTTACTTGAATTGTTTTTAATGTTCATTTTATTTATCAAGTTCCTTGTGTTTATGAGATTCATGAGGAACAAATCCTCTTATGGGGGATTAACGAGTGAAGGTGTAATTAATTAATTATTATGTAAGGTTTTCTTAGTAGATCAACTATTTGGGAGAGGAAGAGATTAAACTCGATTCCTAATGACCCTAAGATGTCATTTAGGTGGGAATTAAATGAAAATTGGCATGGCCTACTCGTGAACACCTTAAGCCCCAACCGGTCTAAACTGTGAGGTAGAGAGATAAGTAGTTCTTTTCGAATAATTAGCTTAGTGGAAGATCAAGAGATCCTTCTAGGGTAACGACTAGTTAATTGAATAAAAATCCAAAATAGGAATTAGTTATGACTACCGAAACAAGATATTCACCCATGTCTAGATCTGATTAAGTTTATGAATTAGTTTTTCTAAGTCTCTTTTATTTATGTTGTTTTTATTTTATTCTTTATTAAATCCCAAAATATTTCATTTTATGTTTCATTATACTATAATTTATTTAAATTACTAATTACTTCTGTTTGTGTTTAGGTTGACATTAATTTAGTATTCGCCTCCTTTGGGTATGATTCTCGGAGTACTCATCTACTTCGTTGTAACTATGTGTGACACACGGCTATGTGACATGGCTGTGTAACCCCTATAGTTTTTAAGGTTTGCAAGTCTGGCTGTTACATGACCTAGCACATGGCCTGACACACGGGCATGTGGCTTGGCTATGTGACCCAACTTTTAAAGTTACATGGGCACAGACACAGGCTGGGACATGGCCGTGTGTCCTTATTTTGATTATTACACAACTTAAGACACGTCTGTGTCTCAGCCGTGTGAGTCACACGGTTTGCCCACATGGCCATGTGACCCATATAGTTCGAATTTTCCAACTTTTTTTGAAATGCTCTAAATGTTTTCAATATAGTCCTGAATTGTTTCTAAAGTGTTTTTAAGGCCTCGAAGGCTCTGTTAAGGGACTATATGCATGTAAATGAATGGATTATGCTATGTTTATATTAATGTATGATTTAAAGCTATATTTTTATAGTATTATTCTGTAACCCTATTGTGGCGACGAACATGGGTTGGGGTGTTACAAATTGTTCAGCACCATAGAAAACATTATTGAGATAAAATGAACAACAATTATTCTTAATAATTATCTCAAAACCAATTTTGTCTAAACAAGAAATTGAAATAATAAGAAATTGAGATAATGTTTCTAGTCAAACTGGGCACAAAATAACAATTCTCCAAAATTAAATCAAGTGCACTGGATAATGATAAAATATATGTTCCTATAGCTAATGCAGCAACTCTTGCTCTATTCCCAACTCCTAGGTCCACATCCCCATTAGCTAGATTCCTACTCCTTTAGAGTCCCTATACAAAGGTACAAATATGATAACGACATTTGGTATCTAAAATATAAGAAATAGATGTTGATAAATTCATATCAATAACATAAATACCTGAAGCGAACACTTCGTTTTCCATTGCCTTCTTGACCTCTTCAAGATAGGCAGGGCAATTCCTATTCCAGTGTCCAATCTTACCACAATGGAAACATTTTCCTTCATTAGCAATTCCTGCTTTAGGTTTCAATTCAACTTTTCCTTTGTTGGGCTTGGCCTTGCCATTATCCTTAGGCTTTACCTTAGCCTTAGCCTTAGCCTTTCTACAGACCATCATAATGGGTTTAGGCCTAGCCATTTTCATGTTAATTTTAGTAGATCATAACATGATGAGAAACTATGGCAAAGTCTTATTAATCTCAATCATGTTGAAATTAAGGAAAAATTGGCTAAAACTATCTGGCAATGATTGCAAGAGGACATCGGTAGCCAACTCGACACTTAGAAGGAATCTTAATTTTTCAAAGCTTTTAATATAGTGTATCATCTTGAAAATGTAAGTCCCCATAGGAGTTCCCCCCACCATTTTGCATCAAAATAAAGCTTTAGTGGTCTCAAATCTCACTTGACATGCTTTCTCCTCATATAATTCCTTGAGGTGCTGGATCATATCATAGACAACCATATCCTCATGTTGCTTTTGAAGCTCAAGAGTCATGGTGGCAAGCATTAGACATCCTATGTCTAACATGTCATCAAGATGCTTCTTATAAGCATCCTTGTCAGCTCTAGAGGCATTAGTTGCTGGTTCATAAGGAACGAGTTCTTCAATGACATATAATTTACGTTTTTGTTTGAGGACAATCCTCAAGTTACAGAACCAGTGAAGGAAGCTCAAGCCATTCAACTTTTCCTTCGACCGATCACAATAATAAAAAACTTATGTTGTTTGCCATAATTAATCTATAATAATAAAATATGCTCATGAGTACATTTCCCAAGTTTATTATTGTAACACCCCTATCTCGTAACCGTCGCTGGAATGGGTAAGAGGCATTACCAGATTTGTAACATTAATCGGAGCAGTATATTATCAACATAATCTAAAAAATTTTCATGCATTCATAATCAAATCATGCTTTAATCATTCATATAAAGCTATAATAATAACATAGGGACTGATTTGAAAACATATAAAAGATAGAAGAAAACTTAAGAATTTTTTTTGAAACAGGGTCACATGGCCATGTGCCAAAGCCGTGTGCCTCACACCGTCACCAGACACCTCCGTGTGTCTAGGTCATGGCAAAACAGGGCATACACACTAACTTATGCACATGGCCACAAGACATGCCTGTGTGAAATCCTAAGAGCTATTGACTGGTACACACGGCCACAAGGCACGCCCGTGTGTCTAGCCCGTGTGATATCCTGACCAATTTGACTAAGGTACAGGGGTCACACGGTTGAGTCACATGCCCGTGTGCTCAGGCCATGTGGCACAAAGTAGGCTTGGTTTAAGCCACTTTCACACCCAAAATTTGCCTTATACCTACATGAAATAATATGCAACATTTCCAATCCAATTCCATCCAATTTCTAGCGTAACACAACCATCATTATAACCAAATCCATATAAACCAATTCATACATCTCTTCTATATCAAATCATACCAAATATCAACCTATATTCATAACTAAACATGTACATCATAACTCATTCATTTACCAATTCAATTCATAATCAAAACTTACCAAAAGTCTATCATTTGGTTCATACCAAAATGACCATTTTCATATTGACCATACATGCATCATATATCACATACCAAAACAAACATATTCATACACTTAGCTTAGCATATTTTCAACTTAAAATATAACAAAACTTCCCTAGCCTGTACATGCCATACTTAGCTGTGCAAAAACTCAGAAGGGTACCAAAATAAGTTCAGATAGTACGATGAAGATCCTCAATGATTCCCGAGCCTTCAGTAGCTTCGATGATCTAAAAATAGAATAAACAAACCAAGTAAGCTTTTAAAACTTCGTAAGTCATAAGTAAGAAATTTAACACCTAATCTCAACAATAATACAACCATTTCATCAATTTGAACCATGAACAAATAATACAAACTTTATCCATGTCTTACCATATGGTTACGCATTCAATTGAATTAATCCTTTTTTGATTCAATTCATCTCGTCTCACATATGTACTTCATCTCAACAACTAAACACATCATACATACCTGTCCATTTTCATTGCACTTCTTCTATATACATTATCGTAGCTCGTTCGTTGAACCATTCGGTTTAAGAGTCGAACATTTGAACATAACATCTGATAAGTACCTATACCATGGCCCGTAGCCAAATCAAGGTAACTTATCTTGGAGCACCTATACCATGGCCTATAGCCAAATCAAGGTCACTCCCGAAACATCTATACCATGGCTCATAGCCCAATCAAGATGTTTATCGCACCCATAGTGTTGATGTCATGGCCTGAAGCCAACATTTTACCCTAGTGACATGTCACTAACTTCCTAAACTAATATACAGTTCAACCGAGTTTTCTGAATCTCATTTTCTATTACTAACTAATCCACAACAACAATATCACTAATTCCCCCTCCTCCGAGGTTCTATTCATTTCAATTCATTCAATATCAGTGTAATTAACAACATTATAATGAAATTACTGCTTATGAACTTACCTCAAGTGTGTTTGTCAAAAAGAGTCGATTACCTGTCGACTTTCGATTTCCCATGATCCAAGTTTGGATTTCGCTTTTCTTGATTTATATGTATTAAAATCAACTCATTCAATCTTACGCTCAATCAATTCAATCCATAAACACATAATTAGGGCACTTTACAAATTAGCCTTCACATTTTCACATTTTGACATTTAAGTCCCTATTTCATAAAATAATCAAAAACACCTAATTTCTTTAAACAAGGCCTAGCCGAATTTCTATCTAGTCCATTCAAGCCCACATATTTCATAAATCTCCCATTTTAGTCCTTCTATAAATTTATTTTCACAAATTAGCCCAAATTAGCCAATTCAATCAAAAATTCATTACAAATATATCAATCCAATTCATATCTTTTATTTACTACTAACAAAATTCATAAAACTCATATTTTCATCAATGGTACATCTCATAAATATCAATAATTTCTCAAATTACAACATGGGCTTGATAATAGACTAAGCAACAATCTCAAAACCATAAAAATTATCAAAAACCGAAACCAAAACATACCTTAATTGAACTAAATTATAGTCGAACCCTAGCTTGACTCTTTTCGTTTTTTTCCTTGGTATTTTCGGCCAAGAATGAACATTAATGAACTATTTTAATTTTTTTTATTATAACATATGTGAATAAACACATAAGGGCCTCTCTTTTACAAAGACACATCAAATAGGCACTTTAATAAATAGAACGACACTTTTGCATTTTTTGCGATTTAGTTCTTTTTCATAATTAACACACAAACAACCAATTTTTTTGCACGAGACTTTCACACATGCTAATTCACATTTTATAAACACGAAAAATGATAATAAAATATTTTTCTAACTCGGATATGTGGTCCCAAAACCACTATTCTAACTAGGGTTTAAATCAGGTTGTTACAATTATAATCATTAAAAAGACTTTATTACATAATGCTCCCACTATTTTATTCAAAACTAATAACCCTTATATTCTAATTTTGGAAATACTTTCTCTAAAGTTTTCTAGTGGTAAGGATTCATATTTCACCTCATCTTAAGTCAGTTTTGGATTTACTCTCAAGATTATGGTTATTTAGGTAATCAACACTTGCTAATTACATCACATCTAATCCCTATATTGTGTTTCAATCATCTCATGATTTATCCAAATCTCTTGCCTCTAGGTATATAATCCTATTAGAGTAACCTAGTTAAGTTATCAACCAATATCATAACTGGTGGATATCACTTGCTTATTCTTCATGTTTCACAAAGATTGATACATGTACTTTGCTTTAGTAGAACCCATATTGTATCAATCGAGGCTTTAATGAGGGTAAATATTGGAAGGCAATCTTAACTTACTATTTTATTTAGGGTTTTTAAATTAAATTAATCTCACCATTAACGGTCAGCAATTGTCCACTTAATCCTTTAATTGATCTTATCAATATCCTATAATATGCATGCTAACATATCATCAATTGTATCTTATACAAGAAAAATATAAAGCAGTAAATCAATACAATTGTTATAGCCCATTAAAATAAGGTGGTTCCTCCCAAGCCAATTGGAAAACCATAGGGAATCCTAAGGGTTTATGCCGCTTCTCTAGCATCTTTTCCACTTTACGTAACCTAACTTTTTTTCTTTTAGTCCGTATTAACTCGTACAATTTACAATTATAGAAACTCGTTTTACATACGAGGGAGTAAGATAAGAAAAGAAGTACAAGAGAAATATAGAAAGGCACGACACGCAGGCCGTATTTATAAAAATACAATATTTGCAAATAAAAAATTAAATGGGTTATCGGGCTATAACCATGCATTTCCAAATACTATGCATATCAAACATAGTATACAACATGTATCTCATACAATCGCATCAACCAATAAATTTAATCTCGACTCCGTGTCATACAAGTGGCTTTGATACCATTGTTAGGACCGTTGGTACACCTCGTGACGTAGCAAAAAAATATTTCGGCGATCCACAGCCAAGGATCCATGAACGAGGAAAAAATTAGATTGAAATAGGATTAAAAATATAACTTCTTTACTGAATATGTAACACCCCAAACCCGGCCTAGACGTTATGGCCAAATCTGGTGTGTCACATCACTTAAACTAATCCACGTTACCTAGTTACTAAATTTGGTGGTGTGGTTTGCAAAACATTATTTAGGGTTGAGGAGAAATTCCCGATTTATTTGACGATCATACTAATCTTTACCAGTTATTAGAAGATTTACTAATTCATCATTAGCTTGGTTAGACGATTAAGGTGTTAGATTGGTTTTTGAAAACATTGGTTTGAGTTTTGGAAAAACGTGCGTTGTTGTAGTTAGAGTAAATCATGCATAAGTAAAAAGAAATAAAAACCCCAAATACAAATAGTTAAAGCGGCCTTATTACAAATCCAAAATGAAAAATTAAACGAGTAAGTAAAAAAATAACAAAATAACTTAAGCAAGTTTAAAACAATACTCGGTCTCTGTGGCCACTCTGAATCCCTCCCAACTCCAAGTCCACGAACTAGGGCTCACCTACAAGGACAGAAAGAAAAGGGTGAGTTTGGAAAACTCAGTGTACAGAAGCCCATCCAAAGCCCAAGTCAACTCAAGCCCATTGGGCCCAAGCCCTATTCAGTCTTAGTCGGTTACTGGGTCGAAGCCCTATTCAGTCTCAGTAATCTGGGCCGAAGCCCTATTCAGATAGCAGTATGGCCCATAGACCCAAACAGAACAGTAGAGATAAACAGTATGCATGCAAGCCCATATCATGTGGGGAGACTACTCAACCCACCCAACCGCTACACACCACCTGTACCAGCCAACACACCATGTGGGAAATAACTCGACCCACCCAGCCCACACACCACAGTCGCAGCATGGCTGCTCAGATAATCAGTATAACGAGGCAAAGCCCCTTTTTAGTAATACGAGGCATAGCCCTTTTCAGTAAACGTGGCATGCCCTTCACACTTCCTCCAATATTAACCCAACCCATGCAACAGATATGTATCTGATATGGCATACAGTAACAGTAACGGTCAAATTATGCAGTACAGTCGTATCTAGCCCAAGGGGTATAACGGTCATTTTACACCTAGGGGTAAAACGGTAATTTCTCACCCTAATGGGGGATTTCAGTACTTATTTCATAATTTATGAGTTTTATGCATGTTACAGTCTCTACTAATCTCTATTTTTATCTCCACAGTCAATGTAACAGATTTTAACAGTTTTAGTCACTAGGTCCTAAAACCCCTAATGGGCCCTACAATGTCTATTGTCACTTAAACCCATTCAGTCCAGTTTTAGTATTCAGTTACCAGTTTTAGCAGTTTTAACTCTACAGTCTTCAAAATACCCTTAGAGCCTATTTTTACCCAAATGGGCTCGAAAGCCTATTGGGCCCACATTCGACCCACCGAGGCCCAACTTATCAAAGTGCACAAAATCGCACACTCAACTCACCTACCAGTAGCGATTTCAGATTCATCATACTCCTATCGACTTGAAAGCGTTCGCACGCTCTTAAACCCACGAAATGCCAGAACTTCGGCATTTTAGCTTTTCGAATTTTGCCGATTTGAACCATGAAATGATGTTCGATACACACACCTTTTTGCACTTTCACCGGCGAAGACTCTTAAGTGATACCTCCTAAAATCCAACACTAACCGATTAGACCACAGATCTACAAAAACCATAGTAGAAAATCCCTTACCACAATCAGCCAATGTCCCTAATGGCCATGAAATCTTACCTTGTCGACTTAGATACACTAGATCTAGATTTGGTTGTATCGATGCCTTCAGTTCCTCATTTGCTCTCCTCTTTCACTAACTAACATGTATAAGAACCAAAATACCACACTGGGTTATCAATAGACTATGTCGACAGCCTCCCTAAGTACAAGGGATTTAGGCTTTTCCTTAACTTTTAAGAAAACGAATGTATTTAGTATTTGATCACTTACCGATGACTCTGCTTGATGAATACCACTTCTATACCCTCTCTAAACTAGATCCATAATAATTCTAGCCCTAAACAATAGTAGAGAAAGGCTCTAAGAGGTTCGGGTTTAGGACCTATACTCAGGTACTCTTGTCGACACAACAGAGGAATAGGGGCAGTGAATCGATGGCAAAGGAAAAAGATGGTGAGGGATTCAGTTTATTGGAGAATTAAGAGAAGAAGAGGATGATTTTGGCAAAAGGGGTATTCGGCAATGAGGAGTTTTGGCTTCTAGAGTTTGTCGACAAAGGTTGAAGAAAAGAGAAGAAGAAATAGATTGATTCGGCTTAGAAGGGTTTGCAATAGGATGAAATCGGCTTGAAAAGAGAATGGTGGGATGCAATCTGTTCAAGGTGCAAGAAGAACAAAAAGGGTAAAGAAGAATGGAAGAAGAAGAAGAGAAAAGAGATGTGAGTTCGGCTAGAAAGTGCAATCGGTAATAGGGTTTTGGGGTAGTAGGGTTCGACTATTAGGTCAGAAAAGAAGAAAAGAATGTGGCAAAAGATTGATAAAAAGAATAGACCTAAAGCTCTATACTCAATCGGCAGAAAAAGAGAACTCACTGACCTAGAGAAATTGGCACATTAACACCCAAATGTCGAAAATGCTATGCTCAAAGTTGGACACTGAAATTGCACTATACAGAGTCCCTTGGCTGGCCACTGCTTCTTCAAATTCGAATATCCTAAAATCTCTCCTTGATCCACTCTCATGAGCAATTCAAACTCTCCAAGCTAGAGTTCCACTTGAGTGCCAACACTTGCCCACACTTGCACATAAAAATAAAAGTACCTTGAACTTACCTTGATTTGAACCCTGGACCTCTAACTCCCTCCTAGGTGCCACTTTTTTAGGAGCCTAGTGGTGCCACCTTACCACTTTGCCAATGCTCCCTTTGTGACAAATTTTTCCAAGTTTTTCTTAAGAGCCCTCTTGACCAAGTTCCTCCCTTCACTTAAAAACATACTTTACTATTCTTACCGGGTTTTAACCTGAGTTTGGGCCTCCTAAAGGCTCACTAACATACTTAAACACAAATTTAGCAGTCCCAATATAGAAAATTCACAATTCCAACAAAATTGCAATTCCCGAAAAATCTCGAAAATCAGGGCATTACAGAAAATGTTGAAAAGATGCTACTTATTTGATGTCGATTCCAAGCCACAACGAAAACGTCCTGGCCTCTATGTAGTTGACCTCATCAAACACGTAAAGCCACTTTCTCTTGATCTTTTTAGAGAGAATTAAAAATAGTTGCTAGATCTTTTAAACTATTAAGTTGGTAACCTTAACACACTAAGTGATTATCATCATTTTATCCTCTTTGATGTCATATATTAAAAAGGAAAACCAGGATTATTCCCATATTAATAAAGAAGGCAAACGGAAAGTTAGAAAAATGAATTATATTCTTTCCAGAAGAATATTAATTTCCATGTCTTTTATATTTTGACTAAAATTAATATAACTATTTATATTAATAAATTTGGTAAAATATATACAGTTAATATTTTATATGAATCGAATTCATATATTAGTGATATCTATGTTCTCGATTTGTGTACAACAAGTTTGTACATATAATGTGTTTAATATTTAACTATCAAATTAAATTAATTCAACAATTAATTTAATTCATGTGACAACTAAATATAAAACCAAATGTATTTGGATTCTATTCATTTAAACTATAAGGTATGACTTTGTAGGCTATTGTAATGTTGGTATTAATACTAGAACGTTTCTAGTATTACAAGTAATGAGTGGCATCTAGCAATGCATCATTACTACCCATGTTAGAAAAGTCGTGATTCGACATAACCTTTATGTAATAATCTTTTCATGTATTATATCATTTTATCCTTAATATCTAGATTTGACACAAGTCATGAAATATTCACACTTGTATAGTCCAATCTCATATTTCTTGATTTTTTGAGCAGACTATAATAAACAAATAAGTGTGATATCTCATAACAACTTATTCGAGCATGACCATGCATTTCTAGTCTCACTCATTCAAAAAGCCTAAGGTATTGCTCCCATTATGTATGAGGGATAAATCCTATCTTGATCAACCATATCCCACTACATGGATTGTGGTATATCCAACATCAGTCTTTATAGTACAACCTGTTACGGTAAATGTTTTAACTGTATCAAAATATATGACTTACAATGTTGGGACAATGATGATCTCAAGTCTGAGGATCATATACATTGTTATCACTATGAGTAATATTGTGACTATTACATAATAATCAAAAGAACATACTCATAGCAAGTCAATCGAATATGTTGTTCTCTAACACACACTCATGTATTGATTTTGACATTCTTATGTCAATGACAATTCTTTGTCATCAATCAACTACTCATTAGTCTCAATGCATTATTGTTGTCCAAGCTCATAATAATACTTGACTAAGGACCTTTTTAAGAATAATCATATTTTCTTAGGACTTACTACAATTCAGTTTATTTATATACATAGAAAAAGAAACGGAAATACTAATTGCAATGCCTTATATTAATAAACAAGGTAAAACGAGTATGTGATTATAATCATCTCATGATTGGTGTTTGGGCATACTCTAACATATCCCCCAACACTTTAAGTTCACACTTTGTCTCCAATGTGTAGCCCAATACAAAAGATTTAGAGGTTATCAGACTTCCTTAGAAGCATGATTGTTCGTGATTGTAATGTTGGGTTGTCCACCTTTACGTTAATGCTCTAAGTTGTAGTGTCGTCTTCGAGTGGGTTACCTGCACAAAAAAACAAACAATACACAAAAGAAAAAAAATACAAATAAAAAAATTAACAAAAGCCAAAAACAATAGTCCAAACTAAGTAGAGAGTTTAGGGCTTGAAACTAAGTCAAATTGTAGTTTTAGGTTGAGTGTTAGGTTTAAAAAAGGGCAGCATATTTTCAAGCCAAAACTTAATTTTGAAAATGTTTGGGATATCTTGATACTATAGGGTCGGTATCGGAATATCGAGAGATGTTTTGGCCTCCCCACAGAACCATCTGTGGTATCGCAATATTGACCCATTGGTATCCCGATACCACTGTAATATACCCTAAAATTCATAATTTTTCAGCTTAAACTCCTAACTATACAAAAAATAAACCTAAAAAAATCCTAAATTTAAACATGCAACAAATTTAAAACCTACACTAAAAAAAAAGTAAAAAGAGTCTCGGTTCAAATAAGTTAATTATTTACAAAACAAATTTGAATTTAAAGTTTCTTTTCGATAATACATCATGCCCCCGGAGTGGAACTTCCATGAAGTCCTAGAGATTTCGTACTGAAATTAAACCTAAACCCACTCCATTGCACCTTCAATCAATTAATTCAATCTAAAATGCTTGGATAACCTTGAGAAAGTTCTACAAAGATGCAAAGAGACCAATCTAGTACTCAATTGGGAAAAATGTCACTTTATGGCAAAAGAAGGATTGATGTTACAACATCAAATATCAAGGAAAGGTTTGGTAGTAGAGAAGGCTAAGACTGAAGCTATCAAAAATCTACTAAACCCTATGATAGTTTGGGGAGTAAGAAACTTTTTGGGACATGTTAGGTACTATAGGTGGTTCATAAAAGATTTTTCTCACATTAACAAACCATTAAATCAACTTCTTCAGAAGGAAATACCTTTCATATTTGATCAAGACTGTATCAAAGCATTTGAGGTAATAAAATAAAAATGTATCTTTGCACCTATAATTACTACTCCTAACTATTCAGAACCATTTTTATTGTAATGTACGATGCTAGCGATTATGTTGTATGAGTAGTATTAGGACAAAGAAGAAACAACATGTTCAGAGCTATCCATTATACAAGTAAGACACTCAATTTAGCAACGTAAGTACACTACTATTGAAAAGAAATGATTGCTATCGTGTTTGCTTATGAAAAATTTTGCCCTTATTTGATGGCAAATAAAAGTTTATGTTTACACTGACCATCTACACTAAAATATGTCATGAAAAAGAAGGAAACAAATACCAGACTAATGACATGGGTGTTACTACTTCAAGAATTTGATCTATGGATAATGGATCAAAAAGGAACGGAAAATCAAATTGCGGGCCATCTATCTAGAATACAAAATGGTTTAGAATAATAGAACTCTAAAGAAATAAAGGAAACCTTCATAGATAAAAAATTATTCAAAATAGATGCACATTAGGCGAGGGTCAGAAATAACAACACACCATGATATGTAGATTATGTTAATTACATTGATAAAGGCGTTTTTCCACCACAAGTATCATGGCAGCAAAAGAAGAAGATCATGCATGAATTGAAAAAGTATATTTGGAGAGGATCCATATGTATTTTGAAAATACATAGATCAATTAGTAAAAAGATGTGTAGCCGAAGTAGAAGTAAACGATAACCTGCAAAGGTGTCATACATCACTATGTAATAGCCTGATTTTGGGTCTAGTCAGAAGAGTGGTTTCGGGACCACAAATCTGACACAAAAAATTTATTTTTAATATATTTCTATGGTTTATAGTTTCATGGAATGATTTTTCAAAAATTTCGTTAAAATATTTTGACGTTTGGGCACTTAATATAGTCAAAAGGACTAAATTGTAATAAGTGCAAATTGTGAGTTCTATAGGTTAAAGGTGTCTAATTGTTATGAATTTTTAAATTGGGAGCCCTTAAATGGTAATTAGACCATTGGTTAAGTTGGTGGACAAAAATGGACATGGTTAGGTATGTTTCTAAAGTTTTTCATCGAGGGCATTTTGGTAATTTTGCTATTAAATGAATTAAAAAGAAAAATTAAAAGCCAATTTTTGTCCATCTTCCTCCCATGGCTGAATTTTTCAAGGGGAAGACATGGCTAGGGTTTTTCAAGCTTCCAAGCTCGATTGTAAGTCCGTTTTAGCCCGTTTTTAATGATTTTTACGTTTTTGATATCACTGTAACCTAATCTAGCTTTTCCAATGACTATTTTGAAGTACTATCAAAGTTAAAATTTTACCCATGTTAAACATGCATGTATTTTGATGTTTAATGGTAGAAAATGCATGTTAGTTGTTAGATAAACAACTTCTACTAAGTGATTTTCGGAAAAAAATGTCAAAAAGGACGTTTTAGTAAAAAGGTTGTAAAATGGGTGTTAAAATGTGAATAAAAGAAAAATGTGTCCTGTTATAAGCATGTATAAGGTTCAGCTAGGCATGGGTATTGATGAAATTGAGTACATTTCATTTTACGAGCCTAAGGACTAAAATGTAAAAATGTGAAATTTTAGGGGCAAAAATGTAATTTTTACTATAATGTGATTTTGTGCTGATTTAAATAGTATGATGATTAAATGAATTAAATATGATATTATAGATTGAGAAAAAAGTTGTTCAAAATTAGAACGGGAAAAAAATTTATGACGGTTAGATCCTTTTCGCCACTTTTATGCCGAGGTAAGTTCGTATATTAATAAATGTTACTAAATTGTGTATTATATGCATTATATAATTGATGGAAATGTGGAATTAAAATTAAATGTTTGAAACAAGTAAAAATTCAGGAACGATTACAATCGTTTCACAACGAAAAATGAATTGACGGAAAAGACCATGGTTGGACCATGGCAGTATAAGATTACGTGTAAGACCATATCTGGGATATGGTATCGATATAAGATTATGTGTAAGACCAAGTCTGGGACATGGCGTCGGTACAAGATTTCGTGTAAGACCATAGCTGGGCTATGGCATCGATATGTGATTACACGTAAGACCATATTAGGGATATGGCATTGTACTATGCATATGTGATTTCGGGTGCTAGGCTCGTACCTCCTACCAGTGGCTGGGTACTCCGGCATATGCTGCGGATACCCGACATCTTGTGTGATCAGCACTTTGTAGCTACGTTTTGACCGAGAGCTTGTGTGACCAGGCCTGTGAATATCTCGAGAGCGAACCTATATGTGTCATGAAATATGAGGTAGCTTTGGCTACATATGTGGCACTTATGTGTAAGATCCCGATGTATCCTTAATGATTTTGAATGATTTAACGGATGAAGTGAAGATGAGAATGTAAGTACGACTAAAGTAAGTCAAATAGGTATGTACCAAACCTATGCGAGAATCGGGTGAAGGTGAATTGGTGAGCTTATAGTGTATCATGTATATGAAACGAGAAAGATTTGTGTATAAGTATGCTTTATGCCATAATGTGTTTATTTGACTATATTGAAATATGAATTGAATGATATACGAGACATGAGTTATAGTTGTTTTAATCGTACATAAGTATGGCACATTGTATGCAAAGTACCGTTATTCGATGATATTTTACATGATTTATCTTGGCTAAAGTAATTGTAATGGATATTGGATTGAGTGAGGTTATATAGATATTTTATTATGTATGTATAAATGTGAACAAATTGATAACAAAATATATTTAATCCATATGAACATAGAAATGAATAAAATTGTGAAACTTTTGGTTGATTAAGTGCTTGGATTTATGATATAAAGGTGAAATTAAAGGAGTTTACATTATATTAATGAAAATGTTTAATAAGTGTTTATTTGATAAGTTGTATTTATTTTCATACAAGCTTACTAAAGTTTAAAGCTTACTTTGTGTTATTTCCCCTATGCTTATAGGATTTTGAAGACTCACTCGAGTTGGAAGCTGTCGGAGATCTCATCACACTATCCAACTATCGTATCGGTACTTAAAAGCTTGTGAATTTGGTTATATGGCATGTATAGGCTAGTTGGTTTATGAAGTGTAATATTCTTTTTGACTATTTAATGCCTAAATTGGTTTAATATGAATAACCAAGTGTTTTGGTTCATAAATTATGTAAATATTGGTGTGTATTTGGCTATTTAAGTTGGCTTATTTTGATATTATGGTATATGTAAGTGAAGTATATATATTATACCTTGTGATTTGGTTATATTTTGATAGGTGAATTATGGTAAATATTTAGTATGGTGGTTGTCATATCAAAATGGCCTATAATGTGATAATTTATGGGTGTTTGGTTGCTTAAGTATACTGTGTTTTGTGTCTTTGAAAAGGTGTAAGTGTATGTGAGGATAAGGGTGGCAAAGGGCTTGGCAAATAGCCTTTGTTTTGTCCACACGGGTAGACACATGGGCGTGTGTCTAGATCATGTGTGACACACGACTTACCCCATGGACATGTGTTCTGGCCGTGTTTCCCCTGGACCTAAATTTTGAGAAACAGAATGCTGAGTATTGAGCATACGAGCAGAGACACGGGCATGTGTCTCAGCGATGTGGATGGCACGGCCTAGCTCACGGACGTGTGGCTTGGCCATGTGATCTTAATTTGGTCGTGAGTGACAAGTTAGAGAGTTACATGGGGTAGGGACACTGATGTGTGTAACCACACGGGCGTGTGACCTCAATTTAGTGGAAAAATTTTCTAAGTGTTGTAAAATTTTCTAAAGTTCTCGGTGTAGTCCCAAATCACTTCCAATATACGATATGGGCCTCGTAGGCTCGTATTAGGGACTTTATGATTAAATGAGAATGGTTTTAGTTTGGACACAAATTTATGCCTGAAATTGTATGTCCGTTCATGTGATAAGTTCGGTAATGCCTTGTACCTTATTCTAGCGCCGAATACGGGTAAGAGGTATTACATTTAGTGGTATCAGGGCTATGGTTTAGTCGATTCTAGGACTAACAAAGCAGATGTGAACCTAGCTATACATGCCATATTACTACATGTGATAGTGTGATGTCTCCTGACTCTAATGAAATTTTTTTGTTGAGACAGAGATGCTTTCCAACTGAGCTATTTTCGAAAATGCTGAAAGTGATAATAAGATATTAGAAAATGTGTTTGTGATGAGTTGAAACTTGGAAAGGTATGAATAATAGTTCCTGATATGTATGTGATGATGTACAAAATGAAATAACTATAAGTTGAAAAATATGGGTAAAATGTCATTGTTCTGGTTGAACGTTGTATTTTGATGGATATTAGTGATTTTATGAAATGAATAAAATGTTATAAATGTTATGAAATAAAGTTAGCCCGGACGAGTAATCTAGACTAAGCCTTTAGAGCATACGTTACCGAAGGGATTTAGCCTGGATCGACAATCCTATCATATCATATAAGACTCAGAAATGTGCTCTATGAATATATTCTAAAAGGACACTTTTGAATATGAATCGACAGGTTGTTGATATGCATACATCGAGTATACTACCCGAATATCCATCGAAACTACAATAGTTCAATGGGAATTATCCTTGAATATGGAAAGGTGAAACGAAATGAAAGTTTATATTGTGATAAGCATCCATGTTGTTTGGTATTCATATGATGTTATGTGCCTAACTTGTTTGATTAAGTGAATGCGATAAGTAAATTTACCCAAAATTCATGGAATGTTTGTATAAGTGCACTTGTTTCAATAAGATAATTGGAAAGTTTGTGTAACATAAATATGTATTTAATTTGCTTGAAGTGAGGTGTATAACTGTGATGATATTATGATGATGATGAGCATTAAGTCACATACATGTATATATGAGAGTCAAGTTATAGGCTTTACGACCTCACCCCTTTACAAATGTGGCATTTTATAATGAAATTTCACGAGATTTATGTTGGACGAGCTCACAAGTGAATGGAATTGGGAATTTCTTCCGAATTGATTTTTGTTAGTGAATGGAATAATACAAGGTTAGTGATGACAGAATTAGTCAGAGAAATGATATTTGAATCGTAAGGATGCCCGAGTGTAACAGTTGTAATTAAACAGATTATGATGGTATTTTATATATTCATTAATCCTCAGAGATATATGTGATTGTTCGTTTTCTGATGAAATTCTTATCGTATGAGAGTGCTAGCTGATTATAATGTTAAACGAAAGCATTGTTGGTCTAGTTGGTTGATGATAAGCATATCTTATATCTCTTTGCGATTTTATTCTGTGATATTTGGAATAAAAGTTGATGGTAAAAAAGAATTTAGGTGAGGCTATTCTTCTGTTTTTGCTGGATGTTGTTTTGTTCTATATATATTCAGAAAATATATTGTCTCTATTACAATGGATTTCAAAGCATGTAAACATTATTTTTCTCCTAGATTTCTCTGAGGAATCATCAAGATCTTTATTATTTTCTTGTGAGTTATGTTCTCGGACTTCCAGTGTAGTGTCGTATCTTGGTTTTCTTTATCTCGGTTTTCTTATTATCCATATTTCGTAAATTATCAATCACGGCTCATCTTTAAAGTGTGTTCCTTGGCCTGTGATAATTATGTCTATTATAGGTGTATTTCTGGTTCGATCATTGGAACGTGGTGATTTTGGTATCGTGATTTTTCAAATTTTCGTGAAAGGAATTAACATTGGCAAAGGTATAGATAGTGAAAACTCAAGCTCAAATTGTGTGATGGATTTCTTTTCTTAGGTAAGTTCGATTTAGGTCATTGAGTTCAATCATGATATTTTGTTCTCTTGAGCTAATGCAGTTGAGAGGATCTTTGATTAGCATGTTAAGGAAATTATAAAAGAATGTATGTTTGAGTTGTTTAGCAACATAAAGAAATGAGTATTTTGATATGTTATTATTTGATAGTTGAGATCGACTCAGTTGTTTTATCTGAGCAAGCTGGTCAGTTGAAAGGTAATTTGAGTTATAAACATTTAAGATTATCCTTAGATAAGAAAACAAAATCTTATACATTCATGAGTGAATAGACAGACAGTTTGAAAGAAGAAATCATATCTTAGAAAGTATGATATGAAAATATACCTATTAGATTTGTTCTAATCGAATGATGTTGTTATGACTTAAAGTTGTTCCGATTGATAAAGTTATCACATTGGTGAAAGTTTGAACGGTTTATTGCATGTTAGCCAAGTTAAAAAACAGTCGAAGGTGTTATTAACTGAAGCACTGGTTCTGAGTTCTGTTTGAATTGAGACAGCAAAGGTGATAGATACGTGATTGATATTATCTAATGATGATTCGATATTTACTAAGTTAAAAGCCAAATTGATGTTTATTTGGCGAAATTATAAAGCTTTGAAATGTGTCAGTGAATTCTAAGTTAAAAAGGGTTTAATGTGAGATGACTTCTGAAGTAGAGTTTCAGATTTAAAATCAAGATAGAGTTTGTGTACTAAGAAATCTAAAGATATTTCTAACTTTATGTTTATATGTTTCATTTGTTACCAAGCTAAGGCTGATCCTCAAGTGTCTTCAGGACTATTATAGCATGTGCTGATATCTGTAATGGAAATGGAATAGAAATTCGAAGGATTTATATCAGAATTATTCTTATCACCGAAAAAGAGAGATGCTATATGAATTATTGTAGATTATTCGATGAAGTTTGCATATTTTATCTTAGTACGTACAGATCTCTCTGTTGATAAACTAGTTGAGTTATAAATTAATGGGATTGTTAGTTTACACAGAGTACTAGTCATCATTGATTTGGATAAAGATCCAAAGTTATGTTGAGATTCTGAAGGAAACTGCTGTAAGTTTTGAGTACGAAATTGAGTTTTATTTTCGTATTTCATCCTTAAACTGATAGTTAATCTGAGAAAGTAGTTCAGATTATGAAAGTATGTTCTGTCGTTATGTTTTAAAATTTGAAAGCAACTGAGAAAAGACAATTACTGTTGGTTGAGTTTGAGTATATTAATAGTTATCATATGAGTATAAAGATGGTAATGTAAGAAATATTGTAACGTTACAATTATCAAACTCTGTTGTTATTTGGTCGAACTTTGTGGGAAAAAGATTCATGAAATTGATTTCCTCAGAAAAATTAAAGAGAAAGTGGAAGTAGTTTATAACGGTTAGAAAACAGTTTTAGATTAACAAAAAATTTATGCAGACTTGATACGTAAAAGCATTGAAATTCAATTAGTGAACTAAGTGTTTGTGAAAGTCTTGCTGTGAGAATAGAATTCCTCAATTTGGCTATAAAGAGATGTTGAGGTTATGTTTCATCGGGCCATATGGGATTACTGGGAAAATAAAGCCGGTGGCTTACTCAACTTATATTACCGTCAAAACTCGAGAAGATTCATAATGTGTTTCTTATATATATATGATGTGACGATATAGATAAAACCCTTTTGTCTATAATATCTTTTTCAGAAATTGAAATTCAGCTTGATATGATGTATACTAATGTATACTGAAGAACACATCAGAATCTTAGCTTGTGAGATTAAAGCATTGAGGAATCTGAGGTTATGTGAGAATTTGATAGGGCTATGAGAAAGCAAATTTCAAATCTCTTTTCCAGTAAGATTTTCAGGGACGAAAATCCCTAACGGAGAAGAGCTGTAACAACCCGATTTTGGGTCTAGTCAGAATAGTGGTTTCAGGACCAAAAATTTGATGTAGAATATATTTCTATGGTCTATAGTTTTATGGAATGATTTTTTGAAAATTTTTTTCAAAAATTTTGACATTTGGGCACTCAATTTAGTCAAAAGGACTAAATTGTAATAATGCAAAATGTGAGTTCTACACGTTAAAGGTGTCTAATTGTTATGAATTTTGAAATTGGGAGTCCTTAAATGGTAATTAGACCATTGGTTAAGTTGGTGGACAAAAATGGACATGGTTAGGTATGTTTCTAATGTTTTTCATTAAAGGCATTTTAGTAATTTGGCTATTAAATGAATTAAAAAGCCAAATTAAAAGCCAATTTTTGTCCATCTTCTTCCCTTGGCCAAATTTTGCAAGGGGAAACTATGGCTAGGGTTTTTCGAGCTTCCAAGCTCGATTGTAAGTCTGTTTTAGCCTCATTTTTAATGATTTTTACGTTTTTGAGATCCTTGTAACCTAATATAGCTTTTCCAAGGACTATTCTGAAGTATTATCAAACTTTAAAATTTACCCATGTTAGATATGCATGTATTTTGATGTTTAATGGTAGAAAATGAATGTTAGTTGTTAGATAAATGACTTTTGCTAAGTGATTTTCGATAAAAATGTCAAAAAGGACCTATTTGTAAAAAGGTTGTAAAATGGGTGTCAAAATGTGAATAAAAAAATGTGGGTTGTTATAAGCAAGTATAAGGTTCGGCTAGGCATGGGTATAGAAGAAATTGAGTACATTTCATTTTATAAGCTTAGGGTGTAACACCCCCACGCCCGAGACCGTCGCCAGAGTCGAGCTTGAGGTGTTACCAAACATAATTTATCATTTAAACAACTTTACATCATTTATTTTGATTTTCGGAATAAGCGGTTTTTCTGCGCCATGGTCGCTAAAAAAAGTCATATCTCGAGTTACGAAACTTGAAATCAAGATCCGTAAATTTTCCCTGAATCTAGACTCACACATCTATCTACTAATTTTTTTCTAAAATTTTTGGTTAGGCCAATTAGTACAGTTTATTAGTTAAAGTTACCCCTGTTTCAAGACTTGACTGCACTGACCTCTACTTACTACGAACCACTTTTCTCCCTGTACAAAATTCATATAACTATACCGCTTATTTCTATTAAAATTATATTCAACAAGGATTCTGAGCATATAAACTACACCTCCTAATTATTTTTTTACAATTTATAATGAATTTTAAAATTTGGAACAAGGGATCCAGAAATCCCTCTAGACCTGTTTCACTAAAACTCAAATATCTTATAACATATAACTCCTTTACCTATTTTGCTTCCTCCATTTGAAAGTAGACACAATAAGATTCAATTTCATAGTTAATTCTTCACCTAATTCATTTTCTACTATTTTTGGTGATTTTTCAAATTCACGTCGTTGTTGCTGTAGTGTTCTGTTTTATGGCAAGTTTCATCTTTTTATGAATTCTCATGAGCTATATAACATATTAAACTCACAAGGCATCCGACATTATCTAGGCTAGCCATACCAATGTCTAATCATTATCAAGCATTTTCTCAACCAAACCACAACCATATCACAAGATTATTTACACAAAACACGTATATTGCTATACATGCCATACATCAAAACATACAAACCAATATACCAATTCTTCCTCGGATAGTGTGAGCATTTCTTCGACCTTCCCGATATCCAAGTTGGCTCGCTAAAAACTACAAAGAATGTAAAGGAGGGAGTAAGCATAAATGCTTAGTAAGTTCACATGCAAATAACAAGTAACATAACAAAGCAATTATATCAACAACAATAGCATGATATCACCAAGATACAAACCACATTTCTAGCTATCGTGTATCATCTTACCACCTTATTTCTGTTGTATCAAGTTTCAACCCGAGGGTTAAGTACATACCTGTCCAAATTGTCCATCTCACAAAACTTACCAAAATATCATTTTCATCTTGAGTATTCTTCCATTCTGCTAGAATTTTACCCGTTGAACACATCGGAATATAACTCGGATAACGGATCATTTTCACATAAGTGCCACATATGTAATCAATCAATCATGTAACCCGCCCATAAAGTGAACTCAGACTCAACTCAACGAGCTCGGGCGTTCACATCCATAAGTGAACTCAGACTCAACTCAACGAGCTCAGATGCCTAGTTACATCTCACGAACTCAGACTCAACTCAACAAGTTCGAACATTTGCATCCATAAGTGAACTCGGACTCAACTCAACGAGTTCGGATGCCCAACCATCCTAGTGACATGTCACTTGTATCCTAAGCTATTCCCAAGGTTCAAACGGGATTTTCTTCAATCACACATTTCCCAGTCGTTCTCCTCGGAATATCGGAACCAATACGTTGCTTGCATCTCATAACCAATATGTTGCTTGCATCTCATACTTATCAATTTAATCACATACTTTTCATACCAATACATAATACTTCACAAAGCATAATATTCATAATAACAAGTATCATATCATATAAATAGCATTAAATCACTTAAAATAGCAATTATGTTACATTATTTACACATGAACTTACCTCGGTAAAAAATATAGCAATTTTGCGATTTAGTCCAAAATCTTTTCTTTTCCTCGATCAAGGTTGATTCCACGTCTTTCTCGATCTAAAATAACACATTTAGCTTATTTAATACTCACATTATCAAAATAATCCTAAATTCAAATTTTGGCAAAATTACAATTTTGCCCCTAAAATTTTGCATATTTACACTTTTGCCCCAAAGTTTGGAAATTTAATTTTATCACAAATTCTTATGTTTTAGGACATGCTGATCATTTATTTACCATTAGCAAGCTCAAATTCCCACTAAAACACATACTTATGAACAATATGTACTTTTACCGATTAAGCTGTTTTACTCGTTTTTACTTAAAACCGAGTAGCACAAGTTGTCTAACATAATTTAAAACCTCATATTCTATCATAAAACATCAAAATACACAAATTTCACCTATGGGTATTTTTCCAAATATGAACCCTAACTTAAATTATTGCTAACATAAGCTTTATCGAGTTACCGGGACTACGAAAACGTAAAGAACATTAAAAACGGGGCTTGGAATCACTTACTATGGAGCTTGGAAGCTTGAAACAAACCCTAGCTATGGAGAACCCTTGAAATTTCGTGGTAATGAAGAAGATGACCAATTTTGTGTTATTTTTCCCTTTTTATTTCATGTTAATATCCAAATGACCAAAATGCCCCTCCTTACTAAACTTTCAAAAATTCCATCCATATCCAAATTTTGTCCATGAACTTAAAATTGGTCAAATTTCTATTTAAGACCTCCTAATTAATATTCCAAAGCAATTTCATACTAGAAACTTCTAGAATGCAAGTTTTGCAACTTATTCGATTTAGTCCCTAATTTCAAATTAAGCACTTTACGCTTAGAATTTCTTCACGAAATTTTCACACCATCATAAAATCATATCATAAACATCAAAATAATTATAAAATAATTATTTCTACCTCAGATTTGTGGTCACGAAACCACTATTCCGATTAGGCCCTAATTCGAGATATTACATAGGGCCTAAAATGTAAAAATATAAAATTTTAGGGGCAAAAATGTAATTTTTGCCATAATGTGATTTTCGTCTGATTTGAATAGTATGATGATTAAATGAGTTAAATATGATATTATAGATCAAGAAAAATGAGGTTCGAAATTAGAACAAGGGAAAAACAAGTATATAACAATTAGATCCTTTTCACCACTTTTATGCCGAGGTAAGTTCGTATGTTAATAAATGTTACTAAATTGTGTATTATATGCATTATATAATTGACGGAAATGTGGAATTAAAATTAAATTTTCGAAACAAGTAAAAATGCAGGAACGATTACAATCGTTTCAGAGCAAAAAATGAATTGACAGAAAAGACTATGGTTGGACCATGGCAGTATAAGATTACGTGTAGACCATATCAGTGATATGGCATCGATATAAGATTACGTGTAAGACCAAGTTTGGGACATGGCGTCAGTACGAGATTTCGTGTAAGACCATAGCTGGGCTATGGCATCGATATGTGATTACACGTAAGACCATATCTGAGATATGGCACTGTACTATGCATATGTGATTCTGGGTGCTGGCCTCGTACCTCCTACCAGTCGCTGGGTACTTCGGCATATGTTGTGAATACCTGACAGCTTGTGTGAGCAGCACTATGTAGCTACGTTTTGATTGACAGCTTGTGCTAGCAGGCCTGTGAATAGCTCGAGAGCGAGCCTATATGTGTCATGAAATATGAGGTAACTTTGGCTACATACGTAGCACTTATGTGTAAGATACCGATGTATCTTTAGTGATTTTGAATGATTTAATGAACAAAGTCACGATAAGAATGTAAGTATGACTGAATTAAGTCAAACAAGTATGTACCAAACCTACGTGAGAATCAGATGAAGGTGAATTGGTGAGTTTATAGTGTATCATGTATATGAAACGAGAAAGATTTGTGTATAAGTATGCTTTATGCCATAATGTGTTTATTTGACTATATCGAAATATGAATTGAATGATATATGAGACATGAGTTATAGTTGTTTTAATTATACATAAGTATGGCACATTGTATGCGAAGTACAATTATTCGATGATATTTTACATGATTTATCTTGGCTAAAGTAATTGTGACAGATATTGGATTGAGTGAGGTTATATAAATATTTGATTATGTATGTATAAATGTGAACAAATTGATAACAAAATATATTTGATCCATATGAACATAGAAATAAATAAAATTTGAAACTTTTGGTTGATTAAGTGCTTGGATTTATGATATAAAGGTGAAATTAAAGGAGTCTACATTATAGTAATGAAAATGTTTTATAAGTGTTTATTCGATAAGTTGTGTTTGTTTTCATATGGGCTTACTAAGCTTTAAAGCTTACTTTGTGTTATTTCTCCTATGCTTATAGGATTTCGAAGACTCGCTCAGGTTAAAAGCTGTCGGAGATCTCATCACACTATCTAGCTATCTTATCGGTACTTAAAAGCTAGTGAATTTGGTTATATGGCACGTATAGGCTAGTTGGTTTATGAAGTGTAATATTCTTTTTGACTATTTAAAGCCTAAATTGGTTTAATATGAATAGCCAAGTCTTTTGGTTCATAAATAATGTAAATGTTGGTATGTATTTGGCTATTTAAGTTGGCTTATTTTGAGATTGTGGTATATGTAAGTGAAGTATATATATTATACCTTGTGATTTGGTTATATTTTGATAGGTGAATTATGGTAAATATTTAGTATGGTGGTTGTCATATCAAAATGGCCTATAATGTGATAATTTATGTGTGTTTTGTTGCTTAAGTATACAGTGTTTTGTGTCTTTGAAAAGGTGTAAGTGTATGTGAGAATAAGGGTGGCAAAGGGCTTGGTAAATAACCTTTATTTTGTCCACACGGGTAGACACACGGGCATGTGTCTAGGCCATGTGTGACACACGACTTACCCTAGAGCATGTGTTCTGGCCGTGTGTCCCCTTCACCTTAGTTTTGAGAAACAGACTGCTCAGAATTGAGTACTCGGGTAGAGATACGGGCGTGTGTCGCAGCCGTGTGAATGGCACAGCCTAGTACAAGGGCGTGTGACTTGGCTGTGTGATCTCAATTTGGTCATGAGTTACAAGTTAGAGAATTACACGGGGTAGGGACATCAGCGTGTGTGACCACATGACCTACCCGCATGGGCATTTCCCAAACCACACCGGCGTGTGACCCCAATTTAGTGGAAAAATTTTCTAAGTGTTATCAAATTTTCTAAAGTTCTCGGTTTAGTCCCAAATTACTTCCAATGTACGATATGAGCCTCGTAGGCTTGTATTAGGGACTTTATGATTAAATGAGAATGGTTTTAATTTGGACAAAAAATTATGTCTGAAGTTGTATGTTCGTTCGTGTGAGACCCTGTTCCGATGTTGAATACAGGTAAGGGGTATTACACACCATTGGGGGGATTTTGGTAAATAAAGGACAACTCAAAAGGTACTACAATCAGGTTTTTGTTGGCCGACTATGAAAAGAGATGCTTATGAACTCGTACAAGGATTTGATATATGTAAATGAACTGGAAGTATATCGAGAAGAGATGAAATGCCACGAACTAGGATACTCAAACTAGAGATATTTGATGTTTGGGGAATTGATTTCATGGGACCCTTTCTGTGTTCTTTTGGGAATTAATACATCCTATTAGTCATCGAATATGTTTCCAAATGGGTCAAAGTAATGGCGTAACCTACTAATGATACAAAAGCAGTAGTTCAATTCTTAAGAAAAAAACATCTTTGCTAGTGTTTCCAAATGGGCCTTGAGTATGGATCAGTAAGGAGGCTATACATAAGTATTTAATTGGGAAAGGAAATGACACAATTAAATGTCTGCTTTAGTGGTTAAGGGTCTTGAGAGGTGTTGAAGAAGTCCTCGGTTCAAACCTAGGCTTTAGGAAAAATAAATTTTTATTGAGTAAAACCCTAGACTTTTGGGCCAATAGACTTATAAATAATTATGGTTAAAGTATGACACAAGAGAGTTTGTGGTCTGGTGGCAAGGAGGCGTGATGTGTAACTGTAAGGTCTGAGGTTCAAGTCTTGGCATGTGCAGAATTTTAGTTTACTTATTTAAGTGAACTCTGACTTTAGATTGTAGGGTTTTAAATTGTTGCGAATAAAAGGTAGGCGTTGTGTCAGTGTTTCCAATGGGGCTTGTGTTCGAGTCACGCCTTGCTCAAAAAGATATTTATTTTGCTATTCCTACTATGTGAGAAGTAGAAATCGACTGAAACTCTGCAAGGGGGAATTTGAATTAGTCATGGAGAAATTTAAGGAGTGATATGTAGAGGATATCAAGGAGAATTGTGGTGGAATTTGAATGGTTGGTGGCGAGAATTTTGGGAGAGAAATATGGGATAGGATGTTAGGGAGTTGTTGTAGCCAAATTTGAACTCTAAGCACCTATGGAATCGGTTCTTTTGTTTCGTTTGGCTATTTTGGTGACTGAGGGTAAGTAAGAAGTTGCTTTTCATTCGATTTTGGGGTCACTTTCGTGTTGTGAATAGTTTGTGCTGATTTTTAGACTTTGGGGGTGCTGAAAATAGTTCTCTTTCTGCTCTTCGTTTATTGTGTGTTGTCAAACTGACCTTTACTGCCGAGTTCATTTCTTTTATTTTCTCTCAACTCAATCATCCTCCTCCTCTCTATTTCAAGCTGTGCTGAACTTTTCTTCTCCTTTTGCCTCTCTACGTAACTAAGTACCTACTCTTTTCTTCTCTCAATCTACCACAAATCTTTCCTTGTGCATCCTAGCTTTGGCCGATTTTTGCACCACTTCCTCTTCTTAATTGTTTGACCGGATACTTCTTTGCTAACCATAGCCGAGCGGTGTAAGGTAATTTGTGTTGCAATCTTTCTCTGTTCTCGTTCTCCTTGCTCTATCTCTTTTGAGCAATTGGGTGCCGAATAGTGTTTCCTCTCCCTTTCTAGTTTGGTTTCGTCGGTTACCATCATCCTTTGGTTGGATCGGTAAGTGCATTTAACTTCCTCTCTCTTGATCTATTAATCATTTGTTTTAACCTCCCCTCCTCTACACTTTCATCAAGCCGAATGCATTTCCTTCCTCTGAATGTTGAATGCTTTTCTTTACTTTGGGAATGTGTGTTTATCTAGCTGGTATGTAAAAACTCAATTCGTGAGTGTAGGTGATCATACCTAATAGATTTCATTGGTAACGTAGAAAATCATCAAGGACGAGGAAACAATTTTGGTCGGTGATCTTAGAAGACTAAGATCTTACTCAATCAAGGTAAATGGGGGTCAGTTTCGAATTAAGTATTGAGAAGGTTTATATCCCATTGTTAGTTATCTAACAGGATACCTTGATTATATGTAGGTTCAATACTAGTAGGTTAATCACATGTCTCGTAAACAGGTGTGTATTCCATACTGATCTGTCTGTAGTTTAGCGAAAGTCGAAAAGCCAAAAAGTCAAAAAGCCAAAAGGTTGGGCGTTGAGGTCACATGGGCTTGCAAACGCTCATGTGGTGAAACTGAGCCCACGAACGGGGGTATAAGACTATAGAGGCCGCCATGAGCATTCTCATGGGCTTAGGCTATTTTGGGCTAAAATGGGCTGTATGGGCCCAATGAACCCGTGGGTCCCACACGGATAGAAACTTACGTTTTGTGGTAAATAATGGACTGGGCTGTGTAGTTGCATGACCGTGGTTAATTCTGGGCCAGATGGGCCACACGAGCGTGTCGGCCCACTTGGGCCGCATATTGGACCTTAGGCCCAATTGCACTATTATGACTATTTCGGGTGCACGAGGTGATCGTAGACCTTCTATTGGGTCGGTTGATGAGTTTAGACCCATTCTGTTGAAAATGACTGAATTACCCCTAGTGGGTAAAATGACAGAATTACCCCTAGAGAGTAAAATAACCGAATTATCCCTAGAGGGTAAAATGACTGAATTACCCCTAGAGGGTAAAATGACCGAATTACCCGTGGAGGGTAAATGATCAAATTACCCCTAGAGGGTAGAAATGACTGATTTGTTCTATGATATGAATGATGTATGACTGATTAAGCATGCCATGATATATTTATGTATTTTGCATACACGCACGACATACTGCATGGGTAGGGATATTGTTATGGAGGAAGTGATTGATCTATTAGGGTCACACAGGTCACTCGAGACGATTGTGGACCCACCGATTTGATATTGATCTGTTAGTGTCACACGGGTCGTACGAGACGACTGTGGACCCACCGATGGCTTAAAGCAGCTTATATGACTGGCAGCTATGCTACGATATTGGTTAGTGTCGTAACCAGTGCCAACATTGTAAGTGTAGGGATGGGTGGGTCGATTTAATTCCCCACAAGAGTGAAGGGTTGGACTAAGGCAAGTGCAAGGTTGGATGGGATAACTTGCATCACACATCATACATACTGCATTCTGATTCTGTTTCTGTTATAGGCTGAGGCCAACTATTACTGTAGTGGGCTTAGGCCCAGACTGTTTTTGTATTCTAAATATGTGACTGACGTTTTTTTTATATTAGGGGATTACACACTGAGTTTTCGTAAACTCACCTCACTTTTAACTCTGTAGGTAATCCCCAATCGTAGGCGGGTCGATGCTGCGAGGGGCTTGATGGAGGTGGCCACACGATTGCTTCTACTTTATATGTGTTTTTATTTACTATTAATTTTGATTTGGGTATTTATTTTTGTAATAAGGCCTCTTGAATTTTTTATTGCTAATTTGGGCTTTTACTTTAATTTGTGTTTGATAGTAGTAGGATGCGGTTTTCGAAATTATTAACGGTTTTCTAAACATTACTTTTCAGAAACAAAAATTTTTAGCTTCCGCAACAAACCATGTTTTAAAAGTAACAACATTTTAAATTGGTTAACAAATGACAAAGAAAATTGAGATTTTAACGAATAGATTGTCACTTTCTAAACGGGTTTTATCAACAGGAAAAATGGTTTTCAAAAAAGCACTCCAATGTGACACTGCTAGATTCGGGCCGAACGTCTAGGCCGGGTTTGGGGTGTTACATCACACTTATTTGTTTATTGTAGTCTACTCAGAAAATCAAGAAATGTGAGATTGTACTATACAAGTGTGACTATTCCATGACTTATGTCCAATCTAGATATTAAGGATAAAATGATATAATACATGAAAAGATTATTACATAAAGTTTACGTCAAATCATGGCTTCTTCTAACTCTTTTCAAGAGTTAATTACAAACATATTTACTTAATTACAAACAATTAATTCAATCTAAAGGCTTGAAATATAACTTTTTTCAAGAGTTATCACTAGCAAAGATTTTTTTCTTAATAATCAAACTACTGCTTTTGTATCATTATATGCCACTACTTTGACCCATTTGGAAACATAATCGACGGCTAATAGGATGTATTGATTCCCAAAAAAACTTGGAAAGGGTCTCATGAAATCAATTCCCTAAACATCAAATATCTCTATTTTGAGTATCTAATTTGTGGCATTCCATCTCTTCTCGATACACATCCAGTTCTTTAGCATCTATCAAATCCTTGTACAAATTCATAAGCATCTCCGTTCATAATTGGCCAATAAAATCCTAATTACAGTGCTTTTTGAGCTGTCCTTTTTTTGCTAAAATGCCTTCCACATGGTGATGTATGACACCCTTGCAGTATATTGTTACTTCTACTTCAGCTACACATCTTCTTACTAATTGATATGCATATTATCAGAATACATATGGATCCTACCAAATATACTTTTTTGATTCCTGCATAATCCTCTTGTTTTGCTGCCATGATACTTGGGGTGGAAAAATGCCATTAGCGATGTAATTCACATAATCTGCATACCATGGTGTGCTGTTATTTCTAACCCTTACCTAATGGGCTTCTACTCTGAATAATTGTTCATCTATAAAGGTTTCCTTTATTTCTTTAGAGTTCAATTGTTCTAAATCATTTTGTATTCTGGATAGATGGTTCACGATTTGATTCTCTATTCCTTTTCGATCTATTATCCATAGATCGAATTCTTGAAGCAGTAACACCCATCTCATTAGTTTGGCATTTGTTTCCTTCTTTTTCATGACACAATTTAGTGCAGAATACATAAACTTTATTTGCCATCAAATAAGGGCAAAATTTTCACAAGCAAACATGATAGCCATCATTTCTTTTCAGTAGTAGTGTAGTTACATTGCACTGAATTAAGTGTCATACTTGCATAATGGATAGCTCCGAACATGTTGTTTTTCCTTTGTCCTAATACTGCTCATACAACATAATTGCTAGCATCACACATTACAATAAAGGGTTCTAATAGTTAGGAGTAATAATTATAGGTGTAAAGATACATTTTTCTTTTATTACCTCAAATGCTTTGATACAGTCTTCATCAAATATGAAAGGTATCTCCTTCTGCAGAAGTTGATTCAATGGTTTTAAGATGCGAGCGAAATCTTTTATGAACTACCTGTAGTACCAAACATGTCCCAAAGAGTTTCTCACTCCCTAAACTATCATAGGGTTCGCGAGATTTTTTATAACTTCAATCAGCCTTGTCTACTTCCAAACCATTCCTAGATATTTGATGTCCTAGCATTAATCATTCTTTTACCATAAAGTGACATTTTTCCTAATTGAGTACTAGATTGGTCTCTTCTCATCTTTGTAGTACTTTATCAAGGTTATCTAAGCATTCTCGAAAGGAATATCCATATACCGAGAAATCATCCATGAACACATCCAAGCCTTCTTCCAGCATATCAACAAAAATAGCAGTCATGCACCTCATAAATGTTGTCTGAGCATTACATAGTCCGAATGGCATTCTTCTAAAAGTATATGTTCCAAAAGGACATGTAAAGGTAGTTTTTTCTTGATTGTTTAGATGTATTGGAATTTGATTATATCCAGAATATCCATCAAGGAAACAATAATACTCTTTTCCTACTAAACAATCAATCATTTGATCAATAAAAGGGAGTGGGAATTATCTTTTCTTGTTGCATCATTTAATTTTTAATAGTCTATACATGCTCTCCAACTAGTGACTATCCTTCTTGGTATTAACTCACTCTTATCATTCTCAACCACCATTAATCCCCCTTTCTTTGGGACATATTATGTTGGACTAACCCATTCATTATCAGAGATTGCATAAATAATACCCGCATCTAGCCATTCGAGTGGTTCTTTTTTACCACTTCTTTCTTAGCCGAATTTAGCCGACACTGTGCATCTACCACTGGCTTTTTCCCTTCTTCTAATCTAATCTTATGTTGACATTTAACAAGGCCTCTTCTTACTTCAAACTCAACCCAACAACTATAATCATAGGTAATCTATTTTGCTCCCCCAAATATCCATACTTCAAGTGTTCTAATGATTGCTTTAACTCTAACTCAGGTGGTTTGATAATATAGGGTACCATTTTTGTTGTACCTAGACCTATTTGTTTTGGTTGTCCGTTGCTCTGTCACCACCAATCAAGTTGAAGAGCTATCTAGTCATTTTCTTTCTCTGTATCATCTTATTTCTCTTATTCTGATGCATATTCATCATTCTCAACCGAATTTGCTATGATAGATTCAAGTTTGTTGCACTTTTGCTTTTCTAACTTAGATTCTTCCAGTTCCCCAACTTCCAACTCTTGATGTTTTTCTTAGGTAAATTCATTTTCACTTCATTTTTCTAATATTTCCATGACTTCCTTTCTCATTTTCTTCTAGATACATCCCCCGGTCATGTTTTCACCTATTATGCCTTTCCAATCCATCATAGAAATGTTCAATTTGGATCGTAAAATGTATGCCTCCTCCCAGCACTGGCTTAAGAATTATTTTGAATCTTTCCCATGCTTAATGTTTCAGTAATGTATTGTTTAACTTGAAATATTTTTTTCATAAATACTGAGTACTTGAGTCATAGGCAAGACCCATCATAGAAATAATTGCACAAAATCAGCCCATGTAGTGATATTATTAGGTGGAAGTGCATCTATCGAGGCTTTTACTTTCTCTTCCAATGCTAATAGGATTAGTAATAATTTAATAATGTCTGTTGGAACCCTAGCATATGTGACAGTGCTACGTATGTGTTCAAACTGTTGAAGGAAGGTTATAGGATCCTCTATTTTATAATCATTAAATCTAACATTATTAGAAATCCTAGGTAATAATGAATGCTTTAGTTCAAAATGAGGACTATAAATAATGGGGCGGGTAAATACTAGAGCACAATCATTCTAGATCAAGAAAACTCCTAATGTTTGCATCATGTTATTAAAAGTTACTTACTAGATTGCAAAGCTCTAGTATCACTATAAAGAGTTAGTCATTAATCGTCTTAGATATGCAAGAATCCTTATGAATGCTTTCCTATAACCTAAAATCATAAAAAAGCAAGAGGGTGTTAATGAAGATAACATATAAAAATTGTATCTATAATTTATAAATTTCCTAATTATTTTATTAAACACAAAAATTAAACTAAGTCTAGTGATGTTGCCTCCCCAACCATGGCTTCAACAACTTGACTGCCTTCAGACGTATTAATGTCCAGAGTAAAAATCCCGCACAAAATATGTCAAAGGTGTCCATAAGTGTACAGTTCAAGTTGTAATATAGTTACAATGAAGTGGGATCGTACTTCGAGGATCGTACCCAAGGGAGACAAGCACTAAATTAATCCTAACATAAGCACAAGTAAAGCTAATTAGTACTTTAAATAAATTATATTACGAATAAACATAAAGAAATATTTTTGGTATTTTTACAAATAAATAATAAAATAATATAAATGGAAAAACTTTGGGAAATTTGCTATGGAAACTGAATCAGATCTGAGCATGGGTGACTAGCTCACTTCAGTAATCATAATTAACTGATGCTTTGGGTTCCCTATTCAATCAACTAGTCTTTACTCTAGTAGGATCTCTCGATCTTCCACTAGAATAACAAGTCAATAAGAACTACTTATCTCTCAACCTTATTGTCCAAACCGATTTGGGGTTCAGGTGTTTATGGGTAGGTCATACCAATTTTTGGTTATTTCCCACTTAGATGACTTCCTAGGGTCGTCAAGCTTAGGTTTTAAATTCTTCCTCCTCCAAATAGTTTATTCGCTAAGAAAACCCTACATAACAATCAATTAATCATACCTCTACTAGCAAATCCCCCATAAGAGGATTAGTTCCTCATGAATCTCAAAAACAGAATAAATTTGATTTAAAAGATTAACATTAATAACAAATCAAGAGAAAAAGGTTTAAGAGAATCTTGAATTGTATTTAATTGAAGCACGAAATCCAAAAAGAGTTGATTGAGTTCCACAAATCAAATCTCCTGACAAATGAAAAACTGAAAATAACCTAAAGCCTAAGAAAATGGAGAAACTAAAAACTAAAACTATAAAGAAAATTATACAATATCAAAAGATGTCTCAAACAAGTGTTAATTGAGTCTGTTTATAGAGTTAGCGTTGCCGTCATCCTCAACCCTAGGGTAGCTGACGCTCTCGTGTTTAATATTTGATTGTATAGACCAACATGTCCCTAGCCTGTAAGTATTTCTCGTACAAAATCGGTGTCACGATACCCTAGTTCTATGCCACAACATTGAAGGCAATATGCTCATACTCAGAGTAGCTTTGTATATCGCGACATCCTTTGGTTATGTCACGACACTGAAGGTAGTCTTGGAATTCTTTCTCTTTGCTCCCTACGTTATGACATCAAACTCCCCATGTTGTAACACAACAACCAGTATTGAATTGGTATGCCCTTTAATAGTCTCTTGCACATTTACAGAGTGTTTTAGCTTACCTTTAGGCCTCATTCGGCCACTAAGTTCAATAAAAGACTCAAGTTACACTTTTTATTGAATGTAAATGAAACTAAAAAACTTAATTAAATAATAATAATACTTGTATTCAAGCTCCTCAAGTGCAAAAACTAGTTTAATCTACTACATCGAATAAGGATAGATTATTTGTGGGTAAGTGTTTGACATTCCAGCAAGTCAAGGTCAAGCATCAGTTTCCCTTTGGTTTATTATAGCCTATTCAGATTCCTCAATGAAAACGGAAACGTACGACTATGGACTTCATTACTGGGTTGCTTTTGACATCTACTAAGAAGGATTCAGTCTAGGTAATTATGGATAGACAGACTAAGTTAGCACATTTTCTACCTATTGGTATTGATTATTCGTTATAGAAGTTGGTGATATTGTATATTTCCAATATCATGAAGTATCATTATCTATGTAATAGCCTGATTTTTGGCCTAGTCGGAACAATAGTTTTGAAACCACAAATCTGACAAGAAAAAATTTATTTTTACTATATTTTTATGGTCTACAATTTCATGGAATAATTTCACGAAAATCTCGTTTGAAAATTTTGACGTTTGGGCACTCAATTTAGTCAAAAGCACTAAATTGTAAAAAGTACAAAACTTGAGTTCTAGAAGCTAGAGGTGTCTAATTGCTATGAAATTTTAATTTGGAGGTTTTTAAATGGTAACTAAACCATTGGATAATTTGTTGGACAAAAATGGACATGAGATAGGTGAGATAGAATATTTTTAAGTTAAGGGCAATTTGGTCATTTGGTGATTAAAATGACTTAAAAATAAAATTAAAAGCCAATTTTTGTCCATCTTCAACCACATGGCCAAATTTCACAAGGAGAAACCATGGCTAGGTTTTTCAAGCTTCCAAGCTCGATTGTAAGTCTGTTCTAGCTTGTTTTTAATGATTTTCATTTTTTTGAAATCTTCGTAACAAGATCTATCTATTTCTACCACTAATTTGAGATATGGTTAAAGTCTAGGGTTTTGACCCATGATGAATATGTGTGTATTTTTGTGTTTAATGGTAGAAAATGCATGTTTATGGTTAGAGAAACGACTTTTACTAAGTGATTTTCGGTGAAAATGCCTAAAAGGACTAATTTGTAAAAGTTGTAAAATATGTGTAAAAAATGTGATTTAGTGAAAAATGTGGGCTGCTATGAGAGGGAATATGATTTGGCTAGGCTTAGGTATTGAGAAAAATGGATACATTTCATTTTACGAGCCTAGGGCAAATTTGTAAATATGTGAAACTTTAGGGGAAAATGTAAATTTTCTATAATATGATTTTTGAACTAATTTGAATAGTATAATAATGTAATAAGTCAAATGTTATATTATAGATCAAGAAAAACGAAGTTCAGACTTAGAACGAGGGAAAAACGAGTATTGGACGATTTGGTCCTTTCCTCCATTTTATGTCGAGGTAAGTTCGTATGTTAATAAACGTTATTTATTTGTGTTAATTATGCAACATTATTATATATTTTATTAAATAGTGAAAATTAAAGTAAACATTGTCAAAAACTCATTTAATAGTGGAACCTTTAAAAATATTTAACGT
Organism: Gossypium stocksii; assembly: GCA_020496765.1. Lineage (NCBI taxonomy): Eukaryota > Viridiplantae > Streptophyta > Magnoliopsida > Malvales > Malvaceae > Gossypium > Gossypium stocksii. Next base: position 59,112,914 of record CM035624.1, on the reverse strand, counting down.
AAACGTGGTATTTTGAAAGGCATTTATCTTTTGAAAACCCGTCTCTTTCCTACATCTAGCAGTTTAAGTAAAAATCCCAAATTAACAGTTAAAACCTTAAAGAGGCCTTATTGCATAAAAATTACCCAAATCGAAATTAATAGTAAATAAGAATAAAAAATATATCAAAGCAGCAGTTGTGTGGCCACTTCAGAGTCCCTCACGGTACCAATCCATCTATGGCTAGGGATTACCTGTGCAGATAAATAGAAGGGTGAGTTTATGAAAACTCAGTGTGTAATCCCTTATCAAATAGCATGTAGTAACAGTCTAAGCCTAAGCATATTACAGTGATAGTATCAATGTGGGCCTTAGCCCATTAGTGACAGAAGCAGTATAGTAATGCAATAAAAAAACCCCACTCAATCCAGCCAGACACACCACTCCGTCCCGCCAACCACACCATGAGGGGATAAAATCGACCCACCTAGCTAGACACACCAAGGTTAGCACCGGTTGTGGCACTAAACAGTATCGTAGCAAAGCTGCCAATAATATAAACGGGTTAAAGCCATTAGTAGGTCCACAGTCGTCTTGGGCGACTCGTGTGACCTTATTAGTACAATACACTTCCTCCAAATACAAAAACCCGTCCCCATGCAATGTGTCATGATATCATACATGTATGCAAAATGTCATACTCAATACAGTCATACATACCATAGGGAAAATCAGTCATTTTAACCTGCAAAGGTAAAGCAGTCATTTTACCTTAACGGTCAAAATAGTGTATATGGGCCCCAAAGCCCATTATGAACCCATGTTGGCCCACACACCCTTGTAGCCGACTAAGCCCAAAAGTGACCTTAGTCATGTGAATGACACAGTTGGGCCTAATGTTTTTCACCTGTACGTGAGATTTACCTATGTGGGGCCCACAAGCCTCTTAGGCCCACACGGCCCATTTTGACCCAATATAGCCCAAAATGGCCTAAAGCCATGAGATCGCTCATGGTGGCCCCTACAGTCATGCGCCCATGTTTCGTGGGCTCGAATTACCACACGTGCATTCGCACGCTCGTGTGGCATCAAACGCCATATTTTTGGCTTTTCGACTTTTACCGTCCTACGGTTAAAACAGTGTGAGTACACACCTGTTTGTGAAAACGCGCTAAGATCCACAAGTACTTTAAACCTACAACATCTATGATACACTATCAGTGATTTAAGAACAGGATTTACACACTCCCTTTCAATACCACTATCCAAAATGATTTAATACTTGCCTCAATTGATTATTGCGGCTTAGCCCACTTATACTACTGACAGAAGTTGATTACGATCCCTCAAACGACAATCAGCATTACCAATGGATCTTATTAGACTAGATTATTCATACATGTGGCTTAAATCCACAAATATTTACTTACCGAATCAAAGAAAGTATTCGACTTACGCATAGAAAATAAGGTAACGTACTTACCCTAATTGAATGATGAGAGAAAGGGTTTCAACGACTTCAGTCTCCCTTGCACTCCTTCACTCCTTGGGAACACGTAGAAACCCAACGAGCATCACATCTCGAGGAAGGGACAAGAATCATAATCCGAGAACATGAGAATAAGGAGCATTCGGCTTTTAGAAAAAAATAATAAAAGAGAACAGATTTGAACGTATAGAAAGAACAAGTAACTCATCAATTGCTAAGAATCACCACCAAACCGAATTGAACAAAGAGAGGGCGAAGAAAGCAGAAATCGGTCAATAGAAACAAGAACTAAAAGCTGACAAAAAATGGAGAGAAGATAGAAGCAAAACGGGTATTCGACCAAGGTACAAATTGTAAAAGGAAGGGAATTTGTTTAACCTCAAAGAGAAAATAGAAAGGCAGCAATAGTCTAACGCCCTAATTTTGAAAAGTTTTGGGATTTTGCGTAAATTTAAATTTTACTTGTCTGGATGTATTAATTTATGCTTTGAGTATGTTAATGGGCCTTTAGAAGGCTCAAGCTTAAGTTGAAACCTGGTAGAATTTTAAAATTTTAGATTTAAGGGAGAAGGGGCCTTGACTAAGTGGGCTTTTAAAAAAATATTGGTAATTTAAGACTCAAGATGACTTGTGGTAAGGTGGCAATGTAACGCCACTTAAGAGACAAGGGAGTGGCGTGTGGAAGCTATGCAGGGGCTTAGGTTCAAGTCTCTTGGTAAGCAAAGTGGGGTTTTATTTTTTAATGCATGTGCAAGGCATGTGATGGACTCCAAGTGAAACTCTACTGGAAAGAGTTTGAGGTGCTCATGGGATTGAATCAAGGAGGGATAAGGGGAGAAAATCTAGGAATTTTGAATGGGAGCAAGTGGTGGCCGATTGTAGAGGTCTTGGAATAGCAAATTTGACAATTGGGGTGGTGAACTTGCATTTTCGACAAGTGTAGCTTTAGTGTGCCGAATGTCCTCTTTGGTTCTTTTTCGGGATTTGTTTTGAGTCAGGTTTTAGTTCCGATTAGGTAAGTCACAAGGGGTTCCATTCTTTGTTCTTTCTTTTCCTCCTCTCTTATGATCTAAAAGCTGAAAACAAGGCCTACAATCCCCTTTTGTGCCGTTTTACCCAAAGAGCTGAGCCTTCCAACACTTCTCTTCCCAAACCTAATCAATCATCCTCTTTCTCACTTTCTTCATCTTCTTGTTTCTCCCTTCTCTTCTTCTCTTCTCAATCAATTAAACTTGTTTCCCTAAAATCTCCTATTGCTGAGTTTCACTTTGGCCGAATATCACAAAACCCGAATCAACAGGTTGCTTGCCGATTTCTTCCTTAGCCGATTTCTCTTAAACCAAAATCCTGAAACTTTAAATCCTCTCTTGTCGATTCCATCTTAGATCGAACCTTACTCATTTGTTATTTTGGAAACCGATATCAAGGTACAATCCATTCTCTTCTTCTTTCATCTACTTTTCATTCAAAAACTGAAACTCTCTTCTTTAAACCGAAACCCCTCCTTTCTTGGTGTTGTTTAACTTCTTAGATCTATTTCTTTGCGGATTGATTAGATCGAGTGTGGATCTGGCCGTAGAGTGGTGAAAATAACCTCTAAGCAATTTTGGTGGTAAGTACTCAGATCTCATCTTCCATATTCTTACGAAATAGGAAAAGTCGAAAAACCCCTGAATCCTTAGAGTAACTGTCGATTTTGGCCAGGGCTTATATTAGTCTTCTCATTCAGTTTCTTATATGCTAGTGTGGCATAGAGGTTGTCTATCAAGGAGTATTGGAGGCTAGGACTACTGGAGCGATCTAGATCTAGATCTAGTTATTGTTTTCGGCAAAGCTAAGTATTCAAGAGCCTTAGATGATGATTGGCCGAATATGGTAAGTTGATAGTTAGATTGGTTTCGTGGATTTGTAGTTAACAGTGTGATCTAAACGACTGTAGGTTGATCGTTCGAGGGATTCCTGCAAATCTCGCAAATCAGATGTCTAATCGACACCAATAGTAGACTAGATCGGTAAAAGTCGAAAAGCTAAAATGCCGAAACTTTGGCATTTCAAGGGCTTTCGAGCGTGCGAATGCTCGTGGGTCGGTTAAAACATTAAAATCCATAATCGCAAACCGTAAGAGGACTGTGTGCACGTTTTCGTGCACGTTGGTGATTTTGGGCCTTGAAGGGCCAAATTTGGGCCCAATGGGCTTACGGGCCCATATGGGTGAAATGGAGCGATAAGTTTAATCTGGTAGTTGGACGGTTAATGCTGCTTATACGAACATAAAATTTTGGCTTAGTGGGCCGTAATAGTTAATGGACACCGTAGGGCCCATTAGGGGTTTTAAGGCCCGATAACTCTAAGTTGATAAAATGGGCTAAACAAGTTACTTAGATAACATTTGGACAGTAACAAACTGTAATGAGCATGAAACCCTAAAAACTGGCAAATTTTTTGAAATACCCCTTAAGGGTGGAAAATTATGTTTTGCCCCTAGGTGCTAAAAGACCATTATACCCCTAGGGTTAAATTGATTGAAATGCATGCTAAATATTGTCTGTTCACTGTATGCCATGTCATAATATGCGCTGTTGCATAGGATTGGGTTTTGGATGGAGGAAGTGCTAAGTGGGAATGCCACGTTTACTATTAGGGGCTTTGCCTCATTTTACTGTTAGTGGCTTGGCAACGTTATCTGATTAAGCAGCCATACTGCGACTGTGGTGTGTAGGGCTGGGTGGGTCGAGTTCTTCCCCACATGGTGTGTAGGGCTGGTACAGTGGTGTGTAGGGCTGGATTGGGCTGGGCTTTGCATACATGCATAATTACTGTTCTGTTACTGTAATGGGCCTAAGGGCTACACTGATTTCTGAATAGGGCTAAGGCCCAATTTATCTTTGCTTACTGAATAGGGCTAAGGCCCAGTTAATACTGTATCTAAATAGGGCTTAGGCCCAGTTAAGCTTGAACTGATTTGGGCTCTGGTTGGGTCTAGCTTACACACTAAGTTTTCCGAACTCACCCCCTTTCCTTTCATCTATGCAGGTGAGGCCCAAACTTAGTGGACTTGGAGCTGGAGGGATTCGGAGTGGCCACGAGAACTGCACTTGGTTAATTTTTCTCAAATTACTTATTTCAGTATTTTTCTTTAATTTATAATCTTTTGGGGTTTAAATTTGTAATAAGGCCGCTCATTGGTTATTTTTCTTATGTAGGTTTTTAATTATTAAATTACTACTTGTTCAAATTGATAGAATTAGGCTGCGCGGGTTTTAAATTCCAAATGAATCAATGTTTTCAAAATATGTCACATGTATCAAATGGATAACTTAACAACAAATAAGATCTTCTAAAGAAATAAACTCTAAATTGGTAGTAGAAGGACTTTCATAAATTGAATGACTTCTTTTCTTTCAAAACTCTTAACAATGATTTTGCAAATTTCCCCTAAACGTATTAATTAAAGAATGAGGTATAAGTCATCGTCCATGTGACACACCAGACTTGGCCGTAACGTCTTGGTCAGGTCTGGGGTGTTACATTTAGTGGTATCAGAGCCCGGTTGCAACAACTCGGCTATGGGTCAGGTCCAAATGTTTCCATAAAATTAAAAATCAAGGCCCAAGAAGGGTATTTTTGTAAATCAGTTTCGGGAAACTTATTAGAAAACCTTTTCAAATTTATTTTCTTATACTTATTTTATTTGGTGTTTTACTTTAAAGACAAAGTTTAGTCTTACCGAAATTTTACCTAAAATTGGGCTTTCTAAAATCTGATTTCTAAAGAGTGGCACACCGAATCTCCAGCACCAAGTCTGTAAGTATTTCTATTATACTGTACCTTACTGTTATATTACTGTAGATAGTACTGAGACCCTACTGAGATTCTATAGTTAGGGTAATAATGAAAACTTTAGAAGACTGAGACTGTAGCTAGGCTACGATTCTGCGAAAACAAACTCTAAAACCTTATCTGTGCATAAGACATCTGTAATAAACACTGAAATACGGAACTAATGCATAAAATTTGTAACCAGATAATTCGATATGAGTACGAAGGCAACTCGTGGATGAGGCCGTGTACGTGGCCGAGGTAGTGTACAAGCTGGGTCTTCATCTTTGGGACATATGCCAGCTGAGGAGGCACGAGCACCGTCAGCGACTGAGATTGGATCGTATGATCGGGCTACAGGGGACGACGCTTTGTCCTAAGCAATGTTAAGGGTTCTAGAAAGTGTCACTGGAGCAAGTACTGGGATTGTAAATAGGGGATCTATTTCTAAGTGACTTCAGGCTAACTGAGCGAAGATTTTCAGGGGCATATCTGGAGTAGCACCAAATGTGGCTGAATACTGGTTGGCGGCCATGGAGCAGATCATGGACAATCTGGATTGCTCAGTAGAGCAGAAACTAAAAGGAGAGGTATCTCTACTACGAGAAGAGGCGTACCAGTGGTGGATCACTGTGAGGGATAGTACCCCAACTGAGCGGGTAACCTGGGAGCTGTTTAAAACGGCCTTCAAAGGGAAGTACGTTGGGGTGAGCTATGTGGACGCCCGAAGGAAGGAATTTCTGAACCTGGCCCAGGGTAACAAGTCTGTTGCTGAGTACGAGGCCGAGTTCTTAAGGTTGAGCTAGTACGCTAGTGGGATAGTTACTACTGAGTATGAACGTAGGGTTCGATTTGAGGATGGCCCTAGGGATAAGCTTAGGGTGCTGATAGCTCCATAGAGGGAGCGTGACTTTGCTGCCTTAGTGAAAAAGGCTAAGATAGCCGAGAAGGTGAAACAAACTGAATGGTAGAACTATGAGAAGGATCAAAATTGATTCAAGAGGGATTCTGACCCTCGGGTGCTGCGGGTAGAAATGTTAAAAGAGCTAGAGTGGATGAACCGGTTCGAGCAGTTCTAGTGAATGCAGTGAGACCGTAGGCTTGTGGAGATTGTGGTAGAGTACATCTGGGTGAGTGCTGGAAGCGTACTGGGGCTTGTTTCTAGTGTGGATCCAAGGAGCATAGAGTTAAGGACTGTCCTCAGAGGCTAGCTCAGGCACAAGCTGCTGAATAAATAGTTGCTCAACTAGTGCGAGGTGGACCACTACCGCCGAGAGACCGTGGTCAAGGAAGGGGTGGCAACGAAAATGGTCGTGGACGTGGAGCACCTAGCTGGGGTGCTGGAAATGCTGAGGCTCGTCAGCCAGCGTTGGTGTATGCTGCTCGTTGCCGAGAGGAGGGTGACGTACCTAACGTCATAACTGGTACATTTTTTATTTCTAGCATGCCATACACTACCTTGATAGATGTTGGTTTTACCCATCTGTATGTTGCATCTAATATATCTGGCTCGTTGGGTGTGCACTCTGAGGAAATTGTGAGTGAGGTAACTGTGATAAGTTCACTAGATCACTCGGTTAGGGTAGACAAACTCTATAGAAATGTGCCTTTAGAGACTCAAGGTAGGATTTTCTCTGTGGACTTAATGGAGCTATCGTTTGGAGAATTCGATCTCATCTTGGGAATGCACTGGCTTGCTAAGCATAAGGCTACTCTGGATTGTGCTGCTAAACGGATGGTGTTAAAGACTACAGAGGATGACGAGGTGATGGTTATAGGGGAGCGAATGGACTACTTGTCTAATGTTGTTTCTACCTTGAGGGCTAAGAAGCTGATTCGCAAGGGTTGCAAGGAGTATTTGGCATATGTGAGTCAGACGGAGGCTGAGGGTTTGACTGTTGAGAAGGTTAGAACTGTCAAGGAATTTCAAGATGTCTTTCCTGAGGAGCTTCCTAGGTTGCCTCCAAAACGTGAAGTCAAATTTGGAATCGACTTGTTGCCTGGAACGGCTCCAGTGTCCATCGTACCTTATAGGATGGCACTAAATGAGTTGGTGGAGTTGTTAGCGGAAATCCAAGAGTTGTTGGACAGAGGTTTTATTAGGCCGAATGTGTCTCCATGGGGAGCACTAGTACTATTCAAGAAGAAGAAGGGTGGGACGATGCGTATGTGCATCGATTATCGCCAGCTAAACAAACTGACGATTAAGAATAAATACCATTTGCCAATGATCAATGATCTGTTTGACCAGCTTAGAGGAGCTTTGGTATTTTCCAATATCGATCTTCGATCTGGATATCATCAGCTAAGGGTCAAAGAGGTGGATATTCATATGACAGCATTCAGAACTTGATATGGTCATTACGAGTTTCTGGTAATGCTGTTTGGATTGACGAATGCACCTACGGCTTTCGTGGATTTGATGAATCGGGTATTCCAACCTTACTTGGATCAATTCATAGTCGTCTTCATCGACGATATTCTAGTGTATTTGGAAACTAAGGAGAAGCATGATGAGCATCTCCATATTGTTCTGCAAGTGTTGAGGAAGAAACAATCTATGCAAAATTCAGCAAGGGTGAATTTTGGTTGCGAGAAGTGACATTTTTAGGTCACTTTGTTTCAGCTGAGGGGACTAGGGTGGATCCTCAGAAAATTGAAGCAATTTTAGATTGGAAGCCACTAAGATCTGTATCAGAAATTTAGAGTTTTCTGGGTTTGGCAGGGTACTACAGAAGGTTTGTAGAAGGATTCTCTTTAATTGCTGCATCGTTAACAAAACTTTTGAGGAAGGGAGTACCGTTCGTATGGACTGAGAAACAGCTAGAGGCTTTTGAGCAGTTAAAGAAAGTTCTGACTGAGGTGCCAGTGTTGGTTCAACCGGAGTCTGGGAAGGATTTCACCGTATACAGTGATGCGTCGCATGTTGGTTTGGGCTATGTATTGATGCAAGAGGGTAAGGTGGTGGCTTACGCATTGCAACAGCTTAAGCCTCACGAAGCAAACTACCCTACGCATGATCTAGAGTTGGCAGCGATTATTTTTGCATTAAAAATTTAGAGGCACTATTTGCAGGGAGAGAAGTGTATTATATTCACAGACCATAAGAGTCTCAAGTATTTGTTGACTCAGAAGGAGTTGAACTTTAGGCAACGAAGATGGATAGAGCTGCTTAAGGATTACGACTGTTCTATTGAGTATCACCTAGACAAAGCGAATGTAGTGGCTGATGCACTGAACCGAAGAGCTATAACTGAGTTGAGAGCAATGTTTGCTCGTCTGAGTCTATATGACGATGGTAGCTTGTTAGCAAAATTACAAGTGAGACTAACCTGGATTAAGCAGATTAAAGAGAAGCAGTTAAAGGATGACTCACTAGTTCCTCGATTCCAACAAGCTGAGAATGATGAGACTTCTGATTTTGGACTAAATAGTGAAGGAGTTCTGTGCTTTTGAGGAAGAGTTTGCATTCTGAAGGACTCTGACCTGAGGTAGTCAATTCTGAAAGAGGCTCATGGTGGACCTTGTGCCATGCATCCTGGAGGAAATAAGTTGTATCGAGACTTACGAGAGTTGTATTGGCTGCCTGGACTTAAACGTGAAGTAACGGAATTCGTGGGTAAGTGTCTGACATGGCAGCAAGTGAAAGTTGAGCATCAACTGCCTTCTGGACTTCTACAGCCGGTGAGGATTCCACTTTGGAAGTGGGAGAGGGTAACCATGGATTTTGTGAGGGGACTACCCTTGACACCTACCAGGAAAGACTCAGTTTGGGTGATTGTGGATAGATTAACGAAATCTGCTCATTTCATACTTGTTCGAACTGATTACTCACTTCAAAAGTTGGCCAAGTTGTATGTGGCGGAGATAGTGTGACTTTATGGAGTGCCAGTTTCGATAATTTCTAATTGGGATCCTAGGTTTACATCTCGATTCTAGCAAAATTTTCTTGAGTTGTTGGGTACGTGGTTGGACTTCAGCACTGCTTTTCATCCCCAGGCAGATGGATAGTCAGAAAGGGTTATTTAGGTTTTGGAGGACATGTTGAGGGGTTATGTTATCGATTTCAGAGGTAGTTGGGAGGATTACTTGCCATTAGCGGAGTTTTCTTATAATAACAACTATCAAGCAAGTATTCAAATGGCTCCATATGAGGCGCTATATGGGCGAAGGTGTCGTACGCCCACTTGTTGGACGGAGTTGGGAGAACGTCAGGCTCTTGGGCCAGAGTTGGAAGAAGATATTAAGGTTTGGTAAGAAGGGCAAGATTAGTCTGCAGTTTATCGGGCCTTACCAAATTCTCAAACGAGTGGGCCCGATAGCTTATCAACTGGAACTACCTCCGGAGCTGGATAGGATTCATGATGTTTTTCATGTCTCTATGTTGAGACGGTATCAATCTGATCCTTCTTATGTCATACGAGTGGAAGGAATTAAGGTGAACATCGACTTGACTTTTGAAGAAGAACCTATGCAAATTCTGGACCGAGATGTCAAAGTGTTAAGGAAGAAGTCAGTTCCTCTAGTGAAAGTACTTTGGCGCAATCATGGCAGAGAAGAGGCTACGTGGGAGCCAGAAGAGGCGATTTCTCAATAATGCCCTCACCTGTTTGAACCAGGTAAATTTTGAGGCCGAAATTTCTTTAAGGGGGTAGAGTTGTAACACCCTAATTTTTTAAATTTTCGGGATTTTGTGTAAATTTAATTTTTACTTGTTTGGATGTATTAATTTATGCTTTGAGTATGTTAGTGGGCCTTTAGAAGGCCCAAGCTTAAGTTGAAACCCGGTAGAATTTTAAAATTTTAGATTTAAGGGAGAAGGGGCCTTAACTAAGTGGGCTTTTAAAAAATATTGGTAATTTAAGACTCAAGATGGCTTGTGGTAAGGTGGCAATGTAACGCCACTTAAGAGATAAGGGAGTGGCATGTTGAAGCTGTGCAAGGGCTTAGGTTCAAGTCTCTTGGTAAGCAAAGTGGGGTTTTATTTTTTTAATGCTTGTGCAAGGCATGTGATGGACTCCAAGTGAAACTCTGCTAGGAAGAGTTTAAGGTGGTCATGGGATTGAATCAAGGAGGGATAGGGGGAGAAAATCTAGGAATTCTGAATGGGGGCAAGTGGTGGCCAATTGCAAGGGTCTTGGAAGAGCAAATTCGGCAATTGGGTGGCGAACTTGCATTTTCGACAAGTGTAGCTTTAGTGTGCCGAATGTCCTCTTTGGTTCTTTTTCAGGATTTGTTTTGAGTCAAGTTTTAGTGCTGATTAGGTAAGTCACAAGGGGTTCCATTCTTTGTTCTTTCTTTTCCTCCTCTCTTATATCTAAAATCTGAAAACAAGATCTATAAACCACTTTTGTGCCGTTTTACCCAAAGAGCTGAGCCTTCCATCACTTCTCTTCCCAAACCGAATCAATCATCCTCTTTCTCACTTTCTTCATCTTCTTGTTTCTCCCTTCTCTTTTTCTCTTCTCAATCAATTAAACTTGTTTCCCTAAAATCTCCTCTTGCTGAGTTTCACTTTGGCTGAATATCACAAAACCCGAATCAACAGGTTGCTTGCCGATTTCTTCCTTGGCCAATTTCTCTTAAACCAACATCCTGAAACTTTAAATCCTCTCTTGTCGATTCCATCTTAGACCGAACCTTACTCATTTGTTATTTTGGAAATCAATATCAAGGTACAATCCTTTCTCTTCTTCTTTCATCTACTTTTCATTCAAAAACTGAAACTCTCTTCTTTAAACTGAAACCCCTTCTTTTTTGGTGTTGTTTAACTTCTTAGATCTATTTCTTTGCAGATCGATTAGATCGAGTGTGGATCTGGCCGTGGAGTGGTGAAAATAACCTCTAAGCAATTTTAGTGGTAAGTGCTCGGATCTCATCTTCCATATTCTTGTGAAATAGGAAAAGCTGAAAAACCCCTACATCCTTAGGGTAACTGTCGATTTTGGCTAGGGCTTATATTAGTCTTCTCATTCGGTTTCTTATGTGCTAGTGTGGCATAGAGGTTGTCTATCGAGGAGTATTGGAGGCTAGGACTGCTGGAGCCCCAAACTTAGTGGGCTTTGAGCTGGAGGGATTCGGAGTGGCCACGAGAACTGCACTTGGTTAATTTTTCTCAAATTACTTATTTCAGTATTCTTCTTTAATTTATAATCTTTTGGGGTTTAAATTTGTAATAAGGTCGCTCATTGGTTATTTTTCTTATGTGGGTTTTTAATTATTAAATTACTACTTGTTCAAATTGATAGAATTAGGCTGCGCGGGTTTTAAATTCCAAATGAATCAACGTTTTCAAAATATGTCACACGCATCAAATGGATAACTTAACAACAAATAAGAACTTCTAAAGAAATAAACTCTAAAGTAGTAGTAGAAGGACTTTTATAAATTGAATGACTTCTTTTCTTTCACAACTCTTAACAACGATTTTGCAAATTTCCCCTAAATGTATTAATTAAAGAATGAGGTATAATTCATCGTCCATGTGACACATCTGGGGTGTTGCAAATAGCTTACGGCTAAAAGAAAGAAGAGAATTAAAAAAAGAAAAATGAAGGGGGAGAAGAGAAAGATGTATTCAGCTCAAGAAAAAGAATACCAAAACCGAAAGACTTCAGTGGAGGAAAAATATTCGGCCTAGAAAGCAAAAATTAAGAAGGGAAGCAAACATTGAGAAAAAAAGAGAGAGCAGAAAAGGGAGTCACTAATTTGAAAGCAAGGCAAAACTGAGAGGGAAAGCACAAGGAAAAATTCACCAAAACCCGGGATAAAGTTCAACCAAAACCCTACTCACTCCCTCAAACACTCAAAGACCAAATTCAACATGCCCTCACTAGTCAACTACAGCTCCAACACTCCCACAATTCAAATTTTCCTTGATTTTCTCCTAACATCCCAGATTAACTCCTCAAATCTCTCCTCAAGTTTCTCCATGACTAATCCAAACTCCACCACTCAACAGTGTTTGGGTCAAACTCCACTACACACAGAGCAAAGAAGTAAAATAAATACTCCTTTGTGCGAAGCATAACTCAAACCCAAGCTCCTTAGAAGCAATAACATGCCACTACCATTGGACCATCAGGCCCTTTTGTGTCAAATTTTAAACACAATAATTTAAAAGGCTACCTGCTAAAGTCAGGGGTCCTTCAAGTAAGAAAAAAAAAACAAAAATTTTTCATAAGCCAAGGCTTGAACCCAAGGCTTCTGAGAGACTCCCAAACACTCCTAAATCACTTAGCCACTAAAGCAAATATGCAATTGTGCCAACATACATACATTAAAGACTTAGATTTTTAGGGCGTTACAATTGAATAGAACAAAATACAATACGTAGCATACGTCAATAACATTTGAATATGTCATGCACATGATGCAATGCAAAAAGGTTCTTACCCATAACATTTGCTACATACTACGAGTTCCCTATAACCCATCATCCGAACTCCAAAAAATTTATGGGCTTAAGCACGTTGTGGTTAAACCACTAATAACAATATGTAGAAGATTCTGCCAGTAAAAATTATAGACAAGCTACCAATAAAAATGCAATAAATTGCCATTCCCCTCGGTACTTCAGGTGCAGGGCACTAACTACGAATAATGCGGACTTAATATGCCAATGATACTCCATGAAACTCCTCCGTCAACAATAAGATCCCAACCCAATACATATGCAATATGTCACACAATCTTATACATAATCTGTAACACCCCAAACCTAGCCTAAACATTATGGCCAAATGTGGTGTGTCACATCACCTAGAACTAATCCACGTTGCCTAGTTACTAAGTTTAAGGTGAGCTTTGTAAAAACGATATTTAGGTTTTAGGAGAAATTCCCAGTTTGTTTGATGACCGTTCTAGTCTCTGCCAGTTATTAAAAGATTTGCTTTTTATCTACAACTTGGTTAATCGATTGAGTTGTGCCATTAATTTTGAAAACGTTGGATTAAGTTTGAAAAATTGTGTAAACATATTCAGGATAATCAAGTGAAGAATGAATAAGTTATAAAAAAAAACCCAAAAACATAATTAAAGCAGCCTTATTACAAACCCAAAAATTAAAAACAAAAACGAGTAATTAAAAATAATGAAATAGATAAAATAAGTTTAGAATCATAAACACAGTCTTCGTGGCCACTCTGAATCCCTCCCAGCTCCAAGTCCACAAATTAGGGCTCACCTGCAAGGATGGAAAGAAAAGAGTGAGTTTAGAAAACTCAGTGCATGCAGAGGTCCATCCAAAGCCCAAGTCAGCTCAAGCCCACTGGGCCTGAGCCCAATCCAGTCTCAGTATCAACTGGGCCAAAGCCCTATTCAATTCCAATTACTAGGCCGAAGTCCTATTCAGTTACAGATATTGGGCCGAAGCCCTATTCAGTTACAGATACTAGGCTGAAGCCCCATTCAGTTACAGATACTGGGCCGAAGCCCTATTCGGATAACAGTACGGCCCATAGGCCCAATACAGATACAGAACAGATAAATAGCATGAATGCAAGCCCATCACATGTGGGGAGACTACTCAACCCACCCAACCGCTACACACCACACCATGTGGGGAATAACTCGACCCACCCAGCCCACACACCACAGTCGCAGCATGGCTGCTCAGATATCCTGGCCAAGCCACTAACAGTATAAGGAGGCAAAGCCCCTTTTCAGTAATACGAGGCATAGCCCCTTTCAGTAAACATGGGAATGCCACTCACACTTCCTCCATCAATAACCCAATCCCATGCAACAAATGGACATTATATGGCATACAGTAAACAGAATCAGTCAGTCATACATTTCAGACAAATTTAGCCCTAGTGGTATAACAGTCATTTACACCTAGGGATAAAATGGTAATTTCTCACCCTCAAGGGGTATTTTAGTAACTTTATCAGTTTTTAGGGATTTCATGCATACTGCAGTCACTACTAATCCATTTTTTGTCACAGTAGTCTATTTAACTTGTTTTAACAGTTTTAGCTATTGGGCGCTAAAAACCCCTAATGGACCCTACAGTGTCTATTGGCTACTTAAGCCCATTTAGTCCAAGTTTTATATTCAGTTACTAGTTTTAGCAGTTTCGACCCTACCGTCTATCAGAATACCTTTAATGCCTATTTTTACCCATATGGGCTCGAAAGCCCATTGGGCCCACATTCGACCTATCGAGGCCCAACTTACCGAGACGCACGAAATTGTGCACCTAACCAACTTACTACTCGCGATTACAGATCCATCGAATTCCAACAGACTTGTGAGTGTTCGCATGCTCACAAGCCCATGAAATACCAAAACTTTGGCATTTCGGCTTTTCGGCTTTTACCGATTTGAACTATGAAAGGGTGTTCGATACACACACCTGTTTTGTGATTCCACCGGTAAGATCTCCTATGCGATTTCCCCCTACAATTGACCACTTAACCGATTAGACCATGAATCCATGAAAAACTGATGTAGGAATTCCTTACCATATTCGGCCAATGCCCCTAATGGCCATGAAGTCTTACCTCTGTTGACTTAGATCCATTAAGTCTAGATCTGGTTGTACCAACATCCTCGATTTCCAATACTCCTTGCTTGATCACCTCTTTTGCCAACTAGCACACATAAGAACCGAATATAACATTGAAACCACCCTTAAGGCAAGTCGACAGCCTCCTTAAAGGGTTAGGGGGTGTTCGGCTAATCCAGAGTTCCCAGAAAGATTGAATAAAGGTTTCGATACTTACCATGAGATCTACTTGTTCTCCAACCACCTTTCTATCTCAGACCTACTATCGTTCTACTCCAAAACACAACTAGAGAAAGGATCACCACGATTTTGGCTTTTGAATCTATACCTAAGTATTCTTGTCGACTTAGTAAAAGAATAAGTGAAGCGAATCGATAGAAAGAAGAGATGGAAGATTAGGGATTAGGCTTTTTGAAAGATTCAAGAAAAAGAATGGTAAAAGAAAAAGATTAGGGATTTCGGTAAAAGAGGTAATCGGCAATGCTATGGGTTTGGCTTTTAATGGTTGTCGACAGAAGTTTGAAAGAAAAGGGGGAAGGAGTAGATCGATTCAGCTTTGAAGAAAAGGTGATGGGGTGGAATCGATTTAAAGGTGCAAAAAGAAGAGAAGAAGAAGATTGGAAGAGAAAGAAAAGGAGAAGGGAGGAGTAGATTTGGCTTTGAAGAAGAAATCGGCAAGAGAGCTTTTGCTGGTAGGTTTCGGCTTTTTGGGATAGAAAGAAAGAAAAGAAAGAGGCAAGGGAACACTAGCCTTACTATACCTAATTCGTCAATAGAGAAGGAGGCTCAAACACCTAAAGAAATCGGCACAAAACTCAATAATGCTGAAAATACTAAACCTAAAGCTAGATGCCGTAATTGCAATACCATGAGTCCCTTAGCCGACCATTGCTTCTCAAATTCAAACATTCCTAAAATCTCTCCTTGATCTACTCTCATGAGCAATTCAAACTCTTCTCAACAGAGTTTCACTTGAGTGCTACCACTTGACCAACACATGCACACAAAAATAAAAGTACCATAAGCTTACCTTGTGACTTGAACCCTGGACCTAGAATACCATCCCACATGAAACTTTTTTAGGAGCTTAGTGGTGGCACCTTGCCACTTTGCCAAGGCCCTCTTTGTGACAAATTCTACCAAGTTTTTCTTAAGAGCCCATTTAACCAAGTTCCCCCTTCACTTAAAATCCATACTTTGATAATTTTGCCAGGTTTTAACTTGAGTTTGGGCCTCCTAAAGGCCCACTAACATACTTAAACACATATTTAACAATCACAACACTAAAAATTCAAGTTTTCACCAAAATCACAATAAACTCGAAAAAGTGCCAAAAATCAGGGTGTTACATAATCATATCTCAATACTTTTCATATTCATTTGACATGCTCAGCATGTCCTCAATAATCACATACTTTCAATAAATGGAAATAGTGTTCCAAAATTTCAAATTACCATTGTGTTGGTATCAATCAATATTGTTCAATTTCACATACTTTATAGATTTTCATTGTGCATAAATAATAGCCTATTCAGTACACAATATAATAAATATCTCATGTGTTTAAATCATACATAAGCTTAATATCTCAACACATTATACCATTAATTCAAACATTCTCATATCTTACAACTCAAATATGCAATTACAAACTCAATCAAGCATTCATACTATCAAACTAGCAATTTTGCCAACATGTCAATCTTTTAAGGCTCGAATCATACCTGGTTCGGCCACTCACAAAATCAATAATTTTGCTATTAAGCTAATCCAATCAGCAAGCTAATTTATCAAATATAACATGATATCTAACATTTTCAAACAATTTTATAAGTTTAGGACCAACACCTTATTTTTTGTTTACTTACAGCACACTAGTGAATCTTCCCATTTTCTTTAATAATTCCCTAAACGAACCAAAACCAAAATATAGTGTAAATTTATCAATTTACCATTAAAGTAACCCCCAAAAACCCACTTATGTTTTCAAACCAACCGTTGAAATTATAACTATTTTATGAATCTAAACAAATTAGATCCCTTACACTGTATCGATGTGAACCGTACGCACAATCGTTCTTCGCCTTTACGGATGATTTGGGGTGTTTAGGTCAGCACCTAATTCAATAATATACTGAAAAATTAGTAGCTAATTAATCATTAAATTCCTTAATTTAATCAATTCATAACCTTTACCTAACAACTATGTCAAAATAACAAACTAGTTACCCTTAATTGCACTTACAATTCACGATTTGTGGGTTTCGAATGGCCAATCGATCAAGAACATTTGTACCTAATTGAAATGGCTGTAAAATATGATTATGAGGGTTCAAGAACTCAAATTAAGGCTAGAAGAATATAAGCAAGAACCAAGAAGCAAAACAACCCCCTTTCTTGCACATAGGCACAAGCACCACCACCCATGGTGGCCAAAATTAGGGCTAAATTTTAAAACGGTTTGAGATCTCATTAAAATCTGGAAAAATACCTTTAAAATCATTTAAAATTCCCCAACTTCCAATTCTAGAAATTTTGGTTTTTAATTGACAAGATTAATCAAGAAATTGAAGAAAAAAGAGACCTTACTTGTAACGCCCCAGATTTTGAGCCTAGAAGAGATGGGCTCTGTGTCTCGAAAAATTGGATTTTTGTTGTACAAATAAAAGAAACTATTATAAATCACATGTTTAGTTTAGTGGTTTAGTGATTTAGGGAGAGTTGGGAGTGTTGGAAAAGTCCGGGGTTCAAACTAGGACTTTAGCGAAAATTTTGGTTTTTACCCTTAGGTGAGGTAGGTTTTAGTTGGAAGGCTTTAAAAATATTTTTGGTTAAAAGATAGCACAGGGAAGTAGGTGGTCTGGTGGCTAGGGGCATTGCTAGCAAGCTTGTGGTTAGGGGTTCAAGTCCTGGCCTTGGTAAAAATTTTGTTGTGCATATGTTAGTATGAAGGCCAGCATTTAAGCCTTATAATTAGTTGGGGTTAATTCACAACACAAGGGTGCGCTTGGCCCAATGGTATGATAGTGCTAGGAGTAAGGATAGGTGCAGGGTTCAAGTCACAGCATGCGCAAAAATGTTGGATTTTTTTAAGGCAACCTGGACTGTGGTAGATAAGCCTTATAATTAATTGGGGAAAAAACGACACAAATATGGTAGGTGGCGTGGTGGTAAGGGACGTTTAGAGCAGTCATGAGAATAAAGATTCGAATCTAGTTCGCAGCAATGTTTCTAGAATTTTTTTTAGAATAACCTGGTTGTGCGTTAATAGGCTTTAAAAGGAGTTGAGGATGGGATATATCACAAATTAGCCAGTGTTGTAGTGGCAGGAGCATGCTGTGGGTGTTGAAGGGGCGCGGGTTCGAATCGCAGGTCAGGCAATGTTTTGGTTTTTATTTTAAGGAAACTGTGGCTTCAGTAAGTAAGCCTTAAAATTAATTGTGACCGAAATATAGTACAAGAAGAGCTTCGGTACAGTGGCCAGTAGCATGTTGAGGGACTTGGAGGGCTGGAGATTGAGCAGTCCTAGGCGTAAAAGGAGTTATAATTTTGCTGCTACGCAAAGAAAGAATTTGTGTTTGAATGAAACACCATTGCTGCTCGGGGGAAAGAATTTGAAGTGAGCCAATCGTTGGGGGATAAGGATAAGGCTGGTATGAATTTGGATTAAGAAGGAATTTAATTTGGTGATAAAGTTTCAGCCGAATGAGGGTTAAGGAAATTCAATTTTTGTAATAGCTTTAAGGTGCCGATTGGAAAGAAAAGCACCTATTGTTCCATTTATTTTTGTTGCATATCTTTGGGGAAATTTTCCAATTCTCTTGATTGATATTTTCTTCCTTTCCCAATGCTGAAATAGTGAAAAAAATATTGGGTTCTCTTTTTGTATTTTCATTTGTTTTTCTTTTTTCTTTTTGCCTTGGTCGAATACATACCCACCCCTTTTCTTTTACAATTTGATCAAAGCAATCTTTTTCCTCAGTTACTTAGCCGAATATTCATTCTCTCCCTCTCTCAAATCTTTTATTCTCCTCGTGTTGGCTAAATCTTCTAGGGCCAGCTATTGCCAAAACTCATTTGGCCGATTGATAAGGGTAAGTTTTAATCACTTTATTATCTTATTCTAAGCCAAATTTCTTTGACCCTGTTATCAAGCTTTGATTTTATTTTCCTCACTTATCAATGGGGAATTGTGTACTTGGTTCGTTTCTAGAATTTACGGTGAGCAAAAGGGGGATCTAGTAAAGTGTCAGTGAAGATACCGACTGAGTATGAGAGTGTAACCACTACTCCCAAGTTTAACTGACGTAAGGTGTCGGCGGTTCGAGACTCTCTGCCTGGATGCAGAAGAGGGGCTACAACGGACCTCAAATTACATAGGTAAATCGCAGTCGATCAAGGCAAGTAGATTTGGCCGTCAGTAAGTGAGTATAGTGGATTTATTTTGAATTAATGGGTAGTGACTACTGAAGTATAATATTTGAATATAGGTTCTGGCAATTATGAGTATTTAGTACTCCAGATGATAAGGTGTGTACTTCTAACCTATGTTTGATTGTTTGATATAAAGCCGAAGGTGTGTACACACACTTCACACATACAATAGATCGGTAAATCCCGAAATGCCGAAAAGCCGAAATGCAAAAAAGCCGAAGGTTTGGCTATGGTAGTCTTCCAAGTGCGCGAACACTTGTATGAGGGTAATCGATACAATACCAGAGACCCCATGAGCGATCTCATGGACTTGGGTCACATTTTGGCCAACTGGGCCGGAATGGGCTAAATGGGCCCGACAGGCTCGTGGGCCCAGATAAGCAAAAATTAGTAGAATGTTAATAAGTGATGAGCAGATTAAGTTGGTTGTATGGCTTGGATTAGATTTAGGCCTGACGGGCCGTATAAATGTGACTGGGCCTAGTGGGCCATATAAAGGTGATTAAGCCCAATGGACTATTCGAATGTATGTGGACTATATAGGGTTAGGTAATGGACTTTTAGGCATAGTAGCTAATTATTACTTAAGGAGACATAAAACTTAATTAACCAATTAAGTGTAACTAGGGACAAGTCATAAGGTTAAAGTGTGGCAATAGGTATATGCATGTCTAGGATTGGATCTAGGGAGAGCTTGGTACTTAAGCGGTCTTAATGACTCACCTCCTCTTCTCTGGAATCCTACCTGGTCCATAGTATCTGTTCACTTTAGCTAACAGGAACTTGTTGACGACACAAGGTACGTAATTAGACCCATGGTGTTAAGAAATTACTGAAATACCCTTGTAGGGTAGAATTACTAAAGTACCCCTATGGGGCAACATTACTGAGATAACCTTGACTTGTAAATTATAGAAAAACCCTTAGTTTGCAAAATTACCAAAATGCCCCTGGTTTGTGGATTCACCTAAAACACTCTTGTAGGATGAAATGACTAAAATACCCTTATGTGTTATGAGTAAGGCTTATGTATGTTATATATTTTCTATTGCATTCAGGTATCATTATATTGCTTATGGGTCGGGATTATGTGTAACAGCCAAACCTAGCCCAGACGTTATTGCCAGATCTGGTGAGTCACATGGATAGTTATTTGCACCTCGTACTTCATTTCATGATTTTAGGTTGACTTAGCAAAACCATTTCCATTGTGTTTTGAGAAAAATAGAAGGTTATTTAATTTATTAAAAATCCTATCCACTATCAGTTTGGAGTTTACTTTTTAAAAGATCTTATTAGCGAGTCTTTGCCATTAAGTTATCCACTTGTCACGTAGAGAAAGTTTTGAAAACGTTTGTTATTTGAAATAAAAATCCGCACAGCCTTAGTCTAACTTTAACAAGTAATAAATAAATAATTAAAACCAAATAAAAATAAATACTGAGCGGCCTTATTACAGATTAAAACCCAAAAGAAATTAAGGAATACTAAAATAAAGTAAATTTAAGAAAAATATAAAACTGGAACGTGGCCACTTCGAATCCCTCACAGCTCCAAGTCCTCTAAAGTTGGGGTTCACCTGCATGGATGAAAAAAAAGGGGTGAGTTTGTGAAAACTCAATGTGTAAGCTCACCCAACTAGAGTCAAGATCAGTTCAAGCTCAAACTGGGCCGAAGCCCTATTCAAGTACAGTGATAACTAGGCCTTAACCCTATTCAGAAAATAGTGATAACTAGGCCTTAGCCCTATTCAAAAAATAGTGTGAGCCTTAGGCCCATTACAGTAACAGATCAGAATATTATGCATGTATGCAAAGCCCAAGCCCAATCCATCCCTACGCACCACCCGTACCAGCTTTTCACACCATGTGGGGAATAACTCAACCCACCCAGCCCTACACACCACAATCGCAGTACAGCTGCTTAATCAGAGATTATGGCCAAGCCACCAGAACAATAATATAAGGCAGAGCCTCTAACAGTATACGTGGCATTGCCACTTAAGCACTTCCTCCATCAAAATAACCCAAATCTCATGCAACAGAATATGTTATGATATGGCATACAAAGTAATAGATATAATAGCATGCAGATCAAACAACTTAACCCTAGGGGTAAAATGGTCTTTCAGTACCTAGGGGTAAAATAGTAATTTTCCACCCTTAAGGGGTAATTCAGCTATTTTCTAGATTTTAGGGTTTCATGCTCATTACAGTCTACTAATAGACCTATCATTGTCCAAGTAACTTATTTAGCCCATTTCACTATTACAGAGTCATCGGGCCCTAAAACCCCTAATGGGCCCGACGGAGTTTTCTAGCTACTACAGCCCACTAAGTCCAAATTTTACACCCGTTTTAGCAGATTCAATAGCTAGGCTACCAGAATATACCTACTGCTCGTTTTCACCCATATGGGCCTCTAAGCCCATTAGGCCCAAATTTCGCCCTTGAGGCCCAAAACCACCAACGTGCACAAAATCGCGCACACAATCGTCTTACCATTCACGATTACCAACTTTACCATTTCAACTAACCAACGAGTGCTCGCACGCTTGCAAGCCCTCGAAATGCCAAAATTTTAGCATTTTGGCTTTTCAGCTTTTACCGATCTAGTCTACTAGAGGGTCTCGATTACACACCTGTTTTGCATTATACTCAAAAGTCCCATGCGTGAGTATCCTACAATCGTTTAAATCACACTGTTAACTAAAAATCCAATTGAATAATTGTTAACAACCTAACCCATATATTCGGCCATAATAGAGCATCACTAACACTTACCTTTGTCGATTCTAACCACTAAATCATTAGATCTAGATTGCTTCAATAGCCCTAGCCTCTACTGCTCCTCGTTAGATTGCCTCTTTACCACACTAGAACATAAGAGAATCAAAAGAAAAGACTAACATAAATCTCTGCCAAAATTGACAACCACCCTGAAGAGTTAGGGGTTTTCGGCTTTTCTTGAATCACAAGGTTACGAGAGAAAGGGTTTCGAATACTTACCACCATTTTATTTTGCCAAAAAAGAGTCCCCAAATACCAACCTAGTCGAGATCTATTGTAGATCTAACCAAAATGCGAGAAGAAGATAGATCTAAGTGATCTAAAGATTCAGTTTTCGAAATCACTATAGAGTATGGAGGTTTTGACTTTTGTAGAAACAAGAAGGAGAATAGAAGTCTACGGAATAGAGAGGAGATGGTCGATAGAGGGATGAGAGAGTTGAGAGTTTCGACTTTTGGAAGGATAGAGTTGAAGAGAATAAGAGATTCGGCCAATGAAGAAGAATCGGCTAGCAAGACAATTCGGGTTTTGACTTTTGAGAACAATCGGTTAGCTAAGTTTTGAGAAAAGGGTTACTTCAATTGGTAGAGAAAAGAAGAAGAAGAAAAAAGTGGAAAGAGGAGAAAAGAAAGAAGGTGACAGATTCGGCTTGAAAAGAAAAGAGATGAAAGGTTTGGTTCTTTGCACAATTCGGCACAAGGAGAAAGTAGAGATCTAGTTTTCAGTTTTTAGAACATGAAGGAGGAAGAACAAGAAACAAAGGGCACTATACCTATTCGGCCAAAGAGAACAACCCATAATTGCCAAATCCTGAAGGCTTAACCCCTAAAGATGTCAGCACAAACCACTCCAATTGCTGAAACTGAAGTCTCCTAACAACCCTAGCTGAATATGCACCCTTAACTCCCCAATCGGCCAACACAACTTCCCATTCAAAATTCCTAAATTTTCTCCCCTTATCCCTATTTGATTCAATCCTATGAGTAGTTCAAATACTCTCCTTCAGAGTTTCACTTGAGATCCACCACTTACCTTGCACAAATAAAACAACACCCTGCTTACCACAGGACTTGAACCCTAGCTCCTTCATAGCCTCTACACGCCTCCTCCTTAGGCTCTAAGTGGCGCTACTTTGCCACTTTACCACAGATCTTCTTATGTCTTATTTTCCCAACATTTACTTAAAAGCCCACTTATCCAACGCCCCTTCTCTTAAGCCCAAAATTTTAAAATTCTAACAGGCTTTAAACTTAAACTTAGGCCTTCTAAAGGTCCACTAAACACACTCAAAGCATAGTTTAGCACATCCAGACAAGAAAAAAAAAACAATTTCAAGCAAAATCTCAAAATCCCAAAAATTAGGGTGTTACATTATGATTGGAGGAAGTGTATATAAGTGTCGCACAGTCACTTGACGACTGTGGATCCACCAAAGGCTTTATAGCCACTGCAGGCTTTTTAGGCACCGAAGGCTTTATAACCATCGCAAGCTTTATAGCCATCGCAAGCTTTTTAGCCACCGAGCAGCTATACTGCACCGATAAGTAGTGCCGCAACCGGTACTACACCGAATATGAGCAGCTATGCTGCAACGATAAGTGGTGCCGCAACCGGTGCCACATTGGGTGTATAAGGATGGGTGGGTTGAGTATCTCCCCACAGGAGTGTAGGGTTGGAAAGGGGTGGACAAGGTTGGTTATGGGAAATTGCACATTGCATAATCATATTGATATTGTTGGGATTTAGGCTAAGGCCTAAGGCTACTGTATGTTGAGATATGGGCTCAGGCCCAACCGAGTCCACTATGGACTAAGGCCAAAGGCCACTACTATTGAATAGGGCTTAGGCCCAAATTGTTTAATGCACGTTATGTGTCTATCGAGGAATGTACACACTGCGTTTTCGTAAACTCACTCTGATGTGGGTCTCAAGGCACAATTTCAGACCCATGAATGTGATGGGTTCACACTAACTCAATGTCCAACAACAATATCAAATGCTAAGCAAATCAAATCAAGACTCGATCAAAGACAAGATTCGAGGATGAATCTTTTTGAGGAAAGGGAGAATGATACATGCACGAAGGGGGTGAAATTTATTAGATTCCAATCATCAAAACTGCCAATTTTCAGGCTTGAGAAATTAGTAGACTTGCGACGACTTTTTGGATGGGATCCTGGCATTTTTGGGTTGAGATGTTTGCATAGCACTTGAAAATCTATCTCTTAGCTTCCAGACGCATTTTGAATCACTCGATTTAGAGTTCGTGAGCTCAAGTTATGACCATTTTAGTGAAGACTGCGCGAGCTGAATTTCTGAACGGGATTATGACGGGAATTATGAATTTCGAGCTTTTAATTCGAGTTTCAATCATATTGGGTTCGAGTTTTAGGCTTAAGTTTTATTATATATAAGCCCAATATTTTATTTACTAGCTCTTATTCTTTTATTATTATTTTATTCCAAATTTTTGTTAATTATTAAGTATTTTAAGTTATTTAGGAATTTTATGTTAAAAAGAAAGTTTAGTTTAAAACTACTTCTTATTTAGATTAAAATTAGAGTTCTACTATACTTAGGAGTTTTATTTAGATTTATTTACCTAGCCTATATATAGGCTTTTGCATTGTACATAATACAGACAATTCATTATTATTATATTTCTCTTTTGAGTTAATAAATTCTCTCTGGGTTTTTCTTTTCAAGAATTTCTCTTGAGTTTCTTTTAGAAGAGTTTTTAACAATCTTTTTAGATTATGGGGATCATCTTCAAACTTTTTCTTGCCAAGGTTTCTATCTTGGAGGGGAAATTAGAGCCACTTGGAGGGGAAATTAGAGCCACTTGAAGGGGGTTGTAGATTCTTCATGTTTCCAAGGCTTCTTAGGACTTCTACACGCCACGTTCTATCTTTCCATTTATCTTCTTTATTCGCTTCCTTAATCTTTGATTTATCATTTTATTTTAGTTATTTATTTTAATTGTTTTATCTAACTTGGATTCAATTTCGTTTCAGGTTGTGTCAAAATCCAAGTTTCTTTCCAAATGTCTAGAGCCCTAAGTTAAATCCGTAACCTTGACAAACTTTACGATCCGCTTCCGTATTCATTTATCTCATCCTTTATCACACTCCCTCTTTTTATTTTTTTTAGGTGACACTCAGTAGGCGGCTCTACGATGGAAGGGATTCGGAGGTGGCTGGCCTACAACTTGTTTTAATGATCAGTAGTTTTATTTATTTACCTTATTTTAAATTATTTTTATTTGGTTGTAATAAGGCTTTTATAACTTCTGGATTATTTTTTTTAAATTTGAGATTTTGTTGTGATTTTATAATTGCTAGTGGTAAAAATGAGTTTTTCCAAAACAATCTCTATTTTAAATTAAGCGTCTACAACGACTAAGATTTTATAATTAATAACATCTTTAATAGAGATTTTATAATTAATAACATCTTTAATAGGGAATAATATTTTTTTAATAAACCACATTGGGAATTGATCAAACACAAACTGAGGTTTCACACAAATATTTAAACAAGAAGGGTTTTCAATGAAAACTTAGTTTTCGTAAAACATTTCAATGTGACACGCCAGATTCGGGCCTAACCTCTAGGTTGGGTTTGGGGTGTTACATTTAGTGGTATCAAAGCTCGGTTGAAAAGCTCGGGTTGTGAATTGGGCCTTAGTATTTGGGCTAAAAATTGTTTTCAAATAAATTAAAATATTTTGAAGGTTTTAATTATGTGGCACACCGGGTCTCCGACGTCGAGCCAAGTAAGTACCCTTAACACTTTGAATTGTTTTTATTAAAATGTTGTTTACTTCATTGAAAGGTAGTAGATAGAGATATTATGATCCATTAGATATTAGACGGCATTACTATATTTAAAATTGAAGTTTGTATTTATTCTGTGTATTTTGTTTGAATAAGATATTTTGGGAACGTGATTAAAATATTCAAATCAGAGTGCACAACGGTAGCGTAGTGGGGTAGTTGATACATGACTACCCTGTTAGTTAGAAATTTCGAGATGAAATTTCCTTAAGGGGGTAGAGTTGTAACGCCCAGATTTTGGGCCTAGAAGAGATGGGCTCCGTGTGTTGGAAAATTAGATTTTTGTTGTGCGAAGGAAAAAAATAAAATTATTATAAATTACATGTTTCTTTTAGTGGTTAAGTGATTTAGGGAGAGTTGGGAGTGTTGGAAAAGTCTAGGGTTTAGACTAGGACTTTAACGAAAATTTTGGTTTTTACCCTTAAGTGAGGTAGGCGTTAGTTGGAAGGCTTTAAAAATATTTTTGGTTAAAAGATAGTATAATGAAGTAGGTGGTCTAGTGGCCAGGGGCATTGGTAGCAAGCTTGTGGTTAGGGGTTCAAGTCCTAGCCTTGGCAAAAATTTTGTTGTGCATATGTTAGTACGAAGGCCAACGTTTAGGCCTTATAATTAGTTGGGGCTGATTCACGACACAAGGGTGTGCTTGGCCCAGTGGTATGATGGTGCTAGAAGTAAGGAGAGGTGCAGGGTTCAAGTCACAGCATGCGCAAAAGTGTTGGATTTTTTAAGGCAACCTGGGCAGTGGCAGATAAGCCTTATAATTAATTGGGGAAGAAAAATGACACAAATATGGTCAGTGGTATGGTGGTAAGGGACATTTAGAGCAGTCATGAGAATAAAGGTTCGAATATGATTAGCAGCAATGTTTCTAGAATTTTTTTTAAAATAACTTGGTTGCGCGTTAATAAGCTTTAAAAGGAGTTGAGGATGGAATATATCACAAATGAGCCGGTCTTGCAGTGGCAAGAGCGTGCTGTGGGTGCTGAAGGGGTGCGGGTTCGAATCGTAGGTTAGGCAACATTTTGGTTTTTATTTTAAGGAAACCATGGCTTCAGCAAGTAAGCCTTAAAATTAATTGTGACCGAAATATAGTACAAGAAGAGCTTCAGTGCAAGGGCCAGCAACATGTTAAGGGACTTGAAGGACTGGAGATCGAGCAGTCTTAGGCGCAAAAGGAGTTATAATTTTTCTATTGTGTAACGAAAGAATTTGTGTTTAAATGAAACACCATTGCTGCTCAGGGGAAAGAATTTGAAGTGAGGCAAACGGTGGGGGATAAGGATAAGGCTGGTATGAATTTGGATTAAGAAGGAATTTAATTTGGTGATAAAGTTTCAGCCAAATGGGGGTTAAGGAAATTCAATTTTGGTAATAGCTTTAAGGTGCCGATTGTGGAAGGAAAGCACCTACTGTTCCATTTATTTTTGTTGCATATCTTTGGGGAATTTTTCCAATTTTCTTGATTCGTATTTTCTTCCTTATCCAATGCCGAAATAGTGAAAAAAAATATTGGGTTCTCTTTTGGTATTTTCATTTGTTTTTCTTATTTGTTTTTGCCTTGGCCAAATACATACCCACCCCTTTTCTTCTACAATTTGATCAAAGCAATCTTTTTCCTCAGTTACTTAGTCAAATATTCATTCTCTCCCTCTCTCAAATCTTTTATTCTCCTCACGTTGGCTAAATCTTCTAGGGCTAGCTATTGCCAAAACTCATTTGGCCGATTGATAAGGGTAAGTTTTAATCACTTTATTATCTTATTCTTAGCCGAATTTCTTTGACCCTATTATCAAGCTTCGATTTTATTTTCCTCACTTATCAATGGGGAATTGTGTACTTGGTTCGTTTGTAGAATTTATGGTGAGCAAAAGGGGGATCTAGTAAAGTGTCAGCGAAGATGCCGACTGAGTATGAGAGTGTAACCACAACTCCCAAGTTTAAGCGATGTAAGGTGTCGGCGGTTCGGGACTTTCTGCCTAGATGCAGAAGAGGGGCTATAACGGACCTCGAATTACATAGGTAAATTGCAGTCGATCAAGGCAAGTAGGTTTGGCCGTCAGTAAGTGAGTATAGTGGATTTATTTTGAATTAATGGGTAGTGACTAATGAAGTATAATATTTGAATATAGGTTCTGGCGATTATGAGTATTTAGTACTACAAGTGATAAGGTGTGTACTTCTAACCTATGTTTGATTGTTTGATATAAAGCCGAAGGTGTGTACACACACTTCACACACACAATGTGTACCACCCCAAACCCGGCCCAGACGTTATGGCCAAAGCTGGTGTGTCACATGGACGATGAATTACACCTCATTCTTTAATTAATATGTTTAGGGTGACTTTGCAAAATCATTTTTAAGAGTTCTGAGAAAAAAACAGGTTATTTAATTTATTAAAGTCCTATCCACTACCAGTTGGAGTTTATTTCTTTAAAAGATCTTATCTTGTCATTAGGTGATCCATTTGTTGCGTATGATGTATTTCGAAAATGTTGATTAATTTTGGAATAAAAACCCGCACAGCCTAATTCTATCAATTTTAAACAAGTAATAATTAAAAAATAAACCCAAAAATGAAGTAATTAATGAGTGGCCTTATTACAGATTAAAACCCAAAAGAAAATAAATTAAGAAAATGCTGAAGTAAATAATTTTAAGAAAATATAACCAAATGCAGTTCACGTGGCCACTCCGAATCCCTCTAACTCCAAGTCCTCTAAGGTTGGGGCTCACCTGCATGGATGAAAAGAAAGGGGTGAGTTTGTGAAACTCAGTGTGTAAGCTAAACCCAACCAGAGTCCAGATCAGTTCAAGCTTAACTAGGCCTAAGCCCTATCCAGATACAGTATTAACTGGGCCTTAGCCCTATTCAGTAAACAGTAATTACTGGGCCTTAGCCCTATTCAGAAATCAGTGTGGCCCTTAGGCCCATTATAGTAACAGAACAGTATTTATGCATGAATGCAAAGCCCAGCCCAATCCAGCCTTACACACCACCAGTACCAGCCCTACACACCATGTGAGGAATAACTCAACCCCCCCAGCCCTACACACCACAGTCGCAGCTTAGCTGCTTAATCAGATATCGTGGCCAAGCCACTAAACAGTATAACGAGGCAAAGCCTCTAACAGTAAACATGGCATTGCCACTTAGCACTTCCTCCATCAAAACCCAATCCCATGCAACAGTATATTATGACATGGCATACAGTGAACAAATATGTTTTAACATGCAAATCAGTCAACTTAACCCTAGAGGTAAAATGGTCTTTTTGCACCTAGGGGTAAAACAATAATTTTCCACCCTTAAGGGGTATTTCAATAAATTTTCCAACTTTTAGGGTTTCATGCTCATTACAGTTTGCTAATAGCCTTAACAATATTCAAGTAACTTATTTGGTCCATTTTATTAAAACAGAGTTATTAGCCCTAAAACCCCTAGTAGGCCCAACAATGTCTACTAGCTACTTCGGCCCACTAGATCCGATTTTTACACCCGTTTTAATAGTTTTAGCAATTAGGCCACCAGAGCATACTTACAGCCTATTTTCACCCATATGGGCCCATAAGCCCATTGGGCCCAAATTTAGCCCTTCGAGGCTCAAAACCACCAACGTGCACGAAATTGCGTACACGTCATCCCTACCGTTTGCAATTACAGATTATACCGATTCAAACCAACCCACGAGTGCTTGCACGCTCGCAAGCCCTCGAAATGCCAGAATTTTGGCATTTTGGCCTTTCGGCTTTTGCCAATCTAGTCTACTAGTGGGTGTCGATTACACACTTGTCTTGTGATATTCTACGACGAGATTCCCCACGCGATTAACCTACAACCGCTTGTAAACACTCTGTTAACTAAAAACTCAACGGAAACAATAAAATCAACATCTACCCTATTCGATCAACTCCATTTCAAATAGTTAATCACTTACCTCTGTCGATTCCTTAACTAGATCTAGATCTAGTTTGCTCCAATAGTTTTAACCTTTAATACTCCTCGATTGATAGCCTCTACTCCATACTAGCACATAAGAAACCGAAAGAGAAGACTAATGTAAGTCATAGCCAAAATCGACAGTTGCCCTAAGAAAATAAGGGTTTTCGGCTTTTCTTGAATCACAAGTTTACAAATGGAGGGGCTTCGAATACTTACCAATGCTCTATTCGCCAAAGAAACGTCCTCAGATACCAACCTAGTTTAGATCTATTGTAGATCTAACCAAAACACGAGTAAAGAATAGATCCAAACGATTCAGCTTTTGGAACCTAATCTAAAGTATGTTTATTTTGGTTTTGAGAGGAGGATAGAAGAAGAAGATGAAGAAAAGTTTCTGAAATAAAAGAGAGAAGATCAGCAGAGAGATGAGAGGTTTGAGATTAAGCTCTTGAAAGATTTACAATAGGAAGAAGAAGAAGTTTGGACAAAGAGGAAATCGGCAACAGTGGATTCAGTTTCAGCTTTTGAGAGTATTCGCCTACCAAAGCTTGAGAAGATGGTTACTTTAATCAGTGATGTAAAGAAGAGGAAGAAGAAAGTGGAGAAAGAAAAGGAGAGTACTTGGGTCAGCTTTGGAATAAAAGAGATGATGGTTTGGTTCTTTCCACAATTCAGCACAAGGAGATTGTGGAGATCTGACTTTCGATTTTAGAACATGAAGGAGGAAGAAAAAGAAACAAGGGTGACTATACTTATTCGGCCAAATAGAACAGCCCTTAATGCCAAAACCCAAAGGCTTAACCCCTAAAGATGTCGACACAAACCACCCTAATTGCCGAAAGTGAAGTCTCCTAACAACCCTAGCCAAATATGCACTCTCAACCCCTCAATCAGCCAACACAACCTCCCATTCAAAATTCCTAAAATTTCTCCCCTTATCCCTCCTTGATTCAATCCCATGAGCACATCAAACTCTTCCCAACAAAGTTTCACTTGGAGTCCACCACATGCCTTGCACATGCACTAAAAATAAAACCTCACGTTGCTTACCAAGAGACTTGAACCTTATCTCTTGCACAGCTTCCACATGCCACCCCTTGTCTCTTAAGTGGCACTACATTGCCACCTTACCACAGGCCATCTTGAGTCTTAAATTAGCAATATTTTTTTAAAAGCCCACTTAGTCAAGGCCCCTTCTCCCTTAGGTCTAAAATTTTAAAATTCTACCAGGTTTTAACTTAAGCTTAGGCCTTCTAAAGGCCCACTAACATACTCAAACATAAATTAACATATCCAGACAAGTAAAGACTAAATTCAAGCAAAAACCCAAAAATCCCAAAAATTAGGGCGTTACACAATAGATCGGCAAATCCCAAAATACCGAAAAGGCAAAATGCTAAAAAGTCGAAGGTTTGGCTAGGTAGTCTTCTGAGTGCTCGAACACTCGTATTAGGGCAATCGATACAATACTAGAGACCCCACAAGCGATCTCATGGACTTGGGTCACGTATTGGCCAACTAGGCCAAAATGGGCTAAATGGGCCCGATAGGCTCGTGGGCCCAGATAAGCAAAAATTGGTAGAATGTTAATAAGTGACGAGCAGATTAAGTTGGTTGCATGGCTTGGATTAGATTTGGGCCTGATGGGCCGTATAAATGTGACTGGGCCTAGTGGGCCATATAAAGGTAATTGAGCCCAATAGGCTATTCGAATGTATGTGGACTTGATATGGTTAGGTAATGGACTTTTAGGCATAGTAGCTAATGATTGCTTAAGCAAACATAAAACTTAATTAACCAATTAAGTGTAACTAGGGACAAGTCATAAGGTTAAAGTGTGGCAATGGGTATATGCATGTCTAGGATTGGATCTAGGGAGAGCTTGGTACTTAAGCGGTCTTAATGACTCACCTCCTCTTCTCTGGAATCCTATCTGAGGCATAGTATCTGTTCACTTTAGCCAACTGGGAATTGTTGACGGGACAAGGTACGTAATTAGACCCATGGTGTTAAGAAATTACTGAAATACCCCTATAGGGTAGAATTACTGAAATACCCCCTGTGTGGCAACATTACTAAGATAACCTTGACTTACAAATTACAGAAAAACCCTTAGTTTGCAAAATTAACAAAATGCCCCTGGTTTGTGGATTCACCAAAACACTCTTGTAGGATTAAATGACTAAAATACCCTTATGTGTTATGAGTAAGGCTTATGTATGTTATATGATTTCTATTGCATTCATGTATCATTATATTGCATATGGGTCAGGATAATGATTGGAGGAAGTGTATATAAGGGTCGCACGGTCGCTTGACGACTATGGATCCACCAAAGGCTTTATAGCCACTACAGGCTTTTAGCCACCGAAGGCTTTATAGCCACCACAGGCTTTCTAGCCACTGAGCAGTGATGCTGCACCGATAAGTACTGCCGCAATCGGTACTACACCGAATATGAGCAGCTATGCTGTAACGATAAGTGGTGCCGCAACCGGTGCCACACCAGGTGTATAAGGATGCGTGTGTTGAGTATCTCCCTACAGGAGTGTAGGGTTGGAAGGGGCTGTACAGGGTTGGTTATTGGAAATTGCACATTGCATAACCATATTGATATTGTTGTGATTTGGGCTAAGGCCTAAGGCCACTGTATGTTGAGATATGGGCTCAAGCCTAACCAAGGCCACTATGGGCTAAGGCCCAAAGGCCACCATTATTGAATAGGGCTTAGGCCCAAATTGTTTAATACATGTTATGTGTCTGTCGAGGAATGTACACACTGAGTTTTCGTAAACTCACTCCCTCTTTTTAGTTTTTTTAGGTGACCCTCTGTAGGCGACTCGACGATGGATGGGATTCGGAAGTGGCTACACTACAACTTGTTTTAATGATCAGTAGTTTTATTTATTTACCTTATTTTAAATTATTTTTATTGGGTTGTAATAAGGCTTTTATAACTTATGGATTTTTTTTAAATTTGGGATTTTATTGTGATTTTATAATTGCTAGTGGTAAAAACGAGTTTTTCCAAAATAATCTCTGTTTTAAATTAAACTTCCGCAACGACTAAGATTTTATAATTAATAACGTCTTTAATAGGGAATAATATTTTTTAATAAACCACATTGGGGAGTGATCAAACGCAAACTGAAGTTTTACACAAATATTTAAACAAAAAGGGTTTTCAATGAAAACTTGGTCTTCGTAAAACTCTTCAATGTGACACGCCGGTTTTGGGCCTAACTTCTAGGTCGGGTTTGGGGTGTTACATTACTCAAGCTAGTCAAGAGAAATGGCAATGGCACTTTCTTGGCAATGTTCGAGATCGATCTTAGAGTTCAAGATTTCAAATTCAGGCTAATTTTAATGAGGAAAGATGATAAAAATATGGTGGAGAAAATTTTAACAAATCTTGTGGCAAAAAGAAAAAAAAAGAAAGAGATGGTAAAACTAGGTATAGGCGACGACAACAATGGAGGAAAGGAAAAAATCAAAGAGAAGGAAAGGAACAACTAGGAAAATGAGGGGGAGGATTAAAGGCTAATTATTTGTGAAAAATTAATATTTATACCTAGGTTAACTAGGCTTTGATGGCCCACACATTAAAACAATGGGCTTTTTGTCAAGAAATTAAATTATTTGCATTGGAATGTATTTGAAGTTAGGACCTTGAAGGATAAATTCACTAATGTTTAACAATAAAAATAATAACTCATTCTTGATATAATTTTGAAATATTTATTTTAAAAAATTAAGACATGTCACAAATTAGGGTTTAAGGCAAAATTTGCAAAATAATAAAAATGGTGAGAGAGAAGGGATTTGAACTTGGGTTTTAAGGAACATTTCACTAACACTTAACCAACAAACCTATACCTCATTTATTTCCTAAAAACCATAGATAATTTCAAAAATTAAGGTATGACAACTTCTCTCGATTCATAAACCTGATTCTACTAACCCCTGATTTTTGGGATGTTACAAAAATCATGGGACAAAGGAAGGTACTTGGGAACCTGAGGACACGATGTGATGATAATATTCTCACATGTTCTGAGAAGGTAAATTTTGAGGACAAAATTTATCTTAAGAAGGGTAGAGTTGTCGCACCCCACATTTTTATTTTTATTTTGTCAACTTATGTGCAAGTAAGTTAAGTAGCCTAGTGGTAAAAAGCCTAATTAAATTCCCAAAGATCTTAGGTTCAATTCCCCTTACCCACATTTTTTTAGAATTTTTAACATTTAAAAAGGTTTTCAAACACCTCTTGTTGTCCACACCAAGTTACCATAGATCATTTCTTTAGTGATAATTGAACTACTAATCCTCCTCTCTTAATTTCATAGATCATTTCTATGTTCTAATCTATTCTTTTCTTTTATTTGGATGACGAACTTCTCCTTAGATAAATATCCTCCATCGAATAGTTATTCTAGTGATTGTTGATCTATCCAACTTAACCTTAGTAACATAACTATCTATGGGAAAACCCATATCAATTTCTCCACTACTTATAACTATGTATAGGGGCTGACTTTTACTTGACTTTTTTTAAGGGTTGATTCAAATATTTGGATTCTCTACATCCATAAGAAATCAATCAAATTTCTTCATAAGAAGGAAATAACAGTAAGTTCTCTACTCAAACACTTAAAAGTTAGAGATTGAATTCATAGCCAAAACTAATAATCGTACTTCTCTAATAAATCATCTTTTAAATCAAATCAAGTGGGAGATTTGTCTTTTTGTTCCAGCACTGAAGATTGGAGTTTAGATCTAGTGGAAAGGCCTATCATTAGGTGTGGACTTAACTTATTAGAAAATTTATATATGGACTTACCGTCAAATAATATATATATGATTATTTAATACTAAAAACCTGATAAAAATCTCCATAATGTGGAATATTGAAAATGCATTATGTATTCAAAAAGATATGTTATATCAGTAAAAAGGGGTAATACTCAAGTAAGTACTTTGAATTGATCATTTTATGATCATATGTGATAACTGATATGATTTAATGATTGTTGTGAAATTATGTTTATATAACAATTCTCATGACATATGATTTTCTGGAAATGTTGATTATGCATGATATATAAAAATCATGCCACTATTATGATAATTGAAATATGATTCGCACGTTAAGCATGCTCACTATACTAACTAAATTTGATTCACATGTTAAGCATGATGACTATGTTGATTATAATTTTGGTTTACATATTAAGCATGCCCACTGAAAATATTGTTCATATGTCATATCACATGCATGGGGTTGGGATGATTATGAAAGGAGGAAAACTTTGGCTAGCAATTTTGCTGCAATATTGTGTGGCTTCGCCACAACATTATTGAGTGGCTTGTCCACAATGCGTAGCTTGTCTGCAATATTGAGTGGCTTGGCCACAACGTTATTGAGTGACTTGGCCACAAAATTATTGATTAGTTTGACCATAACATGTAGCTTGTCTGTGATACTGAGTGGCTTGGCCACAACGCAGTGTGTTATTGGTTATATGAGTTCTAGGGAACTCTTTATTAGTGTGTAGCAGAGATGGGAAGGAATATTTTAAAAAACTTGCACTGATTTCTGAAAAATCTTTGCATCAACATTCTCATGCAGTTTTTTATATTCAAAATTATGTTGAAATAGAAATATTGCTATAACTATGAAATGTATGACTTGAATGTTGTTTTCTTTTATGTTGAATTCACACTGGGCTTTAAAAGTTCAACCCCTCAAATTCCTAACTTTTCAGATAACCCAAGAGGTTAAGACATGAGTTGGGCTTACTGTAACACTCCTAACCTGTATCCGTCGCCGGAATAAGGTTACGAGGCATTACCAGATTTATAACACAATTCGACATTCATTTCTCATATATTTTTCATTCATAAACATACATCATTCATATACAATCACATTGTCCCTAAAACAAGCCTACTAAGCCCAAAACATGCAATAGAAAGGGTTCGAGACTAAACTGATAACTCAAAATAACTTTGGGAAGCTTAAAAAATTTCTCTCAAAACAAGGGACACACGCCCATATGAACAGGCCGTGTGTCTCACATCGCCACAAGACACACCCGTGTCACAAGTCGTGTGGACATTCGAAATTGGATCACATGGACATGTCCTAGCCCATGTCCTACCCCGTGTAACTCTCTAACTTGTGTCACACAGCCAGCCACTCGCCCGTGTGTCTAAGTCGTGTAACTCACTGAATTGTTTCTATTAAAACCTATAGGGGACACACAGCCGTGTAACCTGACCGTGTGTCATACACGGCTGAGACATACACCCGTGTCTCTGCCCATGTGGACGAAAATAGGCTAGTTTAGTAACCACATTTCTCACCCAATTTACATATACCTACACCAAGTCAAATGGCACCAATTCATGACATAAATAAGCATTCAACCAATATTAATCGAGCATGATTCATACCATTTCAATACCAACCAATACAAGACACACAATTATCTCAATTTACCATTCCGTTTCATGCCAAACTTTACTTACCTAAATAGTCATTTTTATTTTATGCATCAATCCACCTAATTCACAAATAAACCAATCTCAATTTTCAACCATATAGCCATCCAAAAACCAATCCACAACCAAGCATTTTCAAAACAATTATACATCACATAACAATATGACCATTTGCTTTAATATTTACACAACTAAAACAACCAAAATAAGCCAACTCACATGGCTATATACCAAACCAAAAACTTATCAATTACAAGCCAATTCAAATAGCTAAAATCCATAACTAACATATACCAAAATGACCATATAGCTTATACATGACATATTACCATATACACAAGTTCAAAAGTACCAAAGTAGAAGACCGATAGTGTGATGGAGTCTCTGATGATCCCCAAATCTGAGCTAGCTTTGAAATCACTATAAAACATGGAAAATAAAACAAAGTAAGCTTTAAAGCTTAGTAAGCTCGTATGGTAATAAACTTCACTTATCAAATATAATCAATTCAATCAAATGATCATAACATAGTATGATTTATATTGATCCACAAACCTTTGCCTTGTTCAATTCATTATTAAACATGAAACTTACAAATCTCTTCAACTCAATGCTAGTATAGTTTCCGAACATACCTGTACTAACTCATATCGATCTCATTTTCATCCACATCTTGGTTATGCCCATTGAACCATTCGGAATTACTATAGGATACTCGGGAACAAATCCCACACTAAGTACCACATATATATATAGCTAAAGCTATCTCAATCACATATCACACATATAATGCTCATCACAAGCTATCAACGAGCCTGCTCACACAAGCTGAGTCAAGACGTATCTACACGGTACTGCTTACACAAGCTGTCAAGTACCGCAACACATGTCGGAAACCCAGCCACCGGTAAGACTACGAGACCAGCACCCGGATCACATAATCACAATAACCCTAATGTCATGACATTCGTATCCTAAACTATTCCTATGGTTCGAACGGGACTTCACATTTTTGAATCTTTGTCGATCGTATCCATAGGATCATATCCAATCATATTTACAGTTCAATTCAATACTAAAGCATTTAAAGTACAATATATAACAATGCTTATTAACATACAAACTTACCTCGGTTCACAAAAATGAGAAAATAGGTCGATTCGTCGAGTACTTTATTTTTCCCCTGATCTAGATCCAAATTTCGCTTTTCTTGATCTATATGTGATCAAAATTAAGTTATTTAATCATTAATTTACTCAATCTAGTCCACAAATCATATCAAAGTAACTTTACACTTTTGCCCCTAATATTTCACATTTTTACAAATTAGTCATCATTTCATAAAATTACAAATTCATGAAATTTTATCAAAACCCATGCTTTTCGAATTGCTATTAAGTCCTAGTAGCCCATATTTATAATTTATTCACACTTTTAACCACACATTTTACACATTTCACAATTTAATCACTATTTTACATTTTCACTAAAAATCACTTTATAAAACTTGCTAATCTAACAACAAGCATGCATTTTCTATCATCAAACATCAAAATACATCAACGTTCATCAACAGAAAAACTCGAAACCTTTAACAGTCTTACAAAATAGTCCCTAGGCTAGCTAGACCTAGTTGCAACGATCTCAAAAACATAGAAATCATTAAAACTCGACCAAAATTGTATACCTAATCAAGGATTCTTCTTGCCGAAATATTCAAGCTCCAAAATCCTATCTTTCTTCTCTATTTTTGGTTGTAAAAGATGAATGAATGGGAAATTTTGGTGTTTTTATTTAATTTAACCTTAATACTAAATTACCATTTTAACCTTTATTAATTAATCACTTAAAACACTTAATACATGTCCATCTTTTCCACTAACATTAACAATGGTCTAATTACCACATAAGGGCCTCCACTTTAAGGTTCTATAGTTATTAGACACTTTTACCTAATAGAACTCAAGTTTTACAATTTATGCGATTTAGTCCTTTTTATCAAATTAAGCACACAAGTGATAAAATTTCTTCACGAAAATTTCACACAATCATGCTATTATGTTGTAGAAACTAAAATAATAATAAAATAAATTTTTTATTGTCAAATTTGTGGTCCCAAAACCACTGTTCCTATTTGACTGAAAACAGGCTGTTACACTTACGAAGGAGTAATCAGACATTTGCGTATAAACTTTTATACTTTATTATTCGAAATTTTGGGACTGTTTACTATTATTTGCAGACTATGGAAGGGGACATTGATTTGGATTTTTGATTGATTTTGCATGATTTGGTTTCAAAATAATTTTTAAAAATGGTTTATCAAATTGATATGAAAAATTAGATTTTTCAATACAATTACTATTTTGACCCAATGATTTTATTTCAAACTCAAGAAAATGCTTTTACGAAATTGAAATCTAATTATTCACTGATCCTTAATTTCTAAAATGTAGCAAATTATGATTTTTAATCAACAAATAAAATTTAGTAAATTTTCCATTGTGACATTTTTAAAGTAAAATGTTTTCTTCAACTTTTCAAAGCTATTTAGCTTCTGATAATTTCTTTCCACAGAAATTTAAAGACTTTACTTTGGTTTCCTCAAGCAAATCAACATGCTGATTTTAAATGAAAGAGATAACAATTTTTAGAAGAAAATAGCTGAATTTTTTTCGTCCATAATCATAGCCAATGTGATCTTCAAGATTCGACCATAGCGTCTAGGTCAAGTTTAAGGGGTTACAAAATGAGCCAATTGATAAGCATGATTGTAACAGCCCATTTTCAGTGAAATTGGAATAGTAGTTTCGGGACCACAAATCCAAGTTAGAAAGAAAAATTATTTTAATATTATTGCATGATTTATATTATGATAGGTATGTCATATGAAAATACCGATAAGAAAATTTTACCAATTAAGTGATTAATTGTGGAAAGGACCAAATTGCGTAAAATGCAAAAGTTGAATTCTAGAGCTATAAGTATCAAATAGCTATGGAATTCAAAACTTGAGGTCCTTATATGGTAATTAGACCATTAAAGAAAAGTTAGTAGATATTTTTGGTGATTCATCCATGGAAAATTAGAAAAGGCTAAGGACTAAATTGGAAAGTAATAAAATTTAGAAGATGATAATTCAATTAAGTGGATATTATCATCTTATTTTCATCATCTTCCCTAAAATTTTGCATGGAAACCCTAGGAGAGAGAGAGAGAAGACTACTCAATCTTAATTGGGTGAGTATTCAAGTCCCGTTTTTAGTAATTTTTATATTTTTGAGATCAGGATAGTCTAATCTTTCTATTTTGGGGACTAATTTGAAAAGATATCAAAGTATAGAAGTTGTGCCATGGATGAATACGCTGAAAATTTGAAATTTATGGTAGAAAATGAAAGGTTGTTAATAGATAAACAACTTTTACAAAGAGAATTTTTGGAGAAAATATGATTTAGGGACTAAATTGAAAAGTTGTAAAACCCATGGAAAAATTCTGATTTTTATGAAATTCATGGCTGTTATTGTGATATATAGAATTCAGCTAGACTTGAAATAAGGATTAAATTGCAAGAATTTCATATTCTGAGCTTAGGGAAGAAATTGGAATTTATGAAAGGTTTAGGGGCAAAATGGTAATTTTGCCTAGAATGTAAATTGAACTCAATTGAATATGGAATGTGCTAAATTGATGTTAAATTCATTTATATAGATCCAGATAACTCAAATTCGAAGCTAGACCGAGGAAAATAAAAAGTTTTAGATTAGTAGACTTACCCACGAACAAGTGTCGAGGTAAGTTCGTGTAACTTAGTTGAACATGTAAATATGTTTGAATTCATGTTGTATTTGGACTGAGTGTGGTGTAAATTTATGTGAATTATATGAATGATATAAATGTAAAATACAATCATATGCTCGGAAGTGTTAGAAAAATGGGTAAGTTCCGTTTGATTATAGAAATTTCATGGACATATGTGATTTCCCGTATTTAATGTGGTCCTGCATATGTTGCGGACAAGATTTAGCTCGGACGAGTAATCCCTAATATAGCCTCTAGAGCATCCTGTTAATAGCTTTTGCGAGCAACCTGATTGGTAGTGAACTTGCATGTGTTGCACACTACCGTAGCTCTTTGTGAGCATCCTGATATGATTCGGTCGATTGTGTTTGGGCATATGTTGTGAACACAAATGTAACTCTTCGTGAGCGTCCTGATATAGCTTGCTTGAACTCCATGAGATACGGCTATCCGATGCTCTTGTTACATGGCTCTTTGAGAGTAATCCTGATAAGCTCCTTGAGAGTTTCCTAATTAAAAGTTCTTTGTGAACTTCCTGAGTTGTGGCTCTAATGAACACTCCTGAGATTTAGGCTAGATGAGCATTCTGATACATGGCTCATAAGAGCATTCTGATAAGTGGCTCGAGAGTGTACTCTGATTATGTGCTCAAAAGGGTACCCCTGGACATGAATTGACGAATTTCTGAACTGTACAACTTTAGTGTACTACCTGAGTATCCATCGATATTTCAGAAATTCAACGGACAATTCCTCTGACATAAGAAATTGTAAGATCAAAAGAAAGATGTATCGAATGTATATGAAATACCTAAAAGTTGTGGCATAATGATGTAACAGCCCAGTTTAGACCATAGTCGGCATAGTGGTTTAGGGACCACATATCTAAGTCAGAAAAATATTTAAATATTATTTTCTGTGCTTATTATATGTGAATTAGCATGTATGAAAGTTTCGTATGAAAATTTGATCGTTTGTGTGTTTAATTTGCAAAAAGGACTAAATAGCAGAAAATTCAAAATTTGTCCTTCTATTTAATTGTGTGCTGAATTGAATGTGGCTTTTAAATGTGATGGCCTTGTTTGGTAATTATACCATAGTCTTTGTTAATGGATATTAATGGCCAATAATTATATGTTATATTATTGTTAAATGAAAGGTTAATTTTGTAAATGGATTATTAAATGATTTATAATAAAACAAAAACAAAAACATGGCCATTATCATCTTCATTTTGTCAAATTTGAAAGAAAAAGAAAGGGGTTTTGTGCTTTTATTCATTCAGCCGTGGTCAAGCAAAATTAGGTATGTGATTTTGATCCATTTTTGATGATTTTTATGTTTTTGAGATTGTTGCTAAGTTTACTATCAAGCTCATGCCTCAATTTTTAGAATTGATGAAATTGTAAGCTTTGTGATGTTTGATGTTAGAAAATGAAAGATATGTGATAGATTAATATGTTTGTCTTTTGAAACTTTGATGATGAATTTGAGTATTTGGGCTAGTTTGTGAAAAATGAAATTTTAGAGAACTAAAATGTGAAATAACTGAAATATATGGGCTTTTATGTGTTATGTGAAAATTTAGCTAGGCACTTGTATAAAGAAATTTTGTGAATTTGATGATTTTGTGGATTTTGGACTAAAGTGTACCAATGTGAAAATGTGAGGGCTAATTTGCAAAATGCCCTAAATATGTGTATTTGGATTGATTTGAATGAATATGAAATTGAATGATTTAAATTTGAATGCGTTTAGATCAAGAAACAAAGAAAACGAAATTAGATCGGGGAAAGTCAAAAGTAGTCGATTAGCCGTTTTCATCCGTACGAATCCGAACGAGGTAAGTCTATATACAAATAAATGTGTTAAATTGAATTATTATCATTTATATGATGATTGAATTCTGTTGAATGGCTAAGAGAGCCGAGTATGTGAAATTCGAGATATATTCTGAGCATGTGACAATTCCGAAAAGCCCCGTCCGAACCTTAGGAATAGTTAGGATACATATGTCATGACATAAGATCCAAAATGTGTTTTCGTGTAAAACCATGTCTGAGTCGTTGGCACTGATATGAGATTTACGTGTAAGACCATGTCTGGGACATTGGCATCTTATTTGAGACAGTGGCATCGATATTTAATTACATGTAAGACCATATCTGGGACGTTGGCATTGTACGAGACTTTTCGAGCTATCCTCGTATCCTATTAGATTCCAAACGGTTTAACAGGCATTCTGAGAAATGTATAAATGTGAATATGTATATCCGATTCAGGTACGTTTGATATATATATCCAATATTTGATAATGAAAGGTATGTATTTAAGCAATTGAAAGTATATGAGTACATGGAAATGAAATTGTTATATGTGCAAGTGAGCTATGTCTATAGATGAAATATTTGAGGAATATGAATTTGATATTGTGCCATGCCTTGAAGATTATGAATGATTTAGTTTATAATTGAGTTTTTTGATAAATCTATTTGTATATGGCTTACTAAGCTCTTTGTAGCTTACTTTGTGTGTGTGTGCTTTGTTTTATAGATATTGTAGCTACCGGGAGCTCGGGGATCATCAAGGATCATCATTACACTAACGAACTTGACTTTGGTACCTTTTGAAAGTGTAAATGTTAAGTATGGCATGTATAGTCTAGGTAATATGAGATATGATTTTGAGTTATATATAAGTTATGCCATGTGATATGGCTAACTAATGGTTGTGATTATGCTTGATTTTGGTATGTGATAAGTAAGGCAAATTTAGTTTGTTTTATGATACTTATATGGCCCAATGAGAAATGCTCATTTTGTTATGAAAATGTTGTGATTGTGGTAAGTTTGATATGTGAATGATTATGGTATAAAGGAGTTATGGAACATGTGTATTGATATGTTTTGGCTTAAGATTTTGGTATGGTTTAGTGTAGAAAATGAGCATGAAATTGGTTGTTGATTGTAACACCCTACACCCCCGTCCGTCGCCGGAATAGGGTATTAAGGCATTACATAACTAGATACATCCTACCGAGGTTCATAGTTACAAAGCTAGACGTAAATTCATTGAGTTCTATACTTGAATACAACACCTATAGGTCGGTTCGGTCGAACATCCTATCTCATATAAAAATCGTTCTATAAGCGTGCTAGCAAATCTCTACCTTGTGGCTACTAACGATTTAATATCCAAACATCATGTTAGAAAAGTCATTGCATATTGGGTACTAACTAAATTTCATGCCTCAACATCGAATCGTATGAGAATCATTTCAACACATATAAAATCAAACTCGAATGACTAAGCAAGCCATTTTCGCATGGCTAGAAATATTACAACTCAAAATGTGGTTTAAATCGACAAAAGGAGTTAGCCTATACATGCCATTGACCCAAAATAACCATCAAGTGTACCAAAATAACAGCGATAGTGTAGGTGATTAAGGCTTCAATCCCCGAGTCCGTAGCTTCCAAAATGAAATCTATAAAACAGAGGAAACAAGGGAAACAGAGTAAGCATTACAATGCTTAGTAAGTTTTAAGCAATGTCAATAGATAACGCATTAAATTATAACACAGTTGTTCGAATCTTTGTTTCCCTCTCCTTTGGGTATGTCACCCTTTTTCCAAACATATACATTCACATCACGTACGAAAGTGGATAACTTTCACTCATAGTAAATTCACGTAAACGTATACATGTCACAAAAATTCACATAACATTTCACATAGGCCAATTGCACTTTGATCACATTAATAATCTCATTTCATAAACACATATGAAATCACATAATGACCTTAGTATTCGGTCCAAAATCCAGCTTGCGTATAAGCCAAGGGTACATACCTGAATAACTTAACACTTTCGGCGAAATTCATTAGCGATCGCTACCTTAAAGACCATTAGTCTTAGGCTTTTACTCTCACCATCATCGAGATCTTTAGCTCGGATAATTTCTATACATAGCCATTGGGTCTCTACCCCGGACGTAATCCTCGCACATAGCCTTCGGGTTTTAACCCGGACATCATCTCTGCATATAGCCTTCGGGTCTTAACCCGGACATCGTCTCCACATATAGTCAGCGGGACTTAAATCCCGGATTCGCATCACAAATTCTCATATACATATATATATTCGCATGTAGTCAAGTTTCACATAGCAAAATTCCACTTGCAATTCAATCAATTCAAGTGTATACAAACATATAACATGCTTCTCGACTTTATATCATAAATGTACACATAATTCAAAATTTATACACGTATACTCTTCTTTCAAGGCTTTCGACCCAATGATCAAACATACATAAGCAATGCATTTCAATCTCAAATTTTGG
Source organism: Gossypium stocksii (assembly GCA_020496765.1). Taxonomy (NCBI): domain Eukaryota; kingdom Viridiplantae; phylum Streptophyta; class Magnoliopsida; order Malvales; family Malvaceae; genus Gossypium; species Gossypium stocksii. The sequence continues at coordinate 59,068,465 of CM035624.1, read as the reverse complement.
TCCTTTTTCTCTTTAAGCCATTCGGCTATATAGCAAACATGAATAAGGTGTCTTTCTCAATGGGACATCGTTCAAATATCAGCATGTATGTCATGGCATTTTAACTTAAATACCAATTTCGATTACTCAAAACTTACCTTGAACTTTCACGAGAAATTACGAGTTGGCTATTCGACCACTTTAGCCTTCCCTTTATCCGAACTCGTCCCTCTATGCTCTTGAGCTAAATAAAACATTTAATTCTATTAATCCTTATTCAAGCACCTCAATGAATCATTTTCACTCATAGACAATTCATACATGCATATTCTTCTCATTGCAAACACTCATGCACATTGGAGCATTTCACATACATATCATAAATCACAGCAAGCTGATTTTCTGAGCAGCATTCAATAATTTACTCATAACTGGAGCTATGAAACTCCAAATGAAGTGCCGTTAATTTTTTATGAAAATAGACTCATTTATCTTCCATCCATAAAATTTTCATAATTTTTGGTTTGGCCAATCAATACCAGAATTTTTTCAAAGTTTCCCTATTTCACTGTTTGAGTAAACTGACCACTCTATACTACGAATCGAATTTCTCCTTGTACAGAATTCCAAATATGGCCTCACCTATTCCATTCGAAACTAGACTCATTAAGGAGTCTAATCATATAAATTTTGTCTCATAAAAATTTTTATACAATTTATAGTGATTTTCTAAAGACAGAACAGGGGCTTTCGGAGTCATTCTGACCCTGCTTCACACAACTTTAAAAATATCTTTATTGGTAGGTCCATTTCTTGTAAGGTTTCTTTCATAAGAAACTAGACTCATTTAGCTTTAATTAAACAATTTATTCAGCCTCTAATTCATCTCCCATAATTTATGGTGATTTTTCTAATACACGTTACTGCTGCTGTACCAAGCAGATTTATACAATTTCACTCCTTAACGTTCTTATTCACATATTTTAATATTCAAACACTTAGTCAATTCATCATTTAATCTAGTAATCGGCAAACATGCATGTAAATGCCAGCAATTTCATTCAAATGGAACATACGGTACTTTCTCTTTTAGCTAAACAATTTCATGTCAATAACATAATTATTGCTATTATGACACACCTTCGGCACTTTAGCAACTTATTGGCAATAATACTTCATCTTCGATCATTAGCTTAGATTTCTCAACTAAATCAACCATTGCCGAATATCACTTATCAACAAATTCACAACCTCAACATCTCAAATTACAAGTAATTATACAATTCATCGTCTAAGGGGGGTTATTCGGCAACTAAGCTATCAAAGACTTACATTTAAGCATGTATTCCTAATATGTAGCAACGAGTTTACATTAAGTCATTTTAGCCAAATTTCAATGCTCATTCTAGCCGTCTATAACAAGTTTAATTTTTTTATTTAACCACATATAATCCTTACTCATTGCTCAACATCATATTATCTACTAATTGGCACTTAAGGAAACTTCAATGCGAACTTTCTAAACAAAGATTCAACTTAGCTACATAAATACAAATCACTCATTCGGACATCTCATAAGTACATATTAGCAGCCCAACTACAAAATTTCCAAAACTAAGTACAATTTCCCCATTTACCAAGTTGGCCGAATGCCTAAGTTAGCATATACTAAATTTTCCTTCAATTACAATCCAATCCTTAAAATCACATATATATAAAGATGACGAAATAACAATTCCACCACATCTATTACTACCATTTCTACTTCAAACATGGAATTCACATCCATTTTTTTCTTTAAAAAAAATCCTTTCATGGCCGATTATTCAAGACACATCAAAATCAAAAATTAAACATGGGCCATCAAAACAATGCTATAGCAATGCTAATTTCACAAAACATAATTTAAAGCACAAGTTTCCTACATTTACTCACATGGCCGAATGCCAAGGATGGCATAAATTTTGAATTTCATACATGGGTGAAGTTAGAAGCTTAGTATTCATCCTAAAACCACCAACATCTTAAGAATTTCCATAAAAGACTCACCTTAATTTAATGGCTACAATGGCCGAATACTTGGTCTTCTTCTCCCCCCCCCTTTTCTTCTTCCAAAATCGGCAAAGAAGAACATTTTAAGAAGCTTTGGTATTTTCACCACTTTACTAATATAATATCAACTATTTTATTTCTTTTTATGACACAATTTCCTTTAAATCTAATTCATTATTATTTCCCTTTTATTTTAATACATATAATATATATATATCACTAAGTTACAAAGCAAAAACAAACAAAATTTCATCATGTAAGTAGGTTGGCCGGCCATCACATAAAAAGAGGGTAATTTCACATGCAAGGACATTTATTTAGTTGCATGCACTTACTAGAATTCACTTATCTATCAAGCATTTTTTCAAAGTTCCCAATTAAGCCCAATTAAGCATAAATTCAAAAATGTAATACTAAATTGAAACATCTAAAATGTCACACGTGATTTGGCATATACAGTAGGCATCAAAATAATTATTAAATTATTTTTATGCCTCGGTCTTGTGGTCCCGAAACCACATTCCGACTAGGGCCGTTTTAAGGCTGTCACATTGATGATTTGGCTATATTGATGTATGTTTTGGTTGTGAATTGGTTGAGAATTTATGATATGAAACTTGTTGATTTTGGCTTATAGGGATGACCCAAAAAGGGTGGCAAAGTTTGCCTTTCAAATGGCCTATTTTTATCCACACGGGCAGAGACACAGGCGTGTGCCTAACCGTGTGTGACACATGGTCATAATACACAGCCATGTGTTCCCTGGGGTACCAATTGAATTGAGTCAGTATACCCTACAGTTTTGACACGGCCTAGGCACACGGGCATGTCTAGTAGCCATGGATGGCACACGGGCTGGCACACGGGCGTGTGGCCGGCCGTGTGACCCAAGTTAGTATGTATGCCCTACTTTGCCATGGCCTAGACACACAGGCGTGTCTGATGCTGTGTGAGGCACACGGCCTGTTCACACGGGTGTATGGCCTCTGTAGCTTTGAATAATGTTTAAATTCAGAAAAAATTTTCTAAATGTTCGGTTTAGTCCCAACCTTCTTCTAATGCATGTTCAAGGTCTCGTAGACCTTTATAAGGGACTCATTGATGATGTATGATTAAGATATGATGATAATGATTTGTGAAATGTTAGTAAATGTTCTGAACTGTTCGGTAATGCTCCTAACCTTAGTCCGACGATAGAGATGGGTTAGGGGTGTTACAGATGAGCTCATCTATGCATATTTGATATATATATGGATTACATGACTAACTTGTTTGATTGAGTGTATGTGTTTAGGCTATTTGCTAAATTATGGGAAGCATGTTATTTATGCTTAATAATAATAAACATGATTGATAAGTTTAATTCCTGTTATACGAACTTACTAAGCATTAAATGCTTACTAGATTCTCTTTTCCCTATTTTGTAGTGCTCGGAAGCTCGCAAAGGTTGGAGATCGGTTGGAGTATCATCACACTATCCACCTGTTTATTTTGGTATAACTAGAAAACTTATTTTGGTATAATGGCATGTATAGGCTAACTTTACTAATGTTGGTATATAAATGGTTGTAAGATAGCCATTGGAATGGCTAATGATAATATATTTTGATATATTATTGTAAGGCATATCTTATTTAATATATAAGCATATAGTATGATTTGATTGAATTAGGGTAAAATATAAATCTTCACAAAAAGGTAAGATTATAAACATGAGTACATGTACATGTGTGAATATACCATGTAAGATTGATAGGATTGGCTTGGTTATGAGGTTTGAATTGGTTGATATATATTTGTAAGTTTTGGTGTAGGTTGATGACAAGTTTGGCTGAGAAAATACAGAGAGAAAACGGCTTTATTTTGTCCACATGGGTAGACACACGGGCTTGTGTCTTGACGTGTGTGACACACGGCCTAGTACATGGGTATGTGGCTTGGCCGTGTGTCCCCTGCATCCTAAAATTGAGAAACATAATGCTCTAAATTGGGCACACGGGTAGAGACACGGTCGTGTCTCTCAGCCATGTGAAAAACATGGCCTAGTACACGGGTGTGTGTCATAGCCATGTGAAACCTGCACCTAATTTTTGAAAATTAAATTGACCACACAGCCTAGCATAGAGGCGTGTGACTTGGCCGTGTGACTCATGCATTTATCTAAGTTTCAAGTCAGAGAGTTACACGAATTAGGGACACAGGCGTGTACCCTACCTTGTATGCCACACGACCTGAGACATGGGCATGTCACATGGCTGTGTGAGCCACACGACCTGACCACACGGGCGTGTGACCCTTATATATAAGAAAAATTTTGAAATTTTGCGAAAAATTCCTTGAGTTCCCGATTTAGTCCCGACTTACTTTGAATGCTTAAATTGGGCCTCGAGGGTCCAATCAAGGGACGACATGATTAGTTTTGGATATGAATAGTAAATGACATAAACTAATTGTATTTGTTCTGTAGACTCTGGTAATGCTTCGTCACCCTGTTCCGACGACAGATATGGGTTAGGGGTGTTACAATGATGGGAGACATCAAAAGGAAAATTGGCACCAAAATCCCAATTAACACAGAGAATAAACCTCAAAGGGAAGGGATGGAGCATGTAAAAGAAATTGCACTCCATTTGGGTAAAGTACTAAGTAGCCCAAAGGCCCCGACTCAAGAGGAAAACAAAAAGGATGTCGAAGATCTTCAAGAGGACCCCTAAGAAGCTGATAATGAATCTAAACTAGAGAAGGTAGCCAAGCTAATAGCTAAGTTGGAAGCTAAGCCAACCAAAAAACACACACTATGTAACAGCCCGTTTTCAGTGAAATCGGAACAGTGGTTTCAGGACCACAATTCAAAGTTATAAAATTTATTTTATTATTATTTTATGGTCTACAGCATGATAGCATTATCGTATAAAAATTTCACTAAGAAATTTTATCGTTTACATGTTCAATTTGATAAAAAGGACTAAATTGTGTAAAGTGCAAAAGTTGGGTTCTAATAGCTAAATGTATTAAATAGCTATAGAACTTTAAAGTAGATGTCCTTATATGGTAATTAGACCATTTTATGTTAGTGGATGGTAATGGTTTGGCATTTAGTGAAATTAATGTTTATTAAGGTTAATTTTATAATTTGGTTGATAATAATATAATAAGTTAAAACAAATTAAAAAGCTTTCATATTTCTTTGTTTCTTCAACAGAATAGCCAAGAAAAAGAAGCCATTTTTCTCTTTAGGGTTCAACAACCTTGGTTCCATCAATTAGGTATGTGTTTTGTCCTGTTTTTGATAATTTCTATATTTTTGGGATCGTTGTAGCTTAATCTAACAGCCCGGGGACTAATTTGTGAAACTATTTAAGTATTTGAGTTTTTCCATTGATGAACATGTTAGGTTTTTGAATTTTAATGGTAGACAATGAATGGTTGTTGTTAGATAAACAACTTTTATAAAGGAATTTTTGATGAAATTATCAATTAGGGATTAAATTAAACAATGTGGTACTTGTGTGGTAAAGTTGTGAATTTGTGAAATATATGGGCTGCTATAAATATGTTTATAATTTAGCTACGCTTGGGTAGAGATATAATTGAATGAATTTTATTTTCCGAGCCTAGGGACTAAATTGCAAAGAATTAAAAGTATAGGGGCAAAATGGTAATTTTTCCAAATATGTGTGTTGGACTAAATTGAATATGAATTATATTGAATTGAGTTAAATTCATTCGATAGATTTGGTTAGACCTCGTACGGAGTTAGATAGGGGCAAAGGAAAAATATCGAATTAGTCACCTTCGTATCTATATACACTCGTCGAGGTAAGTTCGTGTAATTAAAATTATGTAATTATATGCTTTGTTGAATTGGATGTATTTTATTTGCATTATCATCATATGTGAATACCGATTGCATCTTCGATGATGGATGACGATTACCGAGCCGCGTTTGAACTTTAGGAATTCATAGGATACAAATGACATGTCATTAGGGTTACCGATTTCAGCTCTTATGAGCTTATCGATATTCAGCTCGTATGAGCTTACCGTTATTCAACTCAGAAGAGCTTACCATTATTCAACTTAGAGAAGCTTACAGTTATTTAGCTCGGAGGAGCTTACCGTTTACAGCTCGTATGAGCATACATGTACATAAATTGATGGATTATAGTTCAGCACACCTTGTGTGTACTACCTGCATATCCAACGATATTCTAAATGGTTCAATGGACACTATTTTGTTATGAGATTACATGATTTCAATATGAACTACTATAGGTATTTACATGAAATATATGAAAATGATTTGTACATGATATGTAGATACATGATGTGGAAATTATATGTATATAGAAGTTTAATTATTGTTGAGCTCATACATGTTTCTTAATATTTATATGAATTATATGACTAACATGGTTGACGAGGAGAAGTGTTTAGGCTTTTGTCTAAATTGATTTGGATATGCTTTGTATGCTTACCTTAAATGAAACTAAATGGTAAGTTAAATTCTTTGTTATATGAACTTACTAAGCTTAAATGCTTACTCTGTGTTATTTTCTATGTTTTTAGTGATTCAGAAGCTCGTTCGAGTGGAAGCTTGTCAAATCTATATCACACTATCCATAGGCTCTTTTGGTACACTCGGTTGTTTACTTTAGGCTATAATGGCATGTATAGGTTAATTTGGCCAATGTTGGCTTATATGTATTTTGTTGAGATTAACCACTTGTTTGGTTTGTGTTATGAAATTTTGGATATGTGCATATTTTGCTTATTATGGTTGATGTGTGGTTTGGTTTATGATTGAATGAGGAGTGGTAAAAAGGTAGCCTAATGTGCACTTCATAAATATGTTTTGGAATGTGAAGAATTGATCATAAATTGGTGTCTTGATATGTAAGGCATATAAGTAAAATATGTTGGTATGTGAAATACATTTTGGCATCAAATGATATGTTTTGGAAGGTAAGTAATTTGGTAAGAAATGATGTAAATTTGCTTGATAAACTTTGGATGGAAATATGCATATAAGTGAGTTATACATTTGGATATATTGAATACATGAATATTCATATTATAAGTTGTCATTTGAGGTGCCTAAGGGCATATTGGTTGTATGTGATGATATTACATGTTTTAAGCTTGATTTTGGCTAGTTTTGGATGCCTATTTATGACTTGGTTATATGCAAATTGATGTGTTTAGGTTGGTACCAAATTGGGTGAGAAATGTTACTTGGAAAATGGCCTATTTTCTAACATGAATGCTATACGTTATGGAATGTTTAAATTTTCTATCCGTTTAAATTGTAAACTTTGATAATACTCTGTAACCCTGTTTCAGTGATAGATTTGAGTTAGGGGTGTTACACACTAACCAAGGTACCTTTCCCCTCACAGTTAGAAGATAATAGGAAATAGGATGAAGCTGAGTTTGTAACTTTTCTAAAATTATTCAAATCTCTAAATTTTAATTTTTCCTTTAATTGTACTGACTTGAAAAGTTCCTAAATATGCTAAGTATTTAAAAGAAATTATGTCTAAATGTAGGAAAATTAAAATAAGAGAACATGTTAACATAGATGCATCTTGTAGTGCGATAGTATCTAAAAAAATTCCCCCAAAACTAAAAGATCAAGTTTATTATGTTTATGGCTTACATGATAGACTAATCTTCTTATGGGGGCTTAGCAAGTGGAGGTATGATTAATTAATTGCTATATATGGTTTTCTCAACAGATTAGCTATTTGTAGAGGAAGAACTTAAACCCTAAGATTGACGACCCTAGGATGTCATTTAGGTAGGAATTAACCCAAATTGGTATGGCCTATCCGTGAATCTCGTATCCCCAAATCGATCTAGGCTGTGAGGCCAAGAGATAAGTAGTTCTTGTCGACTCATTAGTTTGGTGGAAGATCGAGAGATCTTACTAGGGTAACGACTAGTTGATTGAGTAGAAACCCGAAATAGAGAATAGTTATGATCACCAAAGCAAACTAATCACCCATGCTTAGATTTGATTGAGTTTAGAGATTAGGTTTTCCATTGTTATTATTTTATGCATGTTATTTCTTTTCTTAGCTTCATAATTTATCTTATTTATGTTTATTCGTAATATAATTTATTTAAAGTACTAATTAGATTCATTTGCATTTAGATTAAAGTTAATTTAGTACCCACCTCCATTTAGTACGACCCTCAGAGTACTTACCTACTTCATTGTAACTATATTACAACCTAACCTGAATACTTATGGACACCGCCTCAAATTCCTATCTTTAGTTATAGTGTTCACACTCTGGACGTTAGTACGTCTGAAGGCGGTCACCTTACTTAATACAGAACTAAAAGACTTTACTTATATTTTACAATAGAGATAAACATTCAAATTCAACCCTTACCAGACTTTTCTAATAGTTTATGCCACGTAGACCTACATGCCATATAGTCAATCATACAAAATCTCTTGTTTAATGTCCTGGTAGGCTTCATAGAACATATTAGAGGCCAACAAATGATATACTGAATGCACCATAAATCCTTACCACAAAGTATGTCACAAAGGCAATCTAGTTAGAGTATGCCACAAAGGCGATCCATACATAGTACGCCACAAAACTGATTCATACAGAGTACGCCACGAAGGCTGACAGGATGCACATAAGCATCCCAAAACTATCGTGTTTGTGATATGGATTTGCCCATCACCCTGGGACACGCAGAGAACCCCATTAGGTAAACTGTCATTCAACATTTCTTTTTCAAAGTATGTCATGGCCATGGAATTTTTCCTTCAAAGTTTCATATCTGATTACGTGTTTATAGTCTTGATGGACTTATTTATTTACCACTGCGGTGACTCGACTCACTTTACAAACTCCACGAACCAGACACATCCAAGACCTAAGATTTCATAATTTCATAACACTTTTCATACATCCCACAAAACTTATATTCAAGCAAACTAGCTTATACATTAAATTGATAATAACTTTATTCCTATAGTTGTATAAGTATCATATTCAAACTATACTATCCAACATTTTTATATCCAATTTGATCACTTTCAAATAGATATACTTCAGTTTGAACAGTATATATGCAAGATTCAGAGTAGAGACTCACTTGGCTCTCACCTACTGCAATTCAAAGCTCCAAATCCAAATATCCATCTCAAACCAATAGCAACCACTACTTAGAAACATAATTTCACCATTACTAATCTTGTAAATACAAATTACTTATCATTTCAATTGCTAACAATCTCATGCAGAAACTTTATACTTATAGTCTCACTTTACAATTATCACATATAAATTTACTCATTTAGAACTTGACATGCAAAACTGAAATACTTACCCTGATGCGAAATAACCATGACCATCAAAGAACCATAGCTACCAAATCATCGATGTAAAATACATTTCAACTTAAGGAAAGTGTCTGTAAATACCACTTAAAGAAGAGGAAGAAGAAAGAAAAACCCTTTCAAAACTCATCTCCCACATATAAATATGACTCAACTTACTTAGTGGAATTTAACTAGTGTCATCCATTTCAGAACTTGCATTCTTAATGGCCTACAGTTTTCGAGAGAAATATTATTAAATACCTTACGATCACAATTATCCAACTTGAATATTTAGTTGATTTCTAACCATGTTACTTAAAATCTAACCAGCAACATATTCCAAATTAATCAGGCATACTAAACTTTTGGCGAATACTCTTTCTATACTTACTCTTAATCTCTTCACACAAACTTCTCCTTGATACATGGTAGAATATCATAAAATCAAATTCTTACTTACCCTTATTGTGGCTACTATATGCCTATACATATATGCAAAAACAATCATTTGAGCAGACAACACTATGCCAAACAGACTTTTTACAACTATACGCCAAAATTTTGGACCCACTAGATCTAGAGTGTTACAGTTTCCACTTCCTTTAGAATTTTTCCCAATATTCGCTCTCGTGGTGATAAATGTTAAAGGTTAGAGATTAAGTGGGCTAGCAGCCACTTGTGTATACAGTACCAGGTTAGACCTTAACTCGAACAAGGCCTTAGTCAAGTTTTTTATGGTGTCTTCCTGATATTTTCTAAAAGCTTCCTCACTAGATTGGCATAGACCATACAACTTAGCCTTGTGGTGTTGCTCTTGAGCCCTAAGTTGCTCCTTTAGAGAGGATTCTCTCTCCTTCAGTGATCTAATCTCCTTTTCCAAGTGAGTACATGTAGTTTGTGTATCTTTGTACTTAGCCTCCCAGGCCAAAATACAGGAGCCTAGTTGCTTGATCTTGTTTTGATAAATTTGATTGGTTCCACGTAGTTGGGCTACAATCTATTTGCCAGTTTTCACTGCCTCCTCCAAACTTGAAACCTTAGCACTGTGAAGGTCATTGGTTTCTGGGAGGAGCCAACTCCAAAGTCTATACTTTTACTAGTTCGAGCACACGCCCTCTTCTCAGTAGTTTGTACTGCTTCCAAGCAACTTGAGAATCCACTAGTTAGCAGTGTGAACAAACACTTTCTTAAGGAATGGACTAATGAGTAGGAAAGACAAATCCATTCTCGTGTTTGCAAATGACTCTTATGAATTTACCCTTCCTTAAATGCAAGTTTGAAATATTGATCTGAATTATAGGCTCGCAACCTAGGCTTACACTAAAATGAGCATTTCTAGCAGAAGTCCCTTGCGTTTTTATCTTCAATTGATGCCATATTCATTCAACACTACACAAAAGAAAAGATTAAGTGGTAGATGAAAGCCAACCTCCAATAATATTAAGGGAAAGACAAAGCATAGGGTATTATCATTAGGCAACACCTCTATGGCCGTCTGAAATCGTAAGCAAAGTTTGGGTGGAGAATACCCCAAGTTCCTAAGTATTTGTGTATTTCATCTTAGGTGGTACTATATTCGTACATAAGAGTCTTCACATGTTGTGGAGTATCACTAAAACCTTAGGGACCAAATGAGTCTAGACTTTTAAGGTTGACGTTTCAGTTAACTTGGCCTCGACCCCTCCCTCTAGTAGTTGTTCTAACCATTTTGAGTGAATGAAATAGAAAGAAAAGAAGAACAAAGATTACATTTGAGTAAGATGAGAACTGAAGACGATGAGAGCAAAAATTTTAAGCAAAAAAGAAATTAGGGTTCTGATTGATTCAACAAAGTGTTTTGAAAGGAGTGTTAAGTTTTAGTTTTATAGAGAAATAAATGTGTGCAATAAGTTTAATTCATGGTAATAGATTCAGGTTCCCTAATATAAATTTGACATCTGTCAAAGTGTAAGTTATATAATTCTTGAAATTACGAGAGTGGCCGCCAAGTTCTAAATTCCCTAGTTTAAGAAGATTGATGGCATTCTTTCAATAGGGGAATCTCCAAAGTGTATGTCTCTGAAAAGAAGTTACTATGAGTATAAGAACCAGTCCGCTAATTAATGTTATACGCCTAGCAGGAACAAATAGTTATAGGTCGTTGTAGTGGAATTCTTCCAACTTGGAAAAATTTCGAGGACGAAATTTTGTTAAGGGGGAGGGTTGCCACACCCCAAGTCTAACAAATCCAAGAATAAGGCATAGAATTTTAAATTTATTTGTTTGGCGTACTGTAAACTGCCAAATTTCAGTCCTCAAGCGGATTAGAGTCTAGTGTAATGTATATGTCGTAAAAGTGATTAAGGATTTTGTCTCAAGATATTCTAATGTTTAAAAAAAATATCATGATAAGCAAAGAGTAAGCCTGGTGAGAGTTTTCACCAAAAGTATGATACGCACAAATCTTTTCACCCGGTAACTCCTATAACACCCTGAAGTAGGGCCTAGAAGTTTCAAGTGTATTTTAGGAATTTTAGCTCTAAAATGATCGGGATTGCATAGCATGGTAAATCAAAATTGTATTCGACTATGGCATCTTAGTAGTTGAATCAATTTTCAAAAGTAAGTTTTAAAAGTCTTTTGATTTAGGTTTAGAGACTGATTTGAAAAAGGGGCAAAGCTAGGAATTTTTAAGAGGCAATTAGCCGAGATTTTAAATTTTCAACCTATTTCTTACCTTAATAGTAGATTCACCTTAATTTGTTCCTCTCCTCTCTCTTATTTTCGTCCCTTGTTCTCCCAATATTAAACCACTCAACTTTAATTTCCAAACTATAAGCTTTTGATTTCTCTCAACACCCAAGCCTTAAACATCTATAGCATCTCTTTAAAACACCCAAAACTCTATTGATTTCACCATTGTCAAGCTTTTGGGTTTTCTCGAGTTTGCGACAGAAGTTTGATTTTTCATCAATCAAAGGTAATGTTTTGATTCCTTATGAGTTTTTCATGATACTAGTCCTTAAAACTAAACTTTTAGCCTTCAATTTTCATATTTCAGATAAAAGCCGAAGATTGGTCGTTAATGGTGGATTTTGGGATTTTTGAGTTAAAACATGCCTTTAAAGTGTCTTTCAATTAGTTTTAATGTGATAAAGAGGTTTCTAAACTTACTTTGAAGTTTCATTAAAGAATTCTTGAGTTTTAAATGGATTTTCAAAAAGTAGCCATAAACATGTCAAAAAAAAGTTGATACTAGGAGTTAAGTATTTTATTGTAGTTTAAAGGTTGGGAATTAGTCGTAGGTGAATTATAAGATGAACGAAATTAGTTTTAGGTGAAAAGACTGAGTATAAACTAAGATATTTGAATTTAAATTTTGTCATGATAATGGTTTTAAGTTACATGAAAACTTAACTTAGGCTTGTGTTTTGGTTGGTTTAAGTGTACCCTTGGTTGTTATTTGATTATGTTTATTGTATAATCGTTGTGTGTGAAGCCTTAAACTCATTAGAACCTACTAAAAAGTTAAGGAAGAGTTAGTTGAGCTTTCGACTTTTCAGCGAAAACATAAAGTGGTGAATGTTTAGAATTATTTCTCGTAGACACGAGTCATATGTTATTTAGGAATTTACTAGTAGCCTAAACCCCTACTCTAAATTCCGAGTGTAAACTTTCTTACATCTATATTTATTTTGTGATTTATGTGCTTATATGACTATGAAATTGTGCATAATAATGAAATGCTCAAATATGTGATATGTGCACATGGTAATAGTTGTGAAAAGTGTAAATAGTTACATATAAATATATGTTATATGACAGTGTAGTGTTTTGTAAAAAAATACAATTATGAAGTGATAGTGCACGAATAATCAGTAAGTGATATGTGCTTGTTTTCAAATATTTTGGCCTTGTGGTCTTGAAACCATTGGATAGAGTTTGCATGACATAGGATTGTGAGTACTCACCTATACATATAGTGATTTTGGGCGTAGAGGCCCTGGGACATGTTTGGAGTGATAAGAGAATGTAAGCTAAGCTCCATTCAACGAAACATGTGAGGCGAAATAAGGAGAGTGTTAGTCATATGCTTCACTTTTGGGACATGTTTGACTCTATGAGTCATCTGGTGTGATTGGAGATCCGTGCATCCAATGTGTGATGATAGAGCTCACTATATATTTCATAACTCAAGTGTCAATCTATCATATTTTATGTGACTGTGTGAATCATATTTTATGCTTAAATGAATATGTGATATGATATATGTGCTTGAATGAGTATGCAAATGCTATGTAAATGCACTACTAGATAACACATGAATAAGTAATGTATGATAATAGACATAAGAACAAAGTGTTCATGCTATATGGTAGTTGTGAATACATGATGACATGTTTGCATTGTAGTTATTCTAATAATTCACTGTTAAGCTCACCCACTCTTTTCAACATATGCAAAGTAGTGACGTTATGGTGTGGTGGTGCGGTTTTTCTAAGGGAGTGATCCAAGGAAGGCTCATTAGTATCTTGTAGGTGTTATTTATTCGTTCTGGGGAAAAAGGCAATGGGGTGTTTGGACTATTTGTCGGTTTTGCTTTTGTTTTTTTTAGTGGTTTATGAGTTTATATATTTGCTTAGGTTTATGAATATTGATAATGGCATGATGATACTTGATCGAACACCCTATTGGTATTTTTGAACTATTGATTCAGTCGTTTGGATGGTTTTTTGTCTTAGTAGTTGATGCATGATGGTTAGAAACATATTCGGAATGGAAATATACATTTGTTCAAAGGTAAGGGTATCGATATTTGGGTTTTTAAAAATGATACCTCTGTGCTTTAAAACGTGCAGAAAGTCAGAATAGAGATTTGGTATCAATACCCTGGCTCAAGTGTCAATACTCGAGGTAGATTTATCGATACTTTAAGAAAGGTACCAATAATTTTTTACGTTTTGAATTTTAGTGAGAAACAAAATTCAAGTTTGGTATTGATTTTCTATGTGGTAACGATATCATGTTAGGAAAATATCGATACCCTAAGGTCAGTATTAATACCTACGTGATTAACTTAGAAATGTTGCTATGAGAACCCAACGCATGTCTTACTCATGTTAAGAGATCAAATGTAGTATGTTTAACATGTTTTAATGATGACTATGCATGTATGTATTAAAACTTGTGCGAATGCCATGAATGGCATGTGTCGACTTTAAAATAATGAACACTATAGTGTACAAATAGTGAGACAGTGGTATGGCATCTTTATATTCGGGCTCAGCGATCGGGCTGAGTATAGGGTGTTACAACTCTCACCAAGTTTCCTCTTTGCTTATCCTGATCTTTTCTTAAACATTAGAATATCCTAAGACAAAATCTTTGTTCACTTTTACGTCGTATACATTACACTAGAATCTAATCCACCCAAGGACTAAAAATTGGCAGATTACACTACACCAAGCAAATAACTTCACAATTCTACGCCTTATTCTCGAATCCATCAAACTTGGGGTATGACATCAAGTCTCAAGATTTGTTTATAAGTCTTGAAACCTCAAGATTTCTAACTGTTATTTTTTAGCCAAGTCTTTATATTTGTCCTCCAAGTATCGAGACTTAACCTTGCATAGTTCATTAAATGTTAGAGATTAATTATTCCAATGGCTAAAATCTCCAGCAGTTTCAAGAGTTCAAAACTTAATTATAAGGTATAAATTCAAATCAAGAATACTTGAAGACTTAAGAGTACAATATCAAATCAAGAGAAAAAATTTTAAATCTTTATTATTTAATTTTTCTTCTAAATATTCTTTAGTAATTTAGGGTCAAATATTTTATAATTGGCGTATCTTTATATTTATAGCTCATACTTATGAATATCCACCTTCATTGATGTTATCATTGTTCTTTATTCATCTATCACCTAGTACTTTAACAAATTATTTAACACTTTTTAACACCCATATTTGTCCAGGTCCAAAAAGTTGTACTTCATGTGCTCCTCACCGAGAGCATGAATTCTAAGAAAAAATTATATCCCACAAATCTTGAGGCGAGATACCCTCGCAAAAAATTACATATCCTAAGAATTAAGTTTGAAATAAAATATTTTAATAAAAATTCCACCCTCAATCGGCATTTCGTTCATAATCTTGATATGATTAAATTGTGACCGTAAATATTCCATTGTATCGGGAAATCAAAATTTGCAAAATTAAATTCATAATTTAGAATATTTATGAATAAAATAATTTTATTATATATTATATTATTTTAAGAAAAAAGATCAAAAATAAAAGTAATGTGACTGAGCATATATGAGAAACACGTAGCAAGCATGTTACCTAAATTCATTTGATAATTGAGAGATCCAACATCAAAGTAACAAACTAAAAAATCGACTATAACAAAGATAAAATCCAAACATGAAGGGCACATGACACCACCACCTGAATTCTCACCAACAAAACGTGATAACGATGCATATTATTTCTGACTGCGGTTGAATGGCAGTAAAATCAAAGCCGAATCCTTGGACACCCTTCTCTTCTCTCTGTATACATAATTCCTTATTTGTCAATGTTTCTCACATTAATTAATTCACTGTACCACAGTTAGAAGCAGATAAATGAAGCTGTCTTCCTACTACTATCTGCATCCGCTAACTTGCATTCATTCTCCAACAATCAATCACTGCAAAATCTCTAATCCATCTTGCCCCCACCCTGCTGTAGCCACCTCCAGCGAACTCAACCTCAAGGTTGAGCAATCCTTTTATTTTACCCGAAAAAAAATCAGAAACATACACCCATCAAGGTCGAGGTCATTACAGCTACACTTTGTTCCCATCTAATACCCTTCAAAATTCTCGCTCAATCTCAAAATTTTCAGCACTTAGCTCCTTGAGCTCTCAATTTTCCAAGTATCCAAAGACTCAACCTCAGCACCAGCTCATTATCGATTTACATTGCACTCACTTAGATATTGATCTTCATGGTTCAGAAACTTCTTCCAGTATTCCTTGTATTTTGGAATTCCCAGATCAAGCCAAGGTTTCATATTTCCATTATAGTGCAAAACGGCAGCTTTCTTGATGTCTTCTATATCAAGTCCATAGTCATGACCAAGGCCCGATAAAACCCACACCCTGTCAAGGGCATATATTTGGTCCTGAAAAGTAAGCAAAGTCGCAAGGAAAGCCGATCCCTCTTTCATGCCGACCTGGTGTTCATGTACAAAATGAAGTCAATACCAGCAGAAATTATTAACATTTTAAGCTCCAACCATTTGAAAACAAACTGTTCATTAACTGATAAATACCTAATTTCTACATTCTAGTGGAGTGAAAAACTGTTGTCAAAGATGCTGCACTAAAATATACAAACATTATATTTTAAACGGGTTTAAGTTGGAGGTTGATTACAGACCATGTAATGTAATTAGTGTCATTTTTATTCAGCGTTTTGCACATTAATCAAACTGATAAGAGATATTATGGAGCATAAGAGTTGACGCACCTCTTTCACCAACTTCCAGTAAGTTTCAGAGATGTCTAGGTCTCTCCACCTGGTGAGATCAATTACATTCAATCCTGACATCCAAGAACACGAATGTTTTTGGAAGCTGTGTTCACCCAAATAACTCCGCAGCTGATCCATTTTTACCAAGCAAATTTCTATAGCACCAGTCACTTTCCCTCCCATGTTGAGGCTCCATAGTGCTGACAAGTCTTGCTGAACAACAACATCATCATCCAAAACCACAACTTTCTCCAAGTTTTTGAATATCTCAGGAAGAAGATAATGAGAATGAGAAAAAATGGATACATATTGTGTTCTATTATGTATTGCTAGTGCACTATCATTGCTAGGAAGGGAAACTTGAAACTCCACAGGTAATGTCAGGTGAGATAGAGTCGCTTTACCATAGGAATCTGGATCTTCAATGTTCAACACCTGAACAACAGCATCCCTAAAAGTATTCCGGAGGAACCAATGTTTCATTGCATAGTAATTCTGCCAATCAGTCAGCACATGAAAAACCTGGTTTACAGTGTCCTGAAATATGCAGGATAACCAGTCAGTGTCACTATTTGAACATAGATATAAAACAATGAAATGAGGTCAAAGAATAACTTAAACATACTCTTGCATGCACAACAGTTGAGTTTATTACAACTGAAGAAGCGATAACATTATTGGAGAATATAACATAATGTTGCAATGTGGGATCAGAATATTTCTCAGAGAGCTCCTTATCAAACAAATGGTCTCTGAAATATTCCACAGTTAGTCTCATAGACAGGCAGTGCAGGCTCTTGGGCATTGTCTGGACAGCAAGTTGGTAGAGAAAGGCACTCTGCTTCATGTGAAAGTTAGCTTCATCCTCAGTCAAGTCAAATATTTGTCTCAATTTCTTGTCAACGTTATTACAATCCAAAGAGACTGATTTGGCTCTTGCTATCACAGCTTCCATCCTTCGTGACTTCTTCTGAATCCTGATGGAAACCAGTAACAAACACTTTCATGCTTATGCAAGAAAA
This sequence comes from Gossypium stocksii, assembly GCA_020496765.1. Classification (NCBI taxonomy): domain Eukaryota; kingdom Viridiplantae; phylum Streptophyta; class Magnoliopsida; order Malvales; family Malvaceae; genus Gossypium; species Gossypium stocksii. The sequence continues at coordinate 59,050,556 of CM035624.1, read as the reverse complement.
ATGAATATTATCGCTGGCTATAAGAAAAGAGGAATACTATGACCACTATTCATCTGACCATTGCCAAAATGACAGAATTATATATATATATATATGTATCAAAAAAAATTGCTTGACCAAAGCAGATAGCACTACCCACCAAGTTGTTGAACCCACCATGTGATATCTTTAGGATCTAGAATTAGTTAAATTACAGTGACAGAGAGTTTAACTTAGTACTGTTTGTCAGAGCAGCTTATAAGGTTCTATCAAGTGATCAGGAACACTTAGAGAGCTATTTAAAAACCGTACAGGTAAATGACATTGTTCTACCAGATGCAGCACAAAAACACTTCAGTAAAAAGGTAAACATCTAATACAGCATGGAGGGAAAATACATGAACAGATTACAGTGCAGAAGGAAAAATCATCCATATTATATCTGTTTCAATTTGTATGTTCAGTTTTACTTATTTTAGGATGTTTTAAATACATTGTCCACTTTCCCTAACTGGAATAAGTTTTTCCAATGTTTCCTTCACAGAAATGTAAACTTACGGTGGCCCCTCTAGCTTTTATGACATTTGAAGGGTAAATTTTGAAAAATAAGGGACAAAATACCCCATTCCTAAAGGAGTGTGCCATAGTGGACATTCAATTTGAAACAGAGGGAGTACAAATTCTATACATAAACTAGCATTTCTAGTTCCTAAACAGATCAGTATCCTCATGCTATATCCTGTAAAGTGGGAGTTATCCATGGAATTTTATGATGCCGTTAGATGCCATAACTTACTCTGGAGGAAGATCAGCATCTGCAGTACTTTCACTAAGGACACGCTCCACTTCTTGAATATTTTGTTTCAATTCACCAGACAACTTGCTCTGTGCTGGGATTTTTGCAATACTAGGAAAATATGCCCTGGCAACAAAAAGCTGATCCTTCAATTTCTTCACCATGGAATCATGCATTTCTTCCCTATTTTCTTCACGCCAAATGCAATAGCTCCCATATTTCAAATCACAAAACCCCTCACTTTCATCAACATCAGATTTCATTTTTGCTTTACCATTAATTCTACTAATCTGTGAGAGAGAAAATTATCTTGAGATGTTATATTATAGGCACTAAAAAGCTATATTAAATAGCTAAAACAAACTATTCAGCAATATGCATACATTTTTACTGGTAAACGGTTGCATCACAACTTGAGGTGGAATTGGAATGCCTGTAGACATTTGAAAGAAAAGGGGAAAAAAAGGTGGGTTCAAACCTAAATCTAATTAAAGAGCATGGAACATTATCCGGGACACAGTTTAAAAATATGAGTTCAACCATACCTTTCTTCTGCTGAGTTTTAGGTGTAGCATTGATACTGCTAGTTTCATTTTTAGCTTCATTTACAAACCCTTTAAGAACATCCTTTAAAAGAAGAAAAATAGGTCAAATGCAAACATGTATAAAACCTAGGCTACTAGCATCTTTCAATTTCTCCAAAATATGAGGGGGAGAGAGAGAGAGAGGCAGGAAAAGAAAAGAATAAAAAGAAGGGGAAGAGAAGGTTGGTGTTTTAACCCTCAAAAGCTAGCATACTAGAAGCAATGTACAGAACCTACCTTGTGGCCTAAGCTATAGTTCAAGCATAAGCAAGGCTGATCTAAAATCGTAAAAGTACATTTCTATCTTTAGTCATTCCTTTCATGGTTGTCAATACTATTGGTACTGACCAGTATGCCTAGTTTTTCCCCAAACCAGCATAGGTAATTTTTCGCTTCATTCTAGGCTCTAGCTTAGATTCCTGTTTATAACAGAGCACAGCATCACTACCAGCAAGTGTCAGGCATTTTTCGTAGAACATATTATCTTGCTTGGTAACTGCGTAGCTTAATGAGCTAGCACAAGAACCACCCCTATATGCATAAGACCTGATGTTTCAAACTTTTGAGTGGAGTAATTATAGACATGGCTATTTTAAATATAAAAAAGAACAGCAATTTTTCCGATTTTGCCAGGGTCAAAACTAACATGTTAAAACAGTTTAGAATATGAGTAAAGGCAGCTGTCCAACCCAGTATCTGTTCGTTCTCATCTCTAATAGACATTGAAATGTGAATGCCAACTTTTTGGCAACATAAGTCTATATCATCTCCAAAGATGTCTGCTTTAAGGAATTTTCTCACATAGCCAGAAGATAAGTAGACAAGCTCAGATTGCTATCCAAGGACCATTTATATGATAGGATCTATATTTTTTTTTTTACTTCATATATTTTGGATAGAAACACGTATTAAAATTCTTTCTTTAGGCAATAACAGTTATCAAAACATAAAATAGAGCCAATACTTAGTTTTAAATATGAAGGGCTCTTCATATAATTTTGATCCTGTGAAATTTCTACTCCTTGAGACGTTGAAAAAAAGTAAGATTGATTATAAGAGATGAAGTTGCAACATATTAATACATAAAACAAGCTCTCGAAATATTAGAGAATTTTCTCTGAAACAGTTGATGGCAGTATACCATTTTTCACCTTCATTAACTCCTTTTCTTATTTTATTTTCCTAGATAGAAAACCAAACATAATTTTATCCTGTTTTGAAATATGACTGAGTGGTTTAACTTCTTACACAGTTAAAGATTAGTTCATTTTATATTTTGGATACACTACTAAAATACCAATCAAGAGGTAAAAGAGAGTTCTTATCCTACCAAGTCACGTCTGTCTCCAATCAGCTAAAAATAAATTTCCTTTATTTCCAGTCTCGCTTGTCTTAATATTATTCAAATGTTACTCTTCGTTATGAGACACATCTCATTGACCAGAGTGTAAAAATACTTATGTCAATTCTTGAGCATATCATCTACAAGCTCAACGAAGAAAGAAGTTTGTCTGAGGATAGATGAACTTTAAAACTAGGTGAGTTTAGTTGTACACTGCGTTGGTTGTCTTATTTCTCAGTAATCGGTGAGACCTATTTTTGAGTGCTTCAGCCAAACAAAGCATATAAAAATTTCCCGCAAATAACTCTATACCCAATGTAAAACCCAAAAAGAAACCAAAAGCGTATCGGAATCTGACTCCCAGATAAGATGACTAGACATGTGAAATGGATCCATTCAATTCTATTAAAAGACACCACGTTACACTTTATAAGTTATCTCGCACAAATAAAACATGAGGATATAGCTGGCTGATCATCCATTTGTAATTGTTGCAAATGATTAAGCATTATCAACACAAATTATAAATTCAGGGCAAGTAGAGAGAAGGCAAAAGAAAAAAGAAAAAAGAAAAACACATCATATTCCCGGGAGGGGGGAGATAGAGGAGCACCATGAAAACCAACCTTTGGTAGAGTAGGCCCTAATTTTCTCACAAGATTATCTATATGGTTTGAGCGATCCCCCTGTCAGAAAGTTTAAAGCATGAATTGTTTTTGACGTTTCCTTCTTCTTCTTCCTTTTTTTAATAAAGCATTGTTGCATTTGAGAATCAAGAAATAAAATGATTTAAGCAGCATAATGATGTAAACCATGAAACATTTCGCAACCAAAATTAATGAGACCAGAAATGGAAGGTTTTTGTTCATTAGAAATCATAATCTGAAAGATCATATAGCCAAGAATGTAATAGGAAAGAAAGTGCATGAAGACAAACGGAGTGATTGTGAATGGCAGTAAATGGAATGGACAAGATAAAATGCTTACCGAAGGTGAAGGGCGTTCAAGAGGCATATGTCCTGCAAACGAAACCAAATAAAATGAGAAGTAGTAAATGAGCACGGATGAATTGTTTTGTTTTCGGTAAAAGAGCATATATGAGTGGATAGCATCATAGATCTTGTTCATTTGCTAATAAACAAACAAGCAAGCGTTAGAGTAGAAACGTAGAGTAAGACAAGGAGCCAAAAAAAGAAACAATAAGAAAAGATTGAGCGAATTCCAGATCTAAGACTCTGGTTCCGATCGGATAAAATGAGGGCAAGCGCTGCAGATGCCCTAACCAAAAACAGATCTAATTGTAAGATTGATAAAGGCACCTGCAGAGTGAAAGCCACTGTGTAGGCCAAGCAAAAATCCAAGGGGAACAAGCATTGAGAGGACCACAAGAAAGAGGACAGCAATGGCCAGACCTCTCCATCGGCGCTTCGCGGGAGCAACTCCACCACCACCACCACTCCCACCTTTCATTCCCCCCACCCTCTACTCCGCCCTCTTTTCCCTCACGTTTAACACTATCACTTTGATCACACTAAAAATTCAGAGCAAATGCGTGTAAATAATGCAGGAAAATGGAAGCTCTTTTCTTTTATTCTGTTGTTTATTCTTGTTTCCTCTCTCTCTCTCTCTCTCTCTCTCTCTCTCTCAAGTCTCAGCAGCCAGCCAGCCAGCCAGCCGCGAATAGAAACCGCCTTCTTCTTGTTTTCCCGTATCTCTGGCACTACGGTTGCACAGCTCACCTCACCTCACCTCATCTCATCTTTTTCTCGGAGAGAAGGCACAAAAAAGTACTGCATGTACAAAAACCCTTTTTTTCGAAAAAAAAATTCACCTTTTAATTAGAATTATTGATTAGGTCATATTCTGCAATTTGTTCTATGCTTTAATCAAATTTAGAATTATTCCTTGTTATTGTAAAATAGAGTTTGTGTTATTTTAGTTATTAATATAATTGTATAAATTAATCATTGTTGTTATGTTAATGATTAGACTTTTGTCGGTCTCGAAAAATATAATGTCGGGATTTCATTCCCGTAAATTAAGTTTATAAAAAAAAAGATAGAAATATTTACGGAGTTAGTATGACTGAAAAAATCGTTAATAAATGTATTATTGTTTATAGTAAAAAATAGGGGGTTTTTACAAAATTAATACAAAAAAAAATTAAAATAATACAAACTAAAGATTATGTACTAAAATGGTACATGTAGGGTAGTGCCGCCTGTTGTAGAGGCGTGACCACCCTACTTTCTGCCACCTCCTGTTATAAAAAAATATTAGTTAAAAAAATAAAATGTTATGATGTGATAGGACATTGGTGGAGGGGCTGACACAGGCGGTACTGGTGGAGGGGCTAACACAAGCGGTACTAGTGGAAGGTCTGTGGCAAGCGGCATCGAAGAAGGGCATAGCAAAGGCGGCACAGCTGATGGGACACATGCATGCAAATGGTTTGTTTTTTTGTGTGTGGGGACCTCATAATGGTCCTCAATTTCATTTTCAATAGCACCAACGAAGAAGAAGAAAGAAAAGGAAAGGAGAAGAAGAAAAAAAGAGGAGGAGGAGGAAAAGAAGAGGGCAGCACTGGTGAGGTAAAAAAAAGAAAAAGAGGAGAATAGAGAGAAGAGAGGAGAAAGAAAAGGAAAAAAAATAGAAAAGAGAAGGTAAAATTTTTTTTATAAAATAATGGATTTTTATATTATTTTTGTTTTTGTTGTTATTATTATTGTTGATTTTTTTTGTTAGTATTATTGTTAGTTATTATAATTGTTAGTAATAAACCCTTATTATTATTGTTAGTTATTATTATTGTTAGTAAAAAACTTTTATTATTATTGTTAGTAAAAAACCTTTATTATTGTTAGTAAAAAATATTTATTATTATTGTTAGTTATTATTATTGTTGATTTATATTAATTTTGAAAAAAAACCCTAAAAAGTCTATTTATATTATTATTATTGGTATTTTATTTTTTTGGTAAACTGACTGATATTATTAACACACGGCTTAAGGTGGAAATAGTAACTGAGCAGTCACAGTAAACAACAACATGAAAAGACAAATCAACACAAAGTAAAGAATGTTTTATTTTTTTAATGTAATTTATTTGTTATATGTGTTTTAGGTTAATTAGATATATTTTTTTATGAAATTTATTTGGCATGTTATATATTTTGATTATTTTAATATTATTTTTTTCATTTTTTATGTGTAGATGGGTTTTTTACTAAAACATTATAAAAAAATACCAAAATAGTATCGTTATGAAATAAAATAATATATATAAAAAAAATTTGGTGAAAGTGGTGCCGACGGATTTTTTTACTAAAATATTATAAAAAGAAAATAAAATAAGAAAATAGTATATTTTAAAAAATTAAATATGAAAAAAATACGGGTTTTTTACAAAATTAATATAAAAAAACCAAAATAATACAAACAAATGGCCAAAATCACCCAACAAAAAAATTGGAAATATTGCAACATAACCCCTCTTTGTGTTCCCATCTTTTTTATTTCTCAAGTTTAATTACATATTTTATATTTTAAAATAATATTGAACTACTTATCATGTTTTTTAATTATTATTGCATCGCTGACATTATTATTAAATTTAAAAATTAATTTAAAATATATTGAACTACATGCCGGGTATATTATATATATATTATATTTTAAACTAAAATATTGTACTTATTATTAATTTAAAATAATAATAAAATATTTGTATGTATTATGTGTCGTTTATGTTATGTTTTTGTTATATTTTTTATTGGCATGTTATTTTTAGTATTTTAATATAAAATTTTTGTTTTTTATGTAGGTAAAAGATTAAATATTTGATATGGCAATGGCTCCATTGATTAATGACGATCCTCACATATCTGACACATTTAATAATATGGTAATATATTATTATTTGTTAGTCACGGGTTCCATTTAAAAAAGATCTACGTAATTTACGGAAATAAATTATGTTATTATAACTATTTTCTGTAATTTAACAATGTCAGGGCCCGTACCGCGCATTAAGGGGTCGGGTGAATGGTTTAGGATATTCCTCGGATGAACAACTGATGCCCTACTTGGAGCTAGCTGGATTTGGGTCAGCAGCATTGATCCGGACGTTTGATTTGTGGTACGATTTAATATCCGCATTGGTCAAGCGTTGGCGCCCGGAGACCCACACTTTTTATTTGCCGTGTGGGGAGTGTACTGTCACTTTGGAGGATGTTGCATAGCAACTTGGGCTCCCAATCGGCGAGAATGTCGTAACGGGCATAAGTGCGATAGCTGAGCCGGCTGTACTTTATTATAGCCTACTAAGAGCCTTGCCTAGCGATGGTGAGTCCAATTTTACGGGTTTGAAATTTAAATAGCTGAAAGCCAATTTTGAACATTTATCAGTTAATGCGACTGAAGAAGAGTTGATGTGCGCAGTTCGAGCGTACATTATGCATATTATAGGGGGTGTACTGATGCCCGATGCAAATAACAACAGGGTTCATTTGATGTATTTACCCCTATTAGCTGATTTGAGTAATGTTCGCTCGTATAGTTGGGGTTCCGCAGTTCTGGCTATGTTGTATCGTGAGCTTTGTCGAACGACAAAGCCTGATGCTGTAGACATAGGCGGATGCCTTGTATTGTTGCAGTTGGATGTCATTCTTGGCATCGGTTAGGCACCAACCATACGTATTTCTACTAATTAACATGTGATAAAATTTAACTTGTTATTAATTGAGAATTTCTTTATAATGATATTATTCTAACGATACTATATTTACTTGAAATTTGTTTTCATAGATGAAGTTTTTATCCGGTATCAGGAGGTCGTACACTGTCCCGATATATCGTCTAATGATTGAACAACATGCTGGGGAAGGGGTAAGCTATTCCAATATTCGTGACATGTAATTACTTTTTATATCTTACTCGAACCGTGTTAAATTTAAACCATGTTATTAATCGTGCAGTTTATATAGATGCCATATCGTAGACCAAAAATTGCGGCTATTGTACCCTCGTCTGCCTACATTCATTCTCAATTGTGGTACATTAACGAACCAATTATCAATTTCAAGTCGAATGGTACCACGGAGATCGCGTACTATGACAGTGTGGTTGCATTCAGTATATCCCAGATCTGCCAATGCAGGTGGGGAATGTTCACTTGATCAACAAGAGAGGTAGACATAGAAATCATTGGGGATTGTGCACTGGAAATATATTGCAGTGTGGGATAATCGGATGGCTCGAAGACCTCAAATGGATATGTCTTTCGATTTGCAACCATCGTTAGAGTACATACAATGGTACTCTAGTACGGGAAAGCCATATTTACTTGGTGGGCAGTCGATTGTAGTTCTCCTGCACATGCAATGACCTGGGGCATACGAGCCAGTAGCCAATATAGAGGTCGAGCCAGAGCCAAAGCCAGAGCCAGATCTTGAGCCTAAGCTTGAGCAGGAGCCCGAGCCATAGCCGGAGGCCGAGTCCGAACGATCGCATACACATTCGGTTGATAGTTCTTATCATCTGGATTTACCGAGCAACTCGTCAGGGGGAAGATACCATTACGAGTTTGATATCTTTAGGTCGTATCCACCATAGTACAATACTCCTCCTGGCCCGTATCTATTGCAGTACAGCACTACCCCTAGCCTGTATACACCGCAGTACTTCACTCCTCTTGAGTCGTATCCATTGCAGCATGGTACTCCTTCCAACTCAAGTTCATCGATGCCATTCGAGCCATATGGTTTTTCTTCCATGTTTCACACACCCCCACCTTCGACTGAAGAGGATGTTGGTTGTCATAATCACCCACAACGTGAACATCGACCTCCACAGAATATACCCCTAGGACCACACGATCAAACCATCAATTTTAGGGGTTTCTTGTAGTTTTAATATTACAAAGTTTATATTTTTTTGTATATATTTAATTAGATTAATTGGAACTTAAAAAATTGGAACAAAATTTGATCAAAACATAAATTTGATTAATTTGGACATTACAACATTAAAACACTAAAACTTGTAACAAACTTAGTTTTGTAATATAAATTTTGTTATATAAATTAAATACATTACAACATTAATCTAATTGGAACAAACTTTGCAATATAATTTTTTTATATAAATTAAATACATTACAACATAAGCTCAATTCCTACCAGATCGTAACGATTGTCCAACATGATAGTTTTGCTATAGGCATTTACTTCGATTATGACCAGTTAACCTGCATAATCCACAACACTTACCGTCGATTTCTCCCTAATGTCCATTTCATTACGGATTTTGGATGATTGTAGACGACCTCTCAGATCGTAGCCCTTTGTCTGGGACAAGCTCGAATGTAGTCGGAGGCACCTCTCACGTGGACAGGTCAGGCAGGATGGGGAACTTATTTTCCCAGACACGCAACGTGTGCTCGAGTGTGCACATCACCGACAAATTGTTCAACATTGAGCGAGACTTTAGACACACTGGTACGACTTGCGCATATAGATAATAAAGTGTTTGGAACCTCCTACAATCACACTGTCTGTTCCAGAGATCAACTCTATAAGAGCTAGGTGGTATACCGAGTTGACAATTGATAGTCTCCGTAACTCGAAACGTTTCAAGGCATCGTAAATATATTTCTACATTCATCGACCTCGCCATCCAATAGTTTGCAACCATTGCATCCCTGACATCTTCGACAAACACGTGTTCCGCCTCCATCTGGTTGACTTGTTGCTAACCCATTATTGGCATCAAGGTAGCCAACTTATAGAATGTCGCTGAGAAGATAGATGAAATCAGAAGATGTCGTGTTTTTAACAACACAGCATTGACCCCCTCCACCAAGTTTGTGGTCATTTAACCATAACGAAAGCCCTCGTCAAAACTTTGAACCCATTGCCATAGCTCCATTGTACCCAACCACTGTCGAAAAGATTTGTTTGTTTGACCCTCCATGTCACTCTCAAGTCTAGTCATTCTTCGGCGAAAAATATGTGGCTCTAACTCATACGCTTTATATGTATTAAGAAAAGATAAGTTACAGTAACTCGATAACATAAAACATTAAAACTTATATTGAAAAGATAAGGTTTCCTTTACCCAGTTTCACAACTTGTCTCTTCCAGTCTACATTCTTATAATCTCGATGGAAGTTAGCTGCAATGTGACGGATGCAGTAAATAAATCTCCATGGCACATCAGAACGCCTAATTGCGGTAATTAATCATTTTCTTTTATCGGAGATGATGCAAATATTATCGTTGCTAATAACATACCTCCGCAGGTTGGTAAGGAATCCTTATCTATTATGGCAAATGCTATCGGGAGCATGTTCTTATTGCCATATTAAGCAACCGCAAGAAGTAAGATCTGTGTATATTTTCCATATAGCCAGGTCTCATCCACTTGTCCAAACAGCTTACAGTGAGGAAATGCCCGCATACATGGATCAAACGTCTAGAACATCCGATGGAAAATTCTTTTTCCCGACTGTAGTTGGTCATCTGGACCGTAATAAGGTCGTGTTTGTAACTCAATAACGGTCCCCAGTACGTACTCCCGCATAGCAGCTATCCATCCTTGTAGCTCGTTATACGACGCATCAAAATCCCCATACAATTGCTCTATTGCCATCTGTTTAGCTATCTATGCCTTTCGATATGATACTTGATATTGGAATCGTGCTTACATTTCGGCAATAAGTACCAAAACTTTAATGGTCAGCATGTCCTTCACCATTGGCATGATACATGTACAGATGGTTTTGGAATCAAGTTTTCGATGATCTTCTGTCATACGTGTTGATGTACATGTTTGAGGCTCAACAAATTTTCGTATCTCCCACATCTGCAAATTTTGAATAAAAATAGCTCGTACCTGCCAATTGCAGCCTTCCACCGACTTCTAACACTCCTTAATATATAATGTCGGTTTAGACACTGCGACTTTGTAATCCATTGATATATTCATGCTATACTGCTTAATAGCAAATACGTACTCTTTCTTACTTTCAAATCTCTAGCCTATGAAAAACTCCTCAGAATCGAAATTTACAGCCAGTCGGTGAGTAGGAAGTATTTCAGGGTACTCTGGAAACTCAGCAACATATGTTGTGTCGGGTTTATGAGCGACATGTGTGGCCCAGGATTATTGTGTATCATAATACGTCGCATCTGGTTCCTAACCAAAGACGTGTTAATGTTGCCATCGTCATTCACATCTTTATCATTAACATCATCAGAGACATCGTCCACATCGAGATCAATATCACTATCGACCTCTTAATCACAAGGATCACTACTATCGTATCCATTATTACCAACCACATTAATATCGGGTGTAACATTAAGACCGATATTGATCCCACGTATAGTTGATTCACTATCAGCATACGATATTGGAGCTACCATGCACAGTTCTTGAGCCCCATGTTCTTCACCATTTGTAGTGTGATCTTCATTTTGCTCCATACCGGCTAACTCAGCAAATAAGTGAATTAGTGCATTTTTGTCACTCCCATTCCCACAGTAAAGAGCGATCATTGTCTCTACGTTTTCGTCGTCTACAAGTTCCATTATGGTGAATTTGATGGGATCTGTCGAAACTAGAAACTTGTAAAAAAGTTTCGAGATCCTTCTCCCACAACGTCTAACAATTTTTGCATTAATCATTCCCTTCATATCATCCAACGAGACATTTCTATTAAATCCCATTGCTATTTGTTGCTGACATTCAAATATGCATCCAACAGTTATTGTCAAAATGATTCCATCGAAATAAACGCATACGAAAAACTGATTATCCATATTCAATACTCAATCTTTAAAAAATAAACAAAATTTCTCAAAATAATTTCGAACAACAAATAAATTACTTAAATAAAAAATTAATTAATCAATATGCAATTTTTTTCATTCATAAGCTCATACTTTGTGACAGCCTTAAAACGACCCTAGTCGGAATGTAGTTTCGGGACCACAAAACCGAGGCATAAAAATAATTTAATATTTATTTTGATGCCTATAATATGTGCCAATTCATGTATGACATTTTTGATGTTTTAATTTAGAGTTATAAATGTGAATTTCATTAAAAAGGACTTAGTAGTAAACTTTGAAAGTATGATGGGGAAATGTGTGATGACTAGTTAATACATGCATGTAAAATAATGGAGTTGCATGTCAAATTTACCTTTTTGTTGGTAGTGGACGGTAATGATGGCTTAATTTGGCATTTTGTGTGTTGTATTTTAGCTTAATAAAATCAAATAGTTTCTTAATAAATAAACTTAATATATATTATAACATTATAATAAAAGTAATTTGGGTGAAAAAAACAAAGTGCTTCTTCTTTGTTTCTCACTTTGCCGAACACTAAGGAAAGAAAAGAACTTGGGAACAAAAGCAATCAGTTGGCATGTGTTCTAATTAAGGTAGGTTCTCTTGATGAAATCCTTTAATTTCTTTGAATTTGAACTAGTCTAGGGGTTCTCTCCTTTGCCCATTATGAAATTCCTTGAACTTTGAAAGATTTAGGCATTCGGCCATGTCAAAATTCGGCTAAGGATTGTTGAGTTGAAGCTATGAGCTTATTAGAGCTTGTTAATGGACTCTATGATGTTAAAATTTATGTGAATCGAAATTTGTGAGCTCAAATTTGTAAGATTGGAGTTTTGTGTGGTTTAAATGTCTAAGGGGCATTCGGTTCCTTGAATTATACGATTTGTTTTGTTTTTGATTAGCAATTTGGTTATTAGCATGATATTTAGTCTAATGAAAATGATTTGGGGTGAATAGATGCTAAATTGGATGTGGTGAGCTTCTTAATTTGTTTGACCGAAACCTACTTGTAAATTGAAATTAGTGAAGCATATTGGTTGCAGTTAATTAGTAATATGATAAGGAAAATTATGCTTTGATATTGAAATTGAGCTTATGATGGCCGAATGAGCTTATTTTGGTGAGTGGTTAAATATTGAACATATCTTTTGAGATTTTTTTTAAATGGAATTGTCGTATGAGTGCCATTGAAAAAGAAAATGTAAACTTGATAATGCCTAATGAGGTGTTCGGTTATGCATGAGTAAGTATATATATATATATATATTTTTATAAGTTGAATTTAAAGTTGGTTAAATGGTCCCCATTATTGCCGAATGTGAAATTGGTTAAAGAAAAATTTTGTTTAAATGTGTAGTTAATTGAAATTCAGTTAATAGTGTGTGAGTAAAATTAATTGAGGTGTAATTTGGGTATATGAGTAATAAAGGTTTTAGGTGGTATTCGGCCTTTGGAAAATTTAGGCATAAAATATGTGAATGTTGTTTTGGTATTGAAGTTATAGTGAATTAATGATTGATAGGATACTAATGTTAATTCGGGATTAAGAGCACCGAATGTATGTTTACAAAAGAATGTTATTTGGATATGTGTTTAATTAGTAAATAATAAACATGTCGTGTACCCTCATGTGTTGGAATTAATAGGATTTGAATTATAATGAGTTGATAAGGTAATTGAACTTGTTTACACTACAACAAAACAGATATTTAGCGGCGTTTTTTGGGATTTTAGCGGCGTTTATAAGCCCCACTAATACTTTTTGCGGCGCTTTTAGAAGCGCAGCAAAAAACGCCGCTAAAGAAGGCGCTGCAAACTTTAGCGGCGTTTATGAGGAAAAACGCCGCTAAAGATCATGACTTTTAGCGGCGTTTATGAGAAAAAACGCCGCTAAAGATCATGACCTTTAGCGACGCTTGTCCCGCAAACGCTGCTAAAGGTCATGATCTTTAGCGGCGCTTGTCCCGCAAACGCCGCTAAAGGTCATGACCTTTAGCGGCGCTTCTCCCGCAAACGCCGCTAAAGGTCATGACCTTTAGCGGCGCTTTTTCCCACAAACGCCGCTAAAGATCATGACTTTTAGCGGCGTTTTTTGGAAAACGCCACTAAATGTCAAACCTTCAAAAAAAATATTTTTATTAAATAATATTTATTTCTAAATATATAAAAAAATATTTTTCAAAATTTTAATATGCTAATATTGGACAAAACCACAAATACAAATTCCATTGCCAATTTTGCCATTAGAGTAGAGAAAATCTAACATTTAACTACTAATATGAAAGTGAATCACAACATTAACTAAGTTCAAAGAATCTAATGATAAAGATTTTCTTTTTCCTTATGCTACAGACAGCTTTAAAAAGAAAATCAAACTCTACAGACAGCTTTACTGAGCTAGTGATTTTGGGGGCCCCTCTTTCACTAATAATAATAGAGTTGGTTAAGTTAGCTAACAAAGAAGGGTATAAGAAGGCATATCTTCAATCCGCAACGCATTGTCCATTTGAAGTTCTCTTTCCAGCTGAGTCCTTGTCGATTTCAATACTTCCTAAAATCATAATAATAATAAATAATAATTACACATGCAACATAATTTATGTTTCTCAACATAATTTCAATATTGCAGACAAAACACGATTAGCTATGATCTCAAGAAACAACTAACAAAAATAGAACAGTTAGCACTCACACAAATGCAATAGTTGTGCAGCAGAGCATTCAATTGGTGGGTTTTCTAGGAAGGAATAAGGACAGCATTGCAGGCATACTGTCTCCAAAGAAACACACAAATTGAAACCTTGTAAAAATATCAAACTAATGTAAAATAGCTCCTGAAAGATAAATTAATTCCTCAAAGATGGTTAAATTTGAAAGAAGAAAAATTTTTAAGAAGCAAAGGAAACAGAATTTGAGGAACCAACATGAAAGACAACTTTTCTAAAAGCTAAAATTAAAAGCTTCAAGAAAATCTAAAGGTAAAAATCTAGACAATCATAGGAATAATCAGAAAAAAGCCTATATGAGAATTAAGAAGAAAGCAAGAAAAGATAAATTGCCTATGAATAGCAAATCTAAACTTATAAGCTCAAGCAAATGAATGCCCACTAGAAGCATAGCCAATTGAACATCAAAACCTATGTACTCTCTGCTCTTGCATCACTCTTATCAACACTAGCATCTAAAAGAGATGAAAAAGAGTTAGTATCAACTCCAAACCATTCAAGGAAACAAACTCTTGTCCTGATGAAACTTCATGATGTAAAAACACCTAACAAATCAATGTGAAAAGAATTGGATGCTCAAAGAATTAGTGCAACTTAGCTGTTTATATAATAACCAAATATATAATTAGCCTGATCTAACACTACAAATATATAATTAACTTAAAACGTCAATGAAATAAAATTCTTAAAATCTAAGCAAATTAAATTATAAAATAAACTAAAAATCTTACTAAAATAAGCAATGAATAATTCTAAAATATTAGAGCTATGAATATTATATAAAATTATTTTATTAAAAATAAAATTTACTAAATAAATATATTTATGTACATCGCAAGAGACCAAAAAAAAAACTAATACCAACTTTGCGTATAGGCTATTCCAATCCTCCAGTTCAATTATAAAATATCATACAGGTGCAAGTTCAATTACCACCAACTTTGCGTATAGGCTATTCCCATCCTCCAGTTCTAACTTTACTAAACGCCCATGAGTAAACAATGCTGTCATTGATAATGTGCTGTCAACTTCCGAGGATGAAGAATTTGGTAGTATAGACATTGAATTCAATCTTGATGGGTATATTTTCTTCGGCAAATTTGTTTCCTGAAAATGTTTAATTTACCTAGGTTCAATTGTGAACGTAAAACATGACCATAGAAGAAAATAAACTGCACATTTTTACAATATCATTAGTTGGAATGTCCTACAAAAAATTCAATATAAAGTGGACAATTTTTCATAAAAACTACTCTGTTATCTTTTACAGGATATATAAGCGAACTTACAATATTGGTGCTGTAAGTATATAAGTAAACATTGTTTTTAAAATAAATTTATTTTAAAATATATTAGTTTAAATTTACATAAAAGCTTATATAAGTATATAAGTATATAAAACTTATATTAGTTTAAAATAAATTTATTAGCTTATATAAGCTTATAATTTATTTTAAAATAAATTTATTAGCTTATATAAGCTTTTATGTAAGTATATAATTAAGCATTTATTTTAAAGTTTAAAATGTACTTATATACTTATATAAGTTTAAAATAAATTAGGATTTAAAGTTTATAAGTATATACTTATATAAGTATATAAATATATATAAATATACTTATATAAGTATATACTTATAAATTTATATGTAAATAAATTTATATACTTATATTAGCTTATATAAGCTTAAAATAAGTATATAAGTATATACTTATAGAAGTATATAAGTATATATAAATTTATATGTAAATAAATTTATATACTTATATTAGCTTCTTTAAGCTTATATAAGTATATAAGTTTAAAATAAGTATATAAATGGACCATTACATGTATAAAAGCTTATATAAGTATATAAGTTTAAAATAAATGCTGTAAGTTTATATAAGCTTAATTTATTAGCTTATATAAGCTAATAATTTATTTTAAAATAAATTTATTAGCTTATATAAGCTTATATAAGCTTTTACTAAAGTGATGGTTTTTGTTAATCTCATGAATATAAATCCAAGTTATTGGTTGAATTAACAGTAAGGTTTAGTAGTTGGATTAACTTCTCATTTTCATAAATATTCCGGTAAGTTAAAGTGGAGGGACTCACTTCTTAATTTTTCTAAAGAAAAGGGTAAAATTCATAATTAGACCCAATACTATTACATACTTACTTGTTTCCTAACACACTGTGTAATTGTAACACACTGCTTATTACCCAATTTCACCAATAAACAGAAAAAGTATTACTTGTCCCATGAGACACAAGTGAAACAGATGCTGATGCACATACACTGAGATCATGTAACTTTGGAAAATGGATTTTTAATGCATAACTGCAACAACATAAAATGATTAGAAAGCAAAAGTTGAAATCTACTCATAAGGACGCTTTCTAGAAACCAAAATGTGGCAATTATTTTGTAATTGATGTTGTAATATACTTATTGCGAAATCCTGTGGTTCAATTTCTTTTGCTTTATGGTACCGAGCTTTATGCTCAAGATACTCTTCCAGCTCTTTCTCCAACTTCTCAATGAATTCACTTGTATGATCGAGGGATTGTTCGTACTTGTATTTTTCCAGAGCCTGCAATGTTTGAATAGAAAAAGGTAATCTATATAGATATCATGCATCAGAATAAAAAACTGATGAACTGTTGAACTCTTGTCAAACAGAAAACAACTTCACTAAAGACAGAATATTTATTTAGATGCATTACAATATGACAATGGGAGTAACCCTGAATTGTGTTTATCACTATAGTCAAAATAAACCCCCAATTACTACAGGTCTTAAGATGCTAAACCAGCCTAAAATTCCAGTCATAACTTTGAAGCATAAATATCTACAAACACAAACAGAGCCGAACGACCTTTTTACTTTGTACACACACAAAACATAAAATAAATAAATAACCCTGATGCATTAGTAGTTCCATGCATTGATGCTAGCATGACTGAATGGAAATGAGAAATCACAAATTACCGCCAACTAATTCTCAAGGAGGAAAATTTAGGAAACATCAAATATATAAGCAATAAACAGATAACCAAAGAAAGCCAAGAAACATCACTTTGTTTTAAGACAGGGTATCTGCTGGAGACATAATATTTGGCTGCACGTAATTCTTTCCACGGTAAAAAAATTATAGTATTGTTAGGTTTGATGTCAATCACAATGCCTTTGCTAAGTCGAGCAAACATGTCTGCGCAATGATTTCCTTAATTCATCTGCCTCCATATTCACACGCAATTTCAATGGGAATTCTCAAATCCTCATCTATAGCTATGATATAGTAATCTCAACAAAAAAAAAAAAAAAAAGAAGATAGAATATCCAAGAATCACTTGAAAATGTTCTAATAAGTTGAATATAGATAATATGAAGGATCAATGATTAGGCTCATGAAAAATTCAAATATTACGGTCACCATACAGCCATAGAAGTTTTAGATCAGAGAACTATATCTAAAGCACATTCAATATTATATAAAATTATTTTATTAAAAATAAAATTTACTAAATAAATATATTTATGTACATCGCAAGAGACAAAAAAAAACCTATTAATAATAAAATGGTGCCCAGAAGCACTTGACCAAATACAAATTCAGTTAAGTAATTAGAAATTTTTATTCTTCAGGTATTGATATATAACAGCAATATAATTGAAAAAAAAAACCAGCAAGTACAGCTCTGCAGTTTCCATATTCAGTAGCAGGGCAAGGCATATACTTGGAAATTTAATAAGAAATTATCCCATTACACTCTCAAGGCCTCCACCTGTAATTTATTTTATTTGATAATTGGTTTTATTGTTGGA
Organism: Gossypium stocksii; assembly: GCA_020496765.1. Classification (NCBI taxonomy): domain Eukaryota; kingdom Viridiplantae; phylum Streptophyta; class Magnoliopsida; order Malvales; family Malvaceae; genus Gossypium; species Gossypium stocksii. The sequence goes on along the minus strand of CM035624.1, from coordinate 59,032,456 downwards.
GAAGAATTCTATAAGAGGGTAATCGACGACAAAAACTTCTTTGGACTGATCAAGAAACAGGGTAAGATAAGAAAAAAATAGATTTTTATGTGAACTCTTGTTATAGAATTAAAAATATATTGCTTTCTTTTAAAAGAAAACAAACTGGCTTCATAAATATCGACACTACTGATTACTTCAAATGAAAGATCAAAACAACAGTTTATAATGAACAATACTGAAGTAAACAATTAATGTAGCATTATGTTTAAAAGAAAGAAGCACAATCAACATTGAGATTAGCAGGCAAAAACAGTCACTTGAAACCTTTATTTTCAAAAGAAATCATGATATTTGGTTGAAAAGAGATATCTAAATTAGAGGTTTTGTGTTTGTTTGGGACGGGTAAAGCAAGTACCTGCACAAGTCTTGCACTAAAATCAATTCTAGAATGCTTCAAAAATCAAAAGTACACTATTTAAGTAGAAGAAAAAATTTTACAAACTCATGCTTCCACTGAATAATAATGTGAACTTGGAAAAGCATCCTTACCATGTACTCAAAAATGAAGAATAGTTCATTGTTTTCCCTGACAACCTCCTTTAACTTAACAATATTAGGGTGATTTAGCCGAAACAACCAGCGGGACTCCTTTGACTTCAGGGAGAGTCAGGAGAGGTACCTGAGAAACAGATTCGACTGCCGTTGACGAAGATGAAGGAGAGGTAGAGATAGACGATTTACCCGAAGAAGCTTGTTGTTGTTCTTTAAGATGGAAATCTCTGTAACATTTAGAACAAAGATTCATCGTCACCGGATTTCCTAAGAAACCACATTTATTAACACAAAGACGGTGACCTTCCGGCGCTTGGCATCTATGTTCCTCCGCCATCTTTTCTTGTTTTTCTTCGAAATCTATTTATATTTGCCTTTAATTTTTGCTCTTTGAAAATCAGATCTGCAAGATCTAAACACACAAAACGAATAAAAATCAAATGAACTTTAAAAACAGCACACAGAAATTCAAAATAAAATTTAAAAAATACCTCTGAATTTTGAAGGGAAAATATGAACAAAGCAAAGAATTATCAGAAAAGAATCCTCTTATTAAAGGGAAGAGGGGATGAGAGGATAAAAGGTAACGGGGGAAATCTGAGTTTGGGGATTTTGAGAAATCGATTAGGGAAAATTTTGGGGACTTATGAAATTTAGGGTTTGGGGAACTCAGTGAACTTAGTTCTTTAGCAGAGAAAAAAGGTAGCGTTTTGTGTATGAAATTTTGCGGTGTTTCTTAATAAAACGCCACTATAGCTTATTTTTTGTGGCGTTTTTAGCAAAAACGCCACTATAGATTATGTTTTTTTCTATGTTTTCATGTTTATTAATTATTATTCAGAATATGATTGTAAAATTATATTGTAAATTCGCTATGGTACAAATGCTTTAATTATTATTTTAAAATTTATAATTATATTTGAATTTTTGAATAAGTTAATATATTTTAATTATATTCAACCATTCAAATAACTAATTAAAAAATAACAATAGTAATTAAAAATACATTATTTAAAAAATAATTAATTATAAAATCAAATGTAATGCATGTGATATTAGAAATTAGTATAATTATATATTATGCGTTAATTTTTTTTACACAAACTTTTAAAGTTAGAACCCGTGCCAAATGAGTATCTAACAAGAGCTTTAATCCCCACCTCATTCAAGTTAAAACTGTAATTTAAATTTTAAGCACAAATACAAAATATACATGTATTAAACATATTATAACAATTGTATTTAAACATGTTATATCATACTTATTACATTATTTTGTATTTATTAATAAATATTTATAATCGATGCATTAACAATATCAACTATAACTAAACGAAAAGATGTGACTAATTATAAAATAGAATTATGTGAGTATGTAATTTTAGTATTTATTAAACATATTATAACAATTGTATTAAAACATGTTATATCATACTTATTACATTATTTTGTATTTATTAAATATAATGATAATAAAAAAAGATGTTAATTATATCAATAATTGTGTTAATATTTTACAAGATCTGAATCAAATTAAAGTTCATGTATACAATTGCACACTAAACCATTGTTCATGTATGCTTTTGGGATTTAACCCATTTTGATATATATATTTTTTAAAATAATAATTTATATTTATCTTATTTTGATTTGTATTCTAAAAAGTTCAAGATTAAACCCTAAATCATAAACCCTAAACCCTAATATTATACCCTAAACTCAAAACCCTAAACCATACACCACAAACCACAAACCATAAATCCTAGACCATAAAACCCAAACCCTAAACTCTAAACCGCAAACCTTAAACCATAATTCGAGACCAAATTTTTGGGAATTCATGTGGCCAATGTTAGTGTAATACAAAACATATATTTTATATTCTTATATTAAATAATATGGGTGTAGTACAAAATGGCATGAACCTCAGTAAATTCCAAATATTTTTTAGTTTTCAAACAGTATCCTTAAACCTTAAATCCTAAACCCTAAACTATAAAACCATAAATCCTAAACCATAAACTATAAAACATAAACCCTTAACCTAAAATAATAAACATTATATCCTAAACCCTAAAACTCTAAACCATAGACATTAAACCTTAAATAATATATTTTTAATGCTAAGATCTATAGCGGCGTTTTTGCAAAAGCGCCGCTAATGCTCAGACCTATAGCGGCGTTTTTACAAAAGTGCCACTAATGCTCAGACCTATAGCGGTGTTTTTGCAAAAGCGCCGCTAATGCTTAGACATATAGCGGCATTTTTGCAAAAGTGCCGCTAATGCTTAGACCTATAGTGGCGTTTTTGCTAACGCTCAAACCTATAGCGGCGTTTTTGCAAAAGCGCCGCTAATGCTCAAACCTATAGCGGCGTTTTTGCAAAAGCGGCACTAATACTCAGACCAATAGCGGCGTTTTCGAAAAAGACCCGCTAATGCTCTAACCTATAGCGGCGTTTTTGCAGAAGCGCCGCTAATGCTATGACCTATAGCGGCGTTTTTGCAGAAGCGCCGCTAATGCTCATATCTATAGCGGCGTTTTTGCAAAGGCGCCGCTAATGCTCAGATTTTTAGCGGCGTTTGTGTAGAAAACACCGCTATTGCCCATTTTTAGTGGCGTTTTTATCCAAAAACGCCGCTATTGCTCAATTTTTTGCGGTGTTTTCTTCTAAACGCCGCTAATGTACAATATTTGCGGCGTTTTTTACTAAAACGCCACTAAAAATGCCACTAAAAGTCTGTTTTGGTTTAGTGTTATTTGTTTACTTAAAGCTCAAGAGCATATAGGGACAGATCCAGGTAAGGGGAAAGCTAAGGTGGTTGAATAGCTGAATCGTAGTTGTTCAGAAAGGTTCAATGTAAGTTTTGAGTAATTGAATTTGGTATTTAATTTAAAATGACATGATATACATGTATGATAGATAAATGATGTCCCATTGTCCTTACAATAATATGGTTATTGAGAAAGAAACCTTATACATGATATGTAGCCGAATGGCTAATAGAGACATAAACTGAGAAAGGGATTGGGGATATATGCTTATGTATGTTTGCTTATTTAGCCAAAAGTTTAGTAAAAGGAGTATACATGTATTAGTTTTGAATGATATTTACGACATAAAGTCAATGAGCATGTTATATGTTTATATACGAATGAGTTGATTGAATTACGAATGTGATTTTACTACGTGAAATGTAGTAACATGTGAATAAATATGCATGAAACCTTGTGATGTGAATCCGGGCTTAAAGACCCGATGGCTATGTGCGGAGATTATGTCCGGGTAAAGACCCGATGGCTATATGCGAAGATTATATCTGGATTAAAAATCCACTGGCTTTGTGTGGAGATTTCATCCGAGCTAAAGGTCTCGCAGATGATCCGAGTAAAGTCTAAGACTAAAAGACTTCACAATAAGAATTGCTAGTAAATACGCTCAATGCGACAAGTTAAACAAGTATGTACTCTGAGCTTATATGTAAGCTTGATTTGGACTAAATCATAAGGTTGTTATGTGATGCATACGTGAATAAACAATAAGACTGTTTCTATGATTATATGGCATTGGGTCAATGTGAAAGGTTATGTGAAATTATGCAATATATCTATGTTTTCATGAGCTCACTTTCAAGTGAAAGTTTATCTGCCTATTGTATATGATGAGAATGTGTATATTCGGCTAAGGGGTGATATACCCAAAAGAAGAGTGAAACAAAAATGCGAACAACCAATTTTATAATTTGATTTTTATCTGTTGACATTGCTTAAAACTTACTAAGCATTGAAATGCTTACTCTATTTACTTTGTTTCCTCTGTTTTATAGATCTCATTTTGAAGCTACGGACTCGGGGATTCAAGCTTAAATCACCTACACTATCGTCGTTATTTTGGTACATTCGATAGTTATTTTGAAAACAATGGCATGTATAGGCTAATCACCCTTCTTTTGAATGGAATTATATTTTGAGTTGTAAATATTCTAGCCATGCGAAAATGGCTTACTTAATCTCTAAGTTTGAGTATATGTTGCTTTGATGAAATTTAATGTGGCTTGTTATTTTTAGTTGCATGAGTAAATGGTGAAGTAGGTATAGGAAGTGTATCATCTGTGCTTAGTGAAATGTTGTAACATAAGTTTTCAAAAGTTGTGAATGTGTTATACGAAGGAATAGTAATGGCTTAACACCTAAGAAATTCAAATATACCTATTGGTAAGTAGTCACCTTGAAATTGTTTGTGTTTCCATAAGATATAAATGTGGTACGGTTGCATAAGTTGAATCACTTTGAAAGTTAGATTGTTCGGATATGGTAATTAAAGTTGATCACTAACCGTGATTTAATGTATAACCGAATCTATGTCTAATATGTATCTATAAACTTCGACAAGTTGTGTTCTGTTAGGTAATACCTCGAAACCCTATTCCGGCGACAGACAGGGGTATAGGGTGTTACATTTTATTGGTATCAGAGCTACGGTTTAGTCGATTCTCAGACTAACGTAGGGCGTGTGAGTATAGCTATACATGCCATTGTGTGATAATACAATAGTGCGGTGATTTCTGACATTTGAAATGTGTTTTTCGTATAGTAATGGATCCCGATCCCGATCGAGCTGTAGCGGAGGATGTTGAGAGTGTAGCGGCTGCTCCCGCGCAAGAGACCGCATGGATCGACTCTCAGCCGAATACCAGTCATCGAGATGATGACATGAGGCAAAATTTTTATGCAATGATGAGTGATTGGTTCACTCAATTCCTTCGAACTAATCCAGCTGTTCCACAACCCCTTCCCTCGAATAATCCGCTTCCAACCCTTGTGGCTCCTCCTGAGACTGACCCAGTGAGGTCGAGTAAACCCCCGGTTGATAAAATTAGAAAATACGGGGCTGAAGAGTTCAGGGCTACAGTTGATAATGATGCTGAGCGGGTCGAGTTTTGGCTCGATAATATAATCCGTGTGTTCAACGAATTATCTTGTACACCCGAGGACTGTTTAAAATGTGCTGTATCTCTGTTACGTGATTCTGCCTACTATTAGTGGAACACATTGGTTTCTGTTGTGCCGAAAGAGCAGGTTACTTGGGAGTTTTTCCAAATCGAATTCCGAAAAAAATATATCAGCCAGAGATTTATCGATCAGAAACGGAAGGAATTTCTTGAGCTTAAACAGGGCCGAATGTCAGTGACCGAATATGAGAGAGAATTCGTACGGCTTAGCCGATATGCTCGCGAGTGTATATCATCTAAAGCTATTATGTGTAAACGCTTCGAGGACGGGTTAAAAGAACACATCAAACTACTGGTTGGCATTCTAGAAATCAATGAGTTCGTTATTCTTGTCGAGCGAGCCTGCAAGGCCGAAGAGCTCGGAAATGAAAAGAGAAAAGCTGATAGCGGAGCCAGAGAGTTTCGTAAGAGATCTTCGGGGAAGTCTATTCAAAAATCATCAAAGAAATTTCGAGGTGATTCGGACAGACCTAATGCTACCTCAGATTTTTCTAGACGAGATCATGATCAACCCCCTGTGAGTACGCGAGCCACTTCTGCTGCCAGTGTTGGCAACAATCGTCGAGACAGGGCCGAGTGCAAGTATTGTGGGAAATGGCATTCAGGGAGCTACAGATTTCATGATCGTTCCTGTTATAATTGTGGATCAGCTGATCACTTTATAAGGGATTACCCTAGATGGTCTAAGCAGAATGTGAATCAGAGTGGGAAACCGAGTACTAATTCAGCACAAGGTAGACCACCTAGGAACACGGGAAATGCTAGCGGCGGTCAGAGAAGAATTAAAGATGTTACGACCAAATCTGAGACCCGTACTCCTACTAGAGCTTACGCTATACGCGCACGCGAGAATGCATCTTCACCAGATGTTATTACCGGCACTTTCACTCTCTTTGATACTGATGTGATTGCTTTGATTGACCCCGGTTCAACTCATTCATATGTATGTGAAACTTTGGCATCCAGTAAGACTCTCCCTATTGAGTCTACTGAGTTTGTGATTCGAGTATCCAATCTCTTGGGTCGTTGTGTTTTAGTTGATAGAGTGTGTAAGAAATGTCCCCTTATGATTCAGGATCTCTGTTTTTCGGCCGATTTGATGCTTTTGCCATTCGATGAATTTGACATTATTCTCGGAATAGATTGGTTGACTGTGCACGATACGGTAGTAAATTACAAGTGAAAGACTATTGATTTTTGATGTTCAAATAATGAGATAATTCAGATTGGGTCTACTGATCTAAACGGGCTACCAGCAGTAATATCTTCCGTACTGGCTCAGAAATTTATGAAAAAGGGTTGCGAGGCTTATCTTGCTTATGTTTTGGATAGCGAAATATCTGAACAAAAGCTTGAGACTGTACCTGTGGTTTGTGAGTATCCAGACGTGTTTCCTGAAGAATTACCGGGATTACCGCCTGTTAAAGAGGTTAAATTCGACATTGAGTTAGTTCTGGGTACAACTCTGATTTCGATTGCTCCGTATCATATGGCTCCGACAGAGTTGAAATCTCAGTTGCAAGAGTTGACTGATAGAGGTTTTGCACGACGGAGTTTTTCACCCTGGGGTACACCAGTCTTGTTCATGAAAAAGAAAGACGGGACTTTGAGAATGTGTATTGACTATCGGTAGCTGAACAAAGTGACTATAAAGAATAAGCATCCGTTGCCTCGTATTGACGACTTATTTGATCAGCTAAAGGGAGCTTCAGTGTTTTCAAAGATTGACTTGCGACCTGGCTATTATCAGTTGCAAGTTCGAGACTCAGACGTACCCAAGACTGCTTTTAGAATGAGGTACGGACACTACGAATTTTTAGTGATGCCGTTTGGGCTGACTAATGCCCTCGCTGTATTCATGGATCTGATGAATCGGGTGTTTAAGCAGTATCTAGATCGATTTGTGGTTGTGTTCATCGACGACATTTTGATTTATTCTCGCGATGAGTTTGAACATGCCGAGCATTTGAGGCTTGTGCTTTAGATTTTGCGTGATAATCAGTTGTATGCGAAATTCAGCAAATGCGAGTTCTGGTTGCACGAGGTGAGCTTTCTAGGACATATTGTATCCGCTTCAGGAATTCGAGTCGATCCGAATAAAATTTCTGCTATCCTTGATTGGAAGCCTCCTAGAAATATCTCAGAAGTCCGGAGCTTTTTAGGACTTACCGGGTACTACCGACGGTTTGTGAAAGGTTTCTCAATGATTTCAACTCCATTGACGAAGCTATTACAGAAAGACATTAAATTTGAATGGTCTGAAAAGTGCCAGAAAAGTTTAGACCAACTGAAAGTCCTTTTGACGGAAGCTCCAGTATTAGTTCAGCCCGAATCTGGTAAGGAGTTTGTGGTTTATAGTGATGCGTCTTTGAATGGCTTGGGATGTGTTTTGATGTAAGAGGGCAGAGTTGTTGCGTATGCTTCGAGACAGTTAAAGCCTCATGAGAAAAACTATCCGACTCACGATCTCGAATTAGCTGCAATTGTGTTTACTTTAAAGATTTGGCGTCACCATCTATTTGGTGAGAAATGTCATGTGTACTTCGACCATAAAAGCCTCAAATACTTGATGACGCAAAGAGACTTGAATCTGAGACAAAGACGTTGGCTTGGGTTGCTAAAGGATTATAAGCTTGTTATTGATTATCATCAGGGAAAGGCGAATGTAGTTGTTGATACTCTTAGCCGGAAATCATTGTTTGCTTTACGAGCAATGAATGTGCATTTATCTGTATCTGCTGATAGCGTGTTGATAGCGGAATTAAAAGCTAAACCGGTATTAATACGGCAAGTTTATGAAGCTCAGAAAGCCGATGACGATTTAATTGCCAAGCGAGCTCAGTGTGATTTAAATGTGAATTCTGAGTTTCAAGTTGATGACAATGATTGTTTGAGGTTTAGAGGTCGAGTATGTATTCTGAGAAGTTCAGAGCTGGTTTCGATGATTCTAAATGAAGCTCATAATAGCCGAATGTCAGTTCATCTGGGAAGTACAAAAATGTACAACGATTTGAAACGTCAGTATTGGTGGCATGGTATGAAACGAGACATCTCAAATTTTGTGTCAAAGTGTTTGATATGCCAACAAGTAAAAGCGGAACATCAGGTGCCTTCGGGTTTGTTGCAACCGATTTTGATACCCGAGTGGAACTGGGATAAAGTCACGATGGATTTTGTATCTGGGCTACCGTTGACTCCGAGCAAGAAAGATGCGATTTGGGTTGTTGTAGACAGATTGACTAAATCGGCTCATTTTATTTTCGTGCGTATAGATTACTCGCTTGATAAGTTAGCCGAATTGTATGTTTCTCAGATTGTCAGATTACACGGGGTGCCTATCTTTATCGTATCAGATAGAGACCCGAGATTTACATCACGGTTTTGGAAGAAACTACAAGATTCTCTAGGTACTAAGCTACATTTTAGTACCGCATTTCATCCTCAGACGGACGGTCAGTCAGAATGAGTAATTCAAATACTCGAGGATATGTTGAGATGTTGTATCCTTGAGTTTAGTGGTTCATGGGAATGGTATTTGCCTTTGATTGAATTCGCTTACAACAACAGTTTTTAATTGAGCATTAAGATGGCACCTTACGAGGCTTTGTACAGTCGCAAATGCCGTACACTGTTGTTTTGGACCGAGCTCAGTGAAAGTAAGATTTTTGGGGTTGATTTGATTAGAGATGTTGAGCAGAAAGTAAAAGTGATCCGTGATAGCCTTAAGGAAGCTTCAGATCGTCAGAAGTCATATGCGGATCTAAAGCGGAAAGACATTGAGTATCAGGTCAGAGACAAAGTATTTCTTAAAGTGTCACCTTGGAAAAAGGTGCTTAGATTCGACCGTAAGGGTAAATTGAGTCCGAGGTTCATCGGGCCATATGAAATATCTGAACGGATTGGACCGGTAGCATATCGATTGATTTTGCCTCCTGAACTTGAAAAGATTCACAATGTTTTTCATGTTTCGATGCTTCGACGATATAGATCCGACCCATCACATGTGATTAATCCATCTAACATTGAGATTCAATCTGATTTGAGTTATGAAGAGGAACCAATTCGTATTTTGGCACACGAGGTTAAAAAGTTGCGAAATAAGAGAATTTCATTAGTAAAAGTGTTGTGGATCAGACACGGGGTGGAAGAAGCTACTTGGGAGCTTGAGAACTCTATGAAAGAGCGATACCCAAACTTATTTACTGGTAAGATTTTCGGGGACGAAAATTTCTTAAGTGGGGGAGAGTTGTGACAGCCTTAAAATGACCCTAGTCGGAATGTGGTTTCGGGACCACAAAACTGAGGCACAAAAATAATTTAATATTTATTTTGATGCCTATAATATGTGCCAATTCATGTGTGACATTTTTGATGTTTTAATTTAGAGTTATAAATGTGAATTTCATTAAAAAGGACTTAGTAGTAAACTTTGAAAGTATGATGGGGAAATGTGTGATGACTAGTTAATACATGCAAGTAAATAATGGAGTTGCATGTCAAATTTACCTTTTTGTTGGTAATGGACAGTAATGATGGCTTAATTTGGCATTTTGTGTGTTGTATTTTAGCTTAATAAAATCAAATAGTTTCTTAATAAATAAACTTAATATATATTATAACATATAATATGATTATAATAAAAGTAATTTGGGTGAAAAAAACAAAGTGCTTCTTCTTTGTTTCTCACTTTGCCAAACACTAAGGAAAGAAAAGAACTTGGGAACAAAAGCAATCGGTTGGCATGTGTTCTAATTAAGGTAGGTTCTCCTGATGAAATCCTTTAATTTCTTTGAATTTGAACTAGTCTAGGGGTTCTCTCCTTTGCCCATTATGAAATTCCTTGAGCTTTGAAAGATTTAGGCATTCAGCCATGTCAAAATTCGGCTAAGGATTGTTGAGTTGAAGCTATGAGCTTATTAGAGCTTGTTAATGGACTCTATGATGTTAAAATTCATGTGAATTGAAATTTGTGAGCTCAAATTTGTAAGATTGGAGTTTTGTGTAGTTTAAATGTCTAAGGGGCATTCGGTTCCTTGAATTATACGATTTGTTTTGTTTTTGATTAGCAATTTGGTTATTAGCATGATATTTAGTCTAATGAAAATAATTTGGGGTGAATAGATGCTAAATTGGATGTGGTGAGCTTCTTAATTTGTTTGACCGAAACCTACTTGTAAATTGAAATTAGTGAAGCATGTTGGTTTCGGTTAATTAGTAATATGATAAGGAAAATTATGCTTTGATATTGAAATTGAGCTTATGATGGCCGAATGAGCTTATTTTGGTGAGTGGTTAAATATTGAACATATCTGTTGAGATTTTTTTTAAATGGAATTGCCGTATGAGTGCCATTGAAAAAGAAAATGTAAACTTGATAATGCCTAATGAGGTGTTCGGTTATGCATGAGTAAGTATATATATATATTGTTATAAGTTGAATTTAAAGTTGGTTAAATGGTCCCCATTATTGCCGAATGTGAAATTGGTTAAAGAAAAATTTTGTTTAAATGTGTAGTTAATTGAAATTCAGTTAATAGTGTGTGAGTAAAATTAATTGAGGTGTAATTTGGGTATGAGTAATAAAGGTTTTAGGTGGTATTCGGCCTTTGGAAAATTTAGGCATAAAATATGTGAATGTTGTTTTGGTATTGAAGTTATAGTGAATTAATGATTGATAGGATACTAATGTTAATTCGGGATTAAGAGCACCGAATGTATGTTTACAAAAGAATGTTATTTGGATATGTGTTTAATTAGTAAATAATAAACATGTCGTGTACCTCATGTGTTGGAATTAATAGGATTTGAATTATGATGAGTTGATAAGGTAATTGAACTTGTTTATTTGTTTACTTAAAGCTCAAGAGCATAGAGGGACAGATCCGGATAAGGGGAAAGCTAAGGTGGTTGAATAGCTGAATCGTAGTTGTTAAAAAAGGTTCAATGTAAGTTTTGAGTAATTGAATTTGGTATTTAATTTAAAATGACATGATATACATGTATGATAGATAAATGATGTCCTATTGTCCTTACTATTATATGGTTATTGAGAAAGAAACCTCATACATGATATGTAGCCGAATGGCTAATAGAGACATAAACTGCAAATTAATTTTTTAAGAAGATTATGTAACAGCCCTTTTTCGATAGAAATCGGAATAGTGGTTTCGGGACCACAAATTCGTTTCCAGAAAGAAAATTTATTTTAAAATATTTTTATAATCTACAGTATGATAATAATGTCATATGAAAATGTCGTAAAGAAATTTTACCGATTACATGCTTATTTTGATAAAGGACCAAATTGCACAAAGTGCAAAAGTGGAGTTCTAATAGCTAAAGGGATGAAATAGCTATAAAACTTTAAAGTAGAGGTCCTTATATGGTAATTAGACCATTAAAGAAAAACTAGTAGATATTTTTAGATGATTCATCCATGGAAAATTAGAAAAAGAAAAGGATGAAATTGGAAAGTAGGAAAAATTAATGGATGATAAATAATTAAATAGAAATATCATATGAATATATCATCTTCTTCCCCAAAATATACATGGAAATCCTAGGAAAGAGAAAACAAGCTTTCTTGGCTTAATTATGTATGTTTTCTTGTCTCGTTTTTAGTAATTTTTATAATTTTGAGATCAGAATAGTTCAATCTATCTATTTTGAGGATTAATTTGCAAAGTTATCAAAGTATCAAAGTTCTGCCATGGATGAATATGCTGAAATTTTAAAATTTATGATATAAAATGAAAGGTTGTTGATAGATAAACAATTTTTCTAAAGTAAATTTTCATGAAATGTTGATTTAGGGAGTAAATTGAAAAATTGTAAAACCCATAGAAAAATTCTGATTTTTGTGAAATTCATGAGCTATTATTGTGACATATAAAATTCGGCTAGGCTTGGAATAATGATTAAATTGCAAGAATTTCATTTTCCGAGCCTAGGGACAAAGTCATTAATTAAAAGTTTGGGGGTAAAATGGTAATTTTGCCTAAGATATGAATTGAATTGAATTGAGTATGAAATGTATTGAATTGGTGTTAAATTTACTTATATAGATTTGGATAGACCAAATTCGAAGTTAGAACGAGGAAAAGAGAAATATCAGATTAGTAAATTTTACAAAAACGAATAGTTATCGAGGTAAGTTAGTGTAGCTAAATTGTGTATATTTATATGTTTGAATTAAATGTTGTGTATGTAAATGGTATAAATATTATATATATATATATATATATATATATGACATTGAAGGCATATCCGACAAAGCCCGATAAATGATAATGCCCAATAAATGATAAATGATAAAAATGTTACTTTTATGCTTGGAATGAATGTGGAATGTGTTTATTTGAGTTATATAAATATTGTAAATGTATGAAATAATCACATGCCTGATAATGCTTGAAGAATGTTAAATCTCGTTTGAATAAATGAAAATCGATGGATACGTGATTTTCCGTAATGAATATAGTTCTGCATATGTTGCAGACAGGATTTAACTCGGACGAGTAATCCTGATATAAGCCCTCTCAAGCTTCCCATTATAGTGTTCCTGCGAGCATCCTGATCGGTAGTGATTTGCATGTGTTGCGCATTACCGTAGCTCTTTGTGAGCATCTCGTTATTTGATTGGTTGTGATCCTGCATATGTTGCGGACATGAACGCCGCTTTTTATGAGCATCTTGATATTCGATCGGTTGTGATCCTGCATATGTTGTGGACACAAACGTAGCTCTATGTGAGTGTCCTGTTAGTGCTTGCTTGAACTTCCTGTTATAGGCTATCCGGTGCTTCCTGATAAGTGCTTTACGGAGCTACCTAATAAGTGCTCTTCGGAGCTTTCCGTTAAGTGCTCTTCGGAGCTACCCGATTTAGGCTCTTTGTGAGCTTCTTATTATTAAGCCTAGATATGCTTTCCATTACATTGCTCTTCATGAGCTTCCCGATATAGTTCTTTGTGGACTTCCCGATTATGGATTTTATGAGCTTCTCGATATAGTGCTTAAGAGAGAGCTTTCTGTTTAAGTGCTCTAATGAGTACTTCCAGACATGATTTGACAGACTCTGAATTGTACACCTCGAGTGTACTATTGATGTATCCATTGGCGTTTTCAATGATTCAACGGGTAAAAGTCTGACTTGAAGAGATATGAATATAAAATGAATTATCACACGTATCTGCCTGAAGTACATGAAAATGATGATATATGATATGTGGAAATAGGAGATGATGATATATGAAAATTAGATTTGCTTGATGAATATGTTCATTTGCGATTATAGAATTGTACTCCTCGAATGTACTACCCGTGTGACATTGGTGTTTTAAAGGATCAAATGAATAAAGTTCTAATATGAAATAATCTAAATTTGATATAAATTATTATAAGAGTGCACCTGAAATATTGAATATGATTTGTATATGAGATATATGGATGTATAAGAACATGGACATTAGATTTTTGACGAGCCCGTACATGTTTCTTGATATTAGAATGAATTTTATGACAAACAAAGATGTTGAGGATATGTGTTAGGGCTCGTGATCGAATTGATTGAATGTGCCTTGTATGTTTATCTTGAACATAAAAAGGAATGGTAAGTTAATTACCTTGTTATACGAACTTACTAAGCATTATATGCTTACTCTATTTATTTTCCTTTGTTCTATAGTAATTCGAAAGCTCGTTGGATTAGAAGCTTGGCGAGGATCACTCACAATATCCATCGGCCCATTTAGGTATATACGATAAATCAATTAAGGTTATAATGGCATGTATAGGTTGATTAGCCAATGTTGGCTTATAAATGTTTTGGATATTGCTAGCCACTGGAATGGCTTGTGATGGACATGTTTTGACATGTATAAATGAGGCAATAACATGTTTGGTGTTTGCTTAAATGGTTGAATGTTAGAAATTATGTTGGTATATTAATGATTAATTCTAGCATAATTGGTAAAATATGCATATAAGTTAAATTGATAAGTTAAGTAAAATATATATTTGTTTACAAAATGGTAAAGTGTTACTTGAGCTGCCTAAAGGCACATTGGTTGGAAGTGGAAATATGATATGTTTAAGACAGGATTTTGGTTTTTTTAAGTGCCTTGATATGGTTTAGAAATGTGTTTAAGTGCTAATATAGGCGGAAGACAAAATAGGTGAGAAATAAGGCTAGAAAATTGCCTTATTTTGTCCACACAGGCAGAGACACGGGCGTGCGTCTATCTGCTTGTGACACACGGCATATCACATGGGCGTGTATTCTGGCTGTATATCCCCTACATCTTAAAAATTCAAAACAGAATGCTCAGAATTAACCACACGGCCTGGCACACAGGTGTGTGACTTGACCGTGTAACCCCTACTCTTTAATATTTTGCAAGTAAGAGAGTTAAACGGGTTAGGGACACAGGCATATGCCCTACCTTATGTGCCACACGACCTAAGACACGAGCATGTCATTTGGCTATGTGAGCCACATGGACGTGTGCCCCTTGCAGATAGGAAAAATTTTGAAATTTCACAAAAAATTTTCTGAGTTCCTGATTTAGTCCGTACTCATTTCAAATGTATGTTTTGAGCCTCGAGGGCTCATACAAGGGACGATATGATTAATTTATGATTTATATCTGATTTGAATGTAAAGTTATATGAAATGTTTGAGTTAGATTTGTAAATTTTGGTAATGCTCTTAAACCTTATTCCGATGACGGATGCGGGTCAGGGGTGTTACAAATTATTTAATCAAATTCTCTAGTTGAACAATTCTTATGATCACCCAATTTAATTTCACATTGAACAAATCAACTCAATTAAATTTTTTACAAAGTCATAAAATTTTTTTCTGATTCAAATGCAGTCTGATCGAGCTTTTGTGAGTTGGCGGAGGGACCAATTAGACATATACAATTAGGTTCTAGTAACTGCAATTATGTCTAGAAGCATCATTCTGATAATTCACAATTACTTAATCATGGAGTCAGTCCACAAGAAGTACAATGATTGAAAACTCCTTATCATATACTCTTTACAAAAGCAATTTACCTGACTACTTTATCCAATGACCTCGTCATGTGAGCATTACTCTCATATGATATCCTTGATTCTTTTTAAGTTAAATCCGTTCACTTAATACAATTCTATTTTATCTCATTAACACAATTGTGTCTTCTCAATGATTAATATGATCACTGCCAAAAAATGATTGTGATAAATTACTCGTTTGAGAACAAGCAACTTGTTGTCACGTTCCATATTTATCAATCCACACAATGCCAATCAGAGGATATCACTAACTGTGACAGCCCGATTTAGGGCCTAAATAGAATAGTGGTTTCGAAACTAAAAATCTGAAGTAGAAAAATTTATTGCGATTAATTTTTCATATTTACTGTGTGATTGAATGACTGTGTGAAAATCCCGTTGCGAAATTTTATCCTTTGGGTGCTCAATTTGATATTTAGGACTAAATTGAAATAGGTGAAAAATGTGTGTTCTAGTTCATAAAGGTACTTGTGAGTAATGGGTTTTTAAAGTAGAGGTCCTTATATGATAATTAGTCCATTTGTTAAATTGTTGAACAAAAATGGACATGGAATAAGTGAGGTAGGATATTTTTTTAGTAAGGGTATTTTGGTCATTTTGTAAATAAAAGAATTAAAAAGGGAAATAAGGCCAAAATTGTGTCCATAATCATCTGCTTTGGCCAAATATAGAAGGAAGACACCATAGCTAGGGTTTTGTCATCTTTCAAGCTTGATTGTAAGTGCATCCTAGCCCCATTTTTAATGTTCTTTGTATTTTTGAAATCCTCGTAGCTCGGTTTACCTATTTCTACCATTATTTTGAGTTAGGGTTTATGTTTAAAAATTTACCCATGAATGATATGCATGTATTTTGATGTTTTATGAAAGAATATGAATGTTTGGAGTGTAATAAGCGTATTTTACCGAACAATTTTCGACAAAATCGGGTAAAAGGACTAGTTTGTAACAAGTTGTGAAATATGTGTAAGTGTGTGATTTAGTGAGAATTATGGGCTGCTATTAGAGAGAAAAGGTTCAGCTAGGCTTAAAATGCAAGAAAATTGAATAAAAATTATTTTACGAGCCTAGGGGCAAAATCGTACTTTTGTGAAATTTAGGGGGCAAAAATGTAATTTTTCTGTAATATGATTTTTGAATCAAATTGAATAGTATGAGTATTAAATGAGCTAAATGTGTTATTATTAGATCAAGGAAGACATGGAATCGACTTGAATTAGGGAAAAGAAAAAGCGGTGGATTAGAGTATAAACTCGCCATAATTTGCATCGAGGTAAGTTTATATGTAAATAATATATTGTTTTTATTATGTTATGATATTTTATTGTGACATATGAAATAATTTTTAGTATTGTACAACTAATTGATATAAACTATGAATTGTGGTTGATGAATTGGGATTAAATGAGAAAATCTCGGTTGAACCTTCGGGATGGAAAAACGTGATGCTAAGTGAATATACCACAGTTATACGTGTAATGTGGTGTTATGTGGATATGCCACGGTTACACATGTTGATTTATTAACGTGATGCTAAGTGGATATGCCACGATTATACATATAACGTGGTGCTAAGTGGATATGCCACGGTTATACTTGTTGATTCAAAAAGTGGCGCTAAGTGTGTATGCCACGAATACATATGTTAGCCCAACAGTGTGGTGCTATGTGCGTATACCACGAAGTTGGGCATCTATTACAAAAGGTGGAGTTATGTGTTAAAACCACCAGATATTGTTACATTTTGAAGTGTTCATTAGGAGAAACAAGTTCGTTAGATGGAAATTTATGTGAAAAGAATGTGGAAATAAGTACCAGGATATGAATATATGGGTTTTAACCATGAGTTGGATAAGTGATTGAATTTTGATAAGATAAATATGGAAAAATGTTATTTTGCATGTTGATAATAGGGAATTTTAGTGGAAGAGGTGAAATTTGGGATAAACAGTTTAAAACAGCAGTAGAGGAGTGACTTTGAAAAATCACCAAAAATGGTAGAAATTGAATTAGAAGCTGAATGAGATATGGTTAAACCTTATTGAGTCTATTTTCATATAACAGAAACAGGGCAAGTAAAAGAATTCTATATTCTGAGTTATTTAAATTTTTGTGAGACTGGTTCAGAATGATTTCGTGATCCCCTGTTTTGATTTGGAAAAATCATTAAAATTTGTACAAAAATAATTATGGAACATAATGTATATGGTTAGATTCCTTATTGAGTATATTTTTAGAAGAAACAAACCTGAACATCTTTTTGAATTCTATATAAAGAGAAATTGAAATGTTAGTGAAAAGCGGTCAGGACTATTGGGCAGCGAAACAGGGGAGGCTTTAATGAAGAAACTGTATTAATTGGCCGAAACAAAAATTCTAAAATTTTTATGGTAAGAATACAAATGCGTCTAGTTTCTGGGAAAATTAACATATCTTAATTTGGATCTCCGTAGCTTCAGATAAAAATAATTTAGTGAGTGGGACTTGAATGGACAACTTGTACTGAATTTAAGTAAATAGTAAATTCATGTGAGATTAAGATTATATAATTGTGGAAACATATTTTGGTATTTATAAATGCCATAAATAGTTTATTATTTTTATTATTTACATATTACTTACTAAGCTATAAGCTTACTTTGTTTTCTTTTTCTTTCTTATCTTATTTTATAGTGTAATCGATTTTGTTCGTGACTTGGAAAAATTATCAGAGGCTCACCAACACTATCCATCATTCCTTTTGGTATTTTGTAAACATATTTTGGAACTATGGCATGTATAGAAGACTTGAGTATTTTGTTGTATATTATAGTAATATTACTTGAAATATTGATCTCTAATATTTGATATATCAGTTGTATTATGCTATCGATATGGTTTAATACTAGTTAAGTTACTGGTTTATGATATATATGAACTTAGTGACTAAAAGATGAATGAATAGTTGAATGATTTTAATTTAAATGATCATGTTATGACTCGGTTTATTATGATTACATGTGTGTTATTCTGGTAATACCTCGTATCCTGTTCCAATGTTAACACGGGTAAGTGGTGTTATATTGTAGTGGTATCAGAGCTGTGATTTAGTCGGTTCTCGATCCAGTATAGTGAGTGTGATAGTCTATCTATACATGAGACATCGGGTCAGGAAGACGAAGCTAGGAATGCTTTTCTTCAAATGATGAATGAGTGTTATGCTAATTTTATTAGAGCAAACCTTAATGCTGAACCTCCTCCTCCCCCACCTATACCACAACCGGTCCCTGCAGCTTCACAGAGTTTTGATATGGTATGATCGACAAAACCTCTAGAGATAAGATCCGTAAACAAAGGGCTAAAGAATTTAGAGCAAACATTGATGATGATCCAGAAAAAGCAGAGTTCTAGCTCGAGAATTCTATGCGGATATTTGATGAATTATCTTGCACACCTGATGGGTGTTTAAAATGTGCAGTATCATTACTGAAAGATTTAGCCTATCGTTGGTGGAAGACTTTGATATCTGTAGTTCCAAAGGAAAAAGTAACCTAGCATTTCTTCTTAGAAGAGTTTCGAAAGAAATATAATAATTAGCGATTTATAAACCAGAAACGGAAGGAATTTCTTGAATTGAAACAAGGTAAGATGATAGTGGCTGAATATAAACGCGAGTTTGTAAGGCTAAGTAAATATGCGCAAGAATGTGTTTCTATCGAAGCAAAGATGTGCAGAAGGTTTGAAGATGGACTTAATGAAGACATCAATGTGTTAGTAGGGATTTTAGAATTAAAAGAAATGGTGGTACTAGTTGATAGAGCTTCTAAAGCTGATGGATTGAAAAAAGAAAAGAGAAATGTTGATATTGAAGCCCGAGATCAAAGAAAAAGGCCGATGAACAAGTCATTTGAATCCCAATCAAAAAGATTTAAAGAAGTGAATCCTCGAAAGACAACTTCAGCTAGGTGTTCTTATAGACAAGGAAAAATCGAATCTGGGTTCTAGAGCTCGAACTACTTCGATGTCAAGTGTGGGCAATGTAAGATCAAATAGACCTGAGTGTTGACATTGTGGTAAACAATATTTCGGAGAATGTTGGAAAAAGATTCGAGCTTGTTTTAGATGTGGCTCCAAAGAACATTTTGTCAAAGACTGTCCCGAGAAAATAGAAGAAGAGAAAGTTCAGAGTGTTAGACAGAGTAATGTTGCTAGAAGAGGTAGACCCTCACGGAATGTCAAAGGTGGGACTAGTAGCAGAGGCATGGTAAAAGACTCAGCTGCAAGGTCAGAAACAAGAACACTTGCTAGAGCTTATGCGATACGAGCTCGTGAGGAAGCATTATCTCCCGATGTGATCACTGGTACTTTCTCACTTTATAATACTGATGTTATTGTATTGATTGACCCCGGGTCCACTCATTCTTATATTTGTGAAAATTTTACATAGTAAGAAATTGCCTGTGGAATTAACTAAATTTGAAGTTAAAGTATCAAACCCTTTAGGCAAACATGTGCTAGTAGACAAGGTTTGCAAGAATTATCCTTTGATGATTCAAGGCTACTGTTTTCCGGCTGATCTGGTGTTGTTTTCATTTGATGAGTTTGATGTTATTTTGGGTATGGACTGGCTAACTCAGCATGATGCAGTAGTAAACTATAAACAGAAATGTATTTTTGTTGAAATGTTAGAACGGCGATTTGCTTTGGTTTAAATCTGATTAGATAGAGGGGTTATCTGATGTGATTTCAGTGATGACAGCACAGAGGTATGTTAAAAAGGGGTATGATGCTTATTTGGCTTATGTACTCGACACTAAGGTATCAGAGTCGAAGATTCATGCAGTGCCAATAGTATGTGAATTTTCTGATGTGTTCCTAGAAGAATTACCAAGGTTACCACCAGAAAGAGAAGTGGAGTTTTCTATAGATTTGATTCTAGGAACTACTCCGATTTCCATAGCTCTGTACCGGATGGCTCCTATAGAACTAAAGGAGTTAAAGACACAGTTGCAGGAACTTGTGGATAGAGGTTTTGTTCGACCAAGTCATTCACCTTAAGTGCTCCAGTTCTGTTTGTGAAAAAAGAAAGACAGGTCCTTGAGATTGTGTATTGACTATCGGCAACTCAATAAGGTAACTATAAAGAATAAGTACCCGTTGCCCCGGATTGATGACTTATTTGATCAGCTAAAAGGTGCCACAGTATTCTTGAATATTGATCTCCAATCAGGTTACTATAAGTTACGGGTAAAGGAGTTAGATGTGTCAAAGACAGCCTTCAGAACCATGTGCGGGCATTATGAGTTCCTAGTTATGCCGTTTGGGCTAACTAATGCACCTGTACTATTTATGGATTTGATGAACTAGATATTCAAACCGTACTTAGATAGATTTGTGGTAGTATTTCATTGATGATATTCTGGTTTATTCTTGGGATGAAAAAGAACATGCAGAACATTTGAGAATTGTGTTGCAAATTCTGCGAGAGAAACAATTATATGCTAAATTCAGTAAAAGTGAATTTTGGCTTCGAGAAGTGGGTTTTCTCGGACTTATTGTACCTGCCGAAGGCATCAGGGTAGATCCGAGTAAAATCTTAGCTATTATGAATTGGAGTCCACCGAAGAATGTATCTGAAGTTAGAAGTTTCTTGGGTTTAGCTGATTATTATCAAAGATTTGTACATGGGTTCTCTATGATAGCTTCTCCAATGACCTGTTTATTGCAAAAAGATGTTAAATTCGAGTGGACTGAAGAATGTCAGCAGAGTTTTGATCGATTGAAAGAATTGTTGACAAAAGCACCTGTGTTGGTACAGCCTGAATCGGGCAAAGAATTTATCATTTATAGTGATACATCGTTAAATGGTTTAGGTTGTGTCTTGATGCAAGAAGGTAAAGTAATAGCCTATGCTTCAAGACAACTTAAGCCACATGAAAGAAATTACTCGATACATGATCTTGAATTAGCTGGTATCGTATTTGCATTCAAGTTATGGCAGCATTACTTGTATGGTGAGAAATTTCATATTTATACTGATCACAAAAGCCTGAAATATTTGATGACACAAAAAGATTTGAATTTGAGACAGCGCAGGTGGCTTGAACTGATAAAGGATTATGATTTGATTATTGATTACCACCCGGGTAAAGCTAATGTTGTAGCTGATGCTTTAAGCCAGAAATCTTTATTTACTTTGTGAGCTACGAATACCCGGTTATCCTTATCTGATGATGGTTCAGTTATAGCTGAAATGAGAGCTAGACCAGTGTTTATATAGTAGATTTGTGAGGCTCAGAAAAATGATGAAAAGTTACAAACTAAACGGGCACAATGTGAGTCGGGTACTGATTCTAAATTTCAAGTAGGGATCGATGGTTGTTTGTTATTCAAAGGCAGGGTATGTGTACCTCAGAATTTAGAGCTCATATAGAAGATTCTACATGAGGCTCACAATAGTACTATATCTGTACATCCAGGGAGTAATAAAATGTATAATGATCTGAAAAAGATGTACTGGTGGCCAGGTATGAAACGTGATATCTCTGAATTTGTATCAATGTGTTTGATATGTCAGTAGGTTAAAGCTAAACATCAGGTACCTTTGGGGTTACTTCAGCCAATTGCTATACCAGAATGGAAATGGGAAAGAATTACTATGGATTTTGTATTTGGGTTGCCGTTGTCTCTAAGAAAGAAATATGCCATTTGGATGATTGTTGAACGATTAACAAAGTTAGCGCACTTTATTCTGGTACATATGGATTATTCTTTAGATAAACTGGTTGAATTGTATATATCTGAGATTGTCAGGCTACATGGAGTGTCTGTCTCCATCATATTAGATAGAGATCCCCGATTTACATCTCGTTTTTGGAACAAATTGCAAGAAGCCTTGGGTACTCAGTTGTATTTTAGCACTGCATTTCATCCTCAAACTGATGGCCAAACTGAGCGTGTAATTCAGGTATTAGAAGATATGCTCTGATGTTGTATACTAGAGTTTGAAGTTAATTGGGAGAGGTATCTACCTTTAATTGAATTTGCTTACAATAATAGCTATCAGTCCAGTATTAAAATGGCTTAGTATGAAGCTTTATATGGTAGAAAGTGTAGAACACCATTATATTGGACAGAACTTAGTGAAAAGAAGATACATGGGGTTGATTTGATTCGAAAAATAGAAGAAAAAGTAAAAGTGATTCGGGGAAAGTTTGAAAGCTGCTTCTGACCGTTAAAAATCATACGCTGATCTTAAACAAAAGGAGATTGAATTTTAGGTCGAGGATAAAGTATTCTTGAAAGTATCACATTGGAAGAAAATTCTCCGCTTTGGTCGTAAAGGTAAATTAAGTCCAAGATTCATTGGACCGTATGAAATCATAGAAAGAGTTGGACTGGTTGCTTATCGATTGGCATTACCACCAGAACTCGATAGGATTCATAATGTTTTTCATGTATCTATGCTACAACAGTATCGATCGGATCCTTCACATGTTATTTCTCCTACAGAAGTGGAGATTCAGCCAAATATGAGTTACAGCGAAGAACCAGCTAAGATTTTGGCACAAGAGACCAAAGAACTCAGAAATAAAAAGATAAAGTTAGTAAAAGTGTTGTGGAAAAAACATGGGGTAGAAGGGGCAACATGGGAATCGGAAGAAGCTATGAGAAAATAGTACCCAAACCTTTTTAACGGTAAGATTTTCAGGGACGAAAATCTCTAAAGGGAGGGAGAGTTGTGACAGCCTGATTTAGGGCCTAAACGGAATAGTGGTTTCGAAACTACAAATCTGAAGTAGAAAAATTTATTGCGATTAATTTCTAATATTTACTATGTGATTGAATGACTTTGTGAAAATCTCGTTGCCAAATTTTATCGTTTGGGTGCTTAATTTGATATTTAGGACTAAATTGAAATATGTGAAAAATATGTGTTCTAGTTCATAAAGGTACTTGTGAGCAATGGGTTTTTAAAGTAGAGGTCCTTATATGGTAATTAGTCCATTTGTTAAATTGTTGAACAAAAATGGACATGGAATAGGTGAGGTAGGATTTTTTTTAGTAAGGGTATTTTGGTCATTTTGTAAATAAAAGAATTAAAAAGGGAAATAAGGCCAAAATTGTGTCCATAATCATCTTCTTTGGCCGAATATAGAAGGAAGACACCATAGCTAAGGCTTTGTCATCTTTCAAGCTTGATTGTAAGTGCATCCTAGCCCCATTTTTAATGTTATTCGTATTTTTGAAATCTTCGTAGCTCGATTTACCTATTTCTATCATTATTTTGAGTTAGGGTTTATGTTTAAAAATTTACCCATGAATGATATGCATGTATTTTGATGTTTCATGAAAGAATATGAATGTTTGGAGTGTAATAAACGTCTTTTACCAAACGATTTTCAACGAAATCGCGTAAAAGGACTAGTTTGTAACAATTGTGAAATGTGTGTAAGGGTGTGATTTAGTGAGAATTATGGGCTGCTATTAGAGGGAAACTTGAATAAAAAAATTATTTTACGAGCCTAGGGGCAAAATCGTAATTTTGTGAAATTTAGAGAGCAAAAATGTAATTTTGCCATAATATGATTTTTGGATCAAATTGAATAGTACGAGTATTAAATGAGCTAAATGTGTTATTATTAGATCAAGAAAGACGTGGAATCGACTTGAATCAGGGAAAAGAAAAAGTGGTGGATTAGAGTATAAACTCGCTATAATTTGCACCGAGGTAAGTTTATATGTAAATAATGTATTGTTTTTATTATGTTATGATATTTTATTATGACATGTGAAATAAGTTTTAGTATTGTACAATTAATTGATATAAACTGTGAATTGTGGTTGATGAATTGGGATTAAATAAGGAAATCTCGGTTGAACCTTCGGGATGGAAAAACGTGGTGCTAAGTGAATATACTACGGTTATACATATAACGTGGTGCTATGTGGATATGCGACGGTTATACATATAACGTGGTGCTAAGTGGATATGCCACAGTTATACATATGTTAGCCCAACAGTGTGGTGCTATGTGCGTATACCACGAAGTTAGGCATCAATTACAGAAGGTGGAGTTATGTACTAAAACCACTGGATATTGTTACATTCCGAAGTGTTCATCGGGAGAAACAAGTTTGTTAGATGGAAATTTATATGTAAAGAATGTGGAAATAAGTACCAGGATATGAATATATGGGTTTTAACCATGAGTTGGATAAGTGATTGAATTTTGATAAGATAAATATGGAAAAGTGTTATTTTGCATGTTGATAATAGGGAATTTTAGTGGAAGAGGTGAAATTTGGGATAAACAGTTTAAACCAGCAGTAGAAGAGTGACTTTGAAAAATCACCAAAAATGGTAGAAATTGAATTAAAAGCTTAATGAGATATGAAATTAAAACTTATTAAGTCTATTTTCATATAAAAGAAACAGGGTAAGTGAAAGAACTCTATATTTTGATTTATTTAATTTTTTGTGAGACTGGTTTAGAATGATTTCGTGATCTCCTGTTCTGATTTTGAAAAATCATTAAAATTTTTACAAAAATAATTATGGAACATAATTTTTATGGTTAGATTCCTTATTGAGTTTATTTTTAGGAGAAACAAACGTAAACATATTTTTAATTCTATATAAAGAGAAATTGAAATGTTAGTGAAGAGTGGTCAGGACTTCAAGTAGCAAAATACGGGAGATTTTAATGAATAAATTGTATTAATTGGCCAAAATAAAAATTCTGAAATGTTTATGGTAAGAAGACATATGAGTCTAGTTTCTGGAAAAATTAACTAATCTTAATTTGGAGCTCTGTAGCTCTAGATAAAAATAATTTAGTAAGTGGGACTTGAATGGATAGCTTGTACTGAATTTAAGTAAATAGTAAATTCATGTGAGATTATGATTGTATAATTGTGGAAACATATTTTGGTATTTATAAATACCATAAATAGTTTATTGTTTTTATTATTTACATATTACTTACTAAGCTATAAGCTTACTTTGTTTTCTTTTTCTTTCTTATCTTATTTTATAGTGTAATCAAGTTTGTTCGTGACTTGAAAAAATTGTCGGAGGCTCACGAACACTATCCATCTTGTAAACATATTTTGGAACTATGGCATGTATGGAAGACTTGAGTATTTTGTTGTATATTATAGTAATATTACTTGAAATATTGATCTCTAATATTTGATATATCAGTTGTATTATGCTATCGATGTGGTTTAATACTAGTTAAGTTACTGGTTTATAATATATA
The DNA here is from genome assembly GCA_020496765.1 of Gossypium stocksii. Lineage (NCBI taxonomy): Eukaryota > Viridiplantae > Streptophyta > Magnoliopsida > Malvales > Malvaceae > Gossypium > Gossypium stocksii. The sequence goes on along the minus strand of CM035624.1, from coordinate 59,006,608 downwards.
TGAACTCAATGGCTAAAAGATGAATGAATAATTGAAGGGTTTTAACTTAAATGATCATTTTATGAATTGGTTTATTATGATTACATGTGTGCTATTCTGGTAATACCTCGTATCATGTTTCGGTGTTAACACAGGTAATGGGTGTTACGCTAACTCTTTACTTGAGCTATGAATTCCATCGTCACTAATAAAGCCATGCTATACACAAGTCATGTACCCAACATACCAACTATCAGTGTAACAGCCTGATTTCAGTGGTGTCAAAAATAGTAGTTCCAAGAACATAAAGTTGACGAGAAAGCCCGTAATAATTAGTATTTAAATTATATGATTTAATTATAATTTTATACTGAATTTTGTTTTGAAGAATTTTAGCTAATCGATATAAGTGGTTATCTCGAAAGTCAAGTGGTTTCAAAAAATGAGGTATTGGGACCTTGTTTTTGTAAACCGAGCTCATAAATATTTTTTTATTAAATATATATGGAGTTATTATTTTAGGATGTGAAGGTTCAGTTAAAAATTTTTAATGTTTGAATAGTTAATTAATTAAAAAGGACTAAATTGTAAAAGATGTAAAACCTATTTGCTATTAAATTTTAATGATTAAATGACTTAATTAACATGATTAGAAGGATTTAAATGTTAATTTAGTCATATTTGTTTAATGGATCAGTTAGGACTTGTTTTCAAGTTGTACTTTATGTTAATTTTATAATTAATAAAATATTATAATAAGATTAAAATTAATAAATTATGTCATCCTCTTCAATTCTTTCTTACACAAGCCAAAACCATAATAAACTAAAAGAAACCATAGCTTTTCTTCAAGCTTGACATTTGGCCATTGCATGTAAGTCTTCGAGTTATTGGTTTTTCGTAAATTTTATATTTTTGATATCGTTGTAGCTTAATCTAGTTAACCCATGGACTATTTTGTGAAACTGTTAAAAGTTTTAGATTATTTCATTGATGAGTTTGAGGTGTTTTTGAAGTTTGATGTTAAATTACTAAGTTTGGTAGTGAAATATGACTATTTTGTAAAGTGATTTTAGTTAATTTTTAGTTAAATGACTGCAATATTAAAATATTAAAATTGACATGAAATTCTTGTGAATTTTGAATAATTATGGGCTGTATTGGTTTAAAACAAAATTCAGTTAGCATGAAAATGGGTGAAATTGTGATAATTTGAAAGTTTCAGATTTAGGGGCTAAATTGAAAGAAATGCAAAAGTTTAGGGAAAATTGTAAATATGAAAATTTAAGGGCATATAAATAGAAATAAGTTTGATGATATATTTAAGTTTGATATATTAAACTTAATCATTATATGGATCAAGAATTGAATCATATAGTGGTTAACCGGGGAACAAAGAAAATTGTAGATTAATCCCTACGAGTCAACCGAAAGCACAATCTAGGTAAGTTCATAGTATAAAAATATGCATGTGTATTTATTTATAGCTTGTATTAGTATATATGTGGTTAATTGTATTTAATGTGAAATTTTGTTATTGAGTTGTAAATATTGAAATATTGCAATTAAGTTCAAGTGAGAAATAAACATTTAATAGTTGATGAATATTGTGAATAAGTGATATGGAAATGAATATATTGGAAATTACAGCAAGTGTTTGGAAATTATGGAAGTGTCTCTGATTGATTAATTTATTAATGTTATGAATTTAAATATAATGTCTAGTTGAACGTAGTAAATAGTTAGGATATGATTGGCATGCCAATAGGGTCAATATGTGCACTTGTACAAGATTGCACTTCAGTGCCTCTGTTAGCATCTCGATGCTTTCTAGTGTGATTTGGGAAACCCAAGTATCTGAGTTAGATTGCTATAGTTTAACAGGCCATGAAATTATATGAATGTGGAATAACTTAATTGTTAAATTGAGTCTATACTTATTGACATATGGTATGGCCAATTTGGAAAATAACCTATGATTATGGACATGTTTGATCTGCCATTGGTATGTGGTTTGGTATTTGGAAGCATTGTTGGTGATTGAATAACATATATGTAATGGTGATATCTTAGGTGAATTGCTTAATGTATATGCATAAAATTATGGTGTCAATGAGGACACATTGGTTAGGCACATAAGTTGTATGATTTTGGTATGTTTTAGGTGTGTTATATGTGTTTTGAATACGTGATTGTGGTTGGAAATGGTATGGCTTGGTTTCTAAATAATGGTGGTTGTTTTGGCTTGAAAATGAAGTTATTTTGTAGCATATGACCGTATGCCACACGGCCTTCTCACATAGTCATGTGCCTAATTAATTTTAGGTACATGATTGTTCATATGGCCTTAAAGAGTTACACGACTTGGTGACACGACCATGTAACCTCATTTAGAATACACATACAGTTTGGCACACGGCCAGTGACACAACCATGTGACCCTAAGAGACACGGGCATAGTTTGTTACACAGTTTGGCCACATGACCATGTTCTTGAGCCACATGGTTTGGGCTCTGTCACACGGCCTAGCTATATGGCCATGTGGCCCCTATTTTCAAAATTTTTCATGTTTTCTGTTTTAATTCATATTGATCCCTGGTTGTTTCCAAAGTCATTTTTAGGTTTTGTATGCTCGATATAAGACTTGTAAATGTCTATATATTATTCATGATGTTAGATTTGGATTTTGATTTGTAATTTATTAAATGAATGATTTCAAAGATGTTAATTGTTTCGGTATGTACCGTAATACTCATAACCTTAATTCGGCGATGGGGATGAGTTAGGGGTGTTACAATTGGCTCGATCATCTTCAAAGCATAATCCTCCACTTATATCAAAGCACATGAGTTACATACACATTGCCAGTGACTAACTCAGGATTTAGGTAAATCATATCATGAATGTTACAACTGAATTAATTTACAAATGGATTCATAATTAATTCATCTTTGGTCCAGTCCAATGTATCCTTCTGCCAATGAATACATTTATGTCTCTACCTATGGAGTCAATTGCTCCGATAGCCAAGACTAGTCATCTCCCCAATTGGAATTGTAGATGACATAATAATCCTTTTAAGTATTTGAATAAAATGCTCACTTTGATTCTTTTACGGGATTACTAATTTGTTTAGATTATCCATTAAAGTAAGTTGTTTTTCTCGTAATGTAAACGTTCTTACAATGCAACTTATCATCAGTTTGAACTTAGACAATCAATGAACTAATATTTGCTTGTCATAATTTCGCTATGCATGAAAAAATATGAAAGACAAAAATACAAAAGACATAACAGTGAAATGTGAAAATTATTTATTCATTGTTTAAATACATAGAAAACATATACATGTTTACTACAAAATAGGAACATTTCCCAATAATCTCCTACTTGCCCTAATGAAGTAAACATGTCATGTTTCGCATTCCCATATCCTCGATGTGTTTGTTAAAACTCCTAGTTATAAGAGTATTAGTAAATAGATCCGCAAGGTTATATTCAGAAGCTACTTTCACCACATCTATAATTCCTTCGGTTATTGCCTCTTGTATTAAGTGATACTTCCGATTAATGTGTTTCATGCTCTTGTGACTTCTCATTTCCTTCGTATTAGTTATTGCAGCACTTGTTATCACAATACAGTGTTATTGCTTTTTCCATACTAGGAATCACTTCAAGATCAATTAAGAACTCTCAAAGCCATATTGCTTCTTTCGTTGCCTCAGAAGTAGCCACATACTCAGCCTCCATAATAGAGTCAGCAGTGTAAGTTTGTTTTACACTTCTCTATACTATGGATTCATGGCTTAGGACGAATACATTTCCCAATGTCTTTTGCCACAAGGAAATTCATTGTGTCTTCGACCACCATCGCTCCATCTTTTAGAAAAATTACATTTATGTCCTATATTTGTTTTTGGCTCATAAGAATTCAATAAATAAAAAATAATCCTACATGGAGTTGATAGTCCACGGTCTATTTCCTAAGAACCACAACCTTGGCAAAAACTAATAATTATATAACAAATATATAATATTGCATTCATTCACATACATTCCCCTAAACATGCAAATAATTACAAGAATGACATATCTTATCAAATATTAATCAAACAAGATGAAGAGAGAAATTCGGTCTCAGTTTACACCATAAACATAGCACAACCTGGCGTTGGTAGCAATGGTTTGTGAAATTTATAGCAATAAACCTTAACCAAATTTGTACTTGTGTTTTTATCTTAGTGGCCGTTCTTTGTTCTCAACTTGCAACCAAACGATATTCTCTGCTATTCTTGTACCACAAATTGCTTTGAGTGTGGGCTCAAACCAATTGAATCGAAACACAAAACTAGAAAATGTTTCTCTCTTTTTGGGGTGAAAACCAAAAATCCCTCTTTTTAATAAAAACTGCTAGAATTGTTATTCTGGAAAAATATGTGTAATAGTTATGAATAAATTTTCTCTATTTTTCGGCAAAATAACAATCACTTAAAGTTGTTTTCATAGCTCTACCGGTGCCATCTATTTATAGGAATAGAAGGTAAAACCCTTGTTGAGTTGTAGTGGTTTATTTCAAATAGAAAAACAATATCATACTTAGAATTAGACTAGGGTGGATGACACACCCTAGTATTCCTACTAGGGTTACCACCTCCTTCATGGCCATGAGCGCTTTTTGAGTCTCTCTCATATTGGGTCCAAGTACGAGTACTTCCTAGGCCTTTTTTAACCAATACTCTGTAATGTGATCCAACCTGACTCAGTTTTTATATTTCCCAAAATAAACTTTAATATTTATATATATAAAAAATTTCTCATCCCTATTTTTTCCCCAACAAAATTTTTTGATGATTTTACCATTGGTAAAATTTTGACGGGTTTTCTGGTAAAATTTTAAGAAAATATGTTCAATATTTCACAACTCAAAATGTTTGTTGGGAAATGTACCCATATTGTAGTAAACATGTAACTATTTTCTATTAATTTGAACGATGAATAAATAAATAAAGTTAATTTCACATTTCACTATTATGTCTTTTGTATTTATGTCTTTTATATTTTGCATGCATAGCAAAATTATGACTAGAAAATATTAGCTCATTGATTATCTAAAGTTCAAACTGAAGATAAATGGCATTGTAAAGAATGTTTACATTGCGAGAAAGACAACTTACTTCAGTAGATAATCTAAATGAGCCCGTAATCCCGTAAAAGAATCAAAGTGAACATTTGATTCAAATACTGAGAAGGATTATTATGTCGTCTACAATTCCAATTAGGGAGATGGCTAGTCTTGGCTATCGAAGCAGTTGACTCCACAAGTAGAGATATAGATGTATTCATTAGTAGAATGATACATTGGATTGGATCCATGATGAATTAATTCTGAATCTATTTGTGAATTAATTTACTTGTGATGTTCATGGTGTAATTTACCTAAATCCTAAGTTAGCCACTGACCATGCGTATGCAACTCATGTTTTTTGATATAAGTGAAGGCTTATGCTTTAAAGATGATCGAGCCCATAGTCGGTATGTTGGGTACATGAGTTGTGTATGCCATGGCTTCACCAGCAACAGTAAAATTCATAGCTCAATTAAAGAATGAATGATTATCTTCTCATTGGAATTGTGTGGATTGATAAATATAAAACGTGGCCACGTGTTGCTTGTTCTCGAACAAGCAATTTATTACGGTCATTTGTTGACAGTGATCATATTAATAATTAAGAAAAAACAATGTTGACAAGGGGATAAAATAGGATGTAATTGAGTAAACAAATTTAACTCAAAGGAATCAAAGATTTTATATGAGGATAACGCATACATGACAAGGTCATTAGACAAAGTAGTTGGATGAGTTACTTTTATAATGAGTATACAATAATGAGTTTTCAAACATAGTTCTTCTTGTGGATTGACACCATGATTAAGTAATTGCAAATTATCAGAATGATGCTTTTGGACATAATTGCAAGTCAAAGCTAAACATCAAGTACCATCAGGATTACTGCAGCCTGTAATGACACCTGAGTGGAAATAAGACAGAGTGACTATGGATTTCGTATCGGGTTTACCCCTGTCTCTGAAAAAGAAAGATGCGATCTAGGTTATTGTTGATAGATTGATAAAATCTACGCATTTCATACCTATACATACAAACTTTTCACTTTATAGACTTACTAAGTTGTATATCTCTGAGATTGTTAGATTGCACGGGGTGCTTGTTTCTATTGTTTCAGATAGAGATCCAAGATTCACATTGCGATTTTAGAAGAAATTGCAAGAAGCTTTGGGTACAAAGTTGCTTTTTAGCAGCGCATTTCACCCACAAACTGACTGCCAATCTGAAAGAGTTATTCAGATTCTTGAAGACATGTTGCGTTGTTACATTTTGGAGTTTGAAGGTAGTTGGGAGAAATACTTACCTTTAATTGAATTTGCTTATAACAATAGTTTTCAATCGAGTATTAAAATGGCACCGTACGAAGCTCTGGACGGTCGTAAATGTCAAACACCGTTGTATTTGACTGAGCTTAGTGAGAAAAAGATTCATGGGGTTGATTTGATTAGAGAAACTAAAGAAAAAGTGGAAGTAATTCGTGACAAAAGTCATACGCAGATTTGAAACGTAAATGCATTGAGTTTCAAATTGGAGATAAAGTATTCTTGAAAGTGTTGCTATGGAAAAAGATACTTCGAGTTGGCCGAAAAGGGAAATTGAGTCTGCGATTCATCAGACCGTATGAGATTATCGAGTGAATCGGGCCAGTGGCATATCGATTAGCGTTACCGTCTGAGTTAGAAAAGATTCATAATGTGTTCCACGTATCAATGTTATGAATCGATCCAGATTCTAGCTCGACAGATCAAAGAGTTGAGAACTAAAAGAATAGAATTAGTCAAAGTATTATGGCATTGACATGTGGTTGAAGAAGCTACGTGGGAACCTGATGATGCTATGAGGAAATAGTACCCTAGCCGATTCACTAGTAAGATTTTCAGAGACAAAAATCCCTAAGGGGGGAGAGTTGTAACAGCCCATTTTTAGCTAAATCGGAACAATGGTTCTGGAACCACAAATCCGAGGTTGAAAAATTATTTTATTATTATTTTAAGTGTTTATAGCATGTTAGTATGATGGTGTGAAATTTTTGTGAAGTAATTTTATTGTTTGAATGCTTAATTAGGTAAAAAAGACTAAATCGCATAAAATGCAAAAGTAGTGTTCTAATAGTTTAAAGTGCTTAATAGCTATGAAATGTTAAATTAGAGGTCCTTAAGTGGTAAATATACCCTTGATATTGTAAGTGGATATTAATGGACATGTATTATGAAATTTTTAAGTTTTTTCATTAAGGTTAGTTTGGTAAATTGATAAATAATGGTTAATTAAATAAAAAAAAGGCTAAATGGTGTCCATCTTCATCAACCTTAACCAAATTTAGCAAAGAAAATAAGGGTTTGGGAGCTTGAAGTTTTCGGCTAATGCATGAACAAATTGTAAGTCCGTTTTTACTTGATTTTTGATGATTTCTATGTTGTAATTAGTTGTAGCTAGCCCAGGGACTATTTTGCAAAACTCTTAAAGATTTTGAGAGTTTCCATTGATGAGTATATGTGTTCTTTGATGTTTGATGATGAAATATAAAACTTTGTTGTTAGATTTGTAAGTTTTGTAAAGTGATTTTTAGTAAAAATGCATAATAGGGATTTATTTGTGAAAATGATAAAATGTGTGGTTAAATGTGTGAAAAGTTGATGAATATGGGCTGCTAGAGACCTATGGAGAATTCGGCTAAGCATGGGTTTAAGAGAAATTGCATGAATTTGTAATTTTTTGAAATAAGGTCTAAATTGTAAAAATGTGAAAGTTTAGGGGCAAATATGTAAAATAGCCCTAACTTATAATTTGGATTAAATTGAATAAATAGATGATTAAATAAGCTAAATATGATTACATATAGATCAATAAAGGAGGAATTTAGACTTAGATCGAGGGAAAAACAAAGTAATTGAATAGTTGGTCCATTTCATTGTTTCAATAGATAAGGTAAGTTCGTATGCTAATAAATGTTCTAAAATTGTGTTTACGAACATGATCGACAGAGATACAATAGTTCAAAGTCCTATACGAACCTTAGGAATAGTTTAGGACACAAATGTCTTGACATAGGGATTTACTGAGATGATGTGATTCAGGTGTTGGTCTCGTACGTCCTACCGGTGGCTGGGTTCCAGCATGTGTTGCGGTTCTTGATGGCTTGTGTGAGCAGCACCGTGTAGCTACATCTTGGTTGACAGCTTGTATGAGTAGGCCCGTTGTTAGCTCGAGAGTGAGCCTATATGTGATATGAGATAACTTTAGCTATATATGTGGTACTTAGTGTGCAATGTGTTCTCGAGTATCCTTTAGTGATTCTGAATGGTTCAACCGGTACAATAGAGACGCAGATGAAAGTAAGATCGATTTAAGTGATACAAGTACGTATGGAACCTATATGAGTATCGATTGGAGGAAACTTGATGAATTCATATTTGATCATGTATTAAACATTAGAAAGGTTTGTGGTACAAAATGGTTGATACTTTAGTTTGCTCATTTGGTTGATTTGTGTTTATTTGATATGTTAAGTTTATTATCATACGAGCTTACTAAGCTTTAAAGCTTACTTTGTTTTACTTTCCATGTTATATAGTGAAATCAAAGCTAGCTTGGATCCGAGGATCGTCAGACACTTCATCGCACTATCAGACATCTATTTTGGTTCTTTTGAATTTGTAAATATGGTGGTAATATGGCATGTATAGGCTATGTGGTCTTTCGGTATGTTTTTGAGTTATGAACTAAATGTGACAGCCCTATTTTGGCCCTAATCGGAAAAGTGGTTTCGGGACCACTAAACCGAGTCAGAAAATTTTTAAAATATTATTTTCTGTGATTTTATTATGTGAATTATTATGGGTAAAAATTTGGTGTCTTGATTTTATTGTTTGGATGTTGAATTAATAATTAGGGGCTTAATTGCTTAAAAGTAAAAATTAGGTGGTTACTAAGTAAGTGCCAAATTGTTAGTGTTCTTTTAATAGGAAGGGTTTAAGGAGCAATTAAACCAAGCATTTGTTGCATAGACAAAATCGGCCTTTGATAGTGGGAAGAAAATGTTTTTAAAGGGGCTATTTTGGTAAAATAACTAATAACACTCATGCATGTAATAGTAACATGGAAAAATCATACTCATTCTCTCATGTTCTTACCGAAACAAAAGAAAAATAAGAAAAGGAAGGCCTTTTGATAATCGGTCATTGGGAGATCAAGAATTCAAGCTCAAGAACTCAAGGGGACAAATTCGGATCGTGGGAAAGAGAAATTGGTCGAATAGTCAAAATTGACATACGACAGCTATCGAGGTAAGTTTTAAGTAATTTAACATGCCTTGTATCTTAAGCAATTGGTGCTATTTGTATGAATATTCATAACCGAATGTGGAAGTTGAGATGAAAGAAACATAAATAGAAATGTTTTATAGTCTAATAGTTTGCATGAGATTAAGGTAAGAGTTCCATATGTGCTAAAATGTGCTAAAGCCGAATGGCTAAATTTTGTGAAGAAGATGAGACTATGATAAGTGCTAAGGCCGATTGCTAGATGTGAAATGAAACTAGATGATTGCTAAGTGTAATGTTCGAATGACACAATTATTCTTATGATGTGTTTATAACATGTGGGACATGTATGAGTTAATGTACTGTGACATTCGGGTCTATGACCTAGCAAACTTTAAGTTGGTGACTATTATCGGGCTTTGAGCCTAGAGGTGTAATGCTGGTAAAATGATATCGGGTTGTAAGCCTAGCAAGCGTAATGCTGGTGAAGTAAAATTAAGACTTAAAAAGTCTAGCAGGCTTGTACCAGTGATGAACTCAGGTTGATACCTAGCAGGCTAAATTTGCCGGTGAATTAATAAGTGTATAAGACAACGAGGTTCTGCGCTAAAATGACAAGTGAATTCGTATAATACATTAAGTGGTTCAGGTACGTATAAATTATTCATGCTTATGAGGATAATGTGGATCGAATTATGGATGTGAAATGAAAAGTATATGAGAAATGATTGTGTAATTATATACTCGGCCAATTTGTAATTTAGTATGAGAGTAAATGATACATATATGTATGTACTTATAAATCTGAGTTTGATTAGATTGAATTAAGTACAGCATGGCAAGCTTTAGTTGTTATTGATTTCATGACCTCGAATGTGAATCAAATAATATGCCAAATTATGAACAATGTGGCTCTATGTATTCGGCCAAATGATGGTGCTTTGCAAATGACTAATATGTGGTTTTGAATGCTAGACTTTATGAACAGTATTACTTTATATAGTGAAGCTTTATATGGTGAACTAGTATAAAGAGCTAAAAACCTATGAGTAATGTGCATTAAATAGTTTAGTTGATTATATTACTTAAGACTTACTAAGCTAATTAGCTTACTTCGAGTGTTTTTGTTACTCTGTTTTATAGATCTCGTTTGAAAGATACGAGCTCGGGGATTCAAGTCCAAAAGTCATCCGCACTATCGTCACTGTTTTGGTACTTTTGATAGTCTATATTTTGAAAGATGGCATGTATAGGCTTAACTCTCTTTTTGAAGCAAATGATATTTTGAATTTGTATATAATCTAGCCATGTGAAAATGGCTTGCTCATTCACTAATTATGAATGTATGGTTTGATGAGTTTATGTGGCTTGTTATTTTGATAAATATATTAAAGTAGATTACTATTTGATATTTGATGCATAAGTGAATTTATGTCTGGTATGTATCTAAGAACATCTAGTAGTCTTGTTTAGTTAGGTAATACCTCATAACCCTATTCCAACGACGGATGGGGGTTATAGGGTGTTACACTAAAGCCACGTGATTCAGTTTATAAATGATGTAAGGTTTGATATGTATATAACCATATAAGTTGGTTCATTTTTGTGTGTTTGGTAATGTGGTTATATTATGCAAATGGCTATTTGGTATGTGGTGTATAATTGATTGAGAAATACTTGGTTGCGAATTGGTTTAGATGATGAAATGGTTGATTTAGGGAACATGTATGATATGTGAATTAATGACAGTAAAGCATGTTATTTTGGTATGTAATTTGAATAGGTAAATGATTATGGATTGAGTATTGAATTGGTTGAAATTGAAATAGCATGATTTGTGCATTGGATGAGGTTGTTGGTTGCCTATTTGTGCATTGTTGTTGTGCCAAATGAGTTGTTGTAGGTATGTGCAAATTGGGTGGCAAAATGGCTTTGTAAATAGCCTATTTTTGTCCACACGGGCAGAGACACGGGTGTGTGTCTCATCCATGTGTGACACACGGTCATGGTACACAACTGTGTGTCCCTGAAGCATTTAATAGAAACAAGTTAGTGAGTTACACGGCCTAGACATGCGGGTGTGTGGTCGGTTGTGTGACTCAAGTTAGAGAGTTACACGAGGTAGGACACGGGCTGGGACACGACCATGTAATCCCATTTCGAATGTCCGCATGGCCTGTGACACAGGCGTGTTTGGTGGCTGTGTGAGACATACGGCCTGCTCACACGGGCGTGTGTCCTTTTTTTTGAGGAATTTTGATAAGTTTTTCGAAAGTTTTCCCGAGTTATCGGTTTAGTCCCGAACCACCCCTAATGCATGTTTAGGGCCTCGTAGGGTCGTTTAAGGGACAATGTGATTATGTTTGAATGAGATATGTTTGTGTATGTTAATGTATGAGAAATGAATGTACAATTGTATGATAAGTTTAGTAATACCTTTTAACCCTAATCCGATGACAGATATGGGTTAGGGGTGTTAATGATTGGTCCCTCTGCTAGCTCAACAAAAGCTCGATTGGACTATATTTGAATCAGAAGAAAATTCTACGACTTTGAAATTAATTTAATTGAGTTAATTTATTTGATGTGGAATTAAATTAGGTGGTTGTGAGAATTGTTCAACTAGAGAATTTGATTAAAGAACTTTCTTGAAAAATTAATTTGAAAAATCTAAGTGATTTTTGGAAAAATTAATTTTGATCGAGTAAAATTAAAGTAACTAGATTAACTAAAATTAATATGATATTTTTGGAAGTTAATTTTCAAGTCAGACAATTGGCGCAATGGGTAATTGTGTAACAACCCGACTTAGGGCTTAAACAGAATAGTGGTTTCGGAACCACGAATCCAAAGTAGAAGAATTTATTGCCATAAAGTTTTGAGGTTTATCATATGATTGAATGCATGTGTGAAAAGGAAAATGCGTATAAAGTGTAACAAGGAAAATGCGTACATTTCGTCATACGAGCCTAGGGACTAAAGTGTAAATATGTCTAACTTTAGGGGTAAAAATGTAATTTTACCATAGTGTGATTTATGGACTGAATTGAGTAATGTGATAATTAAATGAGTTAACTTTGGCATTGTAGATCAAGAAAGACGGGAAATTGACCTTTACTGGGGGAAAGGCAAGCTTGTGGACTAAATTGCAAAATTTGTCATTTTGGACCGAGGTAAGTTTGTATGTAAATGATGCATTGCTATGTTATGTTTTTGAATACTTTAACATTAGTATGCTTTGTGAATAATTATTTGAATGTGTATACCGACCAAGCTACGACAAGTGAGAATGATCACGATTGAACCTTAGGAATCGAATAGGATACAAGTGACATGTCTCTAGGAAACCAAGTGTTTAAGTGATAAGTGATAAGTTGTAGCTTTGGCTACAAATGACAAGTGGTAGCTTCAGCTACAAATAAGTGTGGCACTTATGTGTAACACTTCCGAGTATCCTTTAGAATTCCAAGTGGTTCAATGGGTAATTCAATGAAATAATGAAGTGTGAGTGCATGTGATTACGTTATGGATTGGCACAGGTACGTATGTGAAACTCCTAAAAGATGAGTTCAGTATGTGATGAATCATTTTGTAAGGTAGTGAATGAGTAAGATGAGAATATAAAGTTTTGATAGTACCCATAGAATTGTTATAGTATTAATTGTATGTTAGAAGTGTGTTTATAAAGCTCATTATTTGCATATAAACTTACTAAGCTATTTAGCTTACTCCTCTCTATTTCCCTTATCTTATAGTGTCACCAAGCTAACTTGGATTGGAGATCGTCGGAGGATCGTATCACACTACCAAACTATCTTTGGTATATGTGGTGTAACACCCCTTACCCATATCCAATACCGAAATAGGGTTCGAGGCATTACCAAACTTAAACACACTTAAACATACAAAGTCGATTCATAAAATTTGCATGCAATTTAAAACTTTTCAAACATATTCATAATGTCCCTATTACGGGCCTACGAGATCCAAAACATACTTTCAAGGTGGTTAGGGACTAAATCGAGAACTTTGGGACACTTAGAAAATTTTCATGCTTGGGAGGGGCACACGCTCGTGTGGCTTGGGACATGCCCGTGTAACGTTCTGTTTATGATGTCATCAACAAATGAGGGTCACATGGCCAAGTCACACTCTCGTATGCTAGGTCGTGTCCCCCACACAACTGAGACACATGGTCGGGTCTCTACTCGTGTAGCTAAGAAATTGGTTATTTTCCTAACCATTTGTCACCCTTATTTGCACATACTGAAACATAACTTCAAAGGTGTATTTCATGGCATAAATAAGCTACCAATATATCAACAATTCAGCCTTAGACTTGTCATTTAACAACCAATATACCTAGTCACACTTGGTTACATTCAATATGCATCATCAACATCTCTTATCTGTACATAATTATATCTAACTATCATACCATACCATTGAGCCAAACTTAGCCATTAGACATCAAGACTACTAGCACATTCAACCATTAAGTATTTAGGCCATAACCCACAACCCATCATCTATCATGCAAACACAACTCATATCACAAGACATTGGCATGTAAATAATATATATATATATATATATATATATAGGCTTACAACCAATTAGCCAATATAAGCCAAATTACATGGCCACACATAAACTAAACCTTTAACCATTATAAGGTAATGCATTTGGCCAAAACATAATAACTCATACTCAAAATGACTGAGTCCCTATACATGCCATAAACTTAAAATGCTTGAAAACATTGATACGGATCAATATCTTGATAGTGTGATAGAATCTCCGACGATCTCCAACCCGAGCTAGTATCTGTAATGTAACATCCCAAACCCAGCCCAGACGTTATGGCCAGATCTGGTGTGTCACATGGACCAGTGACTAAGCTTTGATCTTCTTTTATTAAAACGTTATATAGTTTGAAGTCAAACCGTGTTTAAGAGCTTGTAAATAAGATTCATTTCCCGTTTTGAAAACCTTAGCTGTTGCCAAATAAAATTCATCTTTTATTAAGTCTCATTATGGTGTTGTTGACGTTAAGTTGTCCAATCGCTACGTTTTGCATGTTTTGAAAACATTTGTTTAAGTTTTAGAAACCCGCATAAACTAATATACTATTGAAAAGTTACCAAGGAAGAAAATCCAAAATAAAATACCGAGTGGCTTTATTACAACTTAAAAACTGAAATTAAAGAAAAGAAAATAAACTATAAATAAAGTAAAATTCAGAAAAAGAGTGAATCTCGTGGCCACCTCGGATCCCTCTCAACTCCAAGTCCTCTATGGTTGGGGATTTTCTCCATGGATGGAAATAAAAGGGTGAGTTTGTGAAAACTCAGTGTGTAAAGAAACCCAACCAGTGTCACAAACCAGTTCAAGCTTACTCTGGGCTGAAGCCCTATTCAATTACAGATTAAACTGGGCCTTGGCCCTATTTAGAATACAATGTGGGCCTTGGGCCCATTACAGAAACAGATCAGATTATATTAATACATGCATGTATGTAAAGCCAAGCCTGTACCAGCCCTATACACCACCCGTACCAGCCCTACACACCATGTGGGGAATAACTCAACCCACCCAGCCCTACACACCACAGTCGCAGCAGAGCTGTTAATACAGATATCATGGCAGAGCCACTAGAACAGAAATGCGAGGCAAGCCTCTAAGTAGATTACGTGGCATTGCCACTTTTAGCACTTCCTCCGAATCAATAACCCAACCCCATGCAAATCAGGTTATAACATGACATGGCATACATAATAATAAATGCAGTAACATGCAAATCAGTTATTTTTTTCCTAGGGGTAAAATAGTCATTTAGCAACTAGGGGTAAAACGGTAATTTCCACCATTCAAGGGTATTTTGGTAATTTTGCTATGTCCCTAAGTCTCATGCTTAGTACAATCTACTAACAGATCTAACATCGCCTGATCGACTCAAATAGCCCATTTCATTTATACAGTGCCATCGGCCCTAAAACCCCTAATAGGCCTGAGGAAGCCCACATGCTACTGTGGCCCACTCAGTCAGATTTTACACATATTATCGCAGATTTAATGTCTAATTTACCAAAAACCCACTTACCGCATACTTTTACCCATATGGGCCCGTAAGCCCATTGGGCCCAACTTCAGCCCATCGAGGCCCAAATCTACCTAAGTGCACAAAAACGTATACTGCAGCCTTACCGTCCATTATTGCCAATTTCACAGTTTCATACTGACCCACGAGCGCTCGCACGCTCGCAAGCACTCGAAATGCTGGCATTTTGGCATTTCGACTTTTCAGCCTTTGCCGATCTGATCTACTAGAGGGTGTCAATTACACACCTGTTTGCGTACTACGTCGAGATTCTACACATGATTAACCTATAACAAACCCATTACAACATTAAACTATAATCCAAACAAAATCAAACGAGATCGACATCACTTAATACCATCACATTCGGCCATCACTACCCAAAATCATTACTCACTTACCTTTGCCGAAATCTACAACTAGATCTGGATCACCTTGCAATCACTTGCCCACCCACACCCTTCATGAGATCAGCCCCTAATTTCAGCTACAGAATCACTAGCAGACAACAAGAAAACTCTAAATTGGTTACCAAAGAGGAAGGCCGACAAGTGAAAAAGATTAGGGATTTTGGCTCTGTACCAAACACTAGAAAGAAAAGATTAAGAAATGAGACCACTTACCCAAAGGTTCACCTGCTTGTCTTCATAGAAAAGAGCCTCCAAACACTAGCCTAGTCCAGATCTATTATAGATCTAGCCAGAACGTAAGAAGAGGAGTGATCTATGAGATTCGGCTTTCGGAAAAACACTAGAGAGTATGAAGGTTTCGGTTTTGAAAGAAAAGGTGAAAGAAGAAGAGAAGTTTATAAAAAAAGAGGAGATGGTTGACAGAGGGATGAGAGGCTTGAAGGTTTCGGCTTTTGTAAGAATGGAGACAAGAAGGGTTCAATCAAAGAAGAAATCGGCTAGTAATAAGCCAAATGGTTCGGGTTTTGGCTTTTGGAAGCAATCGGCCAAGAGAACTTAGGGAAATCGTTCCAAATAATGAAGGAGGAGAAAAAGAAGATATGGAGTATAGATTTTGACTTTAAGAAGAAGAGAGGCGAAAGATAGACACTTCTTTTGGTATAGACACTTCTTTTGGTAATTCGGCACACGAGAGTTTATGACCTACCTACGGTTTTCGGCTTTTAGAACACCAAGAAGAGGAGAAAAGAAAGAACAAAGATCCTCCAAGAGAATTAGACCTATTCGGCAACCAAGAAAATGACCAAAATTTGTCAAAAGAAATCGGCACACATACAACAAATGCCGAAAGTGCTACTCTAAGCCCCCATACCGGATATGCCCTCCAAACACTCCCACAATCGACCAACTCTTGCTCCCCAATCAGCTCCTAAATTTTCTCCCTTTATCACTCCTTAATCTAATCCCATGAGCACTTTAAACTCCTTCATTCATAAGTTAACTTGGATTCTACCTCTTACTATGCATGTGTAATAAAAAGAAAACAAACACTTTGCTCACCAAGGGATTCGAACCTTAGATCCTTCACAAGCTTCCACACGCCAATCCCTTGAGCTCTAAGTGGCGCTACCTTGCCACTTTACCACAGGTTTTGTTGTGTCTTAAAACCCCAACTTAAATTTAAAAGCCCACTCAGCTCCAATCCACTTTCACCTAAGGCCAAAAATAAAAATTTTGCCAGACCTTAGGCTTAACCCTAGGCCTCCTAAAAGTCCACTAAACACACTTAATTCACTACTTCAGCATATCAAGACAGGCAAAGATAAATTCCAGCAAAAATTTGAAAACTCGAAAAATTGGGGTGTTACATGTGACACTATAGAAAAAGGAAAGGAAGGGGGTAAGCTACATAGCTTAGTAAGTTTATATGTAAATAATAAGTAATTTATTAACATACTTTTACCAATCCTCATAATATGTTCTCAAGATAATAGAATCATAATTGCACATAGTTCCACTATTTACTCATGTTTATCTCAAGCTGTCTACTCGAGTCATAGTCACTAAATTATTTATATCTTGACCTACAGAACTCTAAATTAAGATTTGTTAATTTTCTCTAAAACTATACTCACATATCTCATTACAATAAAATTAATAGAATTTTTGGTTTAGCCAATAAGTAAAATTTATTCATTAAAGCACCCCTGTTCCGCTGCCCAATGGTTTCAACCCCTCTTCACTAAAAATTAATTATCTTTTCGTATAGGTATTGGATGATGTTCCTGTTTGGTTCTTTTGAAAATAAACTCATTAGGGATTTTAGGAAGATAAATTATAACCCATATTTATTTTTGTACAATTTTTAATGATTTTATCAAGTTAGAATAGGGGATTTCAAAATCATTCTGACCCTATCTCACTAAAATTCAAATATCTCATAATATGAAACTCTTTTGTTTACATCGTTTCTTTTATATGAAAATAGGCTCAATAAGATTTTATTTAATACCTTATTCAACCTCTAATTTAGTCTCCACCATTTTTGATGATTTTTGAAAGTCACATAACTGTTGCTGTCCAAAATTGTTTTATTTCTAAATTTCACTCTTTCATGTTTTCTCTATAGTAACTTTCATTGTAATACTTACTCCATATCAACCTTACCAAAGTTCGATCATATATCGAGCATATTGCTCATAAGTTTACACATACATACCTGCACTTATTCATCACATAGTCATATTCATTTACACTTAATCATTTCTCGTTGTACACATCGAAATAATAACGGATACCCAGTGGCCTGCACATAGTACCACCCTTGTAGCCAAAGCTACCTTCTTCACAAAGTGGCCTTCACACAGTACCACACTTGTGTCCAAAGCTATCTTTCTTCATAAAGTAGCCTTCACATACTACCACACTTGTGATCAAACTATCTCTTCTCAAAGTGGCCTTCACATAGTACCACACTTGAGTCACTAGTGACATGTCACTTGTATCCTATTCTATTCCCAATGTTGAACTGGGAAATTTCCCACTTTTCGATAATTGTCAATTTCATTCAATTTTCAGCCACATTTTATAAAACATAATAAAATATGATAATATAAGTAAAAATGATGCATTTTTTATATACAAACTTACCTCGATAGCAAAAATGGTGAAAATGACTTAACTGTCAAATACTTGTTTTTCCCTCGTTCTAGGCCCGAATCTCTTTTTTTTTCTTGATCTATAATATCAAATTAGCTCACTCATTAGTCACATTATTCAATGTGACCCAAAAATCATATTATGGAAAAATTACGTTTTTGCCCCTAAAGTTTAACATATTTACACTTTTTCCCCTAGGCCCGTAAAATGAATTTTATTCAATTTCTTTAACATACAAGCCTAGCTTAACCATTTTCATAACTATAGAAGTCCACAATTTCCACTAAATCACACTTTTATGACGAATTTTACAACTTTTACAAATTAGTCCTTTTGGACATTTTTGTCGAAAATCACATAGTAAAAGTCGTTTCTCTAACCATAAACATGCATTTTCTACCATTAAACATCAAAATACACACATATTTATCATGGGTCAAACCCTAGACTTTAACCATATCTCAAATTAATGGTAGAAATAGGTAGATCATGTTACAAGGATTTCAAAAACGTAAAAATCATTAAAAACGGGGCTAGAACAGACTTACAATCGAGCTTGGAAGCTTGGAAAACCCTAGCCATGGTTTTCCCTTGAGAAATTCGGCCATGGGGTTGAAGATGGACAAAAATTGGCTTTTAATTTTGTTTATTTAATCATTTAATCACTAAATGACCAAAATGCCCCTAACTTTAAAATATTCTATTTCACCTATTTCATGTCCATTTTTGTCCAACAAATTAAACAATGGTCTAATTACCATTTAAGGACCTCAAATTTAAAATTTCATAGCAACTTGACACCTTTAGCTTCTAGAACTCAAGTTTTGCACTTTTTACAATTTAGTCCTTTTGACTAAATTGAGTGCCCAAACGTCAAAATTTTCGAACGAGATTTTTGCAAAATCATTTTGTGAAATTTGAGACCATAAAAATATAATAAAAATAAATTTTTGCTTGTCAGATTTGTGGTCCCAAAACCACTGTTCTAACTAGGCCCAAAATCGGGCTGTTACATGTGGTCATTAACATTTCGAGTTGTGGCATGTATAGGGGACTTGGTTATTATGTTATATGTGTCATAATTGATTTGGCCAAAAATGTTGGCTTATTTTGATGAATGATCATTTTGTATAAGGCCATTTGAAATTGGCCAATATTGGTTTTTGATATATGCATATGATGATGTTATTCATGGATGTGGTAGCTTGTGTGATTTAGTTGATTAATGTGTGATGTATGTGGCATGTGGTCGAAGTGTGGATGTCTTGATTATGGATATTGGTTGTGTAATTATGCCATGCTTTGTGTTGGTGAAATTGATATAAATATGTTTGTGTTTCGGGGTGGCAAATGGCTTGGTAAATAGCCTTATATTTGTCCACATGGGTAGACACAAGGGTGTGTCTAGGCCGTGTGTGACACACGGTCTGTCCCATTGGCATCTAGTCCGACCCTGTGTCCTCTGCACCTTAGTTTTGAGAAACAGAATGTCCAGTAGTAAACACATGGGTAGAGACGCGACCGTGTGTTTTAGCTGTGTGAAGGACGTAGCGTTTGGACATTGGCGTGTGCCCAGGCCATGTGAACTCTGCACCATAAATGCGAAAATTAAATTCGCCACATGGCCTAGCACATAGGCATGTGACTTGGCCGTGTGCCCCTTAATTGTTGATGACATCATAAACAGAGAGTTACACGCGTTGAGGACACGGACGTGTCCCCAACCACATGGGCGTGTGTGATCACACGGCCTGCCCACACAGGCGTGTGACTCTCCAAAATATGAAAATTTTCTAAGTGTTGTAAAAGTTTCGAAAGTTCTCTGTTTAGTCCCTAACCCCCTACAATGTATGTTTAGGGCCTAGTAGGCCTGTAATAGGGACATTATGAATATTTTTGAAAAATTTTAAATTAGACGCAAATTTTATGACTCGATTTTGTATGTTTAAGTGTGTGTAAGTCCGATAATGCCTCGAACCCTGTCCTAGCATTGGACATGGGTAAGGGTGTTACAAATTGAACTTGAAAATTAGACATAAGATTGTAAATTGGGCCCAGGAGCCTAAAATCGAGATTGAGACCCAAAAAGTGGTGGAATTGGACCCAATATGTGAAACTGGGCTGACGGTACTACCGGTGGCTAGACTGGACTAGTCAAGTCGTCATTGACTCAGACTGAACCAGCTCGGGGTGCTGTAAGGGTGTTGCACCTATATCACTGGACATGGCGGTGCTGGCTGTAACGTCCCCACGCCCAAAACCGTCACCGGAGTCGAGCTTGAGGCGTCACTAAACGTAATTTATCATTTTAAACAACTTTACAAAAACTATTTTCATTTTCGGAATAAACTATCTCCTGCGTCATGGTCGCTCGAAAAATCATATCTCGAGTTACGAAACTCGAAATCAAGATCCGTAAATTTTCCCTGAATTTAGACTCACATATCTATTCACTAATTTTTTTCTAGAATTTTTGGCTGGGCCGATTAGTACAGTTTATTAGTTAAAGTTGCCCCTGTTTCAGAACTTGACTGTACTGACCTCTGTTTACTACGGACCACTTTTCTCTCTGTACAAAACTCATATAATTGTGCCATTTATCTCTCTTAAAACTAGATTCAATAAGGATTCTAAGCATATAAAATACACCTCCTAATTATTTTTGTACAATTTATGGTGAATTTTCAAAATTAGAACAGGGGATCCAGAAATCGTTCTGGCCCTGTCTCACTAAAACTCAAATATCTCCTAACGTGTAACTCCTTTACTTATTTTGCTTCTTCCATATGAAAGTAGACACAATAAGCTTCAATTTCATAACTAATACATTACCAAATTCGATTTCTATGATTTTTAGTGAATTTTCAAACTCACGTCAGTGTTGCTGCAATGTTCTGTTTTATGGCTAGTTCCATTTTCATAAAAGCTTCCATGTACTAATTAATCTATTATTCTTTCATGACATCAAACATAACCTATATTGGCCATTTCAATGACTCATCATTGTCAAGCATTTCCTCAACCAAACACCACCATATCACAAGATTATTTACACATAGTAGGTATATTACTATACATGCCATACTAAATCTTACAAGCCATTTACCAAAAAGTCCTTTGGATAGTGTGAACGAGTCTTCGACCTATCCCGATTCTCGAGCCGGCTTGTCCAAAACTACAATGAATGAAAAGGAGGGAGTAAGCATAAATGCTTAGTAAGTTCACATGCAAATAACAAGTAACATAACAAAGTCATTATGCCAAACAACATTAACATAGCATCACCATTCTAATCATCATACTTCATCTTACCACATCTTTGTTGTTGTGTCGAATTTCAACCCGAGGGTTAAGTACATACCTGTCCAATGTGGCCATTTCGCAACATTACTGAATTGTCACTTACACCTTGAGTATTCTTCCATTCCGCTAGAATTTTACCCGTTGAACACATCGGAATATAACTCGGATACACGGATCATTTGCACATAAATGCCACATATGTAATCAATCCATCATGTAACCCGCCCATAAGTGAACTCGGACTCAACTCAACGAGCTCGGGCGTTCGCATCCATAAGTGAACTCGGACTCAACTCAACGAGCTCGGATGCCTAGTTACATTTCACGAACTCGGACTCAACTCAACGAGTTCAAACATTTGCATCCATAAGTGAACTCGGACTCAACTCAACGAGCTCGGATGCCTAGTTACATCTCACGAACTCGGACTCAACTCAACGAGTTCGGACATTCGCACCCATAAGTGAACTCGGACTCAACTCAACGAGCTCGGGTGCCAAACCATCCTAGTGACATGTCACTTGTATCCTAATCTATTCCCAAGGTTCAAACGGGATTTTCCTCGATCACTTATCCTTGCCGTCTTCCACATAATACCGGAACCAATACTCGGTAGCAATTTATATTTAACAAGTAGCACATATAATTTGCATATTGTTCAAAAATAACCACAAAGCATATATTTCATGATAAAAATCAGCATATCCTATAAATAGTATCAATTAACTTAAAAATAACAATTATGTTACATTATTTACACATGAACTTACCTTAGTACCAAAATACAACGATTTTGCAATTTAGTCCGTAATCTTTTCTTTTCCCCGATTGAGGTCGATTCCACGTCTTTCTTGATCTAAAATAACACATTTAGCTTGTTTAATACTCACATTATCAAAATAGTCCTAAATTCAAATTTTGGAAAAATTACAATTTTGCCCCTAAACTTTTGCATATTTACACTTTTGCCCCAAAGCTCGGAAATTTACTTTATCACAAATTCTTATGTTTTAAGACATGCTGATCATTTATTTACCATTAGAATTCTCAAATTCCCACTAAAACTCATACTTATGAACAATATGTATTTTTACCGATTAAGCCGTTTTACTCGTTTTTGCTCAAAACCGAGTAGCACAAGTTGTCTAACATAATTTAAAACCTCATATTCTATCATAAAACATCAAAATACACAAATTTCACCTATGGGTATTTTTCCAAATGTGAACCCTAACTTAAAATAATGCTAACATAAGCTTTATCAAGCTACCGGGATCTCAAAAACGTAAAAATCTTTAAAAACGGGGCTTAGATACACTTACTATGAAGCTTGAAAGTTGAAGAAACCCTAGCTATGGAGAGAACAAGTTTCGGCAGCAACCAAATGAAGATGATAACAATTTTGTGTTATTTTTCCCTTTTAATTCATGTTAATAACCAAATGACCAAAATACCCCTCCTTACTAAACTTTCAAAAATTCCTCCCATGTCCTAATTTGTCCATGAACTTAAAATTGGTCTAATTGCAATTTAAGACCTCCTAATTAATATTTCAAAGCAATTTCATACTGAAAACTCCTAGAATGCAAGTTTTGCAATTTATTCAATTTAGTCCCTAGTTTCAAATTAAACACTTTATGCATAGAATTTCTTCACGAAATTTTCACACCATCATAAAATCATATCATAAACATCAAAATAATTATAAAATAATTATTTCTACCTCGGATTTGTGGTTACGAAACCATTATTCCGATTAGGCCCTAATTCGGGATATTACAACTCTCCCCCCCTTTTAAGGATTTTCGTCCTCGAAAATCTTACCGGTAAACAGATGTGGGTATTGTTTTCTCATAGTTTCCTCGGGTTCCCATGTAGCCTCTTCTATCCCATGCTTTTGCCACAACACTTTCACAAGAGCAATACTTTTGTTTCTTAGTTGTTTGACCTCTCGAGCTAAAACTTTTATCGGTTCTTCTTCATAGGTCATATCTGGTCGTAATTCAATTTCTGTCGGTGAAATTATATGCGAAGGATCCGAGCGATACCGACGTAACATAGATACATGGAACACGTCATGAATTTTCTCTAACTCAGATGGTAATGCTAACCGATAAGCTACCGGTCCAACTCTTTCAGTTATTTCATACGGCCCGATAAAACGCGGACTTAACTTACCCTTCTGTCCAAATCTGAGGACTTTCTTCCACGGAGACACCTTTAAAAATACCTTATCACCAACTTGAAACTCGATTTCTTTTCGTTTCAAATCTGCATAAGATTTCTGTCTATCCGAAGCAGCTTTCAAACAATCTCGAATTACCTTCACTTTTTCTTCGGTTTCTTTTATTAAATCAACCCCATAGATTTGATTTTCTTTGAGTTCGGTCCAATACAAAGGCGTCCGACACTTACGACCATACAATGCTTCATAAGGTGCCATTTTCAAACTCGTCTGATAACTGTTATTGTAAGCAAATTCCACCAACGGTAAATATCTCTCCCAACTTCCTTGGAATTCTAATACACAACATCGAAGCATGTCTTCAAGAATCTGAATTACTCTTTCTGATTGCCCATCAGTTTGTGGATGAAAAGCAGTACTGAAATTTAACCTTGTACCTAACGCCTCTTGTAACTTTTGCCAAAACCGCGAAGTAAATCTCGGGTCTCTATCTGAAATGATTGACAATGGTATTCCATGTAGTCTAACAATTTCTCTAACATACAATTCAGCTAACTTGTTAAGAGAATAATCCGTACGTACCGGAATGAAATGAGCCGATTTAGTTAATCTGTCAACTATTACCCAAATGGCATCCTTCTTTCCTGGAGTCAACGGCAACCCTGAAACAAAATCCATAGTAATCCGATCCCATTTCCATTCAGGAACCATAATAGGCTGAAGTAATCCTGAAGGCACTTGGTGTTCAGCTTTCACCTGTTGACAAATTAAGCATTTGGACACAAATTCTGATATATCTCTTTTCATTCCATTCCACCAATACATTTTCTTCAAATCATTATACATTTTCGTACTACCTGGATGAACTGTCAAATAACTACCATGTGCTTCCTGCAAAATCTTTTGAATTAACTTTCCGTTCCTCGGTACACAAATCCGATCTTTAAACATCAAGCAACCATCAGGACCGATTCTGAAGTCTGACTCTGTATCAACCTCACATTGCTTTCTTTTGGCTTGTAAGTCTTCATCACTTTTCTGAGCTTCACAAATCTCTTGTAAAAACATCGGTCTTACTTTTAGTTCGGCCAGAATGGAACCATCATCTGACATTTCTAATTGAGCGTTCATAACTTTTAAAGCAAACAACAGTTTTCTACTCAAAGCATCAGCAACTACATTTGCTTTTCCTGGATGGTAATCAATCACAAGCTCGTAATCTTTTAATAACTCCAACCATCTTCGCTGTCTCAAATTCAAGTCCTTTTGTGACATCAAGTATTTAAGACTTTTGTGATCGGTATATACCCGACATTTCTCACCATACAAGTAATGTCGCCAAATCTTCAAAGCAAACACCACTGCAGCCAACTCTAAATCATGAGTAGGATAATTCCTCTCGTGAGGTTTTAACTGCCTCGAAGCATAAGCCACAACCTTTCCTTCTTGCATCAATACACATCCCAAACCATTTAGAGAAGCATCGCTATATACCACAAATTCTTTACCTGACTCGGGCTGTACTAACACTGGTGCCTCTGTTAATAACTTTTTCAATTCTTCGAAACTTTGTTGACATTCTTCCGTCCACTCAAATTTAACATCTTTTCGAAGTAATCTAGTCATAGGAGCGGCAATTATAGAAAATCCATTCACAAACCGTCGATAATATCTGGCTAGCCCCAAGAAACTTCTAACTTCGGTTATATTCTTCGGTGGCTTCCAATCAACAATAGCTGAAATTTTACTGGGATCAACCCGTATACCATCACCCGAAACAATATGACCCAAAAATCCTACTTCCCGAAGCCAAAATTCACTTTTACTAAACTTGGCATATAACTGCTTGTCTCGCAAAGTTTGCAAAACTATCCTCAAGTGCTCAGCATGCTCTGTCTCATCTTTCGAATAAATCAAGATATCATCTATAAATACCACAACAAACTTATCCAAGTATGGCCGAAATATTCGATTCATCAAATCCATAAACACGGCAGGAGCATTTGTTAATCCAAACGGCATAACTAAAAATTCATAATGACCGTACCTTGTTCTAAAAGCAGTTTTAGGCACATCCGACTCTTTTACCCGTAGCTGATAATACCCAGATCTCAAATCAATTTTTGAAAACCATGTTGCTCCTTTCAGCTGATCAAACAAATCATCAATTCTTGGCAACGGATACTTGTTTTTAATTGTCACTTTGTTTAATTGCCGATAGTCTACACACAATCTCATCGAACCATCTTTCTTTCTCACAAACAACACCGGAGCACCCCAAGGCGAAAAACTCGGTCTCACAAAGCCTTTGTCTGTCAACTCTTGCAACTGCGACTTTAATTCTTTCAACTCTGTTGGTGCCATTCTATACGGAGCAATCGAGATCGGAGCTGTTCCCGGCATCAAATCAATACCAAACTCTACTTCTCTAACTGGGGGCAAACCCGGCAATTCTTCAGGAAATACATCTGGGAATTCACATACAATCGGCACTGATTCCACTTTCTTTTCAATTTCCTTTGTATTCAACACATATGCTAAATAGGCTTCATAACCTTTTCTCAAATATCTCTGAGCTGCCATTGAAGAAATTACACTAGACAATGCCTCTGATTTATCTGATTCAACCCGCAGAGTTTCGCCACTTTCACACTTTAGCTCAATAACTTTCTGTTTACAATTTACTATGGCATCATGCAATGTCAGCCAGTCCATACCCAAAATAACATCAAACTCATCAAACGGCAACAACATCAAGTTGGCCGGAAAGTAATAACCCCGAATCATTAAAGGACATTTCTTGCATACTTTATCAACTATAACACATTTGCCTAACGGGTTTGACACTTTAATCATAAATTCTGTATTCTCAACAGGTATATTCATGCTAGACACCAATTTCATGCATACATATGAGTGAGTAGAACCGGGATCAATTAAAGCAGTAACATTAACATCATAAAGAGAAAATATACCGGTAATCACATCGGGAGAGGAAGCATCTTCACGAGCTTTAATAGCATAAGTTCTAGCCGGAGCCCTTCCTTCAGATCTAACTGCTGCATCTCTGGCTACATTCTTGCTACTTGCCTCGCTCCCAGCTTTTCTTGAATACCTTCCTCGCGAATCTGCACCACTAGCTTTTGTATTCTGAAATTTTTCTTTTTCAATTCTCTCTGGGCAGTCTCTAATAAAATAATCCGGAGAACCACACCGAAAACATTCGTTTGCTCTGCACGGACCAAAATGATTTCTGCCACACCGCTGACATTCGGGTTTAACAAATCTCGTGTTCCCTACACTGGCTGTCGAAGTAGTTTGGGACTTTGGACCCACATTTTGCTTCTTAAAATTCCCATAGGATTGTCCAGCTGAAACTTGGGAACGAGGATTCATATTTCTTGACTTTCCGGATTGCTGTGAGGGTGCATTTGTCATTGGTCTTTTCTTCCAATTTCGTGTTTCAGATTCTGCCTTTTTCTTCTCTTTAAGTAATTCTTCAGCCTTGCAAGCTCGATCGACAAGTACCACCATTTCCTTTAATTCAAGAATCCCAACAAATACTTTAATTTCTTCATTGAGCCCGTCTTCAAAGCGCCTACACATCTTGGCCTCGGTAGGAACATATTCTCTAGCATACTTACTCAGTCTGACGAACTCTCTTTCATATTCAGTGACTGTCATACTACCTTGCTTTAGCTCAAGAAACTCTTTACGCTTCTGATCAATAAATCTTTCACTGATGTATTTCTTCCGGAACTCATCTTGAAAGAATTCCCAAGTTACCCTCTCTTTCGGTACCACGGAAATCAGTGTCTTCCACCAATTATATGCTGAATCTCTCAACAAAGATATAGCACATTTCAAACATTCCTCAGGTGTGCAGGACAATTCATCAAATACCCGGGTAGAATTCTCAAGCCAGAACTCTGCTTTTTCCGCATCATCATCTACATTGGCTCTGAATTCTTCGGCCCCGAACTTACGAATTTTATCAACTGGAGTTCTTTGGAATTTCATCGTACCCACATCTAGAGACATCTGGGGCACAGGTTGAGGAATTGGGGGAGGTGGGGGAGGTCGTACATTCGGGTTCGTACGAACGAACTCCGTGTACCATGCACTCATCATTTGGAGAAAGGCTTCTCGATCCCTTTCTCCTCCCTGACCAACAGTAGGTGGTGGGTTTTCAGTCGGCACTGCCCCTTCAGCCGGAGCTGGCGCATTACTCTCTACTTCATCAGCCACAGCTGGATCGGGATCCATTTACTATAAAAAAAATCATTTAAAAGGTCAGAAGTCGTCACACTATCACAATATACACATATGGCATGTATAGCAAAATCCGTACATAAAACACGTTAGTCCGAGAACCGACTAAACCTGCTCTGATACCACCAAATGTAACGTCCCCACGCCCAAAACCGTCACCGGAGTCGAGCTTGAGGCGTCACTAAACGTAATTTATCATTTTAAACAACTTTACAAAAACTATTTTCATTTTCGGAATAAACTATCTCCTGCGTCATGGTCGCTCGAAAAATCATATCTCGAGTTACGAAACTCGAAATCAAGATCCGTAAATTTTCCCTGAATTTAGACTCACATATCTATTCACTAATTTTTTTCTAGAATTTTTGGCTGGGCCGATTAGTACAGTTTATTAGTTAAAGTTGCCCCTGTTTCAGAACTTGACTGTACTGACCTCTGTTTACTACGGACCACTTTTCTCTCTGTACAAAACTCATATAATTGTGCCATTTATTTCTCTTAAAACTAGATTCAATAAGGATTCTAAGCATATAAAATACACCTCCTAATTATTTTTGTACAATTTATGGTGAATTTTCAAAATTAGAACAGGGGATCCAGAAATCGTTCTGGCCCTGTCTCACTAAAACTCAAATATCTCCTAACGTGTAACTCCTTTACTTATTTTGCTTCTTCCATATGAAAGTAGACACAATAAGCTTCAATTTCATAACTAATACATTACCAAATTCGATTTATATGATTTTTAGTGAATTTTCAAACTCACGTCAGTGTTGCTGCAATGTTCTGTTTTATGGCTAGTTCCATTTTCATAAAAGCTTCCATGTACTAATTAATCTATTATTCTTTCATGACATCAAACATAACCTATATTGGCCATTTCAATGACTCATCATTGTCAAGCATTTCCTCAACCAAACACTACCATATCACAAGATTATTTACACATAGTAGGTATATTACTATACATGCCATACTAAATCTTACAAGCCATTTACCAAAAAGTCCTTTGGATAGTGTGAACGAGTCTTCGACCTATCCCGATTCTCGAGCCGGCTTGTCCAAAACTACAATGAATGAAAAGGAGGGAGTAAGCATAAATGCTTAGTAAGTTCACATGCAAATAACAAGTAACATAACAAAGTCATTATGCCAAACAACATTAACATAGCATCACCATTCTAATCATCATACTTCATCTTACCACATCTTTGTTGTTGTGTCGAATTTCAACCCGAGGGTTAAGTACATACCTGTCCAATGTGGCCATTTCGCAACATTACTGAATTGTCACTTACACCTTGAGTATTCTTCCATTCCGCTAGAATTTTACCCGTTGAACACATCGGAATATAACTCGGATACACGGATCATTTGCACATAAATGCCACATATGTAATCAATCCATCATGTAACCCGCCCATAAGTGAACTCGGACTCAACTCAACGAGCTCGGGCGTTCGCATCCATAAGTGAACTCGGACTCAACTCAACGAGCTTGGATGCCTAGTTACATTTCACGAACTCGGACTCAACTCAACGAGTTCAAACATTTGCATCCATAAGTGAACTCGGACTCAACTCAACGAGTTCGGACATTCGCACCCATAAGTGAACTCGGACTCAACTCAACGAGCTCGGGTGCCAAACCATCCTAGTGACATGTCACTTGTATCCTAATCTATTCCCAAGGTTCAAACGGGATTTTCCTCGATCACTTATCCTTGCCGTCTTCCACATAATACCGGAACCAATACTCGGTAGCAATTTATATTTAACAAGTAGCACATATAATTTGCATATTGTTCAAAAATAACCACAAAGCATATATTTCATGATAAAAATCAGCATATCCTATAAATAGTATCAATTAACTTAAAAATAACAATTATGTTACATTATTTACACATGAACTTACCTTAGTACCAAAATACAACGATTTTGCAATTTAGTCCGTAATCTTTTCTTTTCCCCGATTGAGGTCGATTCCACGTCTTTCTTGATCTAAAATAACACATTTAGCTTGTTTAATACTCACATTATCAAAATAGTCCTAAATTCAAATTTTGGAAAAATTACAATTTTGCCCCTAAACTTTTGCATATTTACACTTTTGCCCCAAAGCTCGGAAATTTACTTTATCACAAATTCTTATGTTTTAAGACATGCTGATCATTTATTTACCATTAGAATTCTCAAATTCCCACTAAAACTCATACTTATGAACAATATGTATTTTTACCGATTAAGCCGTTTTACTCGTTTTTGCTCAAAACCGAGTAGCACAAGTTGTCTAACATAATTTAAAACCTCATATTCTATCATAAAACATCAAAATACACAAATTTCACCTATGGGTATTTTTCCAAATGTGAACCCTAACTTAAAATAATGCTAACATAAGCTTTATCAAGCTACCGGGATCTCAAAAACGTAAAAATCTTTAAAAACGGGGCTTAGATACACTTACTATGAAGCTTGAAAGTTGAAGAAACCCTAGCTATGGAGAGAACAAGTTTCGGCAGCAACCAAATGAAGATGATAACAATTTTGTGTTATTTTTCCCTTTTAATTCATGTTAATAACCAAATGACCAAAATACCCCTCCTTACTAAACTTTCAAAAATTCCTCCCATGTCCTAATTTGTCCATGAACTTAAAATTGGTCTAATTGCAATTTAAGACCTCCTAATTAATATTTCAAAGCAATTTCATACTGAAAACTCCTAGAATGCAAGTTTTGCAATTTATTCAATTTAGTCCCTAGTTTCAAATTAAACACTTTATGCATAGAATTTCTTCACGAAATTTTCACACCATCATAAAATCATATCATAAACATCAAAATAATTATAAAATAATTATTTCTACCTCGGATTTGTGGTTACGAAACCACTATTCCGATTAGGCCCTAATTCGGGATATTACACTGGCAGCTACGATGGCGATGTCTCGGTGGCCGGCGACGGTTGGTCATCAATAGTTGTATAGTGGAAGGGTTACATTCCTACTGGAATTCTACCAGAGAATTTGATTTCAGATTAACTATTCCAAAATAATATTATTTTAATAGTTTAATATTAAATTAAATTTAATACTTATCTTAATAGTATTTTATTAATTAAATGTTAAAATGATTATCTTTATATTAAATTTAATTTAATGTTTATCTTGTAGATAAATATTCTATTATTTTAATAAGATTTAATATTATATTTAATCTAATATTTATCTTGATAAATGCTATATTAATTTAATATTAAAGTGATTAAGTTTAATCATAGTTGAACTCTCTAAACTCTCCTTATATAAAAAGAGCCTTGGGTCATTATTTTCACACACTTGAATTCAAGAGAAAGTTGTAGAGAGAAATTTTTCTGAAGAGATTATTCTAGAAAATTTCTAGAGATATTTTTTTTGATTTAAAACTTGACCCAAAAGTTTAGAGAAATTGTAAAATTACCCTATTGGTAATTTTTGTGATTTTTTTCTGAAGCGATCCCACACTTGGCAGACGTTAGCTTGAGGATAGCGGAGAAGACTACTTGGTCAAAGCGCTCATCCTCGACGAATCGAAAAGGTACAATTTTGATTAAGTGTTTATTACTTTTGATATCATAACCAAGATCTTGTTTTGGAAAATTTTTTAAAACTCTAGTTTTTCCCAAATTTATTTTCCACTGCGTTTTCCAAACCCCTTTTTTCCAACAATGTTCACTATGATCGAATGGGTTATTTTCACAACTCAACTCATTCTTCTGATATTTTTTTAATAACCATATAGGATTGCAAATGGATAATTTCTATTTTCATTTCCATTTCCATTTCCATTTTTAGAAACCTACATTCATTTCCAAATGAATATATTTCTCCATTTCTGAGAAAACCATAATCATTCCTGAATGTTTTCCATTTCTCTTTTCCTATTCATTTTGTTTATATCTATTCAAACATGCAATTCATTTTTGTTCATATCGTGATTGAGCTCTCCCCAACGACATCCCTAACGACATACCATTACGAAAAAAACTACTCGTGCTCGTCCAATAAACTTGTCATAAGTGTGCTACCCTTATAGGATATCATTATTCTCTTTGGGATAATATCTGTTATCCCAATAGGATCCTATTTTATCTCATGGTAATCATTACATCTTCCTTCATGAAAAGTTAATCACCATCAAATACTGATCAAGTCATCCATCAAAAAGACAGATGATCCATGATCCATGATTACTTTTCATCAACCATTTAATGCCAATGAGAGAATATCATTTACCTATGTTTTGGGCTATGAATTCCATTGTTGTGAATGACGCTACATACTACAGAAGTCGTACACCCAATGCACCAACTTTGGCCCCTTATTTATTTGAGCTTAAGCTTTTACTTACATCAAAGTGTACGAGTCATGTATACATAACCAGCCTATAACATCCCAAAATAAGGCCTAGAAGTTTGGGGCCTGGCGAGTTGAGATCACCAGGTCTTGCAAGATGGGGTTGACAGTGGACTTAGTGAACTAGGATCGCCAATGGGCTTGGCGAGCTATGATCGTTGTTTTAGCTCAAGAGTCAAAAGTAGGAGTGGCCAAAGGGTATTTATACCAAAATTAGGAAGTCAACTTATTCTCCTATTCACAACACCATTCATGCATGTAACTTTTTCCTACTTCCACTACAACTAGGGCACCTTAAGCACGTCAAAACACTTAATGCTTATAAATTAAGCTTTTTTCATTGAAATTTTATTTTCTTTAAAAATGGAAAAAACTCTCTCAAATTTTTTCATCGATTATCTTGTTGTTAAGTTTCTAAGAAAATAAGAACTTAAAACATAGCTCTTACGTTTATTTCTCTATTGTATTGATGTTTAGAAGTAATTAAGAAGGGATCGTATCAAAAGAAACTAAGTTTGCCAAAAGATTAGGATGTGTGAACCTAAGTTCTCTTGTATTTATATATGAGTTTTAATGTGCTTTGTCTATTAGTAATTGTGTATATTTGTGAAATTGCGAACCTAGTAGAACCATCTACAAGCAAAGACAAGGGAAAAGTTGTAACACCCCTTACTCATATCCAACACCGGAACAGGGTATGAGGCATTACCCTTCTAAAACATTTGCAAATAATCAATCCGGAACAGGGTATGAGGCATTACCCTTCTAAAACATGTGCAAATAATCAATCTCGAACCTTTGTAAATACGTCCCAATTTTTAACTTTTTCAAACATTAATCTACGAACCTTTTTATGGGCCTACAAAGCCTAAATCATGGATCGGAGATGTTCCGGAACCATTTCGTGAACTTGGGAAATTTTCTTCAAAAACTAGCATAAAAAGGGTACATGCCTGTGTGGAAGGGCAACACGCCCGTGTGGCCTATGGACCCAACCATGTTAATGGCCCGTGCCCTTCACACAGATCAAGCGACTTAGGGACACGCCCGTGTCCCTCATCTGTTGGTGAGCAAAGTGTTGTTTTATTTTTATTACATATGCATAGTAAGAGGTGGGATCCAAGTTGAATTCTAAAGGAAGGAGTTTGAACTGCTCATGGGATTGGGTTAAGGAGTGATAAGGGGGAGTTTATCAAGGAGAAAATTTAGGAATTTTGAATGGGGAGCAAGAGTTGGCCGATTGTAGGACTGTAGGTGCAAATTCAGCTAGGGTCCTTAGGAAGTTGCATTTTTAGCATTTGTTGTATGTGTATTCTGATTTCTATTTGGCAAATCTTTCAGGATTTCGCGATTGTGGGTCAGTTTCTTTGTGCCAAATAGGTATAGTGATTTTGAGGGCTCTTTGTTCTTTCTTTCTCCTTCTCCCTTTTGTTCTAAAAGCCGAAAGCCAAAATTCTTAAACTCTCATTGTGCCGATTTGTTGAAAGAACCAAAACTTTCCATCTCTTTTTCTTCTCAAGCTGAATCTATCATCTTCTTCTCCTCTTTTCCTTTTCTCCATTGCTTAATTCGACTCATCTAGAACCTCATTGGCCGATTGCCTCAAAAAGTCGAAACTCGAACCATTTGGTTTGTATCTAGCCGATTTCTCCCTTGACCAAACCTTTCTCATCTTTACTCTGAAACAAGCCAAAACCTCTTCACAACCTCTTCTCTTCTTCTTTCATCTTCTTTTCTTCCAAAAACTGAAACCTTAACTCTCTCTAGTGATATCTTCTCAAAACCAAAACCTTTTCCTTTACTCTGTGGATTCGTTCAACCCTTTTGATCTATTCTTGTGATTCTATTAAATCATGTGTAGATCTGGGTTTAGAGTGGTGGAAATAACTTCTAACGATGGCGAAATCAATCTAGCAAATCCCTGTGGTAAGTACTCGAATCTCTTCTTTCATGTTCTTGTGATTTAAAAAAAGCCAAAAACCCCAATCTTCCTATGGTTGCTATTGGTTTTGACCTCTTTTGGATAGACACCATTTTCAGCCTCTTTTCTCTTGGTTCTTATGTTTATTAGTATGGTAAAGGGGTGATCTAACGAGGAGCAGTTTGAGGCTAGGGGTGTTGTAGCAATCTAGATCTAGATCTAGTTGTAGATTTCGACAAAGGTAAGTGAATAAGGATTTTGGGTGGTGATGGCCGAATGTGATGGTATTAAGTGATGTCGTTTCGTTTGATTTCGCATGGATTATAGTTTAATGTTGTAGTGGGTTTGTTGTAGGTTAATCGTGTGCAGAATCTCGACGTAGTATGCAAACAGGTGTGTAATCGACACCCTCTAGTAGGTATATCGGCAAAAGTCGAAAAGTCGAAATGCCGAAATGCTGGCATTTCGAGGGCTTACGAGCGTGCGAGCGCTTGTGGGTCAGTACGAAATTGTGAAATTGGAAATAATGGATGGTAAGGCTGCTGTACGCATTTTCATGCACTTAAGGGTTTTGGGCCTCAATGGGCCGAAATTGGGCCCAATGGGCTTACGGGCCCATATGGGTGAATTTATACATTAAGTGTTTTCTGGTAAACTGGATATGAATTTTATAAAAAAATATGTGTAATATTGAGACTTAGCGGGCCACAGTAGCTGGTGGGCTATTTGTGCCGCTCGGAGCGACGTTAGATCTGTTAGAAAGTTGTATTAAGCATGAGACTTAGAGACATAGCAAAATTACCAAAATACCCCTAAAGGGTGAAAATTACTGTTTTACCCCTAGATGCTAAAAGACAATTTTACCTCTAGAGAAAAATTGACTGATTTGCATGTTACTATATCTAATATTCTGTATGACATGCCATGTTATATTCTGATTTGCATGGGGTTGGGTTATTGATACGGAGGAAGTGCTAAAAGTGGCAATGCCACGTGATCTGTTTAAAGGCTCTACCTATTATTACCGTTCTGGTGGCTTGGCCGTGATATCTGTATTAGCAGCTCAGCTACGACTGTGGTGTGTAGGGCTAGGTGGGTTGAGTTATTGCCCACATGGTGTGTAGGGCTGATACGGGTGGTATGTAGGGCTAGATTGGGCTTGGGCTTTGCATACATGCATATATATACACTGATCTGTTCAATAATGGGCCCAAGGCCCACTCTGTATCTAAAAAGGGCCAAGGCCCAGTTTAATCTGAAACTGAATAGGGCTTCGGCCCAGACTGAGCTTGGACCGATCTTTGACATTGGTTGGACCGATCACAACAAGCTGACGCCATGTTCCAGATAGGTCTTGCACTAGCTTGTATAACTCAAGCCTGATGCATGTCTTAGACATGTCTTACACTAGCACTCGTCTCAGGCTGATGCATGTCCTAGACGTGTCTTACACTAGCTTATAAATCTCGAGGCCGATGCATGTCCCAGACATGTCTTACATTAGCTCTCATAATGTGACTGATGCATGTCCTAGACATGTCTTACACTAGCACACCCGTCACCCAATGTCTCGGCATGAATATCCAATTCTATCCCAAGTGTTCAAACGGGCTCTATTACACAAGTTCTCAATACTTTATAAATACATGTCATCAACTTCACAATTTATGCTCGATTATCTATTGTACCCTTGGCTCATATCACAACTCTAGATTTTGCTACAATATATTGGTTTCAAGAATAAGGATTAGAAATGTTGTATTATTTACCTACAACGTACCTCGGTATACAAAAATGAAGGTGACGATTCGGTTTACTCGACTTGCTTGGCTTTCCTCTAGTCTAGGATCGGATTCGGCAATTCTTGATCCATGACAATAACAAATATGCCAATTTAGCCACTAATTTAATAAAAACAAACTAAAATTCTCAAATTGGCAAAATGACCATTTCGCCCCTAGACTATGGCAAATTGACCGTTTTACCATTAGGCCTAGAAATTGCTTTTTATCGAATTTCCACAACTCTCATGCCTAAACAATTCTTTTTATTCCCATTACTACCCCAATTTCTCATTATTTCCAACACTTGCCTCTTTATTTTGCAACTTCTACAACTAAGCCATTCCTAGGTGTTTTCATACAATTTCCTTCACCTAGTTGTTTATTTAACAACAATAGCTCATTTTCTTCCCAAAAATTTCAGCAAACATCATTTATACACTCATGGAAAATTTTTTAAACTTCAAACCAAAATGCTCAATACACCTCTCAAAATGTAGCTCATGCTACAAGGGTTCCAAAAATGCAAAAACATTCAAGAAAAATCTTAGAAATCACTTACTAATGAGATCTTGAAGTTGCTAAAAATTTTTGCTTCTAAAACCCCCAAAAATGGTTGAACAATCAGTGGAAGGAGAGGCTAAAATGAAGAAGGAAAGGTGACTAGGCAAAAATAGGTACTATTTTACTATTTTAGTCACCTAATACAGCTAAGCGTTTGACTTTTATTATTTTTGTCCCACCTTGGCCGGCCATGATTCAATTAAATGGGCTTATTTGCCCTTTAAAACCTTTCACTTTAATTCTGTAGCTATTTAACTCAATTTACTAATAATTTGCAACTTTTACCCTTTATGCGATTTAGTCCCTTTTCGCGATGAAGCCTTCAATTGCATAAATTAAATCGTCAAAATTTTCATGCATACTTCTAAAATCACTAAAACACATAATTTATTGCCAAAATAATTTTCTTAAACCTCGAGAAGTGATTTCAAAATCACTATTTTGACTAGGCCCGGTTTTGGGCCGTTACAATTCTCCCCTTTAGGGATTTTCGTCCCCAAAAATCTTACCGTTGAAAAGGTTCGGGTACTGATCTCTCATCGTCTCCTCTGGTTCCCACATGGCTTCCTTGAATCCATGTCGATTCCATAATACTTTCACAAGCTCTATGCTGTTATTCCTCAACGTCTTAATCTCTCGATCTAAGATCTTAACTGGTTCCTCACCGTAGGTCATATCTGGACTCATCTCTATCTCTGCTGGTGAAATCACGTGCGACAGGTCTGAGCGGTAATGATGTAACATTGATACATAGAAGACATCATGAATTTTCTCTAATTCCCGAGGCAATGCTAATCGGTATGCTACCAGTGCAATTCTCTTAGTCACTTCGTAAGGTTTGATAAATCGTGGATTCAACTTGCCTTTCCTACCAAACTGAAAGACTTTCTTCCACGGGGAGACTTTTAAGAACACTTTATCTCCAACTTGAAATTCAATTTCTTTTCTTTTCAAGTCTGCGTAGGACTTTTGTCTATCTGAGGCAACTTTCAAGTAATCTCGGATTATCTTAACCTTCTCTTCGACCTTCTTGACCAAATCAACCCTGTGTATCTAATTTTCTTTAAGCTCTAACCAATATTAGGGCGTTCTGCACTTACGCCCATACAAAGCCTCATAAGGCACCATCTTAAGACTTGACTGATAATTGTTGTTATAGGTGAACTCGACTAGTGGTAAATATTTCTCCCAACTGCCTTGGAACTTGAGGACGCAACATCTCAACATGTCATCAAGAATCTGAATAATCCTCTCTGACTGGCCATCAGTCTGTGGATGAAAAGCTGTGCTGAAATTCAACTTAGTCCCTAATGCCTTTTGTAACTTTTTCCAAAATCGAGATGTAAACCTCGGATCTCTATCTAAAATTATCGATAAGGGCACCCCGTGCAACCTCACAATTTTAGAGATGTATAACTCAGCTAGCTTCTCAAGCGAGAAGTCTGTACGCACAGGTATGAAGTGAGCTGACTTTGTGAGTCTATCTACAACGACCCAAACTGCATCTTTCTTCTTTGGCGACAAAGGCAGCCTGGAAACAAAGTCCATCGTAATGCAGTCCCATTTCCACTTGGGAACCATTAAGTAGACCCGAAGGTACTTGGTGTTCAGCTTTTACTTGTTGACAAATTAGGCACTTAGAGATGAACTTTGAAATGTCCTATTTTCATCCTCGACCACCAATACATTTTCTTCAGGTCATTATACATTTTCACGCTACCCAGGTGAATCAAAAAGTGACTACTATGTGCCTATTGCAAAATCCTCTAAATGAGTTCAACATCTTTGGGTACACACATTCAGTCCCAAAACAACAAACAACCATCGGCATCAACTCTGAAGTCAGATTCTTTTCCCATTTCACACTGAGCCCTCTTAGCTTGTAAACCTTTGTCATTTTTCTAAGCTTCGACATTTTCTAGTAAAAACACCGGTTTAGCTCTCATTTCAGCTAAAATCAATCCGTCATCACCTAAAGCCAATTGAGCATTCATAGCTCTCAAGGCAAATAATGATTTTCTGCTCAATGCATCGGCGACTACATTCGACTTTCTGGGGTGGTAGTTAATTACTAACTCATAGTCTTTGAGTAGCTCTAGCCATCTTTGTTACCGTAAATTCAACTCTTTTTGCGCCATTAGGTACTTTAAGCTTTTGTGATCCGTGAATACCTGGCATCTCTCACCATATAGATAGTGTCTCCAAATCTTCAATGAAATACGATGGCAGCCAACTTTAAATCGTGGGTTAGGTAATTTTTCTCTTGTGGTTTTAGTTGTCTCGAGGCATAGGCTATCACCTTGCCTTCTTGCATGAGCACACACCCCAATCCATTTAGGGAAGCATCACTATACACTACGAATTCTTTTCTCGATTCTGGTTGTACATGGAGCTTCGGTCAACAAGGCCTTTAACTTATCAAAACTCTGTTGGCACTTTTCGGTCCACTTGAACTTAACATCCTTTTGAAGTAGCCTCGTCATAAGAGTAGCGATCATTGAAAACCCTTTGACGAAATGTTTATAGTAGCCTGCTAGAACCAAGAGACTCCTAATCTCTGTTACATTCCTTGGTGGTTTCCACTCAACATTTGCTGATATCTTACTTGGGTCAACTCTGATTCCATCTCCTGACACAATGTGTCCCAAGAATCCAACCTCTCGTAGCCAAAACTCACTCTTGCTGAATTTGGCATACAACTGCTTATCTCTCAAGGTCTGCAATACTATCCTCAAGTGTTCCACATGCTCTCTCTCGTCATGAGAATAAATGAGTATGTCATCAATAAAAACTATGACAAATTTGTCCAAATAGGGTCAAAAAATGGGTTCATTAAATCCATGAACACTACAGGCGCATTTGTCAAGCCAAAGGGCATGACTAGAAATTCATAGTGGCTGTACCTCGTCCAAAAGGTAGTTTTCGGCACATCTTGTTCCTTGACCCTCAACTGGTAATACCCCGGCCTTAAATTGATTTTGGAAAACACAATTGCTCCTCTCAACTGATCAAACAAATCGTTGATCCTCGGCAACGGGTACTTATTCTTTACTATGACCTTATTAAGCTGACGTTAATCTATGCATAATCTCATTGAACCATCCTTTTTCTTAACAAACAAAACCAGTGCTCCCACAGAAAAAAGCTCAGTCTAGCGAATCCCTTATCTGTCAAGTCTTGCAACTGAGTCTTTAACTCCTTAAGTTCTGTGGGAGCCATCCTATAAGGAGCGATCAAAATAGGCATTGTACTTGGAACCAATTCAATGCCAAACTCTACTTCCCTCTCGGGAGGTAACCCAGGCAACTCCTCTAGAAACACGTCCGGGTACTCGCACACCACAGGCACTGAATCAATCTTTTTCTCCGACACGTGGGTGTTCAACACGAAAGCAAGAAAGGCTTCACGCCCTTTTCTCAAATATCTCTGAGCCGTCAGAGAATATACCATTATAGGTGGACCATCTGATTCACCCGATACGATCCAGAGAACATCTCCGTTTTCATATCTCAACTCAATAAATTTCCTTCGGCAATTTACCACAACATCATGGGCAGTCAACCAGTCCATGCCCAAGATTACGTCGAATTCGTCAAACGACAATAATATTAAGTTAACCGGGAAGCAATGACTTCCAACTATCAAAGGACAATCCTGGCACACTTGGTCAACTAGTACATGCTTGCTTAGTGGATTTGACACATTCACTACAAATTCGATCGACTCAACTATCAATTTCATTCTAGACATTACTTTCATGCAATATAAGAATGGGTGGAACCCGGATCAATCAAAGCTACCACAGATATGTCATGAATAGAGAAGGTACCCAGAATCACGTCGGGGGAGAAGCCTCCTCTTCACGGGCATGAATAGCATAGGTCCTCGTAGGTGTTCTACCCTTGGACCTCACCGTAGCATCTCTAGGGGCACCTCGACTACTAGTCCCACTGCCCGGGTTCTTATGTGGTCGACCTTTCGTAGGAGCACTACTAGCTCTCACCTCTTGCTTTTTAATACTTTTATCCGTCTCAAGACAGTCTCGGATGAAATGATCGAGTGAGCCACATCAGAAACAACCTCTTTCATTCCCACGACACTCACCAAAATCTCACCTACCATACTATGAACACCTTGGTCTATTCGGTCAAGCACTACCCACATTTGCCACTGAGGCAGTCTGAGCCTTGGATGTAGCATGTTGCTTGCTCTTGTTCTTACCCGAGAATCCCAATGAAGCATTGGATCGGGTAGTAAACTCCCTTGATTTCTTAGACGAGGATTGATGCGATTTCCCCATCTGTCTCTTTCTCAAGTCCCGAGACTCCATGTCAGCTTTCCTATTTTCCTTGGCCAACTTTTTAGCCTTAAATGTCCTCTCAACTAGCACAACAAATTCTCAAATCTCTAGAATTCCCACCAATAGTTTGATGTCCTCGTTTAAACTGTCTTCAAACCATTTACACATAATGGCTTCGGAAGACACACACTCTCGAGCATACTTGCTAAGCCTTACGAACTCTCGTTTGTACTCAGTGACTGTCATGTGACCTTGCTTCAGTTCAAGAACTCCTTTCTCCTTTGGTCGATGAACCTCTGACTAATATACTTTTTTCAGAATTCCTCTTGAAAGAACTCCTAAGTCACTCTTTCTCTCGATACCATCGACACGAGAGTGTTCCACCGCTAGTAGGCTGTGTCTCGCAAGAGTGATACTACACACTTCATGCACTCTTCAGGGGTGCATGACAGCTCATCGAATACCCAGATAGTATTCTCCAACTAGAATTCTACTCTCTTCGGTCATAATCTTTACTCGCCCGGAATTCTTCTGCCCCATGTTTTTTAATCTGATCCATAGGAGGTTTGTCTCTCCTACCCATTTCTGCTCCTTGAGGAGCTACCGGGGCATGGTGATAAATTGGAGGAGGTGGGGTAGGTGGAGTGTTCGGATTCACACGAACATACTCCGTGTACAAAGCATCCATCATTTGGAGGTAAGCCTTTCTGGCCCCTCCGCCTGACTCATTGTCACGGGTCTAGTTTCTACTGGCGCGGTCTCTTTAGCGAGAGCCGGCATTGCTTTTCACATCGTTCGCCATAGGTTGGTCGGGATCCATTACTATATGAAAAACACAATTTATAAACATCAGGAGTCTTCACATTATCATTAAATAATAATGGCATGTATAGACTCGTATATAAGCTAGGTTAGTACTAGAATTAACTAAACTATAGCTCTATTACCACTAAATGTAACACCCCTTACCCATATCCAACGCCAGAACAGGGTATGAGGCATTACCTTTCTAAAACACGTGCAAATAATAAATCTCGAACCTTCGTAAATACGTCCCAATTTTTAACTTTTTCAAACATTAATCTACGAACCTTCTTATGGGCCTACAAAGCCTAAATCATGGATCAGAGA
The DNA here is from genome assembly GCA_020496765.1 of Gossypium stocksii. Classification (NCBI taxonomy): domain Eukaryota; kingdom Viridiplantae; phylum Streptophyta; class Magnoliopsida; order Malvales; family Malvaceae; genus Gossypium; species Gossypium stocksii. Next base: position 58,964,218 of record CM035624.1, on the reverse strand, counting down.
TGTTTTGAAACCATTTCATGCACTTGGGAAAATTTCTTCAAAAACTAGCATAAACAGGGTACATGCCCATATGGAAGGGCAACATGCCAGTGTGGCCTATAGACACGATCGTGTTAATGGCCCGTGCCCTTCACAGGGCCCAAACGACCTAGGGACAAGCCCGTGTCCCTCGTCCGTGTGGAATTAATTTCCAACATTCAACCTACAGGGGTTTTCACACCATTGAGCACACGCCCGTGTGCCTAGCCCATGTCCCTTCACACGGCCATGACACGCCTGTGTCACAGCCCGTGTGTAATAACCTTGACATTTTATTTTTGACGTCAGCAAACACACGACCGTGGCACACACCCGTGGGCTGGCCGTGTGTCACACACGGCCTAGGCACATGCCCGTGTGCCTACATGTGTGGGTAAAAATAGGCTATCTACCAAGCCTTTTTGCCTCCCTGAAACAAAATCAACACAAGTCCAAATATACTAGGTCTACCATGCTCAGCCAATAGCCATAAATTGGCGTCCAAACATTGATGAGTATTATCAACCTTTCCTTGAACTCATGCTCATTGATTAATGATAACTCGAACCATTTTAGCCAATTCTAATGGCCATTTACAAAATGAGCTTGATGTCATAAATGGCCAACACTATTGGCCCACTAATGTACCTTACAACAGAATAACATTTAACCTATGCATTCCATTACTCAAAACACAAAATACGACCATACCGAGTATTTTGGTAGATAGTGTGTACGCTGCCTCAGATGCTCTTGGATCCTCGAATTAATTAGGTGGCTCTAAAAGAAAATAGAAAGGAGAGGGGTAAGCTTGAAGCTTAGTAAGTTATAAGTAAATAAATAACAACAATGTACCAAGTTATGATAAGCTGGCATTTGTGTCACAATCATACATATATCAAGGAAAGTTACAACATAACTTACTCGACTCTATCTTTTACTAATTATACAACATGTTAATGAGCTCATAATACATACAAATCATTTGGGCACCTGCACCACTCGTAAAACCATCATATCATCTATCAACTTAATAATAACTAAAATTTTCTCGTTGAACTATTTAGAATAAGGAAGGATATCCAATGGGCCTTTACGTAGGGAATCGAGCCGATGCCATGTCCCAGACAGGTCTTACATTAACTTGCAATAAGCTGATGCCATGTCCTAGACAAGTCTTACACTAGCTTGTATAACTCGAAGTTGATGCATGTCCTAGACATGTCTTACACTAGCACACCCATCACCCAATGTCTCGACATGAATATCCAAATCTATCCCAAGTGTTCAAACGAGCTTTATTACACAAGTTCTCAATACTTTATAAATACATGTCATCAATTTCACAATTTATGCTCAATTATCTATTATACCCTTGGCTTATATCACAACTCTAGATTTTACTACAATGTATTGATTCAAGCATAAGGATTAGAAATGTTGTATTATTTACCTACAACTTACCTCGGTATACAAAAATGAAGGTGATGATTCGGTTTACTCGACTTGCTTGGCTTTCCCCCGGTCTAGGATTAGATTCGACAATTCTTAATCTGTGAGAATAACAAATTTGCCAATTTAACCACTAATTTAATACAAACAAACTAAAATTCACAAATTGGCAAAATGACCATTTTGCCCCTAGACTATGGCAAATTGACTATTTTACCCTTAGGCCCGAAAATTGATTTTTATCGAATTTCCTCAACTCTCATGCCTAAAAATTCTGTTTATTCCCATTACTACCCCAATTTCTCATTATTTCCAACACTTGCCTCTTTATTTTGCAACTTCTACAACTAAGCCATTCCTAGGTGTTTTCATATAATTTTCTTCACCTAGTTGTTTATTTAACAACAATAGCTCATTTTCTTCCCAAAAATTTTAGAAAACATCATTTATACACTCATGGCAAATTTTTAAACTTCAAACCAAAATTTTCAATACACCCCTCAAAATGTAGCTCATGCTACAAGGGTTCCAAAAATACAAAAACATTCAAGAAAAACCTTAGAAATCACTTACTAATGAGAGCTTGAAGTTGCTGAAAATTTTTGCTTCTAAAACCCCCAAAAATGGATGAACAATGTGGAAGGAGAGGCTAAAATGAAGAAGGAAAGGTGACTGGGCAAAAATAGGTACTATTTTACTATTTTGGTCACCTAATACAACTAAGCCTTTGACTTTTATTATTTTTGTCACACCTTGGCCGGCCATGACTCAGTTAATGGGCTTATTTGCCCTTTAAAACCTTCCACTTTTAATTCTCCAGCTATTTAACTTAATTTGCTAGCAATTTGTAACTTTTACCCTTTATGCGATTTAGTCCATTTTCTCAATTAAGCCTTCAATTGCGTAAATTAAATCGCCAAAATTTTCATGCATACTTATAAAATCACTAAAACACATAATTTATTTCCAAAATAATTTTCTTAAACCTTAGGAAGTGATTTCAAAATCACTATTCTGACTAGGCTCGATTTTGGGCCGTTACAAAAGTGAAGCTTGTTTAAAAGCTTTCAGCAAATTGGTAAGTGTTCAGGAATCACCATATGTATGTGTGAACCGTAATGTTAATTAGGAGCTTCAGATTTTATCCTAAGTTTCAAGAGTAAGCCTTCTCTATAACTCTATTTTGTGATTATGTTTGAATATGTGTTTTTATGAACTGTAATATGTAAGTTCTATATTGAGAGCTAATTATGAACAATGTTTGTGAGCCACTCATGACTTTTGAGCTCTATGTTTAAGTAAACATTTTGCCACTATAATCTTTTAAAATTCTTAGATACAATGGGATGCCATAGGATTGTGAGTACTCATCTGATACATGCACAAAAACAATTGAAGTGCATCCGAGTTCATTAAATGGACCAAAATCCAAGTTGCCTATTTCAAGAGAGGATCCAATTGAAATTCTCATCGGGTATATAACACGTGCTAGATTAAAGAAGTTTAAAGAGATGATGATGGGCTTAGTTCAGCAAGTTTGGGCTGAACATAAGATGTCCAACCCTTATTGGACCCAAAATAATGTTCCAAGTCCATGCATTGTTTTGCATGTGGTTGCTAGTTTAGTTTAATTAATTCTATGGCTTTTAATTATGTCTTGCATTATTAATCAACGTCTTTTAATTATAATATGCATTATATGTTGTGCATTAAATAAAGTCATGTATTATGTAACTCTCATGTTAGTTAAGTTTGCATAATAAACTATGACATGCTTTATGTAACTCTCATGTTAGTTAAAGTTTGCATCATTAAATTAAGTCACGAATTAAGTAACTCATTTTTTCATTTAGTTTGCATCTTAAACCATGCATTTAAGCATCTTAGTTGTTAAATATGATTGAGTTTTTTTATATAAGTATGTTATTTAATTACTGCATAAACAAAAATATGTTTATTTTTATTTTAAATAAGGTGATTTGAGTTGCATGTTCATTAATAAATTCATGTATGAGTGTTTATAGTGTGCTGATTTTTATGAGTGTATTTAATGCTTAATTATCTAGTAGGTGACTATTCATATGGCTAATTGACTCTTTGAGATTGGACGTTTTTCAAGCCTTCAAAGATCCTTATGGGTGACTATTCATATGGCTAATTGACTCTTCAAGTTTAGACCTTTTTTAAGCCTTCAAAGATCATCATGGTGGCTGTTCAAATGGTCCAAGAGTGTCTTTAAATCTGTTCAGTTTTAAAGTACTCAAAGCTAGTTATAGAGCCAATTAAAGAGATGAATGCACAAGTTTTTTGACATTCAGTTTAAAGGAGATGAAGGGACACCAAACAACACATTAAGGGTTCATTTAGTCATCAATAAAGTGAAGAGACATGCCTTTTCATCTACACCAGAATCAAGTGAAGAGACATAACTATTGGCTTCCCTACTTGAGTTTAAAATGAAATTAATGCTTGTAATAACCTTAGTTAATCACTGAAGATGAAAGGTCTCACATAGGCATTCAAATAGTCATAACGCTACCTATAAATAATTTGTGAAAAGAGCCTTTGTTAGCTAATAAATGTTAAATGAATATTTTTTTTGAGTTATTGTGAGAATTCTATCTTATTGTTATTGAAAGAACAAACTTAGACTTATCAAGGTACTCCTTGTGGCGTCAAACCTTTTTCTTTTGAACTTATCACTTCCTTTCTTTCTTGTTCTGAAGTGTGGCGTTCTAACACATTGCTGGTTCCTATTTTGCTAAATAGCGGGTCACAGTTTACTTCTTATTCTTTAGAGCCTTGTTTGTTATTTCGCTTTATAGAAATCAGGTCACGATCTCTCATATTGTTGCTTCATTTCTAAGTGTTTGATTCGTACATATCATCTATCCAACCTACTTTTACTCATTTTCATCTACCAAGTTTCCATTATTCATAATTTCACCTTGAATGCTAAGCTGAGATGATACAGAATTAGACAATTGGGAAAACTAGTTTATTGTAATCGAGCTCACAATTACGAGCACACATCATTAGGTATTAGAGCTACGAAAATCTAATCTAGGTATCGTATTAGAAGTTTTGACATATAAAAAAAGTGAAAAAAATTCAAAGCAAAAAAAATCAAAAAAATTTAATGTTGAAAAAAATTGTAAAAAAAATTCATATCCTGGAGTATATCTTATGTTTTCTGACAAGTTGTCACATTATTGAAATCTTTCGATTAAAATAAAATTGTTACCTTTTCCTTTCCTTTTTGAACCTATCCTACCACATATCAACCATTTGTTGTTAACCGGCTGTTGCAAGTGTTCTTTGATCAGGTCCTAACTAGTTCAATCTAGAACTTTGCGAAGAACTTGAGAGGAAAAGGCATTAGTGGTGAGATTAAAAGAGTGAGAAAAAGCCAAAATTGAGTGAAACACGAGCAGAGTGAATTTTTTTCTTCCGAGAGGATTTGTGAGGATTTTGAATTTGGTGAGGTTTATATTTTATTTAATTATTCTTTTGTTTTCTAAACCTTTATTGAAATCATGTCCCAAGAACTTTTTAAGTTGGAATTGCAAATGTTGTTGAAAGAAATGAGAAGGATTATGCGATCTGAAACTGAGCAAATAAAAAAAATTTAGATCGTATAGAAGCAAGATCATCAAGGAGTCAATCATCCTATGATTTCTTGAGAAGAGATCCATGTCGTGATTCTTACTCGTCGAGGAATTCGAGTTGGAGTGAAGCAAACCACGAGTTTGAAGCCTTTCGAGGTAACAAACGAGAAGGCACAAGTATCTCTTCGAGTGCACCAAAGTACTCATCCATGGAGGTTCAATCACGAAGAGTTGATTGTGTCTCGTTTGTAAATCCTTCCATTCCTACCCAACGAAAATCTTCTCATTCTGATTCTTTCATGTCAACCATATCTTGTTACGAAAGAATGAGAGAAAAAGAAATTGAAAGAAAAGAAAAACAAGAGTTGATAATGAGAGAAAATGAGAGAAAACTAGAAGAGTTTGAGAGAAAAAGAAAAGAAATTGAAGAAGAAAAAATGAGAAAAAAGAAATTGAGAAAAGAGAGAGAGAAGAATTTTTTATGAAAGAAAATGAAAGAAAAGTAAAGGAGATTGAGAGAAGACAAAAAAGAAATGATAGAAAAAGAAATTGAAAGAAAAAGAGAGCTTGAAAGAAAAGAGAAGAAAAAGAATACGAGCGAGAAAAGAACCTTGAAAAAAAGTTTGAGAATGAAAAGAAAACAAAATTGAAAAAAGGAAAAGGAGAATGAAAGAAAAGAAAATGTGAAAGATGAATGTTTCATTGAGATTGAAGAAATAAAAGAAAGTGTGAATGAAACGAGTAACGTTGTTGAAAAGGAAAGTGAAATGAAGAGTGAAAGTGAGTTTCCAAAAATAAAAGAGAATGTGGAAAAAGAAAGAAAGAAATGAGTGAAAAAGAAGAGAGTATTCAAACAAAGGTAAGGACTTTTTTTACTAACCTACATTTGAGTTTGCCTCTTGATTTCTCTTCATTTCAGGTTTATAAAATTCTACCCATGGATGAGTTCTAACTTCATTACCTTACCGATGAGAGACGATTCCAATTGATCAAAAAAGGTAAGTTGGAGAGTAAAAATATTCTTCAAATCTCCGAAGGTAAGCAAGGTAAGGAACCTCTTGAGATTCAATCAAATTGGTATTCTTTGAATTTCATTGACAGGTTTGCCAATGTTATTGATCTAAAAAAATTTCTTTTCAATAACCTATTTTGTTGTTATTCGTTGAATAAAGTTGCTGATTTTGTCTCGAATAGTGTTTTAAAATGTTTCTCTCATGATTTGTTTCATGTTGATTCAAATAACATTAATTTGCAAGATGATTTACATAGATGTCTTTGTTCCAACTATATGTCAACAAAATTTGATTGTCGTATGTGATAAAGAATTTTCATGTAAAAAGCTTAATCTGTTTGATTTAGATTGTTATGTGAATTCTTTAAATCAATGTGAGAAAATTTTGTGGATATCTCTACTTGTTCGGAGGAATTTTGAGAGTTTTGATTGTTTGAACATACCTATGCCTAAATCTTGTTTGTTTAACATGTGTGAATTGTTGTTGAAAGAAAAGTTTTTATTGTATTCAAAACTAAGTGATCAAAACCATGTGTTTAAACTCGGAGTATATTTTCCTAAGTTATTGTTGAGAGAAGGTGAGCATCATAATTTTATTGTGTATAAAGATGTTGGCCACTTTCATTTGCTCCATGTTTTATCATTATTTTTGAAAAGAAAATATGTGAATTCTGATGACTTACAAAGTCAAAATCAAATCTTTGATCCTGGTGATTATTGTTCTATATTATGGTTGAGAGGATTCAAGCATGTTTTGCATGATTATAAATTTCAATTGCTTCATGTTTCTTGTATGTTGCCAACCATAAAACTTTCATGTAATACCCCAAACCCGGCCTAGACGTTATGGCTGAATCTGTCGTGTCACATCAAGAGTCGTTTAAAACTGGATTTGTTGATAAACATTCATTTTTATGTTTAAATCCTTTTGGTTAAATTTAGCAATAGATCTCGTCAAAAGCTTTCCAAAATTAGTCATGTTGGCAAAAACTTGTATCTAAGTTAAAACCATTTAAAATTCATTATTGCACTTGTAAACCAACTGTTTGAAAAAGTGGTTGCCATGTTTATTATTGTTGGTTTCTTAATCTGAATAAAATCACGAAAGTCTTTCTATTTAAAAAATTCTTATGGTTTAAAAATGCGTGTTTTCTTTGAAACCGTTTATTATTTTGAAAACTCGATCTCCCTATCCTAGCAGTTTAAATATGAAATCAAAAGCCCAAGTAAAACTTTAAATTCCCCAAATGGCCTTATTACATAATTAAAACCCAAATAAATAAAAAAACTTTGATAATTAAAGTGATAAATAAACCATCAGCGATCGTATGGCCACTTCTGAGTCCCTCGCGGCTCCAAATCGTCTAAAGCTAAGGATTACCTGTACAGTTTAAAAGAAAGGGTGAGTTTGTGAAACTCAGTGTGTAATCCCCTATCAGTTAATCAGTAAACAATATATGCAGAATAGTCTGGGTTTGAGCCCTATTTAGTATCGGTTTGGGCCTAAGCCCACTTCTGAAATCAATACAGTACAGATATGTAACCCATCCCAATCCAACCAACACACCACCCGTACCAACCAACACACCATGTGGGGACTAAATCGACCCACCCAGCCAACATACCAATATTGCAGTGAAGCTGCTAACAGTAACGCAACAAAGCTGTTAATAACAGTAAATGTTGCAAAAGCCATTAGAATCAGTATACGTGGCAAAGCCACTAGTGGCAGAAAATACGTGGTAGAGCCACTAGTACGATACTTCCTCCATAACAGAATCCCAACACCATGCGGTATGTCGTGACATAAATATTATGTGTATGCAGTATGTCATGCTCAAAATCAGTTATATAAATATTGTACACATCAAAGAACCTACCACAAGGGTTAAAACGGTCTTTTCATCGATTAGGTGTAAAATGGTAATTTTACCCCTCAAGGGTATTTTGCTTGTTTTACTAGTTGTGGGGTTTCGGTACATATAGCGACCCTTTAGAAGGTATTCAATTATCTCAAACAACTCAAGCAACCTAAGTGGTCAAAACAGTGTAAATGGGCCTAAAGCCCATCACTCGGCCAAAATGGGCCCACACGCTCGTGTGGCCCATTTAGTCCAAACCCAGTCACGGCTATTTAATTTACAAATCCCAGTCCAATAATTATCACTTATCGTGGATTTCGTCTGTGTGGGGCCCACTAGCCAATTGGGCCTACACGACCCATTTTGGCCCAACGAGGCCCCGTAACGGCCCAAGTCTGCAAAAATGCACGCGGAGGCCTCTGCAGTCTGCCGCGCATGGTTTGTGGGCTCGACCACCACACAAGCGTTCGTACGCTCGTGAGGCCTCAAATGTTGAAATTTTGGCTTTTCGGCTTTTCAACAGTAATAGATTTCGATGTACGATTACACACCTCTTTTAGCGAAAACAAGCAAACCGCTTATGCCTAACGCCTTGATGAAACCCGAACCATCCACTATGCTAATCACAACGGTAACTACACCCTTTTCTGCTGGAAAGCTTAACTAAATGATGAACGGAGAAGGTTGATTGTTGCAAGTCGCTTGCACTCCTTTACCCGGCCGAAATCCCTAAAATCCCGATTACTTGGAACCTTGCAAACTGAATCAGTATATCAATATAGAGAAAAAGAGCAGTCGACCAAGGACCAAATCACAGGGTGACATGAAAATGATTTAATAAGGGACAGAGAATATTCAGTCAAGAAGGTATAAGACAATCAAGAGAGAAAAAGAATAGAAAATAAAGAAAACAAGATGGGGAATTCGGATATCAAAGTAAATCCAAAAGAGTAATAGAGGGGGAGAAGACAAGTGTAATGGATCAATATTGGGAGAGAAGAGAGGTGCAGAAATTCGGCTAATAAAAAAAAAAGAGATTGAGAAGAGAAAGTGTATAATCAGTCTCCAATATGCTGAAAAAGAAGAAAAGAAAGAGAGGTATCAAGAGGAGAAGGGTTCAGCCACAAAAGAGAAAACAAAGAAGTTGAGTCACCAAACCGTCCAAATGGTCACACCCCAAATCGCAGAAAGAAGGGAAAAAAACAAAGTACTACTTCGACACTAAATGCCCAAAATCGAAACCGCACAGTGAATAATACTCTCAAGCTCACAAGCTACTGAAAATGCACACACAAAGGGTCCCCTAGCCAAATTCACCTAAGTAACAATTGGCACAAGAAGCACCCCACATTTGGCTAACCACTTCCACTTACCAAACTCCACGATTTCCTCCACATTTTTCTCCCCTTATCACTCCTTAATCTACTCCCAAATTCACTCCACCATCTTTTCCAAGACCAGTTCAAACTTTCACTCAACAGAGTTTGAATCCACTTTAACCACTTGTCGTCCAAGTAGAAAAATAATTATCCCTTGTCTGACCTAGGATTTGAACCCAAGCTCTCTCAATTGCCCAAACATGCCACTAGCCACTAGACCATTAGACTTTTTGTGTCATAAATCTATCACATTTAAATATAAAGCCTACAAGCTAACATCCAGATTCACTTAAGAGCAAAAATTTAAAATTTTGCAAAAGACCAGACTTGACACCAGGCTTCTCAAATACTCCCAAACACACCCAAATCATCTTATTAACACACCAAACATGCAATTTGAGTCAGATCATGCAAAATTAAAGACCCTAAATTTTTAGGGCGTTACAACTCTACCCCCTTAAAGAAATTTCAGCCTCGAAATTTACTTGGTCAGAAAAGGTGAGGGCATTGCTCTCGCATCGTCTCCTCAGGTTCCCTCGTGGCTTCTTCTGAACCGTGATTATTCCAAAGCACCTTGACCAACGGAATAGATTTCTTTCTTAGTATTTTAACGTCACGATCTATTATCTACATTAGTTCCTCCTTAATACATGCACGAGAACGATTGAAGTGCATTCGAGTTCATTAAATGGACCAAACTCCAAGTTGCCCATTTCAAGAGAGGATCCAATTGAAATTCTCATCGGGTTTATAACACGTGCTAGATCAAAGAAGTTTAAAGAGGCAATGATGAGCCTGGTTCAGCAAGTTTGGGTTGAACATGGGATGTCCAACCCTTGTTGGACCTAAAATAATGTTCCAAGTCCATGCATTATTTTGCATGTGGTTGTTAGTCTAGTTTAATTAATTCTATAGCTTTTAATTATGTTTTGCTTATTATATGCATCTTTAATTAATGCCTTGCATTATTAATCTACATCTTTTAATTATGACAAGCATTTTGTGTTTTACATTAAATAAAGTCATGCATTATGTAACTGTCATGTTAGTTAAGTTTGCATCATAAATTATGACATGCTTTATGTAACTCTCATGTTAGTTAAAGTTTGCATCATTAAATTAAGTCATGCATTAAGTAACCTATTTGTTCATTTAGTTTGCATCTTAAACCATGCTTTTAAGCATCTTAGTTGTTAAATATGATTGAGTTTGTTTATATAAGTATGTTATTTAATTTAGCTGTTGATGGATGAAGAAAAAGATGATTTGAAACTGTGGATTGAGAAGGTGTCGTCGACAGAGACTAGGGGTTTGGAGAGTGTGAAATTCGGTTAAAAGGGAAGAAGAAGAAAGGAGGATTTGCCAATGGAAAAATCGACACAAATGCAAACTTTCGGGATTTTGGCTTTTAGTAGTAGTCGATTGGCTTGAGAAGAAAAGAATGGTAGATTCGATTTTGAAGAAAAAGAAGAGAAGAGATGAGTAGAGAGAAGAGGTTGTTTCGGCTTAACAAGAAAAGAAGAAAAGAAAAGAATGAAAGAAGGGAGGAGAAGAGAAAAGAGCTTATCCCTATACCTAAACGGCAGCCAAGAAAAGAAGAGCCAAAACAAACCCTAAGAGACCCCAAAGCTATTCAGCTAGCACCCTAAACACTCCCTAGCCGATTGTGTGCCAAAACCTAAGCCAAAACCGATATGTTCCCACAAAAATCCCTTGTTCGGCCACCACAAGCTCCCATTGAAAATCCCTATTATTTCTCTCCCTAATCTATCTAATCTAATTCCATGGACCACTCAAAATCCCTTCATCAGAGTTCCGCTTGAGTTCCATCACATGCCCAGCACATGCACAAAAATAAAAACACCACCGCTTACCATGCAACTAGAACCTTGGCCCTAGCACTCAGTCCACACGCCACTTTTTAGGCATTTAAGTGGCGCCACATTGCCACTTTACCAAGGGCCTCTTTGTGTCCTATTTTACTAACTTTTTTCTTAAAGGTCCACTTAACCAAGTCCCCTTCACTTTAAATCCAAAATTTGATATCTTTTCCGGGTTTTTATCTTAGGCTTGGGCCTTTTAAAGACCCCTAACACACTTACCCACAAATTTAATAACCAAAACACCAAAATTTCAAGATTTCACAATAATCCCGAAAATCAGGGCATTACAACTCTACCTCCTTAAAGAAATTTCGGCCTCGAAATTTACCTGACCCAAATAATTGAGGGTATTATTGGTGCATCACCTCTTCTGGCTCCCAAGTAGCCTCTCCTCTGCCATGATTGCGCCATAGCACTTTTACCAATGGAATGACTTCCTCCTCAACTCTTTCACCTCACGATCCAGTATCTGCACAGGCTCCTCTTCAAAGGTCAAATTGGTCTTTACCTCAATCTCTTCCATTGGTACGACATTCGATGGATCTGATCGGTACCGTCTAGCATGGACACATGAAAGACGTCATGAATACGGTCCAACTCTGGCGGTAACTCCAGCTGATAAGCTATTGGCCCTACCCGTTTAAGAACCTGATGAGGCCCAATAAATCGTGGACTCAACTTGCCCTTCTAGCCAAACCTCAAGATCTTCTTCCAAGGCGAGACCTTCAAAAAGACCATATCCCCTACAGTGAACTTGATTTCCTTACGCTTCATATCAGCATACGACTTTTGCCTATCAGATGCCTCCTTTAGCCAATCTCTGATCAACTTAACCTTACTCTCAGTATCTGCCACTAATTCTAGTCCAAGAACTTGTCATTCTCCCAACTCTGGTGAACATGTAAGCGTACGACACCTTCGTCCATAAAGTGCGTCATATGGAGCCATCTGAATACTCACTTGATAATTGTTGTTGTACGCAAATTCCGCCAATGGCAAGTAATCTTCCCAGCTACCCCGAAAGTCGATAACACAACCCCTTAACATTCCTCTAGAACCTGAATAACCCTTTCCGACTGTCCATCCATCTAAGGGTGAAATGTAATGCTAAATCCAATCGTGTACCCAACGCCTCATTCAACTTTTGCTAGAATCGAGATGTAAACCTAGTGTCTCGATCAGAAATAATCGATACTGGCACCCCATGCAGTCACACTATCTCTGCCACATACAGTTTGGCCAACTTTTGAAGTGAGTAGTCGATTCAGACATGCATGAAATGAGCTGATTTTGTTAACCTATCCACAATTACCCATATAGAGTCTTTCTTGGAGGGTGTCAAAGGTAACCTACTCACTAAATCCATGGTTACTCTCTCCCACTTCCAAATTGGAATTTTTACTGGCTGCAACAGTCCAGAAGGCAGTTGATGCTTAGCCTTTACCTACTGACATGTCAGACATTTCCCCACGAATTCAGTCACCTCTCGTTTAAGTCCAGGCCACTAATACACCTCTCGTAAATCTCGATACATGTTACAAAGTCCACCATGAGCCTCTTTCAGAATTACTTGTCTTAAGTCAGAGTCCTTCAGAATACAAACTCTTCCACGAAAGTAAAGAACTCCATCAATATTCAGTCCAAAATCCAAATTCTCATCATTCTCAGCTTGCTAAAATCGAGGAACCAATGAATCATCCTTTAACTGCTTCTCTTTAATCTGCAAAGTCTAAGTTGGTCTCACTTACAACTCCGCTAACAGACTTCCATCGTTATATAGACTCAAACAAGCAAACATTGCTCTCAACTCAGCAACAGCCCTTCGGCTCAGTGCATCAGCCACCACATTAGCCTTGCCTGGGTGGTACTCAATCGAACAGTCGTAATCCTTAAGCAACTCTATCCATCTTCGTTGCCTAAGATTTAACTCATTCTGAGTCAACAAATACTTGAGACTCTTATGGTTTGTGTATATAATACACTTTTCTCCATACAGATAGTGTCTCCAGATTTCCAACACGAAGATCACCGCTGCCAACTCTAGATCATGCGTAGGGTAATTCGCTTCATGAGGCTTAAGCTGTCACGAAGCATAATCGACCACCTTACCCTCTTGCATCAGTACACAGCGTAGTCCCACATGCGACACATCATTGTACACAGTGAAATCCTTCCCAGACTCTGGCTGAATCAACACTGACGCCTCAGTCAATACCTTTTTCAACCTATCAAAAGCTTCTTACTGTTTCTCAGTCCATACAAACGCTTCTCCTTTCCTTAGTAGTTTCGTCAACAGTGCAGCAATTAGAGAAAATCCTTCTACAAACCTTTTGTTGTAGCCTGTCAGACCCAGAAAACTCCAAATTTCTGATACTAACCTCGGTGGCTTCCATTCTAGAACTGCCTCAATTTTCTGAGGATCTACCCTAATTCCTTTAGCAGAGACAACGTGACCCAGAAAAGTCACTTCTCGCAACCAAAATTCACACTTACTGAACTTTGTATAGAGTTACTTTTCTCTCAGCACTTGCAGAACAATACGGAGATGCTCATCATGCTTTTCCTCAGTTTCTAAATATACCAGAATATCGTCGATAAAGACGACTACGAATCGGTCCAAGTAAGGTTGGAACACTCGATTCATCAGATCCATGAAAGCTACAGGTGCATTTGTCAGTCCAAACGGCATAACCAGAAACTCGTAATGACCATACTGAGTTCTGAATGCTGTCTTATGAATATCCACTTCCTTTACCCTTAACTAATGGTATCCAGATCAAAGGTCGATCTTGGAAAACACTGAAGCTCCTCTGAGCTGGTCAAACAGGTCGTCGATCCTTGGCAGAGGGTACTTGTTCTTTATCGTCAGTTTGTTCAACTGGTGATAATCGATGCACATACGCATTGTCCCATCCTTCTTCTTCACAAATAGTACTGGTACTCCCCACGGAGACACACTCGGTCTAATGAAGCCTCTATCCAACAACACTTGGATTTGCGCCTTCAGTTCCACTAACTCCTTCGGTGCCATCCTATAAGGCGCGATGGACATTGGAGCTATTCCAGGTAGCAAGTCAATTCCAAACTCGACTTCTCGATTCGGAGGTAGTCCAGGAAGCTCCTCAGGGAAAACATCTTGAAATTCCCTAACAGTTCTGATGCCTTTACAGTCAAATTCTCAGTCTCAATCTAGCTCACAAAAGCTAAGTACGCCTCGCAGCCTTTACGAATCAACTTCTCAACTCTCAAGGCTGAAACAACATTGGACAAATAGTTCATTTGCTCCCTAATAACCATTACCTCATCATCTTTGGCAGTCCTTAACACCATCCTCTTGGCCGCACAATCCAGAGCCGCCTTATGCTTAGCAAGCCAGTCCATCCCCAAAATAAGATTGAAATCTCCGAATGGTAACTCCATTAAGTCTCTAGCAAAGATTCTACCTTGAGTCTCTAAAGGCACATCCTTAAAGAGTTTATCTACCCTAACCGAGTGACCTAGTGGACTTATCATAGTTACCCCACTCATAGTTTCCTCAAAGTACACACCAAACGACCCAAAAATGTCACAAGCAGCATATGAATGAGTTGATCCCACATCTATCAGAGCAGTGTATGGCATGCTAGAGATTAAAAACGTACTAGTTATGACGTTAGATGCATCACCTCCTCTTGGCGACGAGCAGCATAAACCAATGCTGGCTGACGAGCCTCAGCATTACCAGCACCTCTGCCAGGTGCTCCACGTCCACGTCCATTTCCATTGCCACCTCTACCTTGTCCACGACCTCTCGGCGGTGGCGGTCCACCTCGCACTGGTAGGGCATCCCTCTGTTCAGCAACTTGAGTCTGAGCTGGCCTCTAAGGACAATCCTTAATTCTATGTTTCTTGGACCCACATCGAAGACATGCCCTAGTACACTTCCAGCACTTTCCCAGATGCACTCTACCACAATCTTTGCAAGCCTATGGTCTAACTGTATTTACCGGAACTACTCAGACTGGTTCCTCTACCCTAGCTCTTTTGACATTTCTGTTTGCAGCACTAGAGGGTCCAGAATCCCTCCTGAATCAGTTCCGATCCTTATCACAGTTCTGCCGTTCAGCTCGCTTCACCTCTTCGGCTATTTTAGCCTTCTCCACCAATGTAGCAAAATCACGCTCTCTGCGGAGCTATTAGCACCCTTAGCTCATCCCTGAGGCCATCCTCAAAGCGAATACTACACTCATACTTAGTAGCAACTATACCGCTGGCATACCGACTCAACCTTAGACATTCTGCCTCATACTCAGCAACGGACTTATTGCCCTAGGTCAGGTTCAGAAATTCCTTCCTACGCACATCCACATAACTCGCTCTGACGTACTTTTCCTTGAAAGACATCTTAAACAGTTCCCAGGTTACCCGCTTAGCTGGAGTACTCTCCCTCACAGTGATCCACCATTGATATGCCTCGTCTCGCAGCAGCGACACCACTCCCTTCAGCTTTTGCTGCACTAAGCAATCCAGGTCATCAATAATCCGTTCCGTAGCTTCCAGCCAATACTCAGCTACATTTAGGGCTACTCCAGATATGCCCCTAAAAACCTCTGCTCCGTTAGCTCAGAGTCGCTCAGAAATGGATCCCCTATTCATAGTTCTAGTGCTTGCTCCAACGACCTTCTCTAAAACCCTTAGCATGGCCTGGGACAAGTCATCCCCTGTAGCCCGATCATACGGCCCATTTTCAGCTACCGGTGGCGGTCGTGCCTCCTCAGCTGGTAAGTGTTCTGAAGATGAAGACCCAGCTTGAACACTGCTTCGGCAACGTCCATGGCCTCGTCCACGAGTAGCCCTCGTACTCATAACGTCTTATCTGTTTACAAATTTTATGACATTAGTTTAATGTTTCAGTTTTTTATTACAACATGTCTTATGCATAGATAGAGTTTCAGAGTTCATTTTCGCGAAATTGTAGCCTAGCTACAGTCTCAGTCTTCTAGAGTTTAGTTTCCCTACAGTCTTAGTCTTACAGTTTTCAGTACTACCCTATCTACAGTATCATGGTAGGGTCTTAGTTCTATCTACAGTGATGTCTCAGTGTAGTATAGTATAAGAAATAGAAATACTTACAGACTTGGTACCGGGGATTCAGTGTGCCACTACTCCAGATACTAGATTTCAAAAACCCAGAAAAACTTAAACCTTTTAAAGTCAAACTTTAAAACATGTATATCTCGAAAAGTAACTATGAAAATGGTTTCTTTAAAGAATTTTCAAAAACCATTTTTAAAATACCCTTCTTGGGTCAAAATTTTAAAAAAAGTTTTGAAAAGCTTTTTGGATCCGATCCATAGCCGAGTTGTTGCAACTTGGCTCTGATACCACTAAATATAACACCCCAAACACGGCCCAGACATTATGGCCAGGTTTGGTGTGTCACATTACCAACAACTACCCAAGTGACCTAGTTACTAAGATTAGGGCGAGCTTTGCAAATCTGATATTAAAGTCTTAAGAGAAATTCCTAGTTTATTGGTGAACATCCTATCCACTACCAATTATTAAGAGATTTATTATAACATTTAACTTTGTTACTTGTTTAAAACGTGTGATTGAATTTGAAAACATTTGAATGAATTTTAAGAAAACTTACGCAGCTTTGTTCATCGCATTAGAAGTAAAGTATAAATAAAAAGTTGAAAAACTAGAAATAATTAAAACGGCCTTATTACAACCCACAACCCTAACGAAAATAATTTAAAATAAATACAGAAATAAAATAAAATAAAATAAAAACTTAATTAATTAATTACAGTCCATGTGGCCACTCTGAATCCTTCCCAGCTCTAAGTCCACCAGTCTAGGGCTCACCTGCATGGATGGAAGTAAAAGGGGTGAGTTTAGAAACTCAGTGTATAAAGAAAGCCCATCCGAAGCCCATATCAGCTCAGGCCCACTGGGCCTAAGCCCTAACCAGTCTCAGTAATAATTGGGCTGAAGCCCCATTCAGATACAGTAAACTGGGCCTTAGCCCTTTGCAGATAACAGTATGGCCCATAGGCCCATTACAGTAATAGAATAGATATCAACCATGAATGCAAGCCCAAACCTAACCTAAGTCCAACCGCTAGACTCCACCCGTACTAGCCCTACACACCATGTGGGGAATAACTCAACCTACCCAACCCTACACTCCACAGTTGCAGTATAGCTGCTCAGATAACAGTATAACAAGGCAAAGCCCCTTCAATACATGGTCAAGCCACTATCAGTACTTCCTCCATCAATAACCCAGTCCCATGCAACAGACAATCATGTAGTGAACAAAAACAATAAAACATGCATTTCAGTCAGATTTAGCCCTAGGGGTATAACGGTCATTTTGCACCATTTTGCACCTAAGGGTAAAATAGTAATTTTCCACCCATAAGGGGTATTTCAGAAATTATGCCAATTTTTAGGGTTTCATGCACATTTTAATTAGTAATAGTCTATGTTTTATCTCGGTAGCTTATTTAGCCCATTTTAGTAGATTACAGTAATTGGGCCCTAAAACCCCTAATGGGCCCCACAATGTCGATTAGCCATATTGGCCCGTTTAGCCCAAATTCTAAGTCTAGTTAACAGTCTTAACCTACAGTATATCAGAATACACCTATCGCTTGCTTTTTCCCATATGGGCCTGTTAGCCCATTTCAGCCCATCGAGGCCCAAATTTACCGAAGTGCACGAAATTGCGCACTCATTCATCTTTCTATTTGCAATTACAAATCTCATGATTTCCAACTGACTTACAACCTCTTGCACGCTCGCAAGCCCACGAAATATCAAAATTTTGGCATTTTGACTTTTCGGCCTTTGCCGATTTAGACTACAGAAAGGTGTTCATTTACACACCTGTTTTGCGACGACTGTTAATGAGATCTCCCACGGTAACCTACAATCGGCACTACAGTCTTTAGATTACAAATCATCAATAACCAATCTTAAAAGCTCCTTACCACATTCGGCCATAATAGGGTGTTCCTAGCCACTTACCCTTGCCGATCTTGTCAACTAGATCTAGATCTACCAGTCGCTCCAATGATCCAAGCCTTCGATCGGTAACCTTTAGTTCATACTAGCACATAATAATCCAATTAGTAAGGCCCATAGAGCCTCTAACCCCAATCGATAGTCACTTACCCAAGGGGTTTTTGGCTTTTCCTTAAATCCCGAAATAATGAATAGAAACGAGAGATCCTAGTACTTATCGAAGATCCACCGGACAAGAGTGCCTCCAACCCTTTCCTATCTTAGATCTAGTATAGATGTAGCCTCTAACCACAAGTAGAGAAAGACTCTAAGAGATCTAAGGGTTCGGTTACCAAATCCCTACGAATATGGTGATTTTGGCTTTTGATGGATGAAGAAGAAGATGATTGGAAACTATAGATTGAAAAGGTGTCGTCGATAGAGACTAGGGCTTTGGAGAGTGTGAAATTCAGCCAAAAGGGAAGAAGAAGAAAGGAGGATTCAGCTATGGACAAATCGGCACAAGAGCAAACTTTCAGGATTTCGGCTTTTAGTAGTAGTCGATTGGCTTGAGAAGAAAAGAATGGCAGATTCGGTTTTGAAGAAAAAGAAGAGAAGAGATGAGTAGAGAGAAGAGGTTGTTTTGGTTAAACAAGAAAAGAAGAAAAGAAAAGAATGAAAGAAGGAAGGAGAAGAGAAAAGAGCTTATCCCTATACCTAAACGACAGCCAAGAAAAGAAGAGCCAAAACAAACCCTAAGAGACCCCAAAGCTATTCGACTAGTACCTAAACACTCCCTAGCCGATTGTGTCCCAAAACCCTAAGCCAAAACTGATATGTTCCCACAAAAATCCCTTGTTTGGTCACCACAAACTCCCATTCAAAATTTCTATTATTTCTCTCCCTAATATATCTAATCTAATTCCATGGACCACTCAAACTCCCTTCAGTAGAGTTCCACTTGAGTTCCATCACATGCCCAGCATATGCATAAAAATAAAAACACCACCGCTTACCATGCAACTAGAACCTTGGCCTAGCACTCAGTCCACATGCCACTTTTTAGGCATTTAAGTGGTGCCACATTGCCACTTTACCAAGGGCCTCTTTGTGTCTTATTTTACTAACTTTTTCTTAAAGGCCCACTTAACCAAGTCCCCTTCACTTTAAATCCAAAATTTGATATCTTTGCCAGGTTTTTATCTTAGGCTTGGGCCTTCTAAAGACCCCCTAACACACTTACCTACAAATTTAATAACCAAAACACAAAAATTTCAAGATTTCACAACAATCCCAAAAATCAAGGCATTACACTATTCATAAGGCTAATTCACTCTATGAGATTGGACATTTTTCAAGCCTTCAAAGATCCTTATGGGTGACTATTCATATGGCTAATTGACTCTTCAAGTTTGGACCTTTTTTAAGCCTTCAAAGATCATCATGGTGGTTGTTCAAATGGTCCAAGACTGTCTTTAAATCTGTTCAGTTTTAAAGTACTCAAAGCTAGTTATAGAGCCAATTAAAGAGATGAATGCACAAGTTTTTTGACATTCAGTTTAAAGGAGATGAAGTGACACCAAACAGCACATTAAGGGTTCATTAAATCATCAATAAAGTGAAGAAAGATGCCTTTTCATCTACACCAGAATCAAGTGAAGAGACATAACTGTTGGCTTCCCTACATATGTTTAAAATGAAATTAATGCTTGTAATAACCTTAGTTAATTGCTGAAGATGAAAGGTCTCACATAGGCATTTGAATAGTCACAATGCTACCTATAAATAATTTGTGAAAAAAGCCTTTGTTAGCTAATAAATGTTAAATGAAAATTTTTTTTAAGTTATTGTGAGAATTCTATCTTATTGTTCTTGAAAGAACTAACTTAGACTTATCAAGGTACTCCTTATGGCGTCAAACCTTTTTCTTTTGAACTTATCACTTCCTTTCTTTCTTGTTCTGAAGTGTGGCGTTCTAACATACTGCTAGTTCCTATTTTGCTAAATAGTGGGTCACAGTTTACGTCTTCTTCTTCAAAGACTTGTTTGTTATTTCACTTTTTAGAAATTGGGTCACGATCTCTCATTTTGTTGGTTAATTTCTAAGTGTTTGATTCGTACAAGTCATCCATCCAACCTACTTTTACTCATTTTCATCTACCAAGTTTCCATTATTCATAATTTCACCTTGAATGCTAAGTTGAGACGATACAGAATTAGATGATCAGGAAAACTAGCGTATTGTAATCGAACTCATGATTACGAGCATGCATCATCATTTTTATGTTTTGTGATTTGGGTGAGAGGCCCTAGGGCAGGTTCTAAGAGATAAGGGAATGTCGACTTAAGCTCCATTCAATGGGATATGTTGGTGCATTTGGAGAGTGCTTAGCTTTATGCTATACTTATGAGACATGTTAAGACTTTTTGAGTCAAAGTAAGGAGTTATAAGGAGATTAGCTTATCCAAAAGAAAAGTACATGGGAATAAGATTGTGTTTTCTAAAATATTATGTTTTACTTTTTTAAGCTAACTGATAGTGAATAACTGCAAACTAGACTTCACGTAAGTTTGGTGAACCCAGTTCGTAATTTAGTGACCTTGCCAAAGCTTTTATTTAACTTATATTTTGTGCCTGCTTTGTGGTTTTCTTTCCTGTATATTCTTTGAGTTCTTAAGAGCTCACACACACCTTTCTAAACAATGCACATAGTTAGATTGCACGGTATGTAACGGCGAGGTGAATGATCTAGGTGAAGAATAAACACTGAAAAGGTAGTATAAACGAACTCTGGACATAAGGGTAATGTAGGATTCATCTTAGACTTATAGATATATTTTTATCGGTCAATTTCACTGATTGCTCTAGGGCTTAGTTTTTCTTAATGTAACACCCCTAACCCATCTCCGTCACTGGATTAGGATTATGGAGCATTATTATACCAATCAGAACAATTAAATTCAAATGTATCAATAATGTTATTTAATATGAATTACTTAAAACTCATTACAAACAT
Organism: Gossypium stocksii; assembly: GCA_020496765.1. Lineage (NCBI taxonomy): Eukaryota > Viridiplantae > Streptophyta > Magnoliopsida > Malvales > Malvaceae > Gossypium > Gossypium stocksii. The sequence continues at coordinate 58,942,991 of CM035624.1, read as the reverse complement.
AACAAACATACATATTTGAACTTAAATCGAGCCTTCGTGGCCCTAAGAATAGTTCAGGATAAATATGGGACTAATTTAAAACAATGTAAAAAAATTGGGAAAAAGTTAAAAATTTTGAAATAGAGGTCACACGGCCATGTGACATAGCCCAGACCGTGTGGTATTCGAACAATAGGATAGATAACTGTATCCCAGCCTTTGTCTTAAACTGTGTAACTCACTGACTTGGGTCCCACGACCGTGTCGTAGGCCATGTGCTGGCCCACGTAACTCACTGACTTGATTCACACGACGTTCGTTTCTTAATTCTTTAACTTCCTAAGCTACAATTCTAATTGGTTCCTCACTATATGACATATATGGCTGAATTTTTACATCAACAGGCAAAATCATGTGTGAAGGGTCGGATCGATACTGCTATAACATCGATAGATGAAACAAGTTGTGAACTTTCTCTAATTCAGATGACACGGCTAAATGGTAAGGTACTGGCCCAATTCTATCAATGAAGTCATATGACCCGATGAATCATGGACTAAGCTTCCTTTTTCGACCAAAACGAAGAATTTTTCTCCAAGACGATACTTTTAAGTACAATTTGTCACAAATTTGAAATTCAATGTATTTTCTCTTTAAATCAAAATATGATTTCTGACGATCAGAAGTAGCTTTTAAATTGTCTCGTATCACTCTAACTTTTTCTTCAGTTTCCCGAATCAAAAAAACACCAAAGAGCTTTTTCTCACTCAATTCAGTCTAGTATAATGGAGTTCAACATTTTTGACCATACATGACTTCAAATAGCACCATTTTAATACTCGTCTGATAACTATTATTAAATGCAAACTCAACCCACGAAAGAAATTTCTCCTAGCTACCCTTAAACTCTAAAATGCAACAATAAGCATGTCCTCGAGTGTTTAAATCACTCGTTCAAACTGACCATTGGTCTGTGGATGGAATGTTGTACTAATATGTAGTTGAGTACCCAAAGCTTCGTGCAACTTAGTCCAAAATCTAGAAGTAAATTGTGGATCTCTATTGAAAATAATAAACATTGGCACACCATGCAGTATAACAATCTCAGAAACATATAATTCTACCAGCTTTTCTAGTGAATAATCCATATGTATTGGAATAAAATGTGCAGATTTAATCAAATGATCAACAATAACCCAAATAACATCTTTCTTCTATGGAGACAAGGGTAACCTTGATACAAAATCCATAATAACCAGTTCATATTTCCATTCTAGAATCATAACAGGCTGTAACAATCTAGAAGGTACTTGATGCTCGGCTTTAACTTGCTGACAAATGAAACATTTAAATTGTAACACCCCTTACTCGTATTTGATGCCAGAATAGGTTACGAGGCATTACCAGACTTATCACACGAACAAACATTCTTTATTAGGTTACAAATTTGCGTCTAAATTAAAAACTATTTGCAATTAATCATAAAGTTCCTAATACGAGCCTATGAAGCCCAAAACATGCATTGAAGGTGATTAGGGAACAATGAACTTTAGAAATTTTAACAACACTTAGAAAATTTTTCCACAAAACAAGGGTCACATGCCTATGTGGTTTGGGACACGCTTGTGTTAGCAGGCCGTGTGGTCACACACGCCCGTGTCCCTACCCCGTGTAACTTTTTGACTTGTAACACATGACCAAATTGAGTTCAAGTGGCTAGGGCACATGCACGTGTTTGAGGCTGTGCCATCCACATGGCTAAGACACATGTTCGTATCTCTATCCATGTGCTCAATTCTGAGCATTTTGTTTCTCAAAATCATGGTGTAGGGGACACACGACCAGAACACATGCCTGTGGAGTAAGCCGTGTGTTACACATGGCCTAGACACATGCCCATGTGTCTACCCATGTAGACAAAAATAAGGCTATTTAGCAAGCCATTTTGCCACCCTCGTTTGCCCACATCTACACAACATCACATGGCACAAATCCAAGGATATAAAAGCAACCCAACAGTCACAACCAATACAATATCATGTGATTCTCATACCATTATTAATCATGCCTAGAACATAAACCTTTCCACATCAATTTATGCAAACTTCCACATTCACAAATGACGTTAATATAAATATACTCCTAACTGACATTAATCACTTCTATGACTATATACAAAATGAATCACGAACTATTATAAGCCAACACATATGGCCATAAGATCGAGTCTTTATACATGCCATAAACTCTAAATACTTGAATTCATCAGTACCCAAAATGATAGCTTGGTAGTGTGATAGGATCTCCAGCGATCGCCAACCCGAGCTAACTTGACAACATTATAAAACATGGGAAGGAAGGGGAGTAAGCTATATAGCTTAGTAAGTTCATATGCAAATAATAAGCATCTTACCAATCATTTACCAAAATCAACAATATAAACACAAGATAATAAAATTGCTATAAAACTCATAGTTATAACTTATTCAGTCACATTGTTTGCTCTATCAATTTGCAACATAATTTAACATGTCTTGACATTAGATTATCAAATGTAATCTCTCCATTATAATAGGTTATCACAATCATCCAATCATTTCCAACCTTATGATAAACATGCACATTATTTATGAGTATTCACTTTTCAAAAAATATATTTTAACATCTTTCAATTGTTTAAAACACATATTTTCCCATAATAATTTTGATAGGAAATTGTAACGCCCCCAATTTTGGGCCTAGAAGAAGTAAGTCATGAGCATGGGAACTGCTAGGAGACTGCACATAAATTTTTTTAGTTGTGCAAGATAGTGATAGAAGTGAATGTCTGCTTCAATGATTAAGTGATTTAAGAGTGTTTAGAAGTGTCTGAGAAGCCCTAGGTTCAAGCTGTGGCTTGGGTAAAAATTTTGTTTTTATTGAGTAAACCCCTAGCGTTGGGCCAATAGGCTTATAATTAAATATGGGAAAACCATGACACAAAAAGAGTCTATGGTATAGTGGTAGGTGGCGTGTTATCTAGGCCAAAGGGTAGAGGTTCGAATCTTGGGGAAAATAGTGGGATGTTTTATTTTGCCGCTTGTGCATGCCAGTTTGGAGTTTGACTGAAATATTGCTGAAGGGAGTTTGAATTGGTCATGAAGGGATTTGAATGGAGTGGTTGAGAGGAAGTGGATGGCATAGAGAAAATATAGGAGGAATGTAACACCCCAAACTCGGCCCAGATGTTATGGCCGTATTTGGTAGTGTCACATTGAAGTGTTTTGAAATCATTTTCACTATAACAAGATTTGTTGTAAAAACCCCTTGTTCTTTAAGGTTTGAAGAAAACATCATTCCGTTACCCTTGATTAATCAGATTATGAAAGTAGTTTACTTTGGAAAAACATAATGATTGCGGAAGCTTTGTTTGAATTCTCGTTTGTTGTGAAAATGTTATTTTTGGAAAATAGATATCATTTTGTAAAACGCGCCCTAGAGCTAATAGATTTTAAATGAAACAGATAAACCTAATATTTAATAAAAATTAAATAATGGCCTTATTACAAACCCAAAATGAATACCATAATTAAAGTAAATGAAAATCGAAAGCAATGTAAAAGCAAAGTGTGGCCTCCTCCAAGTCCCATGTAGCACCGAACCGCCTATGCCTCAGAATTACCTGTACAGTAAAATAAAAAGGTGAGTATACGAATACTCAGTGTGTAACCCCGACAATAACAATATAACAAAATCAGTCTGGGCTAGAGCCCGTTACAGTAGCATATCACAATCAGTGGGCCTGAGCCCATTACAATAACAGTATAGCATGCAATCAGAATCCTACCCAACCATCCTCTTCACTCCATCTTTGTCCAACCCATCACTCCATGTGGGGATATAATTAACCCACCTAACCCTACACTCCATAGTGTAGTACCGATGTGGCACTATCAATAAAAATGCAGCAGGGCTGCCAGAATAGTACACTTCCTCCATAATCATATAGCCAAACCCGATGCAATGCAACTTACTCAGTGACATGTTATGTCATATTAAAGAATATCCACACATAAATATATATATAACAGAGCATGCTTAATCATTCAAACATCATTTAGGTTCAAAAAAGGACATTTTATCTACGAGGGGTATTTTGGTCATTTCGCCCTTAGGGGCATTTCTGTCATTTATCAGTGTGGGCCTAAGTACTCTAAGGCCCTTCACGCAAGCCCAGGTCGCCTAGCGACACATGCGATCATATTAGTACAGAAACTCGTCTATGGGCCTAGGCCCATTAAGTCGACCCATGTGGGCCCACATAGTCATGTGGCCCACCGAGCCCAGATTTGGCCTAAGCTAAGAGCGTACAATAACCGAATTGATAATACACATCTATTTACAAATTTTCACCCATGCGAGCCCACGGGCCTGTTGGGCCCACTTGGCCCTTTCCGGCCCAACACCTCTGAAATCAGTCATGGTGATCGTTTTGCGACGTAGACCCATACTCCACAGGCTCGATCGATCACATGCACGTTTGCACGCCCAAGTGGCCAAAAGCCCATCCTTCATCTTTTCAGCAATCGGCAGTTTGACATTTGCAATTATAATCTAACAGTGTGAAAAATACACACCTTCGGCTTTTAGCCGATTGACAATCAAAGTAGTGTATACGGTTACACACCTTATCATGTAGAGTACTGAATAATCTTGAGCCCCGCCACCTAAATTAAACATAACACACAGTTAAACAACTTATCTAAAGATTTAAGGAAATGCTAATCTAAACACTTAGCCAAAGTATTTGCTATCACTTGCCTTTACTAGGGTGATCAACTGCATTTGCCCAGTCAAACCGTAGTTCCACGCAGTCACCCTTCTGCATCCCGGCAGAAAGTCCCTAACTACCGACACTCTACGCTGCTTGAACTTGGGAGTAGAAACTGTAAGTGCACTTCCAGATGATACTTTTCCACAACCTCCCTCAGTCCGATTATCACTTGCCTCCATGATATATATTCCAAAAGCCATAGTCCTTATTTAGCCACTACCAAAAGGCAACATTCAACATTTAATGCTTTCAAAAATCGAGCACTTAAAATTACCATAAGGGTACGCGTAATCTTTCAAATAACATAATCAACATTTGCGATTAAGGTACTTACCCAAATCTAAAGAACATTCACAGTGGAAAGGTTCGAGTCTCGGCCGCTTGATCAATATCAAAATCGAGAATTGAAAAGGAGAAGGGTACAATTGGTTCAAAAAGGAGCAGAAGAGAAAAATTAAATACAACCAATATTAGTACTTGGTCTGTAACACCCCAAACTTGGCCCAGACGTTATGGCCGTATTTGGCGTGTCACATTGAAGTGTTTTTAGAAAACCGTGTTTTCATTGAAAACCCTTCTTACAAGTTTTAAAGAAATCATTATTCTATCTATCTTCGATTAATCAGGTTATAAAAGTAGTTGACTTTGGAAAAACATGATGATCACGGAAGCTTTGTTTGAATTCTCGTTTGTTGTAAAAACGTGGTTTTTGAAAAGCAGATATCATTTTTGTAAAACGCGCCCTAAAGCTAACAAATTTTAAATGAAACAGATAAACCCAATATTTAAGAAATATTAAATAGCGGCCTTATTACAAACCTAAAATAAAAACTATAATTAAAGTAAATGAAAATCGAAACAATATAAAAGCAAAGTGTGGCCGTCTCCAAGTCCACGTAGCACCGAATCGCCTATGCCTCGGTATTACCTGTACAGTAACAGTATAGCATGCAATCAGAGTCCTACCCAACCATTCAATACACTCCATCTCCGTCTAACCCATCACTCCATGTGGGGATATAATCAACCCACCCAAACCTACAATCCACAGTATAGTACCGATGTGGCACTCTCGATAAAATGCAGCAGTGCTACCAGAATATTAGGCTATAAGCCACTGAATAATGTAGCGAAGCTGCCAAAACAGTACACTTCCTCCATAAAAATATACCCCATCCCCCATGCAATGCAACATATTAAATGACATGCTAACATGATACAGATAACTCATACAAAGCATTTGATATTATACATATTTAATCAGAAAACATATAGAGTCAAAACAGTCGTCTTACCCCTAGAGGGTATTTTGGTCATTTTACCCCTTAGGGGCATTTTAGTCATTTATCAGTACGGTCCTACGTATGTGAAGGCCCATCAGTAGGCCCAAGGTCGTCTAGCAACACATGCAACCAAACAGTCCAGAGATTCAAATTCGGCCAAAAGCCCTTCCATTGGGCCCATTTGGCCCGTTTCAACCCAACTCATGAAATTACAGATGAAAATGATTTTCTGATGTAGGACCACAATCAATGGCCTCAATCAATCACATGAGCGTTCACGCGACCATGTGGCCAACATTCGATTCGTCGGCTTTTCGACATTTGCCATTTTGGCATTTCGCCTTGAATCTAATAGTGCGATAAACACACACCTGAAATGAGATAGTCGCCCACTGTTTCCAACAACTATGCACCTATAGTCACCATAATCTCTTTGTTAGTCAACTACCATAATTGAATCCAAAATCATGGTATAGGTTATAATTAAGTCAACCTAACATCACTTACCAACAAGGAAAAAAATGATCACTTACAAGAGACAGATATTCGACCCCTTTCTCCCTTAACCAGATCAACCCCTAATCATACAATCAAAATACGATGCCATAAGACTCTCGCTTAGAAGAAAACAATTAATCACATAAAGGTACACGAAAACTTCCAAATAGCGTAATCAACACTTATGATTAAGAAACTTACCCAAGACTAAAAACGTCCACAATGAAAAGGAATTCGAGTCTCGGTCTTACCACCAAAGACTTAGATTTGGCCTACACAAAAGAAGAGTGAAAAAAAAGAAAAAGGCAATAACAAGGTTCAGCCAAAGCCAATGTTTCGACAAGTAAAGAATACCCACTAGCCCTATGAAATGCCAGAGTTCTTATAGATTGTTCAATAACGAAAATGAGAAACGAAAGGGAAAAAGGTACAATAGGTTCAAAAAGAATGAGAAGGAAAAACTAAATTGAATATAGTAAATTTGGCTACCGCTGTAAGAACAAGAAGATGAAATGAAGAAAAAGAAGAATCAGTCTAGAGGGGAAAACAATTGGGAGAGGAGGAAAGAAATTGGTCAAAAGAGATGAAAGATGGACTATGATAGGATGTTCGGCAAAATGAAGAAAAAATATGGTCAGAAATGAGTGGAGAAAGTCGATAGAGACCAAGACCAATGGTGTATTTGGTGTTGCCAAATCCAAAAGAGAAGAGAAGGTGCAAGAGGGGAGAAGAAAAATAAAACCGGCACACAAGACTGGTGCCTTTCGGTCAATGCTAAGAAAACAAAAGGAAAGCAATCCCCTACCATCAAAAATGCCTAAAATCCTAGCCTAATCTATTTAATTTGGCAACAAAATCACAATGACCGAAGGGACAAACAAAGTCCCACATTCGGTCAAAACCTGCCATATTCAATCCTTTTAATAGCAGCATAATTTCGGCCAGCTTTCAGTCCAAATTCACTGCTTGACCATCGCTTGACCAAATCAGCTATTACCAAACTCGACCAGCCTCACACCTTCCTTGCACGAGCAGCAAAAAATAACCTCTTTTACGCAGGATGAAGCTCGAACTCCAGCCCTCCAAGTTCTCTATCACGCTGCTGGCCACTGCACCGCAACTACTCTTACACTATAATATGGTCACAACAGATTATAACACTTACCTGCTGAAGCCACGGTTATGAAAGGATTAAAATGAAAATTTTGCCTGTCATGGGTTTCGAACCTGCTCTCTTCCAAATGCCCAACACGCCGTTTGCCAGTCTTCCACAGTTTCTTTTTGTGTCACAAATCACTCCAAAATAACTATAAGATTTACACGCATACTACCATGCCCTTATATGCGAAAATAAAAGAATTATGCTAAGGCCGGGACTTGAACCTTAGACCATTCCTTGCTTCCAACACTCCTAGTCACCAGACCACCTACTTCTATACGTCAAGCTTTAACCAAAAATATTTATAAGTCTTTCTTTATGACGCCAATTTCCACATAATGAGAAAACTAAAATTTTTCTTAAAGTCCCTTTTTGAACCCAGGACTTCTCAGACATCCCCACGCACTCTAAATCGCTAAACCAACAAACCAAACATGAAATTGCAAAATTTTTCTTGACCACAAAAATATGAATTTCTCTGATACACGAAGCCCATTTCTCCTAAGCCCAAAATTTGAGGCGTTACATGGTCCAATACCTGAAACAACATACATCTTATTAGACCGCATCACTTAAGAAAACATGCCTTACAGTCCCAATACATACCTATGGAGCATTCGCCCAACAACACTTACCCATGATTTGATTGATAAACCACTAGCAAGATTCGGTAAGTACAAAATTGTTAAAAGATATACTCTCAATCGGTCCTTCCCCCAAAAGAAGGATAGACAAATAGATATTAATAATATGGCCAAGGAAGTTTGGCAAAAACTGAAGGATAACAAGAAAGCAATATAGCCTTACCATTTAACCAAAAGGGTATTGGGATTAGACAATCAAGAAGATTCGGCTAGCACTAAAGTGTAATAAGTTTGAGAGGAACGAACAAAAGATAAAGAGTAGTCAAGGAATAGTGGCTCGACTATAGGGTAGAGGTAGGAATTAATGGATTCACCCAAAGTTCAACTAAATCAATAAAAGAAAAGACAAAGGTTGAGAAGGATGGATGGTCAATAAGAGAAAAGCATTTGGCAAGGCACCAACACAAAAGAAAGGTAAAGAAGGGTATTTTATGTGTTATTAACTTCCGAGGTAGCTGGGAAGATTACTTGCCCTTAGCAAAATTTGCGTATAACAACAGTTACCAGGCGAGTATTCAGATGGCACCATATGAGGTGTTGTATGGTCGCAGGTGTCATACGCCTACCTGTTGGACGAAATTAGGGGAACATCAGGTTCTTGGGCCAAAGTTTGTGGTAGATACTGAGAATAAAATTAAGTTGATTAGGGATCAGTTAAATGAGGTATCAGATAAGCAAAAGTCTTATGCCGACTTGAAGCGTAAGGAGATTGAGTACTTTATGGGGGATTAGGTTTTCCTGAAGGTCTCTTCCTGGAAGAAGATTTTAAGATTTGGAAAGAAAGGCAAGTTGAGCCCTCGATTTATTGGGCCCTATCGAGTTTTGAAACGGGTGGGTCCGATGGCATATCAGTTGGAGCTGCCTCCTGAGTTGGACCGGATTCACGACATGTTCCATGTCTCTATGTTTAAGTGGTATCATTCTGACCCCTCGCATACTGTGTCGATTGAGGAAATTGAAGTTAAACCAAATCTAACTTTTGAGGAAGAACCGGTATGAATTTTGGAGTGTGATGTCAAGGTGTTAAGGAAGAAATCGGTTCCTTTGGTAAAGTTGCTTTGGCATAATCACGGCGGGGAAGAAGCTACATGGGAGCCAGGGAAGGCGATGCGTCAACAATACCCTTACCTGTTTGGATCAGGTAAAATTTCGAGGCTGAAATTTCTTTAAAGGGGTAGGGTTGTAATGCCCTAAATTTTAGGGTTTTGAGATTTTTGCTTGAATTGATATATGCATGCTTGAGTATGTTTAATTGATGTTTTGAGTGTGTCTATGGGGCCTTTGGAAGGCTTAGGTTTAGGCCAACCCTTGACAAAATGTTTAATTTTAGTCGTAAGGGAATCTGGACGTTGGAGGGTAAGACTTAAAAACTAATGGTGTGGTTTCTTAGAACAAAAAGCCCTGTGTTGGAGTGGCAAGGAGCGCCACCTGTGGGGCTTGACGTGGTGTGAATTAGTAGGTGGGAAAGCGAGGTTTGAGTCTGCTTGTAAGTAGAGAGCTATTATTTTGTTAGCTGGAATCAGCAAGTGATGGTAGTAAAGGTAAACTCTTCAGGTTGGTGGAGAGATAAGGATAACTTGATATTGAAAGTTTGCGCTAATATCCATGAAGAAAATCTAGGAGATTTTTGAGAAATTAGGTGTGGAGGAAGAGTTGCCCAAATGTGGGAACATTGAGGTTGCAAATTCGGCTAAGGACTCTTGGTAATAGCATTTTTGGCAATTGGGAGAGTTGGGGGCCGATTTCTTCTTTTGGGTATTCAGGATTTCACGTTTTTGGTCATTTTTGTATTAGTTTCTTTAGTGCCGATTAGGTATAGTTCTTTTGGGGATTCCATTCATTTTTTTTCTTTTGATCAAAGAGTCGTAATCATTATTGCTCTTAATCTCTTATTGGCTGAATCCTACCACATCCAAATCTCCAAGGTAGCCGAATCTCATTGAAACCGAAGCTAGTCTTTTCTCTTCTTTTGCTTGGTTCGAGTTTCTTCTTTTCTTCTTTCAGTTCTCTCTGGCCAAATCATTTACCCTTTTTCTCCTATTTTTCTTCTCTCTACTTGTTCATGCGTTTGGATCTAAGCCAAATCCTCCCCATCTTTTCTCTAAAAGCTGAACCCCTCAAGTCTTCTTTCTCTCTGTCGCTATCTCCTCTCTTTCTGGCCGAATTCTGCTTTCTTAACTTCTTCTTTTCTCTTCAAAACCTTTTGTTCATTCCTTGTTTTAACTACTTTCGAATCGATTTCTGTGCCTATCTAGTGAAACTGAACCCTACTCTTCACTCTTCAAACATTTTCTTTGAGCCGAATACCACTTTATTTCAATAAACAGACCCCTAAACTGATTACCCCTTCTTCAATCGGTTACTACTTTTGTTTTGTCTACATAGCCAAATATTTAGATCTTTCCTTCCTCATTGTATTTCAATTGGATCTACAAGAGTACTGAGTTCGGGCTAGTGAATGACTGTTTCTAGATTCTAACAAATCGATCAAATAGATTCTTGGGTAAGTATTTCTCGTTATAGATTTCGTCTTTTGATTAGGGCTTTCCTCTTTAATAAAGGCTCGGTTTAGGAGCTTAGTACTCCTTTAACCCTTATTTATTGGCTGAATTTACCCATAATCATAGGTGCCTAGATTTGTCGTCGTTCAATCAAGTTTTGAGGGTACACGTTAATCACAAGTGACAGTAGATAAGCGGAATGGTGGTAACTAACAGTTGAATAAACTCTTAAGTATAGATTCACTAAGTTTTGGTTAAGTTATTAATGGTTGTTGTTATGACAATAGGTTGAGAGCGTGCCGACTGTGGGAATCGCAAAAACAGGAGTGTAACGACACCCTCTAATAGCATAGATCGACAAAAGCTGAAAAGTCGAAATGCCAAAATGTCGACATTTCGAAATCTTGCGGGCGTGCGAACACTCGTGGGCTGATCCGAACCCTCAAATCGTGGGCGTAAGATGGTAAGAGCCATTGTGTGTGATCTCGTGCACTCAGGCTGTTCTGGGCCTTGACGGGCCGAAATGGGCCCAATGGGCCTACTGGCCCATATGGATAAAGTTATGCGGTAAGTTATATCTGGCTCGTTAGATTTTAAAAATTGTGATATCAAGCATTAGTTTAGACTGAGCGGGCTACACAAGTGTGTGGGCCTACCTATGCCTATTAGGGGTTTTGGGTCCGAATACACTATGTAACTATATGGGCTTTCTTAGTTGCTCGAAGCGACGTTAGACCTACTAGAAGGTCGTATTAGGTAATGAGACACTGAGACTTAGTGAAATGACCAAAATACCCCTAAAGGGTAAAATTACCATTTTACCTCTAGCTGCCAAATGATTGTTATACCCCTAATAGTAGACTGTCTAATTTATTTATGTGGTATCTGTATCTATTAGTCTGTATGCATGTATGTGGTAATATTAGGCTGCATGGGGTTGGGTTTGGAGTTGGATGAAGTTCTTTATAGTGGCTCTGCCACGTATTCTGTTTAGTGGCTTCGCCATGTAATTTTGTTCTGATGGCTCTACCACGATAACTGATTTTCGCAGCATGGCTTCGAACTGGTGTGTGGGCTGGGTGGGTTGAGTTATTCCCTATATGGTGTGATGGGCTGGTACGGGTGGTGCGATGACTGGACTTGGTTGGTTTTTGCATATTGTTCTGTTTTGTATCTGTAATGGGCCCAAGGTCCACTCTGTTTCTGAATAGGGCGAAGGCCCAGATTAATCTGTATTTGAATAAGGCTTTAGCACAGTCTGTTCTGTATGTCTGATCTCTGATATTGGTTGGGAAATTTACGCACTGAGTTTATCAAAATTCACCATTTTATTTTCACCTGTGCAGGTAACCCCCAACCATAGAGGATTTGGAGCTGCGAGGGACTCGGGCTGGCCACATGATTTTGGGTTCTGGAATATGCTTTACTTTATTTTAATCGTTATTTTAATTTCGGAATGATTTTGTAATAAGGCCACTGTAGGTTTTTATTTTGGTTCCACTATTAATTTGCTTAAACCAGTAGACTAGAGTACTCGGGTTTTCAAAATTGATATCAAATGTTTTTGAACCAACCTTGCATAATGATTGGATGATATAATAATAAACAAGAAATGGGATTTGGTTTAAATATTACAAGTTAATGAAAATAGTTTTAAATCTGACTTTACTCAAAACCTACCATTTACTAGACATGGATTTACAGTAGATAACATAGTGATTTGTCAAAGAAATCGGTTATGAATAAATCGTCATTGTGTCACACCAGAACTGGCCATAACGTCTGGGCTAGGTTTCGAGTGTTACAATTCCCTTCATGTAGCTCCAACCTGGACAAGTGTTTTGCTTGTAACACCCCTCATTCGTATCCGTAGCCAGACTAGGGTTAAAAGGCATTATCGGACATTTCATAACATATTACAAACATATCACATACAGAGCTTATACATAAACAAATCACATTCAATCATATTCACAATGTCCCTTAAATAGGTCTACGAGACCTTAAACTTGCTTTGGAGAAGGTTTAGGACTAAACCGATCTCGTCTAAAATTTTTTGAAGCTTAACAGTTTTTCTAAATTACAGAGGTCACACGCCTGTGTGAACAGGCTGTGTGCCTTACACGGCATTAGACATGCCTATATGTCTAGGCTGTTGCAAAATAGGGCATTATTGACTTATCTACACAGCCATAAGACACGCCCGTGTGCCAGGCTGCGTGAAAATTAGGGAGGTTACTGACTTGCTCATATGGCCAGTCACACGCCCTTGTGTCCAGCCTATGTTGCTATTCGAAATGGCCTCACATGCCCGTGTCTAGGCCGTGTGCTCGGTGGTGTCAAACCTGTAGAGTATACTGACTTGGCCACACGACCTGCCACACACTCGTGTGTGAGGTCGTGTAGATCTCCTAGGCTCAACTCAAATTGGCCTTCGAGCAACATGGCAGAGACACACGCCCGTGTCCTTGTCTGTGTGGGCAAAAATAGGCCATTTATAAGGCCAACATGCCAGCCAAAAAGGGTCATCCCTACAAGCATCAAAACAAGACTTAATTGACACAACAATTCAGCCAAATTATCACCAATTCATGCACATTTTATGCCAAAATATCATCGTCCATTTTCCAAACACATTTTCCAACTTATGGCATACCAAAATCATGGTTCAAATCATATTCACTAAACATATGAACAATCAAAAGACTTCACATCTATTCAACTAAAAAATCATCCACTATAATCATGCCAATTTCACATCTTAATTCTATATCAAACTTACCATAATATACATATCATCACAAGCTTACCAAATACCAAATCACAAAACTCACAACTTCAACATTTAGCATAAATAAACATATACCAAAACTCATACACAAACTCATATCATATACTTAATCCTCATCCATTATTTCCATTCTTTACAAGCCAACTCACATGGCTATTTTCATAATTCAAAACATACAATATCATTACTAGCCCATACATGTCATATACCACATATACAAACTTCAAAAGTATCGAAATAGCGATCAATAGTGTGACGACATTTCTCGACAATCCTCGAGCTCGTGCTAGCTTCGATTATCTATAAAATAATGGAAAAACACACAAAGTAAGCTTTCAAAAAGCTTAGTAAGCCATATACAAATAAAATCATATGAACATTCATAATGTCAATGCACCAAAGCTAAATAACCTGTAACCAACACATATACTACCTTTTGACATGAAATTTATATCAATACTTTCCAAGTTCAAACTCACCTTTCCTTATTGATTTTCACTTGTGACAGCCCTATTCTGACCCTAATTAGAATTGTGGTTTCGGAACCACAAAACCTAGTCAGAAAATTTATTTAATGCTATAACTTGTGTGTTTTATATGTGAATTAGTATATGCCAAAATTTGGTATAGAAATTTGATCTTCTAAGTGGTTAAATAATTAAAGAGGGCTTAATTGTTAAACTTTGAAAATGTGGTAGGTAAATTTCAAAGTGATCGAATAGTGTGGATTACCAATGTAGTGGACTTGCATGTCAATTGGACAACTTTTACTTTAGTGGACGGCAATGATGATGCATGATTGGCATTATATGAATTTTATATTAGTGAAATAATTTTAATGGTTTTATATTTAGAAAAAATGAATTAAATAAGTAAAAAGGGTGATAAAATCAAAGTTGGTCATCTTTCTCTTCCATTGCCGAAACTAAAGCAAGGAAATAAAGAATTTTAAGTTAAGGCATTCGGTCATCTTAGGCTTTGATTAAGGTATGTGATTCTTGTTAATTTCTTTTGAAATTATGAAATTGAGTTGGTTTTAAAGCCCTTGCCATGACCCATGTATAAATTTTTGAGTTTTTGATGAAGCTTGCATTTGGTCATGTTGGAAATGTGATGAATTTTGGGTGTTTTATGTTTTAAAATGAGAATGGTAGAAAGATGAGTAGGAAGCTAGTTAAATTGATATGTATAAGCCCTTGTGATACATGGAAATTCTACTAGAGTGGTATGTGAGTAAATTGCATTTGGCTATGTAGCATTGTACTAAAATTTTTGAATGTTTGATATTTCAAATTGAAAATGGATATTAGATGAGTCTTAAGACTTGTTAAATAGTGAAAAGAACATGAGCTTAATGCTCAAGTAGCATTCGGCCATGGAGTAAGTTATATTGGTTAAAATAAGTTTCTTCGATAGTGAATTATGTGTTAAAAGAGGAATTTAAGTCGTGTATATGAGATTAGATTGAATACAAGGGGCTATGTTAGCTAATTGAGGGATTCAGCTAGAGTATTATATTGAATAATAATTTGAACAATGGTTTTAATTGATATTGGTTACTCGGCTTTGGAGGTTAAATTGTGAAACCTCATGCTAGTTAATAGAAGTGAATGCAATTTGTTAAATTGTCTCACCAAATGGTCAAATGTGGTATAATGAAAAGGAATAATTGATTTGTTTGCACTTTAAAAATGAATTGAATTGAGGATTGTCGAATGTGTTTATGGGTGTGTATAAATAAGCTTATTGGTAAATGAAACAAATTTGGCATAAGGAAATCTTGCATAAGTTCTTGTAGCTAAATTTTATAATGTGAAGTTCTAATAGATTTGAGAAAGTGAATGTATAAATGTCTAAATTGATATTCGGCTATGGCAATTAGCTTGGGAAATTTCATGCTAGTTAATGGAAGCTAAGGTCTAATGTGTTAAATTAGTTATTCCTATAATGGCATGATGATATTTGGTGGAGAATAATTTTTCTATGATCTATTTGTGGGTGCCGAATATGACTTGTAATTTAGTGAATGAGGTTTGTTATGTTTTAAATGTAAATTTGTTGTATGAGATTAATAATAAGTTAGATGATATTAAAGATAGTGAAATGTGACTAGTAAAGCCTAATTTAGTTTTCTTGTTATAATCGGCCAAAGGCATAAAAAATTAAGTTAATGAGTTATAATTTGTTTAATTTAGCTCAAGAACTCAAGGAAACAAATTCGGATCGTGGAAAAGGGAAATTGGTTGAATAATCGGAATTTACGTTTGATAGACATTGAGGTAAGTTTTAAGTAATTTGGCTTGTCTTGTATTTTGAGCAAATGATGCTATTTGTATGATTAATCCTATTCGAATGTGAAAATTTAGATGAAAGGTGCATAAATAGAAATATTTATGGTAAAGTAGTATGCATGAGATTAAGATAAAAGTCTTATGTGTGCTAATGTGTATCAAAGCCGAATGGCTAAATTGTGTATCAAAGATGAGATTAAGGTATATGCTAAGACCAAATGGTAGTGTGAAATGTATCTGTTGATTTGCTATGTGTAGTGTTCGAATGATGTAATAAGTTTTATGATATGCTTGAATCATGTGTGAATTAGAAGTATATGCTCTAAGATATGTGATAAATTTAATGTATGAGCTATTGAGCTTGATATTTGGGCTTTGAGCCTAGCAAGCATTATGCCGGTGAAATGATATTCGGGCTTTGAGCCTAGCAGGCATTATGCTGATGAAATGATATTCGGGCTTTGAGCCTAGTAGGCATTATGCCGGTGAAATGATATCGGGCCTTGAGCCTAGCAGGCGTAATGCCGATGAAACAATTTGGAACTTAAAAAGTCTAGCAGGCCATGAGCCGGTGATGAAATTCGGGTTTTTATACCTAGCAGGCCAAGTGCTGGTGAATTCATAAGTGTATAAGACCGTGAGTTTTGTGTTAAAGAACCAAGTGAATTTGTACAATACTTTAAATGATCCAGGTACGTTTGAATTATTCATGCTTATGAGGATGATGTGAATCGAATTATGAATTTGAAATGAAAGGTATATGAGAAATGGTTGTATATATATGTATTCGGCTATTTTGTACTTTGGTATGAGAATAAATGTTATATATATGTGTATGAGCTTATAAACTTAAGTTTGATTGAATTAAATTAAGCACAGCAAGGTAAGTTTTAGTTGTTGTGATTTTGTGACCTCAAATGAAAATCAAGTAATATGCTAAATTATGAATGAAGTGGCCTGTGTATTCGGCCAAATGAGGGTATTTTTGCAAATGATCAATATGTGGTTTTAAATGTCAGACTTTATAAATGATGTTACTTATATAGTGAAGTTTTAAATGGTGAACTAATAAAAAGAGCTAAAAGCCTAAGTGAATTATGTGCATTTAATAGTTTAGTTGTATATACATTACTTAAGACTTACTAAGCTAATTAGCTTACTTCGAGTGTCTTTGTTATTCTGTTTTATAGATCTCGTTTGAAGCTACAGGCTCAAGGATTCAAGCTCAAAGTCATCCACGCTATCGACACTATTTTTGGTACTTTTGTTAGTCTATATTTTGAAGATGGCATGTATAGGCTTAATTCCCTTTTGAGTTGAATGATATTTTGAAATTGTATATATGTATAGCCATGCGAAAATGGCTTGCTTAATTGTTAAGTATGAATGTATGTTTTGGTGAAAATCATGTGGCTTGTTATTTTGATAACTTGGTGAACGGGTGAAGTAAGTAAAAAGAAGTATATTAATCATGTATAGTTAAATGAAGTAGCTTAAGATTTCAATAGAGATAAATATGTAATACTCGATAGTGGTTTACATTGTAAGTAAGAAATTCGGTTATGCTTATTGGTAAGTGATCACTTTTGAAATTGTTATGTGCTTATATAGTAATTTAAGGAGATATGTTACATTGATCAAATCAGTTTTTTTTATTTGGTGCATTCGGTTATAGTCAAACGAATGTAGATTACTATTTGATATCCAAAGTGAAATTTGAAATCTATGTCTGACATGTATCTATGAGTCTCTAGAAATTTCATTGAGATGGTTAATACCTTGTTACCTTATTCCGGCAACAGATGAGGGTTATAGGGTGTTACATCACTTCTCGACAATACTCATTGAACCGTTCGAAATTGATAAGGATACTCGGATAGCTCGTAAAGCTCGTACAATTCCATATCCCAAATATGGTCTTACATGTTATCAAATATCGATGCCACTGTCCCAGACAGGGTCCTACACGAAATCATATATGATGCCAATGTCCCAGACATGGTCTTACACATAATCTCGAATCGATGCCAATGTCCCAGACATGGTCTTACACGATATCATATCTCGAAATCCTAATGTCATGACACTCGTATCCTATACTATTCCTATGATTCGTATTCAACTTTCAGACGTCTCAACTCTATCGATACTTTCACATTCCGAACATTCAACATTCTTAACATGTCAATAATAATTAATCATATATAATTCACATGAAACACATTTATTTGCATATGAACTTACCTCGTACGGAAATGAACGGATTTGAGCGACTATTCAACAACTTTCAACTTTCCCGGATCTAATTTTTATTTCTTTCGTTCTTGATCTATATAAATTTAAATTTGACTTAGTTAATCACGCAATCATTCAATTAAATCCAAGACACACAATTAGGGCATTTTCACACATTAGCCCCTAATTTTTACATTTTTCTCAATTTAGTCCTTATTTCATAAATACACCAAATTCATAAAATTCATCAAAATCAAAGCCTAGCCGAATTCTCATATAGACTCTAGCAGCCCATATCTTTTATTTATTTCACATTTCATCCCCTAAATTTACATATTTCTCAATCTAATCCTTATTTGACATTTTAGTCAAAAATCACTTTACAAAACATTAAAATCTATCAACAATTATTCATTTTCCTTCATCAACATTTAAAAACATCAAGCTATCATCAATGGCACTTCATGAAATCATCAAAACTTTCAAAAATTAGGACATGGGCTTGCTAGAACACGGAACAACGATCACAAAAACATAAAAATCATCAAAAATCGAGCTCAAAACACTTACCAATTAAGCTTGTGCTAAACCCTAAAACTCAATCCATGGCTTTCTTCTACATCAATATTCAGCCAAGAAAGATGAAATGAAGCTTAATTTTGGTTTTTTTTTTTAATTTAATAAACCTTAATAACGAAATTACCATTTTAACCTAAATTAAAACGATTTAAAAACATTCATTTAATGCCCATTTATGTCAAATTCCACTATCAATGGTCTAATATCAACCTAGGGACCTCTGGTTTAATAAACCATAGTAAATAAACACTCTTAACTTATAGCATGCTAGTTTTGCATTTTACACGATTTAGTCTTTTTTCTTAAATTGAGCAATTAAACGATAAAATTAGCTCACAAAATTTTCACACATACATAATCTCATGCCATAAATACTAAAAATAATACTAAAATATTTTTACAACCTCAGATACATGGTTCTAAAACCACTGTTCTGACTAGGCTTTAAAAAGGGCTGTTACAATTCTCCCCCCTTAGGGATTTTCGTCCCCAAAAATCTTACCAGTGAAAAGGTTCGGGTATGCTCTCTTCTTGCATCCTCATGATCCCACGTAGCTTCTTCAACCCTGTGTCAATGCCATAAAACTTTCACTAATGCAATTTTCTTATTTCTCAATTCTTTGACCTCACGAGCTAAAATTTGGATCGGTTCTTCTTCATAAGTCATATCAGACTAAATCTCTATCTCAGACAGGGAAATCACATGCGAGGGATCAGATCTGTATCATCATAGCATTGATACGTGAAATACATTATGAATTTTTTCTAACTCAGGTGGCAAAGACAATCTATAAGCAACCGGCTCGATACGCTCAATAATCTCATACAGCCTGATGAATCTCGGACTCAACTTGCCTTTCTTACCAAATCAGAGTATTTTCTTCCACGGAGACACAGTCAAAAACACTTTATCCCTGATTTGAAACTCAATATCTTTTTGTTCAAGTCTATGTATGATTTCTGATGATCTGACGCTGCTTTCAAACTATCACAAATCACTTTCACTTTCTGTTCAGTCTCTTTGATCAAATCTACCCCGTGAATCCTATTCTCACTAAACTCTATCCAATACAAAGGTGTTCGGCATTTGCGACCATATAAAACTTCATATTGTGCCATTTTAATACTCGATTGAAAACTATTATTATATGCGAATTCAATCAATGGCAAATACTGTTCCCACATACCGTCAAACTCAAGAATGCAATATCTCAACATATCCTCAAGTATTTGAATAACTTGCTCAGATTGACCATCTGTTTGTGGGTGATACTGAAATGTAATTTTGTACCTAAAGCCTCTTGCAGTTTCTTCCAAAAACGTGAAGTAAATCTCGGATCTCTATCCGAAACAATAAATAGTCACCCCGTACAATCTCACAATATTAGAAATGTACAACTTAGCTAATTTATCAAGCGAGTAGTTCGATCATATCGGAATGAAATAAGCTGTCTTCGTCCATCTATCAACCACAACCCAAATCACATCTTTCCTTCTCGAAGATAGGGGCAAACCTGAAACAAAGTCCATAGTCACTCTATCCCATTTCCATTTAGGAATAATTATCGGCTGTAATAAGCTAGATGGTACCTGATGTTTAGCTTTGACTTACTAACAAATCAAACATTTCGAAATGAAATCTGAGATGTCCCATTTCAAACCAGGCCACTAGTAAAACTGTTTTAGATCGTTATACATTTTCATGCTTCTCGAATGAACAGATAAACAACTGCTATGAGCTTCATTCAAAATCATCAGAATCAACTCTAGATTTCTCGAAACACAAATTCAATCTCAGAATTTCAAACAATCACACACATCAACCCGAAATTCTGAATTAAGGTTCGAATCACATTGAGCTCATTTCACTAGCATTTTATTGTAAACTTTCTGGGCATCAAATATCTGCTGTAAAAACAATGGTCTTAGTTTTAACTTAGCTAAAATTGCAACATCATCAGCTAAAGCCAACTGAACATTCATCGCACATAGAGCGAACAGAGATTTTCGGCTCAAAGCATTACCAATGACATTTGCTTTTCCCGGATGGTAATCAATCACTAGCTCGTAATGTTTTAACAATTTTAGCCATCTTCTCCATTGCATATTCAAATATTTATGAGTCATTAGATATTTCAAGCTCTTATGATTTGAATACACAGGAAATTTTTCACTGAACAAACAATGGCGCCAAATTTTCAATGCAAACACAATAGCTGCTAACTCTAAATCATGCGTCGGGCAATTCTTTCCATGCGGCTTCAATTGTCTTGAGGCATAAGCTATGACTTTGCCTTCTAGCATCAAAGCACAACCCAGACCATTCAATGATGCATCATTATATATCACAAACTCTTTACCTGATTTTGGTTGTACTAACACTAGAGCTTCAGTCAATAGGGCTTTTAACTGCTCAAAGCTTTTCTGACACTTTTTAGACCATTCAAACTTTACATCTTTCTGAAGCAATCTCATCAACGAAGTCGAAATCATTGAAAAACCTTTTACAAACAGTATATAATAACCAGCAAGTCCTAAAAAACTGCAGACTTTTGACACATTTCTCGGAGGCTTCCAATCTAGGATTGCTGAAGTTTTGCTCAAATCAACTCGTATACTAGATGTTGACACAATATGCCTCAGAAAACCAACATCCTGTAGCCAAAATTCACATTTACTAAACTTTGCAAATAACTGCTTGTCACGTAGAGTCTATAACACAATTCTCAAGTACTCAGCATGCTTAGATTCATCATGCGAATAAATCAATATGTCATCTATGAATACCACAACAAATCCATCTATGTACGGTCTAAAGATACGATTCATTAGGTATATAAAAATAGCAGGAGCATTTGTTAGTCCAAAAGGCATTACTAAAAACTCATAATATCTCTATCGTGTTCTGAATGCATTTTTTGGTATGTCGGAGTCTTTAACTCGCAACTAATAGTATCCTGATCTCAAGTCTATCTTTGAAAACACCGTTGCCCCTTCTAGTTGATCAAATAAATCGTCTATCTGTGGCAGAGGATATTTGTTCTTGATAGTCACTTTATTAAGCTATCAGTAGTCAATACACATTCTCATTGTGCCATCTTTCTTTTCCACAAACAATATGGGAGCACCCTAGGGTGAGAATCTCAGTCGTGCAAATCCTTTATTGGTTAACTCTTACAATTGAGATTTTAATTCTGTTAACTCCGTCAGAGCCATTCTATATGGAGCTATTGAAATTGGTGTGGTTCTCAGTAATAACTTTGTAACACCTTAAACCCGGCCTAGAAGTTAGGCCCGAGTCCTGTGTGTTACATTGAAGTGTTTTAAGAAAACCGTGTTTTCATTGAAAACCCTTCTTACAAGTTTTAAAGAAATAATTATTCCGTCTATCTTTGATTAATCAGGTTAGTAAAGTAGTTTACTTTGTAAAAAAAAAAAACATAATGATTACGGAAGTTTTGTTTGAATTCTCGTTTGTTGTGGAAATGTGGTTTTTGGAAAACAGATATCATTTTGTAAAACACGCCTTAGAGCTAACAGATTTTAAACATGCAGATAAATAATCCCAAATCTTAAGAAAAATTAAATAATGGCCTTATTACAAACCCAAAATAAAAACCATAATTAAAATAAATAATAATAAGAAACAATATAAAAGTAGAGTGTGGCCGCCTCCAAGTCCACGTAGCACCGAATCGCCTATGCCTCAAAATTACCTGTATAGTTAAAATAAATACGTGAGTATACAAATACTCAGTGTGTAACCCCGGCAATAACAATATAACAGAATTAGTCTGGGCTAGAGCCCATCACAGTAACAGTATAGCATGCAATTAGAGTCCATATCACAATCAGTGGCCTAAGCCCATAGCAGTAATAGTGCAACATGCAATCAGAATCCTACCTAATCCATCCGCTACACACCATCTCCGTCCAACCTCACTCTATGTGGGGATATAATCAACCCACCCAACCCTACACTCCACAGTGTAGTATCGATGCGGCACAATCGATAAAATGCAACAGAGCTGCCAGAATATTAGGTTATAAGCCTCAAAATAATGCAGCGAAACTGCCAAAACAGTACACTTTCTCCAAAAATATATAACCAACCCCCATGCAATGCAACATACTCAATGTCATGTCATGTCAAATTAAAAAATATACACACATACATATATATCAGATCATACATAATAATTCAAACATTATAAAAGGTCAAAACGGTTAATTTAACCAAGGGGGTATTTTGGTCATTTTTCCCATAGGGGCATTTCAGTCATTTGCCAATGTGGTCCTTCGTATATGAAGGCCTATTAGTAGGCCCATGGTAGTCTAGAACTCATGAAGCCAAACAGTCTAGAAATTTGAGTTCGGCCTAAAGCACATCTAGCGGGCCACGGGCCCATTGGGCCCATTGGGCTCGTTTCGGCCCAACTAATGAAATTGCTCATGAAAGCCATTTCCTGATGTAAGGCCACAGTCTGTGGCCTCAAACAATCACATGAGCGTTTGCACGCCCATGTGGCCATCAGCCCATCTTTCGCCTTTTAGCGGACTAACAGTCAAAGCAGGCTATACAGATACATACCTTATCACGTAGAGTATTAAATAATCCTGAGCACCGCCACTTAATAGTTAAACCAGTTATAAAAATGAATTAAAGAAATTTCTAATCCGAACACTTAGCCAAAGCATTTGCTATCACTTGCCTTCATCAAAGTGATCAATTGCGATTTGCCTAGTCAAACCTTAGTTTGATGCGGTCACCCTTCCGTATCCCGGCAGAAAGTCCCTAACTGCCGGTACAGTAAACCGTAGTTTGACGCGGTCGCTCTTTCGTATCCTGGCGGAAAGTCCCTAACTGCTGACACACTACGTTGCTTGAATTTGGAAGTGGAAACCGCGAGTGCACTTCCCGTAGTCACTCTTACATGACCTCCCTCAGTCCGGTTATCACTTGTCTCCATGATTTTTATTCCAAAAGATACAATCCTTATTCGGCCACTACAAAAAAGGCACAATCACTATTAAATGCTTAGAAGAAAACAATTGATCCCATAAGGGTACACGTAAACTTTCAAAATCAATACTTGCGATTAATGGTACTTACCTAAAACTAGAGAACATTCACAAAGGAAAGAAATTCGAGTCCAATACCCTAATCGAACCCCTAGCCAAAAACGGTCAATACAAAGTGTTACAGAACCATTACATAAACGAAACAATTAAAAAGCAATAGGGTACGGACAGCCCTCAAATAGTGAAATCAACCCTTGTGATCGAAAACTTACCAAAACGACATGTCCCATGCCTAGCAATCGTCCAAAATAAAGAGTGATTTAATCGGCCAAGAAGAGAGAATAACTAGAAATGAAATTACAATTTAGATTCGGTAGTTTGATAAAAGAAGATGAACAGAAAAGGACCTTAATGATCCCAAAAATCAAAAGGGACAATTCATACAGTCGGTCAAATGAAAAGAAAAGAGAAAGGGTGAACAATGGCAATGTATTCGGCCAAGAGAGGTAACACAAAAAAGAAGAAGGGAGGAACCGGTAACCATATGGCTAGCAAAGAAAAACTGAAGGATAGAGGGAGATAAGTGATTCAGTCAAGTAGCAAATGAGAGCAAGAGAGGAAAAATTTAGATAGAAAAAGATTCGGCTATCCAAGAAAATGGGGTATTCGGTTTAGTTGAAAGAAACGAAAAAAATTCAAAAGGAGGGGAAAAATGAATAAATGACCAATTAAACAAAATCGAAAGTAAAAGAAACTAGATCCTTTTGCAAAGAACCTATTTCAGCACTAAAGATTCTTAGCAAAATTAGCAAGAAGAGAGAGTTGATGGTGATCAAGTCAAATGGTGCAATTGGCTTTGCAAAATCAAAGAGAAAAATAAGTGTGCAATTGCAAGCTAGTGTCAGTAAGAAACAAAAAGGAAAGCCATCTTCAATCCCACAAGAATGCTGACATATCCCCAAGCCTATGCACCCAAACTAGGCAACCATAACTTTCCCTCCCATTCTGTCAAAAATTAAGAATAAATAGGAAAGCAAAAATAAAATCTTTATTAGCTAAAATTCCCATGATCGAATATCACCAAATTAGTCCCACTTTTGGTCAAAATTCCCCTAAAAATAAAACCTTTATTAGCCAAAATTGCAATAACCAAATGGCAGCAATTAAGCTCCCACATTCGGTCAAAATTTCCTAAAATATCTCATTTATTTGTAGCTTAAAAACAGCCCAAATTGATGCCCTTCCACCGCTTGACCAATTCATCGACAGTAGCCTCCCATCCATCGCTTGACCAAGTCAGCCAGCCTCAAATCTTCATGCACGGGCAGCAAAAAGAAATAAACCTTCCACGCGCAGGGTGAGGCTCGAACTCTAGACCTCATCCCGCCATTGCACCTTCAACCATGCTACTGGCTACTACACCGCGTTTCTCTTTACACTATAATAGGGTCGCAATTATTTTTAACCTATACCTGCTGGAGCCATGGTTATTCGAAAATATAAATGAAAATTTTGCTTGCAATGAAACTCGAACCTGCGACCCCTCTTAAAAGCCAAACATGCCATTTGCCACCCTTCCACAGCTCCTTTTGTGTCACAAATCACCCTCAACTAATTATAGGTTTAACGCCAGCCTCCATGCCCTTAAGCAAAAATTAAAAGAATTTATGCCACGGCCAAGATTCGAACCTTGGACCTTCTGCATGCTACCAGCGCCCCCTTGCCACCAGACCAACTTCTTTTATACATCAGTTTTGACCAAAAATTATTTATAAACCCTTCCTTGAAACGCTAGTTCCACTTAGTGATGAAAACTAAAATTTTTCTTAAAGTCCCTTTTGAACCGCGGACTTCTCCAACATCCCCAAGCACTCTAAATCACTTAATTAACAATCCAAACATGAAATTACAAAATATTTTTCTTGACCACAAAAATTTGAATTCCTCCGATAAACGAAGCCTATTTCTCCTAAGCCCAAAATTCGGGACGTTACAAACTCAATACCAAACTCAACCTCTCGGATCGGTGGTAATCCCGGTAATTCATTAGGAAACATGTCTTGATACTCACAAACAGCAGGCACTGATTCAATTTTCTTTTCAGTCACTTTTGTGTCCATCACATACGTGAAATAACCTTCACATCCCTTTTTTAAACTCTGAGCTTTCAATGAAGAAATCACAGTCGGTAACCCATTCAAATCATTAGACTCAATCCGGATTATCTTATCATTCTGACATCTCAAATCAATAGACTTTTGTTTGCAATTAACTATTGCATCATGCAATGTTAACCAATCCATACCCAGAATTATATCAAACTTATCAAAGGGTAATAATATCTGATCAAACGGAAAACAGAAACCTTGAATCATCAATGGGCAGTTCTTGTACAATTTGTCAACCAAAACACACTTGCCTAAGGGGTTTAATACTCTAATCACAAGTTCAATAGACTTTAAAGGTAAAGTCTTACTGGATACTAAGTTCATGGATATATATGAATGTGTCGATCCTGGATTTATCAATGCAATCACAAAAGTATCATAAAGAGTAAAAGTGCCAGTAATAATGTCTAGAGATTACGCTTCTTCACAAGTGCGAATAGCATAGGCTCTAGTAGGTGCTCTTGCCCTGAATCTCAGAGCTGTATCTTTAGCCCTTTTCTAGCTGCCACTTACATTACACGTGCTTTTGGGTGGTCTACCCCTAGCTACAGTATTACCCAGCCTCATATTCTATACTGTCTCTTGTTCAGCTAAATCAGGACAATCATGGATGAAATGATCTAGAGATCCACATTTGAAACAAGCCCGATCATTCAATCTACAGTTGCTAGAATGTCTTTTACCACAATGTCTGTACTCAGCTCGATTTTGTCTGACATTTCCAACACTAACGATTGAAGTGGCTGGAGCTCTAAATCTCGAATGTTGCTTTACTCAATCTCTATTTGAATGACTCACAGTAGCCTTTGAACGACTATAATTATCTCAGAATTTCTTTGATGCTGACTGAAATGACTCTCTCGATGATCTCTTTCATACATTTCTAGCTTCCAAATCAGCTTTTCTTTTCTCTTTCCTGAGTTCTTCAACTTTACACGCTCGATCAACAGGCACAACAAACTCTTTTATTTCCAGAATCCTGACTAACAAGCGGATATCTTCGTTCAAGCCATCTTCAAATCTTTTACACAATATTGCTTCTGTCGAGACACATTCCCGTGCATAATGGCTTAATCTTACAAATTCTCATTCGTATTCCATAACAGATATACGGCCTTGTTTCAACTCAAGAAATTCTTTGCATTTCTAATCTATGAATCTTTGACAAATGTATTTCTTTATGAACTCAGTTTGAAAGAAATCCCTGGTAACCCATGCTCTTCGGACCACAGATATTAATGTTTTCCACCATTGATACGTCGTATCTCTCAGAAGTGAAATAGCACATTTAAGACATTCATCATGATTACAAGACATTTCATCAAACACCCAGATCATATTCTCGAGCAAGAACTCAGCTCTCTCAGCATCATTATTAGTAGTGGCCCAAAACTCTTCAACTTCATATTTTCTAATTTTATCAACTGGAGGCTTACTCAATTGAATCATATTCATAACTTTTGGCACAACAGGGGCTTGTGCAAGATTAGGCGGGGGTAGAGGTTGTTGAGCAGCCGGATTTGTTTGAACGAACTCCGTGAACCACTCGTTCATCATTTGGAACAAGGCTTGCTTTGCCTCTCCCTCATAATCACTAGAAATCAGCCTAAAATTAGCTGGCGCTGCCCCTTGAGCAAGAGCGGGCACATTGCTCTCAACATCATCAGCTACAGCTTATTCGGGATCCATTTACTAAACAAAAACACATTTAAATTGTCAGGAATCATCACACTATTGTAATTCATATATATGGCATGTATAGCTAGACTCTTACATGCTACGTTAGTCCTAGAATCGACTAAACTGTAGCTCTGATACCAGCCAAATGTAACACCCCTAACTCGTATCCTCGCCAAACTAATGTTAAGAAGCATTACTAGACATTTCATAACATATTACAAACATATCAGATACATAACTTACACATAATCAAATCACATTCAATCATATTTACAATGTCCCTTAAATAGGTCACGAGACCTTCAACATGATTTGGAGAAGTTTCGGGACTAAACCGATCCCGTATAAAATTTTTCAAAACTTAACAATTTTTCTAATTTAGAAAGGTCAGTATGCCTCACACGGCATTAGACACACTTGTGTGTCTAAGTCGTGGCAAAATAGTGCATACATTCTGACTTATCCATACAGCTATAAGACACGCCCATGTGCAAGGCCGTGTGAAAATTAGGAAGGTTACTGTGTTTGGGATGTATGGCCAACTGTGTCAAACCTGTAGGGTATACTGACTTGGCCACACGGCCTACCACACGCTCGTGTGTGAAGCTGTGTGGAGCGCCCAAGATCAATTCGAATTGACCTTCGAGTAGCACGGTAGAGACACACACCCGTGTGGGCAAAAATAGGCCATTTATAAGGCCAACATGCCATGCAAAAAGGGTCATCCCTACAAGCATCAAAACAAGACTTAATTTACACAACAACTCAGCCAAATTATCACCAATTCATATACATTTTATGCCAAAACATCATCATCCATTTTCTGAACACATTTGCCAACTTATGGCATACCAAAATTGTGGTTCAAATCATATTCACTAAAAATATGAACAATCAAACAACTTCACATCTATTCAACTAACAAATCATCCACTATAATCAAACCAATTTCACATCTCAATTCCATATCAAACTTACCATAATATACATATCATCACAAGCTTACCAAATGCCACATCACAAAACTTAAAACTTCAACATTTAGCATAAATGAACATATAGCAAAACTCATACACAAACTCATACCATATACTTAATCCACATCCATTACTGCCATTCTTTACAAGCCAACTCACATGGCTATTTTCATAATTCAAAACATACAATATCATTACTACCCTATACATGCCATATACCACATATGCAAACTTCAAAAGTATCGAAATAGCGATCAATAGTGTGACGACATTTCTCGACGATCCCTGAGTTCGTGCTAGCTTCGATTATCTATAAAATAGTGGAAAAACACAAAAAGTAAGCTTTAAAAAAGCTTACTAAGCCATATACAAATAAAGTCATATGAACATTCATAATGTCAATGCACCAAAGCTAAATATAGCATGTAACCAACACATTTAGCTTTTTATATACATTTCATACGTACCTGAATCGATTACTCAATCACATATTCATTCACTTTCATACGTACCTGAATCGATTACTCAATCACATATTCATTCACTTCTTGACATTGCCCATTGAATCGTTCGGAATTGATAAGGATACTCGGATAGCTCGTAAAGCTCGTACAATGCCATATCCCAAATATGGTCTTACATATTATCAAATATCGATGTCACTGTCCCAGACAGGGTCTTACACGAAATCATATACGATGCCAATTTCCTAGACATGGTCTTACACGTAATCTCAAATCGATGGCAATGTCCCAGACATGGTCTTACACGATATCATATCTCAGAATCCTAATGTCACAACACTCGTATCCTATTCTATTCCTATGGTTCGTACGGGGCTTTCAGAAGTCTTGTAACACTCTTATCCCGTAATCGTCGCCGAAATAGAAACGGGCGTTACTAGATATTCAAAACAAATCAGAACAGAATATTCAGAGATTAAAATAAGATTCAAACATAATGTCCCTTTCGGAAATCTACTTGACCTCAAACATATTGATAAACAATAAATTATTCATATTTTTACCTTATGTTTAGCCTAATTTCTGGATGAATTATTATTAATTTTGTGAGAATTGGTGCTCTTAACCTCTCTATTTCATGTTGTATACTTAGGAGAGCATAGGGAAGAGAAAAGAATGAAAAATGGACCGAAAACGAAGAAAATGGGCCACAGTGTGAAAACGACATAGCCCAAGAAGTCACCACATGGCCATGGTACACAGTCGTGCCACACAAGGTCCAACACGGCCCAGCCCCGACAAGTACGACCAGGCTACACGACCGTGCCACCTCAACAGGCCTAAACACGGTCCTTATCGAAACCATACGGGCGTGGCACACGGACGTGTCCTTGTAGTGAGAAAGTGCAATTTCACTCAGATTTGGATACTTAGAGGCTAAGAAAGGCATCCCAAAGCTCTATATAAAGACCCTAGAAGGCAACTCTAAGGGTGTACTCTTTTCTCCCAAAATGGAGCGCCATATTTCTACCAACACAAGGAGTGAAAGTAAGGAATTACTCCAAGGGAAGCCGATTGATTCATCCCAGAAGCTAGAATTCTACATCAAGACAGAGGATCTCCCTAAATTCCTTCAGGGGTTTTTAGGTTCTTTATGTTTTGTTATCTTATTTCATCTGAGATGTTTTTTTTATTAATTATGAACTAAACCTCTCAAATACTTGAGGGGGATGAAACCTAAGACAAATCTTGTTATTATTTATTCTTGAATTATATGATAAATACTTGAATTGTTCTTAATTATGCGTTCTTCATTCTTGATTTAATAGTCCTAGGTATTACTTTAAGAAACCGATGTGCTTAAGCAGAGGACAAAAAGTCCCTGTTTTAAGAGTATATCTACCATAATTAAGCCTAGTTACATGCAACCCTAGACATAAGGCGACATAAATCTGCCAGATTAGGGTCAAACCTAATAGGAGGATCCATAGATCGAATTAATGCAACGTAGGGGTGTTAATTAATAAAGAAACTTTAGTTAACCACCTAGGATTAGTTGTTCTTATCCTCGACGGAGGTATTAACATAGGTTAGGGATCTCTATGGATCAAGTCAAGTGAAGAAATAGTCTAGTTCAAGAAGTTAATTGACAAGTGAAGTCTAGGTGGATTCTCCCTTGAGTATTGCCCATATCAATTAGCTTTTTCGAAAGTTTTTCCCACTTTACTTTTTGTGCACTTTTAGCTAGTTTTAGAATTAGTTTCAAACAACTCTATTTTATTTTTAGGCTAGAAAATAGAAAGGAAGTAAGTGTAATACCCTAATTTTGCCCGGGCCTGTTGGGAGCCCTTATAAAAAAATTAAAGTGAATAAATTATTTTAAAACAGTCCTTGTACAACTCAAATATAACCAAATGTCCAGTCCCTTTTACATTTACAAGCCCTAAATTACCCAGAACCCATTACACCCGTGGTCCAAACTCTTAGCTTAAACCAGACCCAAACTGCCTACCAAGCCCAACAATTAAAACAGCCCAAATGGCTCAGATGGCTTAAGGGAAACAGGGAACCCTAGGGTTTCCTGAAGACTACAGCGCCGCAGCATCTTCTGGAAGCCTCGAGGAGCTTCTGTTCAAATCCCCGAATCGAGGCCCCATTAATACGTTGTCCAGAGACCTTTCGACGCACCACAGCCACCGATCGTGCCACCATCAGCGCTTGAACGCGCACTCATCACTGGGATCATCGCACACACCTGCAAAAGGAAACAAAGAACGGCAAACATGGCAAGAAACCCGAAACAGAGGAAATCAGGAAATATATTTCCTTTCTTGTAATCGGTCTATAAAAATAGCGAAAAACAATGTAAAGGAGGGAGGTACGGGTACCACAATATACAGATTTTTACAGAAATAAAAAGCAAAATACAAACAATCTTTTAGAAAGGTGGTTCCTTTTTATTATTTCATCGTTTTTTTTTTCATTATTACATCTTTTCTCTCCTGTTAATACATACAAATAAGGTTTTTTTTTTTAAAAAATAAAATGAAAATAAAAAGGGGAGAAGGATACCTACGAAGCGCCTGAGAAATCCAGGTTTTTGAAGCTCCGGCCACCGTGCACGGTGGCCGGTGACAGTGGCCAGCGGCCTGAACGGTGGCTGGAAATCGACTCAGTGGAGAGAACTGAGAGAGAGCTTTCTGTTTTTTTAGGGCTGGTGACAGTGGCCAGCGGCCTGAACGATGGCTGGAAATCGGCTCAGTGGAGAGAACTGAGAGAGAGCTTTCTGTTTTTTTAGAAACCGGGTTAAAAAAATTTTTTTGAAGTTAAAATTGGCTTATATAACCTTTACAAAATGGCATCGTTTAAGCTAGGGGGATCCGCGTGTTGACCCGACCAGGCCAAGGGATCCGCGTGTCTTCGTTTATTGGGCAAATTGCCCAATTGGTCCTTCCGCTTTTTTTATCATTTTAATTTAAGTTTATTTCGATTTTTTAATTTTGCCCAATATTTCTGTTTTGATCCCAATTTCATCCGCGGGCCTTTTAAAACGTAAGCGATGAAACGTCACCATTTTTGGGATTAGGGATAATTTCCCAGTAAGTCCCTCGAATTTCAACGCGCGTTTCTATTTAGCCCAAATTCGTTTTTATTATTTTGAAATTAGCCCTGTGATTTTATTGGACTTCAATTTTAACCCTATAGGTGTATTTTTATTATTATTTTTATATTTTTATGTTTTATGTATATTGTCATTTATTTTATTTTTAACCACATTTTTATATTATATATTATATAATTATTTTATTATATATTATTTGTTTCATATATTATTATTATTATTATTATCATTATTATTATTGACTATATACTATTTTCCATATTATTATTATTTTACATTATTATTTATATATTATTATTATATTTGTACTTATATATTTATTAATTTCTTATATATATTATATATTATTTTTTTAAAACCTACATACTTTTATATTATATTATATATTATATAATTATAAATATAAATCCTTTATATTTTATATATTATTTTTTCTAAACCAATATATTTTATATTTTTATATAATTATTATTATTATATATATATTTTTATTATATATTATAACTTAAATTTATTATAAAATATCATATTTTCTTTTATCAATTATTTATATTTATATTATGCATATATTTTTAAAACTTATGTTTTTTCTATTATACAACATTTGTTTTTACTTTAGAATTAATGCATTATTATTATATTATGCATTTACATATATTATGTAATATCTTAGACTTTTATAATTTATTTTTAAATATATATTTTTATATACATGTACATTGATATATTGTATTATATGCATCATTTTATTTATTAATTCATTCATGTGTACATTAAGTTATTGGATTGTGTATTTTATATTTTATGTAAATTCTATTTATCCATTTTTATGCATGTCATCTATTTTTACCCATACATATTTTACACATTAATATTTACCATGTTTTTCCATATTTATTACTTAATGTTTTATTTATGATATATTGTATATAATCATTGCATTCATTATGTTTTCTTTCTACTATTTTATTTAGGTATATTCCTATTTACTTAGCATGTTTGTTTTTATTATTTTATTTTTGCCTTTTATATATAGTGATTGCATTTGTATAAAGTGTTATAATATTTTGTAATATATGTTGTTTGAATATCTATGTTTTATAATACAAAATTGTCACTTTAAAATGTCATTTAAAACAACATTTAAGGATTTTATAAAAATAAAGGCAATGCTTGATGTTTGGAAACTTCGAGAAAGGTAGTGCCCTAACTTATTGGGTTGCAACTTTTCTCGATGAATTCGAATAGTTAAGCACCTTTCTAAGTTTTTAAGGTTTTCGAAATACAACAACTGTCTTGAAATTTCAAAGCGTTGTGTCCTAACTTATTAGACATGGCGTTTTGTCGTCTCGAGATAGGGATTTTCAAAAAATGGTTAGCTTAGCCTCGAATGTCTTAAAAATATCGCATCCTAACTCATTGGATGTAATGTTTTGGTACATTTGATACAAGTGAGCCCTAATTTTCAAAATCAAGAGATCTTAAAGAGGATTGTATCTTAAGATTTTTTAAAATTTCCGATATTAAAGACACTTAATAATCAATTCGGTACCAATTTTTGGGCGTTACGAGGGTGTTAACCCTTCCTCGTACGTAACCGAACCGACTCCCGAACCCATTTTCTCGAAATTTCGTAGACCAAAACTAATGATTTTAAAACAAAATATTTTAAAGGTGATCCAATCACACATAAAAAGATTAGTGGTGACTCCCGTTTTAGTTTTTAAAGTCGATCCTGTTTTTCCAAAAACCTTTAAAAAATGGTTTCGACAACTTGGCGACTCCGCTGGGGATGTTATAAGAGAGTCAAGCCGTATAATTGATTACCTTTTGTCTTAATGTCAGAAATTTGAAAAGATTTAAAATTTAATCCTCTTTGCATTACATGTGTTTGAATTATTGCATGTGTTGCTATATTCTGATATGCATTGCATTTGCATGACCATTGTGGTCATACCCTTAAGTGGGAGTGAGAAACTACGCCTTCGTGAGGTTTTCACCTCCGTGCAGGATAGTGGATCACTTTCGAAATACATCCGTACCTATGGTTTCGTGAGATTTTCATCTCCGTGTAGCCATAGGGAAATGTACTCCCCTGAACTGAACTCGATTCAAATGAGCCTATGATGGGTGAGGATCGAGGAATCTGCTGGTTCAGGTACCCTTTTCCTTTAGAACCAAAAACTCATATAGTTAACCCTAGGAGTTTGCCTTAGGTAGAACTTTGTTGACCCATAGTAATCACCCATACAGGTGCTTGTTTATTTTTTATTTCCTTGAATTATGTCTTATATACTTATCAACTGACCAATTTTATTTTTGTTGTCATTACATGTCATTTTGCATTTAAAAGGTATCGAATCACGGTCAGTTTCTAAGTTAGAAAGTTTTATTATGGAGAGCGGATTTCTTGATAGAGTGGAAGACAACGCTAACATCCATATATGGTCAAAGCAAACTCAGTTGGTAAAGTGAGATAATTTAGCTGTGGGATATGTGTCAGAGCTGTCAGACTACACTCGTATTAGCGTCACACAGAATAATCACCATGAGTTAAAGGAAATATGGGATCAATGGAGTAGCGAAGCCAAGCAATTGTTCTACAACAACTATGGGGACTTGCAGTACTTGCTTGACTTGAAAATATACGAGAATTTGTTTCAGGACATCACTCAGTATTAGAATCTTGTATACAGTTGCTTTACATTTGGAAAAGCTGATATGGTACCCGTGGTGGAGGAATATTCAGTTTTGTGGCGTTGTC
Organism: Gossypium stocksii; assembly: GCA_020496765.1. Lineage (NCBI taxonomy): Eukaryota > Viridiplantae > Streptophyta > Magnoliopsida > Malvales > Malvaceae > Gossypium > Gossypium stocksii. The sequence goes on along the minus strand of CM035624.1, from coordinate 58,908,022 downwards.
CTAAGATTCAAGTTGATAAAGTTTACTCAAGGGCTGACTGTATGCCAACTTTTGTGAGGAAGTTGATAAACTTCATGGGGAGAGGGAGCGTGCTAAAAAGGAAAGAGCAAGAGAGAAATGGAGTAGCGTTGGAATTCTTGCCTCTTCCGCCACTAGTTCTTCTTAATGTTGTTCCAATCAAAGTGGAATTGGATGCGAGGAAGATTGTTCGACACCCTATGGCAAGGCGTGCTGTAAGAACTAAAGGGCAGAAGGTAATGTACTCACCAATCACTTCAAGGTGAACAAGAAGAGTACTGATGAACACTTCTACCATTACAACATTTCTCTTTCATATGAAGATGGTCGATGGTAAGAGTGTTGGAAGGAAGTGATTGACAGAATGCATGGGACCTACAAAAGTAAGTTGGATGGAAAAATTAGGCCTATGATGGTAAAAAGCTTATTTACTATAGGACCGCTACCAAATGACAAGCATAAGTTTACTATGTTGCACCTATTAGAGACAATGGAAATGCAAGCCTTGATGACCTACCCAAATGGACGCAAAAGAAAGAGATTTAAGAAGACCATATCATTTAAAGACCTTTAAAGTGGAGATTAGCTATGCTGAGAAGATACCCATATAAGCATTTCAAAATGCTTTGCGCAGATAGAAATTTGAAAGCTCTCAAGAAACACTGAAGGTGTTGGATATCATTTTAAGGCAGCACACTGTGAAGCAGGAATGCTTACTTGTTCTCCAATCTTTCTTTCAAGATAATCAGAGCAACTTCGCAAACATTGGAGGAGGTATCCATGGCTATAGGGATTATTTCATAGGTGAAGTCATAGTTCAATTTCGAGATGACCCAAAAGGTGCAAGTTGATACATTGAACTACAGTCAGATCACGGTCAGGAGTTAGCTTTGTCGTCTAGGGGAGTTAAAGCTTTGGGCTATAGGACGAAGGTGTAATTTTTATCCATTTATATGTAAAGATATTCTTTTTCTAAATAAAGTTTTCTAAATGAAATTGAATTGAGATCGATACCTTTTTGCATTCATGCATTACATTATATGCATCTACATCGCATTACATCACTTGCATTAGACCTTTACAAAAAGACCCTAATTAGTTAAAGTTATTATAGAGAAAGAGAAAGAGTGAGGGTAAGAGAAGTTTAACCCGGAACCTACACATCCTTACGGTACTCACACCAAAACAAGAAATATGGAACAAAGACTTGAACAATTCCAGATGGACATGCAGGATCAATTGCAAGAGCAATTGGCGAAGATGCAAAATGAAATGAGGGAACAAATGGTAGAGGCACAGAAGAATATGATGGCTCAAATGGCCCAACTGCTGGCAGGGGCAATGGATAAAGGAAAGGGCCCTATGGCCATTGCTAGAGAGGATAATGAGGATTATCCACCGGGTTTTACCCCACCTCATATGCAAGCACAAACTGAGGTACCTTCTCGAAGGCCGTCTGTCACAATTAGGCCTCAACAAGGGCAAACTGATACTGGGATGCCCATGAATTTCCAAATCGGCTCGGGATCAAATCTAGGAGATAATCCCACAAATCCTATTACCCTTAACTTCGACATGACAGAAAGGGAAGGAATGATAGATGAATCCTCAAAGAAGTTAGAGGATAGCTGCAAGTGGTTGGAAGAAAAGTTCAAGGCTTTGGAAAGCACCGATATCCATCATGGAATTGATGCTAAAGATTTGAGCTTGGTCCCAGATTTAGTGCTCCCTCATAAGTTCAAAATGCTGGAGTTTGAAAAGTACAATGGGACTACTTGCCTTGAGGCCCATATCACTATGTTCTGCAGGAGGATGACGGGTTATGTAAACAATGATCAATTGTTGATTCATTGTTTCCAGGATAGTTTGGTTGGGGCAGCAGCCAAGTGGTATAATCAGCTTAGCCGAGCCAGAATAAGTTCGTGGAAAGATCTTGCTCAAGCTTTTATGCAACAGTACAATCACGTGACTGATATGACTCCAGATAGGATCACGTTGCAAAATATGGAGAAGAAGCCTAATGAGAGTTTTAGGCAATATGCGCAGAGATGGAGAGAGGTAGCAATGCAAGTTCAACCACCATTGATGGAAAAAAAGACCACCATGTTATTCATCAACACTTTGAAGGCTCCATTCATCACTCATATGATTGGAAGCACCACTAAAAGCTTTGCGGATATAGTTATGACAGGAGAGATGATTGAGAATGCCATAAGGGGTGGTAGAATCGAGGGGGAAACAGCTAGAAAATCGACCCTAAGGAGAAAAGACAATGAGGTGAATAACATAAGTAGTTTTAACTCGAAGGCAATCACAGTTGGACAACTCAAAGCAGCTGCGGTTGGGCAACAAGATTCTCAAAGGTAGGAATCTAGCACGAGACACGAGAGGAAGCAGTTCACACCTATTCCTATGACGTATCGTGAACTTTATTGAAATTTATATGACGCACATGCTATTGCTCCTTTCCACTTGAAACCACTACAGCCTCCATATCCTAAATGGTATGATGGAAATGCCAAATGTGAGTACCACGCCAGAATATCGGGGCACTCGATTGAAAATTATACTGGATTTAAGAAAGCCGTGGAGAGGCTTATCAAGATAAGGATTGTGAAATTTGATAGTACCCCTAATACTGAAAACCCTGTGCCAAATCATGGTGATCATGGGGTAAATGCCATTGGAGGTGCTGATGAAAGAAGGACCAAAAAGGATATTGCCAATGTGAGGATGCCAATGAGGGAAATTTGGAAGGAAATGATAAAGAGGAAAATGTTGATCTCTAAAGGAGGAAGGGAAGGAACGAGGAACTACTGTGAATTCCATGGAGAAGAGGGTCATGAGATCCAGGATTGTGTTGAGTTCAAGGCCTTGGTACAAGGCTGTATGGACAACAAGGAGCTACAAATTTCTGAGGATAGCTCTTATGTAAGATAAAAATGTATGTTGGAGAAGTTCCATACACAAGGAAGGGACTGAATGAAGAAGCCCGTGAGACATTCGGCCGTATAAACTTAGAAATATCTTGGACAATTGGTCTGTAGAGGAACTTCTTGTAATTTTTTAAGAAGTTATGCAGAATAATGTTCAAAACATTCTTATTGCTTTACGGCCTAGGAGTAATAAGATTTTATTCGTGAAGTAAGCTCATGTTCATCCATCTTTGTTTTAATAAAACATATCTTTTATGATCAATTCGAGCCAATATTCTTTCATTCTTTATTTTTTTTATCTTCTAATTTTCATCAAAATTTTCATTTGTACCATGTGAATAGTCATTCTTAAATTCATTCATACCTTGTACAATCTTTCGTCCCTAGATATCAATGACAGGGGCAACCATACTACAGATTTAGAATTCTTTTTGAGTGCGACATGTGTTTAAAGGAATCTCAGTACTTTGAAAATGACAGAAATTGTAACCTTGTTTCTGAATTTGTTGAAAATAGTAAGGCAATAAGAAGTAAATTTTACCCCATGAAGAGATGGAAGAGAATTTAGCCTTAGAGAAAGGAAAAGTGGTACACGCGTAGCCAGAGAGCCAAAGCAAGACTTTGTGGAGGCTATTATGGAAATTCAAAAACGTTGTCAAGAACATGATGAGATTCAGACACTGCTGGTCCATCTTGGAAAGGGATTGTATCAGATATGCTATAAATGCCAAATTTAAGGAGTCAAGGCTTATAGGGCATGTATGTTATGGGCCTGTGCTCATCAAAAGTTTCAAACTGACAATAGATCATCTTTGTGGTTGTTGATTGCTCTATTAAGAGGGAGGAAGTAGCTTTATATACCAATATTACAAAGTCAATAGTCATCGATTCAGAAAGAAAAGGAGGAAAAAAAGAAAAAAGAAAAAATAAACACAAAAAAACAAAAAAAAGAGGTACAACTCATTTTCAACTAAAGATTTGCAGTCCATTCAAAGATTAAGGCACCTTATCCCAGTACATCAGAGGTTGCCAAGAGAAAGAAAGGAAAATCAACAAAAAAATATAGAAGGTGACCGGGACTTTGTAAAAATTGGTATAAAAAGCCACTATTTGCTCTTATGTTGGAGCAAACACCTTCAATTCCAGTTGTTTCAAAGGTTCCAACCATTATCCTTGGCATGGATGTGTCTCATGGCTCTCTTGAGTAGCCCAGCATTCCGTCAATCGTGGTGTTGGCAATAGCCATCGATTTTTCGCTAAAGAGCATCAGTCTGTACACAGTCTCCAAAGCTTGAAATGATATTCTCTTTTCAAAACCAGTTTTTGACGAAGTGTATGAGTAGATCATGAGAGAAGCTCTCTTAGACTTCTATACAAGTTCAGGGAAGAGGAAGCCTGATCAGGTCATTACTCCAAGGATAGAGATAACGATTCTCAGTTAAGATTTTGAAAAAAGAACTTGGTCAAGTTATTAAGGCTTGCAAGCTCCTTAACGAGAATTGAAACCCTAAGTTTGTGGTTATTGTTGCACAAAAGACCATCATACCAAGTTTTCTAGCAGGGATCTCCTAACAAAGCGTTACCTGGTACTGTCATGGACAACAAAGTATGCCATCCGAAGAACAATGATTTTTACCTTTATGCTCGTGCTGGAATGATAGAAACAGCAAGGCCGTTTCGCTATCATGCTCTCTTAGGCCAGGTTGGGTTTTCAGCTGATGATCTGTAAGAGCTGGGTCATTCACCAGTCATATTTGTTGTGGCCCTTATTTGCTACGCTCATTTGGCAACTTGGTGACTAGGGCAATTTATGAAGTTTGTGAATGCTTCAAAGACATCATCGAGCCATGTGTTCATCAAAGGATAGCCAGAACCGCTTTTGAGGCAATCCTTTTCCTCTAAGGCTTGATAGAGTTAAGAATTGAAATACCTCTAGGGAACTTGGAAATATTCATCCTAATCAAATGGATAACATAGATTTATGATAAAGAGGGTTCATCCACAAAAATTTCTCACGGAAGCCAAGGTGAAAACCCGCAAAGGGCGCTTTGAGACTTCTATTTCAAAAAAAAAAGGAAAAAAAGAAAAGAAAAAGAAGGAAAAATAAAAAAAGGAAAAAGAGAAAAAAACAAAAAGAAAATGGAGAGGCCAAGGTGAAAACCCGCAAAGGGCGCCTTGAGACCAAAGGGGTTTTAAGTTGAAAACCCGAAAGGGCGGCTCAAAATTTGAAAGGCATGCAGCAACCTTGCTATACCTAATTCAACAAAAAGAGAAGTATGTTAGATGCTGGGGCATCAACAAAGTACTTTGGGTCTTCTAAACACATGTTAAACTCAAAGTGTAACACCCCTATCCCGTAACCGTCGCCGGAGTAGGTAAGGGGCATTACCAGACTTGTAACATTTATCGGAACAGTAAAAATTTAAAACTTTTTAATCAAGAACCATCACTATCATCTGTCATTAGAGCATGCTTCAATTGATCATAAAAGGATGCATATAACTATTGGAAATCTAATTGGAAACATGCTAAAAGAAAGGAGATCATTTGCAAAATTTCAAAGTTAGGGACACACGGCCGTGTCCCTTGCCCGTGTTCTTCACACACGGCCGTGTCCCTTCAGACACGCCCAAACCTTTCAGCCCATGGTCGAATCTGACTTATCCCACACGGCTGTCCAACACGCCCATGGGGTTAGGTCGTGTGTCGCCCACGGCCTAGGCACGCCCGTGCCCTTACCCCGTGGTCGAAACTGTCAAATATCACACGGCTACCAGACACGCCCGTGTACAAAACAGAGCAGACCGTGTGACTATACTGCCAAATTTCACACGGCTTCAAATTACCATACACGCCCGTGTGTCTAGGCCATGTACCAAAACTGACCAAAACATTAAGGTGCAGGGGACACACGGTCGAAGCGCACGCCCGTGTTCCCTGGCCGTGTGGCACATTATAGGCTCGGTTTAAGCCAAATTTACCACCCAATATGGGTCATTTCTACTAGCCATTAACCAACAACATTTCATGCCATTCTACCAACCTAAAACATACCAATTTCAAGCACAAAATGGACCCAAAATCATCTCAATTTATTCACAAATCAAGCACACCAACTCAAAGACCTAAATGACCATTTCCATGCACTCATCCACACATATATACATATAAATTATGTGAGCTTATAGTCTCATCAAAACCACATATCTTTCCATAAACACATATAGCCAAAGAACAACTCTAATACATGATTATAAACACATATGACCCAAGCCACATTTCATAGCTTCATCATTTACCAAAACATATCATGTTCACAAAAGTACTAGCCTATACATGCCATGACCATTTCATTTACAAAAGGTTTAAAAGTACCAAAGTTTGATAGATAGTGTGATGGCGATCTCCGACTCGTCCGATTATCGAGCTAGCTTCCGAATCTATAAGACAGTGAAAGAAATGAACAGAGTAAGCTTCTAAAGCTTAGTAAGTCCGTATAATATAGAAATTAAACCTTACCGAATCAATGCGATAATTACAACAACAATGCCAATTCAATTCATATACTCAAATTGCCTATTTCACAAGCATACACTTGTTAGTTCATGTAACATATAAATTCATTCATGTACCAACCACAACATTCATGTATCATCTCATTGCTCAATTACTTGTACATGTATTTCATATAACTTATACCATATAATCCATGAAATTCTCATGTCTCATATAACATGTAATACATATATCATTCAATCTTCAGGTAACATGTATCGGTAATTGCCCGTTGAACCTATAAGAACATTGAAAGATACTCGGATGATACACACACAGTGTATATACATATAACCTGTAATCCGTCAATGCGTCATATATGCTCTTTCGAGCCTGTACGGTAAGCTTGGAGGCTGAACATATAATCCCGAAGGATAATCGGTAAGCCCGTAGGCTGAACATGTAATCCCGAAGGATAAACCTATAGCTCATGAGCACGTGGGGAGTCCGCAACAAATGCAGGAGCTCGAACCACCCTGTAGCCCTAGTGACATGTCACTTGTATCCTATCGACTTCTACGGTTCTAACGGGGCTCGGTATTTATTTCTCACTTGTAAAAATTTCATTTCAATTTCGTATGTATACATCCAAATAGGCTATTCAATCAACTAATATGTCATATATTCCATTAACAACAATTATAAACATAAACACATTAAATTTCATTATACGAACTTACCTCGAAATCTCGTATTTACTCGTCTATTTTCCGTTTTCCCTGATCAAGTTTCGGGATTCGATCATCTTTATCTAAATTAAATCAAATTCAGCTATTTACTAACTCACATATTCAATTCAATCCAAAAACATATATTTTGACATATTTGCAATTTAGCCCCTATACTTTCAACACTTTGCAATTTAGCCCTTTTAACACAAAATAGCAATTTACATAATTAATCCCTAAATTTCCCTTGGCCGAATATTCAAGGGACTTGTACAAGTACATATCTTTCAATTAATCACAAATTTAACCTCAAAAATTCTATCTTTTTGCAATTAAATCCTTAAACTCATTTTCATCAAAATTTACTTTAAAATTCTTGTATTTTCTCACATAATATAAAATAATTCATCAAAATCTATCAATATATCAAGGATTCATCAATGGTATTTTTCAAAAACATAATCAAAATCAGAAATTGAGGTACGGGTCGGCTAATATACGAAGCAACGATCTCAAAAACGTAAAAATCACTAAAAACCGAAGTCAAAACATACCTCAATTTAGCAAAATAGTAGCCGAATGAAACAAAGCCTTTAAACCCTTATTTTTGTTTGAAGAATCGGTGGAAGAGAAGAAAATTAAAGCCATTTTTTTCATGTTTTATTAATTAAAACATATAATAAAGCCAAATGACATTTTTAACCTTTGTAAAATAATTATAAAACATTATAAAACATGGACATAATGGTCCATTACCAACCACTCCAATTAAAAATGGCATAATTGCCATGCAAGTACCTCCTTTTATAAAGCCATGCTCAAATAAGCCATTTATAAAATAGAACTCTAATTTATCGCTTTATGCGATTTAATCCCTTTTATCAAATTAACCGATCAGACAGTAAAATTTTAATACGAAACTTTCACACCATATATCTATCATACAGTAGAACATATTAAAGCATTTAAAATAATATTTTGACTCGGTTAAGTGGTCCCGAAACCACCCGTTCTGACTAGGATCTAAAGTGGGCTGTTACAACTCTCCCCCCTTTAGGGATTTTCGTCCCCGAAAATCTTACCGATAAACAGGTTAGGGTATTGCTTTCGCATAGTTTCCTCGAGTTCCCACGTAGCTTCCTCTATTCTGTGTTTACACCAAAGAACTTTTACGAGTGCTATACGCTTATTTCTCAACTTTTTGATTTCTCGAGCCAGAATTTTAATCGGTTCTTCACTGTACGATAAATCAGACTGTATCTCCACATCAGTGGGAGAAATGATATGAGACGGATCAGATCGGTATCTTTGAAGCATTGAAACGTGAAATACGTCGTGAATCTTTTCAAGCTCAGACGGTAACGATAATCGGTAAGCTACAGGTCCAATTCGTTCCATAATTTCATACGGCCTGGTAAAACGAGGACTTAGCTTCTCTTTTCTGCCAAAACGAAGAATTTTCTTCCACGGTGATACTTTTAGAAATACTTTGTCTCCGACTCGAAACTCTATTTCTTTCCGTTTCAAATCAGCATATGATTTCTGTCTGTCTGAAGCTGCTTTCAAACTGTCACGTATCACTTTCACTTTTTCCTCTGTATCTCGGAGTAGATCAACCCCGTGTAACTTTCTCTCACTCAATTCTATCTAGTATAGCGGTGTTCGACATTTATGACCATATAAAGCTTCATATGGAGCCATCTTTAAACTCGTTTGAAAACTGTTATTGTATGCAAATTCTATCAGAGGTAAGTATTTCTCCCAATTACTTTTAAATTCAAGAATACAACACCGTAACATATCTTCCAGAATTTGAATAACTCTTTCAGACTGACCGTCGGTCTGGGGATGAATTGCTATACTGAAACTCAATTTTGTTCCCAAAGCCTCTTGAAACTTCTTCCAGAATCTCGAGGTAAACCTCGGATCTCTATCAGACACAATGGATAATGGTATACCATGTAATCGCACAATTTCAGATACATATAGTTCCACTAATTTATCCAAGGAATAATCAGTACGTACCGGTATAAAATGTGCAGACTTCGTCAACCTGTCAACGATAACCCAGATTGCATTTTTCTTCTTCGGAGACAGAGGTAGTCTAGATACAAAATCCATAGTGACTCTGTCCCATTTCCATTCCAGAATCATAATAGGCTGTAATAAACCTGACGGTACCTGATGCTCAGCTTTGACTTGTTGACAGATTAAACATTTCGATACGAATTCTGATATGTCACGTTTCATTCATGACCACCAGTATTGCTGTTTCAAATCGTTATACATCTTAGTGCTACCCGGATGAACTGAAAATCGACTATCATGTGCCTCGTGCAGAACTTTCTGAATGAGTTTACTATTTTTCGGTATACAGATTCTATTTCGAAACATTAAACAATCATCATTCCCTATAGAAAAGTCAGAATCAGAATTAGACTCACAGTGAAGTCGTTTAGCTTGCAGATCGGGATCAGTCCTTTGAGCTTCGAAAATTTGTTGCAGAATCAACGGTTTAGCCTTTAGCTCAGCTAAAACAGATCCATCATCAGATAACGTCATTTGAGCATTCAGAGCTTGCAAAGCAAATAGAGACTTTCGACTTAACGCATCAGCTACAACATTAGCTTTCCCTGGATGATAATCAATTACCAATTCATAGTCTTTTAGTAGTTCGAGCCATCTCCGCTGTCGCATATTCAAATCTTTCTGTGACATCAGATACTTCAGACTTTTATGATCAGTAAAAATTCTACATTTCTCACCATATAAGTAATGCCGCCAAATCTTTAATGCAAATACTATAGCAGCTAACTCAAGATCATGCGTCGGGTAATTCTTCTCATGCGGCTTTAACTGTCGGGAGGCATAAGCTATGACTTTCTCGTCTTGCATCAATACACAACCCAGTCCAATAATAGATGCATTACTATATATAACAAATTCTTTCCCCGATTCGGGTTGAACTAAAACCGGAGCTTGTGTTAACAGGGCTTTCAACTGTTCGAAACTCTGCTGACATTTATCAGTCCACTCGAATTTCACATCTTTTTGTAACAATCGAGTCAACGGCACTGCAATCATCGAGAATCCTTTAACAAATCTTCGGTAATATCTTGCTAATCCCAGAAAACTTCTAATCTTAGATATGTTTCTCGGGGGTTTCCAGTCTATAATAGCAGATATTTTACTCGGATCTACTCTGATGCCTTCCGCAGAAACAATGTGACCCAAAAATCCAACTTCTTGAAGCCAAAATTCACATTTGCTAAATTTGGCAAACAACTGCTTATCTCTCAGAATTTGTAACACAGTTCTCAAATGCTCAGTATGCTCTACCTCATCACGCGAATAAATCAAAATGTCGTCAATGAATATTACAACGAACTTGTCTAAATACGGTCTGAAAATACGATTCATCAAGTCCATAAACATTGCTGGAGCATTTGTTAAACCGAAAGGCATGACCTGAAACTCATAATGTCCGTATCGTGTTCTGAAAGTAGTCTTCGGTATATCTAAATCTTTAACTCACAACTGGTAATAACCCGATCTCAAATCAATCTTTGAAAATACAGTAGCTCCTTTCAACTGATCGAATAAATCATCAATCCGCGGAAGAGGGTATTTATTCTTCACTGTCACCTTGTTCAACTGTCGGTAATCAATACACATTCTCATCATTCCATCTTTCTTTTTCGCAAATAATACGGGAGCACCCCAAGGTGAAAAGCTCGGTCTCGCGAAACCTCTATCCGTCAATTCTTGTAACTGTGCTTTAAACTCTTTTAATTCCGTCGGTGCCATTCTGTATAGAGCTATCGATATCGGAGTAGTGCCCGGTAACAATTCAATACCGAATTCAACTTCTCTAATCGACGGTAAACCCGGTAATTCTTTTGGAAAAACATCTGAAAACTCACAAACAACTGGTACAGACTCAATTTTTAACTCTGCCTTGCTAGAATTCATCACATACACTAAATACGCATCATAGCCTTTTCTGACGTGCTTCTGAGCCCTCATGGCAGAAATTACTATCGGTAATTCATTCGAATCATTTGATTCAATCCAAAGAACCTCAGCATTCTGACATTTCAATTTTATACTCTTACTTCGACAATTCACAATAGCTTCATGCACATTTAGCCAGTCCATGCCCAGTATTACATCGAATTCGTCAAAAGGGAGGAGCATCAAATCAGCCAGAAAACAATATCCCCGAGTCATCAACAGACAATTCTTACATATCTTATCAACTAACACAGACTTTCCTAACGGATTTGATACTTTAACTACATATTCAGTAGACTCAACATGCAAATTCTTTTCAAACACTAATTTCTTGCAGATATATGAATGAGCTGATCCAGGATATATCAACGCAACAATATCAGTGTTATAGAGAGAAAAAGTACCGGTAATAACATCAGGCGACGAGGCTTCCTTGCGTGCACGTATTGCACAAGCCCTCGCAGGAGTACGCATCTCAGATCTCACATTAGCATCTCTCGCCACTTTGTGATTTCCACTTTGGTTCCCAACACTTCGCGACAATCTACCTCTCGATGCAACATTATTTGTCTTAGTCGACTGTTCTCTATCAGGTACAGATCTTTCAGGACAATCACGTAAATAGTGATCTAACGATCCACATCGAAAACAAGCTCCGCTTTTCAATCGGTATTCACCAAAATATTTCCTATTACAATACTTGCATTCAGGTCCGGGAGTTCTCACACTACCCGCACTAGCTGTGGAAGTCGTCTGAGGTCTCGAATGAGAAGTCTTAACACTTTTCTCTCGGATAGATGTGCCCGTAGAAGCAGCAGGACGAGGATGAAAATCCTTTGATCTTTTGGATCCAGACTGATACGGTTTACCCGCAAACCTTTTTCTAGCTTCTCTGAATTTAGAATCAGCTTTTCTCTTTTCTTTAGCAAGCTCTTCGGCTTTATAGGCCCGATCAACGAGAACTGCAAACTCTCTCAGTTCAAGTATTCTGACTAATAGTCGAATTTCTTCATTTAGCCCATCTTTGAACCTTTTGCAAATTGTTGCTTCGGTAGAAACACATTCGCGAGCATATTTGCTGAGTCGAACGAACTCTCTCTCGTATTCAATTACAGACATTCGACCCTGTTTCAGCTCTAAAAACTCTTTTCTTTTCTGATCAATAAATCGTTGACTGATGTATTTCTTTCTGAATTCCGTCTGGAAGAAATCCCAATCGACTCGTTCTCGTGGTACAACCGAGGTCAATGTATTCCACCATTGATATGCTAAATCTCGAAGCAAAGAAATAGCACATCTCAGGCACTCATCAGGAGTACAAGCCAGTTCATTAAAAACTCTAATCGTATTCTCCAGCCAAAATTCAGCCCTCTCAGTATCATCACCTGCTGAAGCTCGGAATTCCTTAGCACCATACTTTCGTATCTTATCGACAGGAGGTCTGTTCAATCTCAGAGGATCCACAACTCGTACATTATCAAGGTTAAGTTGTGGGACGGGAGGGGGTGGAGGTTGCGGAGCAGCCGGGTTTGCTCGCACAAACTCACTAAACCAACCAGACATCATTTGGAAGAAAGCTTGTTTAATTTCTTCCTGATTAGCCACAGCAGGGCCCGATTCAGAAGGCACAGCCCCTTGAGCAGGTGCTGGCGCAATACTTTCAACATCATCAGCTAAAGCTCGATTCGGATCCATTACTATATAAAACAGATTTTCAGAGGATATCAGGAGATATCACGCTATCACATTTCATGTACATGGCATGTATAGCTAGACTAATACTCACTACGGTAGTCCTAGAATCGACAAATCGTAGCTCTGATACCAACCAAATGTAACACCCCTATCCTGCAACCGTCGCCGGAGTAGGTAAGGGGCATTACCAGACTTGTAACATTTATCGGAACAGTAAAAATTTAAAACTTTTTAATCAAGAACCATCACGTATCATCTGTCATTAGAGCATGCTTCAATTGATCATAAAAGGATGCATATAACTATTGGAAATCTAATTGGAAACATGCTAAAAGAAAGGAGATCATTTGCAAAATTTCAAAGTTAGGGACACACGGCCATATCCCTTGCCCGTGTTCTTCACACACGGCCGTGTCCCTCTAGACACGCCCAAACCTTTCAGCCCGTGGTCGAATCTGACTTATCCCACATGGCTGTCCAACACGCCCATGGGGTTAGGCCGTGTGTCACCCACGGCCTAGGTACGCCCGTGCCCTTACCCCGTGTCGAAACTGTCAAATATCACACGGCTGCCAGACACGCCCGTGTACAAAACAGAGCAGACCGTGTGACTATACTGCCAAATTTCACACGGCTTCAAATTATCAGACACACCCGTGTGTCTAGGCTGTGTACCAAAACTGACCAAAACATTAAGGTGCAGGGGACACACGGTCGAAGCGCACGCCCGTGTTCCCTGGCCATGTGGCACGTTATAGGCTTGGTTTAAGCCAAATTTGCCACCCAATATGGGTCATTTCTACTAGCCATTAACCAACAACATTTCATGCCATTCTACCAACCTAAAACATACCAATTTCAAGCACAAAATGGACCCAAAATCATCTCAATTTATTCACAAATCAAGCACACCAACTCAAAGACCTAAATGACCATTTCCATGCACTCATCCACACATATATACATATCAATTATGTGAGCTTATAGTCTCATCAAAACCAAATATCTTTCCATAAACACATATAGCCAAAGAACAACTCTAATACATGATTATAAACACATATGACCCAAGCCACATTTCATAGCTTGATCATTTACCAAAACATATCATGTTCATAAAAGTACTAGCCTATACATGCCATGACCATTTCATTTACAAAAGGTTTAAAAGTACCAAAGTTTGATAGATAGTGTGATGGCGATCTCCGACTCGTCCGATTATCGAGCTAGCTTCCGAATCTATAAGACAGTGAAAGAAATGAACAGAGTAAGCTTCTAAAGCTTAGTAAGTCCGTATAATATAGAAATTAAACCTTATCGAATCAATGCGATAATTACAACAACAATGCCAATTCAATTCATATACTCAAATTGCCTATTTCACAAGCATACACTTGTTAGTTCATGTAACATATAAATTCATTCATGTACCAACCACAACATTCATGTATCATCTCATTGCTTAATTACTTGTACATGTATTTCATATAACTTATACCATATAATCCATGAAATTCTCATGTCTCATATAACATGTAATACATATATCATTCAATCTTCAGGTAACATGTATCAGTAATTACCTGTTGAATCTATAAGAATATCAAAAGATACTCGGGTGATACACACACAGTGTATATACATATAACCTGTAATCCGTCAATGCGTCATATATGCTCTTTCGAGCCTGTACGGTAAGCCCGGAGGCTGAACATATAATCCCGAAGGATAATCGGTAAGCCCGTAGGCTGAACCTGTAATCCCGAAGGATAAACCTGTAGCTCATGAGCACGTGGGGAGTCCGCAACAAATGCAGGAGCTTGAACCACCCTGTAGCCCTAGTGACATGTCACTTGTATCCTATCGACTTCTACGGTTCTAACAGGGCTCGGTATTTATTTCTCACTTGTAAAAATTTCATTTCAATTTCGTATGTATACATCCAAATAGGCTATTCAATCAACTAATATGTCATATATTCCATTAACAACAATTATAAACATAAACACATTAAATTTCATTATACGAACTTACCTCGAAATCTAGTATTTACTCGTCTATTTTCCGTTTTCCCCGATCAAGTTCCGGGAGTCGATCGTCTTTATCTAAATTAAATCAAATTCAGCTATTTACTAACTCACATATTCAATTCAATCCAAAAACATATATTTTGACATATTTGAAATTTAGCCCCTATACTTTCAACACTTTGCAATTTAGCCCTTTTAACACAAAATAGCAATTTACATAATTAATCCCTAAATTTCCCTTGGCTGAATATTCAAGGGACTTGTACAAGTACATATCTTTCAATTAATCACAAATTTAACCTCAAAAATTCTATCTTTTTGCAATTAAATCCTTAAACTCATTTTCATCAAAATTTACTTTAAAATTCTTGTATTTTCTCACATAATATACAATAATTCATCAAAATCTATCAATATATCAAGGATTCATCAATGGCATTTTTCAAAAACATAATCAAAATCAGAAATTAAGGTACAGGTCGACTAATATACGAAGCAACGATCTCAAAAACGTAAAAATCACTAAAAACTGAAGTCAAAACATACCTCAATTTAGCAAAATAGTAGCCGAATGAAACAAAGCCTTTAAACCCTTATTTTTGTTTGAAGAATCGGTGGAAGAGAAGAAAATTAAAGCCATTTTTTTCGTGTTTTATTAATTAAATCATATAATAAAGCCAAATGACATTTTTAACCTTTGTAAAATAATTATAAAACATTATAAAACATGGACATAATGGTCCATTACCAACCACTCCAATTAAAAATTGCATAATTGCCATGCAAGTACCTCCTTTTATAAAGCCATGCTCAAATAAGCCATTTATAAAATAGAACTCTAATTTATTGCTTTATGCGATTTAATCCCTTTTATCAAATTAACCGATCAGACAGTAAAATTTTAATACGAAACTTTCACACCATATATCTATCATACAGTAGAACATATTAAAGCATTTAAAATAATATTTTGACTCGGTTAAGTGGTCCCAAAACCACCCGTTCTGACTAGGGTCTAAAGTGGGCTGTTACACAAAGCAGTCTTCATAGAGCCTGTATATAGAAGCCCAAGCTGCGATATTTAGGACGCCTAATTGTTGTCCTATTACTAACTTTGGATTCTTTTTCTTCTTAAACATATTTTTCCAGATTCAATTCCTTTGTGTTTTTGATAATTTATTCAGAGCTAATTCAATTTATTTGTCCTCCTTTATTCATAAAGTGTGTGGCATTGAAATAATGATTGATGAACTAAAATATTTTCACAAACGAAGTTTTGCATATTATTCTGGAAATCTCTAGATAATGCAAGAAACTGAAACATGACATTTGTTTAGAAGAATTCCTGTGTATAAGGGTCGGAGGTACTCAAGAGAACTTCTTCTTCAGTCCAAATGATGTTTGGACAATTCAAACGATTCGATTCTAAGAGAGGATCATTTTGCGAACATCTCCAGCAGACCATACGAGTAGAGTATACGAGTAGAGGATCATTCGGGAATGGTACAATAAGATCAAATTGGTTTAAAGCATATGAGTAGAGTATGATTGACACGTTAAGAGGAGTAAAAGATAAGCTTGGATGAAGGAATGAGTGGTGATGTCTGGATTAAGGGTCATATTCATAAACATATTTGCATCGTGGTGTGTCTAAATAGGAGCATTTGACTCATTTCGATCATAGCATTCTAACCATCAAGCATAATCACATACGCATTTTATAAGGTATGTAATCAAAGACGACGCGCCTTACCCCTCTGAGTGGTGAGGTAACAAGCTACAACATAGCAAATCTGGCGTTCAGATATTTATACTGAAGTAGATCCAAGATGATTTGGCATTCTTGTGTTTTACAAGGAGCAAATCGAAGATATAGCAGATCTAACTTTCAGATGTTTTCACATCAGAGCAGATCCAAGATAACAAGTCTGGCATCTCCATTTTCGACGGAGAGCAGATACATAGCAGATTTGACTTTCAGATGTTTTCACATCAGAATAGATCCAAGATAACAAGTCTGGCGTCTCCATTTTCAACGGAGAGCAGATACATAGCAGATCTGACTTTCAGATGTTTTCACATCAGAGCAGATCCAAGATAACAAGTCTGGCGTCTCCATTTTTGACGGAGAGCAGATACATAGCAGATCTGACTTTCAGATGTTTTCACATCAGAGTAGATCCAAGATAACAAGTCTGGCGTCTCCATTTTTTACGGAGAGCAGATACATAACAATCTAACCTTCAAATGTTTAAGCTGAAACAGATCCAAGATGATTTGGCATCTTTGTGTTTTACAAGGAGCAAATTGAAGACTTAACAGATTTGACTTTCAGATGTTTATGCTGAAGTAGATCCAAGATGATTTGGCATCTTTGTGTTTTACAAGGAGCAAATCGAAGACATAGCAGATTTGACTTTCAGATGTTTATGCTGAAGCAGACCCAAGATGATTTGGTATCTTTGTGTTTTACAAGGAGCAAATCGAAGACATAGAAGATTTAACTTTCAGATGTTTTCATATCAGAGCAAATCAAAGACGAAGATTTGGTGTCTCTCTGCATTCGACGGGGAGCAGATCAAAGAACTCAAGACTCGAGAAGCCCGGGTAAAATTGGTTCTTTTATAGTCTTTACTCTATTCCTGTTACACAGCAATGAGCAAATAGGGGCAGCTGTAATACCCTAATTTTGCCCGGGTCCGTTGGAAGCCCTTATAAAAAATTAAAGTGAATAAATTGTTTTAAAACAGTCCTTGTACAACTCAAATATAACCAAATGTCCAGTCCCTTTTACATTTACAAGCCCTAAACTACCCAGAACCCATTACACCCGTGGTCCAAACTCTTAACTTAAACCAGACCCAAACTGCCTACCAAGCCCAACAATTGAAACAGCCCAAATGGCTCAGATGGCTTAAGGGAAACAGGAAACCCTAGGGTTTCCTGAAGACTACAGCGCCGCAGCATCTTCTGGAACCCTCGAGGAGCTTCTGTTCAAATCCCCGAATCGAGGCCCTATTAATGCGTTGTCCAGAGACCTTTCGACGCACCATAGCCACCGATCGTGCCACCATTAGCGCTTGAACACGCACTCATCACCTGGATCATCGCACACACCTGCAAAAGGAAACAAAGAACGGCAAACATGGCAAGAAACCCGAAACAGAGGAAATCAGGAAATATATTTCCTTTCTTGTAATCGGTCTATAAAAATAGCAAAAAACAATGTAAAGGAGGGAGGTACGGGTACCACAATATATAGATTTTTACAGAAATAAAAAGCAAAATACAAACAATCTTTTAGAAAAGTGGTTCCTTTTTATTATTTTATCGTTTTTTTTCATTATTACATCGTTTCTCTCCTGTTAATACATACAAATAAGGTTTTTTTTTTTTAAAATACAACGAAAATAAAAAGGGGAGAAGGATACCTACGAAGTGCCTGAGAAATCCGGGTTTTTGAAGCTCCGGCCACCGTGCACGGTGGCCGGTGACAGTGGCCAGTGGCCTGAACGGTGGCTGGAAATCGGCTCAGTGGAGAGAACTGAGAGAGAGCGTTCTGTTTTTTTCAGAAACCGGGTTAAAAATGTTTTTTTGAAGTTAAAATTGGCTTATATAGCCTTTACAAAACGGCGTCGTTTAAGCTAGGGGGATCCACGTGTTGACCCGACCCAGCCAAGGGATTCGCGTGTCTTCGTTTATTGGGCAAATTGCCCAATTGGTCCTTCCGCTTTTTTTTATCCTTTTAATTTAAGTTTATTTCGATTTTTTAATTTCGCCCAATATTTCTGTTTTGATCGTTTTGATCCCAATTTCATCCTCGGGCCTTTTAAAACGTAAGCGATGAAACGTCACCGTTTTTAGGATTAGGGATAATTTCCCAGTAAGTCCCTTGGATTTCAACGCTCGTTTCTATTTAGCCTAAATTCGTTTTTATTATTTTGAAATTAGCCCTGTGATTTTATTGGACTTCAATTTTAACCCTATATGTGTATTTTTATTATTATTTTTATATTTTTATATTTTATGTATATTGTCATTTATTTTATTTTTAACCACATTTTTATATTATATATTTTATAATTATTTTATTATATATTATTTATTTCATATATTATTATTATTATTATTATTATTATTATTATTATTATTATTATTATTATTATCATTATTATTATTGACTATATACTATTTTCCATATTATTATTATTTTACATTATTATTTATATATTATTATTATATTTGTACTTATATATTTATTAATTTCTTATATATATTATATATTATTTTTTTAAAACCTACATACTTTTATATTATATTATATATTATATAATTATAAATATAAATCCTTTATATTTTATATATTATTTTTTCTAAACCAATATATTTTATATTTTTATATAATTATTATTCTTATATATATATTTTTATTATATATTATACCTTAAATTTATTATAAAATATCATATTTTCTTTTATCAATTATTTATATTTATATTATGCATATATTTTTAAAACTTATGTTTTTTTCTATTATACAACATTTGTTTTTACTTTAGAATTAATGCATTATTATTATATTATGCATTTACATATATTATGTAATATCTTAGACTTTTATAATTTATTTTCAAATATATATTTTTATATACATGTACATTGATATATTGTATTACATGCATCATTTTATTTATTAATTCATTCATGTGTACATTAAGTTATTGGATTGTGTATTTTATATTTTATGTAAATTCTATTTACCCATTTTTATGCATGTCATCTATTTTTACCCTTACATATTTTACACATTAATATTTACCATGTTTTTCCATATTTATTACTTAATGTTTTATTTATGATATATTGTATATAATCATTGCATTCATTATGTTTTCCTTCTACTATTTTATTTAGGTATATTCCTATTTACTTAGCATGTTTGTTTTTATTATTTTATTTTTGCCTTTTATATATAGTGATTGCATTTGTATAAAGTGTTACAATATTTTGTAATATATGTTGTTTGAATATCTATGTTTTATAATACAAAATTGTCACTTTAAAATGTCATTTAAAACAACATTTAAGGATTTTATAAAAATAAAGGCAATGCTTGATGTTTGGAAACTTCGAGAAAGGTAGTGCCCTAACTTACTGGGTTGCAACTTTTCTCGATGAATTCGAATAGTTAAGCACCTTTCTAAGTTTTTAAGGTTTTCGAAATACAACAACTGTCTTGAAATTTCAAAGCGTTGTGTCCTAACTTATTGAATATGGCGTTTTGTCGTCTCGAGATAGGGATTTTCAAAAAATGGTTAGCTTAGCCTCGAATGTCTTAAAAATATCTCATCCTAACTCATTGGAGGTAATGTTTTGGTACATTTGATACAAGTGAGCCCTAATTTTAAAAATCAAGAGAGCTTAAAGAGGATTGTATCTTAAGATTTTTTAAAATTTTCGACATTAAAGACACTTGATAATCAATTCGGTACCAATTTTTGGGCGTTACGAGGGTGCTAACCCTTCCTCGTACGTAACCGACTCCCAAACCCGTTTTCTCGAAATTTTGTAGACCAAAACTAATGATTTTAAAATAAAATATTTTAAAGGTGATCCAATCACACGTAAAAAGATTGGTGGCGACTCCCGTTTTAGTTTTTAAAGTCGATCCCATTTTTCCAAAAACCTTTAAAAAATGGTTTCGACAGTAAGTATTAGTACTTTTGGTTCCCTTAGGTACGATAACTCGGTCTTACCGCTAAACTATACTACTGTTTGATAGGTGCGCTTGCCTTTAAAATCGTGATATTAGTTAGTTTTTGGTGTGATTAGTTTTTATAAATTTTATTACTTAATATCGCGAGTATCAAGTTTTTGGCGCCGTTACCGGGGAATCTAAAATATTAAAAAAACTTGATTTCTATTACTTTAGCCATTACTATATTTATTTATTTTCAGTTTTTATTTTTTTTATTTTTTTATTTTTCTTTTCTTTTATTTTATTCTATTTTAATTGTCTTTGCTTTTTCCCTTCTAGGTATTTCTAGTTTATGACTAGAAACAACCCAGTAGGACCATTACTTTTTGACGAAGATTTAGAAGCAGTAGTCGCAGAACTCACAGAGAGATTAGACGAAGCCTACATTATCCAGAACAAGACCAAGAACAAGGGACAGAACCTATAGAAGAGATGGAAGCAAATCAAAACATTCCACCACCTCCTGTAATAGCCGTTCAACCAGTGAATCAAGATGAAGCTCCTCGTATTATGTATGATTATGGTAAACCTAGTTTGGCTGGTACTCAAACTAGCATTATTAAACCTGCCATTGCTGCTAATAATTTTGAATTAAAACGTAACACTATTCAGATGATACAGCAATTGGTGCAGTTTGATGGTTTACAGGATGAAGATCCAAATTCACACATAGCCAATTTTTTGGAACTTTGTGATACTTTTAAAATTAATGGCGTTTCTGATGATGCCATTCGTCTAAGGCTATTTCCATTCTATTTGAGAAATAAAGCCAAACAGTGGTTAAATTCTTCACCACGAGGCTCAATCACTGCATGGGAACAGATGACAGAAAAATTTTTACTTAAATATTTTCCTCCAGCTAAAACAGCTAAATTACGAAATGATATCTCTTCTTTTGTGCAGATGGATTTAGAAACACTTTACGATGCCTGGGAGAGATACAAAGATCTTTTCAGAAGATGCCCTCATCATGGGTTACCTTTGTGGTTACAAGTTCAAACCTTTCACAATGGTTTGAATCCTTCAACAAGGCAAATGATTGATGCATCCGCCGCAGGAGGAACAATCAACAATAGAACACCCGAAGCAGCTTATGAATTTATTGAAGAGATGTGACTGAATAACTATCAGTGGCAAGTCATGAGGACAAAGCCGATAAAAGCTGCAGGAGTTTATAATATTGATGCTGTCACTATGCTTACTAACCAAGTAGAACTTTTAAATAAAAAGTTTGATAATTTTGTTGGTTCTACGCAGGCACAGCCAGTGATGCAGTGTGACACAACTCCAGGAAATATGTTCAATCCAGACTACTCATCCTATGGACACAGTATAGAAACTGAGCAAGCCAACTATATAGGTAACAATTCTAGACCTAAAAATAATCCTTATAGTAATATTTACAATGTAGGTTGGAGAAATCATCCAATTTTTCATGGGGAGGACAATGAAATCAAAGAAAACAGCCTCCTTTGGGATTTCAGCAGCCACCACCACAACAAGAGAAAGCCGAATCTTGAAGAGATGTTCACCAAATTTATGGCCGCATTAGTAACCAATTTTCAAAACACTAAGATGGCACTAAAGAACCAACAAGCATCAATTCAAGAGCTTGAGAATCAAATTGGTCAACTTGCAAAATTAATTTCAGAGAGACCACAAGGTGGACTACCAAGTAATACTGAACCAAATCCCAGAGAACATGTCAAAACAATTACTTTAAGAGATGGGAAAGTACTAGCTGAACCAGAAAAGAAGTCTGTTCTAGAATCTTTAGGAGACAAGGTAGAGGAACCCAAGGAAAACACTCCACCAACACTCAAGGAATACAAACCGCCTATTCCATACCCGAAAAAGTTGAAGAAAGACCGTACAGACGCTCAATTTGGTAAATTTCTTGAACTTTTTAAACAATTACACATTAACTTAGCTTTTGTTGAAGCAATTTCGCAGATGCCAAAGTATGCGAAGTTCCTTAAAGAACTTCTGACAAATAAAAGGAAGTTGGAAGAATTAGCCACAGTGGAACTCAACGAGGAATGCTCAGCTATTCTCCAAAATAAACTGCCGGCAAAATTAAAAGATCCAGGGAGTTTTACTATTCCTTGTTTAATTGGTAGTTTACTTATTGATAAAGCCTTAGCTGATTTAGGTGCTAGCATTAATCTCATGCCTTACAAAATGTTCAAGCAACTAGGTCTAGGGGAACCAAAGCGCACTAGGATAAGTATTCAACTAGCTGATAGATCTGTTAAATATCCTAGGGGAATCATAGAAGATGTGCTAGAAAAGATAGATAAATTTATATTCCCTGTTGATTTTGTTATGCTTGATATGGATGAGGATATTGAGGTGCCTTTAATTTTGGGATGTCCATTCTTAGCCACTGCTAGTGCTATTATTGATGTAGGGGATGGTAAATTAGTACTTAGAGTTGGTAAGGAAGAAGTCATTTTTAAAATCTATGATGCTATGAAATTTTCTAAAGAACAAGATGATTCCCGCTATTTTGTTGATATTATTGATTACTTTGTTCAAGATAATTTTCAGGAACTTTCTCTCGTAGACACGTTGGAACTGTGTCTTGTTCAAGGTGGGGGGAAGGTTAAGCCACCACTGAAATTGAAGAACTAAGAAAGGAGTTAGATTCTAATGAAATCACGAGACACATAAGTTATGAAAGTATAAAGATAAATGATGAATTGAGACAGAAACCTTCCATTGATGAACCCCCTAAATTAGAGTTAAAGTAACTGCCAAATCATTTAGAATATGCCTTTTTAGGGGAAGATTCAACTTTACCAGTTATTATCGCATCAAATTTAAGCATTACAGAAAAAGGGGAACTACTTCATGTGTTAAGGGAACACAAGTAGGCTATAGCTTGGAAAATTTCAGATATTAAGGGAATTAATCCTTCTTTTTGCACCTACAAAATTTTAATGGAAGATAACTATAAACCACCGGTGCAAGCTCAGAGATGACTGAATCCCAACATGAAGGAAGTCATAAAAGCCGAGGTAATTAAACTTCTAGATGAAGGCATTATTTATCATATTTCTGACAGTTCTTGGGTAAGTCCTGCGCAGGTTGTTCCTAAAAAGGGAGGCTTGACCGTGGTGTCTAATGACAAAAAAGAGTCAATACCTACAAGAACAGTCACTGGATGGAGAGTTTGCATTGATTATAGAAAACTGAATGACACAACTCGAAAAGATCATTTTCCCTACCTTTTATTGATCAGATGTTGGAAAGATTATCAGGTCACATGTATTATTGTTTCTTAGATGGCCTCTCTAGTTACTTCCAAATCCCGATAGCTCCAGAAGATCAGGAGAAAACGACATTCACATGTCCATACGGTACGTTTGCTTATCGTAGAATGCCTTTTGGTTTATGTAACGCTCTTGCTACTTTTCAGCGATGCATGGTAGCCATCTTCAACGAATTCGTGGAAGACATCATGGAGGTATTTATGGATGATTTTTCAGTTTTCGGTAATTCTTTCTAACTTTGTCTTAATTTAAAACGTGTTTTGATAAGATGTGAAGAGACAAATTTAGTACTAAACTGGGAAAAATGCCACTTTATGGTTCAAGAAGGTATTGTATTAGGACATAAAATTTCTAGTAAAAGGATAGAGGTAGATAAAGCAAAAATTGAAACCATTGAAAATTTACCTCCCCCTAATTCAGTTAAGGCTATAAGAAGCTTTTTAAGACATGCCGGTTTTTATCGCAGGTTTATTAAAATTTTTCTAAAATAGCTAAGCCTTTAACAAAGTTGCTAGAAAAAGACGTGCTTTTCAACTTTGACCAAGAATGTTTAGAATCTTTTAACACTCTTAAGGAAAAGTTAGTCAATGCCCCCATTATGATTTCACCTGATTGGAATCTACCTTTTGAACTAATGTGCGATGCAAGTGATTTTGCAGTAGGTGCAGTTTTGGGACAGCGAAGAGACAAGCACTTTCAACCGATCTATTATGCTAGCAGAACTTTGACAGCTACTCAAGCAAATTATACTACCACAGAAAAAGAATTGCTAGCCGTTATTTTTGCATTTGACAAATTCAGATCTTATTTGATTTTGTCAAAAGTCATTGTTTATACTGACCGTTCTGCTCTTTGCTACCTTTTAACTAAAACTGATGCAAAAACTCGATTAATAAGATGGATTCTATTGTTACAGGAATTCGATTTAGAAATAAAGGACAAGAAAGGAGCTGAAAACTTGGCAGCAGATCACGTTTCTAGATTAGAAAACACACAACCTAAGTACCTCGATAAAATAAACGACTTGTTTCCTGAAGAACAACTCCTAGCCTTAGCAAATGCAGCAGTTCCTTGGTTTGCTAATTTTGCAAATTATTTAGTAGCTAACATAACCCCAAAAGGACTGACCCATCAGCAAAAGAAGCGATTCTTCGCTGATGTGAAAAACTACTTTTGGGAGGTTCCTTTTCTTTTTCGAATTTGTGCAGATCAGGTTATTTGAAGATGCGTTGTTGAAACAGAAGCATACCAGGTTTTAAATCACTGCCATTCAGGACCCACAGGAGGACATCACAGTGGAGCTAGAACCGCTTATAAGGTACTCGAATCAGGCTTTTACTGGCCAACACTTTTCATGGATGCCAATAGGTATGTGACCTCTTGTGATAAATGTCAGAGAACAGGTAATATTTGTCAACATAATGAAATGCCTCAGAGCTATATACTTTCATGCGAAATATTTGATGTATAGGGTATTGATTTCATGGGTCCATTCCCTACTTCATTTAGGAATAAGTACATCCTAATAGCGGTAGATTATATGTCAAAATAGGTAGAAGCCCAAGCCTTACCTACTAATGATGCTAGAATGGTAGTACGATTTTTGAAGAAACTTTTCTCTCGATTTGGAACACCTAGGATAATTATTAGTGGTAAGGGCACCCATTTTTGCAATGCCCAATTTGAAAAAGTTTTAAAAAGGTATGGGGTACACCATAGAACAGCTACCCCTTATCATCCACAAACCAGTGGCCAAGTCGAAGTAACAAATAGGGAACTAAAATGCATCTTAGAGAAAACAATAGAAACAAATAGAAAAGATTGGTCAAGAAAGACAGACGATGCTTTATGGGCCTATAGAACTGCTTTTAAAACACCCATAGGTACATCTCTCTATAAACTTGACTACAGAAAAAGTTGTCATCTACCATTTGAACTTGAACATAAAGCATTTTGGGCTATCAAATTTTTAAACCTTGATTTTAAGCTTGCAGGTGAGAAAAGGTTGATGTAGTTAAATGAACTAGATGAATGGCATTGCAATGCCTACAAAAGCTCATGACTATATAAGGAAGCCATGAAGCGACGTCATGACAAACGACTGGAACAACCTAAGCAGTTCAAAACAGGTTATCTTGTCTTACTCTACAACTCAAGGCTGAGACTATTTCCTAAAAAACTTAAGTCAAGGTGTTCAGGTCCATTCACTGTTCAAACTATCTTTCCATATGGCACAATTGAGGTAACTTACCCCAACCACGGTACGTTCAAGGTAAACGGCCATAGGCTTAAACACTATAGAGGTGAGAATTTTAAAGATAACAGGGAGGAGCTTCAGCTCCACGAAATCCCTTCGTGATACATCCAGGTAGAGTCGAGCTTAGACTCTAAATAAGCGCCTCTCGGGAGGCAACCCGAGCACTAACTTAGTAACTTTTCCTTTATTTTTGATTTTAGTATTTTTATGCATCAACTAACCCTTTTTAAATGCAAAAATTTAGGACACACGGCCATGCCCACGGGCGTGTCCAAGGCCATGTGAACACTTAAAACAAAGACATGGTCGTGCACCTAGGCCGTGTGTAAACAGAGCACAATTTTCCCAAAAACACGGGCTACCGACAAATCGAAACGGCCGTGCGACATGGCCGTGGCAAACCTTTCAACTTAGACACAGGCTTACACAAAAACCACACGCCTGTGTCCCCAGACCGTGGCCAACACTGTCAATTTAGACACGACCGTGTGACTTATCACACGACCGTGTGAAAAGTAAACAAGATCGCAAACGGCCATGCAAGATGGCCAACACGGGAGTGTACTTCAAACCAGGCACGCCAAAACCACCAAATTTCGAATCATACGGGCAAAACCAGAGTCACACGGGCGTGTTCCATGCCCGTGTGACCCAAAAACTACAAATAAGGGATCACTATTCACCTTCTCCTTCACTCAAACCCTAAATCCTCTCACCCAAACTCTTCCCCAACTACTATAAACGCCGCCTCCGACCCTCAAAGCACCACCACGCTCGTAAAGGACTATCCCACACCTGTGCAAAGCTCCCCACGACTGTTTGGAACCTCTCCCACGACCGTGCACATCTCCCATTTGGTTCTATTTTCCTCATTTTTCTCTTTAATTTTTACTAATCTATTTTATTTATTTTTTATCATGATTATATTTAGATTTAGAATTAATTCAAGCATGGAATTAGTTACACTAGGATGAATAATCTAGAATAGTATAGAACATTTCATGATTGCATGCCACTTAACATCACACTTGATTGCCATTTTTCTTATGCATTTAGTATAAATACATACTCATATTGCTTACTTTTAATATCACATTAGGATGGATAATCTATATTATTTAGGTTACTCCCCATTTTATCCTAATCTACATATTTATTATTTTTGATTCAATTTAATTTCAATCTTTAGGACTAATGTTTATTTTTTTTAGGCATCATGTCATCATCGCGCGATAAAAAAGTTGTTGTCCCCGCTTCAGAGAAATGTAAGGGACCCGGTGGTTCATCCTCGCGACCCATTGCTGAGAACCGCCATCCTTTCCTCTATTTTTCGCAAGCCTCCTAGGAGGAGCGATATGAAATACTCCGAGCTCGCACTCTAACCACTGGCCGATGCATAGATTGGGCCGCCCTCGAGCAAATACACCTAGTGGACAAGGTCAGGGCCCTATTAATGACTGATCCATGGGAGCAGTTTTTTCAGATCGTAGAGCCCACATACTTGGAACTCACACTCGAGTTCTGCTCCACATTTCACCTCTAAATCATGATGAACAGATACAGTGATCCAGGAACAATCCAGTTTCATTTGGGAGGTCTCGTGCGACAGCTTAGTGTCCCAGAATTTGGCATAGCTCTCAGTCTCTATGCCGAGCACTTTGTGGAAGAGGAGGACCTCTCCATGCTTCACTGCCACATTCATTTAGCACCATCTAAGTGTTGGGAGGCCCTAGTCCCTGCGTTATCAACATACGATCCTAGTCGCTCCAAAGCGACTAAGCTTATCCCGGCCCTAAGGTATCTACATTCTCTTCTTGCACATACACTAACGGTAGGGGAGAGAGCACAGGGGTCGTCCGTACCCACGATGCCTACTTTCTATGGTGCATGGTGAACGCACATGTCATTGACTTAGCTTAGTTCATCACCCATGCAATCCAGCATCAGATAGAGAGGCACCGCAAGGGCGTAGTTTCTATGGGCCCATACATCACGAGATTAGGCCGCTATTTCGGCCTATTCAACACCATAGCCCAGACATCCTCATATACTTTGGTGGGCCAGATGTCCCCGCATGGTATCCAGAGTATGCTTCACATGAGGATGATCGAGCGGAGGCCAGGAGGCAGCCCCTTCCAGTATCGCCTCATCCAGGAGGGCGAGGATCCTGAGGACATTCCTGATGATGTCCCACCACCACCACAGGAGGAGGATGCACCTACAGAGCCACCACCCCCTCGCCGCCCATCTCATACAACAGCCACTTATGCTGACATATCTGAGCGCCTATACCGATTTGAGTAGCAATGCTTCCAGCGCTTCGACCACATCGACGCCACACTTCAGCAGATATGCCAGCACCTTCACATCACTTCACCACCACCACTGCGTGATCCATCTGAGGATTAGAGACTTCTATTCCTCTTAACTTTATTTTTATCTTAACTTTTATTTTAACACTGATCCCTATTTTCACTTTTTCTTCTAACTTTATTTTCTTTTTTACTTTTACTTTTATTTTCTTTCATTCTACCTTTTTCATTATTTGAATATTAATATTTTTAGATATAGTTTATTTTTTTCAATAATTTCCTATCGGCTACCTCCTAACGAGTAATTTTTCTAATCTTGAAATTCCCTAAAAATGATAAATACTTTCACAGTTTTAAAGGAGCTGTACAGCTCAAATCTAAATTCTAAAAGGAACCTTGCCACATCCTCACCAAGATGACATCTCCAAAGCCTACACTTACAACATGAAAGCTGTGGACAAACAAATACTACCATTACCAGAGTATCTACCTCCGCATCTCCCTTTGTCCCAGACACTCTGTAGGCACCACTACCTCACTAATCCATCCAAAGCAGGAAGTTTCCATTCATTTCCTTATCTTATGATCTTGTGCTTCTATTGCTATTGATGTTATCTTTGTACATTGAGGGCAATGTACACCTTAAGTGTGGGAGGGAAATTTACTTTCAAGCATTACATTATTTATGAAAACCCTAAAATCTGATGCATTGTTCTCAATTGCATTATCTTTAATCTCCTATTAGGAATGTATTCTGATTGATTTATGATTTTTATTGATATGTGAGAATTAAAATATTAGGGAATGAAGAATGATAAGTTGAAATTTTTGAGAACCCCATTTTTTTCATAAGTTATTCTATCTTGAGATTTGAAATTCGCAGGATTAACATCAAAAGCCATAATTCTGGTGAGATTTTTTAGCCTTTTGAGCATACATTCTTTCGTGCTCACTTTTATTATTGCTTTGAGTGAGTCAATACTGATTTGTTATTCTAGAACTTGCTTTGATTATACATGTTGAGACCACATCATTGATTTGATATACCAAAATGATAAAGGCACCTAGGATTTAACCGACTTACTCTACAAAAGCCTACCTCCATAAATTAACCCCTAGTGAACCCCATTAAGCCTAACAACCTTTTCTTCGATTTACCTCTAATATTAACCTTTCACCCATTTTTTGTTGAATTCCATTCAATTATTTTGACCCCTATTTTTGTCGAGATTTGAGTTGAAATTTTCATCTAGCTTTATTCTCCTTTCCAGATTGTAAAGTTTTGTTCAATTTATTGTATTATAGTTGAATTGTTCTAAAAAAAACGTATGTATTAATTCAATTGTAATCTGTAATAGTTCAAATAGTTTTTGCATATTACTATTTTAAGACTACCAAGGCGGAAATGATGTTATCATAAGAATTAGCTCAAGAACTATGTTCCAGTGATAGAGATTTTGCTAGCTAGATAATTTTTCAATTCAATCTTGATTCTAACCTTCTTTTGTAGCCTGTGACAACACCCCTAACCAAGCCCCATTACAACCATTGAAAGACCTTTTGATCGATATATCATATCAATCTACAGTGGTGGAGATCTGATTTTTTAGCAAAATTATTATCCTCGACGGAGGTATTAACATAGGTTAGGGATCTCTACGGATCAAGTCAAGTGAAGAAATCGTCTAGTTCAAGAAGTTAATTGACAAGTGAAGTCTAGGTGGATTCTCTCTTGAGTATTGCCCATATCAATTAGCTTTTCCGAAAGTTTTTCCCACTTTACTTTTTGTGCACTTTTGGCTAGTTTTAGAATTAGTTTCAAACAACCCTCTTTTATTTTTAGGCTAGATAATAGAAAGGAAGTAAGTATTAGTACTTTTGGTTCCCTTGGGTACGATAACTTGGTCTTACCGCTAAACTATACTACTGCTCGATAGGTGCGCTTGCCTTTAAAATCATGATCTAGTTTTTGGTGTGATCAGTTTTTATAAATTTTATTACTTAATACTGCGAGTATCACATACATTATGATAAGGTCGGGACTAAACCGAACACATTCACAAACTTCAGAAAATATGCAAAATTTTCCAAATTTAGAAGGTCACACGCCCTTGTGACTAGGCCGTGTGCCTCACACGAGATTCAAGCATGCTCATGCACCCAGACCGTGCCAAAACAGGGCAAGCATACTGACTTTTTGCCATGGCCATATGACACGCCTGTGTGTCTTGGCCGTGTGAGTTTTTGTGTCAATACTAGAAAATTAGCAAGGCCATAAGGCACGCCCGTGTGCCATAGTTGTGTGGCACTAAGTAGACTTGGTTTTAAGCCATACCTTCCACCCACTAAGGGTCAATCCCTACAAGCCAATTCATGCCACAAAGATACCACAATTCCAACTACATTCAATGCCTAAAACATACCTCAACATGATCAAACCATTCACATACATACTTAATTTCAAATCTCACACCAAGCATATCCATAACTTAACCAAAGTTCAAGATTAAACACTTGGTACATACCTCATCCATACTATTTCCAAATCTTACCTTTTCTTCACCTTGTCATGATTCATGAAGATCAAAACATACAAATTCATATAGCCATTATAAGCTACTCAAATTGGTATCACAAGCCATATACCAAAACCAAACACAACATATCATTCGCTAGCCAACTCTCATGGCCTTACAAATAAACATATCCAAGCTTAATACATAGACACTCTAGCATATACATGCCATACTTAAACTTTTTACATTTAAAAGGTATCAAAATCAAGCTCGATAGTGTGGTGATGGTCCTTGACTATCCCCGAGCACTCAGTAGCTACGATATCTGTAAAATAGTTGAAAGAAAATACAGAGTAAGCTACAATGAGCTTAGTAAGCCAAATACAAACATATGCAATCCTTAAACACAATACAATAGCAATCTCATGTAGATATCTCATGAACCAAATATACTCATAGCTCACAATAGCATACCTTACATGCTCGTAATTTTAGTACGGAATAAATGTACTTGAATCAGACATATGAATTATGCATTCATTCATTCCTCGGAATTTCTCCTTATATCATTCAGAAATGTCACAGAGATTCGACATGGTCTTACATGTTATTCAATATGATGCCACTATCTCGGAGAGGGTCTTACACAAAACATATACGATGCTAGTATCCTAGACACGGTCTTACAAGTAATTCTCTAATCAATGCTTACGTCCCGGACGAGGTCTTACATGATGTCATTTTACCATTACTCATTCGAAAATGACTCCGAATAATACTTCAGGCTCTCATGGCCATCCAAATACAGTTTATAAATCAAGAATTTATAACAGACATCAATATAACGCGTATTTGTATTTTGACTTACCTTGTACGGATTTGACGGATTTGAACCGACTATTCAACAATTTTGGACTTCCCTCGATCTCTGTCCGTTTTTCTTTGTTCTTGATCTAAATCAATTCAAATCCAACCATTCAATTATTCATTTCATTCAATTCAATCCATAAATACATAACTAGGGCATTTTGCATTTTAGCCCTCACATTTGTACATTTCCACAATTTAGTCCATTAACTCAAATTCATCAAAATTTCATGGTAAAACATGTTTATTCAATACTTATCCATCATAATTTAACCAAATTCATCACAAAGCTTCAAATACCATCACTGGCATTATTTAAAAACTTCATCAAAAATAGAAATTGAGACATGGGCATGGAAGATTTTGAAGCAACGATCACAGAAACGTAAAAATTATAAAAAACGAATTAAAAACAAACATTTAATCAAAGAGAAATATTGGCTGAATGTGTGAAGCATGAAACCCTTGTTCTTTTCTTTCTAAAATCGATGGAAGAGAACAATTTTTTTTAATGGCCATATTTCTTTTGTTTTGTTTTAAACACATAATGATATAATAATTACCAATTTATCCCTTATTAAAACCATAATAAAACATATGTTTTAAGGTCATTTATGACCATGTAAACCTTCAATGGTTTAATTGCCACATAAGGCCATAATCATTAAAAGCCATTCCAAAAGCACATATGAAAATGTGACATGCTAATTTTATCACATATGCATTTTAATCCCTTTCCATAATTAAACACAGAAACAGACAAATTAATTCACAGAAATTTCACAGATGCAGATTCATATACCATAGGCACAGAAAATAATTTCAGAACATTTTTCAAACTCGGATATATGGTTCTGAAACCACATTTTCAATTAGGGTCCAAACCGGGCTGGTACAATTCTCCACCCTTAGGGGCTTTCGTCCCCAAAAATATTACCGTTAAATAGATCCAGATATTGCTGTCTCATTGCACTTTCAGACTCCCATGTAGCCTCTTCCAATCTGTGACGATGCCACAGTACTTTTACTAGTGAAATTTTCTTGTTTCTCAATTCCCTCATTTCTCGAGCTAATATACGGATCGATTCTTCATCATAAGACATATCAGATTTTAATTCAATCTTAGAAGGAGATATTACATGAGAAGGATCAGATCTATAACGTTGAAGCATCGACACATGAAATACATTATGTATCTTTTCTAGCTCAGGTGGCAATATCAGTTTATAAGCAACCGGTCCAACTTGTTCAATGATTTCATACGACCCTATAAACCTCGGACTCAAGTTGCCCTTTTTGCCAAACCAAAACAGTTTCTTCCATAGAGACACTTTCAGAAATACTTTGTCGTCAATCTCAAATTCAATATCCTTCCGTTTCAGATCTGCGTATGATTTCTGACGATCAGAAGCTACTTTCAGACTATTTTTGATCACTTTCACCTTCTGTTCTATTTCTTTTATCAGATCAATTTCGTATATTTTATTTTCATAGAGTTTAGACCAATATAACGAAGTTCTACATTTTCTACCATATAGGGCTTTATACGGGGCCATTTTAATGTTTGATTGGAAACTTTTATTGTATACAAATTCAATCAGAGGTAAATATTGTTCCCACTGTAAGAGTATGCCCAAAGATCAATCACGAGATGGTTGTAATAACATACTTGATTTATCATGTTTATTAATATAAGGCTTTGCCATTATTATTTCAGTTTCTTTTCTGTGTACATAAATAAACTGTTTTATAATAATGTCCTGAGAATAATATGATTATTCTTAAAAGATCCTTAGTCAAGTATTATTGTTGGCTAGGACAATAATAATGCATTAAGACTAACATTTAGTTGATTGATGATAAAGAGTTGTCATTGATATGGAGTGTCAGAATCAATGCATGAATATGTTTGTTAGAGAACAACATATTGGACTGACCCACTATGAGTATGTTTCTTGGATTATTATGTAATTGTCACAATATTACTCATAGTGATTAATATGTATATGATCCTCATACTGGAGATCATCATCATCCCAACATCTTGAGTTGTATATTTTGATATAGTCAAACGAACACCGTAACTGGTTGTTCTATAAAGATTGATGTTGGATATACCACAATCTATGTAGAGGGATATGGTTGATCAATATAGGATAAGTCCCTCCCACATAATGGGAGTAATATCTCAGGCCACTTGATTCAGTGAGACTAGAAATGCATGGCCATGCTCAAATAAGTTGATATGAGATGTCATACTTATTTGTGTATCATAGTCTACTCAAGATATCAAGAAACATGGGATGGACTATGCAAGTGTGACTATTCCATGACTTGTGTCCATTCCAAAGATATAGGACTTAAGGATTAATACATGAAAGGTTAATCACAAAAGGTTATGTCGGATCATGACTTCTTGTAACTTAGGTAGCAATGATGCATTGCTAGATGCCACTTATTGTTTGTAACATTAGAATCGTTCTAAATTACTGCTAACGTTACAAGAACCTATAGGGTCACACCCTATGGTTGGAATGAACGGAGCAAAACATAGTTGGTATTGTATTTTGATTGTCACATGAATTAAATTAATTATAGAATTAATTTAATTGGGCAATCAAATTGTTGAACATACTATACGTACAAGGATGTTGTACACATAATCAGAACATAATTTCATTAGTATATGAATTTGGTTTGTATATAAGTTTAAATAAATATAGTTTACTGAAATATTTATTATGGTTATTGTAATTATAATTTTCGGTTAAACAATTTTATATTTATTTTAATAATGATTATTATGTTCGGTTTAATTTATAATGAATTAAAATTCGTTATAAAGATATACCAATCAAAAGGGTGTTATATATGGCAAGGGTAAAAACCCTAAAGATAGTATATATAAATAAGCCCGAAACTATGCTAAAGAGACTAGCAGCCGTCAAGCATAATAACTACTGAAAATAGTTTTCTGGG
This sequence comes from Gossypium stocksii, assembly GCA_020496765.1. Lineage (NCBI taxonomy): Eukaryota > Viridiplantae > Streptophyta > Magnoliopsida > Malvales > Malvaceae > Gossypium > Gossypium stocksii. The sequence goes on along the minus strand of CM035624.1, from coordinate 58,873,142 downwards.
ATTTTTTACTGTTCATTGTCAATCGGGTGGACTACGTAGAGGCTGACATCGGAAAAGGTTGCGGCTTGGTTCGATAGTGATTCAGGATTCCCGTTGCCTAGGCGTCGCTGTCTACTCAGATTGAAGTTTCGGTAATTTTGAAACCTTTTATCACCCCGATTCGTTCCTTACACATGGATCCATGGTTTGGATCACCGGAACATTCGGTAATTGCGATAAGGTCGGAACTAAACTGAACACATCCACAAACTTTAGAACACATGCAAAAATTTCCAAATTTAGAAGGTCACACGCCCATATGACTAGGCCGTGTGCCTTACACGAGATTCAAGCATGCCCATGCACCCAGACCGTGCCAAAATAGGGCAAGCATACTGACTTTTTGCCACGGCCATATGACACACCCGTATGTCTTGGCCGTGCGAGTTTTTGTGTCAATACTAAAAAATTAGCATGGCCATAAGGCACGCCCGTGTGCCATAGCTGTGTGGCACTAAGTTGACTTGGTTTAAGTCATACCTTCCACCCATTAAGGGCAATCCCTACAAGCCAATTCATGCCACAAAGATACCACAATTCCAACTACATTCAATTCCTAAAACATACCTTAACATGATCAAACCATTCACATACATACTCAATTTCAAATCTTACACCAAGCATATCCATAACTTAACCAAAGTTCAAGATTAAACACTTGGTACATACCTCATCCATACTATTTCCAAATCTTACCTTTTCTTCACCTTGTCACGATTCATGAAGATCAAACCATACAAATTCATATAGCCATTATAAGTTACTCAAATTAGTATCACAAGCCATATACCAAAACCAAACACAACATATCATTTGCTAGCCAACTCTCATGGCCTTACAAATAAACATATCCAAGCTTAATACGTAGACACTCTAGCCTATACATGCCATACTTAAACTTTTTACATTTAAAAGGTACCAAAATCAAGCTCGATAGTATGATGATGGTCCTTGACTATCCCTGAGCCCTCAGTAGCTACGATATCTATAAAACAGTTGAAAGAAAATACAGAGTAAGCTATAATGAGCTTAGTAAGCCAAATACAAACATATGCAATCCTTAAACACAATACAATAGCAATCTCATGTAGATAACTCATGAACCAAATATACTCATAGTTCACAATAGCGTACCTTACATGCTCGTAATTTCAGTACGGAACAAACGTACCTAAATTAGACATATAAATTATGCATTCATTTATTCCTTAAAATTTCTCCTTATATCATTCAGAAACGTCACATAGATCATATAGGCCTTATACAATGCCGACGTCCCCGATGTGGTCTTACATGTTATTCAATACCGATGCCACTGTCTCGGACAGGGTCTTACACGAAACATATACGATGCTAGTGTTCCAGACACGGTCTTACATGTAATTCTCTAATCAATGCCTACGTCCCGGACGAGGTCTTACATGATATCATTTTACCATTACTCATTCGAAAATGACTCGAAATAATACTTTAGGCTCTCATAGCCATCCAAATATAGTTTATAAATCAAGAATTTATAACAGACATCAATATAACATGTATTTGTATGTTGACTTACCTTGTATGGATTTGACGGATTTGAACTGACTATTCAACGATTTTGGACTTCCCTCGATCTAAGTCCATTTTTCTTTGTTCTTGATCTAACTCAATTCAAATTCAACCATTCAATTATTCATTTCATTCAATTCAATCCATACATACATTACTAGGGCATTTTGCATTTTAGCCCTCACATTTGCACATTTTTACAATTTAGTCCATTAACTCAAATTCATTAAAATTTCATGGTAAAACATGTTTATTCAATACTTATCCATCATAATTTAACCAAATTCATCATAAAGCTTCAAATACCATCACTGGCATTATTTAAAAACTTCATCAAAAATAGAAATTGAGACATGGGCATAGAAGATTTCAAAGCAACGATCACAGAAACATAAAAAATATCAAAAACGGATTAGCAACGAACCTTTAACCAAAGAGAAATATTGGCCAAATTTGTGAAGCATTAAAACCCTTGTTCTTTTCTTTCTAAAATCGGTGGAAGAGAACAATTTTTTTTAATGGCCATATTTCTTTTGTTTTGTTTTAAACACATAATGATATAATAATTACCAATTTATCCCTTATTAAAACCATAATAAAACATATGTTTTAAGGTCATTTATGACCATTTAAACCTTCAATGGTTTAATTGCCACATAAGGCCATAATCATTAAAAGCCATTCCAAAAGCACATGTGCAAATGTGACATGCTAATTTTATTACATATGCATTTTAATCCTTTTTCATAACTAAGCATAGAAACAGACAAATTAATTCACAAAAATTTCACAGATGTAGATTCATATACCACAGACAAAGAAAATAATTTTAGAACATTTTTCAGACTCAGATATGTGGTTCTGAAACCACTTTTTCGATTAGGGTCCAAATCGGGCTGTTACACGTCTCAACTCTGTCGATACTTTCACATTTTTGAACATTCAACATTCTTAACATTTCAATAACAATTAATCATATATAATTCACATGAAACACATTTATTTGCATATGAACTTACCTCGTATGGAAACGAATAGATAGGAGTGACTATTCAACAACTTTCGACTTTCCCCGATCTAGTTCCGATTTCTTTCATTCTTTATCTATATAAATTCAAATTTGACTTATTTAATCACACAATCATTCAATTAAATCTAAGACACACAATTAGGGCATTTTCACACATTAGCACCTAATTTTCACATTTTTCTCAATTTAGTCCTTATTTCATAAATACACCAAATTCACAAAATTCATCAAAATCAAACCTTAGCTGAATTCTCATATAGCCTCTAGCAGCCCATAATATTTCATTTATTTCACATTTCAACCCCTAAATTTACACATTTCTCAATCTAATCCTTATTTGACATTTTTGTCAAAAATCACTTTACAAAACATTAAAATCTATCAACAATTATTCATTTTCCTTCAACAACATTCAAAAACATCAAGCTATCACAAAAATAAGGACATGGGCTAGCTAGAACACGAAACAACGATCACAAAAACGTAAAAATCATCAAAAACCGAGCTAAAACACTTATCAATCAAGATTGCAAGTGCCGAACCCTAAAACTCAAACCATGGCTTTCTTCTACATCAATATTTGGCCAAGAAAGATGAAATGAAGCTCAATTTTGGTTTTGTTTTAATTTAATAAACCTTAATAGCCAAATTACCATTTTAACCTTAATTAAAACCATTAAAAAACATTCATTTAATGCCCATTTATGTCAAATTCCACTATCAATGGTCTAATATCAACATAAGGACCTATGGTTTAAAAAACCGTAGCAAATAAACACTCTTAACTTATAGCATGCTACTTTTGCATTTTATGCGATTTAGTCCTTTTTTTCTCAAATTGAGCTATTAAACGATAAAATGAGCTCACAAAATTTTTGCACATACATAAAATCATGCCATAAATGCTAAAAATAATACTAAAATATTTTTATGACCTCGAATTCGTGGTTTTGATACCACTGTTTCGACTAGGCTCTAAATCGGGCTGTTACACTACTATTTGATTTTCTACTCCCTTTTGATCTTAAATTTCGAGATTGAACTTTTGAAGTAGAAGTACCCATCGGATCAATCTTGGCTTAGCATCTTTCTTGGCAAGTAAGTACTTAATTGTCTAATGGTCCGTATAGACAGTCACTTTGGTACCTACAAGATAAGATTTAAACTTATCAAAAGCAAACACAATAGCAAGTAACTCTTTGTTTGTTATCGTGTAATTCAATTGAGCTCCTGTTAGAGTCTGACTCACATAGTAGATGGGATGAAAAACTTTGTTTCTTCACTGGCCCATGACAGCTCTTATTGTGAAGTCACTTGTGTCACACATCAATTCAAATGGCAAATCCCAGTCTGGTGTCACAATTATGGGTGTCGTAACTAATCGACTCTTCAAATCGTCGAAAGCTCTTAAGCACTTTTTATCAAATTTGAATGTTGTGTCCTTCTCCAATAATTTGCATAAGGGTTTAGCAATTCTGGAGAAGTCCTTGATAAATCGTCGATAGAAATCGATGTGGCCAAAAAGCTCATAACAGCCTTTATAGATGTTAGAGGTGGGTGTTTCTCAATAACATCTACCTTTGCTTTATCTATCTCGATTCCATGTCTCATTATCAGATGGCTTAGAACAATACCTTCTTGTACCATGAAATGACATTTTTCCCAGTTGAGTACGAAGTTTGTTTCTTCGCATAGCCTTACTACCTTGGCTAGATTGGCTAGACAATCATCATAAGTATCTCTGAATACTGAAAAATCATCCATAAAAACTTCCAAATATTTTTCAACCATGTCGGTAAAAATAGACATCATACATCTTTGAAATGTTGCAGGTGCATTACATAAACCAAATGGTATGCGTCTAAATGCAAATGTACCATACAAGCAGGTGAATGTTGTCTTGTGTTGATCTTTCGGTGCTACTGTAATCTGGTTATACCCTGAGTATCCATCACGAAAATAGTAATAGTCTCGCCTCGTGAGTCTATCCAGCATTTGGTCCAATAACGGCAAAGGAAAGTGATGTTTCCTAGTTGCCTTATTTAGCTTCTAGTAATCGATGCAAATTCTCCATCCTGTAATGATTCTAGTTGGTATCAACTCGTTATTCTCATTTTTAACGACCGTAATACCTCCTTTCTTTGGCACGCACTGGACTGGACTTACCCATGAACTCTCTGAGATGGGGTAAATTATACCTATATCTAACCACTTGATAATTTTCTTTTTCACCACATCATTCATGATGGGGTTCAGTCTTCGTTGTCCATCAATCGTCCCTTTCTCACCATCTTCTAGTATGATCTTGTGCATGCATATAGATGGACTAATACCGCGAATATCGCCTATGGTCCATCCAGTAGCCTTCTTGAAATGTTTCAATACTGAGATGAGTTTCTCTTATTGTTTAGTAGTTAATTCTGCTGAAACAATCACAAGCAAAGTAGAAGCGTTACCTAAATAAACATATTTTTAAATGTAAAAGAAGTACCTTAAGTTCTAATTTAGGTGGCTCCTCGATTAACGCTTTTGGTTGGGTATAATCCCCATTTTCTAATTCCAAAGATTTAAAATGGGATTGTGGATTAAATCCCCTTTGATTAGCTTCTAGCAAAGCTAAGTATTCATCCTCCTCTTCATCATTTGAAGGTTTGATGCCAAAATTTGTTCTAATGGATCCTCAACATAGTTGAGTTCCTTCTCCACAATTAAATCCTCTAAATCGGACATTGCAGAAAAATAATCAATTATGTTAGGAAATTGCATAGACTTAAAAACATTAAATGTTACCTGGTCATCCTGAACGTGCATAGTAAGCTCACTGTTCTACACATCAATAAGGGTCCTTCTGGTTGGTAAGAACGATCTTCCTAAGTGATTGGCACTTCTTTGTCTACTTCAAAGTCTAGAACCACAAAGTTAGTAGCATCCTCAATTTTTCCTTTTGGATGTTCTACAGATCGATCTGCTGATTGAAGTGTAACCGTGGTAGGTCTAACTTCACCTATCCCCAACTTCCTAAATATTGACATAGGCATCAAGTTGATACTTGTACCTAAGTCATATAGTGCCTTACCATAATATGTTGCTCCAATGTTGCAAGGTATGGTAAAACATCTATGATCCTCTAACTTTAGGGGTAGTTTGTCTTGAAGATATGCACTGCATTCCTTTGTCAAGGCTACCGTCTCAAATTCTCCAAGTCTTCATTTTTTAGACAGGATATCTTTAATGAATTTGACGTAGTTCGGCATTTGTTCAAGTGCTTCAACAAACGAAATGTTGATATGAAGTTGCTTGAGTACGTCTAGAAACTTCTTGAATTAAATCTTTTGCTTTTACTTTTGAAGTCTTTGAGGGTAGAGTGGTGGAAGTTTCTTTACTGGAACTGGTTGATTTGTCCTCTATGGCAATTCTGCATCTAATGGAGTTGTTAGTTGATGAAAATAAGCTAGTGAAGTTACCTTGTCGGATTTTATAGATTCTGGTTCCGGTGAAAATGGAATTTCAATACTCGGTTGAACTTCCTCTGAGTCTTGAGCATCACCTGGCACCTTTTCAACTTCGACGGTGTTGGGCTCTAAAGTCTTTCCTCTCTTTAATGTCAGCACTTTATAATGCTCTTTTCCTAGATTCCTTGGGTTCTCCATGTTACTTGGTAAAGCACCTTGGAGTGGCACCATTTTTTACCATGTATGCCTTCAATAGATTCTCTAAGTTATTGGATGGTTCAGCTTGGGTTAGTTTCTAAACTTGTTGCAGAAAAATAGGTGGCTAGGTTGGTCTAGGTTGGGCATAAGTATTACTAGTTCCAGCCCCTTGGTTACTCTAGGAAAAGTTTGGGTGGTTTCGCCATGATGGGTTATAGAAATTGGATTGCAAACCTTGCCTTAATTTTGGTTTTGGTTACCCATGTAATATATGGATTCTGGGTTCGATGGACATTCCTCAAACAAATGTCCTTCGCCACAATAGACACAAGTTATATTTTCAAATTAGTTCTGTGGCTATGTTGCAAAAGTATTAGACCCGTTAGTAGTAAGACTTTTTAACATTGAGGATATTGAGGATACCAGAGATGCGAGTGAAGTAAGAGCATCTACTTCATGTATTCCAGCAACTCGTCTTCCTGACGCTACTCGATTGGTTGGTCATTGATAATTGTTGTTGGCAATCCTCTAAATGATTTCATAAGCCTCATTATAAGACTTAAAAAGAAGAGCACCATTAGCAGAAGCGTCCACTACCATCCTCGTGTGAGCATTGAGGCCATTATAAAACGTCTTAAATTGGATACAGTGTGGGATTTTGTGATGAGGGTATTTTTGTAATAATTCTTTGTACAATTCCCATGCCTCATACAATGACTCATCATCCATTTGTTGGAAGGTCGTGATCTCATTCCTCAACTTAGCATTCTTGCTAGACGGGAAATACTTCATGAGAAATCTCTCTGCTAACTCTTGCCATGTGAAAATTGAGTTTGGTGGCAATGAGTTCAACCAGGCTCGAGCGCTATCCCTTAGTGAATATGGGAACAGCTTCAATCATAATGCATCTTCAGGTATTCTAGCTAACATGAAAGAGTCACTCACCTCCATGAACAGTCTCAAGTGCAGGTGAGGGTCTTCAGTAGGCATTCCACTAAATTGGCCCACTGTCTGAAGCATCTGGAACATGACTGGCTTCAGCTCAAATTGTTGTGCCTCAATTTTCGGCCTCTTAATACCTGGATTAAGATCATGAAACACTGGCACGTCATACTGTCTTAAAGCTCTATCCCTATCATCAGCAATAAGGATAGGATTTTGAGCAGGGTTTGCTCCGTTTCCTTCATTCAAATTTTCAAGGTTCATCTCTTCAGTCCTTCTCTGATTTGCTTGTCTTCTTCGCTGTCGAAAAGTTCTTTCTATCTCAGGGTCTACAGGGAGTAAATCAATAATTCGATCAATGCTCATAAACACCTAAAATAATCAAATAAAAATTAATGAAGTTAAAAATTAAATAGAAAATCAAACCAAAATGCAAAACTAACAAATTCACAAATAATGACTTTTTAAAATAGTCCCCGGCAACGGCGCCAAAAACTTGGAATGATGAAAATGTGCAAGTGTACATAATCGCAGCAAGTAAATTCGAGTTATCGTACCCACAGGGACTGTGAAAAGAATTATTTATGAATGCTATCTAAAATAGTTTGGTGAAGAAAAATATTTTGTTTGAAGAGGATGATTAAAAACTAAGATTTTAAGCTAAGTAAAAATAAATAAAAGTAAAATAAGAGTTCTAATGCACGATTTCAAAATACGATTTTAATCAAGATGACATAGTTGTGTTAGGTTAATTAGATTTCGTAACTAAGAATTATTAAACTCATGTTTATGTTGTTACGAATAAATTCACAGCAAATCGGTAATTTGCTAACTTATGAACATACTCACCTACCAAAATCCATTTATCTCTTGACTATATCCATATCTCAATTCAACTGATTAAACAAATCTTAATAGGCAAATATGTTATTGCACATACATATTTATTAAATTGAAATAATCTCTTGTACATATCCCTATGTCAATTCATACGATTAATTAAATCTAATAAGCACATAAAAGACTATGTGAGGTAACAAAGTATCCCTACCATGAAACAGTTTAATCACAATAATCTTGCAAGTTATGCAAGGCAAATGTATCGTTAGATACCGTTGCTAATTTAACCCTCAACTACCTTAGATGATTAAACATGCACTGATTAAGTACCGTGTCCATTAATTACAATATCAATACGTTTAAATAATTAATTCATTAGCTACCTCACAATTGTAATGTAAGAATAACTTAGTCATGTTTTTACTTAATCAAGCATCTTACCGAGGCCTATAACAACATAAACACAATTTTAACAATTTAAGCAGACGAAAATACAATCAACCTAACACGAATTAAATTCAAGCTAAATTAATTAACCATTCCAACAACATAAATACCCATAGACATGTTCATCATAACAACAACAAAAATTAAAAAGATAAGGAATAAGTGTAACACTCCAAACCCGGCCCAGACATTACGGCCAAGTTTGGTGTGTCACATCAACGACAGACCAACCATGTTTCCTAGTTACTATAATTAGGATAAGCTTTGCAAAAACCGTTATTAAACTTTAAGAGAAAATCCAGGTTTCATTGTGAACGTCCTATCCACTATCAGATTGTAGGTGTATTCTTATTATAAGATTTAACTTTTTGTTACTCGTTTGATACGTGTAATTGAATTTGAAAACGTTTGTTTAATTTTAAGAAAACTCACGCAGCCTTATTTAAACCATTAAAGTATAGTATAAACAAATAATTGAAAACCCATATTAAAATAATTAAAGCGGCCTTATTACAAACCCAAAACCAGAATAAAAATAATTAAAAATAAATAAGAAAATTAATAACTTAATTAAAACCAATAATGCTGTCCACGTGGCCACTCTGGATCCCTTCAGCTCCAAGTCCACCAATTTAGGGCTCACCTGTATGGATGAAAAAAAAGGGGGGTGAGTTTCGAAACTCTGTGTGTAAAGACAACCCATCCAGAGCCTAAATCAGCTCAAGCCCACTGGGCCTAAGCCCTATCCAATCTCAGTAATAACTGGGTCGAAGCCCTATTCAGTATCAGTCAACTGGGCCTTAGCCCTTCTCAGATAATAGTACGGCCCATAGGCCCATTACAGTAACAGAACAGATATCATGTATGCATGCAAAGCCTATAGCCTATCCTATGTTCAACCGCTACACTCCACCTGTACCAGCCCTATACACCATGTGGGGAATAACTCAACCCACCCAGCCCTACACTCCACAGTTGCAGCATAGCTGCTCAGATATCGTGGCCAAGCCACTAACAGTATAATGAGGCAAGGCCCCTTCAGTAACGTGGTTAAACCACTATCAGTAATACGAGGCAAAGCCCCTTTCAGTAACGTGGCAATGCTACTTGCACTTTCTCCATCAATAAACCCAATCCCATGCAACAGATAATTATGTCATGGCATATAGTGAACAGAAACAGTAAAACATGCATTTCAGTCAAATCTAGCCCTAGTGGTATAACGGTCATTTTGCACCTAAGAGTAAAATAGTAATTTCTCACCCTTAAGGGGTATTTTAGTAATTATACCAGTTTTTAGGGTTTTATGCACAATTCAGTTATTAACAGTCCAATTCCATCTAAGTAATTTATGTAGCCCATTTTAGCAGTTAGAAGTTATTGGGCCCTAAAACTCCTAATGGGCCCTACAGTGTCATTTTGCTATTTTAGCCCGTTTTTGCCCTAATTCTATATCTAGTTTAACAGTTTTAACATACACCTCTCTAGAACCCACTTACTGCTTGTTTTCACCCAAATGGGCTCGTAAGCCCGTTGGGCCCAAATTCAACATCGAGGCCCAAATTTACTGAAGTGCACGAAATTGCACACTTACCAATTTTACCGATTTCAGTTACAAAATCTTAACGCTTCCAACTGACCCACGAGCACTCGCACGCTTGCAAGCCCACGAAATGTTGAAATTTTGACATTTCGGCTTTTCAGCTTTTGCCGATTTAGACTACAAGAGGGTGTCAGTTTACACACCTGATTTGCGATTACTACAGCGAGATCTCCCACACGATTTTTCCTACAATCATTACAAACCACATGTTACTATAGATCTAACTGAATAACTTTTACCACCCACATACCTATTCGACCAACACCCTTCATGGCCCTCAAAAGCTTAACTTTGCTGACAACAATGACTAGATCTAGATCTAGTCGTCCCAATAGCCCTAGCCTTTCACTGCTCCTTGATCTTCAGCCCACACTACACATAACAAATTGATGATAACCAACATAATACTCACTTACCACATTCGGCCAAAATAAGGCATTATCAACGACTTACCTTGTCGATCTTTAACTACTAGATCTAGAAACCATTGATCGTACTAGCCTCCAAATAGATCTTGATCGCTAGCCTTCAATCCGCACTAACACATAAAAATCGAATAAAAATACTAATTTTAAATATTGACCAAAATCGATAGCCTCCCTAAAGGGTTTACTTTTAGCTTTTCTTAATTTGAAAGAAAAAATATAACAGAAAGGAACTACTTACCCAAAAAGTTCTTGATCCGTTAAATAGTACAGCAGTCGATCTCCCTTAATCCAGATCTCAATCTATAAAGGATCTAAACTAAAAGCTCGAAGCTACAGAAGAGATTCTATGCTTTAGCTAAAGGATGGATACTTTGAAAAAGATGATAAGGTTCGGCCCTTGTATGAAGAAATAGAAAAAGTTCACAAATGGGTAAAAGAGACGTAAATTTCGGCTATCATGGGAAGAAAAACAAAAGGGAAAAATTCAAGAGTATGAGTAACAAAATTGGCGAAAATGAGATGAGCAAAAATAATAAAGAGAACAAAACCAATTGAAAGAAAAAAAAGAAAGCAAAATCGGCTAATAGGCTAAGAATCATCCCAATTTAATCCTATGCTTATCACCTTCTTTTTAGCTAGCACTATTTGAATTTTATTCAAACTCCTGCACCATCAGCAGTAGTCCACCACTTGGCCTACTCCAATTGCTGCTAGGAAGAGTTTCGGTCCAATTAAAACACTCTTCCCATGCGTGTAGTAAAAACGCAGCCCTTCACGTGCATAGCAGCTTGAACCTGGGACCTCCAGGCACCTACACACGCTGCTAACGCGACTTTACCTTTGTTATAATATAGTCACAATTACTTATAAGCCTTATCTGCTTCAGTCACGGGTTCCTTAAAAATAAATACTAAAATTTCACCTGTTAGGGTTCGAACTCGCACCCACTCAGCATTCCTAGCACGTTGCTGCCACTGCGCCACAGAAGCTCTTTGCATTAAACTCCAGTCGCAACTCCTTTTAAGGCCTATTTAATTGCATTCAGATTACTCAAAAAAAAACACGACAACTTGCGTAAGTGAGGTCTCGAACCCAAGCTCTCTTCTACACTCCTAGCGCTTTTGCCACTAGGCTAGCGCGCCACTTATGTTATTTTTTCCCAGGCTTCATTTATAAGCCTTCCAACTGCCTTCCAGGTTTGTTAAAAAAAATCCAACTTTTGCGCACATTGGGAATTGAACCCCAGCTTCCCTTCCTACTGCCTAACGCACCTAACCACTGGGCCAGGCACTTCCTTTGTGCCCAATTTTAACCTACTATCTCTCTAAAGAAGCAAAAATTAATTTTTTTGCTAGAGCCCTGGACGAGCCCAGGACTTTTCCCACACTATAAGTCCCTCCTAATTTATTTAATTACTAAACTAAACACAAAATTAATAATAATAATATTTTTTTAATAATAATATTTAAAACATCTAAATTATTCAGGCTGTCTTCTATCCGAACCCAGACTCAAGGCCCAATACTTCTAGGCCCAAATTCAGGGTGTTACTATAAGAATCAAATCTGGTGTTTCTCCGTGGCTTGACCAGTTTTCTCCCTTCTTCCTTCTCTGTTGTCCTTGTCGACCAAGGTTGCTATGAACACTTCAATGTTGCTCGAAATGGCTGATGAATGCCCCTTTTCCAAGAGGAGAAATTAGCAAGAGAGCAAAGGAATTTGGACAGAAAATGAAGAGAGTTAGTGGAGAGAAGAGAGAAGAGATGCAAATGCTTGAGGTGTGTTTCAAATGACCAGCCTAAGGGGATTTTTATGGCTGAAGAGGGCTGCTAAAAATAGCTAAAATTAGTAGCCAAAGAGGCCTCCCTTGTCTGGCCACACATGTGGCAAGGTTGATAGTTTCAACTTTGCTAATTTAGGCTTGGGGCAAATATGTAAAGCCACCAACTATAGAGAGGTTTGTTTGCAACTTGAAAAAGTCTTCAAGGGCTTCTTTGCAAGCTAAATAATCAGCCAATAATCTAATTTGGGTCAGCATATAGACGGTTTTGGGCTGTCTATTTCTTGCTCAGTTCGGTTCACTCGGTTCGGCTCAACTGTACCACTTTTTTCATAATTAATTAATAATAATTTATTAACCCAAATTAAATTGGATATAAATTAAAATTAATTATATTATGAATTAATACACATAATTTTGGACCATCTTAGGCTGAAAATTAATTTGTCTTGATACTTTAAATTGCTTATCGGTTTTGTGCTTCTAGCAGTCTCTACCGAGTCATTTTTCACCCTTTGTGCAAATCTGTCAAAAATGATAAAAATTAATCAAAATTAATTATAAAATTAATTAAAATTCAACATGTTCATAATTTAAGTACAATTTATTTATTTTATAAAAATTAATTATTTTTCAATAAGAATTCTATCGAAATTACATGAATTTAAGTTAAAAAGGCATGAAAAAGCGTTTTTGTGTTTCCATATGCAAGCCAGCAACTTGTAGTGGGCTCGTATTTGATGGTCGGGGGAATGAGGCAAAATGAGCCTTCTTCCATAAGTTGTCTGAATAGTTTTCTAAGTTTGTTACAACGAACCCAATGGTTCAATGACCTCTACCCCCTCTTGTACCCCAACCAGTCCTGTAATAGCCCGAATTTGGGCTTAGTCAAAATAGTGATTTCAAAATCACTTACCCAAGGTTAGAAAAATTATTTTAGCATTATTTTATGTGTTATAGTATTTTATAAGGGTGCATGAAAATTTTGGTAAATTAATTTTAGCAATTGTGAGCTTAATCGCGAAAAAGGACTAAATCGCATAAAGGCCAAAAGTTTTATTTTGCTAGCTAAAGGTATTGAATTGTAAGGGGACCAAAATTTGGGGCTTTTAAAGGGAAAATAGGCCCTTAAATTGATGTTGGCCGGCCATGAGAAGCATAGGAGACAAAAGAAGTAGAAAAGTCAAAATTTTGGTGCATTAGGTGAGATATTTAGCAATTTAATAATAGTCTAATAGCCTAGCTTTCAGCTTCTTCATTTTCTTCTCCACATTCACCAAAAATACCAGCAAGAAAAAAGGGGTTTTGAAGCTTAAAAACTCAGCCAAGTATTTCTCTTGCAAGTAAGTGCATTCAATGATATTTCTTGATAATTTTTACATTTTTGGGACCATTGTAGCATGGGCTATTTATTAAGGGGACTATTTTGCAAAATGGTTGAAAGTTTAGAGATTCACCATGAATGTATAAGTGTTGTTTGCTGGATTTTTATGGAAGAAAATGAGTCATTGTTGTTAAATAAACAACTTTTGTAAAAAGGTGTTCATGGAAAAACACCTAAATTGGACTTAGTTGTAAAGTTGTTAAAATGTGTGGTAATTGCATGAAATGATGGGAATTTTAGGCTATCATAAGAGTCAAAAGGATTTGGTTAGGCTTGGTTAGTAAGGAAATTTGATAAAAATCAATTTTCGAGCCTAGGGGCAAAATGGTCATTTTGCAAAAGTATAGGGGCAAAATGGTCATTTTCCAAATTTTGAATTTTGGATTGTTTAAGTTAAAGTAGTAATTATATCAGTGAATTATGATTGTTATGCATGAAATTATTGTCTTAGTATAAAATGATTAATTGTAAAAATGAGTTATGTATGAGAATAATTGTTGAGCATGAGTAGCAATTATGATTCGTGATAATGATATGATGAGAACCTATGTGATAAAACCTAGTTGAATCTTTAAGAATAGACTGGATATTCATGGCGTGATACTAGGGTCAATATGAGAGCTAGTGTAAGACCATGTTTGGGACATGGCGTTAGCCTCGTTACGTGTTAGTGTAAGACCATGTTTGGGACATGGCATCAACACGGATATGTGCTAGCCAGTGTAAGACCATGTCTGGGACATGGCATCGACGTGGATATGAGTGCTAGTGTAAGACCATGTCTGGGACATGGCATCGGCTTGATGATGTGTTAGTGTAAGACCATGTCTGGTGTAACACCCCAAACCCACTCAAATGTTATGACTAAGTCTGGTGTGTCACATCAATGACGGACTTATCATGTTTCCTAGGTATTACGATTAGGGTGAGTTTTGCAAAACCGTTATTCAACTTTAAAGAGAAAATCCCGGTTAAATTGTGAACGTCGTATCCACTACCAAATTTTAGAATTATTTCTAGGTAAGACTTAACTGTTGTTACCCATTTAAAACGTGTGATTGATTCTGAAAACGTTGTTTAATTTTAAGAAAACTCGTGCAGCTTTATTCAAATCAATTATGGCATAGTAAAAATAAATAAATAAAAACCTAAACTATAATAATTAGAGCGGCCTTATTACAAACCCAAAATCAGAATAAAAATAATTAAAAATAAGTAGAAAATGAATAACTTAATTTAAACCATCAACTGCAGTTCATGTGGCCACTCTGAATCCCTCCCAACTCGAAGTCCACTAGTCTAGGGCTCACCTGCATAGATGGAAGAAAAGGAGTGAGTTTGGAAACTCAGTGTGCAAAGAAAGCCCATCCAAAGCCCAAATCAGCTTAAGCCCACTGGGCCTAAGCCCTATCCAGTCTCAGTAATAACTGGGCCGAAGCCCTATCCAGTAATCATTTACTGGGCCTTAGCCCAATTCAGTAAATAGTGCAACTGGGCCTTAGCCATTTTCAGATAACAGTACAGCCCATAGGCCCATTACAGAAACAAAACAGTGTCATGCATGTATGCAAAGCCCAAAGCCCATCCTATGTCTATCCGCTACACTCCACCCGTACCAGCCATAAACACACCATGTGGGGAAATACTCAACCCACCCAGCAGCTACACTCCACAATCGCAGCATAGCTACTCAGATAATATGGCCAAGCCACTAACAGTATATTGAGGCAAAGGCCCTTTCAATAAACAGTACGAGGCAAAACCTCTTTCAGTAATCAATACAAGGCAAAGCCTCTTTCAGTAATCGTGGCAATGCCACTTGCACTTCCTCCATCAATACAGCCCCATGCAACAGATAATCATGTCATGCCATACAGAGAACAGAAACAATAAAACATGCATTTCAGTCAAATATAGTTTAGGGGTATAACGGTCATTTTGCACTTAGGGGTAAACTAGTAATTTTTCACCCTTAAGGGGCATTTCAGTAATTATATCAGTTTTTAGGGTTTTATGCATATTTCACTTATTAACAGTCTCATTATTATCTCAGTTACTTATCCAACACATTTTAGCAGTTTAAAACTATTGCAATGGGCCCTATAGTGTCATCTGGCTATTTTGGCCTGTTTAGCCCAATTTCTAAGTCTAGTTTGACAGTCTTAACCTACAGTATACCAGAGCACACTTACTGCTTACTTTTACCCATATGGGCCCGTAAGCCCATTGGGCCTAATTCCAGCCCATCGAGGCCCAAATTTACCAAGGTGCACGAAATTGCGCACTCATCCATCGTACCATTTGTGATTATAGATCTCACTATTTACAACTGACTTACGAGCGCTCGTATACTCACAAGCCCACAAAATGCCAGAATTTTGGCATTTTGACTTTTTGGCTTTTGCCGATTTAGACTACAGAAGGGTGTTCGTTTACACACCTGATTTGCAACGAACGCTAACGAGATCTCCCACGATTACCTACAATTGGCCACTACAATCTTTAGATTAAAAAACAACAATAACCAACTTAAAAACCCCTTACCACATTCGGCCATAATAGGGTATTCTTAACCACTTACCCTTGTCGATCTTAACTACTAGATCTAGATCTAGTAGTTCCACCTGTCCAAGCCCTCAATCGATAGCCTTTCAATCACAGTAGCACCAAAATAAATCAACTGTTAAGAATTATAGAACCTTAAGCCCCAATCGACAGCCTCCCTATGCATATAGGGGTTTTGACTTTTCTTAAATCCTGAAATAAAGTATGGAATAGAGATTCTGATAACTTACCGTAGAATCACTAAACTAGGATGATTCCAATCCCATTTCTAACTCAGATCTGACATAGATCTAGCCTCTAAACATGAGCAAAGAGTGAATCTAAAGATCTAAGGGTTCGACTCTCAAATCCTTATGAGTATGGTGATTTCGACTTTTGATAAGATGAAGGAGAAGGTGATTTGAAGCTATGGATTGAAAAGGTGCTGTCGACAGAGGTTAGGGGTTTTGAGAGTGTGAAGTTCAGCTAAAAGAGATGAAGAAGAAAGGAGGGGTTCGGCTAAGAAGAAATCGACACCAAGCAACCTTTTCGGGATTTTGGCTTTTAGTGTAGTTGGTTAGGCTTGAGAAGAAGGAGAAGAGAAGAAGTAGATTTGGCCTTATGGAGATTAAAGAGGAAGAGGATGAGAAGAAGAAAGAGAGGAGAGAAGAAGAGAAGATTAGAATTAGTTATGGACGAATCGACTCAAAGAAAGTATGAAGGTTTAGGTTTTGGTTCCTTGCAAAAAGGAGGAGGAGAAAGAAGAGAACCCTAAGGCACTATACCCTAATTTGGCAAAAAGAAAGATGCATACAATCCCAAAATTCTCCCTAAAGCAATTGGCACACAAAGAGCAAGTGCCGAATTGATACCTACTACCCTAGCCGAATGCACACTAAAGCCAAATGACCAAATCGGCAATGTCTTCCCCAAGAGCCCCTCATTCGGCCATCACATGCCTCATTCAAAAATCCTAAAATCTCTCCCTTATATTACCTGATCTAATCTCATGAACAACTCAAACTCTCCTCAGCAGAGTTCTACTTGGAAACCATCACATGTATGGCACATACACAAAAATAAAACACCAGCTTGCTTACCTTGTGACTTGAACACTGGCCTTTGCACACACATCCACACGCCACTTTTTTAGGCACTTAAGTGGCGCCACATTGCCACTTTACCAATGGCTTGCTTGTATCTTATTTTACTAACTTTTTCTTAAAAGCCCACTTAACCAAGTCCCCTTCACTTTAAATCCAAAATTTGATATTTCTGCCGAGTTTTATCTTAGGCTTGGGCCTTCTAAAGGCCCACTAACACACTTCAAACATAAATTCCATAATTTAACAACCAAATTTCAAAATTTCATCAAAATCACAAAAATCCTAAAAAATCTTAAAAATTAGGGCGTTACATCTGGGACATGGCATCGACACGGATAGAGGAGAGCTAGTGTAAGACCATGTCTGGGACATGGCATTAGCCTCGAGATATGAGAGCCAGTGTAAGACCATGTCTGGGACATGGCATCGGCTTGACATGTGAGCTAGTGTAAGACCATGTCTGGGACATGGCTTTGGCTTGACATGTGAGCTAGTGTAAGACCATGTATGGGACATGGCATTGGCTTGATACCCAATGTTGAGGCTTATTGAATATCCTTTCGTATTCTAAGTGGTTCAATAGGAAATTTAAAGTTGTATTAAGATTAAGAGATATTATGATGATCTTGTGAGTGGTGCAGGTACCTATATGAAATGTATGAAATATGAGCTCAAACTTATGTTGTATATTTAGAAATGGATGAAACGAGTAAGTTATGTTATGGCCATTCTTTGTATCATGCATAAACTATGATGTATTGAAAGCATGTCTTAGCATGGTAAATTGTTGTCTTTTATTTACTTGCAACTTAGTAAGCTTTGTGCTTACCCCTCTCCTTTCCATTTTCTTATAGTGCTACCTAGCTAGCTTGTGGATCAAAGTATGTTGGAGGCTTCGTTCATACTATCTTCCAAAGCTTTTGGTATAGCTAGTTTCTAGCTTTTTGAGAAATGGCATGTATAGTGACTAGTCTTAGTTTAATGTCATTTTATTTTGGGCCAAATGTGTTGGCTTGATTTTTGAGGTACCTCATTTTGTATAAGGCCAAAGATATTGTCTAATAGTCACTATTGGTTGATTAATGCAAGTGGTATTATTTTTTTTCATGGACGTGCCAAGTAGTTCGGAGAAATAACTGTACTAGGAGTTGTAATATGATTATATGGTTGGACTGATCACATTAAGTTGTGTGGGTGCCAAATTATGGTAGATAGCATTATTTTGTCCACACAGGTAGACACATGGGCGTGTGTCTAGGTTGTGTGTGACACACGATCAGCAGCACGGGCATGTGGTTAGGCTGTTTGTCCCTTACACATTGAATTTGTAGAATTGAATGCCCAGTAGTAAACATATAGGTTGAGACACGACCGTGTGTCTCAACCATATGAAGGACACAGCCTAGCACACGGGCGTGTGCCACGACCGTGTGATTGCTGACGTCAGAAACACAATACCCAAGTTTTTGTACACGGGTGTATCATGGCGGTGTGAGGGACACGGGCTGAGCACACGGGCGTGTGCTAGGCTGTGTGAAAACCCCTGTAGGTTCAATGTTAGAAAATAAATCCATATTGACGAGGGGCACGGGTGTGTCCCTAGGTGCTTAGGCCGTGTGAACCACATGGGGCCGTTATCACGGCCATGTCTAGAGGCCACACGGGTGCGTTGCCCTCCCGCACAGGCGTGTGCCCTGTTTTTAGTGAATTTTCTTAAGAGTTTTCTAAGCCTTTTGTTTGGTCTCGGATTGTTTTCGAACTATGTTTTAGGCCTCACAGACCCATGCGAAGGACCATAAGGTAATATTTGCAAATGTTTTAAATTGGGACGCATTTCAATGAGTTGAGGTTGAATGGTTGCATGTGATTTTGTAAGGTAATGTCTCATACCCTGTCCTAGTGTCGAATATGGGTAAGGGGTGTTATATTTAGTGGTATCAGAGCTATGGTTTAGTTGATTCTAGGACTAACCTAGCTTGTGTACGAGTCTAGCTATACATGCCATAATTGTGATACGATAGTGTGACGACTCCTGATGATTATTGATTGTATTTTTATATAGTAAATGGACTTGAAGGAGCTACGGCAGATGATGTGGAAAGTAACGCATTGACTCCTGCTGAAGGGACCGCGCCGATTAAAACTGGGCCCGTGACGATGAGTCAAGGTGGAGGGGCAAGAGAAGCATATCTCTAGATGATGAATGCTTGGTACACAGAGTTTATTCGAGTGAATCTGAATACTCCACCTCCTCTGATTCCTCAACCTACCCTACAGCTCTTCAAGGAGTAGAAATGAGTAGAAGGGAAAAGCCCCTGATAGACCAAATTAGAAAACATGGGGTAGAGGAATTTCAAGCGGATAAAGATGATGACCCGGAGAGAGCAGAGTTCTGGTTAGAGAACACCATTTGAATGTTCGATTGTAACACCGCAAACTCTGCCCAGATGTTATGGCCGTATTTGGAAGTGTCATATTGAAGTGTTTTGAAATCGTGAACTTAATATGTCTTAATTTGATGTAAAACCTTTTTAGTTGTAAGAAATCAGTAATCTATTTATCCTATTTAATCAGGTTATAAAAGTAGTTACTTTTGAAAACATGTTAATTTCGGAACTTTGCTTGTTTGTTATGAAACCGTGGTTTTAGGGAAAAAAAAACAAATATCTTTTGTAAAACTGTGCCCTAAAGCTAACAAGTTTAGAATGAATTAAATAACCCAACAATTCAGTTCAAAACTTGAATAACGGCCTTATTACAAACCTAAAATAAAGAAAATAATCAAAGTAAATGAAATCCAAAATAGTATAAAAGCGAAGTGTGGCCATCTCCAAGTCCTACGCTGTACCGAACCATCTATGCTCGGGATTAGCTGCATAGTAAAAATCGACGGGTGAGTTTACAAAAACTCAATGTGTATTCCTGTGCATAACAGTATCACAGAATCAATCTGGGCCTAGACCCATTTCAGTACAGGTTAGATTCAGTGGGCCAAAGCCCATTACAGAATAGTATAACATGCATACAAAATCCTACCCAACCAGCCTCTACACTCTATCTCCGTCTAACCCATCACTCTATGTGGGGATATAATCGACCCACCCAACCCTACACTCCATAGTGTAATATTGATACAGCACTATCAAAAATATACTAGGTTATAAGCCATCAGAATTATGCAGCGAAGCTGCCAGAACAGAACACTTCCTCCATAAACACATACCCGACCCCATGCAATGCAACATACTCAATGTCATGCCAACATAATACAAAACATAAGTGCATACATAACATTTCATTGCATAAAATATTATTCAGAAAGTATACGAGGTCAAATCAGTCATTAATCCTAGAAGGTTATTTTCGTCATTTTGCCCTTAGGGCATTTTAGTCATTTACTAGTGTGGGCCTAAGTATGTGAAGGCCCATCAGTAGGCCCATGGTCATCTAACGACACATGCAACGAAAAAGTCCAGAAAATCAAGTATAAGCTAAGGCCCATCTAGCGAGTCCACAGCCTATTGGGCCTATCCAGCCCATTTCAGCCCATCTCATGTAACCGCTTGTGATGGTCATTTTTTGATGTAAGGCAACAATCCATGGCCTCAGCCGATCATATGAGCGTTCGCACATCCATGTGGCTAAATGTTCGATCCGTTTGCTTTTTAGCATTTGACATTTCGACATTTTACCTTCGAAATCTAATAGTGTGATTGACATACCTATATACGATGAATGAGCAACACTTCACGGCGTCGAACCTAAATCCAAACATAACCCCATCTTAGTTCCTTCAACGCTAAAGAACATGCACCCTCACAACACCTTCCTATCAAACGATATTGGTTGCTTACCTTGAATAGCAATCAGTTTCTCCCTATATCCTTGATCGAAGTCGCCCTCCAACCCTAACCAACACTATATAATATTATCACCTTATTAACCTAAGACTGAATAAGAAACAGATTAGAAACAATGAACAACGGCTTACCAAATAAAGAAAATGAACCCTTAAAAGCGATAAGGTATCGGCTCCACACCTTTCCCAACGAATCTGAACCCCTAACATATTTGGCCAAGACATGGAGTTACAAGACAACATCCAAGCGAAAGAAAAGTAATAGAGAAGAAAGGGATATTTTTAACCCTCAAATAAAGCAATTGGCATTTGTGTTCAACACAACTTCCCAAAACTTTTCACGACTCCAAACTAGAGTTGCCCCAAATCAAATAAGAATCAATTTCCACAATTGAGGATAAAAGAAAGAAGAAATATGGAAGCAAGGTTTTAGCTTGAAGAACCACAGACCCTAGATTCATCCTATACAGAACAAGAACCAAAGAAGAAGGCCAATCAGCCAAACAATAAGTCGATAGAAGAAGCAATGAAAAGAGAGAAACAAATTGAATGGAGAAGAACCGCAGCAAGAAATAAAAGAAGGACAATCGGTCTAAAGAAAGCCGATTGAAAACAAAAATAAAAGAAAGAGAGATTGGATTCGAGAGGAGAAATGATAGAAGGAAGTTAGCTAGAAAAAGAAAGATAGAGGTCAATGAGCTCAAAACAAAATTCGGCTATTTAGGAAAATAGGCATTCGGTTTTGTGAATAGTAAAAAAGAGAACATAACAAAAACGCTCCAATGGTCAATTTGGCCTCCACCAAAATGCAAAAGAGAACTAAAGAGAAACTGCCTAAAACAAGAAAGTAATATTTTTTCCTAAAAATTAATTTCGGTAGCCCCCTTTGCCTACGACCGAATTAGCCACCAAAGAGTCCACATTTCGGCACAACACTCTTCCCACTTCAAATTTCCCCAACACTCTCCACAATATCCTCCTCCCAACTGAAACAACCTCATCCAAATCCCTTAATCTGCTCCTTATGACTGATTCAAGCTCTCCTCCATCGGTGTTTGATTCCAACACAACCACCTACCCTGCAAGAGCAGCAAAAATACTAATCCCAAGTGGATGAGGTAGCTCAAACCTGAGCCCCCTAAACACACCTTACTCCTTGCCTTGCCGCTAGACTAGCATGCCTTTCATGTCAAAATTCCCACATAATAATTTAAAAGACTTCCGACCCAAATGCCAAGATCCCCTTAAGTGCCCAAAAATGAAAAATTTTCCCTAGGCTAAGGTCGAACCCAGGCCTTCCCAGGCCCCCAAACATACCCGAACACGCTAGCCACTATAACAAACAGTAATTATGCTATTTCATGCACCATTAAAAACTCAAAACATCAGGGCATTACAACTCTACCCCCTAAAAAATTTCAGCCTTGAAATTTACCTGATTAGAAAAGGTGAGGTTATTGTCGTTGCATCACCTCCTCAGTTTCCCACGTGGCTTCCTCAAAATTATGATTCTGCCAAAGTACATTGACCAGTGGAACAGACTTTTTCTCAAAACTTTCACATCGCAGTCTAAAATTTGAACCGGCTCCTCCTCAAAGGTTAGATCAGGTCTAACTTCAATCTCCTCAATTGACACAATATACGATGGATCCGAGCGGCATCGCCTTAGCATAGAAACATGGAAAACGTCATGGATTCTGTTCAACTTTGGAGGCAATTCCAACTCATAGGCAATTGGTCCAATGCGTTTCAATACCTGGTAAGGCCCAATAAATCTAGGGCTTAGCTTACCCTTCCGACCAAACCTTAATATCTTCTTCCATGGAGAGACCTTGAGAAAAACTAAGCCTCCTACAGAATATTCAATCCCATGATGCTTAAGGTCTGCATATGACTTCTGTCGGTCAGAAGCTTCCTTTAGTCGATCACGAATTAGTTTCACCTTATCTTCAGTATCAGATACCAATTGAGGTCCTAGAACTCGCTGCTCACCCAGTTCAGTCCAACACGTAAGAGTACGGTACCTATGACCATACAACACTTCGTACAGTGCCATCTGAATGCTGGATTGATAACTGTTGTTGTATGCGAATTCTGCCAATGGCAAGTAGTCTTCCCAGCTACCTTGAAAATCAATTATACAACCCCTCAGCATGTCTTCCAAAATCTGAATTACCCTTTCTGACTGCCCATCCGTCTGGGGGTGGAATGCGGTACTAAAATCTAACCTTGTACCTAGTGCTTCATGTAACTTCTTCCAGAATCTAGATGTAAAACGCAGATCCTATCAGATATGATGGACACTGGCACTCCATGCAATCTCACAATTTCTGCCACATACAATTTAGCCAATCTCTGTAGTGAGTAGTCTATTCTAACCGGTATAAAGTGAGCGGAGTTAGCCAAACGGTCCACTATAACCCATACCCAGTCTTTCTTAATAGGCGTTAAAGGCAGCCCACTAACAAAGTCCATGGTCACTCTTTCCTATTTCTAAAGAAGAATCTTCGCCGGTTGCAACAACCCCGAAGGTAGTTGATGCTCAGCTTTAACCTGCTGGCATGTCAGGCATTTACTTACAAACTCGATACCTTCACGTTTATGTGCTAGCCACCAATACAATTCACGTAAATCTCTGTACATCTTGTTCCCTCTAGGGTGCATAGCGTATGGACTACTATGCGCCTCTTGCAGTAAAAGTTGTCTCAGTTCAGAATCTTTCAGAATACAAATTCTTCCACGAAAACATAACACTCCTTCCTTATTCAGCACAAAGTCTGAAATTCTGCCATTCTCAATCTGTCGGAAATGTAGAATCAATGCCTCATCTGCTAATTGCTTATCTTTAATCCTCTCAGTCCACACTGGTCTAACTTGTAGCTCCGCTAATAACCCACCATCATCAAACAAACTTAGGCGAGCAAACATTTCCCTTAAATTAGCCATAGCCCTATGACTTAGTGCGTCGGCTACCACGTTAGCCTTGCCAGGGTGATGTTCGATTGAACAATCATAATCCTTCAATAACTCTATCCACCTTTGCTGTCTCAGATTAAGCTCATTCTGAGTTAGAAGGTATTTGAGGCTCTTATGGTCCATGTAAATGATACACTTTTCACCATATAGGTAATGCCTCCAAATCTTAAGTGCGAAGACCACTGTAGCCAACTGCAAATCATGCATGGGGTAATTCACCTCATAGGTTTTAAGTTAGCGAGATGCATAAGCAACCACCTTACCCTCTTACATCAACACACATCCAAACCCAGTGTGTGACACATCGCTATAGATGATGAAATCCTTCCCAGATTTTGGCTGTATCAATATAGGGGCTTCAGTTAGAATCTTTTTCAATTTCTCAAAACTCTCCTATTGCTTTTCTGTCCAGACGAATGGCACTCCCTCGCGCAACAACTTGGTTAAAGATACAGCAATCAAAGAAAATCCTTCCACGAAACATCTGTAATACCCTGCCAATCCCAGAAAACTTCATATCTTTGACATAGTTTTAGGCAGTTTCTAGCCCAGAACTACCTTGATTTTTCGAGGATCTACCCTAATACCTTCGGCAGACACAACGTGACCCAAAAATGTCACTTTCTGCAACCAAAATTCACACTTGTTAAATTTGGCATATAACTATTTCTCCCTCAATACTTGCAGAACGACCCGAAGGTGCGCGTCATGATCTTCCTCAGTTTTCGAATACACCAAGATGTCATCTATAAAAATACCACGAGCTGGTCCAAATAGGGTTGAAAGAGACGGTTCATTAAGTCCATAAAAGTAGCTGGCGCATTTGTTAACCCAAACGGCATAACCAGAAACTCATAATGCCCATATCGCATTCCAAATGTTGTTTTATACACATCCACCTCTTTCACTCTCAGTTGATGATAACCAGAACGGAGATCTATTTTGGAAAAGACTGGGGCTCCTCGAATTTGATCAAATAGATCATCAATTCTCGATAGGGGTACTTGTTTTTATGGTTCGTTTGTTCAACTGTCGGTAGTCTATACACATGCGCATAGTCTCATCCTTTTTCTTTACGAATAAGACAGGTGCTCCCTATGGAGACACACTAGGTCGTATGAAACCTCTATCCAATAGTTCTTGAATCCGAGCTTTGAGTACAACTAGCTCCTTCGGTGCCATTCTATATGGGGCAATAGACACCAGAGTTGTACCCAGCAGCAACTCTATTCTGAACTCCAGTTCGAGGTTTGGCAGTAATTTTGGTAGTTCATCAGGGAATACATTAGTAAAATCGCTAACCACCCTTAAATCCTCGACAGAAAGAACCTTGGAATCTGAATCACTGACATACGCTAAATACGCTTTGCACCCTTTACGCACCAGCTTCTCAACTCTCAAGGCAGAAATCACGTTGGACAAAAAGTCATGACGTTCACCAATAACCACTAACTCAGTACCCTCAGAAGTCTTTAATACCACCCACTTAGAAGTACAATCTAAAGTCCCCTAATGCTTTACTAGCCAATCCATTCCTAAAATCAAGCCGAACTCACCAAAGGGGAGTTCTATTAAGTCTGCTAGAAAAGTTTCTCCCTGAACCTCTAAAGGTACTCCTTTGAACAGCTTGTTTACTCTAATGGACTGTCCTAAAGGACTCAATACTGTAATCTCCCTAGCAGTAGTTTCACACATCACACCCAGAATCTTGGATACAGTGCATGCAATATAAGAGTGTATGGACCCCACATCAATCAATGCAGTAAAAGGCAAGCCATGAATAAGAAACGTATCGATTATCACATTTGAGTCATCTCTGTCCTCTTGGTGACGTGCAGTATACACTAATTCTAGCTGCCTTGCCTCTATATTACCAGCACTTTGCTAGGGGCTCCATGACCACGTCCCATGCCATTCCTACTTCTGGCCTGACCTCGAACCCTAGGCAGCTATTGACCACCCCTTGGTGGCTGTACATTACCCATACCAGGTGCTTGCATCTGCTCTGGCTTACGTGGCTAATCTCTGATGCGATGCCCCATCGACCCACATCTCAAACAATCTTCAGTTCTCTTCTAACAATCCCCAAAATGACTTCTCCCACAATCAGCACATACTTGAAACCCAATAGTAGCAACAAGGGGCTCAGTTCTAACTGGCCCATCATTCCTGACCCTTTTTAACGGCCTCTAAGTAGTATTGGGGTGGTCCACACCCTTCTTATTTTTACCTTTTTCCTTATCTGAGTTCTGACGCTCCATTCGTTTAACTTCCTTAGCAATTTTGGCTTTATCCATTAACACTACAAAGTTTCGCTCCCTCTGTGGAGCTATCAGTACTCAAAGGTTATCCTTAAGGCCGTCCTTAAATCGGACACAATGTTCATACTTAGTAGCTACTATTCCACGGGCATATCGGCTAAGTCGCAGAAATTTTGCCTCATAATTAGATACCGACTTATCCCCTTGCACCAAGATCAGAAATTCCTTCCTACGAGCGTCGACGTAGTTGGTGCCTACATACTTCCCCTGGAACCTAGACCTGAAAAACTCCCATGTCAACTGATCCGGCTGAGCTCCCTCTTTCGCAATAAGCCACCGCTGGTAGGCTGTGACAGCCCTAATTTGACCTTAGTCGAAAAGTGGTTTTAGAACCACGAAACTGAATTGAAAATATTATAAATTATTATTTTGTGTGTTCATATTATGTGAATTATAATATGTGAAAGTCTCGTGTTAAAATTTTGCCATTTGAGTGTTAATTAGTAAATTTAGGACTTGAATGCATAAAAGAAAATTTTGACGGTTTTGTTGTAAGTGCTAAATTGTTGTATAACCATATATGTTGGAGAGTCTATGAAGCAAATAAACCAAGGAATAACTTCATGGATAATTCGGCCATGAGTTAGTAGGAATGTTATATTTTTAAGATGGCTATTTTGGTAATTGAATAAATAACCATATGCATGAATAAGAAAAAAAATGAAAATTAGATTCATTTTACCTTGTCTAGCTGAAACTATCAAAGAAAAAAAGAATAGAAAATCCTAGGAGCATTCGACCATTGTGGTGCTAATTAAGGTAAGAATTTATGTTAATTCTTTAAAATTTTGATGAATTTGAGTTAATCTTTGAACATCTAATATTGCCCATGTTAGAATTTTGATTTTTAATGGTAAATGCACATTCGGCCATGATGAAATAATTAGAATTTTTGGAATGTTTTGATTCTAGATGTTAAATTCTTGAATGATTTGGACATTTTAATGTGTTAAAAGTTATAATAGATGTTTGAGCTGAAAATTTCAATGTTCATGTGTCTTAAATGGCTATTGGTATACGGTTGTTGGTAAGGGATGAAATTATGAAATTTAGTTTGGAAATTTGTGGTGATATGATCATCCGGTCATGGAGTAAATTATAGGAAATAGTTTTTGTTTTCGTGTATTTGGATTGTAATGGTAGATTGGTAAAATTTGGTTAGGTAAATACATATGTGAATTTGGTATATTTGCACATGAGAGCTTAAATGAATTGGTAATATTCGGCTAGTTTGATAAGTAAAGCATTATAAGGTAAATGTTTTAATGGGGTTGTGAAATGACTAATGAGTTTTTGTAAGGAAAATTGTTAAAGCCGAATGTGCCATAGAAAATAGCTTAAAAATGGGTTAAGTTGCTTAAATGGTTTGCCGAATGTGAGCTTGGTGATAACTAAGTGGTGGTTATGTTTTATTTATGTACCTTGTTTACCTTAAGGGACATTCGGGTATAAGCAAACATGGTAGGATTTTGGTAAGTGAACTTTGTTTATTTTAAGCCCAAGAGTAAAGGACTCCAAATACGAATAGGGGGAAAGCTAAAGTACTCGAATAGATGTTTTCAAACGTTCAATAACTTTTAAAGGTAAGTTCTTATGTGTTTGAGCTTTATTAATTTAGTATGCTTAAAGGTTGAATACTTATAGTTAAGAAAATATTAGACTAAATAATAGTATTCATAGAGCCGAACTAATATTAGAAATAAGGTTGAATACCGTATAGGACTAGTATAACTAGTCAAATGTGATATGTTAATGTTGATGTGCCAAGATATGTGTTAAGGTGTGATTTATGCCCTATGTGTGGTGTATCGATGATAACCATTGAACAAAGTTAAGTATTTCACTTATACGTGGCTGTAGTATAAGTTATAAAAGCATGGGATAATATGTGATTTGAATATCAAAATGTGATGTTCGGGCAGTGGCCTAGCAAGCTGAAAAGCTGGTGAAATGACTTCGGGCTTCGAGCCTAGCAGGCTATAATGCCGGTGAGATTATATCGGGCTTCAAGCCTAGCAGGTGAAATGCTGGTGAATGAGTTCAGACTTAAAGTCTAGTAGGCTTAGTGCCGGTGATGGATTCGGATTTAAAACCTAGCCGATAAATGACAGGTGACTTGATAAAAGTCTAAGATTTGAGACTTCGCGATCGAATGGTAGTTAAATGATTCAATACCTTAAGTCGGCCAGGTATGTATCCTGTATTTATATTTGAATTCGTTTTGGATCGAATCTTAAGTATGTAGTGAAATGAATATATGTGAATAAATATTAAGATTACTTATATGATTAAGACATATTCGATCATTGTGTGAAGTTATGTGAACATATTGATTTTCCTATGTTATATGAGTGCGAAGTTAAGTGACATTTAAATGTTAAATGTACATTGTGTACTTGTGTAGATTCGGCCACTTTAGAAATTTTCATGAAAGTGGATATAGCCATGGAAATTGAATGTGGTTGAGTACATTTACTTTCGGCCACCACAGAATTTATATACATGAAGTGAGTATGTGATATCGACTCTAAACAAATGATGTTTTACTTAGATCTTGTATATGAAATTGAAATGAGTTTAATTCAGTAAAGGTAATTGATTTACATAAGACTTACTAAGCTTATATAAGCTTACTTCGTTTGTTTTTGTTACTCTGTTTTATAGATCTCGGTTGCTACCTACGAGCTCGAGAATTCAAGTCAAAGTCATCCACACTATCTAAATTTGATTTTGGTATTTTTAAAAAACTTTATATTTTGCTAATGGCATGTATAGGTTTGTCTCCCCTTTGAAACAAGTTGTATTTCAGTTATGTATCTATTAAAGCTATATAAAAATGGCTCACTCATTTTTTGTTTGTAAGGCTGTTGGTTGAATATATGTTTGTGTAATGCTTTGGCTATAAATTAACATGTTCGGTTAAGATAATTATGTACATATATATATATGTATATGCGGGTGCATTCGGTTCTTGTAATAATTATTGGAACATCGAGTATGGCAAGTAATTCTTTTATCATGTGATTATTGAATGACTCTTGTTTAAAATTCCAAACGCAAGTTTAATAGTTAATCTTTATATTCTTGCTTACTTTTATTCATTCATTAATGACTCCTAAGTTACCCTTGAATGTCTTAAGTTTAATTTCATTTGAGTAATACCTAATGACCCTATTCCGGTGACAGACAGGGGTTGAGGGTGTTACATTTTATTGGTATCAGAGCCACGGTTTAGTCGATTCTAAGACTAACATAGCGTGTGTAAGTCTAGCTATACATGCCATTATGTGTTAATACGATAGTGTGATGACTTCTGACAGCTAAAATATATTTTTTGCATAGTAATGAATCCCGATCCTGATCGAGCCGTAGCTGATGATGTTAAGAGCGTTGCGGCTGCTTCCACGCAAGGGACTACGCCGATTGACTCTCAGCCAAGTACCAGTCATCGAGATGATGATATGAAACAAGCTTTCTATGCTATGATGAATGATTGGTTCTCCCAATATATTCGAACTAATCCGGTTGGTTCACAACCCCTGCCCCCGATTAATCCAACTCTGATACCTGTGGTAACTCCTGTGACCGATCCCTTGAGATCGAGTAAGCTTCTAGTTGATAAAATCAGGAAATATGGGGCTGAAGAGTTCAGAGCTACCGTTAGTGATGATGCTGAGAGAGCTGAGTTTTGGCTCGATAATACTATCCGTGTGCTAGATGAATTATCGTGTACACCCGATGAATGCTTGAAATGTGATGTATCTCTGTTGCGTGACGCTGCCTATCATGGGTGGAATACTCTAATTTCAGTGGTTCCGAGAGAGCGAGTTACTTGGGAATTCTTCCTGACGGAGTTCCATAAAAAGTATATCAGCCAGAGATTTATTGACCAAAAGCACAAAGAGTTTCTTGAGCTTAAACAGGGTCGAATGACGGGTACAGAATATGAAAAAGAATTTGTAAGGCTCAGCAGATATGCTCGAAGGTGTGTTTCATCTGAGGCTATTATGTGTAAATGCTTCGAAGATGGGTTAAATGAAGATATTAAGTTGTTGGTTGGTATTCTGGAAATTAAAGAGTTCATAGTACTTGTCGAGAGAGCTTGCAAAGCCGAAGAGCTCGGAATTGAGAAGAGAAAAGTTGAAGCTGAGACTAGAGAGTTCCATAAGAGGTCTTCAGGGAAATCTATTCAGCAGTCCTCGAAGAAAATTCGAGATGATTCGGGCCGATCCAAGAATACTTCGAGCTATTCCAGACGAGATCGCGATCGACATCCTGTGAGTACGCGAGCCACCTCTGTTTCTAGTGTTGGTAATGATCACCGAGATAGATCGGAGTGCAAGCATTGTGGAAAGTGGCATTCAGGGAGCTACAGATTGCATGATTGCTCCTATTTTAAGTGTGGGTCAGCCGATCATTTTATCCGAGACTGTCCGAAATTAGTTGAGCAGAATACTGATTCGAGTGAGAGATCTAGTAGCACAGCAGCATGAGGTAGACCATCGAGACGTGGGGGTAATACTAGCGGTAGTCAGATAGGCACCAGAGACACTACGGTTCGATCTGAGGCTCATGCACCTGCCAGAGCTTATGCTATTCGTGCCCGTGATAAGGCTTCTTCTCCAGATGTTATTATTGGTACTTTCACTCTCTTTGCCACTGATGTTATTGCTCTGATTGATCCCGGTTAAACTCATTCATATGTGTGTGAAAATGTGGCATCCAGTAAGACTCTACCTGTTGAGTCTAATGAGTTTGTAATACAGGTCTCGAACCCTTTGGGCCGTTATGTGTTAATAGATAAAGTGTGCAAGAAGTGTCCCCTGATGATTTGAGATTCCTGTTTTCCAGCCGGTTTAATGCTTTTACCTTTTAACGAGTTTGATATCATTCTCGGTATGGATTGGCTATCTGTGCGCGATGCTGTAGTGCATTGCAAAAGAAAGACAGTTGACTTGCGATGTTTGAATAATGAGATAATTCGGTTTGAGTCTACTGATTTATACGGGCTACCGGCAGTGATATATTCTGTGTTGGCTCAGAAATACGTGAAAAAGGGCTGTGAAGCTTATCTTGCTTATGTATTGGATAGAAAAGTATCTGAACGAAAGCTTGAGACTGTGCCTGTGGTTTGTGAGTATACGGATGTGTTTCCCGAGGAATTACCAGGATTGCCACCTATTAGAGAGGTTGAGTTCGGCATAAAGCTTGTACCAGGTACGACTCTGATTTTGATTGCTCCGTATTGTATGGCACTGACTGAGTTGAAAGAGTTGAAATCTCAGTTGCAAGAGTTGACAGACAGAGGTTTTGCACGACCGAGTTTCTCTCCCTGGGGCGCACCAGTCCTGTTTGTGAAAAAGAAAGACGGAACTATGTGAATGTGCATCGATTATCGCCAGCTTAATAAAGTCATGATAAAGAATAAATATTAGTTGCTGAGAATTGATGATTTGTTTAACCAGTTAAAGGGAGCTTCAGTGTAACACCCTACACCCCCGTCCGTCGCCGGAATAGGGTATTAAGGTATTACATAATTAGATACAGCCTACCGAGGTTCATAGTTACGTACTAGACATAGATTTATTTAGTTCTTTAACCAAATGTAACACTTGCAAATAAGTTCGGTCAGCACGTCATATCTCATAAAAGAAAACGTTTCATAAGCATAGCATGCTAGTATATTTCTACTATGTGGCTACTAACAACTTGGCCGAATCAAACCTTTCATTAACCGAACTCCCTATTAGCAACTCCTTACATATTGGGTATTAACTAAATAACATGCCACAACCTTAAACCATACAAGTAACATCCACACATATATTCAACTCGAAGATTAAGCAAGCCATTTTCGCATGGCTAGAATATTTACAACTCAAAATGTAGTTTAAAACAACAAAAGGAGATTAGCCTATACATGCCATTGATCCAAAATAACCATCAAATGTACCAAAATAACAGCGATAGTGTAGGTGATTAAGGCTTCAATCCCCGAGTCCGTAGCTTCCAAAAAGAGATCTATAAAACAGAGGAAACAAGGGAAACGGAGTAAGCATTACAATGCTTAGTAAGTTTTAAGCAATGACATCAAATAAATCATCAAATTATAGCATAGTTGTTCGTATTTTTGTTTCCCTCTTCTCTTAGGTAAGTCACCCTTTTTCCACACATATACATTCACATCATATACGAAAGTGGATAGCTTTCACTTATAGTAAATTCACGTAATCATACACATGTCACAAAATTCACATAACATTTCACATGGGCTAAATGTACTTTGACCATATTAATAATCTCAATTCATGCACGCATATGCAATCACACAATGATCTTAGTATTCGGTCCAAAAATTCAGCTTGCATATAAGCCGAAGGTACATACCTGTATAACTTAACACTTTTAGCGCAATTCATTAGCGATCGTTACCTTGAAGACCATTAGTCTTAGGCTTTACTCGCATCATCATCGAGATCTTTAGCTCGGGTAAACTCTATACATAGCCATCGGGTCTCTACCCCGGATATAATCTCCGCATATAGCTTTCGGGTCTTAACCCGGACATCATCTCTGCATATAGCCTTTGGGTCTTAACCCGGACAACATCTCTGCATATAGCCTTTAGGTCTTAATCCCGGATTCGCATCACAAATTCTCGTACATATATATTCACATGTAGCCAAGTTTCACATAGCAAGATTGCATTTGTACTTCAATCAATTCATGTGCATACAAACATATAACATGATTCTCGACTTTATATCATAAATATATATAATTCCAAACTTATTCATGTACACTCTTCTTTTATAGACTTTCGGCCCAATGATCAACATACATAAGCAATGCATTTTAAATCTCAATTTCGGTCCTTTTCTCTATGAGCCATTCGGCTATATAACAAACATGAATTAGGTTTCTTTCTCAATGGGACATCATTCTAATATCAGCATGTATATCATGGCATTTTAACTTAAATACCAAATTCGTTTGCCCAAAACTTACCTTGAACTTTCCCGAGAAATTACGAGTCGGCTATTCGACCACTTTAGCCTTCCCTTTATCCGAACTCGTCCCTCTATGCTCTTGAGCTAAATAAAACATTTAATTCTATTAATCCTTATTCAAGCATCTCAATGAATCATTTTCACTCATAGTCAAATAATACATGCATATTCTTCTAATTGCAAACACATATGCACATTGGATCATTTCACATACATATCATAAGTCACAACAAGCTGATTTTCTGAGCAGCATTCAATAATTTACTCATAACTGGAGCTACGAAACTCCAAATGAAGTTCTGTAAATTTTGCATGAAAATATACTCATTTATCTTTAATGCATAAAATTTTCATAATTTTTGGTTTGGTCAATCAATACCAGAATTTTCTTAAAGTTTCCCTATTTCACTGTTTGATTAGACTGACCACTCTATACTACGAACCGAATTTCTCTTTGTACAGAATTCCAAATATGTCCTCACCTATTTTATTTGAAACTAGACTCATTAAGGAGTCTAAGCATATAAATTTTGTCTCATAAAAATTTTTATACAATTTATAGTAATTTTCCAAAAACAAAGCAGGGGACTTCGAAGTCAATCTAACACTGTCTCATTCTTCTCTAAAAATCTATTTATCGGAAATTCCTTTGCTTGCAAGGTTTCTTTTATAAGAAACAAGACTCATTAAGCTGTAATTAAACAATTTATTCAGCCTCTAATTCAACTCTCACAATTTATGGTGATTTTTCCAAAACACGTTACTGCTGCTGTACCAAACAGATTGTATACCAAATTCACTCTTTAGTGTTCTTATGCACATACTTAAAACATAGCATTTCCTAAGGCACCATCTAGAGTAGTCATTGATTTTAACACAATGTACATATTTCATATTCATTTTAATCAATATACCACTCTTAAGACACCAATTATCAAAACAAACATCAAAGATTTTATACACATGGCCGAATAGGTCATTTCTTTAACCAAGAAGCTCCCACAAGCATAAATTGATCAATTAGTTTAACTACCATTTCTAATGCATACACACTAAGGCCATTCGGCCATATGTCTAGCATGGACTTTATTCAAATCCATATCATACATAACACATTCATATAACTTACCCTACTAAACAACTAACATTTTATAGCATTCGATTTTATACATAACACATAATTCCATCATATAACACCATAAGTTTCATTGGCAAGCTTTAGTAAGTTCATGACTTCAATTTAACAATTCCTTAGCCTAATTTGACATAGCCGAATGCCTACATCTTTCAAGCTCAAAGAATTCCATAATGGGCAAGGGGGAGGACCCTTAAACTAGCTCAAACAACACCCAAATTTCATTATTTAACACAAGCATCAAGAAAAGCACAATTCTCCCATCCTTGCTCATATGGCCGAATACCCCACTAAGCTCCAAACACAAAATTTCATTCACTCAAAGTTCAATTCACCAATTAAGCACATGCTACTAATGCTAAGAAAATTTCTACAATTTATCCTAGTTGGCCGAAAACACTTATGCTCTAGTTCATGAATTTAAACAACATTGGCCAACTTTTCAAGCTCATTTGAGCCATCAACCACACCTACTTTGTTCATACTCAAATAGAATCAATTATCCTTCAAGATCATCAAACATACAAAATATACCCCATTAAGCTCATGACCGATTGCTACATGCTTCATGAACACAAAAATTTTTCACATGGGTCTTGTTGCAAGCTTCAAAACCAACCAAAATTCACAATTTTTCAAAGAAAATAGCATGGACCTTACCTTATTTTTGCTTCACTTTGCCGAATGCCCTAACTCAAGGGTTTCCTATTTTCTTTCTCTACTCACGGCAAGAAGAAGGAGAAAATAGCCTTGTTATTATCACTTTAACCTTATTTTATTCATTTGTTTTATTTACTCTTTATTAATTCAATTTTTATGACAACTAATTTCTCATTTCAATTAAAATTAATTAGCAACAAACAAAGCACAAAATGACAAACTAGGTCATCATTACCCTCCACTATCATAAAAGTGGGTAATTTGACATGCAAATCCCTTATTTTGCATGCATGCATTAACTAGTCTTCACACATTTATCTAGCACATTTCCAAAGTTCACTACCAAGTCCTTTTTAGTAAAATTCACATGTATAACTCTAAATCGATACACCAAACATGTCACACATGAATTAACACATACAATAGGCATCAAAATAAGTATTTAATATATTTTATGCCTCGGTTTTGTGGTCCCGAAACCACATCCCGACTAGGGTCGTTTTAAGGCTGTCACAACTCTCCCCCACTTAAGAAATTTTCGTCCCCGAAAATCTTACCGGAAAATAAGTTTGGGTAACGTTCTCTTATCAAATCCTCAAGCTCCCAAGTAGCTTCTTCGACCCCGTGCTTGACCCACAACACCTTCACTAACGAAATCCTCTTATTCCGCAACCTTTTAACCTCGTGTGCCAAAATACGAATTGGTTCCTCCTCATAACTCATATCAGATCGAATCTCAATGTCAGATGGGTTAATTACATGCGATGGGTCGGATCTATATCGTCGGAGCATCGAAACATGAAAAACGTTGTGGATCTTTTCAAGTTCGGGAGGCAGAATCAATCGATATGCTACCGGTCCAATCCGTTCAGATATTTCGTATGGTCCGATGAACCTCGGACTCAATTTGCCCTTACGGCCGAATCTGAGCACCTTTTTCCAAGGTGATACTTTAAGGAATACTTTATCTCCGACCTAATACTCGATATTTTTCCGCTTTAAATCCGCGTATGACTTTTGACGATCTGAGGCTGCCTTAAGATTATCTCGGATCACCTTTACCTTCTGCTTGGCATCTCTAATCAAATCAACCCCAAAGATCTTACTTTCACTAAGCTCAGTCCAAAACAACAGTGTACGGCATTTGCGACCGTACAAAGCCTCGTAAGGTGCCATCTTAATGCTCGATTGGAAACTGTTGTTGTAAGCGAATTCAATCAAAGGCAAATACCGTTCCCACGAACCACTAAACTCAAGGACACAACATCTCAACATATCCTCGAGTATCTAAATTACTCGTTCTGATTGACCGTCCGTCTGAGGATGGAACGCGGTACTAAAATGTAGCTTAGTACCCAATGAATCTTGTAGTTTCTTCCAAAACCGCGATGTAAATCTCGGGTCTCTATCCGACACGATAGAGATAGGGACCCCGTGCAATCTAACGATCTGAGAAACATACAACTCCGCTAGCTTATCTAGTGAGTAATCCGTACGCATAGGTATAAAGTGAGCGGATTTAGTAAATCGGTCTACGACAACCCAAATCGCATCCTTCTTGCTCGGTGTCAACGGTAGCCCAGATACGAAATCCATCGTGACTCTATCCCACTTCCACTCGGGAATCAAAATCAGTTGCAACAAACCCGAAGGCACCTGATGTTTCGTTTTTACTTGTTGGCATATCAGACACTTCGATACAAAATTTGAGATGTCTCGCTTCATACCATGCCACCAATACTGACGTTTCAAGTCATTGTACATTTTGGTACTTCCCGGATGAACTGACATTCGGCTATTGTGAGCTTCATTTAAAATCACCGAAACCAACTCTGAACTTCTCGGTATACATACTCGGCCTCGAAACCTCAAACAATCATTGTGGTCAACTTGAAACTCAGGATCCGCATTTACATCGCATTGAGCTCGTTTGGCAATTAAATCATCGTCTGCTTTCTGAGCCTCACAAACTTGTCGTAGAAACACCGGCTTCACTTTTAATTCCGCTATCATCACGCCATTATCAGATACTGACAAATGCATATTCATGGCTCGTAAAGCAAACAATGATTTTCGGCTAAGAGCATCAGCAACTACATTCGCCTTTCCCGGATGATAGTCAATGACAAGCTCGTAATCTTTTAGCAATTCAAGCCACCGTCTTTGTCTCAGATTCAAATCTCTTTGCGTCATCAAATATTTGAGGCTTTTATGGTCGGAAAAGACATGACATTTCTCACCAAAAAGGTAGTGACGCCAAATCTTCAAAGCAAACACAATAGCAGCTAATTCGAGGTCGTGAGTCGGATAGTTTTTCTCATGAGGCTTTAATTGCCTCGAAGCATATGCAACAACTTTGCCCTCTTGCATCAAAACACACCCCAAGCCATTCAAAGACGCATCACTATATACTACAAACTCCTTACCAGATTCAGGCTGAACTAAGACTGGAGCTTCTGTCAATAGGGCTTTCAATTGGTCGAAACTCTTTTGGCACTTCTCGGACCATTCGAATTTAACATCCTTCTGCAATAGTTTCGTCAACGGGGTTGAGATCATCGAAAAGTCCTTCACAAACCATCGGTAGTACCCGGCAAGTCCTAAAAAGCTTCGGACTTCTGAGACATTTTTAGGAGGCTTCCAATCGAGGATAGCAGAGATTTTATTCGGATCAACTGGGATACCCGCAGCAGATACAATGTGTCCCAGAAAGCCAACCTCGCGCAACCAGAACTCACACTTGCTAAATTTCGCATACAACTGGTTATCACGTAAAATCTGTAGCACAAGTCTTAAATGCTCGGCATGCTCGATCTTATCGCGAGAGTAAACCAAAATGTCATCGATAAACACGACTACAAATCGATCTAGGTACGGCTTAAACACTCGATTCATCAGATCCATGAAAACAGCGGGGGCATTAGTCAGCCCAAACGGCATCACTAAAAATTCATAGTGTCCGTACCTCGTTCTGAAAGCAATCTTGGGCACGTCTGAGTCTCGAACTCGCAACTGATAGTAGCCGGATCGTAAATCGATCTTTGAAAACACTGAGGCTCCCTTTAACTGATCGAATAAGTCGTCGATACGAGGCAATGGATACTTATTCTTTATAGTCACCTTGTTCAGCTGCCGATAGTCAATACACATTCTTAAAGTCCCGTCCTTCTTTTTCACGAACAAGACGGGTGCACCCCAGGGAGAAAAGCTCGATCTTGCGAAACCTCTATCGGTCAACTCTTGCAACTGGGATTTCAACTCTTTCAACTCCGTCGGAGCCATACGATATGGAGCAATTGAAATCGGAGTTGTACCCGGAACTAGCTCAATGCCGAACTCAACCTCTCTAACAGGCGGTAATCCCGGTAATTCTTCGGGAAACACGTCCGGATACTCACAAACCACAGGAACAGTCTCAAGCTTTAGTTCGGATATTTTGCTATCTAAAACATAAGTAAGATAAGCCTCGCAACCCTTTTTCATAAATTTCTGAGCCAACATTGATGATATTACTGCCGGCAGCCCGTTTAAATCCGTAGACTCAATCCGAATTATCTCGTTAGTCGTACATCGTAAATCGATAGTCTTTCGTTTACAGTTCACTACCGCATCGTGCACAGTCAACCAATCCATTCCGAGTATAACGTCAAATTCATCGAATGGCAAAAGCATCAAATCGGCCGGAAAACAGAAGTCTCGAATCATAAGGGGACATTTCTTACACACTCTATCGACTAACACACAACGACCCAAGGGATTGGACACTCAGACCATAAACTCAGTAGACTCAATAGGAAGAGTCTTACTGGATGCCAAAGTTTCACATACATATGAATGAGTTGAACCGGGGTCAATCAAAGCAATTACATCAGTATCAAAGAGAGTGAAAGTACCGGTGATAACATCGGACGAAGAGGCATCCTCTCGTGCGCGAATAGCGTAAGCCCTAGCAGAAGCATGAGCCTCGGATCTTGTCGTGGCATCTTTAAACCTTCTCTGACCGCCGCTAACATTTCCCAGATTTCTAGGTGGCCTACCTCGTGCTGAAGTAGTACTCGGTTTCCCACTCGGGTTCACATTTTGCTCGGACCATCTGGGGCAATCTCTTATAAAGTGATCAGCCGCCCCGCACTTATAACAGGAGCGATCATGAAATCTGCAGCTCCCCGAATGCCATTTTTTGCAATACTTGCACTCGGCTCTGTCTCGACGGTCATTCCCAACACTAGCAGCAGAAGTGGCACGTGAACTCATAGGGGGTCGATCACGGTCTCGTCTAGAAAAACCCGAAGTAGCAGATGGTCTGTCCGATTCACTTCGGAACTTCTTTGAGGATTTTTGAGTAGACCTCCCTGAGGATCTCTTACGGAACTCTCTGGCTCCACTATCAGCTTTTCTCTTTTCATTTCGAAGCTCTTCGGCCTTGCAGGCTCGTTCAACAAGAACAACGAACTCTTGAATTTCCAGAATGCCAACCAGTAGTTTAATGTCTTCATTTAACCCGTCCTCGAAGTGTTTACACATAATAGCTTCGGATGCTATGCACTCGCGAGCATATCGGCTAAGTCTTACGAATTCTCTCTCATACTCGGTTACTGACATTCGGCCTTGTTTAAGCTCGAAGAATTCCTTCCGTTTCTGATCGATAAATCTTTGGCTGATATACTTCTTTCGGAACTCAACTTGGAAAAACTCCCAACTAACTCGCTTTCTCGGCACCACCGAAACCAATATGTTCTACCAATAGTAGGAAGAATCACACAGCAGAGATACGGCACACTTCAAGCACTCTTTGGGCGTACACGACAACTCATCAAACACACGGATTACATTATCGAGCCAAAACTCGGCCCGCTCAGCATCATCATCAACTGTAGCCCAGAACTCTTTAGCCCCATATTTTCTAATTTTATCGACCGGGGGTTTACTCAACCTCACCGGGTCAGCCTCAAGAGGAGCCACAGGGGTCGGAAGTGGGTTATTCGGGGGAGGAGGTTGTGGAACAGCCGGATTAGTTCGTAGAAATTGAGCGAACCAATCACTCATCATTGCATACAAATTCTGCCTCATGTCATCATTTCGACGAATGGCATTCGGCTGAGAGTCAGTCGGCGCGGTCCCTTGCACGGGAGCAGCCGCTACACTCTCAATATCTTCCGCTACGGCTCAATCGGGATCGGAATCCATTACTATACGAAAAACACATTTCAAATGTTAGAAATCACCACACTATCGCATTATTACAAAATGGCATGTATAGCTATACTCTCACACGCTACGTTTGTCTGAGAATCGACTAAACCGTAGCTTTGATACCAATAAAATGTAACACCCTACACCCCCGTCCGTCACCGGAATAGGGTATTAAGGTATTACATAACTAGATACAGCCTACCGAGGTTCATAGTTACGTACTAGACATAGATTTATTTAGTTCTTTAACCGAATGTAACACTTGCAAATAAGTTCGGTCAGCACGTCATATCTCATAAAAGAAAACGTTTCATAAGCATAGCATGCTAGTATATTTCTACTATGTGGCTACTAACAACTTGGCCGAATCAAACCTTTCATTAACCGAACTCCCTATTAGCAACTCCTTACATATTGGGTATTAACTAAATAACATGCCACAACCTTAAACCATACAAGTAACATCCACACATATATTCAACTCGAAGATTAAGCAAGCCATTTTCGCATGGCTAGAATATTTACAACTCAAAATGTAGTTTAAAACAACAAAAGGAGATTAGCCTATACATGCCATTGATCCAAAATAACCATCAAATGTACCAAAATAACAGCGATAGTGTAGGTGATTAAGGCTTCAATCCCCGAGTCCGTAGCTTCCAAAAAGAGATCTATAAAACAGAGGAAACAAGGGAAACGGAGTAAGCATTACAATGCTTAGTAAGTTTTAAGCAATGACATCAAATAAATCATCAAATTATAGCATAGTTGTTCGTATTTTTGTTTCCCTCTTCTCTTAGGTAAGTCACCCTTTTTTCACACATATACATTCACATCATATACGAAAGTGGATAGCTTTCACTTATAGTAAATTCACGTAATCATACACATGTCACAAAATTCACATAACATTTCACATGGGCTAAATGTACTTTGACCATATTAATAATCTCAATTCATGCACGCATATGCAATCACACAATGATCTTAGTATTCGGTCCAAAAATTCAGCTTGCATATAAGCCGAGGGTACATACCTGTATAACTTAACACTTTCAGCGCAATTCATTAGCGATCGTTACCTTGAAGACCATTAGTCTTAGGCTTTACTCGCATCATCATCGAGATCTTTAGCTCGGGTAAACTCTATACATAGCCATCGGGTCTCTACCCCGGAAATAATCTCCGCATATAGCCTTCGGGTCTTAACCCGGACATCATCTCTGCATATAGCCTTCGGGTCTTAACCCGGACAACATCTCTGCATATAGCCTTCGGGTCTTAATCCCGGATTCGCATCACAAATTCTCGTACATATATATTCACATGTAGCCAAGTTTCACATAGCAAGATTGCATTTGTACTTCAATCAATTCATGTGCATACAAACATATAACATGATTCTCGACTTTATATCATAAATATATATCATTCCAAACTTATTCATGTACACTCTTCTTTTATAGGCTTTCGGCCCAATGATCAACATACATAAGCAATGCATTTTAAATCTCAATTTCGGTCCTTTTCTCTATGAGCCATTCGGCTATATAACAAACATGAATAAGGTTTCTTTCTCAATGGGACATCGTTCTAATATCAGCATGTATATCATGGCATTTTAACTTAAATACCAAATTCGTTTGCCCAAAACTTACCTTGAACTTTCTCGAGAAATTACGAGTCGGCTATTCGACCACTTTAGCCTTCCCTTTATCCGAACTCGTCCCTCTATGCTCTTGAGCTAAATAAAACATTTAATTCTATTAATCCTTATTCAAGCATCTCAATGAATCATTTTCACTCATAGTCAAATAATACATGCATATTCTTCTAATTGCAAACACATATGCACATTGGATCATTTCACATACATATCATAAGTCACAACAAGCTGATTTTCTGAGCAGCATTCAATAATTTACTCATAACTGGAGCTACGAAACTCCAAATGAAGTGCTGTAAATTTTGCATGAAAATAGACTCATTTATATTTAATCCATAAAATTTTCATAATTTTTGGTTTGGTCAATCAATACCAGAATTTTCTTAAAGTTTCCCTATTTCACTGTTTGATTAGACTGACCACTCTATACTACGAACTGAATTTCTCTTTGTACAGAATTCCAAATATGTCCTCACCTATTTTATTCAAAACTAGACTCATTAAGGAGTCTAAGAATATAAATTTTGTCTCATAACAATTTTTATACAATTTATAGTAATTTTCCAAAAACGGAGCAGGGGACTTCGAAGTCAATCTGACACTGTCTCATTCTACTCTAAAAATCTATTTATCAGAAATTCCTTTGCTTGCAAGGTTTCTTTTATAAGAAACTAGACTTATTAAGCTGTAATTACACAATTTACTCAGCCTCTAATTCAACTCTCACAATTTATGGTGATTTTTCCAAAACACGTTACTGCTGCTGTACCAAACAGATTGTATACCAAATTCACTCTTTAGTGTTCTTATGCACATACTTAAAACATAGCATTTCCTAAGGCACCATCTAGAGTAGTCATTGATTTTAACACAATGTACATATTTCATATTCATTTTAATCAATATACCACTCTTAAGACACCAATTATCAAAACAAACATCAAAGATTTTATACACATGGCCGAATAGGTCATTTCTTTAACCAAGAAGCTCCCACAAGCATAAATTGATCAATTAGTTTAACTACCATTTCTAATGCATACACACTAAGGCCATTCGGCCATATGTCCAGCATGGACTTTATTCAAATCCATATCATACATAACACATTCATATAACTTACCCTACTAAACAGCTAACATTTTATAGCATTCGATTTTATACATAACACATAATTCCATCATATAACACCATAAGGTTCATTGGCAAGCTTTAGTAAGTTCATGACTTCAATTTAACAATTCCTTAGCCCAATTTGACATAGCCGAATGCCTACATCTTTCAAGCTCAAAGAATTCCATAATGGGCAAGGGGGAGGACCCTTAAACTAGCTCAAACAACACCCAAATTTCATTATTTAACACAAGCATCAAGAAAAGCACAATTCTCCCATCCTTGCTCATATGGCCGAATACCCCACTAAGCTCCAAACACAAAATTTCATTCACTCAAAGTTCAATTCACCAATTAAGCACATGCTACTAATGCTAAGAAAATTTCTACAATTTATCCTAGTTGGCCGAAAACACTTATGCTCTAGTTCATGAATTTAAACAACATTGGCCAACTTTTCAAGCTCATTTGAGCCATCAACCACACCTACTTTGTTCATACTCAAATAGAATCAATTATCCTTCAAGATCATCAAACATACAAAATATACCCCATTAAGCTCATGACCGATT
This sequence comes from Gossypium stocksii, assembly GCA_020496765.1. Lineage (NCBI taxonomy): Eukaryota > Viridiplantae > Streptophyta > Magnoliopsida > Malvales > Malvaceae > Gossypium > Gossypium stocksii. The sequence continues at coordinate 58,829,294 of CM035624.1, read as the reverse complement.
GCTACATGCTTCATGAACACAAAAATTTTTCACATGGGTCTTGTTGCAAGCTTCAAAACCAACCAAAATTCACAATTTTTCAAAGAAAATAACATGGACCTTACCTTATTTTTGCTTCACTTTGTCGAATGCCCTAACTCAAGGGTTTCCTATTTTCTTTCTTTACTCACGGCAAGAAGAAAGAGAAAATAGCCTTGTTATTATCACTTTAACCTTATTTTGTTCATTTGTTTTATTTACTCTTTATTAATTCAATTTTTATGACAACTAATTTCTCATTTCAATTAAAATTAATTAGCAACAAACAAAGCACAAAATGACAAACTAGGTCATCATTACCCTCCACTATCATAAAAGTGGGTAATTTGACATGCAAATCCCTTATTTTGCATGCATGCATTAACTAGTCTTCAAACATTTGTCTAGCACATTTCCAAAGTTCACTACCAAGTCCTTTTTAGTAAAATTCAAATGTATAACTCTAAATCGATACACCAAACATGTCACACATGAATTAACACATACAATAGGCATCAAAATAAGTATTTAATATATTTTATGCCTCGGTTTTGTGGTCCCGAAACCACATCCCGACTAGGGTCGTTTTAAGGCTGTCACATTTAGTGTTTTCGAAGTTTTATCTACGATCTGGCTATTATCAGTTGAGAGTTAGAGAGTCCGATGTGCCTAAGACTGCTTTCAGAACGAGATACGGACACTACGAGTTCTTAGTGATGCCGTTTGTGCTCACTAATGCCCCTGCAGTTTTCATGGATTTGATGAATCAGGTGTTCAGACAGTATTTAGATCGATTTGTGGTTGTATTCATAGACGATATTTTGATTTACTCTCGCGACGAGATCGAGCATGCCGAACACTTGAGGCTTGTACTTCAGATTTTACGAGATAAACAGTTGTATGCAAAATTTAGTAAATGTGAGTTCTGGTTAGGCGAGGTCAACTTTCTGGGACATGTTATATCCGCTTCGGGTATTCGAGTTGATCCGAACAAAATTTCAGCTATTCTTGATTGGAAGCCACCGAGAAACATTTTTGAAGTTCGGAGCTTTTTGGGACTTGCCGGATATTACTGACGATTTGTAAAATTTTTTTCGATGATAGCAACTCCGTTGACAAAGCTGCTTCAGAAAGATGTCAAATTTGAATGGTCCGAAAGGTGTCAGAAAAGTTTTGATCAGCTAAAAACTCTTTTGATGGAAGCTCCAGTGTTAGTTCAGCCAGAGTTCGGTAAAGAATTCGTGGTTTATAGTGACGCTTCTTTAAACGGTGTGGGTTGTATGTTGATGCAAAAAGGTAGAGTTGTTGTGTATGCTTCGAGATAGCTAAAACCTCACGAGCGAAATTATCCAACAAATGATCTTGAGTTAGCTGCTATTGTGTTCGCTCTAAAAATTTGGCATAATTACTTATTTGGAGAAAAATGTTATGTCTATTCTAATCATAAAAGCCTCAAGTACTTAATAACTCAGAGAGACTTGAATTTGAGACAGCGATGATGGTTAGAATTACTGAAGGATTATGAGCTTGTCGTCGATTATCATTCAGGAAAAGCTAATGTAGTTGCTGATGCCCTTAGTCGAAAATCATTGTTTGCATTGCGAGCGATGAATGTGTACTTGTCTATATCTACTAATGATGTGTTAGCAGCGGAATTAAAAGCAAAATCAGTGTTAATACAGCAAATCTATAAAGCTCAGAAAACCGCTAATAATTTGGTTGCTAAACAGGCTCAGTGTGATTCGAATATGGATTCAGAGTTTCAAATTGACGAAAATGATTGTTTAAGGTTCAGAGATCGATTATGTGTTCCGAGAAATTCAGAGATTATTTCGATGATTTTGAGAGAGGCTCATAGCAGTCGAATGTCAGTTCACCCGAGTAGCAGGAAAATCTACAACGATCTAAAACGTCAATACTGGTGGCACGGTATGAAACGAGACATCTCTGATTTTGTATCTAAATGTCTGATATGTCAACAAGTGAAAGCGGAGCATCAGGTGCCTTCTGGTTTGCTTCAGGCGATCATGATACCTGAGTGGAAATAGGATCGAGTCACGATGGACTTCGTATCTGGTCTACCGCTGACACCGAGTAAGAAAGACTCAATCTGGGTTATTGTTGACAGATTGACGAAGTCAACTCATTTCATTCCTGTTCGTACAGACTTTTCACTTGATAAGTTAGTGGAATTATATGTCTATCAGATTGTACGATTACACGGAGGGCCTACTTCTATTGTTTCGGATAGAGACCCCAGATTTACATCTCGATTCTGGAAGAAATTACATGAGGCGTTGGGTACTAAGTTGCATTTTAGCATCGCTTTTCATCCCTACACGGACGGTCAATCTGAGTGAGTCATTCAGGTACTCAAGGATATGTTCAGATGTTGTATCCTTGAGTTTAGTGGTTCGTGGGAACGATACTTACCTTTGATTGAATTCGCATACAATAACAGTTTTTAATTGAGTATCAAGATGGCACCTTACGAGGCTTTGTATGGTCGTAAATGCCGTACACCGTTATTTTGGACCGAGCTCAGTGAGAATAAAATTTTTGGGGTTGATTTGAACAAAGAGGCTGAACAAAAAGTGAAAGTGATTCGTGATAGTTTGAAAGCAGCATCGGATCGTCAAAAATCATACGCAGATCAGAAACATAAAGATATAGAGTATCAGATTGGGGATAAAGTGTTTTTGAAAGTCTCACCGTGGAAAAAAGTACTCCGATTTGGCCGAAAAGGCAAATTGAGTTCGAGATTTATCGGACCGTATGAGATTTTAGAACGAATTGGGCCGATTGCTTATAAGTTGATGTTGCCACCTGAACTTGAAAAGATTCATAATGTGTTTCATGTTTCCATGCTTAGACGGTATAGATCTGATCCTTCACATGTGATTAGCCCGTCTGAGATTGAGATTCAGTCTGATTTAAGCTATGAAGAAGAACCGATTCGTATTTTGGCTCACGAGGTGAAAGAATTGAGGAATAAGAAAATTTTGTTAGTTAAAGTCTTGTGGTTCAAACACGGAGTTGAGGAAGCGACTTGGGAACTCGAGGATCAATGAGAGAACGTTACCTTAACCTATTCACTGGTAAGATTTTCAGGGACGAAAATCCCTAAGAGGGGAGAGTTTTGACAGCCCTAATTTGACCTTAGTCAGAAAGTGGTTTCGAAACCACAAAACCGAATTGAAAATATTTTAAATTATTATTTTGTGTGTTCATATTCTGTGAATTATAATATGTGAAAGTCTCGTGTTAAAATTTTGCCATTTGAGTGTTAATTAGTAAATTTAGGACTTGAATGCATAAAAGAAAATTTTGATGGTTTTGTTGTAAGTGCCGAATTGTTGTATAACCATATATGTTGGAGAGTCTATGAAGCAAATAAACCAAGGAATAACTTCATGGACAATTCGGCCATGAGTTAGTGGGAATGTTATATTTTTAAGATGGCTATTTGGTAATTGAATAAATAACCATATGCATGAATAAGAAAAAAAAAACATGAAAATTAGATTCATTTTACCTTGTCTAGCCGAAACTATCAAAGAAAAAGAGAATAGAAAATCCTAGGAGCATTCGGCCATTGTGGTGCTAATTAAGGTAAGAATTTATGTTAATTCTTTAAAATTTTGATGAATTTGAGTTAATCTTTGAACATCTAACATTGCCCATGTTAGAATTTTGATTTTTAATGGTAAATGCACATTCGGCCATGATGAAGTAATTAGAATTTTTGGAATGTTTTGATTCTAGATGTTAAATTCTTGAATGATTTGGACATTTTAATGTGTTAAAAGTTATAATAGATGTTTGAGCTGAAAATTTCAATGTTCATGTGTCTTAAATGGCTATTGGTATACGGTTGTTGGTAAGTGATGAAATTATGAAATTAAGTTTGGAAATTTGTGGTGATATTATCATCCAGTCATGGAGTAAATTATAGGAAATAGTTTTTGTTTTTGTGTATTTGGATTGTAATGGTAGATTGGTAAAATTTGGTTAGGTAAATACATATGTGAATTTGGTATATTTGCACATGAGAGCTTAAATGAATTGGTAATATTTGGCTAGTTTGATAAGTAAAGCAATATGAGGTAAATGTTTTAATGGGGTTGTGAAATGACTAATGAGTTTTTGTAAGGAAAATTGTTAAGGCCGAATGTGCCATAGAAAATGGCTTAAAAATGGGTTAAGTTGCTTAAATGGTTTGCCGAATGTGAGCTTGGTCATAGCTAAGTGGTGGTTATGTTTTATTTATGTACCTTGTTTACCTTAAGGGACATTTGGCTATAAGCAAACATGGTAGGATTTTGATAAGTGAGCTTTGTTTATTTTAAGCCTAAGAGCAAAGGACTCCAAATATGGATAGGGGGAAAGCTAAAGTACTCGAATAGCTATTTTCAAATGTTCAATAACTTTTAAAGGTAAGTTCTTATGTGTTTAAGCTTTATTAATTTAGTATGCTTAAAGGTTGAATACTTATAGTTAAGAAAATATTAGACTAAATAATAGTATTCATAGAGCCGAACTAATATTAGAAATAAGGTTGAATGCTGTATAGGACTAGTATAACTTGTCAAATGTGATATGTTAATGTTTATGTGCTAAGATATGTGTTAAGGTGTGATTTATGCCCTATGCGTGGTGTATCGATGATAACCGTTGAACAAAGTTAAGTATTTCACTTATATGTGGCAGTAGTATAAGTTATAAAAGCATGGGATAATATGTGATTTGAATATCAAAATGTGATGTTCAGGCAGTGGCCTAGCAAGCTGAAAAGCTGGTGAAATGACTTCGGGCTTCGAGCCTAGTAGGCTATAATGCCGGTGAGATTATATCGAGCTTCAAGCCTAGCAGGCGAAATGCTGGTGAATAAGTTTAGACTGAAAGTCTAGCAGGCTTAGTGCCGGTGATGGATTCGGATTTAAAACCTAGCTTATAAATGACTGGTGACTTGATAAAAGTCTAATATTTGAGACTTCACGATTGAATGGTAGTTAAATGATTCAATACCTTAAGTCGGCCAAGTATGTATCTTGTATTTATATTTGAATTTGTTTTGGATCGAATCTTAAGTATGTAGTAAATGAATATATGTGAATAAATATTAAGATTACTTATACGATTAAGATATATTCGATCATTGTGTGAAGTTATGTGAACATATTGATTTTCCTATGTTATATGAGTGTGAAGTTAAGTGACATTTAAACGTTAAATGTGCCTTGTGTACTTGTGTATATTCGGCCATTTTAGAAATTTTCATGAAAGTGGATATAGCCATGGAAATTGAATGTGGTTGAGTACATTTACTTTCGGCCAGCATGGAATTTATATACATGAAGTGAGTATGTGATATCGACTCTAAACCAATGATGTTTTACTTAGATCTTGTATATGAAATTGAAATGAGTTTAATTCAGTAAAGTTAATTTATTCACATAAGACTTACTAAGCTTATATAAGCTTACTTCGTTTGTTTTTGTTACTCTGTTTTTAGATCTCGGTTGCTAGCTACGAGCTCAAGAATTCAAGTCAAAGTCATCCACACTATCTAAATTTGATTTTGGTATCTTTAAAAAACTTTATATTTTGCTAATGGCATGTATAGGTTTGTCTCCCCTTTGAAACAAGTTGTATTTCAGTTATGTATCTGTTAAAGCTATACAAAAATGGCTCAGTCATTTTTGGTTAGTAAGCCTGTTGGTTGAATATATGTTTGTGTAATGCTTTGGCTATAAATTAACATGTTCGGTTAAGATAATTATGTACATATATATATGTATATGCGGGTGCACTCGGTTCTTGTTATAATTATTGGAACATCAAGTATGGCAAGTAATTCTTTTATCATGTGATTATTGAATGATACCATAGTTTTCTCTTGTTTAAAATTCCAAACACAAGTTTAATAGTTAATCTTTATATTCTTGCTTACTTTTATTCATTCATTAATGATTCCTAAGCTACCCTTGAATGTCTTAAGTTTAATTTCATTTGAGTAATGCCTAATGACCCTATTCCAGCGACGGACAGGGGTTGAGGGTGTTACATAAGCTTCATCTCATAGCAGAGAAACAACACCTTTTAGCTTCTGTTCAGGGGTGCAATCAAGCTTGTCCATTATCCGCTCTGTGGCCTCCAGCCAATATTCGGCCACATTAGATGCTACCCCAGCAGTACCCCTAAACACCTTTGCCCCATTCGACCGGAGTCGTTCCATAACTGACCCATGGCTCGTAGCACCATTAGTGGATCCAGCGACCCTTTCCAATATTCAGAGCATCTCCTGGGACAATGTGTTGTCCCCAACTGCTCGATCGAATGAACCAATCTCAGCTACGGGTGAAGCTAGTGCTTCCCTAGCCTCATCCTTTGGCATGTGTCCCGATGCCGAGGACCTAGCCCTAGCATCTGCGCAGCCTCTACTGTGACCTCTGCCTCCTCTGGTGCTCATCCGATTCACATATTATCTGGTTTAAAAGTTTTATGAATCAGTTTTCAGTTTTAATAATTGGTAACAATGTCTTATGGAAATAGAAGTTTAAAGTTTCTTTTCACAGATCATGGTCACACTACAGTTTTAGTCTCAGTCTACCCTACCTAGAGTATCATAGCATAGTCTCATATCTATGGTAATCTCAGTATTTCAGTATTTAAGTAGATAACAGTGTGTAAAGTACTTACAAATTCGGAGCGAGAGACTTGGTGACTACACTTCCAGTAGTAAAATTCAAGTTTTTCCCCAAATTCTTTGAAAACAGTTTATAGCAACTTAAATTTCAAAATATTACCAACTCTTGAAAACATTTTATTAAAAATTCAAAATTTTCAAAATCCCATTCCACAACTGAGTTTTGTAACCTAGCTCTGATACCACTAAATGTAACACCCCAAACCCGGCCCAGATATTATTGTCGTATTTGGAAGTGTCACATTGAAGTGTTTTAAAATCGTGAACTTAACATTTCTTAATTTGATGCAAAACCTTTTTAGTTGTAAGAAATCAGTAATCTATTTATCCTAGTTAATCAGGTTATAAAAGTAGTTTACTTTTGAAAACATGTTAATTTCGGAACTTTGCTTGTTTGTTATGAAACCGTGGTTTTAGAAAAAAAAAACAAATATCTTTTGTAAAACTGCACCCTAAAGCTAACAAGTTTAGAATAAATTAAATAACCCAACAATTCAGTTCAAAACTTAAATAACGGCCTTATTACAAACCCAAAATAAAAACAATAATCAAAGCAAATGAAATCCAAAACAGTATAAAAGCGAAGTGTGGCCATCTCCAAGTCCCACGTTACACCAAACCATCTATGCCTCGGGATTACCTGCACAGTAAAAATAGATGGGTGAGTTTACGAAAACTCAGTGTGTAATCTCGTGCATAACAGTATCATAGAATCAATTTGGGCCTGGACCCAGAGTCAGTAGGCCAAAGCCCATTGCAAAACAGTATGACATGCATATAATATCCTACCCAACCAGCATCTACACTCTATCTCCGTCCAACCCATCACTCTATATGGGGATATAATCGACCCACCCACACTACACTCCATAGTGTAGTACCGATACGGCACTATCAGAAATATACTAGGCTATAAGCCATCAAAATTATACAGCGAAGCTGCCAGAACAGAACACTTCTTCCATAAACATATACCCGACCCCATGCAATGCAACATACTCAATTCCATGCCAACATAATACAAAACATAAGTGCATACATAACATTTCATGGCATAAAATATTATTCAGAAAGTATACAAGGTCAAATCAATCATTTTATCCTAGAAGGGTATTTTGGTCATTTTACCTTAGGGCATTTTAGTCATTTACTAGTGTAGGCCTAAGTATGTGAAGGCCCATCAGTAGGTCCATAAGCGTCTAACAACACATGCAACCAAATAGTGCAGAAACTCAAGTATGGGCTAAGGCCCATCTAGGCGGCACATAGCCCGTTGGGCCCATCTGACCCAATTCGGCCCATCTCACATAACCGCTTGTGATGGCCGTTTTCTGATGTAGGGACACAATCCATGGCCTCAATCGATCACATGAGCGTTTGCAAGCCCATATGGCCAAACGTTTGATCTGTCGGCTTTCCGGCATTTGACATTTAAGCATTTCCCCTTCGAAATCTAATAGTGTGATTGACACACTTGTATACGATGAATGAGTAACACTTCACGGCATCGAACCTAAATCCAAACATAACCCCATGTTAGTTCCTTAAATGCTAAAGAATATGCACCCTTACAACACCTTCCCATCAAACGATAATGGTTGCTTACCTTGAATAGCAATCGGTTTCTCCCCTATATCCTTAATCGAAGTCGCCTTCCAACCCTAACTAACACTATATAATATTATCACCTTATTAACCTAAGACTGAATAAGAAGCAGATTAGAACCAACGAACAACGGCTTACCAAATAAAGAAAATGAGCCCTTAAAAGCGATAAGGTATCGGCTCCACACCTTTCTCAATGAATCTGAACCCCTAACACATTCGACCAAGACATGGAGTTACAAGACAACATCCAAGTGAAAGAAAAATAATAGAGAAGAAAGGGATATTTTTAACCCTCAAATAAAGCAATCAGCATTTGTGTTCAAGACGACTAACCAAAACTTTTCGTGACTTTAGACTAGAGTTGCCCCAAATCGAATAAGAATCAATTGCCACAATTGAGGACAAAAGGAAGAAGAAATGTGGAAGATGGAAGCAAGGTTTTGGGTTGAAGAACCACAGACCTTATATTCGACCTATATAGAACAAGAAGCAAAGAAGAAGGCCAATCAGCCAAACAATAAGCAGAAAGAAGAAGCAATGAAAAGAGAAAAACAAATTGAGTAGAGAAGAACCGAAGCAAGAAATAGAAGAAAAATAATCAGTCTAAGGAAAGCTGATAGAAAACAAAAATAAAAGAGAGAGATTGGATTCGAGACGAGAAATGAGAGAAGGAAGTCAGCTAGAAAAAGAAAGATAGAGGACAATGAGCTCAAAACAAAATTCGACTATCTAGGAAAATAGGCATTCGGTTTAGTGAATAGTAGAAAAGGCAACATAACAAAAATGCTCCAATAGTCAATTTGGCCTCCACCAAAAAACAAAATAGAACTAAAAAGCAACTGCTGAAAACAAAAAAGTAATATTTTTTCCCAAAAAGCAATTTTGATAGCCCCATTTGCCTATGACCGAATTAGCCACCAAAGAGTCCACATTTCAGCACAACACTCTTCCCATTTCAAATTTCCCCAACACTCTCCACAATATCCTCCTCCCAACCGAAACAACCTTATCCAAATCCTTTAATCTGCTCTTTATGACTGATTCAAGCTCTCCTCTATCGGTGTTTGATTCCAACACAACCACCTACCTTGCAAGAGCAGCAAAAATACTACTCCTAAGCGCATAAGGTAGCTTGAACCTGAGCCCTCTAAATGCACCTTCTCCTTGCCTTGTCGCTAAACTAGCACTCCTTTCATGTCAAAATCCCCACATAATAATTTAAAAGGCTTCCGACCCAAACACCAAGATCCCTTAAGTGTCCAAAAATGAAAAATTTTCCCTAGGCTAAGGTCGAACCTAGACCTTCCCAGGCCCCCAAACATACCCGAACACGCTAGCCACTACAACAAACACGCAATTATGTTATTTCATGCACCATTAAAAACTCAAAACATTAGGGCGTTACATCGATTAGCTATCATGCTCGCCTGAAGAGTGCATGAAATGTGTAGTATCACTTTTGTAAGGTTCAGCCTACCAATGGTGGAATACTCTCGTGTCAGTGACACCGAGAGAGTGGGTGACTTGGGAATTCTTCCTAGAGGAGTTCTGCAAAAAGTATATCATCTAGAGGTTTATCGACCAGAAAAGGGAGTTCCTAGAACTTAAACAAGGGCGAATGACAGTGATAGAATATAAGCGTGACTTCGTAAGACTCAGCAAGTACGCTCGAGAGTGCGTATCTACAGAAGCCACAATGTGTAAAAGGTTTGAAGATGGCCTGAATAAGGACATTAGGATTCTTGTGGGCATCCTAGAGTTAATATAATTTGTAGTGCTCGTTGATAGAGCTTGTAAAGCCGACGAGTTGACCAAAGAGAAGAGTAGAGCAGATATTGAGTCTCGTGACTCAAAGAAAAGATAGATGGGAAAATCACATTAGTCCTCGTCTAAGAGATCGAGAGAGTTCACTACTCAGTCGAATACCTCAGTATGGCTTTCGGGTAGAAACAAGAATAAGCAGTATTGGCACCTAAAGCTCAAACCACCTTTGTTACGAGTGTCGGTAGTGCTCAACTGCATAGACCTAAGTGCTGGCAGTGTGGAACGTGACACTTTGTGAGTGTTGAGGAAATGAAAGAGGTTACTTTAGGTGCTGTTCACTAGATCGATTCATTTGAGACTGTCCTGAGATGGATGAAAAAGACAAGAGACAAGAGGTGAGAACGAGTAGTGCTCTTCGAGGGGTAGACTGCAAAAGAACACGGGCAGTAGGGCTAGTAGTCGAGGTGCCCCTAGAGATTCTATTCTGAGGTACGAGGGCAGAGTGCCTACGAGGACCTATGCTATTTGTGCCCGTGAAGAAGCTTCATCTCCCGACGTGATTACAGGTACCTTTTCTATCTATGATGTTTTTGTGATAGCTTTAATTGATCCGGAGTCTACCCATTCATATATTTGTATGAAACTAGTGTCTAGAATGAAAATGCTAGTCGAGTCCATCGAGTTTGTAGTGAAGGTGTCAAACCCACTAGGCTAACATGTGCTAGTTGATCAAGTATATAAGAATTGTCCCTTAATAATTAGAGGTCATTACTTTCTGACTAACTTAATGTTATTTCCGTTTGATAAATTTGACATAATCCTTGGTATGGATTGGTTGACTACCCATGATGTAGTGGTAACTTGTGAAAGAAAGTTTATTGAGCTGAAATATGAAAACGAGGATGTTCTTCGTATTAAATCAGGTGAATCAGATGGCTTATCAGTAGTAGTGTCTTCTATGACAACTCAGAGGTATTTAAGAAAAGGGTAAGAGTCGTATCTCGCTTTTGTGTTGAATACCCAAGTGTCGTAGGTGAAGATTGAGACAGTGCCAGTGGTATGTGAGTACCAAGATGTGTTTTCAGAAGAGTTACCTGGATTACCTCCAACTAGGGAAGTTGAGTTTGTGTGTGTGCCGATTACCTTGAGTGTTTTCTTTCGGGATTTGTTTTGACCTCTTTTCTTGGTTACCGAATAGGTATAGGGGTTAGGTCCTTTCATTCTCTCTTTTCTTCTCTTCTTGGTATTCTAAAAGCTGAAATCTCGAAGGTGTTTGCTCTTTCCTTGTCGATTTACCCAAGAAGCCAAATCCTTTTACTTTTTCTTCCAAGGCCGAATCCATCATCTTCTTTCTCTCCTCCCCTCACTTTTCTTTTTCTTCTTTCCTTTCTCCTCCATTGCTCCATCGATTAAATCAATTTCCCTAGATGAACCCTTACTAGCTGATTTCCACTTTGGCCAAATATCTCAAAACCCGAAACAACAAGTTACTTGCCGATTTCTCTCTTAACCAAACATTTCTTATTTCTATTTTAAAGCAACCGAAATCTCTTCTCAACCTCTTCTCTTTTTCTTCCTCTTTGTTCTTAAAAGCCGAATCTTTAGATCACTCAGATCTATTTTCTTTTCAAGTTTCGATTAGATCTATACTAGATCTGAATTAGGCTAGATTGGGGATGTTTCTGTGGCAAATAGATCATTGGTAAGTATTCGAAACCCCTTTCATTCATTATATTGGGATTCAAGAAAAAGCCAAAAACCCCTAACTACTTAGGGTGGCTGTCGTTTTTGGACTAAGGGCTTTATTAGCCTCTTTCTTTCGATTCTTTATGTTTTAGTGTGGATAGAAGGTGATCTAACAAGGAGTGTTGGAGGCTAGGACCGTGGGACAATCTAGATCTAGATCTAGTTATTGGTTTTGGCAAAGGTAAGGGGTTAAGGAACTTAGATGGTGTTGGCTGAATGTGGTAGGTTGTTAGTTTCATTAATTCTGTTGATTTGTAACCAACAGTGTGGTTAAAAATGATTGTAAGATTAATTCAGTGCGGATCTTGTCGTAGTATATCGCAATTCAGGTGTGTAATCGGCACCCAATAGTAGACTAGATTGGCAAAAGCTGAAAAGTCGAAATGCTGAAATTTTGGCATTTCATGGGCTTGCGAGTGTGCGAGCACTCGTGGGTCAGTTTGACTTGGTAAAATCTGTAATCGCAAATGGTAAGGATGATGTGTGCGCGTTTTGTGCACGTTGGTGAATTTGGGCCTTGAAGGGCTGAATTTGGGCCCAATGGGCTTACGGGCCCATATGGGTGAAAACGAGCGATAAGTGTATTCTGATAATTGGAATGATAAATTTGCTTAAACGGGCATAAAATTTGGGCTTAGTGGGCCGTAATGATTAGTAGACACCATAGGGCCCATTAGGGTTTTAGGGCCCGATGACTCAGAATTAATAAAATGGGCTAAACAAGTTATTTTGATAACATTAAGACTGTTAACAAACTGTAATGAGCATGACACCTTAAAAAACTAGAAAATTTACTGAAGTACCCCTTAAGGGTAGAAAATTACGATTTTACCCCTAGGTGCCAAAAGACCATTTTACCCCTAGAGTTAAGTTGACTGAATTGCATGCTAAAATTATATGTGTTCACTGTATGCCTGTTGCTTGGGAATTTGGTTTTGATGGAGGAAGTGCTAAGTGGCAATGCCACATTTACTGTTAAGGGCTTTGCCTCGTTTTACTATTTAATGGCTTGGCCACGTTATCTGATTTAAGTAGCTAAGCTGGGACTGTGGTCTGTAGGGCTGGGTGGGTTGAGTTATTCCCCACATGGTGTGTAGGGCTGGTACGGGTGGTGTGTAGGGCTGGATTGGGCTGGGTTTTGCATACATGCATAAATACTGTTATGTTTCTATAATGGGGGGCCACACTGATTTTCTAGATGCAGCTAAGGCCCAGTAATTACAGTATACTGAATAGGGCTTAGGCCCAGTTGATACTGTATATGGATAGGGCTTAGGACCAGTTAAGCTTGAACTGATCTAGATTCTGGTTGGGTTTAGCTTACACACTGAGTTTTCACAAACTCACCCCTTCATTTCATCTATGCAGGTGAGCCCCAACCTTAGAGGACTTAGAGATGGTGGGATTCGGAGTGGCCACGAGAACTGCTCTCTAGTTTTTAAAAAATTACTTTTAAGTTACTTATTTTATTATTTCATAGTTTTTGGGTTTTAGTTTGTAATAAGGCCGCTCATTAATTTTTTCGTTTTGGGGATTTATTCATTTAATTATTACTTCTTTAAAAATTGATAAACTAAACCTGTGCTGATTTTTAATTTAAAATTAATTAACATTTTCAAATATATCATACACAACTAATGGATCACCTTATAACAAGATAAGACTTTCTAAAGAAATAAATACCAATTGATAGTGGATAGGACTCTCACTAAATAACCTGTTATTTTCTTCAATACTCTTAAAATGATTTTGCTAAATTTGTTAATAAAAGAATGAGGTGTCATTCATCGTCCATGTGACACACCAAATCTAGCCATAACGTCTGGGTTGGGTTTGGGGTGTTACATTTAGTGGTATCAGAGCACAATTGTAACAACTCAGCTGTGGATTGAGTCCAAAATATTTTCTTAAAATTAAAATAAAGGCCCAAGAAGGGAATTTGAAAATCAGTTTTTGGAAAATTTCTTAAAAAAACCCTTTCCAAATTTATTTTCTTCAAGATATACTTATTTAAGGTTTTATTTTAAAAACAAATTTTAGTCTTACTAAAACTTTGGTTTCTGAAATCTGGATTTCGAAGAGTGGCACACTGAATCTCCGGCACCAAGTCTGTAAGTATCTTTACTGCACTGTACTGTACTGAAATACTAATATACTACTATAGATAGTGCTGAGACCCTACTAAGATTTTATAGTTAGGGTAATACTGAAACGGTAGAAACTAAGACAGTAGGAAAAACTAAAAACCCTAAAAGATTGAGATTGTAGCTAGGCTATGATTCTGTGAAAATAAAACTCTGAAATACTATCTGTGCGTAAGACATTTGTAATAAACACTGAAATACTGAACTAATTCATAAAATTCGTAATCAGATAATACGATATGAGTACAAGCACAGCTTATGGATGAGGCTGTGGACGTGGCCGAGGTAGTGTACAAGTTGGGTCCTCATCTTCGGGACATATGCCAGCTAAGGGGGCACAGCCCTGCCAGCGACTAAGACTGGGTTGATGATCAGGCTGCAGGGGATGACTCTTTGTCCCAGGACATGTTGAGGGTTCTGAAAAGGGTCGCTAGAGCAAGTACAGGGACTATGAATCGAGGGTCTATATCTAAGCGACTCCGAGCTAACAGAGTAGAGATTTTTAAGGGTGTATCTAGAGTAGCCCAAAATGTGGCCGAATACTGGTTGGAGGCCACGAAGCAAATCATGGACGATTTAGATTGCTCAGTGGAGTAGAAACTGAAGGGAGCAGTATCTTTGCTGTGAGATGAGGCTTACCAGTGGTGGATCACTATGAGGGATAGTACCCCAGCTGAGCGGGTAACTTGGGAGCTGTTTAAGACGACCTTCAAGGGGAAGTATGTTGGGGCAAGCTATGTGGACGCCCGAAGGAAGGAATTTCTAAACCTGACCCAGAGTAATAAGTCTGTTGCTGAGTACGAGGCTGAGTTCTTAAGGTTAAGCCGGTACACTAGTGGGGTAGTCGCTACAGAGTATAAACGTAGCATACGATTTGAGGATGGCCTCAGGGATGAGCTTAGGGTGCTTATTGCTCTGCAGAGGGAGCGTGACTTTGCTACCTTAGTGGAAAAGGCTAAGATAGCCGAGGAGGTGAAACGAACTAAACAGCAGAACCGTGAGAAAGACCAAAATTGATTCAGGAGGGATTTTAGACCCTCAGGTGCTGCAGGCAGAAATGTAAAAAGAGCTAGAGTGGATGAACTAGTTCGAGCAGTTCTAGTGAATGTGGTTAGACCGCAGGCTTGTGGGGATTGTGGTAGAGTGCATCTGGGAGAATGTTGGAAGCGTACTGGGGCATGTTTTCAGTGTGGATCCAAGGAGCATAGAGTTAAGGACTGTCCTCAGAGGCCAGCTCAGACACAAGCTGCTAAACAGAGGGTTGCTCAACCAGTGTGCGGTGGGCCACAACCGCCGAGAGGCCGTGGTCAAGGTAGGGGTGGAAACAGAAATGGTCGTGGACATGGAGCACCAGGTAGGGGTGCTGGAAATGTTGAGGCTCGTCAGCCAGTGTTGGTGTATGCTGCTCGTTGCCGAGAGGAGGGTGACGCACCTGACATCATAACTAGTACATTTTTTATTTCTAGCATGCCATACACTGCCTTGATAGATATTGGTTCTACCTATTCGTACGTTGCATGTGATATATCTGGGACGTTGGGTGTGCGCTCTGAGGAAACTGTGAGTGGGGTAACTGTGATAAGCCTACTGAGTTACTCGGTTAGGGTAGACAAACTCTTTAGAAATGTGCCTTTAGAGACTCAAGGTAGGATTTTCACTACGGATTTAATGGAGCTACCATTTGGAGAATTTGATCTAATCTTGGGAATGGATTGGCTTGCGAAGCATAGGGTGACTCTAGATTGTGCAACTAAACAAATGGTGTTAAAGACTACAAAGGATGAGGAGGTGATGGTTATAGGGGAGCGAAGGGACTACTTGTCCAATATTGTTTCAGCCTTGAGAGCTGAGAAGCTGATTCGTAAGGGTTACGAGGCGTATTTGGCATATGTGAGTCAGACAGATGCTGAGGGTTTGACCGTAGGAAAGGTTAGAATGGTCAACGAGTTTTAAGATGTCTTTCTTAAGGAGCTTCTTGGGTTGCCTCCGAATTGCGAAGTCGAGTTTGAAATCAACTTGTTGCCTGAAACAGCTCCAATGTCCATCGCACCTTACAGGATGGCACCAAAAGAGCTAGTGGAGTTGAAAGCACAAATCCAAGAGTTGTTGGACAGAGGTTTTATTAGGCCAAGTGTGTCTCCATGGGGAGCACCGGTACTGTTCGTGAAAAAGAAGGATGGGACGATGCGTATGTGCATTGATTATTGCCATTTGAACAAACTGACGATTAGGAACAAGTACCCTCTGCCAAGGATCGATGACCTGTTTGACTAGCTAAGCGAAGCTTTGATATTTTCCAAGATCGATCTTCAATTTGGATATCATCAGCTAAGGGTCAAAGAGGTGGATATTCATAAGACAGAATTAGAACTCGGAATAGTCATTACGAGTTTCTGGTAATGCCATTTGGATTGATGAATTCACCTACGGCTTTCATGGATCTGATGAATCGGGTATTCCAACCTTATTTGGATCGGTTCGTAGTCGTCTTCATAGATGATATTCTAATGTATTCGGAAACTGAGGAGAAGCATGATGAGTATCTCCGTATTGTTCTGCAAGTATTGAGAGAGAAACAACTGTATGTAAAATTCAACAAGTGTGAATTTTGGTTGCGAGAAGTGACATTTTTAGGTCACGTGGTTTCTACTGAGGGGATTAGGGTGGATCCTCGGAAAATTAAGGCGGTTTTGGAATGGAAGCCGCCGAGATCGGTATCAAAAATTTAGAGTTTTCTAGGTTTGGCAGGGTACTACAGAAGGTTTGTGGAAGGATTTTCCTTGATTGTTGCACCGTTAATGAAACTTTTGAGGAAAGGAGTATCATTTGTATAGACTGAGAAACAGCAAGAGGCTTTCGATACGTTGAAGAAGGTTTTGACTGAGGCACCAGTATTGATTCAGCTGGAATCTAGGAAGGATTTCACTGTGTACAGTGATGCATCGCATGTTGGTTTGGGCTGTGTATTGATGCAAAAGGGTAAGGTGGTCGCTTATACATCGCGATAGCTTAAGCCTCACGAAGCGAACTACCCTACGCATGATCTAGAGTTGGCAGCGGTAATTTTTGTGTTAAAGATCTGGAGGCACTATTTGTATGGGGAAAAGTGTATTATATACACGGACCATGAGAGTCTCAAGTATTTGTTGACTCAGAAGGAGTTGAACCTTAGGCAACGAAGATGGATAGAGTTGCTTAAGGATTACGACTGTTCTATTGAGTATCACCCAGGCAAAGCGAATGTGGTGGCTAATGCATTGAGTCGAAGAGCTGTAACTGAGTTGAGAGCAATGCTTGCTCATCTGAGTCTATATGACGATGGTAGCTTGTTAGTAGAATTATAAGTGAGACCAACCTGGATTAAGCAGATTAAGGAAAAGTAGTTAGAGGATGAGTCACAAGTTCCTCGCTTTCAATAAGCTGAGAATGATGAGACTTCTGATTTTGGACTGAATAGTGAAGGAGTTTTATGCTTTCAAGGAAGAGTTTGTATTCCGAAGGACTCTGACTTGAGGCAGTCAATTCTAAGAGAGGCTCATGATGGACCTTGTGCCATGCATCCAAGAGGGAATAAGTTGTATCGAGATTTACGAGAGTTGTACTGGTGGCCTGGGGAAATGTCTGACATGCTAGCAAGTGAAGGCTGAGCATCAACTGCCTTCTGGACTTCTGTAACCAGTGAAGATTCCACTTTGGAAGTGGAAGAGGGTAACCATAGACTTTGTGAGTGGGCTACCCTTGACACATACCAAGAAAGACTCGGTTTGGGTGATTATGGATAGGTTAACCTAATCAACCCATTTCATACCTGTCCGAACTGATTCACACTTTAGAAATTAGCTAAGTTGTATGTAGCCGAGATAGTGTGACTTCATGGAGTGCCAGTTTCGATAATTTCTGATCGTGATCCTAGGTTTACATCATGGTTCTGGCAAAAGTTGCATGAGGCGTTGGGGACGCGATGGATTGCAGCATTGCTTTTCCCCCTCAGACGGATGGGCAATCGGAAAGGGTAATTCAAGTTTTGGAGGACATGCTAAGAGGTTGTGTGATCGACTTCTGAGGTAGTTTGGAAGATTACTTGCCATTAGCGGAGTTTGCTGACAACAACAGCTATCAGGCGAGTATTCGAATGGCTCCGTATGAGGCGTTGTATGGATGAATATGTCGTACGCCTACCTGTTGGACGGAGTTGGGAGAGCGTCAGGTTCTTGGGCCAGAGTTGGTGGCAGACACTGAAGACAAGGTTAAGCTAATCAGGGATCGTTTAAAAGGAGCATCTGATAGACAGAAATCTTATGCTGACTTAAAGCGTAAGGAAATTGAGTACCCAGTGGGGGATATGGTCTTCTTGAAGGTCTCGCATTGGAAAAAGATATTAAGGTTTGGTACGCAGGGCAATTTGAGTCTGCGGTTTATCAGGCCTTATCGAGTTCTCGAATGAGTAGGTCCGGTAGCATATCAGCTAGAACTACCTCTGGAGTTGGACGAATTCATGATGTTTTTCATGTCTCCATGCTGAGACGGTATCGATCTGATCCTTCTCATGTCGTACAAGTGGAAGAAATTGAGTTGACAACCTACTTAACTTTTGAAGAGGAACCTGTGCAAATTCTGGATCGAGATGTCAAGGTATTAAGAACGAAGTCAGTTCCTTTGGTAAAAGTACTTTGGCACAATCACGGTAGAGAAGAAGCTACATGGGAGCCAGAGGAGGCGATGCATCAACAATACCCTCACCTGTTTGGAGGCCGAAATTTCTTTAAGGGGGTAGAGTTGTAACGCCCTAATTTTTAGGATTTTTGCAAATTTGCGTGAATTTAATTTTTGTTTGTCTGGATGTGTTAATTTGTGTTTGGAGTGCGTTAGTGGGCCTTTAGAAGGCCCAAGTTTAAGTTAAAACCAGATAGAATTTTAAAATTCTAGACTTGAAAAAGAAGGGGTACTAATAAGTGGCCTTTTAAAAATATGTTGGTGAATTAAGACACAAGTAAGCTTGTGTTAAAGTGGCAAGGTGGCGCCACTTAAGACACAAGGGAGTAGCGTGTGGAAGCTATGCAAGAGCTAAGGTTCAAGTCTCATGGTAAGAAATGTGGTGTTTTATTTTTAATGCATGTGCAGGGCATGTGGTGGACTCCAAGTGAAACTCTGTTGGGAAGAGTTTAAGGTGCTCATGGGATTGAATCAAGGAGTGATAAGGGGAGAAAAGTTAGGAAATTTGAATGGGAAGCAAGTGATGGCTGAATAGGGGTCTGTTGGGAAGCAAATCGGCTAGGGTCCTTAGAGGTTACATTTTTAGCTTTTGTTCTGTGTGTGTGCCGATTGCCTTGAGTGTTTTCTTTCAGGATTTGTTTTGACCTCTTTTCTTGGTTGCCGAATAGGTATAGGGGTTAGGTTCTTTCATTCTTTCTTTTCTCCTATTCTTGGTATTCTAAAAGCCGAAATCCCGAAGGTGTTAGCTCTTCCCTTGTCGATTTACCCAAGATTATTCGAAGCTTTTTTGAATTAACAGTTTTATAGTTACAGTTTCAATATTTATTAGCAGATATTTTATGCAGAACAGTATCAAAAGTTTAGAGTCTGTTATCATGAGTCGTAGTCTCATTACAGTTTTCACTTTCGCTACTGTTTTTAGTATATACTATCTACTGTGTTTTCAGTAAAGTGTATAACATATAGTAGTTTCAGAATATTCTAATCATATTTTTAGATGAATCTTATCAGAGTTTTCAGAACACTTATAAGATCAACATTAGAGACTCGGTGTACCACATACTCAGTCAAGAATTTTTCAAACCACTCAAAAACCATTTCTTAACAACCAAGTTTTGAAACCTAAATCCACAGTCGAGTTTTGTAACCTGGCTCAAAAAGCACCAAATGTAACACCCCAAACCTGACTCAGACGTTATGGTCGAATCTGGCGATGTCACATTATAACATCTTGGTTTTGGGCCTAGTCAGAACAATGGTTTCGAGGCCACAAATTCGACAAGGAAAATATTATTTTTATTATATTCTTATGATTTATGATTTCAAGGAAAGATTTCATGAAAATTTTGTTCAAAAATTTTGACGTTTGGGCACTTAATTTAGTCAAAAGGACTAAATTGTAAATAGTGCAAAAGTTGAGTTCCATATGTTAGAAGTGTCCAATTGTTATGAAGTTTTAAATTGAAGGTCCTTAAATAGTAATTAGACTATTGGTTAAATTGTTGGACAAAAATGGGCTTGAATAAGACAAAATTGAAAGAAAAGTCTTTAAGGGCATTTTGGTCATTTAGTAATTTAAAAGAATTAAAAAGGTAAAATGAAGAAAAAATTTTCTCATCTTCTTCCTCAAGGCCGAATATAGCATGGAGAAACCATGGCTAGGGTTTTTCAAGCTTCCAAGCTCGATTGTAAGTCCGTTCTAGCCCTTTTTTAATGATTTTTACGTTTTTGAAATCCCGGTAACATGATCTCTTTATTTCTACCATTTATTTGAGCTAGGGTTTGATTTCAAAAATTGACCCATGTTGAATAATTGTACATTTTGATGAATTATGGTAGATTATGCATGTTTATGGTTAGAGAAACGATTTTTACCGAGTGATTTTCGACGAAAACGTCCAAAAAGACTAAATCGTAAAAGTTATAAAATTGGTCATAAATGTGAGTTTTAATGAGAATTGTGGGATGCCATATTTATGAAATGGTTTAATTAGGCCTAAAATGCAAAGAAAATTGAATAAAAATATATTTACGAGCCTAGGGGCAAAAGCGTAATTTTGACAAACTTTAGGGACAAAAAACATAAAATTTTCAAAATGTGATTTTTAGATTAATGTGAGTAATGCGATTGTTAAATGAGCGTTATTTGTTTTGTTAGATCAAGAAAACATGAAATCCAGGCTTAGAACGGAGAGGAACGTGATTATAGGCTAAATCGAGATTTATAGCTGTTTTTGCATTCGAGGTAAGTTGGTGTATTAATAATAGTGCAATGCTATTGTTGTATATACTTGAAACCTTAATTAGTATGTTAATTTGATTATTGTTGAATTAAATGTTGAAATTGCTATGGATATGAATTGATTTAAATTATGTCTATTATACAATATGACATAGAAATGAATTGAAACTTTGTGTTCAAAGTACTCTTCATGATATATGAATATTATGTGAAATTGTAAATTAGTTATAGTTATGAAATATGTGGTTAAGTGTTTATTAACAAGTTTCCACAAGTGTGATAAAGTCCCGATTGAACCTTAGGAATCAAATAAGATACGAGTGACATGTCACTAGGAACCTCAGTGTATCAGTAATTATGTAATTTCGAGTGCTGGTCCATATTGTTATATCAGTGGTTAGGTGATCTAGCATTTGTTGCAGACACCTCACAGCTTGTGTGAGCAACACTGCATATTAACATTGGACTGACAACTTGTGTGAGCAGGCTCGTGAATCGCCTCAGTGTTAAGTGATCAGTGGTAGCTTCGACTATATATCAGTGGTAGATTTGGCTACAATATATGTGTGACACTTCTGTGCATTTTTCCGAGTATCCTATAGAATTCTGCATGGTTCAACGGGTAGCGAAACGATATAATAAAGTGCTATAGAAAGTGATAATGATAATGATAATGTATGAATATGTTTTATGCTATGATGCAATTACATGTGTAAGTGTGCATATGAAGTTATGAAAAAGTGCAGGTAAGTTTATATGTAAATAATATGTTGTTTTTATTATGTTATGATATTTTATTATGACATGTGAAATAAGTTTTAGTATTGCACAACTAATCGATATAAACTGTGAATTGTGGTTGATGAATTGGGGTTAAATGAGAAAATCTCGATTGAATCCTTGGAATGGAAAAACATGGTGCTAAGTGGATATACCACGATTCTACATGTAAGGTGGTGCTAAGTGGATTTGCCATGGTTACACATGTTGATTTATTAACGTGGTGCTAAGTGGATATGCCACGGTTATACATGTAACTTGGTGCTATGTGGATATGCCACAGTAATACATGTTAATTCGAAAAGTGGCGCTAAGTGCGTATGCCACAAATACATATTTTAGCCCAATAGTGTGGTGCTATGTGTGTATACCACAAATTTGGGTATCAATTACAGAAGGTGGAGCTATGTGCTAAAACCATCGGATATTGTTACATTCTGAACTGTTCATCGGGAGAAACAAGTTTCTAAATGGAATTTTGATGTGAAAAATGTGGAAATAAGTACCGTGATATGAATGTATGGGTTTTGAACTATGAGTTAGGTAAGTGATCGAATTTTGATAAGATAAATATGGATAAGTGTTATTTTGAAAGTTGATAATAAGGAATTATAGTGAAAGAGGTGAAATTTGGGATAAATAGTTTAAAACAGAAGCAGAGGAGTGACTTTCAAAAATCACCATAAAAGATGGAAATTGAATTAGAATTTGAATTGAATATGAAATTAAATCCTATTGAGTCTAATTTAACATAAAAGAAGTAGAGTAAGCAAATGATTTTCAATTTGTGAGATATCTGTATTGTTGTGAGATAGGGTTAGATGGACTTCGAAATCCCCTGTTCCGACTTTGGAAAATCACTAAAAATTTTATGAAAATTTTTGTAGTGTGTAATTTATATGCTCAAAATCCTTTATGAATCTACTTTCAAAAGAAATAAAACAAAAACATTATCTGAATTCTGTATAATGAGATAATCGATTTTTAGTGAAGAGAGGTCAGGTCCCTAGACTGCAAAATAGGGTAATATTTAATGAATAAACTGTACTAATTTTCCAAACTAAAAATTCTGAAAATTTTAGGAGAAGAAGGCATATGAGTCTAGTTTCAGGAAAAATTTATGGAACTTAATTTTGAGTTCTGTAGCTTAAGATATAATTAATTTAGCGACTATGACTCAGAAAATAGCCTAAGCTGAACATGAGTAAAAAGTGGAAACATGTATACAATGATTTTATTTCTTAAGAATGCCTTTTGAGAAATGGAAACATTTTATTAATTTAATTGCTTGTTATTATACGCCAACTTACTAAGCTTTAAAGCTTACACCCTCTCTTCCATTTCTCTTAGTGTTGTCAAGTTGGCTCGGGGTTGGAGATCGTTAGAGGCAGCATTACACTATCAATTTATCAAGTCGAGGTACTAATAAACCTTAATTGCTTTCGAGTGAGTGGCATGTATTAAGATTCAGTTATTAGTAACATGTATTCTTATGATTTGGCCAAATGCATTGTCTTATGTTATTCAATTGTATAAGGCCATGAGATGTGGCTCATATTGGTTATGGGTATGTAAGCCTATTTTATGCATGCTTGTGGAAATGCTTTGATGTAGTTGGGTATATCATACGTATTTAATGATTAAGTTAGTGTGACAGCCCTAGTTCGACCATAGTCGGGAAGTGGTTTCGGGACTGCTAAACCGAGTCAAAAAAAATGAATTATGTGAGTTGTGTAGTTGATATGAGTTTTGGTATGTGTTATAAAAATTTTGTGAAAATTTGACCTTTAAAATGAGTAATTGCTTAAAGAGGGCTTAAGTGTTGAACTTTGGAATTATAGTAGGCAAAAATCAAAGTGACTAAAAAGTAGAAATTTACAAAGAATTGTCTTTGCATGTCAAATTTACCATTTCCACTCTAGTGGACGGTAATGATGATGTTTAATTATATTATATGCATTTTTGTTTTATTAGAAAATAAGAGATAATGCATAAAATAAGATTTAATGGAAATAATCAAAAGGAAGCCATTTCTTTCTTTCTTTGGCCGTGAATGAGGATTGAAATGGAGGGGTGTAGAGCTTGAACATTCGGTCACCTTCAAAACCAAAATAAGGTATGAAATTATGATTAGTTTTTGATGATTTTTAGAAGTTGGAATGGTTAGAACATCTTCTAGCTAGCCCACGTTTAGATTTTTGTGAATGTGGAAGTATTTTGAGCTTTCGGTAATGTAGAAGATCTAAGAAAATGGTTGTGAACGTATTTACTATTTTCTCTTTGGGATTTCGGATAGGGAAGACTTAAATTTTGTTAAATTGAGTTTCAATGGAGGTTTATATGAGTGTGAGTATTTTTGACTAACAAATTTGAGTGTTGGCCGAATATAGAAATAGGTGAGACTTGGTGAAATTGTGGATGTGGGTGCTAAGGGGGATTCACGGCTACTAAAGAATGAAATTTAGCATGTTTTATATGATTAATATATGGGGTGTGAAATTATGCCATGAAATTAAAGTACTATGGAGTTTAGTACATATTATTAAGATTTGCCGAATGAACCAATTGTGTATTAAATAGACTTTTAAAATAGAAATAGTGAACTATGTTGTTAACTCATAAATTCGATTTTGATATTAAGAAAAATGAAGTCTTTAGTCATTTTGTTAATTAGAGGATTTAGATGTTTTGATTTGTTTGATATTAACATTCGGCCATGAGGTATAGTATATCATTAAAGATGTTCATTTAGAGGTAGTTTGAAGTTATGTATTAAGTTGGTTAAGAAAGCTATGTATACTTGCCCTAAATCTTTAGTCTTTATATGACATGTAACTTAATTAGGTTCAGCCGAATGTGATTGTACATGAAGTTTGTATATATGTTTTGCTGGATCGCTAATAAGGCGAAGAGGTGAGAGGAACGAATAAAGTCTAACCTAATTAAATTTGTTTAAATTAAGATCAAGAACAAAGAGGGACACCCTCGGACAAAGGAAAAGCGAAGGTCGTGGAATAGCTAAATCGTGCACTAAACAAGAAGATACGAGGTAAGTCCTTGAGTAACAAATCTTCATTTATGATAAGGTGATGTTATAATGCATTTGTACAATATGTGATGCTTAATGAAAGACGGTATGTTCGAATGTAAATTTTTTTGGAAATGAATGTGTGAGAAATTGTTGGAAGCCGATTTCTAAGGTGTGATATTAATGTGTTTAGATGTGAAAATTTTGTTCTTTGCTTACAAATAAACAAACTGTATGCAGTATGATTGGTATTATGCCGAAATTCTGGGTGTGTATCTGAACGGTTATTGAAAGATGATATGAAAGATATGCTGATATGTACGAATATAAATTTCTTGTTAAAGCCGAGCTTAGTCTCGAAAGGCTTTCGAGCCAGAGTTAAAGCCGAGCTTAGTCTCGAAGGGCTTTCGAGCCAGAGTTAAAGCCGAGCTTAGTCTCGAAGGGCTTTCGAGCCAGAGTTAAAGCCGACCTTAGTCTCGAAGGGCTTAAAGCCAGTGGTAAGTTTCAGGTATGGCCTTGAAGCCCATTCGTGGTGAAGATCGGATATGGGTTAAATGAACAGGCTCACGTATGAATAATTATTTAAAATAATATCGCCCTTGACATAACAAATGCGCCACTTAAAGTAAAGGAAACAGGTATGCATTTTATGCTATCAATGATTTGGAATGTCATTGGATTTTATTTAGTTGAGCCTGGTAAGGAATTGTGAACTATTGTTTAATATTAATTGCATGAATTAGAAATCGGATGTGGGGGTGTACAATTACGTACTCGATTGATTATACAAAGAAGAAAATGGAACTGCTTGATTTGAGTGAATAACTCTTTGATTGTATTAAACTTCCTTTTGTAATATACATGTGAGCAACTTAGTATTATGCGTAATGATCATAATCGGCCAAAGAAGGTTTAATCATGAGTTGATAATACTATGCCCTTCATTTATTTTGATTAAGTTACTTAAGTACTTACTAAGCAAGTATTTGCTTACTCTGTTGTCCCTGCTCTCAATTTTGTAGATTCTTGATCGAAAGCTACGGTCTCGGGAATTTCGAAAATTGAAGTCATCTACACTATCACTTATCTTTTGGTACGGGTAACCAAGTCTAGAAATGGCATGTATAGGTTTAGCCTTTGGCAGTCATGCAAACACCTTTTGATTTTGTAACTAAGTTAGGCCATGCGAAAAAGGCTCTCTTAAATTTTTTTTGTTTACTTTTATAGTTATGGTATTAACTAGATTATGTTATATGTGAATGGTTGCAATATGCATGTTTGTAAGCAAGTTTCGAAGCATGTTATACCTTATTAATGGTGGTCTATGAAATTTAGGTATTGAATGTGACTAGGGACAAGTTTTATTTCGTACATCGTTTTAAACTTTGTAAATCGGTATAGTTGTTTTCGGTGGATAAGCATTTGCCCAACAGTGACAAGTATACCTATATGTTAGTAAAGATTTTCTGTTAGTATCTTGTGGCTTAATAAATAAATAAAAAAATTTGGTCTGTGGTGCCTCATGACCCTCCTGCAATGGGACCCGGTTTAAGGGCGTTACAGTTAGGAATAGTTAAGGGGATGATATGTGTTTATGAAATGTATTTGAGTGTAAGTGATTAAGAACAACAAAAAGAGGCTTGGAAAATAGCCTAAGTGTTGGTCACACGGGCAGACACACGGCCGTGTGTCTCAGCCGTGTGAAGGACATGGCCTAGCACACGAGCATGTGACTTGGCCGTATGCCCTTATTGGCATGCTGACGTCATAAACAAAATGCTAGGTGTTTTTAACACGGGCTAGGACACGGGCATGTCCCGAGTCACACGGGCATGTGACACTGTTTTGAGTGAAAATTTTCATAAGTGTTCGAAAAGTTCCGGTTTGGTCCCGAATCATACCTAATGTATCTTTTGGGTCTTGTAGGCCCATAATGTGGGTGTTATGTATATGAATGAAAAAGTTTTAAATTTTATGCAGAAATTATGTGTCAAAATCAAATGATCGTGCGAGTGTTATTTGGTAATGCCTCGTATCCGTGTCTGGCAACGGTTACAGGTGAGGGGCGTTACACACATAGTAGTGTTGTTGAAACTGTATCTCGCTAAAACCTTTTCTCATTTAAAATGTTTCATTTACCTTTTTTTTAATTTTAAAATCATGTCATTTATTTAGTCGATCATTTTCACAACGTTATTCAATGTCGAAGCTTTTAAATTAATTTGCGTAGTCGAGAGTATTTTTGTAAAAACATCTATTTCTTTTGAAAACCCAAGTTTTCCTACTACTAGCATGTATAAACCATAAAGCAGTATAAAACCCAAATTTAAGTAAAAATCTGCAAAGGCCATAATTACATCAAATTCTCCCCAAATGAAAATTAAAACCATGAACAAGTAATAGTCAGTATAAAAGAAGCCGTGAGGCCACCGCCGAGTCCTCTGTTGCACCGAGCCATAAAGTCTGGGGATCACCTGTACAGATTAACAGAAAAGGGTGAGTTTTCACAAACTCAGTGCGTAATCTCCACAGAAAACATACCTACAAATACACATCAGAGAGTAATCAATTACTCTCTGGGGCCTAAGCCCATCGCAGAATCAGTTTAGGCCTTAGCCCATTCGGATTTAATCTCAGAAATACACTAGGCCTTAGCCGATATCAGATATAGAATACAGAGCAGAAAAATAGAGGCCTACCCACCAGCCTCTACACACCATCTCTGTCCAACCCAACACACCATGTGTGGATTAAATCAACCCACCCATCCCTACACACCATGCTGTATCGAAATGTAGCACATAAACAGAATAGTGCAGCTGAGCTGCCAGATATCAGGCTTATAAGCCTTTCGGAACACTTCCTCCATATAACATCAACCCAACCTCGATGCAATGCAACATACAATGAATGGCATGCTAATATGCAACAATCAATACATACAATCAGTTCAGTATACATACTCAGTATTATCAGGCTCAGTACAGATATCATACAACCCGATCAGATGTGTAGGGGTCTAAGCAACCTTTATCGACCCTACAATAGGTCCACAGTTGACTTGGGCGACCCGTGCAACCTTACAGAATTTTTAGGGAAATGGGCTCACACACCTATGTGGCCTGCCCGTATGGTCCACACGGCCCAAATTAGCCTTAGCCGTGTGGATCAAACGGCCTGGCCTAGAATCCCACACACCTATGTGGTTTACCTATGTGGCCCCATATATGACACCCCAAACCCGGCCCAGACGTTATGGCCGAGTCCAATGTCATTACATTGAAGGGTGAATCGTAAAATTCGATGTTGTTGGAAATCTCAAAATCCTTTGGTCAAATTGCTATAAAATAGTAACTTCAAAATGGGTTTTCACTTGTAAAACGTGTGTCACTTGTTGAGTTATTAGCTTTTAATTAATCACATATCACATAGGGGTATTACCCTACAGGGGCATAACGATCATTTTTTAGTTCAGGGTCTAAATACACTCACCAACCCATCAGTAGGTCCATAGTCGTCTCATGCGACCTGTGCAACCTTTAGTAATCAAACAGCACAATTGCACTCAAAGCCCATTATGTGGCCCACACGCTCGTATGGCCCGCTAAGCCCAGAATTGACCTTAGCCATGTGAACGACACAGCCAGGTCCAATAATTCTCGCATGTTCGTGATAAATACTAGAGTGGGGCCCACGAGCCCATTGGGCCCACACGGCCCATTTCGGCCCAAAAATGGCCTAAGCCTATGAGGTCGCTCATGGTGGCCTCTACCATCATGTCAAATTTCCTGCACGTGCCTTCGTATGCCCACGTGGTAATCGTTTCCGTACTTTCGGCTTTTCAGCTTTTCAGCTTTTCACCATTCTACGATTTGAGCAGTGTGAGTACACACCTGTTACTGAACGTGCTAAGATCCATGTGCATCCAAACCCTACATTCAATCAAGATACATGCTCAGTTTTACAACCAATAGGGTTAAAAATTAGGTTACCCCAAATCGACAACCATTACTCACCTTGATTGAATAATACGACTTATTCCTCTACGATTGGTGGCTAGAACTGATTGCACGTTCTTTATCGATTTACTGCGATAAAAGTAATCTATTAGCTATGCCTGCCCAACCCAAGGGTTGATCATAACCAAAATCGTAGAAAACACAACCCTAGATTAGGGAAAGCAGTACTCGCCCATACCATAACACAAACCAACTTACCCTCTGTCGAACAAAATAATTGCAAATGGAATTACCTTCTATCGAAAGACAATGGATCAATTTCAGATGCTTCAATATCTCTGATCAACTCCTTCACTCTCCTAGAAACTGAAAAACATCACCTCTAATGGGAAAAGAACAAATAACGGCAATAAGAAGATGTGGAGAAGGGGGCATTCGGTTACAACCAGTACAAGAAAAGGGTGTATCGAAACAAAACTAAGTAGAAAAATAGAAATGGTCCAGCACACTCACCGATTTCCTAAGAGAAGTCGTCGAGCCCTGAACAATAAAAAAGGTATAAAGGATGAATCAGGAGTGAGTTAGCCAACCGAAAGCTAAAGCCGAGAAAGTCTTAGTGAGAGGGAAGAGAAAGGGACTCGGCCACAGTTCAAAGTGAAAGGGAGAAACGTTGAGGGGAAGAGAGAAATGATGTTAACATGGAAAAAGGCTTGAGAAATTGGGGAAGTGTATAACACCCTAAACCTGGCCCAGACGTTACAGCCAAATTCGGCAGTGTCACATTGAAGTGTTTTTCAAAAACCAAGTTTTCGTTGAAAACCCTTCTTGTTTAAAAATTTGTGTAAAACCTCAGTTTGCATTTGATCAATTCCCAATATGGTTTATTAAAAAGATTATTCCCTATTTAAGTCGTTATTAATTATAAAATCTTAATCGCTACAAAAGCTTAATTTAAAATAGTTGTTGTTTTGGAAAAACCCGTTTCTACCATTAACAATTATAAAACCACAAATAATATCCCAAATTTGTAATCTAGAAATTTAAAGGCCTTATTACAACCCAAAAGAAAGAAAATATAAAGTAAAGGAAACTACTAAAAATTCTTAATTCATTTATAGTGTGGCCACCTTCGAGTCCTCCCATACGTCGAACCACCTATTAAGGATCACCTAAAAAATTAAAAAGAGGGGGTGAGTTTGCGAAAACTCAGTATGTATGACCCTCGACAAACACATAACATGCAATAACATTTTGGACCCAAGCCCAATTTAATAACGGTGGCCTCTGGGCATTAGCCCATAGTGGCCTCGGTTGGGCCTGAGCCCATATCTCAACATACAGTTGCCTTTGGCCTTAGCCCATAGTGGCCTCGGTTGGGCCTGAGCCCATATCACAATAATATCAATATGCATATGCAATGCACATTTTTCCCATCCAACCCTGCAAACCACCTTCCAACCCTACACTCCTGTAGGGACATAAATATCGACCGACCCATCCCTACACACCCATTGTAGCACCAGTTTTGGCACTACTCATCGTTGCAGTAGAGCTGCTAATCATAATATCCGTTGTAGCACCAGTTGCGGCACTACTCATTGTTGCAACAGAGCTGCTATGGCTTAAAAGCCTTCTTTGGATTTACAGTCGTCAAGCATCGTGTGACCCTCATATACACTTCTCCAATCATAACCCAACCCATATGCAACATAATATCTCATGAATGCATCAAATCATACATATACAAATCATACATATATCAAAGAGGGTATTTTAGTCATTTTGCCCCTAGGGGCATATTTGTCATCTACACTTAAGGTGTATCGGTTATATCTTATCATGAGCCTAGGTACACATTCTGGCCCTTTAACATATCCACAATTATTCCATGTGTTTAAAGTCAATTCATTAGAGCTACAAATATACTAGGGCCCAAAAGCCCAATACGTAGCCCAAACGGGCCCACATACTCATATGGCCCATTAGGCCCAAATCTACCATAAGTAATGTAGTTAGCCTATCTGGATCATCAAAACCTACTAATCCATCAATTCTACTCGTGATGGGCCTACGAGACCATCGGACCCATTTGGCCCATTTTAGCCCAGTTGGCCAAACGGCGGCCCGGGTCCATGGAATCGCCTATGGAGCCTTTGTTATCATATCGGTATCTCCACACGAGTGGTCACACATTCGTGTGGTTGTCAGTGCCAACCTTTCAGCTTTTCGGCATTTCGACTTTTTGGGATTTTGACTTTTACCGACTCATCGTGTGTGTGGTGTATGTACACACCTTCGACTCTATATCGACTATCAAACAAGGTTAGGAGCACACACGTGACCACACAGAGTACCAAGTATTCATAATCGTCTGAACCTATATTCAAATATTACGCTTCATTAGTCACTTTCCCTACAATGCAAAACAAACCCACTTATCGAAGGTCAAACTATACTTGCCTTGATCTATGCGATTTGCCTATTTAATCTGAGGTTCGTTGTAGCCCTTCTTCCGCATCCAGTCAAAAAGTCTCGAACCGCCGACACCTTACATCGCTTAAACTTGGGAATGGTGGTTACATGCTCAAACTTTGTCGTCACATTCGCCATCTCTTTACCACTAATATTCCCTTTGCTCATTGAAATTTCTAGAACAATCCAAGTGACCAATACCCAAACGGTTAGAGAGGGGAAAAAGAGCCGAATCTAAAGAGAATTGGAAGAGTAACTTACCAAGATGCGAGAGAGAGTTCGGCTTTTAGGGCTTTGAGAAGGAGATGCGATTCGATCCAATTTGAGAAGAAAATATTTGGCCAAGAATATACGATAAAGAAATATTTGTAGAAAACAAGAGGTTGGGTTTGGCCTTAGAGGGTTTCAACAAAAAACAAGAAGGGATAAATAGAAAATATACCAAATACAAATGGAGGCCAGAAGGCTAAAACCCGAATGGTCAAAATTTGGTTCTCAATATTAAAAAAAATACAAAGCTTGATAAAATCAAAAAGGAAGGAGAAGGAAATGATATTCGGTTTCTTCTTTAGAGAAAAAGAAACAAAATGAAATGTAAAAAAGAAGAGACCATTTGGCACACACAGAATAGCAAGGAAAGAAACAATTTCGGTACTTTGAGATTTTGAGCAAAATACCAAAACAACAAATGACCTTCCAACGAAAAAACCAAAACGATCACCTTAAAAACTAAAACCAAAATCAGCACTAACTAGCTTCCTAATTGCCAAATATACCTAACAAAAGCCCCTTGCTAAATTTGTCAACCCCCAAGCATCCACATTAGGCCACAACACCTCCCACATTCAAACTCCTTGATTTTAGCCAACAGCCCACTTTGAATTACAATCAAATTCCTTCCACTAAACAACCACCCCTTAATCCAAATCCATACCAGCCTTAGCCTTATCCCATCCGAAACTCCCAGCAGAGCCCTACTCCAATTCAAATTCTGGACATCCCTATAGTAAAATAATTATTCCTTTTGCGCACACAATATCTCAAACTCCAGTCCCCCAGGCTTCTAACACGCTACTGGCCACTGCATCGCAACTCCTTTTGTGCTATAATTCAGTCACGAATATTTATAAGGCTTACTTGCTGAAGCTACGATTGCTTAAGGGTAAAAAACCAAAACTTTGCTTGCCTTAGGGTTCGAACCTATGCCCTCTCGGATCCTATAGCACGTTACCTGCCACTGCACCCCAAGGCTCTTGTGACATATTCCATTCTCAACTCCTTTTAAACCCTATTAACACGCAACCAGGTTTTTCGAAAAAACTAAAAATACTTACCACCACCCAATTTTGAACCCTTGACCTCTTGGCTAGGGTTCGAACCCTTGAACCAACCTTTCTGCCGACCTCCAAGTTGTTTTAAAAAAACCAAAATTTTGCACCTGCCTTGACTTGAACCCAGCACCTCTCCCTACTCCTAGCACCATCTTACCACTGGGCCAAGTGCATCCTTTGTGTCAAATTTCATCAGGCTTAATTAATAAGCCTTTCATCTAATGGCCAGGGTCTTTTGGAAAATAACTATAAAATTTTGCTACAGCCCTGGATCGAGCGCAGGACTTTTCCACACTACCAACCCTTCCTAAATCACTTAAATATTAAACTAAACATGCAATTGTAAATTTTTTAACACATTTAAAATTGTTCAAGCCACCTTTTAACCGATCCCAAACTCAAGGCCCAATACCTCTAGGCCCAAAATTTAGGGTGTTACAAAGTGAGTAGAAGATAGAATCGGTAGATAGGGAAATGAAGAAAAGGAAAAACTGAGGGCAAACAAAACCGAGAAAAACAAAACGAGTAAATCCCTGAAAAGGGCCAGCAACAATTGGTCCTAACAATAAGAAGAGCACACAAGAATGAAAACAACAAAATCCAAAGGCAGAATTTGGCACCCAGAAATGAAATAAAAGAAATTCCAAAAACTGAAAATGATAAGAATACAATTACTAGCCTCCTAGCCGAATTTCAGAGCAGATAACATCCAATTTTGGTTCCAACACTACCTCACTCCACTTCCCCTTGATTTCCTCCTAATTTCTCTCCCCATA
Source organism: Gossypium stocksii (assembly GCA_020496765.1). Lineage (NCBI taxonomy): Eukaryota > Viridiplantae > Streptophyta > Magnoliopsida > Malvales > Malvaceae > Gossypium > Gossypium stocksii. Next base: position 58,796,004 of record CM035624.1, on the reverse strand, counting down.
TCCCTCCTAAAATCTCTCCTCCAAACTCTCCAAGACTCATTCAAACTCCAACCTCTTCAGTAGTGTTCGATTCAAACTCCATCACTCATGCAACAAAGGAGTAAAATAAATACTCCTTTGTGCATAGAATGACTCAAACCCAGTCCTCTTAGAAGGAGATCACGCCACCTACCACTATGCCACAGGCTCTTTTTGTGTCATGTTTTAAACATAATAATTTAAAAGTCTTACAAGCTGGAGTCAGGGTCCCTTCAAGTGTCAAAAATAAAAATTTTCCATAAACCAAGGCTTGAACCCAGGACTTCTCGGAGACTCCCAAACACTCCTAAATCACTTAACCAATAGTGCAAACAAGCATTTGATGCCACAACATACAAAAATTACAGACTTAAATTTTTGAGGCGTTACACCATACACCCGTGTGGCCCACACGACCCAATTGGTTGAGCCCGTGTGTCTCACATAGCCTACCTGGTCATCACACGGCTGTGTCCTTCACGCATGACCTATCCTCGTCAATTATACACCTGTGTTCTGTCATACGGCCTACCACACGGGCAACCACATGCCCGTGTGGCATCGACAATAAGGTTTTTAACTTTCATCAAAACCTTATTTTTTGTGCAATTGAGTACACATCTAGTTTGATTTTACTGCTAATTCCACAACGAGTACTCCAGAACCTAAAATCGTCAATCCCGAGTCCAAAATCTGTAATACTAACGATAACTAATCGAAATTATGACAAACCCAAAGACTTACAACCAACACATCCTTACTGTTGATAGAAAGACAATGAATCTTCACTGCCTAAGTGCCAATTAGCATTCCACTAATCCTTGATAGGCCTCTAATCATAAAGGAAATCCTTAGTAACCCCTCGATTAATTAATCAAATAAAAATAAACACATTAACTTACTGAAAGTGCGAAAATAGTCGTTGGTACTAGAAAAAGAAATGAATAGAGTGAAGTCGAAAGTGGAAACAAGGAGAGAAACGAAGGAAAACTCCAGTAAGGAAGGTGGTGAAGAAAACGGAGCAAAAATCAAAAAGGGAAAAGGAGTAGAATTTCAGCAAAGATGGGGGAGAGGAAATGTTAGTAGAATGGAGAGAAAATCGACTCTTTTTTCGAAAAAAGTAGTGGTCAGATTCTGATAACTCCCATATCCACATCCCTTAATTCTCTCTACAAACTCCCCACTGCTCAGAATTCTAACACCACTTAAACTCCTCTATGCCATTGCCAGTAAAATTTAATTCCTTTGCACGCACAAGGGTTCGAACTCAAGATCATCAGCCAATTAAAACTTTAGTTAACCACCAGACCAGCAGACCCATTCTAATATAATCCTACCAACATTTAATTAAAAGCCTACTGACTAGATAGGGCTTTATTCACAAAAATATAAAAATTTTACCCAAGCCAAGGCTTGAACTTTGGACCTCTCACATACATCTAGAACACTTAACCACTAAAGTGTACAGATATTTGTGTCATATTTAAGCAGAACATAAATAAAACTTTGGGCGTTACAACCTATTTACTCACTTATAAAACCTTAAATTCATTTGCAATATAATCTCAGAAAAAAACACCATATCCAATTAATTCCAACATAGTCAACATACCATTCATACATATAAGTTTTCATCCATCACAACCAATTCCTTCAATCTCACAATCATTTCATTAAGGCACTTCATGAAGCTAATTGACATAAATATAGGTATTTAGATACATTACCATATAACTTATTAACATACCATAAGTTATGCCTAATCAAATATTGTGACATTCTCAATTTCATATTTTTAAACACACGACCATTCTCAAAATACCAATTCCAACTTCACAAGTTCACATGATCACATATTATACAAACAACAAGAGACCATACAAACATTATTAATGTAATAACTCGATTTTGGGCCTAGTCAAAATAGTGGTTTCGAGACCACAAATCTGAAGTTGAGAAAATTATTCTAATATTATTTTATGTGTTATAGCATAATTATATTAGTGTATGAAAATTTTGGTAAATTAATTGTGAGTTTAATTGCGAAAAAGGACTAAATTGCATAAATGGAAAAAGTTTTGTTTTAATAGCAAATTGTGCAAATAGCTATGAATCATAATGTGGAGGTATTTAATGGATAAATAGACCCATTTTAATGGGGTGGCTAGCAATGACATAATAGAATAAAAGAAAATCAAATTTGGGTCAAAGTTAGGTGACTTAATTTGTAATAAGATAATAGCCTAATAGACTAGCCATAATCTTTTTCATTTTCTTCTTCTCCTTCACTGAAAATTTTAGCAAAATTGGGGGTTTTGGAAGCTTGACAACTCATCCATTAAGTTCTCTCATAAGTAAGTGATTTTGATGACTTTTCTTGATAATTTTTGTACTTTTGAGGCCCTTGTAGCATGAGCTATCTATTGAGGGGATTATTTTGCAAAATGGTTGAAAGTCTAGGATTTTGCCATGGGAACATTTATATTGTTGTTAAAATATTATGGAAGAAAATGAATATTGGTTGTTAGATAAACAACTTTTGTGAAAAGAATTTTCATGAAAACACATTGGTTGGACCTTTTTGTAGAAATTTTAAAATAGATAGAATCTATGTGAAATAATTAAAATTTTTGGCTACCATAAGTGTAAAAAGAATTTGGCTCGGCTTGGTAGATGAGAAAATTTGATGAAAATCGTTTTACAAGCCTAGGGGTAAAATCGTTATTTTGTGAAAGTTTGGGGGCAAAATGGTCATCTTGCCAAATTATGAATTTTGGATTGTCTTAGTTAATATGGTGACTAAATGAGTGAAATTATTCATTTTAGATCAAGAATTACGAAATTAAAACCTAGACCGGGGGAAAGCCAAGCTAATGGATTAAACTGAATTAACCGCCTACATTTTGTACACCGAGGTAAGTTGTACGTAAATAATACAAGTTTACCGTTATTATGCATTGAATGATTGATTTTGCATTATATGTTTGAATATGCTTATGACCTATGTATGGTGAAATTTAATGTGGTAAACTCCCAATTGAACCGTAGGAATAGAGCGGATATTCATGCCATGAAACTAGGGTCATATGAGAGCTAGTGTAAGACCATGTCTGAGAATGGCATCTGCCTCATTGTGTGTTAGTGTAAGACCATGTCTGGTACATGGCATTGACACCGATATATATGAGCCAGTGTAAGACCATTTCTGGGACATGGCATTGACATTGATACATGTGCTAGTGTAAGACCATGTCTGAGACGTGGCATCAACCTCGATATGTGAGCCAGTGTAAGACCATGTCTGGGATATGGCATCGACTTTAATATGTCTCAGTGTAAGACCATGTTTGGGACATGGCATCGACTTGACATGTGAGCCAGTGTAAGACCATGTCTGGGACATGACATCGGCATAATACCCCATGTTTGAGGCTTATTGAATATTCTTTCATATTCCAAATGATTCAATGGGAAATTTAAAGTTTGTGCCAAGAATAAGAAATATTATGATGATATTGTGAGTGGTACAAGTACCTACATAAAATGTATAAGATGTGAGCTCAACTTATATTGTATGATTAGTAAGGACGAAAATGAGTAAGTCGAGTTTATAACTATTTGTGGTTCATGTGCAATTTATGATATGTTGTGATTATGAGGATGCATGGTAAATTGTTGTTATTTATTTACTTGCAACTTTTCTTTCCATTTCCTTATAGTGCCACCTAATTAGCTCGTGGATCAAAGAACATCGGAGGCATCGATCACACTATCAACTGAAGCACTTGGTATAGTTAGTTTTAATATTTTGAGTAATGGCATGTATAGGGACTTAGTCTTTTGTTAAGTGTCATATGGTTTTGGAGTCAAAGATGTTGGCTTGTCATAGAAGTGACTCATTTTGTATAAGGCCATGGACAATGACTAATATTTATTATTGATATATGCAAATGATGTTGCTTTTCATAAATGTGCAAAATGGCATGGATGAGCAAATGTACTAGGTGTAGTAGCAATAATGTATGATTGGATTGGTCATGTGTTGATGAGTGGATGCCTAATTAGGATTATTGGTTGCGTATTTATGCCATGTTATGTATTGGTATACTTTTGATCTTGTTTCAAGGTGACAAAAGGCTTGGTAGATAGCCTTATATTGTCGACACGGGTAGACACACGGGTGTGTGTCTAGGCCATGTGTGACACATGGTCTGCCCCATGGGCATATGGTCTAGCCGTGTGCCCCCTGCACCTTATGTTGGCAGAATTAAATGCCCAGTAGTAACAACACAGGTTGAGACACGGACGTATGTTTCAACCGTGTGAGTGACATAGCCTAGCACACGGGCATGTGTCATGGCTGTGTGACCTTAAATGGTTGCTGACGTCAGAAATAGAATGTCAAGGTTTTCAAACACGGGCGTGTCATGGCCATGTGAGGGACATGGGCGTGTGTCAAGTCGTGTGAAAACCCTTGTAGGTTCGATGTTAGAAAATAAATCCACACGGACATGGGGTACAGGCATGTCCTTAAATGCTTAGGCCATGTGAGCCACACGAGCCTTCAACATGACCATATTCAGAGGTCACACGGGCGTGTTGTCCTTCTACACGGGCGTGTGCCCTGTTCTCAATGAAATTTTATAATGTTTATTTGAGTGCTCAGTTTAGTCCCGAATTGTTATTAAGGCATGTTTTGGGCCTCGTAGGCTCATGTTAGGGACTTTAAGATTAAGTTTAAAAAGGTTTTAAATTATATCAGAATTTGTTGACTCAAGAGTGTATGTTTGTATGTGTTTAGTATGGTAACGCCTCGTACTCTGTTTCGTTGTCAGATATGGTTAAAGGGTGTTACAATTGAGTCAAAGATCGCTTCCTAGATGCTAGAATCACTTCTTAGGACCTTGAAATGATCCTATACCTATGCACAGGAAAATAAATCATACGCTTAGCGATAATACTCAATGGTATTTCCATGATTCAAAACGGTATAAAACAAGTTTATATAATTTGTATATATATTCAACATCAAATTCTAACATCAAGTAATACATATACAATTCATAATTATTCTCAATCCACATATTAATTATATGCTACAAGGTGTACCATTCATGCCAAAAAAATCAATTATTTTCAATCCAAAATTGTATTTCATTTCCAAATTAAATTAATTCATTTACTATCTTTCCATATCGACCCTCAGCCTCGTTTAACTGACTATCATGTTCTTTCGCATGCTATCGATATTCATATATCACAATTTACATTTGAATAATCAAATCATGATATCAATCCATTTCATATCTCATTTAACCTATTCACGTATCAGATCATTTTCAGTGGTACAAAAAATGACAAATTTGGAATCCTGTTTTTCGATTATCAAGTCCGTAAATATTATTTATTAATATTTAATGTTCTATTATAATGTTATATTAATTTTTAGTCCGATAATTTTATTGAACAATTAGTAATTAAAGTACAAGGACTAATAAAAACTATAAAAGTTAATTGCTATTTTTTTAATTAGTGAAAAGGTTTAAATAGTATTTCTTTAGGGATTTCAATGGAAATGAAGCCATTTTAATTGGTGGTGGACAGTCGTGTTTTTAATTGAGTCAATTATACATTAAATTTTAATTAAATTATGTTCATATGATATAATAATAAATAAATAAAAGAAAAGAAGCTACCATCATTATTTTTCTTTTCACCATCCAAAAATAAGAAAAGAATAGGAGAATAACAATTGTTGAATGCTTCACTTTTGGCCCTTTCATTTAAGTCCAAACCGAACCTGTTTTTCATAAATTTTATATTTTTGAGATCATTGTAACTCGATTTAGCTAAACTAGGTACTATTTTGTAAAAATGTTAAAGTTTTGAAATGATGCCATTGATGGTTTTTGAAACTTTTGGTGTTAGATTGCTTGATTGTAAGCTTAGATGTGTTAAAAGACTAATTTGTAAAGAGAAATTTATTAGTTTTGAGTATAGGGACTAAAGAGTAATTATTTCAAAATTAGCTTAAAATTTCTGGAAATATAGTTGCTAGAGGGCTATAGAGGGATGAGATTGAAATTAGTTTTAAAAACAGGGCTTAAATGTGAAAGTTATGATTGTTTCAGTTTTAAGGACTAAATTGAATAAAATGTAAAACTCTAGAGAATTTCTATACAATGAAATTAGACTGTCATATGCATGAAATAAACTATTATAAGACATTTTAAATTGATAAATTGAAATGAATTATCATATATATCAAGATTTGGATCAACTTGTTGATAATCGAGGAAAATGAGAAATTATTGATTAGTCCCTACACTTCAACTCATTAACAGTTTTTGCAGGTAAGTTGATATGGTATAATTGCATATGTAAATTTGATGTGTGCATTTGAATTATGAATTTTTATAATTCAAATGTGATTTAAATTGTATGCAAATTAGTACAAAAATGTGAGAAATGGGCTAAACTATAAAGAAATAATCTAAGGTGCCCAGATGAACGTATGAAAGGATAGGATACAATTGTCACACAAATTTGGTCATTTTCACACTGTACAGGATATGGTATGACATGACACTATGTACGGGGAATTCACTATATAAACCGGAATCCAACATTTTTTTACGGGTTATCGAGTTTTGTCTCTACTAAGACCTAGTGTGTTTTGGAGGGATGTAATATCTTATGACATATGATGTGTCACACCCTCATTTGGTGAGCTAGTTTGGTTTGGGAGATTGCACTGGCGAAGACCGACTAAGTCACGAGACTTAGATAGGATACGGTTGGTAACTTCGTGGTGAAGTACTTCGTAAAACTTCACCAATACTGCGGAGTTCCACTTTACGGGATGGTGAGTTCTTAGTTGTGGTAAGAACCTTATTAGGTGGACTTTCTTGCTAATAAGTCCACTACCCATGTTTTTGTGTCACTGGTAATGTAAGTGTAATAGTTAGTGGGACACATTTAAGTCATCTATCATACTAGTGCAGGTCAGTAATTAGTACACTTGGGGAGCCTCGTAGGATGAAATTGATTAGTGGAAGCGTGTGAGAACAAATAATGATTAGAGTTAATCTTAAGTGGGATTTGGATGTGAGTTAGCTATAAATAGGATAGCCTGGTAGTGGATAGAAGACTTTTGCTTCATCTTCTTTTCTAGACTTTGTTATCATCAAAGAAAAACCAGAACAGTTTTTCATCGATTAACGAAAGTGCTGTTTGTGAACCTTACAAGAGCTTCTGTCTTAAGTTGTCTACTGGTAAACTCTTAAACTGTTCTTTAAGTTTTACCAGACATAAAGTGTAACACCCCAAACCCGGCCCAGACGTTACGGCCAAATCCGGTGTGTCACATCACCTACAACTAACCATGTTACCTAGTTATTACGATTAAGGTAAGCTTTGCAAAAACCATTATTATAGTTTAATGAGAAATTCCCAGTTTACTTAATGAATATCCTATTCACTACTGGACATTAAGGGTTTTATCAAAAACGTGACTTTCGTTACACTCTTAGAGTGTGTTGAGTTTTGAAAATGTTCGGTTATCGTGTTATTTTAAAAACATGTAATCTTTATAAAAACGCATCTCAGAGCTATTCGATTTGAAAAAGATTTGAACAATATTAATCTTGAGTTAAAAACAAATTAAATAAATAAAAAAATTAAATCCCGAAATAATAATAATTATAGCGGCCTTATTACAACCCAAAAACCATAATAAAAGTAATCTAAATAAATAAAGAAATAAAATAAGACTTAATAGAAAACCAGAAATCCAATCTTCGTGGCCACTCTGAATCCCTCCCAGCTCCAAGTCCACCAACTAGGGCTCACCTACATGGATTGAAGGAAAATGGGACTGGGCCTAAGCCCTATCCAGTCTCAATTTTAACTAGGCCGAAGCCCTATCTAGATACAGTAAACCGGGCCTTAGCCCTTTTCAATTAACAGTCCAGCCCATAGGCCCATTTCAGAATAAAACAGATAATAAATATGAATGCAAGCCCAAACCCAACCTAAATCCAGCTGCTACACTCCACCCGTACCAGCCCTACACACCATGTGGGGAATAACTCAACCCACCCAGCCCTACACTCCACAGTTGCAGCATGGCTGCTCAGATAACAGTAAATTGAGGCAAAGCCTCTAGTACATGGTCAAGCCACTTTCAGTACTCAGATAACAGTAAATTGAGGCAAAGCCTCTAGTACGTGGTCAAGCCACTTTCAGTACTTCCTTCATCAATATCTCAGTCCCCATGCAACAGAAAATCATGTAATGAAGAGAAAACAGTAACACATGCAGTTCAGTTTGATTTAGCCCTAGGTGTATAATGGTCATTTTGTACCTTAGGGTAAAATAGTAACTTCTCGTTCATAAGGGTAATTCAGTCAATTTATCAGTTTCCTAGGGTTTTATACATATTTCAGTCACTATTAATCCAACTCTTGTCTCAGCAGTTTATTTAACTTGTTTTAACAATGTTAAGCTATTGGGCCCTAAAACCCCTAATGGGCCCTATAGTGTCTATTAGCTACTTAAGCCCATTTAGTTCAAACTTTATGATCAATTTATCAGTTTAAGCAGTTTTGAACCTACAATCCATCAGTACACACTAATTACCCATTTTCACCCATATGGGTCCGTAAGCCCATTAGGCCCCTATTCAGCCCACCAAGGCCCAATTCACCGAGGTGTACGAAATTGCTCACTCAGCCATCTTACCACTTGCGATTACCGATCCAATGAATTCCAATCAACTTATGAGCGTTCGCATGCTCACAAGCCCACGAAATGCCCAAATTTTGGCATTTTGGCTTTTTTGGCTTTTGCCAATTTGGACTAGAGAAGGGTGTTCGATACACACCTGTTTTACGATAAGGCCTTATTCGTTTAAGAACCCGATAAGGCCCTATAAACCGCGAACTCAGTTTGCCCTTCTTACCAAACCTTAAGATCTTCTCCTAAGGTGAAACCTTTAAGAAGACCATATCCCCAACGACGAACTTGATTTCCTTATGTTTTAGATCCGCATATGACTTCTATTTATCAGAGGCCTCCTTTAACCAATCTCTGATCAATTTAACTTTACTTTCAGTGTCTGCTACCAATTCCGGTCCAAGAACTTGTCGCTCTCCCAACTCTGTCCAACACGTAGGCATACGACACCTTCACCCATATAGTGCTTCATATGGAGCCATCTGAATGCTCACTTATAGCTGTTGTTGTACGCAAATTCTGCCAATGGTAAGTAGTCCTCCCAACTACCACAGAAATCGATGACACAACCCCTTAGCATATCCTCCAGAACTTGAATAACCCTTTTTGACTATCCATCTGTCTGAGGGTGAAAAGTAGTGCTGAAGTCCAATCGTGTACCCAATGCCTTGTGCAACTTCTTCCAGAATCAAGATGTGAACCTAGGGTCTCGATTAGAAATAATCGAAACTGGCACCCCATGCAGTCGCACTATCTCCGCCACATACAACTTGGCCAACTTTTGCAGTGAGTAATCGGTACAGACAGGTATCAAATGGGCAGATTTCGTTAACCTATCCTCTATCACCCACATAGAATCCTTCTTGGAGGGTGTCAAAGGTAGCCCACTCACGAAACCCATAGTAACTCTCTCCCACTTCCAGACTGGAATTTTCACTGGTTGTAACAGTCCAAAGGGCAGTTGGTGCTTAGCCTTAACTTGCTGGCACGTCAGACATTTCCCAACAAATTCAGCACCTCTTGCTTTAGTCTAGGCCACCAGTACACCTCTCGCAAGTCTCGATATAACTTATTCCCTCCAGGATGCGTGGCACAAGGTCCACCATGAGCCTCTTTCAAAATTGACTGCCTCAATTTAAAGTCCTTTGGAATACAAATCCTTCCACGAAAACACTGAACTCCATCAGTATTCAGTCCAAAATCTGAATTTTCATCACTCTCAGCCTGTTGAAATCGAGGAACCAATGATTCATCCTTTAGTTGCTTCTCTTTGATTTGCTCAGTCCAAACTAGTCTCACTTGCAATTCTATCAACAGACTTCCTTCTTCGTACAGACTCAAACGAGCAAACATAGCTCTCAAATCAGCAACAACCTTTCGACTCAATACATCAACCGCCACATTAGCCTTGCCTGGGTAATACTTAATCGAACAGTTGTAATCCTTATGCAACTCTATCCATCTTCGTTGCCTAAGGTTCAACTCCTTCTGAGTCTACAGATACTTGAGACTTTTATGGTCTGTGTATATAATACACTTTTCCCCATATAGATAATGTCTCAAGATTTTCAACGCGAAGATCATTGCTGCCAATTTGAGATCATGCGTAGGGTAATTCGTTTCATGAGGCTTCAGCTAACGCGAAGCATAAGTGACTACCTTACCTTCTTGCATTAGTACATAGCCTAGACCCACATGTGATGCATCACTGTACATAGTAAAGTCCTTCCCAGACTCTGGCTGAATCAACACTGGCGCCTCAGTCAGTACCTTTTTCAACTTATCAAATGCTTCTTGCTGTTTCTCAATCCACAAAAAAGGTACTCCTTTTCTCAACAATTTCGTCAACGATGCAGCAATCAGAGAAAATCCCTCTACGAATCTTTTGTAATAGCCTGCCAGACCCAGAAAACTCTGAATTTTCGATACTGACCTCGGTGGCTTCCACTCCAGAACTGCCTCAATTTTTCGTGGATCTACTCTAATTCCTTCAGTAGAAACCACATGCCCCAAAAAGGTTACTTCTCACAACCAAAATTCACACTTATTGAACTTCGCATAGAGTTGCTTCTCTCTCAGCACTTGCAGCACAATACGAAGATGCTCATCATGCTTCTCCTCAGTCTCTGAATATACCAAAATATCGTCGATAAAGACGACTACGAATCGATCCAAGTAAGGTTGGAATACTCGATTCATCAGATCCATGAAAGCTGCAGGTGCGTTCGTCAGGCCAAACGGCATGACCAAAAACTCGTAGTGACCATACCGAGTTCTAAATGACGTCTTGTGAATATCCACCTCCTTTACCCTTAGCTGATGGTATCTAGATTGAAGGTCGATCTTGGAAAATACTGAAGCTCCTCTAAGCTGGTCAAACAGATCGTCGATTCTTGGCAGAGGATATTTGTTCTTTATCGTCAGTTTGTTCAACTGGCGATAATCGATGCACATACGCATCGTCCCATCCTTCTTCTTCACAAACAGTACTGGTGCTCCCCATGGAGACACACTTGGTCTAATGAAGTCCCTATCCAACAACTCTTGAATTTGCGCTTTCAGTTCCACTAACTCTTTTGGTGCCATCCTATACGGCGTGATGGACACTGGAGTCATTCTAGGTAGCAAATCAATCCCAAACTCGACTTCTCGATTCGGAGGTAATCCAGGAAGCTCCTCTGGGAAAACATCTTGAAATTCTCTAACAGTTCTGACTATTTCCATAGTTAGATCCTCAGTCTCGACTTGACTTATGAAAGCCAAGTATGCCTCTCATCCTCTGCGAATCAGTTTCTCAGCCCTTAAAGCCGATACCACGTTGGACAAGTAGACCATTCGTTCTCCAATAACCATTACCTCCTCATCCTCGACAGTCCTTAACACCATCCTCTTAGCTGTACAATCCAAAGTTGCCTTATGCTTGGTTAACCAATCCATCCCTATGATCAGATCGAACTCTCCGAAAGGTAACTCCATCAAGTCTCCATAGAAAATCCTACCTTGAGTCTCTAAAGGCACCTCCCTAAAGAGTTTAGCTACCCTAACCGAGTGACTTAGAGGACTTGTTACAGTTACCCCACTCACAATTTCCTCAGAGTGCACACCCAACAACCCAGAAATGTCACATGCAACATACGAATGGGTTGATCCCACATCTATCAGAGCAGTATAGGGTATGCTAAAGATCAAAAATGTACCGGGTATGACGTCAGGTGCATCACCCTCCTCTCGGCGACAAGCAGTATATACCAATGCCGGTTGACGAGCCTCAGCATTACTAGCACCCCTGCCAGGTGCCCCACGTCCACGGCCAGTGCCACCTCAACCTTGTACACGCCCTCTTGGCGGCAGCGGCCCACCCCGCACAGGTTGAATAGCCCCTTGTTTAGCAACTTGAGTCTGAGCTGGCCTCCGAGAACAATCCTTGATCCTATGTTCCTTTGACCCACAACGAAGACATGCCCCAATACGTTTCCAGCACTTCCCCAGATGCACTCTACCACAGTCTCTGCAAGCCTGTGGTCTAACCACGTTTACTGAAACTGCTCAAACCAATTTCTCCATCCTAGCTCTCTTAACATTCTAGTTTACAGCACCAGCTGGTCCAGAATCTCTCCTGAATCGATTTTGATCCCTATCGCGGTTCTTTCGTTCAGCTTGCTTCACCTCTTCGGCTATCTTAGCCTTCTCTACTAATGTAGCAAAATTGCGCTCTCTCTGTGGAGCTATCAGCACCCTTAGCTCATCCCTGAGGCCATCCTCAAAGCAAACACTGCGCTCGTACTCAGTAGTAACAATTCCGCTGGCATATCGGATCAACCTTAGAAACTCTACCTCATACTCAGCAACTAACCTACTGCCCTAGGTCAGGTTCAGAAATTCCTTCCTACGCACGTCCACATAGCTGGCTCCGACGTATTTTCCATTAAAAACTGACTTAAACAATTCCCAGGTTACCCGCTCAGCTGGGGTACTCTCTCTCACAGTAATCCACCGTTGATATGCTTCGTCTAGCAGTAGAGACACCGCTCCCTTCAGTTTTTGCTCAACTGAGCAATCCAGGTCATCCATAATCCTTTTCATAGCTCCCAGCCAACATTCAGCTACGTTCAGGGCCACTCCAAATACGCCCCTGAAAACCTCTGCTCCGTTAGCCCTGAGTCGCTCAAAAATGGACCCTCTATTTATAGGCCTGACATTAGCTCCAGCCACCCTCTCTAAAACCCTTAACATTGCTTGGGACAGAGTATCATACCCTGCGACCCGGTCATACGGCCCATTTTCTGCTACCGGTGGCGGCCGTGCCCCACCAGCGGGCATATGCTCCTAAGATGAAGACCCAGCTTGCGCACTGTCTCGACCACGTCCTCGACCTCGTCCACGAGCAGCTCTCGTACTCATAACGACTTATCTGATTTAGAATTTTATGACATTAGTTTAATGTTTCAATTCTTTATTAAGGACGTAATCATAGTCTTACTACTGTCTCAGTCTTCAAAGGTTTAGTTTTCCCTACAGTCTCAGTCTTGTAGTCTCAATACTACCCTCTCTACAGTATCATATGTAAGGCTCAGTTCTATCTACAGTATTGTTTCAGTACAGTACAGTATATAAAGCAGAAATACTTACAGACTTGGTGCCAGGGATTTAGTGTGCCACTTCCCCAGTTATCAGTAAAACTCAAAAAGATTAGGACTTTTCAAAATCAAACCTTCAAAACATATGTATTAAAAAAAGTTTGAAAAGAGTCTTTCTAAATTTTTCAAAAAATTTGATTTTCCAAAAATACCCTTCTTAGGCTTAAAAATTTTAAAATCCTTTTTGGACCCGATCCACAATCGAGTTGTTGCAACTAGGCTCTGATACCACTAAATGTAACACCCCAAACCCAGCCTAGACGTTACGACCGAATCCGGTGTGTCATATCACCTACAACTAACCATGTTACTTAGTTACTACGATTAGGGTAAGCTTTGCAACGACCATTATCGTAGTTTAATGAGAAATTCCCAGTTTACTTAATGAATATCCTATTCACTACCGATCATTAAGGGTTTTATCAAAAACGTGACTTTTGTTACACTCTTGGAGTGTGTTGAGTTTTGAAAACGTTTGGTTATCGTGTTATTTTAAAAATAAGTAATCTTTATAAAAACGCATCTTAAAGCTATTCGATTTGAAAACGATTTGAACAATATTAATCTTGAGTTAAAAATAAATTAAATAAGTAAAAAAATTAAATCCTGAAATAATAATAATTAGAGCGGCCTTATTACAACCCAAAAACCATAATAAAAGTAATCTAAATAAATAAAGAAATAAAATAAGACTTAATAGAAAACTAGAAATCCAAGCTTCGTGGCCACTCTGAATCTCTCCCAGCTCCAAGTCCACCAACTAGGGCTCACCTGCATGGATGGAAGGAAAATGGGTGAGTTTGGAAACTCAGTGTGTATAGAATGCCCATCCAGAGCCCAAGTCAACTTAAGCCCACTGGGCCTAAGCCCTATTCAGTCTCAGTTTTAACTGGGTCGAGCCCTATCCAGGTACAGAAAACTGGGCCTTAGCCCTTTTCAGTTAACAGTATGGCCCATAGGCCTATTTCAGAAAAGAACAGATAATAAATATGAATGCAAGCCTAAACCCAACCTAAATCCAGCCGCTACACTCCGCTCGTACTAGCCCTACCACCATGTGGGGAATAACTCAACCCACCCAGCCCTACACTCCATAGTTGCAACATGGTTGCTCAGATAATAGTAAACTGAGGCAAAGCCTTCAGTACGTGGTCAAGCCACTTTCAGTACTTCCTCTATCAATATCCTAGTCCCCATGCAATAGAAAATCATGTAATGAACAGAAAACAGTAACACATGTAGTTCAGTTTGATTTAGCCCTAGGGGTATAACGGTTTTTTTGTACCTTGGGGTAAAATAGTAACTTCTCATTCATAAGGGTAATTCAGTTAATTTATCAGTTTCCTAGGGTTTTATACATATTTCAGTCACTATTAATCCAACTCTCGTCTCAGCAGTTTATTTAACTTGTTTTAACAATTTTAAGCTATTGGGCCCTAAAACCCCCAATGGGCCCTACAGTGTCTATTAGCTACTTAAGCCCATTTAGCTCAAACTTTATGATCAATTTATCAGTTTAAGTAGTTTTCAACCTACAGTCCATCAGTACACACTAATTACCCATTTTCACCCATATGGGCCCTTATGCCCATTGGGCCCCTATTTAGCCCACCGAGTCCCAATTCACCGAGGTGCACAAAATTGTGCACTCAGCCATCTTACCACTTGCGATTACTGATCCAATGAATTCCAATTGACTTATGAGCAGTCGTACGCTCACAAGCCCATGAAATGCCCAAATTTTGGCATTTCGGCTTTTTCAGCTTTTGCCGATTTAGACTAGAGAAGGGTGTTTGATACACACCTGTTTTATGATTCTACCGGTAAGATCTCCTATGTGATTCCTCGTACAATTGATCACTTAACAGATTAGATTACGAATCGATAAAAAACCAATACAAGCTCTTACCACATTCGGCCAATGTCCCTAAGGCCCTTGAAACCTTACCTTTGCTGAAACCAATGACTAGATCTAGATCTAGTCGTTCCACTTGTTCAAACCTTCGATCAATTATCTCTAGAACACACTATCACCAAAAGAAATCATTTATTAATAAACTTTAGAGCCCTAAGCCCCAATCGACAGCCTCCCTAAACTCTAGGGACTTCGGTATTTCTAAATCACGAAATAACGCATAGATCTGGGATGTCGAGTACTTATCACAGCTTCCCTTCTAATTCTACTCATATCTGATACAGATCTAGCCCCTAAACACTTGCATAAATCAAATCTTTAGAGATCTACGATTCGGCTATGTCCCTAAAAACTATTGCATTTTTTACTTTTGGAACTATGAAGAGAAAGGTGTTTTGGTGTGGTGGCTTTGGAGTGGTATTGCCGACAAGGGTTGGGGTTTAGAGAAGGGGACAATCGGTCAAAAGGGATGAAGAAAATAGAAGGATTTGACTAGGAGAAATTGGGAAAAGAACAACTTTTGGGATTTCGGGTTTTATGGCTATCGGTTATGGAGGTGCAGAAAAGAATGGGAACAAAAGAAGAGATGAGTAGAATGGTAGGGATGATTCGGCTAGAGAAGAAAAGAAGAAGAAAAGAGAAGAGAAGAATCAAAAAAGAAAAAGATGAAGGAGAAGAGGAGAGGAAGAAGAAATCCGCACAGGAAGAGGAAATCTGCGTTTTTGGTCACTTTGGTGGCTAACCCTAATTTTACAAGATAGAAAAAGAGAAGAACCTAACCCTAATGACTACTTGAGTAATCGACCCAACCTCCCCAAGGCCCTAGCCGATTTCTACTTATGTTCTAACACATGCCCGGCACATGCATAAAAATTAAAAGTATCAATATGCTTACCTTATGACTTGAACTCAAGCCCTCAACCCTAGTCCACACTCCACTTTTTTAGGAACTCAGTGGCGCCACCTTGCCACTTTACCAAGGCCCTCTTTGTGCCATAATTTACGAAGTTTTTCTTAAAAGCCCATTTAACCAGATCCCTTTACTTAAAAATCAGAATTGATATTTCTGCCGAGTTTAACTTAGGCTTGGGCCTTCTAAAGGCCCACTAACACATTTAAACACAATTTCAGTATCCAAAACACCAAGATTTCAAAATTTACAAATCACAAAAACCTAAAAAAATCTTGAAAATCAAGGCATTACATAAAGAGCTGTTGTGAGAAAGGTTTAGTAAGTCTTTCATTTTGTTCATTAGATAGAAAAGAAAACGTTTATCTGGAAACTATTTGCATGTCTATAGATTCATGTTATTTCATAAAGTTTTGCTTATATTTGATGTTTAAAGACTTCATTTTATTGTTTTAGCCAAAGAAACAGGAGAATGTCCCAGTACTAAAAGGAAAGAACCCGTAGAGTA
The DNA here is from genome assembly GCA_020496765.1 of Gossypium stocksii. Taxonomy (NCBI): domain Eukaryota; kingdom Viridiplantae; phylum Streptophyta; class Magnoliopsida; order Malvales; family Malvaceae; genus Gossypium; species Gossypium stocksii. The sequence goes on along the minus strand of CM035624.1, from coordinate 58,779,280 downwards.
GAGAGAGTTTTGAGTAAAGAAATTTGGTAAGTTCCTTCGTACCCTTGTTTGTTTATTATTAAATATGGTTTGTGTGTTATCATATTAAATAGAGTTGAGTTTTAAGCTAGAGCTTGAGCAATAATTTGAAAGAGTATTTCATACGAACTTATAGATATTTTTTTACCACCGTCAAAGGCTATTTACTTGTACCTTTAATCTTTAAGGTGGCGTGGTATAATTTTAATTTTTGTCTTTAAGTATATATATTTTCAAATTAACAGTACACCGCTTTGGCAAACTGGTACCCGCAAAATTGAAGTAATTAAAAAAAGAAAAGTTTAGTGCTTTCAATAGTTTGACTTATGGTGCTCCATTCCTAGATCTGGTAATTAGATCAAGCGTAGGGTGTTCAGTTTAAATGGCATCAGAGCTTTGATTTAGTTGATTCTCAAAAATTACTGTCAGTTAGAAACCTCGCAATACATGTTACATAAATCTGGTCAGATTCCTTATAGTATTACTAACTAAGTTTGTGTTTTGTAGTGAAAAAAGAAAGAAGGAAGAATGTCGACAAAATTCAGAAATACTAAAGGGGAGTTTTGGGAATAGAGTCTAAAGAGACCTTAATGGAGATGATGGGTCATGTGATGGGACAATGGTGCCACTACATGGTAGCTGCCCCAACCTCATCCCAGAAGCGCTGTGACTAACTTGTGAGACTCGAGGAGACAGTGAGGATCTAGTGCCCAAAGTGTAGTAATTTCATCGATATACACTTGTAATTTTTTGAACAGATTGGTTAATAAAATAAATTCATTTATTACAATTAATATACTTCGTATTATTTTCCTCAGATGGTTTTGCATGCAAAGCAAAATGGAAGCAAATGTTGCTCTTTTTTTAATGTTTAACTAATACTAAGCAATTTTATGTGGTCGGTTTTCTTGCTATTAGTGAATAGTCCCCCATCTTTTGTCACACTCAAAATGCGAATAGAGCTCGCAATTCATTCATTAACTTCCTACTTAAGGCATCCGCAACCACATTTACCTTTCTCAGGTGATATTCTATCATACAATCATAGTCTTTCAGTAATTTATGCACCTTCTCTGTCATAAGTTTAGCTCTTTCTGCGTAAGAATATACTTGAGGTTCTTATGGTCTGTATAGATGGTACATCACTCGCCATACAAGTAGTGCCACCAAATTTTTAGTATGAAAACTACCGCTACTAACTCTAGATCATGAGTTGGATAGTTTCACTCATAAGGCTTGTCTCGAGGCATAAGCTACCTTGTTGCCTTTCTACATTAGCAGGCAACCAAGTCCCATGTGCGAAGCATCACTGTAAACTACAAAGTCCTTCCTAAATTCTGGGTGAATTAGTACAGGTGCTTTAGTGAGTATCGCTTTAGGTTTTTTGAAGCTTTTTTGTCTTTCATTTGTTTATGTGAACTCCATATCCTTCTACAATAACTTTTTTAAGGATGTCTCTGTGGTGGCGAGCCTTTCAATGAACCTGCAATAATATCTTGCTAACCCTAGAAAGTCACACTTTAGTAACAATTTTTAACGATCTCCATTATAAAATTGCCTCAATCGTCTTCGGGTCTATGTGAACTCCTTCTGTTGAAACCATAAGACCAAAGAATGCTTACTCTTTAAGCCAAAATTCACTATTGCTGAGCTTCGCGAACAATTGCTTCTCTCACAAGATATGCAGCACAAATCACAGGTGAACATCATGCTCTTCCTCGATTCACGAGTACACAAAAATATCATCTATGAGTACCACCATACACTAATCCAGATACTCATAGAACACTCGATTCATCTAGTCCATGAATGCAACATGTGTATTTTTTAATCCAAAGGGCATGACAAAAAATTCATAATGCCCATACCTTGTTCTAAATGTTGCCTTCAAAACAGCTGACTCACTCACCTTAAGCTGATAATAACCTAATCACAAATAAACTTTTGAGAACACTATGGCACCTTGCAATTGGTCGAACAAGTCATCAATTAATGGTAGTGGGTTCTTGTTTTTAACAGTCAATTTGTTTAATTGTCTATAGTCGATACACATCCTCAAGCTACCTTCCTTCCTTTTCACAAACAAAATTGGTGATCCTAAAAGAGATACGCTTGGTTGAATGAAACCTCTATCAAGCAACTCTTATAGTTGTATCTTCAGCTCTTTGAGCTCTTTTGGTGCCATGTGATAGGGTGTAACAAACACTAGCAAACTACAAGGATATAATTCGATGTCAAACTCAACCTCACGATCTGGGGGTAAACCATGTAGCTCATCTAGAAACACATTAGGAAAATCCTTTATAGTACAAATCTTGCGAACTCTTATTTCTTTGTCCTGCGAACACATCACATTAACAAGGTAGGCTTCACAACCCTTCCCTATCATCTTTTCTACTCTAGCGGTCGAGACCATGTTGGATAGAATTTGGGTTCGCTCTCCAACAACCACAATTGTAACAGCCCGATTTAGGCCCTAATTGGAATGGTGGTTTCGGGACCACGAATCCGAGTCAGAAAAAAATATTTTTATTATTATAAATTTATGTGTTTATTATGTCTGAATTTATATTTGCAAAATTTTCGTGATTTAATTTTTTCGTTTGGGTGTCCGAGTTAATAAAAGGACTTAAACACATAAATTGAAAATTTGATAGTTTAATTGTAAGGATCGAATTGATAATGGCTTTTTAAATGAAGGCCTTTAAGTTGTAAATAGCCTATGCACATATTAATGGGACGGTGGTAGGTATAAGTTATATGGTTTTTATGTTATTTTATTAAAGTTATACATATAAGTGAATTAAGCTTTATTTTATAATAAGAAATTATATATATTTTTATATACATATTATAATACATGAAGTTGAAAGCCAACTCATGTCCATTAATTTATGCAAGAGACGAAAAAGGGCATTATATATTAAAGCTTGGTTATATTTTTTTAAATGGGTAAATTAGGAAATTTAAAATTATAAACTTTAAAATATAAAATATATGTTATAAAATAAAACATGAGGGCTTAAAATTTATTACTTTCCATTGTCGAAACTAAACAAAAGAAGAAGAAAAGAGGAGAAGCTAGGTTCGGCCATCTCCAAGCTCAAATCCAAGGTTCGTTTTTAGTCGGTTTTCGATAATTTTTGCATTTTTGAGATCGTTGCTTCAAGTACTACAAAACCCAAGCTTTAATTTTTAATTTTGATGAATATTTGAGTTATGCCATTGATGAGAACTTGTGATTTTTGTTGTTTGATGATGAATTTTGGAAGATATGGAGTGGGTTAACGTGATAGGTAAAGGAATTTTTGATGATTTTAAGTAAATAGGGCTTAATTGCAAAAATGGTAAATAGATGGACCAAATTGTGAAATAAATTAAATGTGAGGAATTATAAGGGCTTGAGGAGTATTCAACCCTAGCTTATTGTGAACAAATTACATTTGTAACGCCCTGATTTTCGGGATTTTTTGGGTTTTTGTGATTTTTTGGGGAATTTTGAAATTTTGGTGTTCTGGATACTGGAATGGTGTTTAAATGTGTTAGTGGGCCTTTAGAAGGCCCAAGCCTAAGTTGAAACCCGGTAAAATATCAAGTTTGGATTTTTAGTGAAGGGGGGACTTGGTAAGTGGGCTTTTAAGAAAAACTTCGTAAATTATGACTCAAAGAGGCCCTTGGTAAAGTGGCAAGGTGGTGCCACTAAGTTCCTAAAAAAGTGGCGTGTGGGTGGTATTCAAGGGCTAGGGTTCAAGTTGCAAGGTAAGCAAATGATACTTTTATTTTTGGGCATGTGCCGGGCATGTAACAGAACTTAAGGAGAAATTCGGCTAGGGCTTAGGGAGGTTAGGCCGATTGCTTTAGTGGTGATTAGGGTCAATTTCTTTTCTTTTTCTGTATTGGAGAATTAGGGTTAGCCACCTAGAGTTTTCATCTTTTTCTTTCATTCACCTCTCAATGTAGTAAAAAGCCAAAAACACAAGAAGTCTTTCCCTTGTGCCGATTTCTTTTTCTTCTTCCCCTCTCCTTCATTCTTTTCTTTTCCTTTTTGTTTCTTCTCTAGCCGAACATCTCTACCACTTAACTCATCCTCTTTGTCGATTCCATTCTTTTTCAAGCCACCATAGCCGATTGTCATAAAAGTCAAAATCCCGAAAACATTGCTTCTTATGCTGATTTCTCCAAGCCAAAATTCCTCTATTCTCTTCATCCCTTTTTATCGATTTTCACCTTCTCTAAACCCTTAACTCCTGTCGGCAACACTACTCCAAAACTACTACCCCAAATCATCTTCTTCTTCACCAGTCAAAAGCCGAAAACGCCACATTCTTAGGAGCTTATAGCCGAAACTTTAGATCTCCTGGATTCGAGTTCTACTAGCGTTTAGGGGCTATATCTGCATCAGATCTGAGTAGAAATAGAAGGGGAATTAGTGGTAAGTGCTCATCACCCCAAATCTATACGTTATTTTGTGATTTAGAAAAAGCCGAAGTCCCTAAAGTATAGGGAGGCTATCGATTGGGGCTTAGGGCTCTAAAGGTCATTAACCAATGATTTCTTGTGGTGCTAGCGTGTTCTAGAGGCAATTCATCGAGGGCTTGGACAAGTGGAGCGACTAGATTTAGATCTAGTCACTAGTTTCGACAAAGGTAAGATCTCAAGGGCCTAGATGTTGATGGCCGAATATGGTAAGTGAATATCAGGATTGGTTATTGAGGATTTGTAATCTAAGAGTTGTGGTAATCGATTGCAGGTGCAGGATATCGTGGGAGATCTTGTTAGCAGTCGTCGCGAATCAGGTGTGTATCGAACACCCTTCTTTAGTTTAAATCGACAAAAGCTGAAAAGATGAAATGCCAAAATTTTGGCATTTCATGGGCTTGTGAGTGTGCGAATGCTCATAAGATGGTTGGAAATCTTTGGATCTGAAATCGCAAGTGGTGAGATAGTTGTACGTGTAATTTCGTGCTCTTTAGTAATTGGGTCTCGATGGGCTAAAAGTGGGCCCAATAGGCTTACGGGCCCATATAGGTGAAAATGAGTAATTAATGTACACTGATAGACTGTTTCAAAACTGGTTAAACTGATAAATTGACCATAAAATCTGGACTAAATGGGCTTAAGTTGCTAATAGACACTGTAGGGCCCATTATGGGTTTTAGGGCCCAATAGCTTAAAATTGTTAAAGCGAGTTAAATAACTACTGAGACAAAAGTTAGGTTATTGGAGACTGAAATATGCATAAAAACCCTAAAACTGATAAAATTACTGAAATATCCTTAGGGACGCGAAATTACGATTTTACCCCTAGGTGTAGAATTACCGTTATACCTCTAGGGTTTGATTTGACTGAACTGCGTGTGTTACTGTTTTCTGTTCATTACATGATTGTCTATTGCATGGGACTGGGATATTGATGGAGGAAGTACTGTAAGTAGCTTGACCACGTACTGGAGGCTTTACCTCAACTTACTGTTATCTGAGTAGCTATGCTGCAACTGTGGAGTGTAGGGCTAGGTGGGTTGAGTTATTCCCTACATGGTGTGTAGGGCTGGTACGGGTGGAGTGTAGCAACTGGATTTAGGCTGGGTTGGGCTTGCATTCATATTTAATATCTGTTCTATATTGAAATGGGCCTATAGGCCGTGCTGTTATTTGAAAAGGGCTAAGGCCCATTACTGTATCTGAATAGGGCTTTGGCCCCGTAACTGATACTGGTTAGGGCTTAGGCCCAATGGGCTTGAGCTGACTTAGGCTCTGGATGGGCTTTCTATACACACTGAGTTTCCAAACTCACCCCATCTTTTCCATCCACGTAGGTGAGCCCTAGAGCTGTGGACTTGGAGCTGGAAGGGATTCAGAGTGGCCACGAAGATTGGTTTTCTAGTTTTTAATTAAGTCTTATGTTATTTCATTATTTATTTAGATTATTTCTATTATGGTTTTTGGGTTGTAATAAGGCCGCTCTAATTATTTTCATTTCGGGTTTTAATTCTTTACTTATTTAATTTGTTTTTAACTTAAGATTAATATTGTCCAAATCGTTTTGAAATCGGATACCTATGAGACGCATTTTTATAAAAGTTATTTGTTTTCAAAATAACACGATAAACGAACATTTTCAAAACCAACCGCACATTCCAAAAGTGTAACAAAAGTCACGATTTTAAATAAACCTTTAACGATCGGTAGTAAATAGGGTATCCATTTAGTAAATCGGGAATTTCTTTTAAAACTTCAATAATGGATTTTGCAAAGCTCACCCCAATCTTAGTAACTAGGTTAGTTGTAGGTGATGTGGCACACTAAATTCGGCCGTAACGTCTGGGCCGGGTTTGGGGTGTTACAACATTTATTTTGTGTTTTGTGAACTTTGGACTAAATTGTTAAAAGTGTAAAGTTTATGGGGCAAAAGTGTAATTTTCCCATTTAAGTGTTTTTTGAGTGAATTGGATTGAATATTTGATTAAATAAGTTTAATTTATATTAATTTAGATCAAGAAAAGAGAAAATCAGATTTGGATCGGGGAAAAACAAAAATAGACGAATAGTCGGTTTACGTTGTTCGACAATATCCGAGGTAAGTCTATAAGCAATTTAAACATATTTATTTGAATGAAAATTAGTTAAATGTTAAATTTGATTATATATATATGTAAATGTGGTTGGCCGAATATGACTTTATAGATTTGTATATTAAATTGAATTGAATTATGATGTGATTTTTGAAAGGTTGAACAAAGAATGAGTTACCATTAAAGTCGTTATAAAATAATTATGAATAAAATGAATGTGTGATATAGATACTCAGGCTTCAATGTAACGCCCTAAATTTCGGGTCTTTCTAGAGGTTAATGTTCATCTGTTAAAATGTTTAAATTCTAGTATTTGGGTGTGTAATGCATGTTTGAGGTGTGCTAATGGGCCTATGGAAGGCCCATGTGTTGGTTAGAAGCTCGGCAAAATTTTGTATTTTTGCCTTAGGAGATAGGGGACCATTGAAAGTAAGGGTCTTAAGAAATTTTGTGCAAAATGTAGCACAAATGGGTCAGTGGTAAAGTGGCAAGGGAGACGCCACTAGACTCCTTAAAAGGTGGCGCCTAAGTGAGCTTAAAGGTCAAGGGTTCAAGCGCCAGAGGTTGCAAAGGTAGTGTTTTATTTTTTAGCTTGAACAGGTAAGAGTTTGAAGCAGATTTGAACTCTGCTTGGGAGAATTTGAATCGGTCAAGGGAGCAAATTGTGGAGGAGATTGAGGAGCAAATCAAGGAACTTCGAATTTTGAAAAGAAGTAGCCGATTTTGGGACTTTGCAATTGCAATTCGGCTAGGGGGATTAGTGCTTGCATTTTCGGCAATTAGGCTCTAGTGGGTGCCGAATTCTCTTTAGTTCTCTAGGAGTTTTGTGCCGATTTTCCTTAAGTATGGAAGCTCTCCTCTTCTGTCAATCTCGCATAGCCTATTAGGTATCCTTTTTGCCACTTCGTTCTTCTCATTAAACCTTGTAGCCGAACCCTATTTCCCCTTGTTGCCGAATCTTCAGTCGACTAAAGCACTTCTTTTTTGTTTTCTTTTCTATTCTCATCTAGTTGCTTCTCTTCTTCTCTTCTTCTCAAACCATAAACCGACTCCATACCCTCATTCTCTTGCTAGCCGAATCTATTCTCACCCTGTCAACTTAACTCTTCTTCTTCATCTCACTTTCATTGCCGATTCTTATAGTGACCGAAACCCCTTTGCACCTTACCGATTTCTCAATAGCCATATACCTCTCTTCACCCTATTCCCTTATCGATATTTTTCCATAATCCCTTGGCCGAATCCTTGCACCACCACTCTTTCTTCTCTTCTTCCATTTCTTAAAGCCTCTTGTTTCTTATTGAGCCGAATACTTTGAGGACCAAAACCGTATTTCTTCTTTTGGGAACCGAAAGCCTCCATACCTTGTGGTGTTTTAAACTGAATTCTAAGTCATCTTTTATCTCTTCTGGCGGTGGCAAGTGGAGCTGTTGTAGATCGTATTTAGATTGGTAAGTACCTTAAGACTTATTTCGTTAGTTCTTCAGGATTTAAAGCTGTAAGCCGAAATCCCTTATGGGGAGGCTAACGTTAGTGACTAAGGGCTTGTTGGCCGCTCTCTTTTGGTTAGATTTTGTTAGTGCGATCAAGAGGCTATGCAACTAAGGACTCGGAAGGCTAAACGCTACGGGACAGTAGGATCTGGTCCACTTTCGACAAGAAGGTAAAGGTTTTTAAGGACTAAGGCCATGCGAGCCGATTAGGATAATGAGATTTTGGTTTTATGGTTGTAGATTATTTAACTAACACCGAGGTGATTAACAATAGGTTTTGTTCGTGGATTTCTTCAACAGTTTCGACAGCTAACAGGTGTGTAACGTATCTCCATCATAGACTAGGATGGCTAAAGGCCGTAATAACCGAAAACTGTGCTAAAGTGACCGATCGAAAGTGACTGGAAATTAGTCTTGGAGGGATCTAAGAGTAGCCGAATACTCTATTGTGGTCACATTGGGAATTGACGGTGGCGAAATTGCAGAAGGTGCAATTTCAAGCGTTTTGGTAAGTTGGGCTGCGATGGGCCAAGATGGGCCCAATGGGCTTCTGAGCCCAAGTTGAAAAATGATCGTTAAAGACCTTCTGGTAACTTGAATAGTAAAAACATGGTTAAGTTGGTAAACCAAACCTAAAAATTGGGTTTAACGGGCTCGAGACGACATTGGACATAGTAAGGCCCATTAGGGGTTTTAGGCTAAAAGGGCAAAACTGGAAATTTGGCTTAAATGGACTTCCGTGGTTATATGAGGACTGATAATTTATTGAACTTGCATAAAAACGCTAAAAATATGATAAAGGACTAAAATACCCCTGAATCTGGAAAATTACCAAAATACCCCTAGGTGCGAAAAGACTATTATACCCCTAGGGTCAAATCTGTATGAAATGTATAATTTTATGTATAAGCATGACTTATCTATTAGTATGAATATATCTGATACATGAGATGCAATATGTTGCATGCTACTATGATTACATATGTTGCATGGGGTATGGGTTTATGATGGAGGAAGCGTTCTGGCAGCCTCGTTGCAATCTGGTGACTTTGTCATATTATTATCTGGCAGCCTCGCTGCAATCTGGTGACTTTGTCACATTATTATCTGGCAGCCTCGCTGCAATCTGGTGGCCTCGCCACAATATCTGTATCTGGTGACCTCGTCACAATATCTGGCAGCCTCGCTGCAAATTATATCTGGCAGCCTCGCTGCAATTATCTGTGGTGTGTAGCGGTTGGGTGGGTCGAGTAGTCTCCCCACATGGTGTAAGGCTGGTACGGGGGTGTTATGGATGGATCTGGGTTGGGTTTCTGTTTGCATATTATATCTGATCTGTATCTGTTATGGGCCTATGGGCTTAACCTGATTTCTGTAATAGGCCAAGGCCCAACTAATCTGATTCTGAGGCTTGATCTGTTTTGGCCTATGGTTGAGATAATGTTGCACACTGAGTTGTCAAACTCACCCCCTTTTATTTAATCTCTGCAGGTAACACTCAACCATAGTGGGCTTGGAGCTACGAGAGATTCGGAGTGGCCACAGCATCTGCAGAACTGGTTTTCATTTTGTTTAAAGTATTTTATTATTAAGTTTTTTTGGGTTTTATTTTGTAATAAGGCCGCTATCTAAGTTTTAATTTGGTTTAATTTTTCTTTGATGATTAAATTACATTTTATAGAATCGCTAGTTTAGGCTGCGCTGGTTTCAAAATCTAAAGAACGTTTTCAAAACTCAACGAGTGAATAATATGGATAACTTAAAGGATTAATAAACTGGTTTTAACAAACTTACTCTTTTGATTCAAACCTCACTTAAGACACAACAAGACTAAAAGGGTCGTAAACTTAGTTTTAGGATCGTGTGACACACCAGATCTGGTCGTAACGTCTAGGCCGGGTTTGGGGTGTTACATTCAAGCCTAGCAAGCATTATGCTGGTGAAGTTAAATCGGGCTTAATGCCTAGCAGGCTTATTGCCGGTGAACAGAAATCGAGCTTAATGCCTAGCAGGCTTATTACTGGTGAATATAATTCGGGCTATATACCTAGCAAGCTGTGTGTGCCAGTGTGAATTCAGGTTTATACCTAGCAAGCTTATTACCGGTGAGCTATTAAAAATCTAAGCGTATGAGACTTTGTGCGAATGAGGTAATTGAATTCAATAAATGAATGAAGGCATTCAGGTATGTGTTGGTTGGCCATCTAGGTCTTAACAAGGTGAAGTGATTTCTTAATGGATGATGAAAAGTTAATTTTGTGAGGTTGAATTAATATGTGAGCTAGATAAGTATATCCAGCCTTGCGAATAGCATTGAATGAGCCTTAATTGTATGCATATGTGATAATGTGTATTCGGTTATGTAACTTATTTAAGTATATGAAGATGTATAGTGTTACATGAACTTATATACTTGAATGTGTGTGAACTAGGTTTTAATGTCTATTTGGCTTTAGAAGTTAAACCATAATATGTTAATATGGCCACATGAACATTCGACCCTTGCTATAAATGTGCATATGATATTATAATGTGAGTAATAAGTATAAGCACATGTGTTTTATAATGGTATTTAACCTTGAAATTAAAAGATATATTTTACTTACATACATATGTTCGTTTGACTATATAGATATATATATACCTATATACATATATGGTTATTATTCTTTGACTTATGAACTTATGCTTATATGAATATACGTACTAGTTATGATGAAGATAATTTAGTTTTCGAATTGAGCAATATATGTTAGAAAAATTATGTGAGTATCCAACCTGGGTAAGTATTTGTGAAGCATATTCAGTTATAAGTTAAGTATAATTACGTGGTATAAAGGTTTGATACGTGAGTTCATGTATCTTGTGTGCATGTGGATTTAGTTTGTAATGATTACTCGATTTTGGAAATTATATGACAATATATCAAAATGGTTATGTGGGCATTCGACCAAGGTGACATTCATGAGTGAATATGTATATGTATTTAGAAAATGAGCTTTTACATGTGGGTTTTAGATGTGTTATAATAATATAACTTTGTCCTAGTTTAATTAAGTTGATAATAGTATTCAATTGTTTATTTGTTTATGACTTATTAAGCTATGATAGCTTACTGTGTGTATAATTGTCTCTGTCTTATAGATTTTGAATCCAAGTTAGGAGCTCAGAAATCATCAGAGAAGCTTATCACACTATCGACCGCTTTCGGTATTTTTTTAGATCGCATTTTTGAACTATGGCATGTACGAGCTAGAATATGTTATGTTTGGTCTAAGTTGTAAATTAAATGGCCATGCGAAAATGGCTTTACTTCTTAGTTTGAGTTCGGTTATGTTAAATATTAGTCCAAATTGTTTGGTGATGATGCTATGTGTCGTGAATAAAGGGCCTAGGTAATATATGATATATGTTTTAAAAAAAATGGTTAAGTAGTGGCACATGTTTGAGCATGGAAATTGACTAATGACTTAAAAGAAGTGTCAACATATTGGCCGTAAAATATATGCATGTATCCTTAGGTATGTTTAATTATTTTAAATGTGATTCATAATAAAATAAAGATTGAACGAAAACTCGGTTGACATGCTATTAAGGTATTGATATGTGGTATGTATGAATGTGATGTTGTATTTTGATTCATGATTATACGTATATGGGTGAAAATATATGTATTCTATTAAATGTGGATTTGATGAATAGTATTATGATAATTTGTCTTGATTGGTTTAGTTATAAATACAATTCATGCGTATTTTGGGGATGTATGGATGTTATGTACTTGATTTGTGGTTCATAAAATTTGGGTAATCAAATAAATTTATTTGTTTGAGTATGTGCGCATGTTTAGTTTTATATGTTTATTATTTTGCTTATGAAATATGTGACTAATTACATGCTCGCTTTATGTTATAAAATGACTTGTAAAGTGAGTATGATTGCTATACGATTTTAATAAGATTAGTTTAAGAGTTGAACATGTATACGTATATGATGATTCATATTTGGGTTTTTCCTTCGGTAATACCTTGTAACCCCAAATCCGGTGACCGAATACGGGTTAGGGGTGTTACAACAATTTTCACCTTTTCATACTTCACAAAGTCACTCTTTTCAGCTCAGAACCTATCTTGGCTTTATGCTTAGCTAGCCAGTCTATTCCCAGTATTTTGTTGAAACCATAAAAGGGCAATTCCATTAAATCAGTGAAGAAGACATGACCTTGGACCACTAAGGGACACTTATGAAACACTTTGTTGACCAGTACACTTTTGCCAAATGAACTAGTGACAATTATACCCTTATCAATGTTTCCTACTTGAATGCCCAACTCACAGGCTAGTTCACGAAAAATGTTTGAGTGTATAGAACCAGAGTCAATCAAAGAAAACAATGAAATAGTTTATAGTGTGAAGGTACCTATGATGGTGTCAGTCGTACCTTGATCCTATTATTCCTTCACAATATATACTCATGCGAGCCCTCCTATCTCATCTTTAGTGGAAATAGTTTGTGCTAGGCTTAATTATCTACCTTATCTTGTGTCACTACTTCTACCTTAACCTCAATCACAAACACCTACTCACATTGGTGTGGGGGTTGAGTTCTGAGTTTTCGATCTCTCTAGTCATTCTGGGCAGTCCCTTAACATGTGTTCTTTGGACCTACACTTGAAGCATCCTTCTATCAACTTATGATATTCACCAGGATGCCTGCGTTTGTAGTGTTCACAGAGTGGCCAACTTAATAGTTTGTGCGAAAATCTTTTTTCATCCTAAGTGCCACGAATGGTCTAATTGGTAACCGCGTCTGTCATTTTTAGCTGAGTTATACAATTCGCGATTCATCTTGGATGTTCATCTAAATTGTTCAGACACTTGTTTCCCTAACCCTATTATAGTTCGTGGAGCCACTGTTTTAACTTCCTCGATAGTCTTAGCTTTTCTACCAACTCATCAAAGTTCTTCGTGTCATGCTGTAACACCTCAAAGCCGGTCTAGACATTATGGCCGAGACTGGTGATGTCACATTGGGTGTTTTTCATAAAGTGTTATATCGATGAAAATCTTACTATATATTTAACCTTCTTGTGTGCTTCTGAGTTAAGTTATTCATTTCAAAACTACCTCCTTGTGTGCTTCTAAGTTAAGTCATTCATTTCAAAACTTGTGTTGCTAGCCAAAAGTTATTTACTTTAAAATTGTTATTTATTTCCAAAAATATCATTTTATAGCGGAAGCATTTTAAAACAGTTGCATACTTGCGTTTACTTTGTAAAAACATTGTTTCTTTTGAAAACTCATGTCTTTTCCTACTGCTAGCAATTATAGATCATAGCAATTAAAAATCTCAAAATAAAATCCAAAGAGGCCTTATTACAATAAAATACCCCAAAAATAAAAATACTTAAAAATCAAATATGATAGTACGAACGGTTGTGTGGCCATCTTTGAGTCCCTTGCAGCACCAATCCGCCTAAGGCTTGGGATTACCAGTACAGATAAACAGATGGGTGAGTTTATGAAAACTCAGTGTGTAATCCCATATAAGCAAACAATCAGAAAAAAAGCATAGTCTGGGCCTAAGCCCTTTTTAGTAACGGTGACGGTATCAGTTTGGGCTTTAGCCCAACTCAATACAGAAACAGTCATGTGTGCAAGCTTTGGCCCATTGCAGTAAGAATAGACAGTGCAGTAACAGTAATCAATGCAGTGACAGTATACAAGTCCTACCCAACCAGTCTGTACACTCAATCTTTGTCCAACCCTACACTCCATGAGGGGATATAATCAACCCACCCATCCCACTTCAGAATTTGCATCGGTTGCGGCACTAAACAGTAATATGCAGCTAGGCTGCCAGTAATTTAGGCTCAAAGTCTTTCAGTACACTTCCTCCGATCAGTATAACCCATCCCCATGCAATGCATCGTAAGGTCATGTCATAATATCATACATGTATGCAAAAGTGTCATGCTCAATTACAATCATACATATCATAGGGGCATATCAGTCATTTTACCTAATAGGGGTATAATAGTCATTTCATCCAATTGGGGTCCAGGTATACTTACCGACCCAACAGTAGGTCCACAGTCGTCTTGGGCGACCTGTGTAAACTTAACAGTCAAACAGTGAAAATGGGCCCAAAGCCCATAACGCAGCCCATGTGGGCCCACACACCCGTGTGGCCCACAAAGCCCAAAAATGGCCTTGGCCATGTGAGTTACACAACCTGGCCCAATATTCTCGATACGTCCATGTGGTTCACCCGTGTGGGGTCCACAGGTCTGTGGGGCCCACCCGGCCCATATTGGCCCAATGTCGCCCAAAATGGCCTAAGCCCATGAGATCGCTCATGGTGGCCTCTATGATCAAACGCCCACGTTTATGTATACAGATTACCACATGAGTGAGCACACGCCCATGTGGCATCAATGGTCACATTTTTTGGCTTTTGTCGATTTACGATTTGAACTGTGTTTACACACCTGACAGGATTCTTGATACGTATGCTCCTGAGTTAACTCACACCTAAACCAAATAACAATCCCATGCCCACCATTAGTCCTACTTAGAACTGACCAAACAAAGACAATCCCTAAACGAAATCATTAATGTTACTTACCCACTACTGCTTTAACCGATGGAGCCTACCAATCCGCAGGTAAAACAAGTTCACTGTGATTCGATGCTGCCAAACAAAGTTTAACATAACAAGGAGCCATAACCTTAATGCAATTTAACAATCGAAACCACACCCTCGTCTCCTACTGAAGGAATTACCAAACTAACGAGAAACAGAAGTTGAGTGCAAGAGGATGAATAGATTTGGCAAAGAACCGATGAGGAGGATTGAACTATCAATGCTCAGCCAACACAGTCCTGTTGGAGGTGAGAGGGAGTATAGAGGAGGTAAATTGGCAGACAACAAGCAAAGAGACAAGAGGGATTGCCCAAAATCGAAAGACAGAGGGGAGAGAAAAGTAATATTCAGCCAAGGTAATGGATGCATGTAACACCCCAAACCCAGCCTAGAAGTTAGGCCTGAATCTGGTGTGTCACATTGAAGTATTTTTCAAAAACCTTGTTTTCATTGGAAACCCTTCTTATTAAAGATTTGTGTAAATCATCAGTTTACACTTGATCAATTTCAAAACGTGATTGATTTAAAAGATTAATCCCTTTTTAAAACATTATTACTTTAAAAATCTTAATTGTTGCGGAAGCTTCATTAAAACAGATGCGGAAACGTGATATTTGGAAAACAAGTGTTGGTTTGGAAAAACCGTGTTCTACTTCTAGAAATTTTAAAGTAATAAGTAAAGTTCCATATTTAAAATCCAGAAATTATAAAGGCCTCATTACAACCCTAATCAAATGTACTAAAAAACAAATAATCAAATCCAGAAGCGTAGCTAGTGTGTGGCTACCTCCGAGTCCCTCACAGCATCGATCCTCCTAATGTTGGGAATTACCTGCACAGTTAACTAAACGGGGTGAGTTTATGAAAAACTCAGTGTGTAATCCCCTTCCTAAGGAACAATCAGTAAACAAAGACAAATAAAGAAACAGATACAAAAATAGCCTGGCCATAGCCCTTTAACAGTAACAATATAGTCCAGTTCAGAGCATATGTGGCCAAAGCCCACTACAATATCATTTGGGTCCCAGCCCATAACAGAAACAACTGGGCCTAGCCCTTAAAGCAAACAGTAACAGATGGGCCTAGCCCATTATAGTTCCAGAATCTATTGGGCTTTCAGCCTAATTTAGTAATAGAATCAGAATCAAAATCAGAATCAGAATCAGGTGGTCCTAAGCCCAAAGCAGAATCAGTAACAGTATAATACAGATATGCAGAACAGACTGGGTTGAAGCCCTATATAGAACATATCAGTCTGGGCCTTAGCCCCATATAGAACAGTGTGTGCCAAGCCCATAATAGAATCAGAACAAAATGTGAATGCAATCCCAACCCAGTCCAGCCATCACACTACCTGTACCAACCCAACACACCATGTGAGGAATAACTCAACCCACCCAGCCCTACACACCAATGACGCAGCCATGCTGCTAATAACAGATATCGTGGTAGTGCCACCAGAATTAGAATATGTGGCAAAGCCACTAGCACAGAACTTCCTTCCAAATCGGTGTCTCAACCCAATATGTCGTGTATACTATGCTCAATCATCACAAATGTATGCAGAATGGCCATGTTCAATATCAATCATTTAAACACATATTAAAACATCTCAATCACAGAACCACAATTACGTCAGTCAAATCACTGTCATACGAACATAGTCAAATCCGTCAAATACACAGTCCAAGTCAGTCACTTGCCCACAAGGGCAAAACAGTCATTTCACACCCTAGGGGCAAAATGGTAATTTTACCCCACAGGGGTATCTCAGTAATTCTACCCTATAGGGGTATTTTGGTAATTCTACCCTACAGGGGTATTTCGGTAATACTACCCTAGAGGGGTATTTTGGTAATTCTACCCTAGAGGGGTATTTCGGTAATTCTACCCTATAGGGGTATTTCGATAATTTTGTAACCTAAGGGTATTTTCATAATTTTGAAATTCGAGGGTATTTTCGTAATTTGCAAACTGGGATATTTTTATAATTTTATAAATCGAGGGTAAAATGGTAATTTTACAATTCAAGAGAAAACAGTAATTTTACAATTTAGGGGTAAAACGATAATTTTACAAATTAGGGGTATTACAGTAATTCTACCCTATAAGGGTATTTCAGTAATTTTATCAATCCCTCAAAAAGTCTATAGTCGCCTCTGGCAACTCAATTATTCTAAATAGAGATAACGTTACGAATCAGCCTAAGGACCGTTCTCGGCCTAAGTGGGCCTACACGCTCATGTGGCCCTTTAACCCAAAACTAGCCACAGATATGAGATTCACCTAATCTAGTCCAATATTTACTGCACAATCATACAATTTGCCCGATTGGGGCCTATTTCGGCATTCCGGCATTTGTCGTTCTAC
Organism: Gossypium stocksii; assembly: GCA_020496765.1. Lineage (NCBI taxonomy): Eukaryota > Viridiplantae > Streptophyta > Magnoliopsida > Malvales > Malvaceae > Gossypium > Gossypium stocksii. The sequence goes on along the minus strand of CM035624.1, from coordinate 58,762,182 downwards.
AGTTAGAGTAGGGTGGAATAAACACCTGATAGGTATCTGAAGTTAATCTGCGCTCTGAACGTTGCTATGCCCAGAAGCCAATAATAATTGCACCCTTGACTCCCCAGGGGGTGTGTCGATCAACTACGATCACCACCACCGTGATCCAACAGCATACAGATCAACGAATGATCCAAGCCTAACCCACACGAACACGCTACAACTTGAAAGGGATAAGCCAAGAAAGTTATGCTTACTCTCCTCATGGTTTGCTTTATTTAAAGCCAGCTTCTCGCCTATTCTCATGTTAGCTTCCCGATGTGGGATTCTCCATCAATCCTCCAAATCCAACTTATTAGCAAAATAATCAACTTTGCGTACAAAGGGATTCAAACCAAAGTCCTCTTGATAACCATGCCATGCCACCACCACTAGGACACAAGCTCTTTCGTGTCACAAGTCCAACACATTTAACTTTAAAGCCTGTCTACTCGCTTCCAGATTTATTTAAAAGAGAAACCAAAATAAATTGTAAGAGCCAAGACTTGAACCTTGGACCCCTTGCTTCCCCTATGGCGTCACTTCCTTGTCTCCCATGTGGCACAATTTGCCACTAGACCACAACCCCTTTTGTGCCTTATTTTAGCCCCTTTTATTTATAAGTTATCCCACTTGAGCTCTGGGTTCCCTTAAGGCCAAAACCAAGATTTTACCTATACCCAAGCCTGAACCCAGAACTTCATAAAAACCCTCTAACATTCCAAAATCACTAACTCAACAATTCTAACTTGCAAATTGAGCCGATGTCTTACACTCAAGAATTTTAAACGCACCCAAGCCCAAGGCCCAATTCTTCTAGGCCCAAAATTTCGGGCATTACAATGCAAAGGAAAGGAAGTTGCTTAGTCCTAAAAGAGATGAGAGAGAAGCAGAGAGAGCATTCGACTAAGGAGAAAAGTGAAAACCCAAAAGAATAAGCAAGGACGAAAGCTACTGCCAAAAACTCCTTAGCACTATCGGTTTCCAAAGAATAAGATAAGAACCAAGATAAGCCAACACGAAAAGATCCCTAATTGTCAATAGCAATATTCAGCCGCCCAAAATTAAGAGTGAAAGGAACTCCAAAGCAATTGATAGAAACTGAAAATGAGGAGAGGGAGCAGCCAAAGCCATATTCATATGTGCCCACAGTCTAATTTCAGCACAACACTACCTCTCACCTCAACTTCCCATGATTTTCTCCTAAAAATCCCTCCTCAAATCCCTCAAACTGATCACCACCTCCTTCAACTACTCAATTCAAATTACCCTCACCTACTTCAGTGTTTCAGTCAACCAAGGACACTTACAGAACACTTGCAGCAAAATAAAACACTCAACTGCCCCACCAGGATTCGAACTTCAGTCCTCTGGCATAGGTAACACGCCATTTAACCCCTAGACCAGTAGGCTCTTTATGTCATAAAATACCCATATTTATTTAAGAAGCCTACTGACTAGAGACAGGGTTAATTCAAGTAAGAAACAAAATTTTTTTGTACCAATCAAGGCTTGAACCCAAGACTTCTCAAACTCTTCCCAGAACACCTAACCACTCAAGCAATCAATTATTTGTGTCACTTTCTTGCATCACTAAACATTTATGTGCAGCCTCCTACCTACTTCCATGCTGAAAACCTAATACTTCTAGGCCCAAAATTTGGGACGTTACACATGCACCACCAAATAGAGTTGGATGTTGTGATGCAATCCAAAGCAAAACCTTTTGTAGCGGTCTCTTTCCAAAGAGACCACCTCAACTGTGTACTGGCTTAGACGTTCAAATTGTGCCTCATACTTAGCTATAGACATTTTGCCTTGTACTAGGTTAATAAATATATGCTTGCGAGCTTCCATTTATTGCTCGCCCATGAACTTTTTCTTAAATGTTTCTAGAAAGATGTCCTGAGTCAATTGGTTCGCAGTAGTTTCCTACTTCATAGTGTTCAACCAGTCATATGCTTCATCAGTGAGTAAAGACACAGTTAATCCAAACTTTTCTTCCTCAGTACAAGTCATTTGCTCAATGATCTTTTCAAGATCCTCAAGCCAATATTCTGCCTTAGTAAGATCAGCTCCCTTGACACCACTGAATTACTTGCCACCTAGAGCTCACAGACACTCTAATGGCAATCCTCGATTGACTGGAGTAGCATTGTTACCAACAACACGTTGGAAAGCCCCAGTCATGGCTTGTACCAACAGTTCGGCACTCTCATCTAGATTATTTGCCGTCTGAGGTTGTACAAGTGATGCTTGTCACCCTTTGAACGGTCCGCAACTCCCTATTAACACAGTTCACAGTCGATTTACTCTTTTGGGAGGCATTTTACTAACTCTAAACATACATAGGACACAAGTTTAAGCAAGAACAATAAGCATGTACTATTATGCATCCTAAGCCTAACAAACACATTTGTAAATGTAGTTTGCAAAAGCACATCTGTGAACATAGTTCATCAAAACACATCTACGAACATAGTTCACGAAAACAAATCTGCGAGCACAGCTCGCCAAGCATATCTATAAGCAGAACCACTAGGTAGGTAAGTAGCGGAAAGTGATCCGAAGTATAATCTTGCAAAAGAAATAGTTGAACCAAAGCAATGTACTTTTTCCAATCCAACCCCAACATCAAACAATCATACTTATTACTTAAAATAATTTACATTTATGACGAACCTAACAAATTAACCAACAAACCTAGCTAGCTTTGATACTGACAAAATGTAACGCCCCATACCTAGTCCAATCGTCGGACTTGAGCTGCAGAACGCCACATTAACCATCTAAGTAACTCTCCGTTTAAACCCAACCTAACCTCCAACACACCATAAGTTAAAACATAAAACATATTTAGATTTAAGAAAACACAAGCTCGTAAAGTCACTTTGTTGCTTCATGGTACATAACAGTGGAATCATGCGAACCTACATCGCTTGCAAGAACTGAACTACTATTTCATTGAATACATAAATATTTGATGAAAGGGATTAAGAAAATGTGAACTTTATGTTTTGCAAAATAATATACCCTATAGAACACAACAGCTCAACTATCTAACATTCGGGTTCGCACTCTAAGTCTTCACGAACTACCCCTAAATGAACACGTTTTGCAAGGTCTCTCATATTCCGTGTATCAATAATTATTAAGGGTTCATAGGTAGTAGTTCACCAATCGTTGGGGTTCACACTTAACATAGTTTGGCACCCCTATCACTTCACAACAACTTCATCGAACTCTATATAAGTTAGTCAATTTTAACATAGTTTGGCACCCCTATCACTTCACAACAACTTCATCGAACTCTATATAAGTTAGTCAATTTTGATAATTTCATGCTTTTACATATGTCGAACACTCTGTTAAATTTTAAATACTTAAGTATGAACTTGTAGATATAGAAATCATCAAACTGGATTTTGACTATATTAATATACTTTCAGATTTAGGTATATATATATATATATATATATATATTTAGTTTTAATAGTTTGCTCATAAACATAAAGAAAATATTAAGTGTAACAGCCTATTTTCAGCGTGCAACAGCCCGGGTTTAGCTAAATCAGAATAGTAGTTTCAGAATCACAAATCTGAGCTTGTAAAATTATTTTAATATTATTTTTGGTGTTTATGACATGTGATTATATATGTGTGAAGATTTTATGCGCTAATTTTATTGATTGGTTGATTAATTTGACAAAAGGACTAAATCGCGTAAAATGCAAAAGTTGTATTCTATTTGTTTAAGTGCTTAGTTACTATGATTTATTAAATGTGAAGTCCTTATTTTATGAATAAACCATGGATAGTGGAAATTGACATGAATTGCCATTCATTAAATGTTTTATTAATGTTTTAACAAAGGTTAATTAAATAATTTGTGATTTAAGTTTAATTAAATTAAAACAAAACAAAATGGTGGCCATTTATCATCTTATTAATGCTGAAAATCTGAAGAGAAAAGAAAGGTTTCTAGGGCTTGAAGCATTCGACACATTCTAAGCCATGTTTGGGACATTGGCATCGTTATGTGATTTCGTGTAAGACCATATCTAGGCTATTGGCATCAATATTTGATAACATGTAAGACCATATCTAGGTTATGGCATTGTACGAGTTATATGTGATTTTCAAGTATCCTTAACGATTCTGGATGGTTCAACGGGAAAAGTTAAAACGAGAAAGATGGTGTAAGTGAATTAAAGGATTCAGGCATGTATAAGGTTCATTTGAGTATTAAAAAGAAGGTAAGTAATGAATTAAATGTGGCCATATGGATTACATGAGAAAGGTTGATAACTATGTATGTGTTTAGCTAAAATTTGCATATTTGAATTGAAATATACTTGTTTCATCTGGTGATTTTATTTGTATATGGTTTACTAAGCTTTTAAAGCTTCCTTTGTGTGTTATTTTTCCTTGTTTTATAGAGAATTGAAGCTAGCTCAGACTCGGGGATCGTTAAGAATCGTCGTCACACTACCAATCGTTTATTCAGTACTTTTGAAGCTTGTAAATATGGTATATGGCATTTATAGGCTCGTGTCATTTTGTTATGTTTGAATTGTGGATTTAGCCATGTGAGATGGCTAGTAAATGATTGTAACACGCCAAATTCGGCCCGGACGTTATGGCTGAATCTGGCAGCGTCATATGTAAGGGTGAGTCGTAAAATTCGATGTTATTGGAAAACCTCAAAGTGTTTGATAAACGGTTTTTCTATTTTAAAACCAGCCTTGTTTGAGGAGTACTTTAGTTTAAAGCCATTACCAGTGAAAACTTATAAATTAAGGTTTGATTAAGACTTTAAATTGTTATTTAAAAATCTCAATTTTCGTATTCATTATTAATTTCCTATGTTTCATAAATAGTGGAAACTTTCTCTTTGAAAACTTTGTATACTTGCATTCGTTTTGAACAACGTCATTTTCTTTTTAAAACACGAGACTTAAAAATTAAGAGTTACGCAATTTAAACATAATAAAATCCTGAAATTAAAATAAAAACCATGGAAAGGCCTTATTAAAATAAAGACCCATATGAAAGAAACGTAATTAAAGCAAAGTAAATTAGAGTACTAAAATCCATTTGTTCGTAGTGTGGCCCTCTCCGAATCCTCCGTTACGTCGAACTGTCTCTCACTAGGGATTACTTGAAAGATTAAAAAGAGGGATGAGTTTACGAAAACTCAGTACGTACTTCCCCATCAAACAATTAACATGCATCACATCAATCTGGGCCTAAGCCCATTACAGTATCGGTGGCAATTGGGCCTGAGCCCGTTACAACCTCGGTTGCGCCTTAACCCATATTAATATCAGAATCAAAATATGCAATGCATAAAAACCCAACCAACCCTGCACTCCGTCTCCTATCCAACCCTACACTCCTATTGGGATTAAATAGACCCACTCATCCTTACATTCCAGTGTAGCACAGGTCGCGGCACTAACCAATATTGCAGCAGAGCTGCCAATCGCATAATCGGCTCTAAACCATTGGTGGGTCCACAATCATCTCATGTGACCCGCGTGACCCTAACAAATCAATTTCTTCCTCCAATAAAATATCCCATCCCCATGCAGTATAATGGAACATATGAATGCAAATAATATTAAATAACATACCAAATCAATCACATAACACATAGGGGTATTTTAGTCATTTGGCCCTCTAAGGGCATAACGGTCATTTTGCAATTCAGGGTTTGGGTATACTTATCGACCCATCCGTAGGCCCACGGTTGTCTCGCGCGACTCGGGCAACCCTTTTCAATCAAAATGTACAATTGGGCCCAAGGCCCATTTCGTACAAGTGGGCCCACATGCTCATTTGGCCCGTTAAGCCCAAAATCAACCTTAGCCATGTGAACGACATAGCTAGGTTCAATATTTCCACATATCCATAACAAAGACTCATGTGAGGCCCACAAGCCCATTAGGCCCACACGGCCTTCTTCGGCCCAAAATTCACCTAAGCCCATGAGGTTGCCCATGGTGACCTCTACTATCGTATCAGATTTTCCACACGTGTATTCGTACATTTGTGTGGCAAACGTTGCCAAACTTTCGGTATTTTGGCATTTTGATGTCGTGCTTATAGTTTGAGTACTGTGTGAACGCACCTTGATTACGAAACACGTTACGAATCCCTAGCACCACACCTACAATGCACAAGGCTAACAGTTACTCACTTGATCAACACCGTTACCCTCCTTTTCCAAACAAAAGCTGAACCCACACTAATACTTGCCTCAATCGTATTAGCTTTGCTAAATCCTCCATAACTGTTAGCAAATATTACTCCCCTTGACTAGATCTGCCTTACAACCATTCAATTAAGATATTGCAAAAACATGTGGTTAAATCCACACTCAATAGTTTATAGAGCTATCACGATTATTCGACCCCTAACCAAAACAAGGCAAGATCACTTACCTCGATCAAGAACTATGAGTAGGATGTCAAATACTGCCAATCGCTTGTCCTCTTATCACACCTCGAAGAGCGCTAGTTACCAACCAATCATCAGACAAGATAAGAAAGGGAGTTTTGACAGAAAGGAGAAGAATAATATCAGTACTGAAAACCATTAAAAGAAATCACCATTACTTACTCTCACAATCGGCAAAGAGAAGAAAACATAACCCAACAATTGAGTCAACCATTAGATTCCTAAATCAAACTCCTGGCTAAGCAGTCGAAGATTTGAGATTGAGAGAAATAGATATGAACGATGAAGAGATAGAAGATAAAGAGAACGGGGGTGTAGAAGTTAACTAGAGAACTTTAATAAGCAAATTGAGATATCCGGCTACTACAACTCAAATGGTTTAAAGAAGAAAAGAAATGGTAATTGATCATATAAAAAGGTAAAGAATAAAGAAGTAATCGACCAAATTTAGGAGAAGAGTGAATTAGGTAATCGGCTTAGGCAGAGGATGGAGAGACAAGCGGAAAGAAAAGGAGAGAAAGAAAAAACCGAACAAAATAAGAGTTGAGAACAAGCGAGGAAAAAGTTTTGGTATTGAAGTAAATTCAGAGAATGACCAAAAGAAATGGCCAAAATAAAGTCCTGAAAGGTAACACAAGGAGAATTCGGCTTACTAAAGTGAACTAACGAAGAAAAAATGCACAATACCGAAAGGCAAAACGCAAAAACTTGCTAGAAACCGTAATGAACACTCCCTACTACCCTTAGCCAAATTCTTTGTGTATCAGGAGACCCTACACGGCACCAACACTCCTTCTATTCAAAGTCCTTGATTTTCTCCCATTATCACTCCATAATCCACTCCTTAAATCACTCATTTGACCAATTCAAACTACACTCAGCAGAATTCGAATCCAACTTAACTACTAGTCGTCCCAAGATGCAAAATAAATACCCGTCACAATATTATAACAACACTTGAATCCCTGACCACATGCACACTCCTAACGCCACCTTGCCACTAGACCACATGCTTCCTTCCTTGTGTCACATTTTATTCTCAATTATTTAAAAGGCTTACCACCTAGAGTCAGGGTTCCCCTAATGCTAAAAACACAAATTTTTCATATAATAAGGCTTGAACCCAGGACTTCATAGAGACCCCCAAACACTCCAAATCACTAATCCAACAGTACAAACATGCAATTAAAGCCACAATACACAAAATTGAAAGCTCAAGCTTTTTGGAGCGTTACAACATCATCCTAAAAGAAATTTCATCCTCGAAATTTACCTGGTTAAAACAGATTAAGGTATTGTTGTCGCATTGCTGACTCGGGCTCCTACGTGGCCTCCTAAAAACTGTGGTTACGCCAAAGCACTTTAACCAATGGGATAGACTTCTTTCTCAACACCTTTACCTCACGATCCAATAGCTGCACTGGTTCCTTCTCAAATGTTAGATTCGGCCTAACCTCGATTTCCTTGGTCGAGACTACATGCATGAGATCAGAGCGGTAATGCCTTACCATTGAAACATAAGACACATCGTGGATCTGATTCAACTCTGGCGGTAATTCCAATTGATAGGCAATCGATCCCACACGCTTTAGTCCACGGTATGGCCCAATTAATCTAGGGCTTAATTTACCCTTTTGCCCAAACCTTAGTACCTTCTTCCATAGGGAGACCTTAAGAAACACAAAGTCCCTCACTACGTGCTCAATCTCTCAGTGTTTAAGATCGGCGTATGATTTCTGCCTATCAGATGCTTCCTTCAACTGGTCTCAAATCAGTTTCAACTTATCCTTAGTATTAGTAATTAACTCTGGTCCCAAAACTCGTCGCTCGCCCAACTCGGTCCAACATGTAGGAGTCTGACATCTAACTTCATACGGTGCCATCCCAATACTCGACTGATAGCTATTATTAAACGCAAATTCAGCCAATGACAAATAGTCCTCCCAACTACCTCGAAACTCGATTACATAGCCCCTTAACATATCCTCTAGTACTTGAATCACCCTTTCCAACTGAGCATCTGTCTGAGGGTGGAATGTCGTACTGAAGTCCAATCTTGTACCTAGTGCCTCGTGTAACTTCTTCCAAAATCGAGACATGAAACGAGGATCCCTGTCAGATATTATAAAGACTAGTACCCCATGCAGTCTTCCAATTTTGGCCAGATACAACTTAGCTAGCTTCTGTAATGAGTAATCAGTTCGGATCGGATCGATATAAAATGAGCAGATTTAGTTAACCGATCTACAAAAACCCATATCAAATCTTTCTTAGTAGGCATCAGGGGTAGCCCACTAACAAAGTCCATAGTTACCCTCTCCCACTTCCATAGTGGAATCATCACTGGCTGAAGTAATCCTAAATGTAACTGATGTTCCACCTTGACTTGCTAAAACGTCAAACACTTGCTCACGAACTCGATAACCTCGCACTTAAGTCTTGGCCACCAATATATCTTACGGAGGTCTCGATACATGTTGTTCTTGCTAGGATGCATAGCATAAGGGCTACTATGCGCTTTCCGCAGTATTGACTGCCTTAAATCAGTATCCCCTGGTACGCAAACTCTCCTACGAAAACATAGTACCCCTTCACTCATCAACGCAAAGTCTGATGTTTCCCCATTCTCAACTTGTTGGAATCGAAGACTCAGAGTCTCATCCATCAACTGTTTATATTTAATCTGCTCCATCCTTAATGGCTTAACTTGAAGCTCAGCCAGTAGACTACCATCGTCAAACAAACTCACGTAGACGAACATAGCTCTTAGGTTAGACATAGCCTTACGGCTCAGTGCGTCCGCTACCATATTCGCTTTACCAGGGTGGTAGTCAATCGTGGAATCATAATTCTTCAGTAGGTCAACCCATCTATGTTGCCTAAGGTTTAGCTCCTTCTGGGTAAGGAGGTATTTAAGACTTTTGTAATCTGTGTAAATTATACACTTCTCACCATACAGGTAATGTCTCTAAATTTTTAGTGTGAATACCACCGCAGCCAACTCCAAGTCATGGGTTGGGTAATTCACCTCGTGAGTCTTAAGCTGACGCGACGCATATGCAACTACTTTACCCTCATGCATCAAAACACAGCCCAAGCCCACGTGTAATGCATCACTGTAGACTGTAAACTCCTTCCCACGCTCTAGTTGAATCAAAACAGTGGTCTTAGTCAAAATCTTTTTAAGTTTCTCAAAGCTTTCTTGCTGTCTATCAGTCCAAATAAATGGTACCCCTTTATGCAACAACTTAGTTAGGGGTGCAGCAATTAACGAAAACCCTTCAACAAACCATCTATAATACCCTGTCAGACCTAGAAAACTTCGAATCTCAAACACTATTTTAGAGGGTTTCTAGTCCAACATAGCTTCAATTTTCCAAGGATCAACCCTAATCCCCTCAGTTGAAACCACATAACCCAGAAAAGTAACTTCCTTTAACCAAAACTCGCACTTGCTAAATTTGGCATACAATTGCTTTTCCCTCAAAATCTACAGAACAACTAGGAGGTGTGCATCATACTGATCTTCGGTCCTTGAATACAACAAGATATCATCTATAAACACTACAACGAACCAGTCCAGATAGGGTTGGAACAGTCGGTTCATGAGATTTCTAAAAGTGGCTGGTGTAGTCGTTAGCCCAAACGGCATTGCAAGGAACTCGTAGTGACCATAACGAGCCCTAGACATCCACCTCCTTAACCCTCAGTTGATGGTACCTTGAACGGAGGTCAATTTTTGAGAAAATTGAAGCTTCTCGCAACTGATCGAAAATATCGTCTATCCTCAACAGAGGGTACTTGTTCTTAATGGTCAGCTTGTTCAACTGTTGATGGTCGATGCACATTCATATGGACTCATCCTTCTTTTTTACAAATAACACTAGTGTTCCCCATGGAGACACACTCGATCGAATGAATCCTCAGTGCCATTCTATAAGGAGCGGCGGTCACTAAGTCCTGAATTTGAGCTTTAAGTTCCACCAGCTCCTTCGGTGCCATTCTATAAGGAGCGATGGACACCGGAGCTATACCAAGTAGAAGCTCGATTCCAAATTCAACTTCTTGGTTGGGAGGTAGTCCAGGTAACTCATCGAAAAAAAATCAAGAAATTCTTTCACCGTTCTCAAATCTTTGATAGTAAGTCCTTTAGAATCTGTATTACTAATGTAGGCCAAATACGCGTCACAGCCTTTTCGAACTAACTTCTCAGCCTTTAATGTAGAGATTACATTAGACAAATAATACTGACGTTCCCCAATCACCACCACCTCCTCATCCTCTGTAGTTTTTAGTACCATACATTTTACAGAACAATCCAAAGTTGCTCGGTGTTTCACCAGCCAATCCATTCCCAAGATTAAGTCGAATTCGCCAAAAGGCAATTCCATCAAATTCGCTAAGAAGGTAACCCCTTGGACCATTCAAGGCGCATCCCTAAATACCTTGTTCACTTTTACTGACTGGCCTAGAGGACTCAACACAGTGACCTCATTTATAGTAATTTCAAACAAATCACCCAAAGTCTTAGTCCTGGTGCATGCAATATGTAACAGCCCGATTTTGACACTATTCAGAATAGTGGTTTCAGAACCACGAACCCGAGTCAGAAAAATATTTTAAAAAATTATTTTTGGTGTTATTTATGTATGAATTAATATTCGTGAAAGTTTCGTGATTTAATTTAGTCATTTGAATACCCAATTTGATAAAAGGACTTAATTGCGTATTTTATAAAAGTGACATGCTATTTGTTAAAATGCTTTATTGCTATGTTCTTTTAATGTGGAGGCCTTAAAATGAAATTGGGCCATTTAATAGTGCGTTGGACGGTTAAGGACAACCATTATAAAGTTTGATATTTAATTTTAAAGGTTAATTTTGTAAATGGTATGTTAACATGTGTTAAAATAAAACAAAAAAATAAAATGTCCATTATTATCATCTTTTTGGCCGAATGTTGAAAGAAGCTCAACTAGGTTCGGCACTTTGAAGCTTTGAAATTGGTATGTTGTTTGCTCAGTTTTTGACAATTTTTACATTTTTGAGATCGTTGCTTCGAATACTCTAAGACCCATGCTTGAATTTTTTGAATTTGATGATGTATTCATGAATTGCCATTGTTGATAGCTTGGTATATTTTGTGTTTGATGGTAGAAAATAAAGGATATGAGTAGATTAACAAGTTTTTTATTGGAGATTTTTCATGAAATTGAGTAATTAGGGGTAAATTGCAAAAATATTAAATTGGAGGGTTATTTTGTAAAATAAGTGAAATGTGAGGACTTATATAAGCATGAGGAGTATTCAGCTAGAGCTAGTTGTCTTGAAATTTTGAGTATTTGATGTTTTATGAATTTCTAGACTATAATGTAAAAGTGTGAAAAATAAGGGGCAAAATGTAAATTTGCTCATTGATGTGTTTTGGGGTTAAATTGAATGGAATTTTATTTGAATGAGCTTAATTTGAATTTGAATAGATCTATGAGCAAAAAGGATCAGGTTTGGATAAGGGGAAAGCAAAAATTGTCGAATAGTCGAAATATACTGTCCGTCGATATCCGAGGTAAGTTATTAAGCAAATAGTTGTTGTTAATTTATACCTATACAATTTATATATGTATACATGCCAAATTGAAACTTATAAAATGTTAATTATGCTAAGTGTAAATAATCTTGATACGTATGAATTGATATGTATGCGAATTATCGATATTTTGGCACTGAGTGTGCGAGTATAAAATAGCTATGGTTATGAGGATGGCACTGTGTGTGGGAAATAAATTATCGAGCACTAAGTGTGCAAATTTAAATATTGAGCACTAAGTGTGTGAGCTCATAATAACTTGAATTAATGTTTAACACTAAGTGTGTGCATCCGTTGAGTGAACGAAAGTGATCAAACGAGTTAAATATCGAATTTAAAGAAGGTAATAAAATTTTAAGCTCGTGATGCCGCAGGTATGTATCAAACTTATATGGTTGATGTTATTTAGTTATGTATTGAACCTATGTAGTTGATGTTACTTAGTTTAAACCTATGTGGTTGATATTAGAAAATGTGAAATGCTTGAAAGATGAATGAGTTAAATTGATGAGATGGTATGATATATGCAAATTACAAGGTTAATCTATGATATTCGGATGCTATTTTGTATTCGACCTTATGTGAGGAATGAAAAATTAGAGAGTAAAGAAATGCTTTGTGGATGAGTACATGTATGCTTGAGCTGGTTGTTGATTTGTGGTAATTAACTAATGACATGCTTATACATTAGTAAGCTTGAGTTTATGTAGCTTATTACCATGATCTTATTTAAATTAAATTGAGTTATTAATGTCTATCGAATGTCTAAATTGCTTATAACTTACTAAGCTAAATTAGCTTACTTTGTGTGTGTTTACTAGTATTTGTTTTATAGATTTTGAAAGCTTGTTACGGGCACAGGATCATCAGCGAAGTCATCCACACTATTGTTTTTATTTTGGTACTTTTAAAGTTGGATTTGAACTTATTACATGTATAAGCTATGATATCTTTTGAATCCTTTTTGATTGGGTTGTACATAATAAGCCATGCGAAAATGGCTTGTTATTTTGATAAATATGTTTAAGTGTTTGAGTAAGTTTGAATATATGTTATACATGCATGGTTGGATGAATTAATTATGAGCTTTCAAATGTGACTAATGTATAATATGACTTGGTGATGGTTGATTTTGGTATTAGGAGATTCGGTTGTGTTTTATTATAAGAGAACATATATGAAATTGGATGAGTTATTTATATTCGTGAAATAAAGAGTTGAGTTAGTTTAGATGATTTTCATGGTTTGGTTTTATGCATATTCGGTTATGGTATAAAATGGAATTAAGTTTAAAATGGTTCATTATTGAGTAAAGTTTTGTATGTGTGAGTTATGTTTGCGTTGAATGATCAATATTAATAAGGTTGCATATTTGGCTATTAACAAAGAAATTAAGTCATTATATGACATTTGGTACATTATGAATTAGATACTATTACATGTATAGATTTGGTTTTAATAATTTAAGCATTGAACATTGAGGTTGTATTTTATTTGTATATAGATTGGTCGAGTAAAATGCTAATAAACCATTGTTAAGAAATAAGTATTTTTGCATGTTTAAATTCGGCACTTGTTTTGGGATATGACCAAATGATTAGTAACCATTATTAATATATGATTATTTAATTATTAGTTATGTGATATGAATTTGTTCGTAAAAGGTTATTTTGACTTATGATATTACATTTGATTGGTTTTAGAGATTTGAATTGGCTATCATGTGAATGTATGGTGGTTGAGTATTATTCAGTAATTCGTAATGCCCCATAACCTTTTCTAGCGATGGATATAGGTTAGGGGTGTTACATTTTATTAGTATCAGAGTATGGTTTAGTCGATTCTAGGACTAACGTAACGTGTGTGATTCTAGCTATACGTGCCATAATTTATACTGTGATAGTGTGATGACTCCTGACAATGAAAATGTGTTTTTCGTATAGTAAATGGATCCTGATCTCGATCGAGCCGTAGCTAATGATGTCAAGAGTATAGCGACTGCTCTCGTGCAAGGGACAGCGCCGGTAGATTCTCGGCCGTCTGTGAGTAACCAAGAGGATGGGCTAAACAAGCCTTCTATAATATGATGAATGAGTGGTTTACTCAATATATCTGGACAAATCAGGCTGTTCAACAACCCTCGACCCCGACTAATCCACCTCCGATACCTGTGGTACCTCCGACGATTGATCCTATGAGATTAAATAAGCCTCTTGTTGATAAAATCAGAAAATATGGAGCTAAAGAGTTTAGGGCCATAGTCAATGATGATGCTGAGCAGGCTGAATTTTTTCTTGATAATACTATTCGTGTCTTCGATGAACTATCTTGTACACCCGACGAGTGCTTGAAATGTGCTATATCTTTAATACGAGATTCTGCCTACTATTGGTGGAGCACTCTGGTTTTGGTTGTTCCAAAAGAACAGGTCACTTGGGAGTTCTTTCAGACAGAGTTTCGCAAGAAATATATCAGTCAGCGATTCATCGGTCAGAAACGCAAGGAATTTCTTGAGCTTAAACAGGGTCGTATGATTGTATCTGAATATAAGCACGAGTTTGTGAGACTTAGCCGATATGCTCGAGAGTGTGTTTCGACCGAAGCTACTATGTGTAAAAGATTTGAAGAAGGGTTGAATGAAGATATAAAATTTCTAGTTGGCATACTTGAAATAAGAGAGTTTGTAATACTTGTCGAGCGAGCCTGCAAAGCTAAAAAGCTCGGGAAAGAGAAAAGAAAAGCTGAGTTTAAAGCTAGAGATTCCCACAAAAGATCAACAAGTAAAACCTTTCAGTCGGCATCAAAGAAATTCAGAGATGATTGTAGCCGATCTAAGACTACTGTCAGACTTTCTATACGAGATCGACCACCAGTGAGTTCACGGGTCACCTCGATTGCTAGTGTTGGCGATACTCAACCGAATAAACTTGAGTGTCAACAATATGAAAGACGGCATGTTGGTGAATGTTGGGGCGAGTACAACAATAGAGTTTATTACAAGTATGGTTCACGGGATCATTTCATACGGGATTGCCCGGAGCTAGTTGAGAAAGATAATACACAGAGTGTGAGATCGAGTGGCATTGCAGCTAGAGGTAGACCACCCAGGAACACGGGAGGTAGAAGTGGTATTCAGAGAGGTACTTCAGACACAGCAGTTCAATCTGAGGCTCGTGCACCTGCTAGAGCTTATGCCATACGCGCTTGTGAGGAGGCTTCTTCCCCAGATGTTGTTACTTGTACTTTCACTCTTTATGATACTAGTGTTATTGCATTGATCGATCCTGGTTCGACTCATTCATATGTGTGCGAAACATTAGTGTCCAGTAAGACTTTGCCTACTGAGTCTACTGAGTTTGTGATTCAGGTATCTAACCCCCTGGGTCGGTGTGTGTTAGTTGACAAAGTGTGCAAGAATTGCCCTCTGATCATTCGAGATTCATGTTTCCCAGCTAATTTGATGTTATTTCCATTCGACGAGTTTGATATAATTTTAGGTATGGATTGGCTGACTTTGCATGAGGCGGTTGTGAATTGCAAAAGAAAGACTATTGATTTAAGATGTCAAAACAACGAGATTATTCAGATTGAATCTAATGATCTGAATGGTTTACCGACAGTAATATCCTCGATGTTGGCTCAAAAATATGTAAGAAAAGGGTGTGAAGCTTACTTTGCTTATGTGCTTGATAGTAAAATGACTGAAAAGAAAATTGAATCCATACAAGTTGTGTGCGAGTATCCGGACGTGTTTCTTGAAGAATTGCCGAGTTTACCACCTATCGAGAGGTTGAGTTCGTTAATGAGTTGGTTCTGGGGACGACTCTAATTTTGATAGCTCCGTATCAGATGGCACCTACTAAATTAAAAGAATTGAAAGCATAGTTGCAAGAGTTGACTGATAGAAGTTTTGCGTGACCGAGATATCCGAGAGTTATACTGGTGGCTAGGGTTAAAGCAAGAGGTTACTGACTTCGTTGCTCGCTGTTTGACTTGTCAGCAGGTTAAGGCTGAGCATTAGTTACCTTCGTGTTTGCTGCAACCGGTTAAGATACCGTTATGGAAATAGGAGCGAGTAATGATGGACTTCGTTAGTGGGTTACCTCTAACACCCATTAACAAGGATTCTGTCTGGGCCATCATGGATTGATTGACCAAGGCTGCTCACTTCATTTTGGTTAGGACAGACTTTTCTCTTCAGAAATTGGCTAAGCTCTACATATCGAAAATAGTGAGACTACATGGGGTACTTATCTCAATCATTTCGGATAGGGATCCTCACTTCACGTCTTGATTCTGGAAAAGCTACACGAGGCTCTAGGTTCAAGGTTAGACTTCAGTACTGCTTTCCATCCTCAAACAGATGGTCAGTCAGAGAAGGTGATCCAAATACTGGAAGACAAGTTGAGGAGCTGCGTTATTGATTTCCGATGTAGTTGGGAAGAGTACTTGCTGTTAGCAGAGTTTGCGTACAATAACAACTACTAGTCTAGCATCCAGATGGCATCTTACGAGGCCTTGTACGGTTGTAAGTGTCACACTCCTTTATGTTGGATTGAGTTAGGTGAGTGGTGTGCACTGGGTCCTGAACTGGTTTTCAAGACAAAGGATAAGATTAGCCTAATTCGGGATCGTCTGAAAGTGGCTTCTGACAGGCAGAAGTCCTATGTATATTTGAAGAGAAAGGATATCAAGTATTCTGTGGAAGACTTCGTCTTTCTCAAGGTCTCGCCATGGAAAAAGGTTCTGAGGTTCGGGTCGCAAGGGTAAGTTGAGCCCTAGGTTTATCGGGCCGATCAGATTTTGAAACGAGTTGGACCAGTCGCATATCAGTTAGAGCTACCTCCAAAATTGGATCATATTCACGATGTATTCCACGTCTCGATGTTGAGGTTCTACCATTCTGAACCCACACATATTATTCTGGTCAAAGAGATTAAGGTTAGGCCAGATTTGATCTTCGAGGAGGAGTCGGTTCAAATTTTAGATCACGATGTTAAGGTCCTACAAAAGAAATCTATCCCCTTACTGAAAGTGTTATGGCGGAACAATAGCACTAAGGAGGCTACATGGGAGCCTAAGAATGCGATGCGGCAGCAGTATCCTCATATGTTCTAATCAGGTAAATTTTGAGGACGAAATTTTTCTTTTAGGGAGTAGAATTGTAATGCCCTAAAGTTTTATTTATGTTCTGCTTAAATGTGACACAAATATCTGTATGCTTCAATGTTAAATGTTCTAAGTGTGTGTGTGAGGTCCAAAGTTTAAGCCTTAGCTTGGGTAAAATTTTTATATTTTTATGAATAAAGCCCAATCTCTAGTCAGTAGGCTTTTAATTAAATATAGGTAGAATTATATCAAAATGGGTCTACTGGTCCGGTGGTTAAGTGGAGTGTTAGTTGGCTTCTGGTCTTGAGTTCGAACGCCTGTGC
Organism: Gossypium stocksii; assembly: GCA_020496765.1. Classification (NCBI taxonomy): domain Eukaryota; kingdom Viridiplantae; phylum Streptophyta; class Magnoliopsida; order Malvales; family Malvaceae; genus Gossypium; species Gossypium stocksii. The sequence goes on along the minus strand of CM035624.1, from coordinate 58,744,683 downwards.
ATGCAAGGGAATTAAATTTTGCTACCAGTGGCGTGGAGTTTGAGTGGCATTACAATTTTGAGTAGTGGGGAGTTCATAGAGAGAATTAAGGGATGTGGATATGGGAGTTATCAAAATCTGATCATTACTTCTTTTTTCGAAAAAAAAGAGTCGATCTTCTTTCCACTCTTCTGACATTTCCTCTCCCCCCATCTCTGCCAAAATTCTGCTCATTTTCCCCTTTCGGTTTTTGCTCCATTTTCTTCCCCACCTTCCTTGCTGCCGTTTTCCTTCATTTCTCTTCTTGTTTCCCCTTTCGACTTCACTCTATTTATTTTTTTTCCAGTACCAACGATTGTTTTCGCACTTTTAGTAAGATAAGATGTTTTTTTTGTTTGAATAATTAATCGAAGGGTTACTAAGGATTTGCTTTATGATTAGGGGCCAATCAAGGATCAGTGGACTGCTGATCGGTACATAGGCAGTGAAGAATCATCGTCTTTCCGTCAACGATAAGGATGTGTTGGTTGTAAGTCTTTGGGCTTGCCATAATTTTGATTATTTATCATTAGTGTTACTGATTTTAGACTCGGGATTGTCGATTTTAGGTTCTAGAGTACTCGTGGTGTAGTTAGCAGCAAAATTGAACTAGGTGTGTACTCGATTGAATAGAAAATGAGGTTTTAGTGAAAGCCAAAAACCTTACTGTCAACGTCACAAGGGTGTGTGGTTGCCCTTGTGACAGGCCACGTGACGAAACATGGGGGTGTGGGATTCTGGGCCAGGCCATGTGATCCACACGGCTAATGCCAATTTAGGTCGTGTGGGCCCACACAGGCAGGCCACATGGGCGTGTGAGCCCATTTTTTTGAAAAATTTTGTAAGGTTGCATGGGTTACCCAAGTCGACTGTGGACCTACTGTAGGGTCGATAAGCATTGCTTAGACCCCTAAACATGTGATTTGGTTGTATGATATATGTACTGAGCCTGATAATACTGAGTATGTATACTAAATTGATTGTATGTACTGATTGTTGCATATTAGCATGCCATTCATTATATGTTGCATTGCATCAGGGTTGGGTTGAGGTTATGTGGAGGAAGTGTTTCGAAAGGCTTATAAGCTTGATATCTGGTAGCTCAACTGCACTATTCTGTTTATGTGCTGCATTTTGGTACAGCATGGTTGATTTAATCCCCACATGGTGTGTTGGGTTGGATGGAGATGGTTTGTAAAGGCTGCTGGGTAGGACTCTTTTTTTCTACTCTGTATTCTGTATCTGATATGGGCCAAGGCCTAGTGTATTTTTGAGATTGTATCTGAATGGGCTAAGGCTCAAACTGATTCTGTGATGGGCTTAGGCCCCAGACCGTAATTGATTACTCTCTGATGTGTATCTATAGGTATGTTTTCTGTGGGGATTGCACACTGAGTTTGTGAAAACTCACCCTTTTCTGTTAATCTATACAGGTAATCCCCAGACTTGACGGCTCGATGCAACGAAGGACTCGACTGTGGCCACATGACTTCTTTTATACTGACTATTACTTGTTTATAGTTTTAATTTTCATTTAGGGAGAATTTGATGTAATTATGGCCTCTACGGATTTTTACTTAAATTTGGGTTTTATACTTCTTTATGGTTTATACCTGCTAGTAGTAGGAAAACTTGAGTTTTCAAAAGAAATAGATATTTTTACAAAAATACTCTCGACTACGCGAATTGTTTTAAAAGCTTCCACATTAAATAACTTTGTGAAATTGATCGACTAAATAAATGACACAATTTTAAAATTAATAAAAGGTAAATGAAACGTTTTAAATGGGAAAAAGTTTTAGTGATGATACAACTTCAACAGCACTACCTTGTGACATCGCCAGATTCGGTCATAACATCTGGGTCGAGTTTGGGCTATTACACAAGTACTAAAACTTGACCATTCGAAATCGATATGTCATGTCACAACGTCAAATGTTTGTCGTTGCGACGAGACCAAGTTGCCATGCCACGGCACGATGCCAAGTATTAAATGTTGCGACGAGCCCTACTCAGTATGTTGCGTCATGACGAGGAACCCCCTGACATCATGACGTCAACTTGGTGTTTTGGAATCTTCAAAATTTGGTCCCAATTCTATCTTGAGTTAGCTTTAGAGCTTTCATAAGATCGTATAAGACCCATTAACAACTATATATCATATTATATAATAGTATTGGTTGAAATTAAAAAATATAGTTTGATTGTAGTTGCTCTAGCAACGAATGTGGCACCTCGTATGTAACGCCTCAAAAATATAGGGGTTGTAATTTTTGCATGAGTTGACATAAATGCATGTTTGGCATGTTGGCTAGGTAGTTTGGGTGTGTTTGGGGGTTTTTAGAAAGCTGGGGTCGAGATAGGACCTTTGCAAAATTTTTTATTTTTGCCTTAAGTGAATCTGGACGTTGGCATGTAAGGTTTATAATTAAATGTTATTGTTTCATGACACAAGAGTGCCAGTGGTGGAGTGGCTTGTGGCGTCATAAGTAAGGGGGAGAGCTGGAGTTCAAACCCCATTGCAAGCAAAGTGCATTTATTTTACTACATGGGATTGGAAAGAGGTGGAGTTAAATTCAAACACTCCAAGTTGGTTGAAGACTTGGTAAAAGGGTGGACTTGGTCTTGGTTGTTGGAATTCAAATTTGAATGGGTGTTGGAGACAATCAAAGATGGTTGGTGAGCTTGATGGGGAGATTTTTGTGAGATTGGGGAGGAAAGGGAATTGGCCGAATTTGGGATCTTTTTGGGGGTTTGATTAGGCAAATCTCAGCTAAGGGTCATCTTGGTATGCATTTTCGATCTTGGGTGAGTGTTGAAGCCGTTTTTTTCTTCTCTGATTGTCGGGTTATTCTTCTTTTTGGGCATTTTCGTTCTACTTTGTTTTTGACCATTTAGGCATCTCTTTCCAAGAAGTCGTATTTGCAATTTATTTTCTTCCAATCTTAGTCCATCATTAGGCCAAACTTCATCAACCTTCTACTCCTTTTCTTTTATTTTCTTTTGGTCATCTTCTCTGTGTCAAACCCTGCTTCTCTCTTCCATCAAGCTTGAATTCTTCTCTGGCCGAATCTCATTGTTTCTCCTGTTAGACTTCTTAACCGAATGTTTACATCTCCTTCTCTTTGTTCATTTTTGTTTCACCCTTTCTAAGCCAATTGTCGAACTTATCTCTCTTTAGCATCCCATTTTCTTCCTCTTCACACAAATTTCTTAAGGCCGAACCTATCATCTTTACCCTATTTCTCTTTTGACTGATTCAACTCTTTTTCCTACTCTCATTCTACCGATTTTTGCCACTCTCATTGCCATTTGTCATCACCATATACTCTTTCCCCTTCTCTTTTTCTTAATCAATAAAATTCAATAGCGATTAAGTTTTACATCTTTTACAATTTAGTCATTTTTCCTTAATTAACTAACCAAACATTAAAATTTTCGAATTGGACCTTCACATACTAATATAATAGCTTTGTAAATATTTAATAAAAATATCTACAAGCTCAGTTTATTGAAACGATCACGATACCTCATTTTCCAAAACCACTTGACTTTAGAGCAAACCACTTGAACTTAATTATTCGTTTAGTTAGCATAAATTATTAAATCCAACTTTCAATATAAAACTATATTTGACTCGTATAAATTAAATAATACTAATTACGGACTCATTGGTCGGATTTGTGGTCCCAAAACCACTTTTCTGACACCACTAAAAACAGGTTGTTACAAATTTTCTTGATAAGAAAATCCATCATATTTATAAGGGTAAACTGCACCCATTTTTCCTAAACTTCTGTCAAGATTATGTTTTAGCCACTCAACTTTTTTTACTTACGTAATAGCCCTTAATGTTGTCAAATTGTTACATTTTTTCTAATCATCCGTTAAATTGATGACATGACACGTTAATTTAAAGGGCTAATAACCATTTTGGTCCTTCAAATATAAATAAAATATTATATTATTATTTTCTTAATAAATATTCTACATTTTTTAAAAATTATTAAAAATAAATTAAAATTAATTATAAAAATATAAATAATTATTATAAAATTAAAATAAATTTTTATATTTATATTAAAAAAATAAAATAAAACTCTCCCTTCCCTACCTTGTCACTCTCCTCTCCCCTACCATTGGTCTCCCTCCCCTCCCTCCCCCCTCCCCCCCAGTTGTGGATAATGAGGGATGAAAGTGGGAGAGGGAAAGGGTTGGGGGGAAAGAGGGAGAAGGAGGGGGACTAGCAATGGAGGAGAGGGATAGGTAAGGAAGGGAGGGGAGGGTTTTTAGAATAATTATTAAGAAAATAATTAAAAATATCATAATAATATTTTATTTATAGTTTAGAAACCAAATTGATTATTACTCCTTTAAATTAATGTGTCACGTCATCATTTTAATGGAAGGTAATGATGAATGGCAAAAATGTAATCTATTACATAAGTAAAGAAAAGTTGGGCGGCCATAACATAATCTTGACCAAAGTTCTAGGATAACGAGTGTAGTTTACCCTACGTATAAATAACAATTCTTATTCTATTAAAAGATTTTTATTAATTAAATTTATATGATAATAAATAAAATTTTATATTTTATATTGAATGATTTTATATTTAAATTATTATGTTTCTAAAAAGAAAAAAAAGTTTTAAATAGTAAATTTTAATTATTTATATAATAATTAATTTTATATTTCATATATAAAATTTTATAAATAATATAATATAGAGAGAGATCCACTTACACAAGTGTTTAGTTTTAGACCCTTTCATATCACTTTGTACGATTCATACTTTAACGATCCAACTATTAAATTTATCGATATGATTTTACTTGTCATACATGTAAATTTTTAAACCATTCCGAGATCTCTATCATATTGATCCAAAATATTGTATATATTTGTCGAACAATTGAAAGTTCTTTTACATAAAACAAAATAGTTAAGAAATTTTTAATTTACATAAAATTTGACAAGCATGGTCTCTCTAAATGAGATATAAAATACGACATTTAGATCGTTAAAATATTAATCATATAAAGCTATTTTAGTTGTACACTGGTGGTAAATGAATCCCCTTCCTAATATAATTGTATTAACTATATACTACCTACAAATCATTATGGTCAATTTAATGATTATTATGAAAAATAATTTATATATGAATTTTTTTATTAGTATTATAATTGAATTTTCCAAATAATATATATATATATGTTAATTATATTACTTAATTATTATTTTGAATAAGATTCTTTTGTATTAAAAATAATTATTTAAAAAAAGCTTTAATTATGATTTGAAAAAAAATTATTGTAATATTTGAATTGTTAAATAAATTAATATATTTTAATTATATTAAAATTTTTGAATAAGGAATATTATTTTTACATTAATCATAGTAATTAAAAACAAAGCTTTTAAAAAATTAATTAAAACTGTCGATTGAATCTTAACTTAATTGATATGAACATTATTATCAATACAGAAAGACGTGAATTCAAGTGTGCTAAAACACATCATCCTATTTATGAATTTTGGGAGGGACTATGGGTAGTTCTAATTATTGTTTAAAAAAAAAAAAACAGATATAATCATAACCTATAATGAGATTATTAAAAAAAAAACTAATTAAAACTTATACCTGTAAAAATTACTTGCAATTTATGTGAGAATTCTTAATTGATCAGCTTAATTCCTAGCTTAAACAAGGGGTGCTTGAGATATGGGAAAGTGAGTAGACTCGTATTTGTAACATTAACTCATCCCTTTGAGGTAAGCTGAGCTGTTTTGTCTGCGTAGTTTGAGGAACCATGGCTCATTGTGCTTAAGCATAAAGGTTCTTATTCTCAACAAAACAACTTCCATGGGGTTGTCATCCATGTTAGCAAAGCAAACCCCAAACCAACCCTTTCTCGTCGAGGAAAGAACCAGAGAAACATTGAGTTTAACTTCGTTATCAATCCCCAAAAATCTATTTCGGCATTGGATGTCTTCTCTTGTAGCAATCAGAACAGCCCAACATTACTCTTCAATGAACCAATACCAACTTGAGAAAGACTCCATGTGAAATACACGTGCCTTTTAAAAAATTGCTCTTTACTTTCCACAAAATGCATCGGTGCAATTAAATGTTGGGTTTGTAAGGACGCTAGTCTAAAGCTGGACATTTTCTTGGCACAGCTTACCAATGCATCTTGCATGAGTATACCATGTCCACTCTAAAACCAAGGAAGCCCATGTCCCTAGACCGTATGGAATGTGGATGGCATCAGGGAGTGCACTTCCTCAACAATCTCAGATATACTAACGAACTCGGTCTTCATGAAAACAGCGCTTCAAGAAGATAAAGCATCACCGATCCAGTGAATGTTCCATTTTGTTTTTAACAAAAACAATGGCCTCATCTTATTTAACCTCGTTCAAGACGTTCCTTGGAAGAGGTTGAAGAAAAAACAAGAAGTGAAATGGTAAACTGAGAAAATGAGAGAAAAAAAGAAAGAGAAACTCACGCGTGAACAGATATAGGCAAAAATAAAAAGATAGAAGAATAAACAAGGAGAAAAACAAATGGTTAACGATCATGTCAGCTTCCCATTGAAAATTGGCAACTCAATGACCATAACATAACAAATTATTAACACTGACGGTCCTGTAATAACTTCTGAAATTTGATGACCAAAATATAATTTAAACAAACCCCGCATAATGACTAAATTGTCGTGGTATAGATAACGAGTGAAGCTTCTTACTGACGTGACCCTTGCAACACCATAGAATCTGACGTTTGCTTGAGAAAAGCTGTCAAATATATTAAGGATCAGCACTAAAACTACACCGTCCCTGCAACAGTACAGTAATAGATTACACAACATTCTAATAGCGCCGGCCCGGCTGGAATAAAATAACAGTTTATAATTATGTGACGGAACAACATGCTTTTGAGCCCAACAAAACCAACTACCCGTCCCCCTGGTCCCTTTAGAAATAAAATTTTAGTGGGGACTCCAAAAAAGGGGAGGGAATGCTGCACCCTTTTGAATTCTCCCATAGCCATTAACAAACTTTGTTCCACAAGCAGCTATGTCCCAAAAATATGTCTCTGAAGTGGTGCCGAATCAAATGATTTAACCACTTCCATCCATGGTTTGTCTATGATCAAGATGGAATGTTTTGAAAGGTGCCCAATAAATAAAACAGGGTCCCGAAAAACTACTAAATCAAAATTATATTTTCTACTTTTATGGCTCTCCCTCAACCAATGTTTCCATTTCATATTGGTGAGAGAACCTTGAAATTTCAACAAAGCTCCATTTACCAGCTCACTTTCATCATCTTCGTCTACTGGCTTCCCAAAGTCAATTGAACACATTGCCCTGCAGTTTCCAAATTCCATCCATATAAATGCTAAATGAGAAATAAATTACGCACTATAATAGTGGAAAATTTCCAGGGTTTGCATTTCAAGCCACTAACAGCTTTTTACGGCAAAACAGTCAAAGCTAGAAAAAAATAAAATAATCGCCACACAATATGCCATGAGTATTTCTACATGCCTCCCACCACACTTTATCTACCCAGAAAATATGGACAGTATATTCACTAGACCCCCAATATGTCTAAACTTTAATGCATTAAAAAATCACTTACATCTGCACCAAATATTTGGTGGCATATCACATATGAGCTTGTCAGTTTTAATATAAACATTAGCAAAACAATAGCACATTAATTATTTAAGGAAAAAAAAGAAATAGCAACCAACATATGACCAGGCTAAGCATATAACCATAGCTAGGAACTCCAGATAAAACAAAAGAAAATCAAGCACCCAAATCCATCATTTATGTTCTATCTAGATCATTTGCATCACACTAATCAATATTATTAAGCTATGGAAATAATGGCAACAGAAGTATAGGTATGGCATGCTAAAACCAACAGGATAAGAACAACACCTGGCACTATAAACAACAAGCGATGAAGATTTCGTTGGATGGGAAGATGAAGAAGGGCAGAAAGACAACCCAATAACCTCCCCAGGAAATTCTTGGTATCTTTTGGGAAGAGTGAATGTATGCTGCATTGACCATTCTCCCAATTGTCTAGCTTCCACATCAAATATATAGAACTGGTTTGATGATGTTGTGATAATAAGTATGTTGTTATCCTGAGGAGGAAAGCCACCAGCAGTAACAGAGGCACCATCCAACCTTGAGATAAACCAGTGTTGCCTGCTCCAGAAAAACAAGACTAATCAAAACAAATAAAACATGAAATTTCCACTTTCTTAGGCACCCTGCAACCTCCTCCATCTCACATTCACGGTCATATGTAAGTTACAGATAAAACTTGTACTATCAACTAGATATTAAGGCCCAGTTTAGCATTGAGGTTGAAACAGGCTTCTGGCCTAAAACCTCCATTTCACCACACTTGAACACCAAATGAGACAATATTTTGGCTTTTGAGCCAAAATGCCTTGAATTGGGGCCACAACATAAAAGCACCACATGATTAAAATCTGTATTTTGAAAAAGAAAAGCTGTCTTTATCATTCTAATCATATCTTTTGGACATTCTTTTTTTTTTTTTTTTTTTTGGCCAGTATTGGACATTCTAATTTATAGCAGCTAAGCACAAAAAAAATTTACCCATACTTTCCAATCTCAACAATAGTGCTGAGGACAACATTAATTTAAGATTTGTGTTAAATGTAATGCCTTACCTTTGTATCTCCAGGTTGAATATGTATATATCTCCAAAGCAGTTGATAGCAGCTAACCACTGGCCATCAAAACTCGTGAACATTTTTGTAATTGGAGGATCACCAAGTGATCCTTTCTTATCATGCTCCCCACGACAAAGTATAAAGGTGTGCAGTAGTTTCAAGCCCTCCAAATCTACAATCTGTAACAGGAAGAAAAGTAATTAACACTGTTCACACAAAAAATGCCTTTTCTGGGACTCCTGTAATTATTATTCAATTTAAACAATTAAGGGGTTAATGAGACTTAAGGAGGATAGAAGAGCTTATATACTTTGAAATCTCTTTTACTTGTTTGCTCCTCTATGCATCCAGATATGTTGCAAGAAACAAGTATTCTAGAGTTGTTTTTTTTTTACCATCAACAAGTATACTAGAGTTGAATACACATTAACAATAACATATAACGTACAGCATTGCTAAGATGTTAAAAAACAACATAGATGCTGGGATATTCAACACAATGTTTCTAGAGGTGACATCTAACTTGTCTAGCTTGAAATTGGTCAAAGACCTAGGAAGCCAAAAAGTTAGTTCAGAGCATGAAAATACTCACTCTACTTACCTAAAGCAAACAACATCATGGATTATATAATTTAGGGTAAAAATTTGTAAGTACGGAAACCAGAAATTAAGAGAACACACTTACATAGATCCTTCTATCATGCCCTGCTATCAGCAACCGTACCCCATCACAGGTAAAACCCATAGAATGTGCGGGTGGAAGATCCTGAGGAAGTTGCCTTTTACTAATGATCCATGTACTTTGGCCAGCTTGCCTACTTAGTGCAAATAGGCTGGGCCTGATTTGGTCAGAATAACCAAAAAGGTCACCAGAGTTAGACATTGCACTGCAGACAATCTTTCGGGACAAATTACTCTTAACCCGAGCCACTAAATTAGTGGTTGCAAGGCCACCATAGGGGCCAGACCCACATCAGGAACACGAATACAGAGCACATCTAACCAGGATGATGCCTGGACTAGGAGAAAAGAAGTTTGACTGAACGTTGTATTAACAACCAGTTGTACTGGAACTCTCTGAGGGGCGGGGCAGACATCATGTGGGGAGAACCTAGTAAACTCCTTAGCAGAGTACGCAAAGAGCTTCGCATCATCACCAGCAGAGACAAGAATGGGAACTCCGAAACGGGCCCATTTACTATAACTGAAATCAAGGAGCTTCTTCCCCTTAAAATCGAATTTTTTTTACCTTTCTCTCCTTTTCATCTTGCAAATCTCTTGCCTCATCAGATAAAGAACCTGGAAATTAGAAAGAGAAGCGTACAAAATCAAAGAGTGCACAAATTGATGTTAAAAAGGTAAAAATTGCAACTCTAAAATTTAATGAAATAAATAGAAATGAAACCAAAAACATGAACTGACCTTCTGAACTGATGGGCACTGCCATTGTCAAGGCTCTGACATCATGGGTATGAGCTCTTACATAACCAACATATACCCATTTCTTTATTATTTCTGAAGAAGATTTGTCATTATAAGACTGCAGCTTCTCAGTACAAAGCTTATAAAGAATAACCTAGAAAATGTACCAACAGAATAGACATTAGGGACAGAGACTGGCCATATTTAATTGACACAGACAATGTCATAAAAGGATTTGACAGCTGCAAATGAAAACTATACAACTACAATTTTTTTTTTTTTCCCTGACATTTTTACTTTTCTTAGACCAAAAGAGTGAAGAGAACACCCCTCCCTCCCCATCTAGCTATCCATACCAATCTTGTCAAAGGCACAAGGCACAGTCTAGTCACTAGAACCCTTATCTTGCCTCAGGTGAAAAGCGCACAACTAAGTGAAGCACGTATGTGTAATTTCTTTGTGAGCTGTGTGTAATAAATATAGTAAGCTCAAGAAATATGTAACTAGCTCTAAGGAGTGATCTAGTTTATCTACAAAACAATCAATTTTTCAATATGCATTATTTCCTTAAGGAGAGTTTGATACTACTATACTAGGGAACTTGAAGTGAAAAACAAAATAAACAAAAGAGAAATTCAATGAGGCAGGCGTCTTTATGCCTGTTGCCTTAGAAAACAGCACACCTAGGCATGCCAGGCATGCACCTGACCAAATGCACCTTGCTTAAAAGGGTCTGAGGTGTTTCTCTTGTCTAGCACTAGAGCACAAAGCGCAGGCCAGATCCATACCTGCCCATCAGACCCAGCAGAGAAAACCCTGTTTTGACTTGGAGCTGCTGCCAAGGAATTCACATCACCTTTGTGGTTAGAATGTGCCTGGAGAAGAGTTCCATTATCACCACTCCAGAATTGAACAGAGCCAGTGCTGTCTGCACTAACAACAGTTCCACACCTGAATTTAACAATAACCCAATCATCAAAAGGAAGAACATTAATCATTAGAATATAGCAACCACCACTGACATTTTAACATATTAAGCATCTGTGCACATGCATGTCTCAGTGGACGAAGAAATTTCTAACTGTACCTCAAAGAAAGTAATGACCATATGCAAAGCTCAGGCCCACTCCCCAAGCCTCCAAGGGCAACAGTACTTCTGAAAATTTCACGACCCAAATCGACATTCCAGCATCTAATCAACCTGCAAGGTGGTTAGTGCACACTAGACAAGGTTAAATTCGGTAAAAGAAGTGCAAAACTACACATCAATTTTCCTAGAATATATCCTATTTGATTCATGGCTCCAGGCACTTAGAGCATATAGCAGGTGAAATTAACGACAGAAGGATGTATAGAAATATCAAAAGTACGGGAAGCATCACCAGCTTTGTTGTCTAATAAATTATAATATATAACTTACCCATCACTACTCCCTGAATAAATCCTATTTGAGTCATGGCTCCATGTCACACTTAGAGCACGCCCTGCAAATAGATTAGCACCAAGAAGCTCAGAGTAAAGCTAAAAGTAAAACGTTAACCTAGCAAGAATAGTTTCTCAGGGGTAGACATCTCACCACTGACCCGAGGCAATGATTTATGGTATATGAATTTATCCAAATTACAAATAGTATATATCCGCACAGCTCCATCATCACAGGCAATTGCCACACGTCTATCATCTGTAACTAGTTTCTGATGAACTTGTTCCGAATCTGAAGCATCTTCACTTTGATAGTTTTCTGCATCATCACTGTCATTATATTCATATTTATCATTCAAAAATCCATTTCCAGAATGCCAGCAACTAGGCTCCTCAGGAGCTGATAGCTTAATAACGGGTGCCACAGCCATCTGCCAGATTGAAACTCCAATAGACTCTAGCACAATCTGCAAAATGGTTTAATCGCACAAAGCAAACAATCAGTAAAAGATGCCTTCTACCCAAAGCTTTATGTACATTAGAATGAAGTTAAAGGCAAAAAAGAAAAAAAATGAGGGGATTCTATCAACAGAATCTATGCCACCATATATTATCAATCTCAGTGGGTGGCAATACCTCAAAAAATAAGGAAAATAAACAATTAAGAATTACCCCAAAAAGGGAGAAAACAAAGACAAAAAGGTAGCCTGCGCCTAATATGAAAATAAGAGGAACGGGCCTCAGGTTAGCACTATTCCCATGATTCGATAAAATCACAACCAATAAAAATGAGTATCCATTGACGTTGGAGAGGCAGGAATCAATTTGACAACTACTTGTTGGCTTGAATCATTAGGTTAATAAAGCAGGGCGTACAATAAATGGCAAAAGCGACAAAAAGGAAATGAAAATAACCTTCTGTTTCAAGTTGAAAAGATCCCATTCTGAGACCGAGCCATCAATACTTGAGGAGAACAACCTCCCAGAAGACAGGCCTTCTGAACCAACACAACACCACACAAGAGATGATACTCGGCAAGTAGAATCCCCGTGAATAGTCTACACAAAGTAACCAACAAATTAAACTAAAACTAACATATGTATATACATATACACACAAATAACATGAAGCATAAAACTCGGGATACCAGCTGGTGGTGCCAGCCAACAGAACCAGGGGAGACAAGCCAAATCTCGAGCGATCCGTCCTCTCGAGCCGCTGCAAGCTGAGAGTCGTCGGCGCCAGTCGCAAGGGCAACCACCGGAGAGGGCTTCCAGTCAACTGAGCTGGTTCGATAAGGTTTGAGGAGCATTGGGGCTGGGGCGGCTACAGAATGAAAAAGCCACAAACTTTGAAAGCCAATTTGACAGCAATTGAGAGATGCACATTAGACAGAAAGTAGCAGAGAAGGCAAAGCAGTTGCTTTATTCATCATCCTTAGGTTTTTGTCTTGAGGGTTTAAACTGTACAAAGCGTATAGCCAAGCAGACTCGCTCACCCCACAAGTCTCGATTTGGGTTCTCTTCGACCGCCCTTTATTTTAACCGCTTAAGTGCTTCTACTTTTCTTCCATTTGAAATTTAGTTTTTTTGTTTTTTATTTTCAAAATTTTTATTCCTCAATATTTTTATTTAAAATTTTAAATTCAATTATTAACATAAAACTTCCTTAATTTTTGAGTTTTTATTATATTTAAGTTTATATAAAGGATTGTGAAACTTTCTTTAGAATTTTTTAAATTTATCATATATTCGTGTTTCTCCAATCATTTATAAATTCAAAAATAACCGAAAAGATTAATTAGTTAAAATTTAAAGATATTGGACATTTATTCAATTTAATACGCTTGAACACCTTTCTAGAGAGCATTTTGTGTTAAGCCTACTTTTCCACAGCATCTAACTCTTTAACATAAAGGTGATTTATGTGATCAAATTTATTGCATTAAATATCATGGAAATGTTTAATTTTAGAACATTTTTAAAATTCCAATGCACTATATTTTCACTTTTTCTAAAAAAAAAAATTTACAATTGGTATCATAGCATATGTTGTACTTTATCCAATTACATAAATTAATTATTGTATTCTTTTTTCTTGTGTATGGATTCAATTGATAGAGAATAACATTATGAGATATTTTCGATGTTATTTAAATATTTATGAATGGATGAATGCATGTTTAGATTAAATTTTGATTTTAACATGTTTTTTTACATGTTGTTGTAATAACCTGTTTTCAGTGGTGTCGAAAATAGTGGTTTCGAGACCACAATTGTGACCAGTGAGTCAGTAAATATTATTTATTTAATATTTAAAAGGTTTTCATATTAAAATTTGGTTTGGTAATTTTAACGTTTGGATAGTTATTAAGGAAAAAGGACTAAATCGTAAAAGCTACAAAAGTTAATCTCTATTAGTTTATGTGTTAAATGGTTACAAAAAACATGAATTGAGGTATTTAAAAGGAAATTTAACCATGATAGATTATAGTGGACGGTTTATGCATATGTTGCATTGAAATTTTAAGTTAGTTGTAAGGGTAAATTAGTAATTAAATAATTACTTAACATAAACAAAAGATGAAATAAGCTATCATCTTCTTCTTTTCACTTGGCAAAACTAAATTCTCCATTGTTAAAGAACACTATGGTTCGTCCAAGCTCATTGCATTGCATGTAAGTTATTTTCGCACTCGTTTTTCAAGATATTTATGTTTTTAATATCATTGTAGCTTAATCTAGCTAACCCAGGGACTATTTTGTAAAACTAATAAAGGTTTTGAAACTTCATGAATAATTTTTAGATGTTCTTGAAGTTAAATGATAGGTTTATAAGCTCAGTTGTTAAATAGAACTATTTTGTAAAGTGAATTTGGTTAACTTTAAGTTTAAGGACTAAAATGATAAAATAATGAAGTTAGCAAAAAAATTCTTATAAAATGACATAAATTGTGGGCTGTAAGAGAGTTAAGGAGAATTTGACTAACATGTTTTGGGTTTAATTGTGATAAATGTGTAAATTTCGATTTTAAGGACTAAATTGAATACAAGGTAAAATTTCAGGGTAAAAATGTAAAATATTATTAAATGGTCAAATGCATGTATCTAGATATTTTAAGGTATTTAAAATGGTTAATTGGATTAAATTATTATATAGATCAAGAAATGGACCAACTGGTTGATAGTTGTGGAAAGGGGAAAATTGTAGAGTAGTCCTTTGTGTGGTGTTTATTGTTGTCTCGTTTAGGTAAGTTCATATTAGGTTTATTCTATTTAGTAATTGCTTAAGTTCATAGTATCACTACAGCAAAATAGGTTTTTAACGACGTTTTTTTGGCCCTATAGCGGCGTTATAAGTGTCACTAAAACAATTTGTGACGTTTTTATGAACGCTGCAAAAAAGCCGCTATAGCTAACGCCGCTAAATTTTGCGGCGTTTATGTGGAAAAACGCTGCTATAGAACATGACCTTTAGCGTCGTTTTTTCCACAAACACCTCTATACAACATGACTTTTAGTAGTACTTTTTCTACAAACGCCGATAAAGAACATAACCTTAGCGACACTTTTCCCACAAATGCCGCTAAAGAACATGACCTTTAGCAACGCTTTTCCCATAGGCGCTGCTAAAAAACATGACCTTTAAAAAAATTATTTTAATTAAATAATATTTATTTCTATGATAAAATTATATTATGTTTTATTTTTGAAATTTGAACTTTTAACCATATACTTTTAAAGATAAAAAAGATTATTTAAATTAAATTTTCTATAAAAATTTTAACTTTAAAACTAAATATAAAAATTAATGAATTTAAATTTAAAATTTAAAATAATAAATTAATAACACAATTAAAATCCAAAAATTAGAACTCTAGTTATCTTAAATATTAAAATAAAAATAAAAATTTAGAATCAAAACTAAAATAAATAATAAAAATTGGATTAAATATAAAGATATCAATAAAATAAGATATTATAATGAAGTTACTTAAATGAAATAAGGACTTAAATCATAACCATGTAAAATATAAGATTTTTATATCCATTCCTATGTGAAATATCAATATTGATTATTTAAATTGATTAAGCTGCTAATGAATATTCTCTTTTCTAAGTCAAAGTTCCAATTCGTGTTTTTCTTCTTTCAACTCAAATAAAAATAAAACGTTGAAAACAAAACAATTAAATAAAAAATAGAATAATTAGTTGACTCGAGATTATTATTAAGTATATGCAAATATGCAAGTAGACGATTACAAAACTGGGTGTAGTTTTTGATCAACTAATTAGTTGATCCAACTGGAGGTTCTATCTATAATCTGCTTATGTAACAGCTTGTTTTTGGGTCAAATAGTAATAGTGGTTTCGAGACAACAACTCTGATGTCAAAGTAATTATTTTATTATTTAATTAAGGTTTACAGTATGATAGAATATTCGTGTGAAAATTTCATTAAGAAATTTTACCGTTTGAATGCTTAATTCGGTAAAAAGGACTAAATTGCATAAAGCGTAAAAGTTGAATTTTATTAGCTAAAAGGGTCTAATAGCTATAGAACTTCATAAGAAAGGCCCTCAAATGGTAATTATCCCATAAGTGGTTGACAGTGGAATTTTATGACATGGTATTGTTGAAATTAGTGATAATTTAAAACGTTAAATTTGTAAATTAGTAAATTAAGTTAAAATAAAATAAACTAAATTATCATCTTCATTTATTCCTTCATCACTGAAATTTCAAGGAAGAAGAAGCAAACTTAGGGTTTTACATTCGGCCACTTGAATCTTTGATTAAGGTACGGTTTTTATCTTTTTTTAATGATTTTTACGTTTTTTGAGATCTTTACAGCTAGGTTTAGCTAGCCCAGGGACTAATTTGAGAAACTGATAAAGTATGTGAATATTTCCCTTGTTAAATATGCATGAGCTTTGGTGTTTAATGGATGAAAATGAAAGTTTAGTGAAAGTTATACAAGTTTTGTATGGTCAATTTTGGATTAAATTGAGAAATGATGAAATGCTGTGGTTAAAATGTGAAATAAATTGAAAATAAAGGCTAATAGAAACATATATGAAATTCAGCTAAGTATGGGTTGGTATCAAATTACATGAATTTGCAATTTTATGTTATAAGGACTAATTTGTAAAAATGTGAAATATTAGGGGAAAATGTGTAAATTGGTTAAAATATAAATTATGAGCTAAATTGAACTGAGTGGTTATTGAATGTGCTGAATTTGATATTATTTAGATCAAGATAAGTCTAGATTGGGATTAGATCGGGGAAAATGAAAAGTTGACGAATAGTCGCTAATTTTCTATCCGAGCGATACGAGGTAAGTTCATATAATTAAAATTGAATTTTTATTATATGTACTTGATTGAAATGTATGTATTGGTATTGATAAAATAAGATACTATTGTATTAAATGCCTAATTGGTGAGAATTATTAATTACTGAGTCCTGTTTGAACTATAGGAATTCGTAGGATACGAGTGACATGTCACTAGGGTTACCGTTTTGGTCGAGATCCTGCATGTGTTGCAGACTCACCACAGATCGTATGAGCTTACCGATACTTCAGCTCAATAGAGCTTATTGTTTTAGCTCGATAGAGCTTACTATCATCAGCTCAGGAGGAGCTTACTAATCATAGCTTGAAAGAGCGAATATAATAATGAATTGACAGATAATCAATTAATACAATTAGTGTGTATCACCCGTGTATCTATCGATATTCTAAGAGGTTCAACGGGCATAATTTTGCTACTGGTTATACGAAGGAATTATCAATTATATGATTGAAATTCTAAGTTATATGAATGTGGATGAAATACTACATATGCATTATGTAATAACCCGAATTAGGGGCTAATCGGAACAGTGGTTTCGTAACCACGAATCCGAAGTAAAAATTTAATTTTTATGAATTTTTACTTATTTATCGATTGATTGAAATCTTGTGATAGAATATTGATAGAAATTTTGATGAACTTGTGCCTCATTGAAATTTTAGGACTAAATTGAGAAGAATGCAAAATGTGCTTATTAGATGATAATTGGACTTGATTGAATTGTCACATGAAATAGGAAGCTTTTATATGGTAATAAGACCATTAGTGAGTGTTATGGACAATTATGGGCATGCAAGGGAAAATATCTAAGTAATATATGGAAGGGCATTTTTGACAAAAGTAAGAAGAAGACAAATTTTTGACTAAAATGGGGTGCTCATCTTCCCCATTCCATCTATGTGCTACCGAAATTCTCCCTTTCACCATAGTTAGGGTTTCAAAATTTTTCAAGCTTACATGTAAGTGCAATTTGGTCCCATTTTTAATTATTTTTGTATTTTTGAACTCATTGAAGCTTATATTTCATGATTCTACCATTTATTTGAACAAAAATTGAGGTCTAAAAATTTACCCATTCGTGATATGAGTATGTTTAGCTCACTAATGGTAGATAATGGAAGTTTTAAATGTCATATGCATGTTTTATGGGATGAAAGTGAATGAAAGTACATGAAAAGGGACTAATTTGTAGAAATTACAAATTGTTCCTAAATGTGTGAAATAATGAATATTTGAGTGTCATAATTGTGAAAATGGGCTTTATAAGTCCTTGGAATAAAGAAATTGAGATTTTTGTATTATGGGACTAAATTGTAATTATTGTAAAGTTGAGGGGTAAATTTGGAAATTTACCCTAAATGTGAATTGTGACCGTATTGAAATAAATAATTGATATCTGTGTATATGTATGCATTTAGATCAAGAAAAGTCTGAGAGGGCCCGTGATTGGGGAAAAGAGAAAATCATCGATTAAATTCGAGAAGTAAATCTTTTGACATCTAGGTAAGTTATATGCAATTCTAGCGAATTCGATTAATTCTGCTTAATTATTTATTGCTAAGTTGTTATCTTGATAATTGCCTTATGAGATGATTGAATATTGGATACTATCACTGAATATATGGAATGTTGAATTGACTGTAAGTCCCGATTAAGCAAGTAGGAATAGGCATAGATATGAGAGGGCCCCACTGTTCTGACCATTACAATTACCAGGTGCTAAGTAGTCTTACATGTGTTGCAAACACCTATCAGCTTATGTGAGCAGGCCCGTGGTTAACTTCTGTACTGTTACTGATTGTAGCTTCGGCTACCGCACTGATTATAGCTTCAGCTACCCTATTGTTAGTAGCTTTGGCTACCTCATGGCTCTACCATGTCTGTTCGGCACTTATGTGCTAACATCTATATATCTGTTCATATTTTGAAATTGCTCAATAGGATTAGATTAATTGTACTGTAATATAGTGGTTGTACAAGTGAACTAAAAATGGTACTGAATACTGAGAATGATACGGTTAAGCATGTTCATGATCGGCATGTGAAATGCGTACAAAGAGTAAGTTAATTGTGCAATGATATGTGATGGTAATTATTATGTTGAAGTAAATGATTTAGTGATTTTTTGCATTGCCTTGAATTTCATATGACTTACTAAGCTCTTGTAGCTTACCCTTTTCTTTTCCCTTTTCTATAGATTTCAAGCTTGTTAGATTGGGATCGTAAAGTCGGAGATACACAATACACTATCAAGCTTCTTTTAGTATATTTCATATTTCAAGTGTAATTTATGGCATGTATAGAACAATTTATGGTTGTAAATGGCTATTTTTGTATGCCTAAGTTACATTACTCATATGATATTTTGTAGGTAATGATTATAAATAAAGTTCTTTTGAGTAATTTACTATTGAATTGGCTGGTTTTGGTTATATTTGTGCTTGATTGTGTCTTAGGGAGGCCAAGGCTTGGTATACAGCCTGACACGGCCTGCACGGCAGGGCACATGGGCGTGTGCCATGGCTGTGTGGGATTTGGCAGAATGCTCCACGGGTACATGGCACGGGTGTGCCTAGGCCGTGGGTGACACACTGCCTGACCCTGCGGGTGTGTCCTTGGACCGTGCCTCCCCTGCACCTTGATTTATTTTATTTTATGTACCACACGGGCAGGAGACACGGCCGTGTGTCTCAACTGTATGGGGTACACGGGCTCCAAACGGTCGTGTGGAGCGGCCGTGGCATAATGGACAGCTTCGTCCACGGTTGTCGAACACGGGTGTATGAAGACCACACGGTCCTATGACACGGCTGTGCCAATAGTTACACGGGCGTGTGACGGTGTTTTAAAAGTGAAAATTTTTCTGAGTGTTCAATATGATAGGATTCGAATCCTAACCGTCTCTAATGTTCGTAAGGTGTTTGAAAACCCCTGATAAGGGTGATTATGAATTGAATTATATGTGATTTTGCAACCAACCACGGGTTATTTCTGTAAATGTTGTTCTGAGTCCGATAATGCCTCGTACACGATTTCGATGACAGTTTCGGGGGTGTTACATTTTATTGGTATTAGAACTACGGTTTAGTCGATTCTTGGACTAACTTGGCAAGTGTAATAGTCTGTCTATACATGCCATAAATTGAAATTGATAGTCTGTTGGCTCCTGACGATTTTAAATTGTTTTCTGTATAGTTATGGATCCTAATCGTGATGTGGCAGACGATGCCCAAAGTAATGCGCCTGCTCCCGCTCAAGGGACAGCGCGTGTTGATTCTGGACCTGCGGGTCAAAGTCAAGGTGAGGAGGCCCAAGCAGCCTTCCTCTATATGATGAGTGAATGGTACACTGAGTTTATTCGGGCGAATTCGAATGCTCAACCTCCTCCGCCCCCTCCTATACCCTAACATGCTCCTATAGCTCCTCAACAACCAGAGGTAGTGTAGTTGTCTAAA
Source organism: Gossypium stocksii (assembly GCA_020496765.1). Taxonomy (NCBI): domain Eukaryota; kingdom Viridiplantae; phylum Streptophyta; class Magnoliopsida; order Malvales; family Malvaceae; genus Gossypium; species Gossypium stocksii. The sequence continues at coordinate 58,724,271 of CM035624.1, read as the reverse complement.
CCTCATGTGGATAAAATTAGAAAGTATGAGGTGAATAGTTCCGAGCTAACATGAATGATGACCCCGAAAAGGCAGAGTTCTGGCTAGAAAACACTATTAGAGTGTTAGATGAATTGTCGTGTACTCCTGAAGAGAGTCTGAAATGTGCTGTATCTTTGCTACGAGATTCGACTTATCACCGGTTGAAGACGTTGATATCAGTGGTACCTAGAGAGAGGGTTACATAGAATTTCTTCCAAGAGGAATTTCGGAAGAAATACATTAGTCAGCGCTTTATTGATCAGAAAAGGAAGGAATTCCTTAAGTTAAAGTAATGACGGTTGTCTGTAGCCGAGTATGAGCGTGAATTTGTTAAATTGAGCAAATATGCCCAAGAATGTGTGCCTAATGAGGCTACCTTGTGCAAGAGATTTGAAGATGGGCTCAATAAGGATATACGGCTACTGATTGGAATTTTGGAAATTAAGAAATTTGTAGTAATGGTTAAAAGAGCTGTCAAGGCTGAAGAACTGAGTAAGGAAAAGAGGAGAGTTGAAAATGAAAATAGAGAAGCCCAGAAAAGATCAATGAGTAAATCATTTCAGCCTCAGTCAAAGAGGTCAAAAGAAATGAGTCCTCGATCAAATGTTTCTACTGGATACTCCTGACGAGATCGAGATAAGCGATATGTGGGATCCAAGACCTAGGCCACTTCGGTAGCTAGTGCCGGAAGTGTCAAGTCTGATAGACTAGAGTGTCGACATTGTGGAAAGAGACATTCAGGTGAATGTTATGTGATTAACCGAGCTTGTTTTCGTTGTGGGTCTCAAAACCACTTTGTGAAGGACTGTCCAGAGCCGGAAGAGCCAGAAAAGCCGCAAAATGTAAGGCCAAGTAATGTGTCCAGAGGGAGCACTAAGAAATGTGGGAACCGGGAATAGTGGTAAAGGCACAATGAGGGATACCACTGTGAGATCCGAAGCGAGAGCTCCAGCGAGAGGGTATGCTATTCGAGCTCGAGAAAAGGCGTCCTCCCTTGAAGTAATTACTGGTATATTCTCTCTTTATGTTGTTTCTGTTCTTGCTTTGATTGATCCTGGTTCTACGCATTTGTATGTATGTATGAGCAAATTGTCTGATGAGAATCTGTATATTGAGTTTACTGAACATGTAGTGTGAGTGTCAAACCCTTTAGGGAAGTATGTGTTAGTTGATAAAATTTGTAGAAATTGCCCCCTCGTGATTCATGGTCAATGTTTCCCTGTTGATTTGATGCTGTTGCCTTTTGACGAATTTGATGTCATTTTGGGGATGGACTGGTTAACTCTGTATGGTGCTAAAATAGATTGTAGGCAAAAGACTTTGGAACTGAAGTGTGATGATAGTGAGATACTTAGTGTTGAAACCAACAAGTCTGATATGAAGCCAATTGTGATTTCTACTATGTTTGCTTATAAATGTATGAAAAGAGGATGTGAAGCTTATTTTACATATGTTCTAAATACTGAGATGTCTAAGGAGAAAATTGAATCTGTGCTTGTTGTGTGTGAATTTGTGGACGTATTTTCGGAAGAATTGCCTAGTTTACCGCCGGATAAAGAGGTAGAATTTGGTATTGAGTTGCTTCCCAGTACTGCTCCGATATCGATTGCCCCGTATAGGATGGCACCAACTGAACAAAAAGAGTTGAAAGTGCAGTTGCAAGAATTAACCGATAGAGGGTTCGTAAGACCTAGCTATTCACCGTGGGGTGCGCCGGTTTTGTTTGTTAAGAAGAAAAATGGGTTATTAAGGTTTTACATTGACTACTGACAACTCAATAAAGTGACTGTGAAGAATAAGTATCCATTGCCTAGGATTGATGATTTATTCGATCAATTAAAAGATGCTACAGTATTCTCTAAGATTGATCTGAGGTTTGGGTACTACCAGTTAAAGGTTAAAGAGGGTGATGTACCAAAAACTGCCTTCAGAACTCGTTACGGTCATTATGAGTTTTTAGTGATGCCCTTTGGTCTGACCAATGCTCCAGCTATCTTTATGGATCTAATGAACTGAATTTTTCGACCCTATTTGGACAAATGTGTAGTGGTTTTCATAGATGACATTTTAATCTACTCTCCGAGTGAGTTTGAACATGCTGAACATTTGTGAACCGTGCTACGGATTTTATAGGAAAAGAAATTATTTGCTAAGTTCAGCAAGAGCGAATTTTGGCTCCGAGAAGTTAGATTTTTCGGGCATATTGTATCTGGTGAGGGGATACGAGTGGATCCGGGAAAGATTTTAGCTATTTTAGAATGGAAGCCTCTGAAGACTGATATGAGATTAGAAGTTTTCTGGGTTTACCTGGCTATTACCGTCGCTTTGTCGAAGGATCTTCCATGATAGCTTCGCCGATAACTAAATTACTGCAAAAAGATAGTAAGTTTGAATAGACTGAAGAATGTCAACAGAGTTTTGATAAATTGAAGAAATGTTTGACTGAAGCACCGGTTTTGGTTCTACCCGAGTCAGGAAAAGAATTTGTAGTGTATAGTGATGCCTCTTTAAATGGACTCGGATGTGTTTTGATGCAAGAGGGGAAAGTGATAGCCTATGCTTCTCAATAGCTGAAACCGCATGAGCAGAATTATCCGACGCATGATTTGGAATTAGCTGCTATCGTTTTTACACTAAAAATATGGTGACATTATTTGTATGGTGAGAAATGTTGTGTGTACACGGTTCATAAAAGTCTAAAGTATGTTATGACACAGAAAGATCTGAATTTGCATCAGAGAAGGTGGTTAGAGCTGTTAAAAGATTTTGAGTTAGTGATAGACTACCATCCAGGAAAAGCTAATATAGTAGTAGATGCTTTAAGTAGAAAGTCCCTCTTTGCTTTATGAGCTATGAATGTGAGATTAGTTATGTCTGATAATGGTGCCTTGATTGCGGAATTACGAGTTAGACCAGTGTTTTTACAAGAAATTTATAAAGCTCAGAAAGTAGATAATGAATTGCAAAGTAAAAGAGAACAGTGTTTGATGAATGAAGATTCTGGATTTAGAGTTGATTCGAATGGTTGTCTAATGTACCGTGATCGATTATGTGTACCGAGAAATTCTGAACTGATTGACAGAATTCTGCATGAAGCTCGCAGTAGTGATATGGCAATACACCTCGGTAGTGTAAAAATGTATAATGATTTGAAGAGATTGTATTGGTGGCCAGGTATGAAGCGAGATGTCTCAGAGTTTGTGTCAAAATGCTTAATCTGTCAGCAAGTGAAGCGGAACATCAAGTGCCATCTGGATTATTGCAGCCGATTTTGATTCCCGAGTGGAAGTGGGATCGAATTACTATGGACTTTGTATTCGGTCTGCCTCTTACACCGAGAAAGAAAGATTCAGTCTGGGAGATTGTAGATAGACTAACTAAATCGGCTCATTTTGCTCTGGTACGTATAGATTTATCGCTTAATAAGTTGACCGAGCTGTATATTGCTGAGATAGTACATTACATGGTGTACCACTGTCCATAATCTTCGATAGAGATCCTCGGTTTACTTCGAGGTTTTGGAAGAAGCTACAGGATACCTTAGGTACTAAATTAAATTTTAGTACGGCGTTTCACCCTCAGACGGATGGGCAATCTGAAAGAGTAATTCAAGTGCTGAAAGATATGCTTAGGTGCTGTGTATTGGAGTTTGAGGGTAGTTGGGATAAATACCTACCTCTGATTGAATTTTCCTATAATAACAGTTATCAGTCCAGTATAAAAATGGCACCGTATGAGGCGTTATATGGGCAAAAGTGTCGAACTCCACTGTATTGGACCGAATTGAGCGAGCACCGTTTACATGGGGTCGATTTGATAAAAGAGACAGAAGAAAAAGTTAAGATAATTCGAGATAATTTAAAAGCTGCATCGGACTGACAGAAATCGTATGCGGATTTGAAAAGAAAAGAAATTGAATTCTGAGTGGACGATAAGGTATTTCTGAAAGTGTCACCGTGGAAGAAAATTTTCAGATTTGGCCGTAAGGGTAAATTAAGTTCGCGTTTTATTAGTCCGTATGAGGTAATTGAGAGAACTGGCCCGGTAGCCTACCATTTAGCTTTGCCATCTGAGTTGGACAGAATTCATAAGGTATTTCATGTTTCTATGTTGCGACATTACCGATCAGATCCAACACATGTGATTTCACCAACTGAGGTAGAAATTAGATCATATATGACTTATGAAAAGGAACCGATTAAGATTCTGTCAAGGGAAGTAAAACGGTTGAGAAACAAGGAAATACCATTAGTGAAAGTATTGTGGAAAATTCATGGTGTAGAAGAAGCAACGTGGGAAACTGAGGAAGCTATGAGGAAGCAATACCCTCAACTGTTCATTGGTAAGATTTTCGGGGACAAAAATCTTTAAGGGGGAGAATTGTAATAAGCGAAATTAAGGGCTAATCAGAACAGTGGTTTCGTAACCACGAATCCGAAGTAAAAATTTAATTTTTATGAATTTTTACTTATTTATCGATTGATTGAAATGTTGTGATAGAATATTGATAAAATTTTTGATGAACTTGTGCCTAATTGAAATTTTAGGACTAAATTGAGAAGAATGCAAAATGTGCTTATTAGATGATAATTGGACTTGATTGAATTGCCACATGAAATAGGAAGCTTTTATGTGGTAATAAGACCATTAGTGAGTGTTATGGACAAATTATGGGCATGCAAGGGAAAATATCTAAGTAATAGATGGAAGGGCATTATTGGCAAAAGTAAGAAGAAGACAAATTTTTGACTAAAATGGGGTGCTCATCTTCCCTATTCCATCTATGTGTTGCCGAAATTCTCCCTTTCACCATTGCTAGGGTTTCAAAATTTTTCAAGCTTCCATGTAAGTGCAATTTGGTCCCATTTTTAATTATTTTTGTATTTTTGAACTCATTGAAGCTTATATTTCATGATTCTACCATTTATTTGAACAAAAATTGAGGTCTAAAAATTTACCCATTTGTGATATGAGTATGTTTAGCTCACTAATGGTAGATAATGGAAGTTTTAAATGTCATATGCATGTTTTATAGGATGAAAGTGAATGAAAGTACATGAAAAGAGACTAATTTGTAGAAATTACAAATTATTCCTAAATGTGTGAAATAATGAATATTTGAGTGTCATAATTGTGAAAATGGGCTTTATAAGTCCTTGGAATAAAGAAATTGAGATTTTTGTGTTATAGGACTAAATTGTAATTATTGTAAAGTTGAGGGTTAAATTTGGAAATTTACCCCAAATGTGAATTGTGACCGTATTGAAATAAATAATTGATATTTGTGTATGTGTATGCATTTAGATCAAGTAAAGTCTGAGAGGGCCCGTGATCGGGGAAAGGAGAAAATCCTCGACTAAATTCGAGAAGTAAATCTTTTGACATCTAGGTAAGTTATATGTAATTCTAGCGAATTCGATAAATTCTGCTTAATTATTTATTGCTATGTTGTTATCTTGATAATTGCCTTGTGAGATGATTGAATATTGGATACTGTCACTGAATATATGGAATGTTGAATTGACTGTAAGTCTCGATTGAGCAAGTAGGAATAGGCATAGATATGAGAAGGCCCCACTGTTCTGACCATTACAGTTACTAGGTGCTAGGTAGTCTTGCATATGTTGCAGAAACCTATCAGCTTGTGTGAGCAGGCCCGTGGTTAACTTCTGTACTGGTACTGATTGTAGCTTCGACTACCGCACTGATTATAGCTTCGGCTACTGTACTATTAGTAGTTTTGGCTACCTCATGGCTCTGCCATGTCTGTTCGGCACTTATGTGCTAACCTCTGTATATCTGTTTATATTCCGAAATTGCTCAATGGGATTAAATTAATTGTACTATAATATAGTGGTTTTACAGGTGAACTGAAAATGGTACTGTATACTGAGAATGATACGGTTAAGCATGTTCATGATCGGCATGTGAAACGTGTACAAAGAGTAAGTTAATTATGCAATGATATGTGATGGTAATTATTATGTTAAAGTAAATGATTTAGTGATTTATTGCATTGCCTTGAATTTCATATGACTTACTAAGCTCTTGTAGCTTACCCTTTTCTTTTCCCTTTTCCATAAATTTCAAGCTTGTTAGATTGGGATCGGAAACTCGAAGATACACAATACACTATCAAGCTTCTTTTGGTATATTTCATATTTCAAGTGTAATTTATGGCATGTATAGAACAATTTGTGGTTGTAAATGGCTATTTTTGTATGCCTAAGTTACATTACTCATATGATATTTTGTAGGTAATGATTATAAATAAAGTTCTTTTGAGTAATTTACTATTGAATTGGCTGGTTTTGGTTATACTTGTGCTTGATTATGTCTTAGGGAGGCCAAGGCTTGGTATACAGCCTGACACGGCCTGCACGGCAGGGCACACAGGCGTGTGCCATGGCTGTGTGGGATTTGGCAGAATGCTCCACGGGTACATGGCACGGGCGTGCCTAGGCCGTGGGCGACACACGGCCTGACCCTGCGGGCGTGTCCCTAGACCGTCCTCCCCTACACCTTGATTTAATTTATTTTATATACCATACGGGCAGGAGACATGGCCGTGTGTCTCAACTGTGTGGGTACACGAGCTCCAAACGGTCGTGTAGAGCGGCTGTGACATAATGGATAGCTTCGTCCATAGTTGTCGAACACGGGCGTGTGAAGTCCACACGGTCCTATGACACAACTGTGCCAATAGTCACAAGGGCATGTGACGGTGTTTTAAAAGTGAAAATTTTTTTGAGTGTCCGGTATGATAGGATTTGAATCCTAACCGTCTCTAATGTTCGTAAGGTGTTTGAAAACCCCTGATAAGGGTGATTATAAATTGAATTGTATGTGATTCTATAACCAACCACGTGTTATTTATGTAAATGTTGTTTTGAGTTCGGTAATGCCTCGTACACGATTCCGGTGACGATTTCGGGTTAGGGGTGTTACACATTACAAGTTATATGAAATTGTTATTATATGATGTATTAAAGTATGAAAATTGAATGGTGGTTATATACATCCGTGTCAATGGATGTTTATATACACTTATGTGACTAACATGTCGATGAATACTTGTGTATAGGCATTTGGCAAGTTAATTGGATATACTATGTTTACTTGTATTGATTGTATTTAAATGGTAAGTCTAATTCTATATTATACGGGTTTACTAAGCTATATAGCTTACTCCGTTTTTGTTTCCTATGTTTTATAGAGTTTCGGAAGCTCGCTCGATTCGGACAACGTCGGAGACTCACATCACACTATCCAGTTGGTTAATTGGTACTTTTGAACTTAAAGAAATGTGTAAATATGGCATGTATAGGCTAGTTTTAAATATGATAATTTTGGTCACTTTAGCTTGTTAAGCTTATAATGTTTTGGTATGTGTTTAAGCCATGTGATTTGGCTTAATTTGGCTTAATGGTTGAATGTGTATAAGTTGGTATGTTTTGGCAAGTTTGATAATGGAAGAATTTATGCAAATGGTTATATTGATATGTGTTGATTATATGGATTGATAATGCTTGGTTGTGATTGGTATTTGGATGATTATAATGTTGAATTATAGAACATACTATATATGTACTTATTGGTTAATGAAGCTTGTTAATTTAGTATGTGAATGAATGTGAAAATGGTATTGAAATGAGTAATGATATGGTTGGAAGAGAAATGGTTTAATTTGTGCTTTGAATGGTGAAATTTGGCTGCCTATTTATGTCTTAAAATGACACCAAATGATCTTGTGTAGGTGTGCATTGTTGGGTGAGAAAGAAGGCTTGTAATCTAGCATCCACACAGGCAAAGACATAGGTGTGTGTCTCAGTCATGTGTGACACACAGACAGGTTACACAGCCGTGTGTCCCCTGAAGCTAAATTAAAGTCAAGTCAGTGAGTTACATGGCCTAGACACACGGGTGTGTCTGGTGGCCGTGTGAGGCACATAGCCTGGCACATGAGCATGTGTGGCCATTTCGAATAGGCACATGGGCTAGACACACGGGCGTGTGGCCAACCGTGTGACCTAAGTCAGAGAGTTACATGGTGTAGGACACGGTCTGGGACATGGCCATGTGATCCCATTTCAAATGTCCACATGGCCTGAGACACGGGCGTGTCTGGTGGCCGTGTGAGACACATGGTCTGTTCACACGGATGTGTGTCTCCTGTTTTGAAGATTTTTCTATGTTTTCCTTTAACATTCATAAGTTACCGGTTTAGTTTCGAATGTATGTTTAAAGCCTCATACGCTTGTTTAAAGTATGTTATAAGTGTAAATGAATTATATTTGTTGTAATTTGATGAATGTTCGATAAATGAATGTTCTGAATTGTGTTAAGTCTAGTAATGCCTCGTAACCTATTCCGGCGATGTATACGAGTTAGGGGTGTTACAGCTTAACTAACATACAAACATAAGGCACTCTCATACTTTTTTGCACATAAAATATCTAAAACTCACACCTGAATCCAGTTACCATAAGAGATAAGCAACAGTGAAGTATGATAATCACCTCAACAGATAGAATTTGATGGTTAGATTTGGCCATTCCTTTTGAAAAAGCACCAACTGGTTCGAGGTTAAGTAAATGAGGGACCTCATAAAAGCTACATTTTTCAAAAGCCTCTTCTACAAATAATATTGGTTCTAAATTCTTCTTGTCATAATCAACCACTGCAAGGTTGGCCACCATGTCTGCATTGTTCCGTGTATCTGCAACCTAAAATAGTAGTCATTTATATATTCAATTTTAAGAATGTCATTCTGTTTATGATATTAGACACAAAAATAGAGGCCATAAGTGGCCAACCAAAAAAAAAGGAAACCATGGAATTACCACCAATGCAATGCACTAACTAACACATTGAGTAAGCTCATTTACATATAAAGATTCATAACCAAATATGAAGTAGAGAGTGCTCCATCAACAGCAACATAGAAAATACGATAGATGCACCACTGATTATCAACAACAAATGCAGAAAAAACAACATATAATTATAACCTTAAAGGTCAGGGGTTAGATAATGTTTGACAAGCTGCTCCTAGGCAAACTCTCTAAATGCTGTTTAAGAGCTTTGTTCTCCATGTTAAGAATAATATTCTGCTAGTTGAGGAAAGCTCAAATGAAACTTCAGATCCTTTTGCCTATTGAGAAAGACATTTAACACTTCATTGTAAGACATACTGTTTCATTATTTCAAGTCAATTTGAAAATAAGTGAATAGTCAAAAACTGAAGTTTCAACTAATTCTTGCTTGCAAAGCCTGAACATTTCGTAAAAAATTCCATAAAAAAATGCTAAATGAGATAAGTAAATAGATAAAAATTCCATACAAACTTTTCTTCTTTAATAATCGAGTAAGTGGTGATGCTAAAATTGAAAATCCTTTCATAAATCTTTTGTAATACCTTGCTAATCCCAAAAAACTACAGACTTCATGTATATTTTTGGCCGAATTCCACTAAACTACTACTTTTACTTTGGTGGGATCTACTTTAATACCATAAGTAGAGATAACATGTCCAAGAAAAAGTATTTCTTTCAACCAAAACTCACATTTACTAAACTTAGCATACAACCTTTTGTCACGTAAAGTTCTCAGCACAATTCTCAAATGTTCCTCATGGTCATCCTCATTCTTAGAATAAACTAATATATCATCAATAAAGACCACTACAAACTGATCTAGATATGAGTAGAATAATCTATTCATTAAATCCATAAATATGAAAAGCTCATTAGTTAAACCAAAGGGCATTACTAAAAATTTATAGTAGCCATCCTTGATCGAAAAGTTTTCATAGGCACATCATCACCCTTAATCTTTGCCTAATAGTATCCAAACCTCAAAACAATTACGGAGTAAACATTAACCCACAAAACTGATCAAACAAATCTTTTATTGTAGGTAAAGGATACTTATTCTTTATCGTTACCTTGTTCAATTGACAAAAATATATACACAGGCACATTGTTCCATCTTTCTTTTTAACAAACAAAATTGATGCACCCAACGGTAATACACTTGGTTTTATAAAACCCTTATCTAACAAATCTTTCAACTGCTCCTTCAGTTCTTTAAGTTATAACAAGGCCATTTTGTAAGGAGTATAGGAAATAGGTACTTTCCAGGTTCTAACTCAATCGAAAACTCTACTTTTCTCTCAGGTGGCACTCCAAGAAGCTCTCGTGGAAAACATCTGGAAATTCTCTTACTAGAAGGACTTGATTAATTTCCTTTATTGACTTAGATGAATACGTGATATAAGCCAAATAAGCATCTACGCCCAGAAAATCCATCTTTCTGGCGAACACATCAAAGATTATTCTATTCGCCAAACTAGTTTGTATATCAAGTGTACACCTTTTGTACGATAGTCAACCATAGCATTATGTTTTGTCAACCAATCCAAACCCAAAATTTCATCAAATTCATGAAAGCTCAGTAATAACAAATCAGCTAAAAATGTATACTCACCAAATACCAATGGATAATTCTTTATCAGCTTATTCACCATAGTACTCTGACCTAACATATTACTTCTAAACACATTGGTTCAAAATATACTAATTCAATACTTAGACCCTCTACAACCTTGGTACAAATATATGAATATGTAGACCTAGGATCTATTAAAGCATAAATATTGTTTCCAAGAAAAGAAAATTTACTCGTTATCACCTCAGGCAGATCAACATCCTCTATTGGTTTGATCATATAAGCTTGAGCTAACACTTCAAAAATTAGCTTACTAACATTTTTCCTCGATGCTCCTTTTACTGAACTAGACTTTACTGCCATTCCTAATCTAGTCTCTTCTTGAAACTTTTGACATCCTTGGACAGATTGTTATGTACTTACTTCAGTTTTAGATGGACAGTCCTTAACTAAGTGATCTTTGGATCCACATCTATAACATACTCCTAAATGCTTCTTGCATTCTCCACATTGATTTTTACCACAATAATCACAAACACTACTTACCATTCGAGAACCACCAAAGCTTGTCACCGAAGTAGCTGGTCTACTAAATCCTTCATGATTGAAACTTGTAAACTATGAATCCCTTCTTGAAGCTAAGTAGATCTGAACTCTAGGCCTTTTAAAACTTGTTGGAGGTGGAGGGCTTGACCTTCCCTTCTTCATCCTTTCCTTGTCAAAATTCTTGCTTCTATCTCTGTAACACCCCAAACCTGGCCCAGACGTTATGGCGGAATCTGGCGTGTCACATCAAAGTGTTGTTAAAAAAATGGATTTGTCGATAAAAGTTCATTTAATGTTTAAATCTTTTTGTGTTTGTGTTTAGCAAATCATCTCATTAAAAGCTTTCTAAAATTTAGACTTATTGGTAAAAATGCGTTTTTAATTTAAAACCCATCTAGTTTTTATTGCTTTGGAAAATTTGGCAAATTACGCTATTATAATTTGAAAACAACTTATCAAAATGATTGCCATATTTGTTATCGTTGATTTCTTAAACTGAACAAAACCACAAAAGCTTTTCAAATTGAAAACCTTGAAGTTTAAATTGTGTGTTTTTCTTGTAAAATAGTTATTACTTGAAAACTCTTTCTTCCTACTCTAGCAGTTTAAAATAAGAAATCAAAGCCCAATTTAAAAAAAAATAAAAACCAAATGGCCTTATTACATAACCAAAAGCCCAAGATGAAATTTAAATAAACCAGTTTAAAGCAGAACATTAGCAGTCGTATGGCCACCTCCGAGTCCCTCGCGGCTCCAAATCGCCTAAGGCTGGGGATTACCTGTACAGTTAAAAGAAAGGGTGAGTTTACAAAAACTCAGTGTGTAATCCATTATCAGTCAAACAGTAAATAGTGCATGTAGAAACAGTCTAGGCCTAAGCCCTATTCAGTAACAGAATAGTCTGGGCTTTAGCCCTATACAGTAACAGTGCGGGCCTAAGCCCAATACAGTATCAGTACAGTGCGGATATGCAACCCACCCCAATCTAACCAACACACCACCCGTACCAATTAGCACACCATCGCAGCGAAGCTGCTAGTAGTAGTAACGCAGCAAAGTTGCTAATAACAGTATACGTGGCAAAGCCACTAGTATCAGAATATATGGCAAAGCCACCAGAACAGTAAAAACGTGGCAGAGCCACTAGTACTTCCTCCGTAATAGTATCCCGATCCCATGCAATATGATGTGTCATAATATTACGTGCATGCAGTATGTCACCCTCAGTATCAGTGATATAAATATCACATACATATCAGTTATCCTACCACTAAGGGTATAACGGTCATTTCATTAGTGAGGGGTAAAATGGGGTATTTCGGTCATTTTCTAATCTTTGGGGTTTTGGTACAGATAACAACCTCTCCGAAGGTCTATCGTCACCTCGAGCAACTTAAATAACCTATATGGCCAAACAGTATAAGTGGCCCCAAGGCCAATTACTCAGCCTAAATGGGCCCACATGCTCGTGTAGGCCATTTAGCCCAATTTCAGTCACGGCTATGTGATTTACAAAGCCCAGTCCAATATTTGTCACTTATCGTAGATTTTATCCGTGTGGAGCTTACAAGCCCATTGGGCCCACACGGCCCATTTCGGCCTAATTGCATAAGAAAGCTCGTGGCGGTCTCAATAGTTTGTCGCCCATGACTTTGTGGGCTCGATTTTCCACACGAGTGATTGCACGCTTGTGAAGCCTCAAATGCTGAAGTTTCAGCATTTTGGCTTTTCGGCTTTCGCCAATTCATAGTAAAGAGGGGTGTGAGTACACACCTTTTTCGGCTTTACGACGGTAATAAATTAAGGAGTACACATACAAACCTTTTAGTGAAATCAAGCGAACCGCTTACGCCTAATGCTTTGTTGAAACCTGTACCGTCTACTATGTTAATCCTAACGGTGACTACAACCTTTTCTGCCGGAAAGCTTAACTAAACAATGAACGGAGAAGTTTGACTGCTTCAAGTCGCTTGCACTCCTTTACCCTACCGAAATCCCTAAACCCTTGCAAACCAAATCAGTATACCAATATAAAGGAAAGAGCAGTCGGCCAAGGACCAAATCACAAGGTAACACAAAAATGATCAATGAAGGGCAAAGGATATTTGGCTAAGAAAGAATAGGAGAATCGAGAGAGAAGAAGAACAAAAAAGCAAGATGAGGGATTCAGCTAAGAGAGGAACCAATTAGAGGAGAAATGGTAAGGGAGAAAAGGTATTAGGTTCAAAAAAGATAAAGGAAAAAGAACAGTCGACAGAAGTAGAGAGGGGTATTCGGCAACACCAGGAGAATTTTATGAATGGTCAGTTTCCAAAATGAACTCACCACAAAGAGAAAAGAACAAAAACCAAAAACGCAAAAAAAAGGAAAAACTCGAAATGACAGAAGGAGTATTCGGCACCTACTCACTACTAGCCTAAACCGAAATCCTATTTCTCACTGACCAAAATTCGGTACACTCCTCTACACTCCAACTCCTTGATTTTCCTAATATCTCTCCTTGATACTCTCCACATTTTGCTCTATAATCCACTCCTTTAACCACTCCACAATCTTTTCCAAGACCAGTTCAAACTCTCACTCAACAGAGTTCGAATCCACTTCAAACACTTACCGTCCCATGTAGCAAAATAATTATTCCTTGCCTGCCATAGGCTTCAAACCCAAGCTCTCTCAGTTGCCAAGTCATGCCACTTACCACCAAGCCACATGGCTTTTGTGACAAAAATCATGCGCAAATAAAAATAAAGCCTACATACTAGCGTTCAGATTCATTTAAGAGCAAAAATTAAAAATTTTGCCAAAGCCAAGACTTCAACCCAGGCTTCTTAAACCCTACCAAACACATCCAAATTACTTAGCCAACACACCAAACATGCAATTTGTGTCAGATCATGCAAAATGAAAGACCCTATATTTTGGGGCATTACAATCTCTGATGATCATTTCCATCTTGTAGGTCTTAGCTATCATTTCTGCAAGAGTTTTACATTCAGAAGCTGCCACTAATGCACGAATTTCATCCCTTAGTCCCCATTCAAATTTATAACACATTTCCTTCTCTGTCTGATGTTCTTTGCATAACGACTAAGTTTGAGGGATTCTCACTCATATCCATAACAAACATCCTACCTTGTCTTAGACACAGAAATTCCTTCCTCATTTGTTCAACATATATTTGGTTTATGTATCTTTTCCTGAACTTTTCCATAAAGAAGTCTCAACCAATAATTTCTTCAGGAGTTACACTAACCAAAGTTTCCCACCATTGATAAGCATCCCCTTCTAACAATGGTATAGTACACAAAAGGCTATCCTTATAAGTACATTTCAATTCTTTTATCACTCTAACCACTGTTTAGTCATAGCGGGATCATTACCTTTCTCATTAAAAAACTCTTTGGCACCCTTTTTTCTAATCTCCTTTACAGGATCAATTTTGGATGATTCAGAACAGGTACCGTTGAGCAGTTTTTGCTCAGCAAACCACTTTAGATTATGATTGCTAAGGTTGTTGTGGCTATTTTTCTTGAGTGTTACCCATGAACTGATCCAATAGTTGTGTCATCATCATGAAAAACACATTCCTAAAGGCACTCCTTCCATTACCCATATCACTAGCAAGAAATTATTCTTGTGCAGGCATATGACTCCATTTCTTCCCCAATAGCTTCTCTAGACCTGTTAGACATTTTCTTATATTACTACAAAAGAAAATTTAACTTAGTTCATACATTAAGGACTAGGCTAAAGGAGTACTATGCATAACGGGGTATGACACAGCCTTCAGGTTTCCAAGAATCTACTAAAAATTAACTCTGATACCAAACTTGTAACATGCCAAACCCAATCCCATAAAAGGATCCAAGAATAACGTGTCAATACATAAAAATCATCTATCTTTAAAACTGTTTCAAGCAAAAAATTTGTATAATTTGTAGTGTTTTGAATTAAACCTTTAATAAAATATTAAAATAAAGTATAAGCCAAATTGCGTATAAACTTCAATAAGATAATTTCATTAAAGCATTATTTAACAATCATAAGTTTTAATTACAATTCCATCTCAAAATACAAATAGATATCACCCCCATATGTCACGCATAGTACAAATAAATAGATGTCTAACAGTAGCAGATATCATCTGGCGTAATCCTTCAGAAAGTCTTCCTTCAAAAATAGGCCTGAAAAGGAAAAAGGGTAGCAGAGTAAGTTCAGAAAAACTTAGTGAGTTCCATAGAGATCTTAAGCAGGATACTAATAGTACAATCCAATCTTTCAAAGGAACCACTCAACATTACAGAGTACACCTAATGGTGTATACAAAACTCAAACAAACTCAGTACGCCAAAGGCGTGTCATATGGGCGAATACTATACACCAACACAACATAACACAAACATCTTATTTTCATGCCAACCACATATTTAGAGTTTAGAGTCAGATTCATATAAGATGTTTCTGTTTCATTCATATGCATTATCCCTTTATAGCTCCCATTTCAGAATCATTCAGTAGCATGTTTAATTGGGTTATGCCAACTCTGTTTGCAATATATATCTACCCTAACAAAGGCTACACAACATATTTTCCTTTAACTTTATTTTTGTATCTTAGTCTATATAATGTCATTCTTTTCATAAACAGATGGTAGTGGCTTAACATGGAAATGGCCCATACTTCTTTTCCCAGACAGACAAAGCTCAGACCAATGACTCTAATAGACAACCATTATCCATACTCATATATAGTGGTCATCCTTTATAGAGTAAGAATACTTACTGGAAACACGAAAATTTACACATTTTTCATACCTTTTTTAACTCAAATTCATGTAGTTTCAGTAAAATTCTTATCGAAAAATATATAATAATTAAATTGTACTTAAATTATGAAAATTTTGAATTTTACTAAATTTTATAATAAATTTTGATTAATTTTGGTCATTTTTGACATATTTGCGCGAAGGGTAAAAATGGCTCGGCAGACACTACTAGAAACGTAAAACCGAGAAGTAATTTTGAAGCATCAAGGCGAATTAATTTTTCAGCCTAAGATGGTCCAAATTATGTGTATTAATTCATAATATAATTAATTTTAATTTTGATCCAATTTAATTTGGGTTAAATAAATTATTATTAATTAATTATGAAAAGTGGCCCAGTTGAGTTGAACCAAGAAAACCGATCCAACCGAGCACTGGGCAGCCCAAAACCATCCCATATGCTGCCCCAATCAGCTTGCTTGGCTGATTACATGGCTTGAAAAATGGCCCTTGAAGACTCATTCAAATTGTATTCAAACCCCTTCACTATTTATGCCTTTCTAGATTTGCCCCTACCTTAAAATAGCATGTTTGAAATTGTCAAACATGCCACATGTGTGGCCGGCCATGGGGAGAGTCTTTGGCTGCTGATTTTGGCTATTTTCAGAAGCCTTCTCAACCTATAAATACCCTTTTGGTTGCTCACTTTAACATTATCTTAACCCTTCTCATCTCTTCACTTCTCTCTCATTTTTCTTTTTCTTTCCGTTCCATTCCCCTAGTCCCTTACCGGTTTCACCTCTTGAAAAAAAGTTCTTCAACCACTATTAAGAACAACATTCAAGTGTTTGTAGAAGCCTTGGTTCGACAAGAACAAGTGGGGAAGGAGGAGTTGACAAATTAGTCAAGCCACAGAGAAACACTGGATTTGATTCTTGTTCCCTATCCTTTTAATTTTGTTGTTGTTATGATGAACATGTCTATGAATATTTGTTATGTAGATATGTTTAATTTAATTAATACGGCTTAAAGTTAATTCATGTTAGGTTGATTGCATTTCGTCTACTTAGTTTATTAAAGTTGTGTTTGTGTTGTTATAGGCCTTAGTAAGATGTTTGATTAAGTAAAACATTGACCAAGTTATTCTTACATTACAATTGTAAGGTAACTAATGAATAAATTCTTTAAACGGATTGAAATTGTAATTAATTGACACAATACTTAATCAGTGTATGTTTAATCATCTAAGGTAGCTGAGGGTTAAATTAGCAACAGTATCTAGCGATACATTAGCCTTGCATAACTTGCAAGACTATTGTGATTAAACCGTTTCAAGGTAGAAATACATTGTTACCACACATAATCTTTTATGTGCTTATGAGATTGAATTAATTGTTTGAATTGGCATAGAGATATGTACAAGAGATGATTTTAATTTCATAAGTATGTATGTGCATTAACACATTTGCTTATTAAAATTTGTTTAATCGGTTGAATTGACATAGAGATATAGTCAAGAGATAAATGGATTTCGGTAGGTGAGTATGTTTGTAAGTTAGCAAATTACCGAGTTGCCGTGAATTTATTCGTAGCAACATAAACATGAGTTTAATAATTCTAAGTTAGGAAATGTAATTAATTTAACACAATTATGTCATCGTGATTAAAATCATCTTTTGATATCGTGCATTGGAACTTTTATTTTATTTTTATTTATTTTTCTTAGTTAAAAATCGTAGTTTTTAATCACCTCCTCAATTAAAAATATTTTTCTTCACCAAAGTGTTTTTAATTGCATTCATAAATAATTCTTTTCACAGTCCCTATGGGTACGATAACTTGACATTTACTTGTCACTTTATTACTTGTTGCGATTGTGTGCACTTGCACATTTCCGTCATTCCATTTAACTTATAATATTATAAAGTAAATAGAATCACAACACATTGAAGTAAGAATAAACTCACTAGAAAAATAACAAAGTCTAAATAACATGTCCTTTGCCTTTGTCACTTGAACCTTTAGTTGTGTCTTGAGCTAAAAAAAAAGTTAAACATCAAATCTAAACATGCATGCATGAAACATTAACATTTAACCCAGAACTAAGAAGTTTCCTTCCTTACACACCAGTCTGGCACTTATGCATACAGAATCGAAAACACATAACTAGCCTTAAAAATAACCTAGGATTCATTAGTAATTACTAAAGATCTATGGCAAATGTATAAGTTGGCTGACTACAGAGAACTGAACTTCTGACAGGTTTTCAAGACTTTGGTTTTTTAGAAAATGCAAAGAAGATCAAGGAGAAAGATGAATACAAAGAAAACATAAAGATTTTCGATTGAAAACTTGTCTCGTGTGAAATGATATGCAATTTGTGCAAGTATACACATCGAATTAAGTAATAAAGTGATGAGTGAGCATCACTCCCACGAGATTCAGATTGAGGTACAACAGTGGTCAAGTTATTATAAAAAATGCGATTAATGCAATGGTAAAACAATAGTATGTAGTGGTAATTAAAAGGAATAATGATGTATGCTATATGTGGAATTAATGAATACTTTGAAATACTATGGCAAAACGAGAGTAGAAATGTAATGGTAATTATACGAATTACTATGGGAATATCATGCAAACGATCAAGTAAATAACTAAGAATGATCTGGTAAAGATACGATAGAAAAGAATAAAAGATATAGGATGTTGATTTGGAAGGTCAAGATTACTAAGAATCAACCCTTAGTGTTAGTAATGCCTTAGCAAAATCGTAGTCCATCTACTATTCAAAAGAGTTCTAAACTGGTCTGTTTCTTTCGAGAGTAGAAACCTTAAGTTACCTTGCCCATGTCTATAGGCCTTTAATACGGTAACCTACACAATTTCCTTTCGTATAAACATTGCTCTATGTCTAGAGTCTAAGTCCAGCTAGTCCAACTTTTTTAGAATTAAATTAGTTTATGGGCATGCTGCACAGTCGTCTATGTGTAACACCCCTATCCCGTAACCATCGTCGGAATAGGTAAGGGGTATTACCGGACTTGTAACATTTATCGGAATAGTAAAAATTTTAAAATTTTTAATCAAGATTCATCACGTATCATCAATCATCAGAGTATGCTTCAATTGATCAAAAAGGATGCATATAACTATTGGAAGTCTAATTGGAAACATGCTAAAAGATAGGAGAAAATTTGCAAAATTTTCATAGTTAGGGGCACACGGCCGTACCCCTTGCCCGTGTTCTTCACACACGGCCGTGTCCCTCCAGACACGCCCAAACCTTTCAGCCCGTGGTCGAATCTGACTTATCCCACAGGCTGTCCAACACGCCTATGGGGTTAGGCCGTGTGTCGCCCACGGCTTAGGCACGCCCGTGCCCTTACCCCATGGTCGAAACTGTCAAATATCACACGGCTGCCAGACATGCCCGTGTACAAAACAGAACAGACCGTGTGACTATACTGCCAAATTTCACACGGCTACAAGTTACTAGACACGCCACGCCCGTGTGTCTAGGCCGTGTACCAAAACTGACCAAAACATCAAGGCGCAAGGGACACACGGTCGAAGCACACGCCCGTGTTCCCTGGCTGTGTGGCACGTTATAGGCTCAGTTTAAGCCAAATTTGCCACCCAATATGGGTCATTTCTACTAACCATTAACCAACAACATTTCATGCCATTCTACCAACCTAAAACATACCAATTCAAGCACAAAATGGACCCAAAATCATCTCAATTAATTCACAAATCAAGCACACCAACTCAAAGGCCTAAATGACCATTCTCATGCACTCATCCACACATATATGCATATCAATTATGCAAGCTTATAACCTCATCAAATTCACATATCTTTCCATAAGCACATATAGCCAAAGAATAACTCCAATACTTGATTATATTCATATATGACCCAAGCCACATCTCATAGCTTGATCATTTACCAAAATATATCATGCTCACCAAACATCTAGCCTATACATGCCATGACCATTTCATTTACAAAAGGTTTAAAAGTACGAAAGTTTGATAGATAGTGTGATGGCGATCTCCGACTCGTCCGATTATCGAGCTAGCTTCCGAATCTATAAGACAGTGAAAGAAATGAACAGAGTAAGCTTCTAAAGCTTAGTAAGTCCGTATAATATAGAAATTAAACCTTACCGAATCAATGCGATAATTACAACAACAATGCCAATTCAATTCATATACTCAAGTTGCCTATTTCACAAGTATACACTTGTTAGTTCATGTAACATATAAATTCATTCATGTACCAACCACAACATTCATGTATCATATCATTGCTCAAATACTTGTACATGTATTTTCATATGACTTATACCATATAATCCATGTAATTCTCATGTCTCATATAACATGTAATACATATATCATTCAATCTTCATGTAACATGTATCGGTAATTACCCGTTGAACCTATAAGAACATCGAAAGATACTCGGGTGATACACACACAGTGTATATACATATAACCTGTAATCCGTCATGTGTCATATATGCTCTTTCGAGCCTGTACGGTAAGCCCGGAGGCTGAACATATAATCCCGAAGGATAATCGGTAAGCCCGTAGGCTGAACATGTAATCCCGAAGGATAAACCTGTAGCTCATGAGCACGTGGTGAGTCCGCAACAAATGCAGGAGCTCGAACCACCCTGTAGCCCTAGTGACATGTCACTTGTATCCTATCGACTTCTACGGTTCTAACAGGGCTCGGTATTCATTTCTCACTTGTAACAATTTTATTTCAATTTCATATGTATACATCCAAATAAGCTATTCAATTAACTAATATGTCATATATTCCATTAACAACAATTATAAACATAAACACATTAAATTTCATTATACGAACTTACCTCGTAATCCCGTATCTACTCGTCTATTTTCCATTTTCCCCGATCAAGTTCCGGGATTCGATCGTCTTTATCTAAATTAATGCAAAATTCAGCTATTTACTAACTCACATATTCAATTCAATCCAAAAACATATAATTTGACATATTTGCAATTTAGCCCCTATAATTTCAACTACTTTGCAATTTAGTCCTCTCATCACAAAAATGACAAATTACACAATCAATCCCCCAATTCACTATAGCCGAATATTCAAGGGACTTATACAAGCATATATCTTTCAATTAATCACAAATTTAACCTCAAAAATTCTACCTTTTTACAAATAAATCCTTAAACTCATTTTCAACAAAAATCACTTTAAAATTCTTGTATTTTCTCACATAATATACAATAATTCATCAAAATCTATCAATATATCAAGGATTCATCAATGGAATTTTTCAAAAACATAATCAAAATCAAAAATTGAGGTACGGGTCGGTTAATATACGAAGCAACGATCTCAAAACGTAAAAATTATCGAAAACGGGACAAAAACGAACCTTGAATTAAGCTTGAAATAACCGAATGTTGGAAAGCTTTAAAACCCTTCTTTTGCTTTTGTATAATCGGTGAAGAACATGAAATTATGAAAGCATTTTCATGTTTTTCTTAATTAAAACATATAATATAGCTAAATGACTATTTTAACCTTTGTAAAATAATTATGAAACATTATAAAACATGGACATAATAGTCCATTACCAACCACTCCCATTAAAAATGGCATAATTGCCATGCAAGTACCTCCTTTTATAAAGCCATGCTCAAATGAGCCATTTATAAAATAGAACTCTAATTTATCGCTTTATGCGATTTAATCCTTTTTATCAAATTAACCGATCAGACAGTAAAATTTCAATACGAAACTTTCACACCATATATCTATCGTACATTAAAACATATTAAAGCATTTAAAATAATATTTTGACTCAGTTAAGTGGTCCCGAAACCACTCGTTCTGACTAGGGTATAAAGTGGGCTGTTACACTATGTCTAGTGTATATTAATTTAGATCTATGCTTCAACCATTAAAGAAAATAAAAGTTTTATCATGTAATCTCAACCCTATGAGATTTAGCTCATGGGTTGGCAAATAGAATTCAAAACCAAAATATCATTCAACATCATTTTTATCAAATCAATTCACAGAGAAATAGTTAAGAATAACAGAATAACATCGGGAAGATAGCTTTCGCATATCTAGTTCACACTTTAGCAACATAGTGTCCTGTAGTGGTTAAGAAGGACTACCTTTGTCTTCCTCTTTCCATCTCTACTCAACCGCTACCCTCTAGTTTTGCCTATGGATCTCCACCCTTGTTCGTCATTAAAGGTTTCCTCTTTTGGCTTTTTATAACCTTTTTACCTAGGGTAAATCCAACAACCTAAGATATCTTTTTCTCTTTTTTAGATTTTCTTTTTGGTTTAAAATCCCTTCCTTTAGGGTAGATGGTTAGCAACCCATGATCTCATTATCCTTTTTCCTCTTTTTTAGGTTGATTTTTTGTACAAGTAGAGTTGGGTTAAAACTATTATGTATTAGGTGTTGACTCGGTCTTCCTGGAATAGTCACTGCATTCGTGTTGGCAAACTGTCCAACTTTTTGCCACGACGAACCTTTAATTTTTATTTTTTTCTCTGCATCTTGCACCTGCCAATTACTACCAAACAAATCCTTCCCGCAAACAAGTAAAAGTAGCATATAATAACATTTAAGCAAAGTCCAATCTTCTTAATGTAATGCAATGAAAATTACAAATGGAATGTCCCTAAAATGCAACTAAATTTACTTAAGTACATGCAATTAGCTAGGTCCAATGTCATGAAATATAACTCTTTTTAAGAGTTATCACACCCCCAAACCTGAATTATTGCTTATCTTGAAGCAAGAATTACATAAATGCATGAACGTAATAATTGCCATATCAACATAATCACCTTTGTATTGTGAGACCCTTAAGAGAGCATTTTGTACTTTAGTTCTCAGTAATCTTTTATGTCTAAAAATTTGATCAAGTTTCATAAGCTTATTTACCCAAGGTAGTGCAGAAAATATTACCCTACAAGAAAGAAAAATCCTAAGTATTCATGCACTTTTCACTATAACAAGTACGTCCTAATTTACTTAGTTCATCTTTTAACTCACTCAGTTTCCCTTTTTTTTCTCTAGCCTTATACATACTCAAATACATACATATCCATTTATTGTGCCTTTTTCTTTTCACTAAGGGATTCAGCTCGTCACATGATTCTTTGACTCAATAATTGCGATGGAGCATACACTAAATTGTCGAATACTTAATAATGTCACGATTTGAATACACACTCATGAAGCTAAGGCTTTTGGCTAAAAATATGGATGGAGTAAATAACTACCTCCTTAGCTACTCAGTCCATTACTATAGTGGAGTGCCCCTAATTTTCCTTATTAGACACTCTTACTCATACTCACTTTTCTAGTCAACAGCATAATGGAGCAAATAAAGTGGTGTTGACTTACTCGACAATTGTAAACATTGGAGTATTTGATGGCATTTTTATAAAAGAATTTAATTAGACTTTTCCACTTTATTCATTATTGAGTACTGCCATGTTACCAAATATAGCTTCAAGAGTCTCTAAGATTATCAAAAGAAACTTACCATGGATAAATTATAATCTAATTTAGGACATCCTAATTTTACGAATCAATTTACAAGCAAACTATCCTAAGTTAATGTCACCTAATCCACTATCACAACTTTCTAAGTTTATAGAAGAATTAAGCTCCTCATTGAACATCATAGAAAAAAATACACTCATCACATTCTAAATAATTTCTAGGAGTCATATGTGCCATGGCAAAATGAATGAAAAATGAACAAAAAGTTAAAACATGTTCAACTAACTATTTAATGCAAAGCTAAATGCTCAACACACTCCCAAACCTAAGGGATGCATTGTCCTCAATGCATGTACAAATACGAATCATGAATGCAAGAACATATATATGTACATAATGACATGTAATAAAAGGAGAATAACTTTCTGAGCTTGGAACTGACTGGTGGTACTTTAAATGCGGCGAGTTGCCTTTCTTGCACTCATCTTATAATGCATCGGTCGTTTAAGTAAATTGAATGGTACAACATCCTCTTCATTATCAAATCTAGTGAGTTTATCAATAATCCGGTCAATCTCACGATCATATTCAGTCATCGTTTTAGTAGAAGGAGGTGGAACTGCCGCAGTGTTGTCCACTGGTGGTGCAACTGAGGGATTTACTTCCTCTTAGTCCTTATGGTCAGTCTCAATGCTGATAGACCCTGTTGTTTCTGGTTCTTTCTTCGGTACTTTGGGTGCATTCTCTTCATTGGCAGGATTCACCTCAACGGGCTCTGCATCACCAACCATTTCCCCTCCTATATTTATTAAACAAAGGAAATGAAATAAATAAGAGAAATTTAAATTGACAAAATGAAACAAAAATAAAAATTTTTTTAAGATGTTGAATTTGAACATCTTGAAAATCAATGGATTGCTTGTCTCGCTCTACATAAGCACCCAGTAGTGCTTCAAGCTTGTTCATTAACTTTAAATGTGTCCCACATTTTCATGTCCTTGACATCAATAGCTCCATACAGATATACATAAGTTACCAAGTATTGTTCATCCAAATTGAAAGGTCCATTTTGCTCCAGCAAAGTGCACAAGAGTCTTTGCTCAAATGAATCTTTATCACTATCAGAATTGTTGTGGAAAATCTTGTGAATTCTTCCTCTGCTGCTGTTTCTACAAAATCAATGGCTTGACATTCTTCATTCTTATCAACACATTTCAAGGCATTAAATACATTAAATGTGATATATTGATCATTCATCCTTATGGTCAATTCACCTTTTTGCACATCAATCAAAGTCTTGCTAGTAGCAAGAAAAGGTCTTCCAAGAATAATTGACACATCATGGTCACATTCTAAAATAAGAAAATATACAGGAAAGATAAATGTATCTACCCTTGTAACGCCCCAGATTTTGGGCCTAGGAGAAATGAGCTTCGTGTGTCAGAGAAATTGGATTTTAGTTGTGCAAGAAAAAAATCATAAATTGCATGTTTAGTTTAGTGGCTAAGTGATTTAGGAGTGTTTGGGAGTGTCTCAGGAGTCTTGGGTTCAAACCAGGGTTCTAGCAAAAATTTTTAATTTTACCCTTAAGTGAGCTTGGCGTTAGCTTGAAGACCTTATTAATATTTGTGGTGGATTTATGACACAATGAAGCATGTGGTCTAGTGGTTGTGGCGTCATTAAGGTTGCAAGGGAGCATGGGTTCAAGTCTTGGCTCTTGCAATTTATTTTGGTTTTCTCATAGGTAAACCTGGATGCTAGCATGTAGGGCTTATATTTAATTGTGACTGTTTTACGTCACAAAAAGAGCTTGTGGCAAGAAGGCAAGTGGCGTGTTTTGGTTTGAGGGAGAGCCTTGGTTCGAATCCATTTGCATGCAAAGGTTGATTATTTTGCTAGTTTGGAACGAAAAGTGGTTGTGATGGAGTTAAATTCTGTTGAAGGTGAATTTGACTTGGTCTTGGGTGAGGTTGTTGTGGGGAATATTGCATAGTAGGTTGAGGAGAAGATTATGGAGGAGATTAAGGGCAAGTAATTCAAGGATTTCAAATTGGGAGAGTTTGAGGCCGGTTGGGGTTGTTTGGATATGCAAATTCGGCTAAGGAGTGGATAGTGTGCATTTTCGGTCATTAGAAAGGGCAAAGGTGCCGAATTCTCCTATGGGCATCTCGGGATTATTTTTCCTCATTCTTACATTTTTGGTTTCTTTCTCTTTCCTTGGCAATATCGTGCATTACCTTTATGATCATTGGTTTTGAGAATTTTCATTATTTTTCTTTTCTAAAGCCAAACCTAGTTTTCCTTCCTCTCTTCAATCTTTTTCTTCTACCCTTGGCATTCTTTTGGGTTTGACCGAAGTTAAAATCCCTTTTCCCCTTTTAATTCCTCTTTGTTTTGATCGATTACAGTTTTAATTTTCTCTTCCTTTTTTGACTCTATTTGGTTTCTTGACTAACCAAAACCTCTCTTTCTCTAAATGGCTTCGTCCGGTTCTTTGTTTTCTTTCAATACACTCATACTCATAACTTTGTCTGACCGTATACTTCTAGCATTTGTGGCCGATTCTCCTCTTTCTCTCATCACAATTATGCTACTTTTGTTGGCTAAAACCGAATACCTCTTTGTTTACTCAGGCAACGTCTAGATTGGAAGTTAGGGCAGTTATTGGTTAGTTCTTTCGTTTTTCATGTTTGCGATTTCTTTTCTTCTTTGGGCCGAATGTATCCTACTCCTTCACCCCTTATTTTTGACTTAATGACTGTGTTTTAACCCTGCGATTGTCAAATGTTGCTAGGAGCTTGATCTCATTAATCAAGGGGGTTAGGCCGATTGTTCTTTCACAATAAGCATTTCGGTCACTTAACGTAAGTACCTTAGGTATTATTGGTTACAAGGGATTATGATGTATGATGAATCAATCAGAGTGTTCTCAATACTTTGGTTTAGATTTACCACAAATATGATTAATGGTGGATCCTTGTACGTCGTAGGTGTATGATCTCGAAAGTGTTGCGACAATAGATTATTAAAGGTGTGTAATCACACTCATTTCGATTGTAGTTCAACCATTGCCGAAAAGTCGAATTACCGGTGAATGATGCCACACGAGCGTGCGATCACACGTGTGGTAGATCAAGCCCACAAATGTGGGCGTAGGATGTTTGAGATCACCATGAGCGTTCTCACGCGTTGGGCCAAAATGGGCTGTGTGGGCTGATGAGCCTGTGGGCCCCACACGGAATGAATTTGCATATTATGGTAAATGTTAGACCAGGCTGTGTAGACCATGTGGCTAGAGTCGTTTCTGGGCTAAATGGGCCATACAAGTGTGTGGGCCCACTTGGGCCGAGTAATGGGCCTTAGGCCCATTTACACCGCTATGTCTGTTTAGGTTACTAAAGTCGCCCGAGGCGACGATGGACCTTCTGTTGGGTCGTTAAGATCTTGGACTGCAAAATTACCGAAATACCCTTGTAGTGCAAAATTATCAAAATACCCTTATATTGCAAAAGTACCAAATACCTATATAGTGTAAATTACAGAAATACCCCGATAGGACTAATGACTGATTTACCCCTAGAGGATAAAATGACCAAATTACCCCTAGAGGGTAAAATGACTATTTTACCCCTATTAGGTAAAAATGACCACTAAACCCGTAGAGAGAGAATGACTGTTTTATTTGGGTTGTGTATGACTGATGTCCTTATGATATATACAAATGATTGAGTTGTGATATGACTTGGCTGTGATTGTATGACCAATTAGGGCATGACATTCTGCATACACGACATGTTGCATGGGTTGGGTTTTTGTACGGAGGAAGATCTGATATGTTAGAGTCGCATGATTGCTTGACTACTGTGAATCCATCAAAGGCTTAGAGCTGTTTATTTGTATTGATCTAATCAAGTCGCACGAGTCGCCCGAGAAAACTATGGACTGATTGATGGCTGAGTGCCGATTATGTTACTGAAGGCTGTGTGCCGTTAATATAGGCTTCGTGCCATTATTGTGGGCTTCGTATCTATATTGTGGGCTTCGTGTCGTCATTGTGGGCTTGGTGCTGTAGTTATGGGCTTTGTGCCATTACCGAAGGCTTTGTGCTGATATCATAGGCTTTGTACCGATTATAGACCCGTTATCGATGGCTTCGTGCCATGCATATTATCATGGCCCTGTGCCATTTTAATTATGGCTTTGTGTCATTCTGTTTACGGCTTTAAGCTGTTCTGTTGACTTAGTGCTGCAACCTGTGCTAAGCTTGGTGTGTTGGATGGGTGGGTTGATTATATCCCTATAGACTGTGCAGGGTTGGATGGAGTGGTGTGCTTGTTGGATGGGTTCGCATGCATCATGCATCATTCATTTATGCTCTGTTTCTGATATGGGCTAAGCCCAGTTGATTCTGTTAAAGGGCCTAGGCTCAGACTGCTTCTATTATTTTTTACTGACTGTTACTTTAGTAAGGGGATTACACATTGTGTTTTCATAAACTCACCCCACTTTTAACCTTTTCAGGTAATTCCCAGCATTTGGCTGTTCGATGCTGCAAGGGACTCGGAGAAGACCTCACGCTGCTTATGCTTTCTATTTTGCTTATTTACTTTTAAATATTTTCATATTTGGGTTTTAAATTGTGTAATAAGGTCTCTCGTAATTTTCTTAACATTAAATTTGGGGTATTTATTTATGAGATTTTATACCTGCTAAAAGTAGAACATGGTTTCAAAACAATAACTGTTTTCAAAATATCACATTTTCGCAACTGTTTTTAGTTAAGCTTCCGAAACAAATAAAGTTTTAAAGGTAATAATGGTCATTAAAAAGGGAATAGCTTTTTAATGAACCACGATTTGAAAATAAACAAACACAAGTTTAATTGGCAACAAATTTTAAATAAGAAGGGTTTTCAATGAAAACAAGGTTTTCGAAAAACACCTCCATGTGACACGCTAGATTCAGGCCTAACTTCTAGGCCAAGTTTGGGGTGTTACAACCCTTACTAGGGCGTCTTCAATTGTACCTTCTGAATGTGCATAGGATCGATCAACAAATTGCAACGTGACTGCTGTGGGTCTTGCCTTCCCAGTTCCCAGCTTCTTGAAAATAGATAGAGATATTAGATTTATACTTGCTCCTAAATCACATAACACCTTACCAGCATAATGATTTCATATTAAACATGGGATAGTGAAATTCCTTGGGTCCTTCAACTTTGGAGGTAATTTATTCGTCAACATCACTGAGCACCCTTTAGTGAGAGCAACAATTTTAAATTCTCCCAATCTACGCTTCTTTGACAATATATCCCTCATATATTTCATGTAATTGGGCATTTGTTCCAAAACTTCTACAAGCGGTATGTTGATATAGAGTTGCTTGAAGACCTCCAAAAATCTTTTGAACTGAACATCCTATTTAGAATTATGGAATCACTGAGGAAAAGGCAGAGGTGGTCTTCCTTCAGGTTGTTGATATTGTGTTACCGTGGCATTCCTATATCTGATTCTACTACAACATATTGTTGTTTACCCTTTTTAGGTATAGTGTGCTTTTCAAATGGCTTTGGGATGTTTACATGGTTGTTATTTGAGTTATCCTCTCCTGTCGTGGCATCTTGAACAATGTCATTCAACTCAGTTCCACTTCTGAGAGTGGTGGCCTTACACTGTTATTTCCCTTGTGATCTCGAATTCTTAATATCACTTAGGAAAGCTCCTTGTACCTTCAAATTCAAAGCATTTTTTATCTGCCCCACTTGATTCTCAAGAGCATAGAGAGACGCAACCTAAATCTGAATTACAGCATCATTCGTGGCCATATATTCCATCAGCAAGGCTTCAATAGATGATGATCCTAATGCCTGGCCTTGCTGGACATTTTGCCTTAGTATAGGTTGCTTATAACTCGGTGGCACACTATTGGCATTTTGTTTTTCCTCATTTTTCGAATTCCCCACATTTTGATTATTCCAACCAAAGTTTGGATGTTGCTTCCACCCTAGATTATAGGTGTTGGAATAGTGATTATTATTCCAATTGGAATTATACATGTAGCACACGAATGTTGGATTTGATAGGCATTAATCAAACTCATGGTCTTCACCGCAATAAACACATGATTCCTAAACTATAGTTGGTCTCTTCATTATTTCAATCATATTAGATGATACATGGGCAGTCAATGAAGTGATTGTATCCAGCTCCATAGTACTAGCACCTCTCTTGCCCATCCCAACTCTTGTGGTAGGATACTGATAATCATTATTGACAATCTTTTCCAAAATCTCATATGCTTCATTATAAGATTTATCCAACAAAGTACCATTGGCTGAAGCATCAACTACTATCCTTGTATGCACATTCAGCCCATTATAGAATATCTTCATCTGAGTCCAATGTTGAAATCCATGCATCAGACATTTCTGAATTAAGTCTTTAAATTGTTCCCAAGCTTCATATAGTGTTTTATCTTCCAATTACTGAAAAGATGTGATGCCATTTTTAAGCTTGGCATTCATATTTGGGGGATTATACTGTAACAAAAACCTCTGGAAAAGATCATTCCATGATGCTACTAATCCCGACAGTAAAGCATTCAGCCATGTTCTTGCATGATCTCTTAAAGAATATGGAAATAGTTTAAGCCTTAGGGCGTCTTCAGGCACACCCTATTGTCGAAGTAAGTCATAAACTTCTAGAAAAAGTCTTAAATGTAATCTTAGATCTTCAGTGGGAAAACCACCAAACTGTTCTACTATTTGCAACATCTGAAACACTACCGATTTCAACTCAAATTGCTGAGCCTATATTTTTGGTTTGACTATCCCTGGATTCAGGTAATCCAAAATTGGCACAACATGCTCTCGGATTGGTCTATCTCGGTCATCTATCACCTGACGAATAAAAGGATAACATCTTGACCATTTCGACTATCATTGAGACCAAAACCATTTGGCTTATCATTAAGACCATGATCATTCTTGTTTCTAGCCATTATCTTACTTCTTTTTGCCTTCTTCGCAAAGTTCTCTTGATCTCTGGGTCAAAAAGATACTATTTGTTAGAAGGAATGTCTCTTCTTAAGCAATGATGGAAAACATATAGAAATTAAATTAAACTAATTTAAATGAAACTAATGGAATTAAGTAAAATAACCAAACCATATTATTGATCCCCGACAACAACGCCAAAAACTTCCCGTGTAACACCCTGAATTTAGGCCTAGAAGTTTTGGGCCTTGAGCATAGGAGCGGTTGAAAGTAGCTTATAATATTTTGTTGTGCATGTAAATTCCGTTAATGAAGGCTTGTTTCAGTGGTTAAGTGTGCTGAGAAGTGTTAGAGAAGTCAAACCTGGACTCTAGCAAAAATTTTGGTTTAAGGTGAATTAAACCCTGGGTGTAGTAGGTAGGCCTTAAGAATATTGTTGGAGAAATTGTGCCACAAAAAGCCTTGTGGTCTAGTGGCAAAGTAGCGCCACATAAGAGGCAGGAAGGTGGCGTCATAGAATTGGCAAGGAGGTCCAGGGTTCGAAACTCATGGCAATCAAAGAGCTTTTATTTTGCTAACAGGAGGCAGCAAGAGTTGGTGTTGAATTTAAACTCTGATGATGGGGGGATCCCACATTGGGAAGCTAACATCAGAGTGGATGCGAAGCTGGCTTTAAATAGGGAGAACCATGAGGAGAGTAAAGGTACCTTTCTGGGCTGATCCCTTTTGCTTTATGGCGGGCTCATTTGGGTTGGGCGTCGGCTAAAAGTGCTCGGAGAGCGGATGAACTCCAGTCTCCTATCAGGTGTGTATTTCTCACTACTCTAGCGGTAGGACGGCTACTTCGGGCCGCGATGGGCCAAAAAGGGCCATGTGGGCCCAATGGGCCTACGGGCCCAATTGGATAAGTTGTTTGATTGTGTAGTAAATACTGGACTAGACTAGGTGAATCTCTTATCTGTGGCTAGATTTGTGGGCCCATTTGGGCCGAGAATGGGCCCTAGGCCCATTCGCATTGTTATCTCTATTTAGAATACTTAGTTTACCAAAATTACTGAAATACCCTTGATTTACAAAAGTACCGTTTTACCATTGGTTTACAAAATTACTGAAATACCCTTGATTTACAAAATTATTGAAATACCATTGGTTTACAAAATTACTGAAATACCTTTGATTTGCAAAATTATTGAAATACCCTTGGTTTACAAAATTACTGAAATACCCTTGATTTACAAAATTATTGAAATACCCTTGGTTTACAAAATTACTGAAATACCCTTGGTTTACAAAATTACAAAATACCCTCGATTTGTAAAATTACCGAATTACCCTCGATTTGTAAAATTACAGAAATACCCCTAATTTGTGAAATTAAAAAATACCCCCAATTTGCAAAATTACAGAAATACCCTCGATTTGTAAAAGTACCGTTTTATCCCTAATTTGCAAAATTACCGTTTTACCCTTGATTTGTAAAATTACCATTTTACCCCTGATTTGTAAAATTACCATTTTACCCCTGATTTTTAAAATTACCATGTTACCCCTGATTTGTAAAATTACCATTTTACCCCTTATTTGTAAAATTACCATTTTACCCCTGATTTGTAAAATTATCGTTTTACCTTTGAGTTGTGAAATTACCGAAATACCCCTGTATGGTAGAATTACTGAAATACCCCTGTAGGGTAGAATTACCGAAATACCCCTATAGGGTAGAATTACCGAGATACCCCTGTGGGGTAAAATTACCATTTTGCCCCTAAGGTGTTAAATAACTATTTTGCCCTCGTGGGCAAGTGACTAACTTGGGCTGTGTGTTTGACGGATTTGATTATGAATATATGTTGGTGATATGAATGACTTGACTGTGATTGTTTGATTCAAATATGGGCATGACATTCTGCATACATGACATGTTGCATGGGTTGGGATTTTGTATGGAGGAAGATCTGATCTGTTAGGATTGCATGGTTACTTAACGACTGTGGATCCACCGAAGGCTTAGGAGCCGTATATTCGTACTGATTTGATAAGGTCGCATGGATTGCCCGAGACGATTGTGGATCGATAGATGGCTGAGTGCCGATCATGTTACCGAAGGCTGTGTGCCGTTATTGTGGGCTTCGTGCCATTATTATGGGGTTGTGCCATTACCGAAGGTTGTGTGCCGTTATTGTGGGCTTTGTATCGATATTGTGGGCTTCGTGCGTTATTATAGGCTTTGTGCCATTACCAAAGGCTTTGTGCTAATATCACAGGCTTTGTGCCGATTATAGACACGTTACCGATGGCTTTGTGCGACGTATTCTGTTAAGTGGCTTTGCCACAAATATCTGTTTCTGGTGGCTATGCCACAAATATCTGTTCTGGTGGCTCTGCCACAATATCTGTATCTGGTGACTCAGTCACATTATCTGTTCTGGCAGCTCTGCTACAAATTCTGTGGTGTGTAGTGGATGGGTGGGTCGAGTTGTCTCCCCACATGGTGTATATGGTTGGTACGGGTGGTGTGATGGCTGGACTGGGTTGGGATTGCATTCACATTCTGATTCTGATACTGATACTAACTCTGATAATTTTGATTCTGATTCTGATTCTCATTTTGTTCTAGTTCTGATAATGTTTCTGATTCTGTAATGGGCTAAGGCCTATCTGGTGCAGTCTGTTATAGTGGGCTAAGGCCCAATTGATACTGGAACTGTGGTAGGGCAAACTTTTTAATTCTTTTACATGACTGACTGTTCATAATTGTAGTAGGGGATTACACACTAAGTTTTCATAAACTCACCCCGTTTATTAACTTTTCAGGTAATCCCCAGCCTTAGACGGATCGGAGCTGCGAGGGACTCGGAGAAGGCCACATACTGCTTATGCTTTCTGTTTTGATTATTTACTCTCAAGTACTTTATTTTGGGTTTGGTTTGTAATAAGGCCTTTTATAATTTCTGGATTTTTATTTTAAGGTTTTTATTTACTTTGAATTATATCTGCTAGAGCTGAATTGCAGTTTTCTAAAATGTTAACTGTTTTTGAACACTACGTCTTCCGCAACTAACTAAATTAAGCTTTCGCAACAAAGAAGGTTTTAAAGGTAATAATGTTTTCAAAAGGGATTAACTTTTAGTTGACCACGTTTTGAAAATAAACAAACACAAGTTTTAGTTTGCAACAAGTTTATTTAAGAAGGGTTTCTTTGAAAACATGGTGTTCAAAAAACACTTCAATGTGGCACGCCAGACTCGGGCCTAACTTCTAGGCTGGGTATGGGGTGTTACATCCTGCGTGTGAAATTATATGTGATTTGTGCAAGCGTACACGTCAAATCAAGTAATAAAGTGATGAGTTAGTACCGTTCCCACATGGATTGGATTGAGGCACAAAAGTGGTCAAGTTATTATAATAAAATGCAATTAATGCTATGGTAAAGTTATGGTAAGTATCCAGTGGCAATTAAAAGAAATAATGATGAATGCAATATGTGGAATTAATGAATATGTGGAAATGCTATGGCAAAATGAGAGTAGAAATGTAATGGCAATTATGAGAATTGCTATAGGAATATCATGTAAATGATCAAGTAAATAATTAATAATGATAATGATACGATGGCAATGAATAAAGGATATATGATGTGGATTTGGAAGGTTGAAATTACTAAGAATCTACCTTTACTATTAGTAATGCCTTGAAAAAATCGTAATCAATCAACTGCTTAGAAGAGTTCTAAAGTGGTATGCTTCTATCGAAAGTAGAAACCTCAAGTTACTTTGCCTGTGTTTATAGGCCTTTAATACAGTACCCTGCACTATTTCCTTCTATATGAACGTTGCTCTATGTCTAAAGTCTGCTACAAGTATTTGTCGAGTACTTGCTCATATCATTCAATTTTAGTCCAACTAGTCCAATCTTTTCAGAATTGTACTAATTTGTGGGCATGTTGCACAGTTGTCTATGTCTAGGAATAACACACATACAATTTAAAAATGAAAATAATTGAATGAAACAGTAAATTAATTCAGATCTATGCTTTAACCATTAAATATAATAAAGGTTTCATCATGTAATCCTAACCTTATGAGATTTAACTCATGGGTTGGCAAATAGAATTCAAAACATAAATATCATTCAACATCATTTTCATAAAATCAATTCACGAAGAAATAGTTATGAAATAACAGAAGAATGTTGGAAAGACAGCTTTTACGTTCCAGTTGTAACACCCCTTACCTGTGTTCTACGCTGAAACAGGATACGAGGCATTACTGAACTTAAACACAAGAAATCGTACAAAACCGAGCCATAAATTTCCATCCAAATTTAGAACTTTTCACATTTATTCACATCGTCCCTAAAATGAGCCTATGAGGCCCAAAACATACTTTGGAATCGATTCAGGACTAAACCGAGAACTTCTAGAAATTTCATAAACTTTTAAAAATTTTGCCCTAAATAAGGGTCACGCGCCCGTGTGGATATAAGACATGCCCGTGTAGGTAGGTCGTGTGGTCACACACGCCCGTGTTCATTTCTCGTGTAACTCTCTGTTTATGACATCATCAGCCAAATGAAACCACACGGCCAAGCACCACGCAGGTGTGCTAGGCTGTGTGACAAATTAAATTCTCGCAAAATAGGTGCAGACTTCACATGCCCTTGGCATACGCCCATGTGTAATAGCCCGAATTAGGGCCTAGTCAGAATAGTGATTTCAAGACCACAAATCTGAAGTAGAAAAGTATGATTTATGATTATTTTTAGGTTTATGACATGATTTCATTTAGTGATAAAAATTCATGAAGGAAATTTTGTGAATTAGTGATTAATTTGTCCTTTAGGACTAAATTGCAAAAGTTGAAAAATTGAGTTTCTAGAAGGTTTAAGTATGAAATAGCATTAGAAAAATTAGGAGTCCTTATTTGGGAATTAGACCAATTTTTTGCACTGTGGACAAAAATGCCCATGGAAGGGTAAAATTTTAAAGAAAGGTCATTTTGGTCATTTGGTAAAGTTAAGTAATAAAAAGGGAAAAAGAAAGCAAAAATATTGTCATCTTCTTCTTAAGGGTTCCGAATTTAAGGGGTTCTCCATAGCTATGGTTTCCTTCATTTCAAGCTTCAAGTAAGTGCAATCTAGTCCCGTTTTTAATTTTCTTCGTATTTTTGAAATCCTTGCAACATAAGCAAGCTATTTCTACCACTAATTTGAGCTAGGGTTTACATTCAAAATTTTACCCATGCATGGCATGTTAGTAAATTGATGTTTAATGGTAGAAAATGTAAGTTTAAAGTGTCGTAAACATCTTTCTCTAAGTGATTTTCATGAGAAACCCGAATAGGGACTAAATTGCTAAGTTAGTAAAATGGGTAGTAAATGTACAAATTGATGAGAAATGTGGGTTTCTATGAGCACATGAAAGGTTCGTCTAGGCTTGGGTAACCTAGAAAATAAGTGCATTTCATCATACGAGCCTAGGGACCATTTTGAAAATATGTAAAAGTTTAGGGGAAAAATTATAAAATTTTCCAAAGTATCAATTATGAGTTATTTAGTCAATGTGGGTGCTAAATAAATTAAATTTTTCATTTTAGATCAAGAAACACGAAGCCCAGATTGAAACTGGGAAAAAAGTAAAGTTGTGGACTAAACCGAGCATTCACCCACATTTTGGACCCGAGGTAAGTTGTATGTGATAATTTAGCTTGTAGGTTATGTAAATTCTTTATGATGATTTTCTATGAAATTATAATATTCCATGAAGTCATGGATGTAATCTTGTATGAATTATGTACAAATTCCATGAGATCATTGATATGAATTTCTACCAAGAAATGATGAAACATGAAAGAGAAATTACATGTAAGTGAAAAAGGATACTAAGGATACCGTAATCATGTCATGAGTGTTTGTAGGTCCCGTATAAGACCATGTTCGGGACATGGCATCGGCACCGAATTGAGATCCCATGTAAGACCATGTTTGGGACATGGCATTGGCATCAAGATGTGATCCCCTATAAGACCATGTTTGGGACATGGCATGACCATCCGAGATGAGGTCCCGTGTAAGACCATGTTTGGGACATGGCTTCGGCACTGAGATGACATAAGGATCCCTTGTAAGACCATGTCTGGGACATGGCATGGGCATCCTATATGAGATCCCGTGTAAGACCATGTCTGGGACATGGTGTTGGCATCAGAGTACGATCTCGTGTAAGACCATGTTTGGGACATGACATTGGCATCATTTCATGAGATTGACTTACGAGTATCCTTTAGTACTCAAAAAAGATCTTAAAGAAGAAAGTATCCAAGTTGATAAATTTCAAGAGAAAGGCTAAAGTTTCATGTTAAGTGTTGCAAGTATATACGAGTAAGTTATGAGAAATTGAAAGTACATTGTTATGAGAAATACAACATGAAAAGCATGAGTAAGTTATGTGATTGAGTAAGTCATGAGGATGAATATGAAATTATATGAAATGCATGATAAATTATTTGAGTGATGATTCATGATTTTTGTTGCTATTCTATTCATGCAACTTACTAAGCATATATGTGCTTACTCTTTTCCTTTCCCTCTTCCATGTAGATTTGCCGAACCAGCTCGAGGATCGTTAAAGTCGGAGCTTGAAGTCACACTATCAAGCCATCCATTTTGGTGTAGTATAGTTGGTCATTTTGTTGTATGGCATGTATAGGAAGTTTGATTACTTTTGATAAGTGTCTTTTTGGTGTAGCCAAAGTCATTGGCTAGTAACATTACTCATGTGGTATTGTAATAGCCTTATAAATGGGCTAATGTTTATTAAGTTATGCCTTATTCAATGTGGATGAAATTCATGAGTATGCAAATTGCAAGTTCAAGTAGAGTATCGATGGATGAGAATGATGTGCATAATGGCATGTGGATGCCTTAGTTGTGAGTATTTAGAGAGTATATTATGCCTTGATGTGTGCTATGGAATTGGCATCATGTTTGGTTATGTTTCAAAGTGGCAAAAGGCTTGGAAAATAGCCTATTATTGTCCACATGGTTGGGCACACGGGCTTGTTAATAGGCCATGTGTCCCCTACATCTAATTTAGTTAAGTCAGTTTAGAACATGGCCTAAGCACACGGGCGTGTGCCTTTGCCGTGTGCACCCCTGATAGTTATAGTGTTCAAAGTCAGGATACTCCATGGGGTATTGGCACGGGCGTGTATAGGCCGTGTGAGGGACACGGGCCATAGACACAGGCGTGTGCCCATGCCGTGTTCAAGTCTGTAGGTTTGAAATAAGAAATAAATTTAGCACGGGCTAGGGACATGAGTATGTGTGACCACACGGCCAGCCCACACGGGCATGTCCTATCCCACACGGGCGTGTGGCCCTGTTTCATGCAAAATTTTTCATAGAGCTCGAAAGTTCCTGGATTGGTTCCAAACCACTTTCAGTGTATGTTTTGGGCCTCGTAGGCCCATGGTAAGAATATTAAGAGCATGTTGAAAAAGTTTTAAATTGGAGAAAGAATTAAGGCTCGTTTTAGTAAGTTTGAGCAAGATTAAGTATGGTAAAGCCTCGTACCCCGTCTCAGCATTGGACACGGGTAAGGGATGTTACACCGTGTGCTCTTTTGTTTCTCAAAACAAAGGTGCAGGGGACACACAGCCTATTCACATGCCCATGGGGCTAACTGTGTGGACAATATATAGGCTATTTACCAAGCCATTCGCCACCTTAAAACACAAAATCACTTATACCCATTCAAGGCACATATCATGACATACTTAAGCAACCATAATATCCACAACCAAAACATCCACACATCACTCTCATGCCAAATCTATCATACTTAATTATCACATACTTATCAACCCAAGTGATGTAATTAACACATCTATGAAATGCATCATCATGTGATTTTACTCATAAGCAACATTAGCCAACTTCTAATGGCCTTATACAAAATAATCACTTAACCAATGTAAGCCAACACCATTGGCCCAAATTAACTATGACACATATACAAAATGACCAAGTCCCTATACATGCCATACTTTCAAAATATCAAAATCATCAATACCCAAATTAAAGCATTGATAGTGTGATGCAAACTCCGACGATTCCCAATCCCTAAGCTAGCTTGGTGACACTCGGTACAAAAATAGCTAATATTTGCGATTTAGTCTGCAATCTTGTTCTTTCCCCGATCTAGGTCAGAAACTCGTCTTTCTTGATTATCAAGCTTGAAAGTTGAAGAAACCCTAGCTATGGTATCCTTGTGATTTTCGGCCAAGCTATGAGAAAGATGGACAAATTTTTTTGAGTTTATTTTCCCTTTTTATTCTTTTATTAACAAATGACCAAAATGCCATTTTTTTCCTTTCTTTGAAAATTTGCCCCTTCCATGTCCATTTTTGTCCATCAAGAGATATAATGGTCTAATTACTAAATAAGGACCTCTAATTTACTAATTCATTCCAATTAAGCACCCAAAGCTTCTAGAACTCATAATTTGCACTTTTTGCAATTTAGTCCTAATAACTAAATAGGACCCTCTATCGATAAAATATCTTAATGAAATTTTCACACATGCATTCAATCACACTATAAACCTCAAAATAATATCACAATAAAATTCCTACTTCGGATTTGTGGTCCCGAAACCATAGTTCCAACTTGGCCCTAAATTGGGTTGTTACAACTCTCCCCCTTTTAGGGATTTTCGTCCCAGAAAATCTTAATGGAAAAGAGGTTTGGGCACTGTTTTCTCATGCCTTCCTCAGGTTCCCACGTAGCCTCTTCAACCCCATGTCTTTGCCACAAAACTTTGACTAAAGCTCTATTTTTATTTCTCAATTGTTTAACTGCTCGAGCTAACATCTTGATCGGTTCTTCATCATACGTCATATCCAATCGAATCTCAATCTCTGTTGGAGAAATCACATGTGAAGGATCAAAATGGTATAGTCGCAACATCGACACATGAAACACATTGTGAATCCTTTCCAACTCTGTCGAAAAAGCTAACCGATATGCCACTGGTCCTATTCTTTCGATAACCTCATATGGTCCAATGAAATACGGACTCAACTTGCCTTTACGGCCAAATCTCAAAATTTTCTTCCACAGAGATACTTTTAGAAACACTTCATCCTCAATCTAAAATTTGATCTCTTTTCTTTTCAAATCTGCCTATGACTTTTGTCGATCTGAAGTGGCTTTCAAATAGTCACGGATTACTTTCACCTTTTCTTCGGTTTCTCTAACCAAATTAACCTCGTGAATCTGTCTCTCACTGAGCTCGGTCTAATACAAAGGAGTTTGACATTTGCGGCCATACATGCCTTATACGGTGTCATCTTTATACTCGACTGAAAGCTGTTATTGTAAGCAAATTCGACCAAAGGTAGATATTTTTCCCAACTACCCTCGAATTCTAGAACACAAAATCGAAGCATATCTATGAGAATCTAAATTACCCTTTCGAATTGACCATCAATTTGCAGATGAAATGCGGTACTAAAGTTCAACTTTGTACCTAAGGCTTCATGCAACTTTTTCCAAAACCTCAAAGTAAACGTTGGATCTTTGTCCAAAATGATAGAAATAGGCACTCCGTGCAACCTCACAATTTTAGCAATGTACAACTCCGCTAACTTATCAAGTGAATAGTCGGTACATACCAGAATAAAATGAGTCAATTTCGTCAATCGATCAACAACGACCCAAACAGCATCTTTCTTCCTCGGGGTCAAAGGCAAACCCGTTACGAAGTCCATCAAATCCTATCCCATTTCCACTCGGGAACCATCACTGGTTGAAGTAAACCTGAAAGCACTTGATGCTCGGCCTTTACTTGTTGGCAAATCAAACATTTCGATACAAACTCAGAAATATCTCTTTTCATACATGGCCACCAATACAATTTCTTTAAATCATTGTACATCTTGGTACTGCTGGATGAACTGTCAAACAACCATTATGTGCCTCATGTAAAATCTTCTGAATCAACTCAACATCTTTCAGAACACATACTCTATCCCTGAACATCAAACAATCATCCAAACCAATCCGAAAATCTGAATCACTACCCATTTCACATTGAGCTCTTTTAGCTTGTAATTCATTATCCATTTTCTGAGCTTTATAAATTTGTTGAAGAAACATCGGTCTAGCTTTCAGCTCAGCTAGAATCGGGCCATCATTAGACAAGGCCAATCTTGTGTTCATAGCCTCAAGCAAACAAAGATTTCCTACTCAAGGCATCGGTGACTACATTCGCCTTTCTCAAGTGATAATCAATTACCAACTCATAGTCTTTCAACAACTCGAGCCATCTTCTCTATCACAAGTTCAAATCCTTTTGAGTCACCAAATACTTTAAACTCTTATGATCGGTAAAGACACGGCATTTCTCACTGCACAAATGGCATCACCAAATTTTCAAAGCAAACACAATAGCAGCCTATGGATCTCCACCCTTGTTCATCGTTAAAGGTTTCCTCCTTTGGAATTTTATTAATCTTTTTCCCTAAGGTAAATCCAATAGCCCAAAATATCTTCTCCTCTTTTTTAGATTTTCTTTTTAGTTTAAAATCCTTTTGTTTAGGGTAGGTGGTTATCAGTCTATGATCTCATTATCCTTTTTCCTCTTTTTTAGGCTAATTTTTTTAGTACATGTAGAGTTTGGCTAAAACTGTTATGTGTTGAGTGTTGACTCAGTCTTCTTGGAATTGCCACTACATTCGTATTGGCAAATTGTCCAAGCTTTTGCCACGACAAATCTTCATTCCTTTTTTTCTTTCTCTGCATCCTACACTTGCCAATTACTATCAAACAAATGCTTCACGCAAACAAGTAAAAGTAACATATAATAACATTTAAGCATAATCTATTCTTCTTAATGTAACGCAATAATAATTACAAACAGAATGTCCTAAAATGCAACTAAATTTACTTAAGTACAGGCAATTAGCTAGGTTTAATGGCATGAAATATAACTCTTTTCAAGAGTTATCAATGAAGGTACTGTTATCCTTATACACTTAAGCACGGATACAAGTTTAGTGGAAAAATCAAATAACTCCACTAACCCTCTTGACTCTCGTGATTAAGTGCACTTATTAAAAAAAAAAAGTCTTTTCATTGATAGCAGCTTAGTTCCATACTAACTAAGTCTCAATTTAAATAACTAAATTTCATACTTAAATAATAAACAAATTCATTCAACAGCAAATCGAGCGAGTTCACCAAAGCATTTGAGTGGCGTACACTTAACGGAAGAGTCTGCCAAACCACAGATCATAGCTAAGCTAAGAGTTCATCAAAAGACGCATATAAAAAGAATTCTATACTTAATCAAAACAAACAATTTACTTATTTATGTCTACACTCAGTTTAGCAAATACTCTAACTAATAATCAAATACCGAGACTTTATCAGACGGGCTGTTACACTCCTACTCTAGGTAGAATGTTATTTTTCTATTTAAAACAAACTTCTATAACTCTACAAGGGTTCTACCTTCTCTTCTTATAAATAAATGGCACTAGTAGAACCATTGACATAACTTTTGAGAGATTATTATTCTACCAAAAAATAGAAAGAATTTATCCTAAACTGTTACATATTTTTCCAGAATAACAATTCTATCGGATTCTATTAAAGAAGAGAGAATTTTTCGCCCTAAAAGGAGAGAAATTTTTCTAGTTTTGTGTTTCAATTCAATTGGTTCGAGCCCACAATTGAAGCAGTTCATGGTTTGAGAATAGGGGAGAAGATCATTTGGTTGAAAGTCAGAAAACATCAAGGATCCGCTTATCTAAAAACACAAGTACCATTTCACTCTAAGGTTTATTGCTATAAATATCATAAACTGGGTCAGTTTTCAAAATTTTAATTTTTCGCAATGCAAGAAAGCCATTTTTAATTCGGCCTTTTCCAACATTCATTGCCATATTTTTATCAATTCCTATGCATCTTCTTATGTTCGGTTCATCAAATCTTGTCTCGAATATGCATCCAACTCATTGCAGAACATCTGCAATCGTAACCATTTAGGTAGACCATGGTGAGGGCATCTTTGTATCAGTGACTTAAAACACTCCCAAGCTTCGTGAAAATTTTCTCCTTCCAACTATTTAAACATTGCAATCTCTGTCCTTAGTTGGACCATTTTGCTAATAGGAAAGAACTTGTAGAATAATTTCTCTACAAGTTTGTTCCATGTCGTTATAGATCTTGGTACCTGCGAATCTAACCAAGAGAAAGCATTATCTATTAAGGAGAAGGGGAATAGCCAAAGAAGAATAGCATCATTGGTGACCCCATTAACTTTAAAAAGTGTCAAAAAGTTGGAGAAACCATTTTAAGTGCTAATTTAGGCTCTCCATTATACTCTCTCTAAATTGTAGGTTGTTTTAAACCATCTAGATCATGGCTGACTTTATCTCAAAATTGTTCATTGTTTTTATTGACCTTTTGATGCTTCCTTGTACTGTGTCAAAGTTTGGTAGCTCATAGTCTCTCAACGTGTGTTCCTCTCAAGCCATTGGTGGCTCTATCGGTAATTATAGTGGTGATGGTGTGGTAGATCTTTTAAGTTAGGTTCATCAAATAATGGATTATCGCATGGGGGGATTAATCATAGCAGGTGGGTTATTTTGCATCTATTGTTGTTGCTGTCGACGATTTCGGTATATAATTCTTTCTAGATCAACGGCTAGCTCTCTAAGTGTGTCCCTACTTTGAGTCATACACTGAAACCATAAAGAAAATTAAAAACGTTAGTAGAAAAAGATAAAGATAAAGATAAAGATTAAAATCATATTTATAATTTAAAATTTTTCCTAACTATCCTATTAAACGTAAAAATTAAACCAAATTCATTGACATTGCCTCCCTAGCAACGACGCTAAGAACTTGACCACCTCCGGACGTATAATGTCTAGAGTGTGAATACTGCAACCAAACATAAGCGTTAGGTGGTTTCCGCAAGCATA
The DNA here is from genome assembly GCA_020496765.1 of Gossypium stocksii. Classification (NCBI taxonomy): domain Eukaryota; kingdom Viridiplantae; phylum Streptophyta; class Magnoliopsida; order Malvales; family Malvaceae; genus Gossypium; species Gossypium stocksii. The sequence goes on along the minus strand of CM035624.1, from coordinate 58,680,970 downwards.
CAGGCCAAGTTGTAATATAGTTATACAACCAAGTATGGAAGTACTCTGAGGATCGTACCTAAGAGAGGCAAGACTAAACTAATCCTAATTTTTAAGTTAACAGGTCTAATTAGTATTTTAATTAAACTATATTACGATAAATCCTACGGTAGTGATAAAAGCTATTTTATTAACTAATAAAAGAACATTAAAACAATCGAGGAAAACAAATTATAAATTTAATTAGATATAAATAACAGAAGACTAACTTGTTTCAATGCTCATAATTAATTCCTATGTCGAGTCCTATCCAATGAACTAGTTATTAACCTAGTAGGGCCTCTCGACCTTCCACTAACCTAATGAGTCAGTAAGAACTACTTATCTCTAGACCTCATAGTCCAGACCACAATGGGGTAAGGTTTTCACGGATAGGCAATACCAATCTTGGGTTTATTCCTACCTATATGACTTCCTAGGGCCGTCAAGCCTAGGGGCATATCGAGGGGGTTGGCAAGGGCCCCGACCCCCTAAAATGGAAAATTTTCCATTTAGGCCCTTTAAAATTTTTAAAATTTTAAATTAGTGAAGGTAATATTGCACTTTGCCCCCTAAATATGATAAAATTTTGATTTAATCATTTAAAAATTATAAATATAGGCTATTAAAATGGTGAAATTGCATTTTTACTATCGTAAAAATTACAATTTAATATCGACTCCCTAAAAATATTTTTTAGCTTCACCCCAAATCAAGCCTAGGGTTTTTAGTTCTTCCTACCCTAACCATCTGATCTGCTAAGAAACCCTAAATCGAAACTAATTAATACCACATCCACTCGTTAATCTCCCATTATTGAATTAGTTCACTATGGATTTAACACAAATCATGAACTTGATTAAAGAAATAAACATTAAAAAAAATTCAAGAGAGAAGATGAGAAAAATCCTAACATATTAATAGTAGCACGAACGATAATCCGTTGAAATAGTTTGGTGAATCCACAATCTAAATTCCGCAAAGAACGAAATAAAAACTAAACTAGAATTATAATTTAAAGAAACATAAATTACAAGTAGAAATAAAACTAAACAAGAAATGGAAAATTAAACTAAGAACTATTTGTAAACTGAGTAGAGTAATCCCATTTATAGGCCTAGGGTTGGTCATCTATCCTTGACCTAATTCGACAGACTTTTTAGTGTTAAAGTTTGTTGTGCGGATGGAAACACCCTTGCTTCATTAATTGATCTTGTCAGATCAATGTCGCAACACACTCTGACATGTGTCACGACAAAGCTGGCAGTTTACTAGCTTGGGTATGTCTTCAGGGCTGTGTTGCGACACTGGAGGTAGACTGCTCCTTTGATATTTCTTTTTTTGTGTTGTGACATCCTAGCTCCGTGTTGCAACATCGCAGGCAGTCTATTGTCTCCATGCCTCCAAATAGTTTGCTACACACTCACTGAACATGTTAATTTACCTTTCGGCCTCTCTTAGCCCACACGGTCATATAAATAGTCAAAATTGCTCATTTATTATCTACAAACTAAAAATGAAAACTAAATAGAAACATATCTAAATTGCTTTCCTATGAGCTCGTTAGGTACAGAAAATAGTTTAATCTTCTAAAACAAATTGCGACAGATCACCCCTTACATGATATAGGGTTAAATTGGGCCTTTCTTGTATTGGGTCGTTTCTTGGACTTTAATCCAACACCTATAATTTATCCAATCCAATATTTATTTTCTACTACCCAAAATATTATTTATTTAATTTTATTTAAATTAATTAAATTAGCTTATTAACCCAATTCTAATTCTGTTAAAGTCATTGCAACTTTACCATATTAGAATCTATGTGAAAATATATTTAATTGTCTTATTTAACAAATCCATATTGACTAATTAATTTAATTGCTATTTTTAACTTCAAATATTTAATTATAAATAATTAAATAATAATTCGATAATATTAAATTAATTTTGAAGTCATTTTTGTACTTAGCAAGAAATCATATTTATTGTAAATACTGATACATTTGATCTATTTCTCTTACTTCAGTGTTTTCATTCAGTCCATATTATTTGGTTCTAATGCAATTCATTTTTGGTTATGTCGAGCTAGTAGATGGACCATTTAGACATATATAATTAGGGCTAAAATAATTTGTAATTAAGTTTTGTGTTGGGGATCGACCCATTTAAATAACGAGATAGTAAAAATGGAGAAGAACAATCACAAATATTTTACATGGAAAACCCTCAAAGAGGGAAAAAACATTGGAAAATAAGGCTTCAAATTTTCACTATCTGAGTAAACAAAACGAGAGTAAAATATGGAGAAAATAAACCTAAATGAACTAAACGTATATTACCAAAAACCTTGAATACCAAGCTTAAAATATGAAAGATCAAACCAGTAAACAAAACCCTAAATCTCATAGGGAACTCACAAAAGGGGTATAAAATACTCTCTATAATTACCACGAAACTCTCACCAAAAATCATATGCGACTATATCTTGTCACCCACAAAGAAAAGCTCATTTTTTAATTAGCATATCAAAACAGGGATATAAGGCCCCTTTAAATAGGCTAATATTAGAGTTCTAATCATACTAAAATATCTCTAAAATAATCAGAGTCTATCTAGGAGAAGAAGTCTAGCTTCAAGTCTAAAACACGGCTGCCAAATAGGAGAACATATTTTGATGTCACAACGTTGTCTATTGTGTTGTCTTGACAAGTCAATGCTCTTAGTCCCAACGTCGGGCCTATTTTGGCCCTTCTTTCATTAATCGTTGATTCTTGTCTAAGGTGCTTGTAACATGTCAGATAAATGCGAGGCACACCCCACATTTTGGATTTTCGCCTATTAATTACCATATTATTTAATCACAAAGCCATTATACTAAACTATCATGACTTAGGTCTCCTTTATCATATATTATTATGAAAGCCACTCATGAAGTGTTTGTCTAATGAACTTGTCATAAGTGTGTTACCCTTATAGGATATCCTTAATATCTTTGGGATAAATTTGTTCTCCCAATATGTTATTATTTTTATCTCATGGTAACCATTGCAACTTCTTTCATGAAACTCAATTACTGACAAACAATAATTAAATCATTTATCACTAAGACAAATGGCCTATGGCCACGTTACTTTTCATCTATTATGTAATGCTGATGAGAGGATATCATTTACCCTTTAATTGGGATATGGATTCCACTGTTGTGGAATCATGCTACATACTCCAAAAGTCATATGCCCAATTCACTAGCTTGTAGTTCATTAACTGTTTAAACTTATTCTTTCATTTACTTCAAAATATACGAGTGACACATACATAGTCCATCATCCACTCAAGATTAAGGTATGCCACACTATGAACGTCATAAGTGAATGAATCTATAAATGAATCTACTTGGGTCTTTTCCAATGTACTATCAGTCTTTTTAGTCACATCTATGTCTCTATCTTTTAGGAGTAATCTACTTCGATATCCAAGACAAGGTATCTTCCAATTTGACTTGATAGACAATATATTAGTCTTCCAATTAATGTGCTTAATTTTGATTAGACTAAGGATATGTTTAGATTACCTACTAATATAAATTGTCTTTCCATATTACAATCTAACAACGTAATGCCATTTAGTATTAGTTAAGTGATAGATAATTAGTGAGCTAATATTTATTTTCATTTTGCTTTGCATGCAAAAATGATTGAAGATGATATACAAAGATATTAATTAAATTGATGGATATTTTGTTAAACCAATTTATTCAAAAGATACTAATATATATAGACAAAAATATTACATTAAGGGCACTAGATCTCAATAGGGGTAATAATATCGTAACTCTTCTAGAGCCTTCAATTAGTTTTGCACTATTAGATATGGTATTAGCTTTTGCATCACTTGCTATTAATTGATAAAAGTATTTCCTATCTTTAAATATTGTATGCTTTGTAGCAGAGTCTACAAGACATATATGTTCATTCTTGATCATGGGGCCAACCAAAGAATTGGGAAATTTTATTCTCTTCATAAATAAAATACACAATAAGGGATGTTCAAGAAAAAAACACTTTAGTAAAAAAAAAAAAATACTAAAACTGAATAACATGGAAATACAAATTTTTCTTGAAAAAAATATTTCAAATGTTTAAATAGAAAAATAATAATTCACAATGTTCTTTTCATTCCTAACTTTTACACCCTAATTCTAAAAGAAAGTCTTCCATATCTAAGTGGATTAAATCAGTATTGTAAATAGATTTTGCTTTAGTTCTATAACTAAGATCATCAGCTGTGTGCAAAATTGGCCTTTAAGTTATCATTTTGATATGTCAAATTTGTTTTAACATTATTTCTTTTCTTTTTTTTATAGAGGCTTAATTTAGCTTTGCAAGATGATCAAGTATATGACAAGTACACGACCAATGTCTTTCATACTGTAACTTCCCAAACCCGACCTAAACAATATGGTCGAATCGGGAAGGCCACCCTAGACACCTTAGTGTCAAACTTACCCTAATGATAGTTAAAAACCTTCAGGTACTTCTTTTTATAAAATCATGGTTTCTATTGTTAACTTTGGAAAACATCCATTTACTTAGTCCAACCATGCTTAAGTCAAATTAGCGAATTAGGTGAATTTTTGTAAAACCTTATTGACAACGTTGCCTTTGAAAAATCATTTTGTTATCTTTTTAACCGTAAAAATGTACCATTACTAGTCAAATTATTAATTTAATCATATGTCATGCATAGTCCATTTTAACATATTATAAAAACAATGTACCTATACCAAATATGTGTGTCATGCATGCATGAAAAACCCCAAAATCTCAAACAGTCCCAAACCACAGTTTAAAGAAACTTTACAACCCAAAACCAAATAATAATAAAATAACCTAAAAATATAACTTAGTTAAAATAATGACGAATTAAACTCCGAAGTCCACTGTACGTTCGCATGCCAATTCTGATCCTAAGTACAATCATTACCTGAGAAGTTGAGATAATGGGGTAAGCTTAACAAGCTCAGTTGAGTCTAAACAAGTATTAAGCATTCATACAGGCAATTTCATAGAGGTACCAATAGTACAATCAAACATAAAAAATAATAATTTTCAAATGCACATGATCGTGAAAAATGCACATGTGAGATCCTACCCATACCATCCGCTACACACCACAAGTTCCCAAAACCCGTCTGCCAAACTCCAACGTATGTGAGCGATGCTCGATGTGGTAAAACCACCAATAATCAATAATGCAGTGAAACTGCCAAATATATATTGCGATATAATCACCAACCCCCCTCGGTACTCCAAATGCAGTGCACTGACTAAAAATATATGCGGACTTAATATGCCACCTGTACTCCACAGAACTCATCTGTCAACCGTAAAATCTCATCCCAATGCACATGCAATATGTCATACAAATTCCTACGCAATCACATTTCAATACTTTTCACATTTATTTGACATGCTTAACATGTCCTCAATAATTACAAAATTTTAGAGAAAGGAAACAGTGTTCCAATTTTCAAATTACCATTAAGATGGTATCTATCAATATCATTCAATTCACTCACTTTATGAATTCCATTGGCACCAATAGCAACCTCACGTATATATGTCATAGTAAATATTTCATACATCTAAATCATGCATTAAACTAATATCTCAACATTTCATACCATTGCATCAAACATAGCAATCTCAATTACACATTCATACAGTCAAATTAGCAATTTTGCCAACACATCAATCTTTTAAGGCTTAAAACGTACCTGGTTTGGCCACTTGTAAAACTAATATTTTGGGTACTCTGCCAAACAAATCAGCAAGCTAGTTATCAAAATATAACCTAACATTTATCATTATCAAACAAATTTTACAAGTTTAGGATCCACACCTTATTTTTCGCTTTCTCGCAGCACCCTAGTGAACCTTCTAGTTTTCCTTAATAAACCTTTATAAGATCTTAAACCCAAATTCAGTGTAAATTAAATCAATTTACCACTTATCCAAATTCCAATTACCCACTTATGGGTTCAAACCAATTTTCAAATTAATAACTATTTTACGAATTCAACTACTTTGATTCCTTACCTTGTATCAATGCAAACCGTATGTTTGATTGTTCTTCGACTTTACAGTTGGTTCGAGGCATTTGGATCATCACATAATTCCATAATATACTGGAAAGTTAGTAGCTAGTAATTATTCAATTCTTTCATTTAATCAATCCATAGCATTTACTCTACAACTATGTCGAAGTAACAATTAATTTTACACTTAACTGCACTTACGCTTCCCGATTTGTGAGATCCGAATGCGCAAATGATCAAGAAAGGTTTTTTTCCTAATTTACATGGGTTTAATAGATGATTAGAATGGTACAAGAACTCAAATTAAGGCTGGAATTAATTGGGCAAGATTCAAGAAACAAAACAACCCCCTATTCTACACATATGCGCACGTACCATCGCCCATGGTGGCCGAAATTGGGGCTAAATTTTAAAATAATTTAAAACCTCATTAAAATATTGAAAAATAAATTTAAAAACATTTAAAATCCCTAAATTCCAGATCTAGAAATTTATGTTTTTAATGGACAAGATTAATTAAGAAATTGAAGAGAGAAAAGACCTTACACAAGCTAGTCGAGAGAAACGACAATGAGACTTCTAGGCAATGTTTGGGATCGATCTTGGAGTTAAAAATTTCAGATTTAGGGCTAATTTAATTGAGGAAAAATTTCAGAAATATAGCAAAGGAGATGTTTCACAATCTTGATGCAAAAAGAAGAAGAAGATGATGACAAAAAGGGAGGTGTAGGCAACGACAACAATTGATGAAAATGGGAAAAGAAAAAAAAATAGAGATGAAGAGAGGGAGAGGGGGTTAGGGACACGACTAAGGTAGAAGAAAATGGATTAAAAGGCTGATTATTTTGATAAAAAAATTGTATTTATACCTAGGTTTACTAAACTTGGATGCCAACACATAAAAAAACAAGGGAATTTGCAAAAAAATTAATTTATTTTTGTAAAAGTTGAGACTTGAACTTGAGACCTCCAACTAACCTTCAAGCTTTCACATTTAATGACTAACCATTGGATCAATTCCCTATATTTGATATATTTCTAAATTTTATGGAGCTAAATTTGGGATGTTACACATACCACATCGACCAATTGCTTAATTTAGCTTTGCAAGATGATTAAACCACCTTTATTTTCTTTTTAATATTATTCTTGTTTTGGTGGTTAATATTATCACCATGACAACAATGATTATAACATCTTCGACCACATCCATAATTATGATTATGACCATGATTTCTTTCACTTTTGGAAATAATGTGTATTGCCATATTCACTTTTGGGGATAAGCAGAACCAATGGGATGATTTTTATGGTTTTTCATTAATAACTCGTTATTATTTTTTAAAACCTTTTGCATGATATTGCTGCTATATGAGGACATTAGATAAGTGAAAGGTTGAGATAGTTTTCTTTACTAAGTTTGCATCTGTAATTTTCTCTCTATATAATTTTGTTTGAGAGCTTATCTTAAATAATGCAGAGTTGTACTCTCTTACTAATTGTGCATCCAACTATAACGAGCTTTGGGAATAACTATTTTTTAATGGTCGTATATTTCATTCATATTATTCCACAATTCAAGTGGTTCCTTTATGGTAAAATATTATACTTTCAAACCTTTATAAATATGATGATATGGAAAATCATGGCTTTGGCTTTATCTTGATTAGATTCTTCATTACTTTTGCATCATTGCATTTCCAAGGCCTTTAACACCTAGATGAATTTTAGTATCAACTCTCCATGATAAACAACTTTTCCCAATTATATCAAGAGTTGTCAACTCGAGTTTTGCAGTGTTTGACATGATTATCACTAAAAAAACACTAGAAGAATATTTATAAGCTAATAAAATTACTTAAAAAAAGATTAAAGGAATATCAATAAATCAATATATTAGATAAACAATATGCATGGTGTTCAATTCTCAATTTGAAAAAAGAAATAAAATTTTAATCATCCTAATATTATGCATAATATAAAAAAATAAAAAAAAAGCTAATTTAAAAGAAACCTTAAAGTAAATATTTTTACATAAAGAAACTTAATTTTTTTACTAGAATGCTTAAAAAAAATAGTGCCGAGAACATTCTAGAACGATGAACTGGTTATATAAATTTTTTGGTGTGTATTATTAAAAACTCTAAGGTAATTGATCATTTGGGGATAAATGTCAATAGATATTGGTTGATTTTATAAATTTCTTTGCCTATTATGTTGAAAGTTGTGGAGTAGATTAATAACAAGTGGTTAGGGATTAATCAATAGGTATATTACCAATGCTTCTTCGAAGTGTATATTTATAGATATAAAAAGTATAAATGAAATAAAATTCTATTCTTAATGGATATTAGAGCCTTAAAATATATCAATTTATTATCTTGATGAACATACACTTATAATAATATTTATAACATAAGCAAAATTTTTGGTTCTTTGTGTTTTTTTTATCTCTTTTGTTTATTGACATAGCTTTTTCCAAAACAAAATTCCATAATATAATTTTCTCTACATTTTGGGTTTTGAAAAATAATTTAAATGAATAGAAAATTTGATTGAGTCAATTTTTTTTGGTATATTTTGTATTTTTTTGGCTAAATAAATGACACCATAGTCGATTTTAGAAGCCTTTATAATACCATTTGTTAGAGTTGTGACCCAAATTCTTATTAAAATAAAATACATGATGCACAAGAAGAATCCATATAGAAGCTTACTTCCTCTATTTGATATTGATTTGAATTAGGTGTTTTAACCTTACTGCATTACTTCTATTAGATGTTGATTGGAATAAGATTTTCTAAACCTATAAATAGACGCAATCTATACTCCTTGTATTTATTCGAATTCGACATAGTGAAATTTTTCTCTTCTGTCCATGATTTTTTTTCGAAAGGATTTTCATGTAAAATCTGTGTGTTCTATTTTTTTCTCTTTTTTTACATTATTGACATTCTATTTTTTTAAATTGGTATCAGAGCTTTCCGAGTTGCTTATCTTGATCACAGAATGATGTTATTGATGTATAAAATTCTGTTGTTGGATCGCAACACCAGATTTGTATTGTGGCAGATAAAGATGCAGGCAATTGTTGCGCAGATGGATTTGGAAGATGCCCTACTGGGGGTAGATATGATACATTCGACATTGACGGATGAAGAGACGAAGCGTGAAGATCAAAAGGCCTTCAAGAAATTACATGTGCATTTGTCTAATGAAATTTTGCAGGATGTGATGAAGGAGAAGATTGCCGCTGCATTATGGGCAAAACTAGAGCAACTATGTGTCAAAAACCCTGACGAGTAAGTTACATATGAAGTAGCATATTTATGCTCATTGTTTCAAAGAAGGTGCATCTATGCACGAACACTTAACTGTGTTTAAAGAAACTATTTTGAACCTAGAGGCCATGGAGGTTTGATTTGATAAAGAAGATTTAGGGTTGATTCTACTTTGTTCGTTGCCTCCGTCCTATTCAACCTACACAATTTTCTATAGACGTGAATCTTTCACAGTTGATGAGGTCTATGATTCTTTAACCTTGTATGACAAGATAAAGCATCTTGTGATTAAACATAACACCCCAAACCCGGCCTAGACGTTACAGCCAAGTCTGATGTGTCACATCAATGACGGACCACCATGTTTCCTAGTTACTATAATTAGGGTGAGTTTTGTAAAACTGTACTTGTTAGTTGGGCAGGAAATCCAGGTTTAGTTTGAGATTGTCCTATCCACTAACTGTTTAAAATCTATCTTGTTCGTTGATTTGCTATTCAGTTGTTACGAGTGCTTTGCTTTGAAAACATTGATTGATTTTGAGAAAACCCGTGCAGCCTTGTTTAAACCATTTTAAATCAATTTGTAAATATAAAGTAAAAACCCAAGAGCCCCCAAGAGCAAATCGGCAATGTCTCCCCCAAGAGCCCCTTACTCGGCCATCACATGCCTCATTCAAAAATCCTAAAATCTCTCCCTTATCTTATCTGATCTAATCTCATGAACAACTCAAACTCTCCTTAGCAAAGTTCTACTTGGAAACCATCACATGTATGGCATATGCACAAAAATAAAACACCAGCTTGCTTACCTTGTGACTTGAACACTGGCCCTTGCACACACATCCACACGCCACTTTTTTAGGCACTTAAGTGGCGCCACATTGCCACTTTACCAAGGGCTTACTTGTATCTTATTTTACTAACTTTTTCTAAAAGCCCACAAACCAAGTCCCTTTCACTTTAAATCCAAAATTTGATATTTCTGCCAGGTTTTATCTTAGTCTTGGGCCTTCTAAAGGCCCACTAACACACTTTAAACATAAATTCCATAATTTAACAACCAAATTTCAAAATTTCATCAAAATTAGAAAAATCCCGAAAAATCCCAAAAATCAGGGCATTACAACTCTACCCCCTTAAAGAAATTTCAGCCTCGAAATTTACCTGATCCAAATAGGTGAGGGTATTGTTGACGCATTGCCTCTTCTGGCTCCCAAGTAGCCTCTTCTCTGCCATGATTGTGCCAAAGCAACTTTACCAACGGAACTGACTTTTTCCTCAACACTTTGACCTCTCGATCCAGAATTTGCACTGGCTCCTCTTCAAAAGTCAAATCAGTTTTTACCTCAATCTCTTCCACTGGTACGACATACGAAGGATCCGATCAATACCGTCTTAGCATGGACACATGAAAGACGTCATGAATATGATCTAACTCCAGCAGTAACTCCAGCTGATAAGCTATTGGGCCTACTCGTTTAAGAATCTGATAAGGTCCAATAAACCGCGGACTCAACTTGCCCTTCTTGCTAAACCTCAAGATCTTCTTCCAAGGCAAGACTTTCAAAAACACCATATCCCCTACAGAGAACTCAATTTCCTTAAGCTTTAGATCAGCATATGATTTTTGCCTATCAGATGCCTCCTTTAACCGATCTCTGATCAACTTAACCCTATTCTCAGTATCTGCCACTAACTCTGGTCCAAGAACTTGTTGTTCTCCCAACTCTATCCAACACGTAGGAGTACGACACCTTCGCCCATAAAGTGCCTCATAAGGAGCCATTTGGATACTTGGCTGATAACTGTTATTATAAGCAAATTCCGCCAATGACAAGTAGTCCTCCCAACTACCTCGAAAGTCGATAATGTAACCCCTTAGCATGTCCTCCAGAACCTAAATAACGCTTTCTGATTGTCCATCTATCTGAGGGTGAAAGGCAGTGCTGAAATCCAATCGCGTACCTAACGCTTCATGCAACTTCCACCAGAAACGAAATGTAAATCTAGGATCCCGATCAGAAATAATCGAAACTGGCACCCCATGCAGTCGCACTACCTTTGCCACATACAGTTTGGCCAGCTTTTGTAGTGAGTAGTCGGTTCGGACAGGTATGAAATGAGTAGATTTTGTTAACCTATCCACAATCACCCACACAGAGTCCTTCTTGGAGGGTGTCAATGGTAGCCCACTCACAAAATCCATGGTTACTCTCTCCTACTTCCAAAGTGGAATTCTCACTGGCTGCAACAGTCCAGAAGGTAGTTGATGCTCAACCTTTACCTGCTGGCATGTCAGACATTTCCCCACAAATTCAGTCATTTCTCGCTTGAGTCCAGGCCACCAGTACAACCCTCGCAAGTCCCGATACAACTTATTCCCTCCAGGATGCATGGCACAGTGTCCACCATGAGCCTCCTTCAGGATTAACTGCCTCAAGTCAGAATCCTTCAGAATATAAACTCTTCCACGAAAGCACAAAACCCCATCAGTATTCAGTCTAAATCCAAATTCTCCTCACTCAGGCTTGCTAAAACCGAGGAACCAACGAATCATCTTCTAACTGTTTCTCTTTAATATGCTCAGTCCAAGTTCGTCTCACTTGCAACTCCGCTAATAGGCTACCATCGTCATATAGACTCAAATGAGCAAACATTGCTTTCAGCTCAGCTATAGCCCTTCGGCTCAGTGTATCAGCCACCACATTTCCCTTGCCTGGGTGATACTCAATCGAACAGTCGTCATCCTTAAGCAACTCTATCCATCTTCGTTGCCTAAGATTCAATTCCTTCTGAGTCAACAAATACTTGAGACTCTTATGATTCGTGTATATAGTACACTTTTCTCCATACAGGTAGTGTCTCTAGATTTTTAACGTGAAAATATCGCTGCCAACTCTAGATCATGCGTAGGGTAATTTGCTTCGTGAGGCTTCAGCTGTCGCGAAGCATAAGTGATCACCTTACCCTCTTGCATCAGTACACAGCCTAATCCCACATGCGACGCATCACTGTACACAGTGAAATTCTTCCCAAACTCTGGCTATATCAACACTGGCGCCTCAATCAACACCTTCTTCAACTTATCAAAGGCTTCTTGGTGTTTCTTGGTCCATATAAATGCTACTCCTTTTCTTAACAATTTCATTAACGGTGTAGCAATCAGAGAGAATCCTTCTACAAATCTTCTATAATAACCTACCAGACCCAAAAAACTCTGTATTTTTTATACTGACCTCGGTGGCTTCTATTCCAGAACTGCTTCAATTTTCCGAGGATCTACCCTAATACCTTCAGCAGAGACAACATGGTCCAGAAAAGTCACTTCTCGCAACCAAAAATCACACTTACAGAATTTTGCATAGAGTTGCTTCTCTCTCAATACTTGCAGAACAATACGGAGATGCTCATCATGTTTCTCCTTAGTTTCCGAATACACCAAGATATCGTCGATAAATATGACTATGAATCGATCCAGATATGGTTAGAATACTCAATTTATCAAATCCATGAATGCTACAGGTGCATTTGTCAGTTTAAATGGCATAACTAGAAACTCGTAATGACCATACCGAGTTTTGAATGCTGTCTTATGAATATCCACCTCATTGACCCTTAACTGATGGTATCCAGATTGAAGATCGATCTTCGAAACACCAAAGCTCCTCTAAGTTGGTCAAACAGATCGTCGATTCTTGGCAGAGGATACTTGTTCTTTATGGTCAATTTGTTCAACTGGCGATAATCGATGCACATACGTATTGTCCCATCCTTCTTCTTTACGAACAATACTGGCGCTCCCCACAGAGACACACTCGGTCTAATGAAACCTCTATCTAACAATTCTTGGATTTGCACCTTCAGTTCCACTAACTCTTTTGGTGCCATCATTTAGGGTGTGATGGACATTGGAGCCGTTCCAGGCAGCAAGTCGATTCCAAACTTGACTTCTCGATTCAGAGGTAATCTAGGAAGCTCCTCGGGAAAAACATCTTGAAACTCCTTAACAGTTCTAACCATCTCCATAGTCACATTCTCAGTCTCAGTCTGACTTACAAAAGCCAAGTATGCTTCGCAATCCTTGCGAATTAGCTTCTCAGCCCTCAAGGCTGAAACAAAATTAGACAAGTAGTCCTTTCACTTCCCAATAACCATTACCTCTTCATATTCAGTAGTCCTTAACACCATCCTCTTGGCCGTACAATCCAGAGTTGCCTTATGCTTAGTCAACCAGTCCATCCCCAAAATAAGATCGAACTCTTCGAATGATAGCTCTATTAGGTCTCTAGTAAAGATCCTACCTTGAGTCTCTAAAGGCACCTCTCTAAAGAGTTTATCTATCCTAACCGAGTGACCCAGTGGACTTATAACAGTTACCCCACTCACAGTTTCCTCAAAGTGCACTCCCAACGACCCAGAAATGTCATATGCAACATACGAATGAGTTGAACCCACACCAATCAAAGTAGTGTATAGCATGCTAGAGATAAAAAACGTACCAGTTATGATGTCAGGTGCATCGCCTTCTTCTCGACGACGAGCAGCATAAACCAATATGGGCTGGCGAGCCTCAGTATTCCTAGCACCCCTGCTAGGTGCTCCACATCCACGACCATTACCATTGCTGCCTCTACCTTGACCATGGCCTCTCGGCGGTAGCGGTCCACCTCGCACTGGTTGAGCAACCCCCTGTTTAGCAACTTGAGTCTGAGCCGACCTCCGAGGACATTTCTTGATCCTATGCTCCTTGGACCCATATAAGAGACATGCCCTAGTCCGTTTCCAGCATTCTCCAAAATGCACTCTACCATAGTCCCTACAAGCCTGTGGTCTAACTGTATTCACCGAAACTGCTCAGACTGGTTCCTCCACTCTCGCTCCCTTGGCATTTCAGTTTGTAGCACCAGATGGTCCAGCATCCCTCCTAAATCAGTTTTGATCCTTATCACGGTTCTGTCATTTAGTACGCTTCACTTCTTCGGCTATCTTAGCCTTCTCCACCAATGCACCAAAATCGCGCTCTTTCTGCGGAGCTATCAGCACTCTTAGTTCATCTCTGAGGCCATCCTCAAAATAAATGCTACGCTCGTACTTAGTAGCAACTATACCGCTCGCATACCGGCTCAACCTTAGAAATTCAGCCTCATATTTCGCTATAAATTTATTGCCTTGGGTCAGATTCAGAAATTCCTTCCTACGAGCATCCACATAGCTTGCTCCAACGTACTTTCCCTTGAAAGCCGTCTTAAACAGTTCCCAGGTTACTCGCTCAGCTGGGGTACCCTCCTTCACAGTGATCCACCACTGATATGCCTCGTCTCGTAGCAGAGACACCGCTCTTTTTAGCTTTTGCTCCACCAAGCAATCTAGGTCGTCCATAATCCGTTCCGTAGCTTCCAGCCAATACTTAGCTACATTTGGGGCTACCCCAGATATGCCCCTGAAGACCTCCACTTCGTTAGCCTAGAGTCGCTCAGAAATGGACCCCCTATTCACAATTCCAGTGCTCGCCCTAGCGACCCTTTCTAAAACTCTTAACATGGCCTGGGACAAAGCATCGTCCCCAGCAGCCTGATCATACGATCCAGTCTCCGTCGCTGGCAGAGCTCGCACCTCCTCAGCTGGCATATGTCTGGAAGACGAAGATCCAGCTTGCACACTACCTCGGCCATGTCCACGGCCTCGTCCACAAGTAGCTCTCGAACTTATTTCGACTTATCCGATTACAATTTTATGATATTATTTTAATATTTCAGTTTTGTTTATTACAAATGTCTTATGTACAGATAGAGTTTCAGAGTTCGTTTTCACGAAATCGTAGCCTAGCTACAGTCTCAGTCTTCTAGGGTTTAGTTTCCCTACAGTCTCAGTCTTATAGTTTTCAATACTACCCTATCTACAGTATCATAATAGGGTCTTAGTTCTATCTATAGTAATGTCTCAGTATAGTACAGTATAAGAAACATAAATACTTACAGACTTGGTGCCGGGGATTTAGTGTGCCACTTTTTCAGATCCAGATTTCAGAAAGCCCATTTAAAACGTAAGCCTTTTAAGAAAACCTTAAGGAAGTATGTTTAAAAAGGAAACAAGTTTGAAAAGGGTTTTCGTAAGAATTTTTCCAAAACTGATTCCAAAATACCCTTTTTGGGCCCTGATTTTAAAATTTTACAAAAATTTTTTAGACCCGATCCACAGCCGAATTGTTGCAACAGGACTCTGATACCATTAAATGTAACACCCTAAACCTGGCCCAGACGTTACGGCCAAGTCTAGTGTGTCACATCAACGACGGACCAACCATGTTTCCTAGTTTTTATAATTAGGGTGAGTTTTGTAAAACCGTACTTGTTATTTGGGCAGAAAATCCAGGTTTAGTTTGAGATTGTCCTATCCACTAACCATTTAAAATCTATCTTGTTCGTTGATTTTCTATTCAGTTGTTACGAGTGCTTTGCTTTGAAAACATTGATTGATTTTGAGAAAAACCGTGCAGCCCTATTTAAACCATTTTAAATCAATTTGTAAATATAAAGTAAAAACCCAAAGTTAAAAATAATTAAAGTGGCCTTATTACATCCCAAAACCAAAACACAAATAATTAAAAATAAATGCGAAAATAAAAAGACTTAATTAAAAACCAACAGTCCAGTCCATGTGGCCACTCTGAATCCCTTCCAGCTCCAATTCCACCAGTCTAGGGCTCCCCTACAAGGATGGAAGAAAAAGGGGTGAGTTTGGAAACTCAGTGTGCAATGAAAACCCATCCAGAGCCCAAATCAGCTCAAGCTTACTGGGCCTAAGCCCTATCCAGTCTCATTATTATCTGGGCCGAAGCCCTATTCAGATTCAGTATTAGCTCGGCCAAAGCCCTATTCAGATATCAGTGCCACTAGGCCGAAGCCTTATTCAGTAAACAGCGCGGCCCATAGGCCCATTACAGTAACAGTACAGAACAATGCATGTATGCAAAGCCCAAAGCCCATCCTATGTCCATCTGCTACACTCCACCTGTACCAGCCATAAACACACCATGTGGGAAAATACTCAACCCACCCAGCTACTACACTCCATAGTCGTAGCATAGCTGCTCAGATAATGTGGCCAAGCCACTAACAGTAATACGAGGTAAAGCCCCTTCCAGTAAACAGTACGAGGCATAGCCCTTTTCAGTAATCAGTACGAGGCAAAGCCCCTTTCAGTAATTGTGGCAATGCCACTTGCACTTCCTCCATCAATAAACCCAGTCCCATACAACAGATAATCATGTCATGGCATACAGAGAACAAAAACAGTAAAATATGCATTTCAGTCAAATTTAGCCCTAGTGGTATAACGGTCATTTTGCACCTAGGGGTAAAATAGTAATTTTCCACCCTGAAGGGGTATTTCAGTAAATATTCCATTTTTTAGGGTTTTATGCATATCTCAGTCCCTAATAGTCCAATTGTAACACCCCAAACCCGGCCCAGATGTTATGGCCAAGTCCGGTGTGCTACATTATTTAAGCTAACCCACGTTACCTAGCTACTAAGTCTGGTTATAAATGTTGTAAAATAATATTTAGGGTTTTGAAGAAACTCCCAGTTTATTGGACAATCGACCTAATCTCTACCCATTTTTTAAATGATTTATCTTATTATTATTATCTTAGTTAACCATTTGTACTGCAAGGTTAGTTTTGAAAACATTGATTTAAGTTGGTAAAACGTGAGTCAATATAATTGAAGTGAAACAAGCATAAGTAAAAGAAATAAAAACCCCAAATAAAATTAGTTATAGCGGCCTTATTACAAACCCAGAATGAAGCAAAACGAGTAAGTAGAAGTAGTAAAATAATAAAGATAAGTTTTAAACCAAAATTCAGTCTTTGTGGCCACTCTGAATCCCTCCCAGCTCCAAGTCCACGGACTAAGGCTCACTTGCAAGGATGGAAAGGAAAATGGTGAGTTTGGAAAACTCAGTGTGTGCAGAAGCCCATCCAAAGCCCAAATTGGCTCGAGCCCACTGGGCCTAAGCCCTATCCAAATCAGTTAGATGCTAGGCCGAAGCCTTATTCAAATAACAGTATGGCCTATAGGCCCAGAATAGAACAGTACAGAATAACAGTATGAATGCAAGCCCATATCATGTGGGGAGACTACTCAACCCACCCAACCACTACACACCACCCGTACCAGCCAACACACCATGTGGGGAATAACTCAACCCACCCAGCCCACACACCACAGTTGCAGCATGGCTGCTCAGATAAACAGTATCACGAGGCATAACCCCTTTTAGAAAACAGTACGAGGCATAGCCCCTTTCAGAAAACGTGGTAGTGCCACTCACACTTCCTCCAATATCAACCTAACCCATGCAATAGATATATATAATATGGCATATAGTAACAGTGACAGTCAGATTAAGTAGTACAGTCAATTCTAGCCCTAGGGGTATAATAGTTATTTACACCTACGGGTAAAACAGTAATTTCTCACCCTAATAGGTAATTCAGTCATTGATACTATTATTACCAATTTTAAGCATGTTGCAGTCACTAACAGTCTTTATGTCTATCTTAGCAGTCAATTTATCAGTGTTTTAATAGTTTCAACTAGTGGCCCTAAAACCCCTAATGGGCCCCACATAGCCTACTGATCACTTAAGCCCATTTAGTCCAATTTTAGTATCCAGTTACCTGTTTTAGCAGTTTTAACCTATATTCCATCAACGTACCCTTTAAGCCCATTCTTACCCAAATGGGCCCGAAAACCAATTGAGCCCACATTTGGCCCACCGAGGCCCAACTCATCGAAGTGCTCGAAATTACACATTCGACTCACCAACTAGTACTGCTTTCAGATCCATCTTACACCTATCGACTTGAGAGTGTTCGCACGCTCACAAGCCCACAAAATGCCAGAACTTTGGCATTTCGGCTCTTCGGCTTTTGCCGATTTGAACCATGAAGGGGTGTTCGATACACACACTTGTTTGCGATACTACCGGCGAGATCTCCCACGTACCTTCTCCTACAATGATCACCCCAATAGATTAGACCATACCAACACTTAATCTAAATCGAAACTCACCAAAACCTTACTTACATATTCGACCATCACCTTTAATGGCCCTAATGTCTTACCTTGTCAACTTAGATCTACAAGATCTAGATCCCTCTGTGCCAATGTCCTTAATCAATGCTCCTTGTAGATCACCCCTTAACAAACACAAAACTGATTTCCAAGGTAAGATTAGCCCCTAGCCAAGTCGACAATCTCCCTAAATATATAGGGATTTCGGCTTTTCCTTTAGTTTAAATAAATCGAAAGTATTCCATAACCTAACCACTTACCAATGATTCTACCTGAAGAATATCGCTTCCACGCTTCCACTAAACTAGATCTATATTAGATCTAGTCCCAACGATAGGAAAGGATGACTCTAGGGGAATTCGGCTTCTAGATCTACTCTTAGATATCCTTGTCGACACAACAGAGAAATAATGAATTGACGGCACAGATAATGGATGATAAGGGGTTCGGCCTGTTGGAGAATCAATGAAAAGAAAGAGATGATTGGTTTCGGTTAAAAGATGAATGACAAAGGTTTAGTTTCGATCAAATAGGGCATTTGGCAATGGGGAGTTCTGGCATTTAGAGGTTGTCGACAAAGATTTGAAGAGAAGAGAAACAGAAAAAGATGGATTCGGCTAGAGAAGGGAATGATGGTGTGCAATCGGTTTGAGGGGCAAGGAGAAGAAGAAGAATGTGAGTGAAGAAGAAGAAGAATAGGAAGTGAATTTGGTCAAAAGAGAAATCGGCAATAGAGGTTCTTTTTGGGGTGTAAGGTTCAGCTATTAGGTTAACAAAGAAGGAAAGAATGGCAAAAAGAGAATAGCAAAAGAAAACCCTAGTGTGCTCTACACAATCAGCACAATAAAGCTCAAAAGAACCCTAAGGAAATCGGCACAACTAGCACCCTAATTGCCGAAATACTAACCTATGCAAATGCCAAAATTGCACTAAGTAGAGTCCCCTGGCCGGCCACTTTCTCTTCAAATTCAAATATCCTTAATTCACTCCTTGATTCATTCTCATGAGCAATTCAAACTCCATAAGACAGAGTTTTACTTGAGCACCAACACTTGACCACACATGCACATAAAAAAAAAAGTCATTTAAGCTTATCTTGTGACACGTACCATGGACCTCATACACCTCCTAGGCGCCACTTTTTTAGGAGCTTAGTGGCGCCCCCTTGCCACTTTGCCAAAGCTCTTTTCATGACAAATTCGACTAAGTTTTTCTTAAAAGCCCTCTTGGTCCAGTTCTCCCTTTCACTTAAAACATACCTTGTTATTTTTATCGAATTTTAACTGGAGTTTGGGCCTTCTAAAGGCCCACTAACATGTTCAAACACAAAATCAACATTCAGATCACACAATTTTCACCAAAATCACACTAAACCCGAGAAATTATGATATCAGGGTGTTACACCAACTTTCATCTCAGTAGTTAATTTAGCCCATTTTAGTAGTTTTTAGTTATTGGGCCCTAAAACCCCTATTGGGCCCTACAGTGTCATCTAGCTATTTTAAGCCCGTTTAGCCCAAATTCTAAGTCTAGTTAAATAGATTTAACCTACAGTATACCAGAACACACTTACCACTTACCTTTGCCTATATGGGCCCGTAAGCCTATTGGGCCTAATTCCAACCCATCGAGGCCCAAATTTACCAAGGTGCACGAAATCACGCACTCATCCATCGTACCATTTGCAATTACAGATCTCACTATTTACAACTGACTTACGAGTGCTTGCACGCTTACAAGCCCATGAAATGCCAGAATTTCAGCTTTTTGGCTTTTCGACTTTTGCCTATTTAGACTACAGAAGGGTGTTCGTTTACACACCTGATTTGCGACGAACGCTAACGAGATCTCCCACGATCACCTACAATTGGCCACTACAATCTTTAGATTACAAATCAATAATAACCAATTTAAAATCCCCTTACCACATTCGGCCATAATAGGGTATTCTTAACCACTTACCCTTGTCGATCTTCACTACTAGATCTAGATCTAGTCGTTCCACCTGTCCAAGCCCTCAATTAGTAGCCTTTCGATCACGCTAGCACCAAAATAAATCAACTGTTAAGACCTCTAGAGCCTTAAGCCCCAATCGACAACCTCCCTATGTATATAGGGGTCTTAAATCTCGAAATAAAGTATGGAACAGAGATTCTGATAACTTACCGTAGAATCACTAAACTAGGATGATTCCAATCCCGTTTCTAACTCAGATATGAAGTAGATCTAGCCTCTAAACATGAGCAAAGAGTGAATCTAGATATCTAAGGGTTCGGCTCTCAAATCCTTATGAGTATGATGATTTCGGCTTTTGATAAGATGAAGGAGAAGGTGATTTGAAACTATGGATTGAAAAGGTGTTGTTGACAGAGGTTAGGGGTTTTGAGAGTGTGAAGTTCGGCTAAAAGGAATGAAGAAGAAAGGAGGGGTTCGGCTAAGAAGAAATCGGCACCAAGTAACCTTTTCGAGATTTCAGCTTTTAGTGTAGTCGATTAGGCTTGAGAAGAAGGAGAAAAAAAGAAGTAGATTTGGCCTTATCGAGACTAAAGAGGAAGATGATGATAAGAAGAAAAAGAGGAGAGAAGAAGAGAAGAGTAGAATCGGTTATGGACAAATCGACACAAAGAAAGTATAAAGGTTTAGGTTTCGATTCCTTACAAAAAAGAGGAGGAGAAAGAAGAGTACCTTAAGGCACTATACCCTAATTCAGCAAAAAGAAAGACCCATACAATCCCAAAATTCTCCCTAAAGCAATCGACACACAAAGAGCAAGTGCTGAATTGATACCTACTACCCTAGCCGAATGCACACTAAAGCTAAATGACCCAATCGACAATGTCTCCCCCAAGAGCCCCTCACTCAGCCATCACATGCCTTATTCAAAAATCCTAAAATCTCTCCCTTATCTTACCTAATCTAATCTCATGAACAACTCAAACTCTCCTCAGCAGAGTTCTACTTGGAAACAAACACATGTATGGCACATGCATAAAAATAAAACATCAGCTTGCTTACCTTGTGACTTGAACACTGGCCCTTGCACACACATCCACACGCCACTTTTTTAGGCACTTAAGTGGCGCCACATTGCCACTTTACCAAGGGCTTACTTGTATCTTATTTTACTAACTTTTTCTTAAAAGCCCACAGACCAAGTCCCCTTCACTTTAAATCCAAAATTTGATATTTTTGCTGGGTTTTATCTTAGGCTTGGGCCTTCTAAAGGCCCACTAACACACTTTAAACATAAATTCCATAATTTAACAACCAAATTTCAAAATTTCATCAAAATCAATGAAATCCCAAAAAATCCCGAAAATCAGGGCATTACTTTAAATCTGACTCTTAAGGAGAGGGTCTTATTGTTCATGGGAGATAAGAATGGAATACTGATGATGATCGTAGAAGAACACAGGAGGAGAATCCTAGCTGTAAATCTAAGGGTAGATCAAGAACTTCAAACATAGGTAAACCTTGTAACTTCTCCAAAAAGAAAAGGGCACATTAAATCTAAGTGCTATAAGTTGTAGAACAAATCAAAAGGGAGGCTATGATCAAAAGGGAAAACAACTAGAAAAATCCGGTGAAACTGATTTTTTAGAAGACTATAGAGATGGTGAACTCCTAGTTGCTTTTGCTAAAAATTCTAAAGTGAGCAAGAAGTGGATCCTTGATTCTGGTTGCACCTTCCATATGAGCCCCAACCGAGATTTGTTTACAACTTATGAAATAGTGTCTGAAGGTATTGTTTTAATAGGAAATAATGCTTCGTGTAAAATCACAGGTATTGGAATGATTACAGTTAAGATGTTTGATTGAGTTGTTAGAACACTTAGCGACGTATGACATGTTCAAGAATTGAAGAGAAATTTGATTTCATTGAGTACTCTTGATTCAAAAGGGTACAAATACACAGCCAAAAGTGGGGTTCTGAAGATTTTCAAAGGTTCCCTCGTTGTGATGAAAGGGTAGAGAAAAATTGTAACAACCCTTACCCGTGGTATTGCCAAAACACAGACACATGCTCATGTACTAAATCGAGTCATAAAATTTCATTTAAATTAAAACTATTCATATTTCACCTTAAAGTCCCTTAAATGGGTCTATGAAGTCCAAAATATACTTCGAGAACAATCTGGGACTAAGCCGAGAACTTTTGAGAACACCAAACATTTTTCATGAAAAACAGGCCACACGCCTGTGTGGATTGGAACATGTTCGTATGGGCAGGCAGTGTCCATCACATGGCCAAGACACGCGCCCATGTCTCTGCCCGTGTACTCAATTCAGGGCATTTTGTTTATGACGTCATCATTCATTTAGGGTCACACGGCCAAGGCACACGCCCATGTGCTAGGCTGTGTGGCATTTTGAGTTTCTGAAAATTTAGTGCAGACTTCACACGCCTAGAACATGTGGCCGTGTGGTTACAAGTAAGGCTTTTTACTAAGCCCTTTGCCACCCTAACATGCTTACACACTTATACCAATTTCCTTTCACTCATAACATGGCATTATTAGACACTCAATTATCCACATTCAAGACATAAGTTCATTATTCCAATGACACATTCCTCGTGCACAACATCTCACTCACTTTGCCAATAACCACATACGACTTACACCACCATTCTTATGCCACATTTACCACATTAACATCATGCACTAATTCATCCAGACACATGTGCAAGCATGCTCATTCATGAATTGCATCATTTTAACTTATAACATAACCAATAATAGCCACATTAAATGGTCTTATACAATAAAGACCTTCAAATAGCATAGGCCAATATTTTAGGCCAACTCATAATAACATAAAAACAATTAACCAAGTCCCAATACATGCCATAGACTCAGAAATACTTGAAAACCTTTTTATATCGACCAATAGCTTGATAGTGTGATTGAGTCTCCGGCGACCTCTAACTCGAGCTAGCATTTGTGACACTATAGGAAAAAGGAAAGGAAGGGAGTAAGCATTATAGCTTAGTAAGTAAGTATGCAAATAATAGCAATTTATTAACATGCTTTTATAAATCTTCACAATATGTCCTCAAAATATTATAATCATAACTGCACACAGTTCCACTTTTTACTCATGTTCATCTCAAGATGTTTACTCGATCACAGTCACTAAATTTATTATACCTAGAGTTATAAAACACTAAATTTTAGATACGCCATTTTCCCTAAAACTAGACTCACATATCTTCTTACCATAAAATTTTTAGAATTTTTGGTTTAGCCAATAAGTACAGTTTATTCTTTAAATTCTCACCTATTTCACTATTCAATAGTTCCGATGCCTCTTATCTAAAAATTAATTATCTATTCGTACAAGATTCAGATAATGTTCTCATTTCTTTCTTTTGAAAATAGACTTATTAAGAATTTTAAGCATATAAATTATAACCTATAATTATTTTTGTACAATTTTTAATGATTTTCTAAATTCAAAAAAGGGGATTCCAAAATCATTCTGACCCTGTCTCTCTAAAACTTAAATATTATAGAATATGAAATTCTTTTTCTTTCATCTTTTATTTTATGTGAAAACAAACTTATTAAGATTTAATTTCATATCTTATTCAACCTCTTATTCGATTTCCACCATTTTTGGTAATTTTTCAAAATCACACAACTGCTGTTGTCCGAAACTGTTTTATTGCAAATTTCACTCTTTCATGAAACATCATAACAATATGCTCAACACTCAATAACAAAATTCAACTTGCATTCATGATACAATCCTTTATCACTTCACTTTCTCCTTTGCAACCTTACCACATTTCAATCTCATACCGAGCACAATGCTCATGGGTATATAGATACATATACATGCACTTATTGTAAGAGTATGCCCAAAGATCAATCACGAGATGGTTGTGATAACATACTTGATTTATCATGTTTATTAATACAAGGCTTTGCATTATTATTGCAGTTTCATTTCTGTGTGCATAAATAAACTGTTTTATAATAATGTCCTGAGAATAATATGATTATTCTTAAAAGATCCTTAGTCAAGTATTATTGTTGGCTAGGACAATAATAATGCATTAAGACTAACATGTAGTTGATTGATGATAAAGAGTTGTCATTGATATGGAGTGTCAGAATCAATGCATGAATGTGTGTGTTAGAGAACAACATATTGAACTGACCCGCTATGAGTATGTTTCTTGGATTATTATGTAATTGTCACAATATTACTCATAGTGATTAATATGTATATGATCCTCATACTTGAGATCATCATCATCCCAAAATCGTGAGTTAGATTTTGATATAGTCAAATGAACACCGTAATTGGTTGTTCTATAAAGACTGATGTTGGATATACCACAATCTATGTAGAGGGATATGGTTGATCAATATAGGAAAAGCCCCTCCTACATAATAGGAGTAATATCTCAGGCCACTTGATTGAGTGAGACTAGAAATGCATGGCCATGCTCAAATAAGTTGATATGAGATGTCATACTTATTTGTATATCATAGTCTACTCAAGGTATCAAGAAACATGGGATGGACTATGCAAGTGTAACTATTCCATGACTTGTGTCCATTCCAAAGATATAGGACTTAAGGATTAATGCATGAAAGGTTAATCACAAAAGGTTATGTCAAATCATGACTTCTTGTAACTTAGGTAGCAATGATGCATTGCTAGATGCCACTCATTGTTTGTAATATTAGAATCATTCTAATATTACTGCTAACGTTACAATAACCTATAGGGTCACATCCTACGATTGAAATGAACGGAGTAAAACATAGTTGGTATTGTGTTTGGTTGTCACATGAATTAAATTAATTATAGAATTAATTTAATTGTGCAATCAAACTGTTAAACATACTATATGTACAAGGATGTTGTACACATAATCAGAACATAATTTTTCTAATATATGAATTTGGTTCATATATATAAATTTAAATAAATATAGTTTATCGAAATCTTTATTATAATTAATATAATTATAATTTTCGGTTAAACGTTATTATATTTATTTTAATGATGACTATTATGTTCGGATTAATTTTAATGAATTAATATTCGTTATAAAGATATACCAATTAATACGGAGTTATATATGGCAAGGGTAAAAACCCTAAAGAGCTAATATATAGGCAATCCCGAAACTATGTTAAGGTGGTCTAGCAGCCGTCAAAGCAATAGAATCTCTGAAAAATAGTTTTATGGGATATTACTGTTCATTGTCAATTGGGTGGACTATGTAGAGGCTGACATCAGTAAAGGTTGCGGCTTGGTTCGATAGTGCTTCAGGATTCCCGTTGCCTAGGCGTCGCTGTCTACTCAGATTGAAGTTTCGGTAATTTCGAAACCTTTTATCACCCCGATTAGTTCCTTACACATGGATCCATGGTATGGATCGCCGGAAAAATTTTATTATTTTAATTTTCCGTTGCGTCTTGGAGGCACCGGCGTTCCTACACTTATCACCACATAGTCACACATAATTTCACTTAGTCGATTTTCCTTATGAACACTTCAGAATAATAACAGATACACAGTGGTTCCGCACATAGCACCACCATTATGATCAATGCTATTCGGTACACATAGTAGCCTACACTTAGTACTACACATGTGACCAATACCATCCGATACACGTAGTAGCCTACACATAGAACTACATATGTGACCAAAGCTATCCGGTGCACATAGTAGCCTGCACTTAGTACTACACATGTGACCATAACTATCTTATACTCATAGTAGCCTACACATAGTACTACACATGAGTTCTCATGATGTCCTTCGCATCCTTTTCTATTTTGAAAGTTCAACCGGGAAATTTCTCACTTATTCTCACTTTGTCAATTTCATCCATAGTCAATCTCAATTCATAATTTACATCAAATAATCATTCAATATACAACCACATCTTATGTAATATAACAAAATATTATAACATAAGTAAAAACGACCTATTATTACATACAAACTTACCTCGGTACAAAAATGACAATTTTTGCATTTTAGTCCAAAACATTTTCTTTTCCCCGATCAAGGTCAATTCCTTGTCTTTCTTGATAATTGAGCTTGGAAGCTTGAAAAACCCTAGCCATGGTTTCCCTTTGTGAAATTCGGCCAAGGCTTGAAGATGGACAAAAATTGGCTTTTAATTTTGTTTATTTAATCATTTAATCACTAAATGACCAAAATGCCCCTAACTTAAAAATATTCTATTTCACCTATTTCATGTCCATTTTTGTCCAACAAATTAACCAATGATCTAATTACCATTTAAGGACCTCCAATTTAAAATTTCATAACAATTGGACACCTCTAACATTAGAACTCAACTTTTTCACTTTTTACAATTTAGTCCTTTTGATTAAATTGAGTGCCCCAAACGTCGAAATTTTCGAACAAAATTTTCACGAAATCATTCCATGAAATTGTAGACCATAAAAATATAATAAAAATAATTTTTTACTCGTCAGATTTGTTGGCCTGAAACCACTATTCCAACTAGGCCTAAGTTCAGGCTGTTACAATTCTCCCCCTTTAGGGACTTTCGTCCCTGAAAATCTTACCAGAATAACGTTTAGCATCTTTTCTCAAAGTTTCCAACATGTTACCGAATAATCTTCTTCGAGGGCGATCCTTTAGAAACACTCTGTCATCGATCTGGAATCTAATATATTTAGGTTTCGCTTCTGTATAGCCTTTTACATCGATCTGAAACTGTTTTCAACTTTTACAAATTGCTTCTACCTTTTTATCAAAATCACAATTCAATTCAACCTCGTGCTCAGAATTTCCTGTAGCTTTTTCCATAACCGATGATATAACCCTCGGATTTTCGATTAGTCTTACAGATTTTTATCATCCATCAATCATAATTCAAGTAGCATCTCTTTTTTTCCAAGGAGAAGAGACATCCTGATACAAAATCCATGGTATCTTTTTCCCAACATTACACCAATATCCTCGTGGACCATAGTAGTCCTGATTGCATTTGATATTCAGCCTTACTCTAACGACAAAAGTGACATTTGAACATAAAAATTAGAAATATCGGTTTCATATTCGTATACCAGAACATTTACTTCAAATCACTATACTTTCTATTTCTCTTTGGATGAACAGACAATATATTACGGTGAGCTCTGAACAAAAACTCTCTACACAATACCTGAGTTCCTCAGTACATGAATTCTATCTTGGGATAATATAATAGTAATTAGATCTGATTTAAACTTCAGAATCAAAAGTCGGTTCATACTGTATTTGTTTAATTTACCACTTACCATTCCATTTCTAAGCTCTTCTGATTTATAATGGCAACATCGTTTTAGCTTTCAGTTTAGCTAGAATCAGGACACCATCAATAAGGTAAATCTTGAAACCACACTCACAAAATAAGAAAAGATTTTTCATTCAAGTATCTGCAAGTATTTCTGCTTTACCCAAAGGTAAGTCAATATTCACACAAAATCTTTCAACATGCTAGTGACAGATATTTACTAATTGCATTAACTCAGACGAAACATGACATCTTGTTTGAACTCACTGATAATAATCAGAATTACCCGAAGAAAGAAAATCAATATATAATTTAAATATGAATTGTCATAATCCACACTTTTACTGATATCAACTTTCAAGATAAGCCATGCTTGATCAATTAAACAATAGGGATGATAAGAAAACAAGATAATGAAATCCGAGATACAAGATCATACTAAATGTCCAAGAACACCATTCATATGAAATAATAGAGAATCTTGATGATTCTTTAGAGAAAACCAGAAGGAAAAGAAACACTGTTCATACATTCGTCAACTATTTATCTCTGACGTAACAGAATAGGATAGCAATGGAAGATAGAAGAATACCAATCATAAATTAATTAGACCAACAATGCTTACATTAGAAAAGAAACAACCACAAATACCTCTAAGAATGTAAGAATACATAGAACACCTAGAAGAGATAGTCATAATTTACTCAACTGTAACGGTCATACTCAAACATCTTTACACTTCAAACATCATTCTTCTAACTAATTCTATCAGCACTAATTTCATAATATTTCATTCATTAATAAAAATCAACTTAGAAGAATTCCGAGTAAATACAATCTTTAAAAATTATACCTGAATTAGTCGATTTATGGCTTTGTGCATTCCAAATAATCTTTAGAATAATCTGATATCTCTCTCATAACCGTTTTTACTCGCTAAATCATTCCCATCTTTAATCACATCATTAATTATTCCACCACTGAGCTCTTTAGTTTCCCCACTTGTGAGCTTATTCAATATAAACCTCATGAACTTCGTCATATGACACTATACTGATAAGAGGGTGAAGATTGTAAAGCCTTTAAATTTCTAACTCTCATATATACACACATATAGCATAGCATTCAATACCAACATAAGATCATGTACTTTAATTCGTACATCTCTAGGTTTCAACTCATCATGAACACATTTTCAAATATTTTAGTAACACATTCAACATTATCACATATAAATATCGACCATTCGTAATAAGCTCATCAAAAAACAAATATTTTTACTTTAACCACTATAAAAAGTCAGTCTTACTCATCGAAATGCAATGTTCAATCAGAATGATAACATTTCATTCATATCTCTCAACTTATGATTGATCATTGTATCTATTTACACATGTCTATCATCTCAAATCACAGAAGTCCAATTAAACAAATCAATATGTTCACAAAGTTATATGAACTTACTTATTCCCTTTCTGCATTATCGATGGTAGCTCGGTTGGAAAGTATCTCTATTTAACAAAACAATCTCTTCGGGGTCAAGAGATATTACACTATCACAGCTCACATATGGCATGTATAGCTAGACTCTTTCACACAAGCTACAATAGTCCGAGAACTAATTAAACCGTAGCTCTGATGCCACTAAATGTAATACCCCTTACCCGTGTTCAACACCGAAACAAGGTACAAGGCATTACCGGAACACAGTTACATGCTCATGTACTAAATCGAGTCATAAAATTTCATTTAAATTAAAACTATTCATATTTCACCTTAAAGTCCCGTAAATGGGTCTACGAAGTCCAAAACATACTTCTGGAATAGTCCGGGACTAAACCGAGAACTTTCAAGAACACTAAAAATTTTTCATGAAAAACAGGCCACACGCCCGTATGGATTGGAACATGTCAGTGTGGGCAGGCGGTGTCCATCACATGGCCGAAACACACGCTCGTGTCTCTGCCCGGATACTCAATTCAGGACATTCTGTTTATGACGTCATCATTCATTTAGGGTCACACGGCCAAGGCACGCGTCCGTGTGCTAGGCCGTGTGGCATTTTGAGTTTCTAAAAATTTAGTGCAGACTTCACATGCCCAAAACACATGGCCGTGTGGTTGCAAGTATGGCTATTTACCAAGCCCTTTGCCACCCTAACATACTTACACACTTATACCAATTTCCTTTCACTCATAACATGGCATTATTAGACACTTAATTGGCCATATTCAAGACATAAGTTCATCATTCCAATGACACATTCCTCGTGCACAACATCTCACTCACTTTGCCAATAACCACATACGACTTACACTACCTGTAACGCCCCAAAAATCCCAAAACTATAAATTTTGTGCATTGATTTTGGGCTTGTATAGGTAGCACTGTTGGAATATTAATTTTAAGATATTGCAAGGATTATTTGAAGTCTTAGGGATAGGGAAGACCATAGGAAAAAAATAATTTTTGCTTTAGTGGAACCCTAGTCTCAGGTATTAGGCCTCTTAAACAAATTAAGGGGAAAATATGACACAGTTGGGCCTGTGGCTCAGTGGCAAGGTAGCATTACATGGGGAGCTATAAGGTGGCATTACAAGCAGGGAAAGGGGTTCAAGGTTCGAGGCTTAAGAGTGGTGAATTTAGGACTTTATTTTTGCTCATAGAAGGAAGGTAATGGCACTAGAGTGGACTCTGAAAGGAGTGTTCAGGAGAGAAATTTAAGGTAAGGATAAATGAGAGAAAATAGGAGATTGAGAGAGGGGAGGTGATGGTGCCAATGGAACTTTGAGGAGGCTAGAATCAGGTTGTGGTCTATTTAAGAGTGTGCCAAATTCTCTTGAGGGTTCTTTGGTTTTTCTGAATTTATTCCATTGCTAACCTCTCTTCTCCTTTCATGCTTTTACCGAAATTCTATTGAGTTTCTTTTTCTCTCAAAAGCTGAATATCATCCTTGATTCCTTGAAAGCCGAATACCATCCTTAAAAGACGAATACTCATATCCCCTTTGCTGATTTCTTTTGCTTTCCTTCATCACAAATCTATTTTTGTTATTTACAACCCTTAATCAAGATTTTAAAAGCCGATCGCACACCCAGTAGCTATCTAGGCCGCAAGATCAGAGACTAGTTTTGGTAAGTATTTAGTTAACCATCTTTTAGTGCATTTTGGTAAAAGCTGAAGGGCTATCTAATCTTATTCTTATTGTTAACCCTGTATTAATAAGGGGTAGGGTTCAAAGATTTCAAGCATGGTAAGGATCTCTAGCAAGTGGTAAGTGTACTCATTCTCAATTTCGGTTTTGTAGGTGGCCGAATATAAGTGTGGTTTATAAGGGTGACTCGTGTGGAATATGAGTCACTTGATGTTGATAGTATATGTGTGTTGATGCAAATCTAGAGGATATTCGGGAATAATAGCTAAGGAGGGGCTATTAGAACTGGTGGCACACGGTAAGGTTACGGTAAGGCTTCGAGATTTAGTAAAGTTGTAGTTTAAGTATGGAATTGATTCGAGGTTGGTATTGATTATAGGTTGAGGCTGATGATGTAGTTTAATTATTTAATTAAGTTGTACATACACTACACACACGACCAAACAACAAAAGCCGAAATCCCGAAATGCCGGAATGCCAAAAAGCCGAAAAGTCGAAAGGATGGCGCCAGCAATCACACGAGTGTGCGAACACTCGTGTAGAGATACCGATATGATTACTGAGGCCTAGGAAGCGATCTCATGGTCTCGGGCCACTGTTTGGTCAACCGAGCCAAACAGGGCTAAATGGGCCTACCGAGCTTGTGGGCCCAAATTGGCAAAAGTAGTTATGTGAAATTGTATGATAGATTGATATGGATGATTGTATGATTTGATTATGATCGGGTCTAATGGGCTACATAAGCATGATTGGGCTTAATGGGCTTTATGAACATGACTGGGCTTAGTGGGCCTTATGGGATTGCAGAAATGCATGCTAAGGTTTTAAGGGACTTTAGGCCTAGTTCTGATGAATTCTCAAATTGCATAAAACTTAATTAAATAATTAAACATGTATGTGGACAAGTCGCTAGGCTAGGGTGTGGCAATGGATGTGTGCATGTCTAGGATTGGATCTAGGAAGAGCTTGGTACTTAAGCGGTCCAAGTGACCCACCTCCTCTTCTCTTGAATCCTACCTGGTGCATAGTGTCCGCTCACTTTAGCCGCGAGGACTTGTTGGTGGGCTAAAATCCATAATTAAAACCCGTACCATTAGGAAATTATTAAAATGCCCCTGTAAGGTAGAATTACTAAAATGCCCCTATAGGGTAGAATTACTAAAATGCCCCTGTAGGGTAGAATTACTAAAATACCCCTGGGTAGTGAAACGACTAAAAGACCCCTAAATGCTTAATGTGTGAAAAAAAACTTGTATGTTGCATTCATGAAATGTATGTTGCATTTGGGTGGGATTAATGGAACGGAGGAAGATATGTGAGGATTGCATAGTCGCTTGACGACCGTGGATCCACCGGTGGCTTTAAGCCTAATATATGAATCGCAGCTTTGCTGCAACGTTTGAGTAGTGCCGCTGTTGGTGCTACCTTTGGAGTGTAGGGATGGGTGTGTAACACCCCAAACTCGGCCCAGACGTTATGGCCAAATCTGGTGTGTCACATTACCCAAAACTAACCATGTTACCTAGGTACTAAGATTAAGGTGAGCTCTGCAAAACTGATTTTATAGCCTTAAGAAAAATTCCCGGTTTATTGGTAAACGTCCTATTCAATACTAGTTATTAAGAGGTTTATTATAAAACTTAGCTTTGTTACTCGATCGAACCGTGTGACTGGTTTTGGAAACGTTTGATTAATTTTGAAAAACTCGCGCAGCCATGTTCAAAATATTTTAAGTAATGTAAGTATAAGTAATTAAATCCCAAAATATAATAATTAAAGAGGCCTTATTACAACCCAAAATTAGAATAAAAATAATTTAAAATGATAGAAATAAAATAAATAAAACTTAATTATGAAATTACAGTCCATGTGGCCACTCTGAATCCCTCTTAGCTCCAAGTCCGCCAATCTAGGGCTCACCTACGTGGATGGAAGAAAAATGGGTGAGTTTGGAAACTTAGTGTGCAAAGAAGCCCATCCAGAGCCCAAATCAGCTCAAGCCCACTGGGCCTAAACCCTATCCAGTCTCAGTAGTAACTGGGCCGAAGCCATATCCAAATACAGTAAACTAGGCCTTAGCCCTTTCCAGATAACAGTACGGCCCATAGGCCTATTATAGTAACAGAACAGATATCAATAATGAATGCAAGCCCAAAAAACCCAGCCTAGGTCCATCCGCTACACTCCACCCATACTAGCCCTACACTCCATGGGGGAATAACTCAACCCACCTAGCCCTACACCCAACAGTTGCAACATTGCTGCTCAGTTAACAGTAAAATGAAGCAAAGCCTCCAGTACATGGTCAAGCCACTATCAGTGCATCCTCCATCAACAACCCAACCCCATGCAACAGTTAATCATGCAGTGAATAGAAATAGTAAGACATGCATCTCAGTCGGATTTAGCCGTAAGGGTATAACGGTCATTTTTCACCTAGGGGTAAAATAGTAATTTCTCACCCTTAAGGGGCATTTCAGTAATTCTATCAGTTTTTAGGGTTTTATGTCTATTTCAGTCACTAATAATCTAATTTTCGTCTCAGTAGTCTATTCAACTTATTTTAACAGTTTTTAGTAATTAGACCCTAAAACCCCTAATGGGCCCTACATTGTCAATTAGCCATATTAGCTCGTTTAGCCCAAATTCTAGGTCTAATCTAGCAGATTTAACCTACAGTATACCAGAACATACTTACCACATACTTTTAACCATATGGGCCCATAGGCCCATTGGGCCTAGTTTCAGCCCATCGAGGCCCAAATTTACCGAAGTGCATGGAATTGTGCACTCATCCATTTTACCACTTGCGATTACAGATCTAATGGTTTCCAACCGACTTACGAGCACTCGCAAGCTCACAAGCCCACGAAATGCCAGAATCCCGGCATTTTGGCTTTTTGGCTTTTGCCAATTTGAACTACAAGAGGGTGTTCGATGCACACCTGATTTACGACGACTGCTAACGAGATCTCCCACGATATCCTACAATCAGTCACTAGATATATCAAATCCAAAATACAATGACAACCATCATAACCTCACTTACCATAATTGGCCATCAACACCTAAGGCCTTTGAGATCTTACCTTTGCCGAAACTAATGACTAGATCTAGATCTAGTCGTTCCACTTGTCCAAGCCCTCGATCAGTAGCCTCCAGATCACACTAACACCAAAATAAATCAATTGTTAAAAACCTTTAGAGCCTTAAGCCCCAATCGACAGCCTTCCTAAACCTCTAAGGATTTAGGCTTTTCTAAATCCCGAAATAAAGAATAGATCAGAGATGTCGAGTACTTACCATAGGTTATCTTAATCAAAATGATTCCACTTCTATTTTTACTCAGATCTGATGCAGATCTAGCCCCTAAACACTAGCAGAGATCGAGTCTTAGAGATCTAAAGATTCGACTACTAAGTCCCTAAAAATATGGTGTTTTTGGCTTTTGGAATGATGAAGAGGAAGATGATTTGATGTTGTGGTTTTGAAGTGATGTTGTCGACAGAGGTTAGGGGTTTAGAGGATATGAAAATCAACTAAAAGAGAAGAAAAAGGTAGGAGGGTTCAGCTATAAACAAATCAGCACAGCAGCAATCTTTCGGATTTTGGCTTTTAGTAGTTGATAGGTTTGAGAAGAAAAGAATGGTAGATTTAGTTTTTGAAGAAAAGAAAATGGAAGATACTACTTAAGTTCTATCACATGCCCGGCACATGCACAAAAATAAAAGTATCACTGCTTACCTTGCGACTAGAACTCTGGCCTTTAAACCCAGTCCACACGCCACTTTTTTAGGAGCTTAGTGGTGCCACCTTGCCACTTTACCAAAGCCCTCTTTGTGTCTTACTTTTCTAACTTTTCCTTAAAGGTCCACTTAACCAAGCCCTTTTCACTTAAAAACCAAAGTTGATATTTCTGTCGGGTTTTAACTTAGGCTTGGGCCTCCTAAAGGCCCACTAACATCCTTAAACATAATTTCAGTAACCAAATACCAAAATTTCAAGATTTCACCAAAAATCACAAAAACCCGAAAAAATCCCAAAAATTAAGGCGTTACAGAGTGTGTTGATATTAATATCCCTACAAGAGTGTAGGGTTGGAAGGGAAATGGAGTGTAGGGTTGGATTTGGGATGGATGCATTGCATTCATGTGAAACTAATGTGATTTGAGGTCAATGTGGGCTAAGGCCCAAGACCACCGATATTGTTAGGGCTTAGGCCCAATGTGATATTTATATACTGAATTGATTTGATTGCCAAGGGTCGTACACACTGAGTTTTGAAACTCACACCCTTTAATTTAATGTTTCAGGTGACCCTCAATAGATAGCTCGACGTGGGAGAGGACTCGGAGATGGCCACACTGCAAGCTACTTAGAAATTTTAAATAGTTTTTGAATTACTTTATTTTAATTACTAGTTTTTTTTATGGGTTGTAATAAGGCCTTGTATCTCCAATTTGACTTATTTGGGATTATTATTGTTACAACTGTTGAATCATCAAACTTAAATAATTTTTTTAGTAACATGGTTTTCTAAGTAACCTTAACATGTAAATGTTTTCTTAAAACTTGGGCTGTAACACCCCAAACCCGGCCTAAACACTATGGCCAAATCTGGTGTGCTACATCACCTTAACTACTCCGCGTTACCTAGTTACTAAAACTGATGGTGAGTTTTGTAAACATTGCCTTAGTTTAGTAGAAATTCCCAATTTATTTAGTAATTGGCCTACTCTCTATCTGTTTGTTAAATGATTCAATTTAGTACTGTTATCTTGTTTAGTCGATTGTATTGCAAGATTGGTTTTAAAAACATTGATTCAATTTGGAAAATGTGCATCATTCGAGTTGTAGTAAACCATGCATAAGTAAGAAATATAAAAACCCAAATAGAAAAGTTAAAGCGGCCTTATTACAACCCATAATGAAAATAAAACGAGTAGTTAAAAATATAAAATAATAAAATAATGAAACTAGTTTAAAACTGAGTTCAGTCTACGTGGCCACTCTGAATCCCTCCCAGCTCCAAGTCCACGAACTAGGGCTCACCTGCAAGGATGGAAAGGAAAAGAGTGAGTTTGGAAACTCAGTGTGTGTAGAAGCCCATCCAAAGCCCACATCGACTCGAGCCCACTAGGCCTAAGCCCTAACCAGTCTCAGTCAGATACTGGGCCGAAGCCCTATTCAAATACCAGATACAGGGCCGAAGCCCTATTTAAATAGCAGTATGGCCCATAGGCCCAGAACAGTACAGTACAGAATAACAGTATGAATGCAACCCATATCTTGTGGGGAGACTACTCGACCCACCCAACCCGCTACACACCACCCGTACCAACCAACACACCATGTAGGGAATAACTCGACCCACCCAGCCCACACACCACAGTCGCAGCATGGCTGCTCAGATAAACAGTATAACGAGGCAAAGCCCCTTTCAGAAACAGTACGAGGCATAGCCCCTTTCAGTAACGTGGCAATACCACTCACACTTCCTCTAATATATATCCAACCCATGCAACAGATATTCATATCATGGTATGAAGTAACAGTAACAGTCATATCAAGCAATACAGTCGATTCTAGCCCTAGGGGGTATAATGGTAATTTTACACCTAGGGGCAAAATAGTAATTCCTCTCCCTAAAGGGTAATTCAGTAATTTTGCTCTCTTATTACAGTTTTTATGTCTATTACAATCTCTACAAATCCAGTAGTCGTTACAGAAGTTCAGTTAACTTAATTTGGCAGTTTCAGCTTTTAAGCCCTAACACCGCTAATGGGCCCGAAATTGTCATTTAGCAGTTTAAGCCTATTTAGGCTAAGTTCCAAAACCAATTACCCATTTTAGCAGTTTTAACTTATAGTCCATCCAAAAATTCCTTTAAACCTATTTTTACCCCAAATGGGCCCAAAAGCCCATTGGCCCATATTCGGCCCACCGAGGCCCCAACTTACCGTAATGCCTGAAATTTTGCAACCAACCCACCTACCAGTACCAATTTCAGATCCAACGTAGTCCTACCAACTTGAGAGCGTTCGCACGCTCACAAGCCCTTGAAATTCCAAAACTTCGGCATTTCAGCTTTTCGGCTTTTGCCGAATTGAACGATGAAGGGGTGTTCAATACACACACTTGTTTGCGATTCCACCGACGAAATCCTCTATGCGTTAATTCCTACAATCCATCACTTAATCAATTAGACTATAGATCTATGGAAATCAAAGTAGAAATCCCCTTACCATATTCGGCCAGTGCCTCTAATGGCCATGAAATCTTACCTGTAACAATTTAGATGCACTAGATCTAGATCTGGTTGTATCGATGCCTTCACTTCCTCGCTTGCTCACCTCTTTCGCTAACTATCACTCATAAGAACCAAAATACAACCCTGAATCACTAATAGACCAAGTCGACAACCTCCCTAAACTTTAGGGACTTTCGGCTTTTCCAAAACATAAAGTGACTTATGGATCCGAGTTGATAAACACTTAATACAGCTTCTCCCTTGATTGTAACTCAGATCTAAAGTAGATCTAACCCCCACACGCAGGCAGAACCTGAATCTTTGAGATCTAAGAATTCGGCTAAAAGCTCCTAAGAAAATGGCGATTTTAGCTTTTTAACTGGTAAAGAAGGTGATAATTTGGGGCTATAGATTTTGCTGATGATGTCGACAAGGGTAGGGATTTAAGGGATGTAGTAATCGGCCACCACAGGTGAAGAGAATAGGGGCAATTCGGCTTAAAAGAAATCAGCAGAAAAAGGCAGTTTTTAGGATTTCTAGCACTTTGGACAATCGGCTATGGTTGTTTTTGAGAGGGATGGAATCGAAAGAGAGATTGGATTTGAATAGGAAGGATGTTCGGCTAAGGAAGAGATCAAAAAGGAAAAAAGAAAAGAGGAAAAAAATGGTAGAGGAGATGAAGAAGAAGAAATCGGCTAATAGATCTTAGGGAGGCAGGTTTCGGCTTTTTTTGACAGAAAAGGGAAGAATAAAAGTTAAGGTGGCTAACCCTAATTGTCATGACAGAAAACGAAAAAGATGTAACCCTAATAATCCTACTTAACAATCGGCCCAAGTCCCTAAAGCCCTTGCCGAAATTTCACCTAAGTTAATCACATGCCCTGCCCATGCCTAAAAATTAAAAATAACAATACGCTTCCCTTGCAACTTGAACCCTTGTCCTTAAATACCCACTTAGGCGCCACTTTTTTAGGAACTTAGTGGCGCCACCTTGCCACTTTGCCAAAGCTCTCTTTGTGTCATGTTTTACCCAGTTTTTCTTAAAAGCCCACTTAACCAAGTCCCCTTTCACTTAAAAATCCAAACTTGATATTTTACCGGGTTTTAACTTAAGCTTGGACCTTCTAAAGGCCCACTAACACCTTTAAACACATTTTCAACATTCAGAACACCAAAATTTTAAAACTTCACTAAAAGTCACAAAACCCGAAAAATCCCGAAAATCAGGGCGTTACAACTCTACCCCCTTTAAAGAAATTTCGGCCTCGAAATTTACCTGATCCAAATAATTGAGGGTATTGTCGACTTATCATTTCCTCTCGCTCCCAAGCAGCGTCTTCTCTACCATGGTTGCGCCATAGCACCTTTACTAATGGAACTGTCTTCTTCCTCAAGACTTTGACTTCATGATCCAAGATTTGCACGGGTTCCACTCATAAGAACCAAAATACAACCCTGAATCACTAATAGACCAAGTCGACAACCTCCCTAAACTTTAGGGACTTTCGGCTTTTCCAAAACATAAAGTAACTTATGGATCCGAGTTGATAAACACTTACCACAGCTTCTCCCTTGATTCTAACTCATATCTGAAGTAGATCTAACCCCCACACACAGGCAGAACCCAAATCTTTGATATCTAAGAATTCGGCTAAAAGCTCCTAAGAAAATGACGATTTTGGCTTTTTAACTGGTAAAGAAGGTGATAATTTGGGGCTATAGATTTGGGTGATGATGTCGACAAGGGTAGGGATTTAAGGGATGCAGTAATCGGCCACCACAGGTGAAGAGAATAGGGGTAACTCGGCTTAAAAGAAATCTGCAAAAAAAGGCAGTTTTTGCGATTTCTAGCACTTTGGACAATCGGCTATGGTTGTTTTTGAGAGGGATGGAATCGAAAGAGAGAGTGGATTTGAATAGGAAGGATGTTCGGCTAAGGAAGAGATCAAAAAGGAAAAAGGAAAAAGGAAAAGAGGAAAATAATGGTAGAGGAGATGAAGAAGAAGAAATCGGCTAGTAGATCTTAGGGAGGCAGGTTTCAACTTTTTTTGACAGAAAAGGGAAAAATAAAAGTTAAGGTGGCTAACCCTAATTGTCATGACAGAAAAAGAAAAAGATGTAACCCTAATAATCCTACTTAACAATCGGCCCAAGTCCCTAAAGCCCTTGCTGAAATTTCACCTAAGTTAATCACATGCCCGGCACATGCCTAAAAATTAAAAATAACAATACGCTTCCCTTGCAACTTGAACCCTTGTTCTTGAATACACACTTAGGCGCCACTTTTTTAGGAACTTAGTGGCGCCACCTTGCCA
Source organism: Gossypium stocksii (assembly GCA_020496765.1). NCBI lineage: Eukaryota > Viridiplantae > Streptophyta > Magnoliopsida > Malvales > Malvaceae > Gossypium > Gossypium stocksii. Next base: position 58,641,490 of record CM035624.1, on the reverse strand, counting down.
CTTTGCCAAAGCTCTCTTTGTGTCATGCTTTACCCAGTTTTTATTAAAAGCCCACTTAACCAAGTCTCCTTTCACTTAAAAATCCAAACTTGACATTTTACCGGGTTTTAACTTAAGCTTGGACCTTCTAAAGGCCCACTAACACCTTTAAACACATTTTCAACATTCAGAACACCAAAATTTTAAAACTTCACTAAAAGTCACAAAACCCGAAGAATCCTGAAAATTAGGGCGTTACATGGGCTTCCATTATAACTTAACTGGTTACAAGGATTTTGATTTTCTAAGTCACAAATTTAAGTTTTTAACGAAGCAACTTTTCCACTGAACATAATTTTAGCTAAACGAAGTTGTTTTGAAGTAACCTCTTTGATGTGACATCGCTAGATTCGGCCATAACGTCTGGGCCGGGTGTGGGGTGTTACACCACCATTCTTATGCTACATTTATCACATTAACATCATGCACTAATTCATCCACACACATTTGCAAGCATGCTCATTCATGAGTTGCATCATTTTAACTTATAGCATAACCAATAATAGCCACATTAAATGGCCTTATACAACAACGACCTTCAAATAGCATAGGCCAATATTGTAGGCCAACTCATAATAATATATAAACAATTAACCAAGTCCCTATACATGCCATAGACTTATAAATACTTGAAAACCTTTTTGTATTGACCAATAGCTTGATAGTGTGATTGAGTCTTCGACAACCTCCAACTCAAGCTAGCATCTGTGATACTATAGGAAAAAGGAAAGGAAAGGAGTAAGCATTATAGCTTAGTAAGTAAGTATGTAAATAATATAAATTTATTAACATGCTTTTATAAATCTTCGCAATATGTCCTCAAAATATTATAATCATAATTGTACACAGTTCCACTTTTTACTCATGTTCATCTCAAGCTGTTTAATCGAGTCACAGTCACTGAATTTATTATACCTAGAGCTATGGAACACCAAATTTAGATCCACTAATTTTTCCTAACTAGACTCACATATCTTTTTACCATAAAATTTTCAGAATTTTTGGTTTGTCCAATAAGTACATTTTATTCTTTAAAGTCTCCCCTGTTTCACTATTCGACAGTTACAACCCCACTTCACTAAAAATTAATTATCTCTTTGTACAAGATTCGAATAATGTTCCTATTTATTTCTTTTGAAAATAGACTCATTAAGTATTTTAAGAATATAAATTATAACCCTTAATTATTTTTGTACAATTTTTAATGATTTTCCAAAGTCAAAAAAGGGGATTCGAAATCATTCTGACCTTGTCTCACTAAAACCTAAATATTATAGAATATGAAATTCTTTTTGTAACAGCCCGAATTAGGGGCTAAATGGAAAAGTGGTTTTTAAAACCATGAATCTGAGGTATAAAATATTATTTTGATTTAGTTTTGATGTTTATTGGGTGTTTGGATAAATATGTGAATTTGGTGTGTGAATTTTATTGGTTACATGTCCAATTTGGTATGTTGGACTAAATTGCAATAGGTGAAAAATATGAGTTTTATTTCATAAGGTACTTGATTGAATTAGGTTTTGAAATTAGAGGTCCTTATATGGTAATTAGGCCCTTTTAACTTAGTTGGACAAAAATGCCCAAGAAAGGTTTTTAGTGAAGGGCATTTTGGTCATTAGTTAATAAAAGAAATAAAAAAGGAAAAATAAGGCCAAAATGCGTGCATAATCCCTTCTCCTTGGTCGAATATTGTGGGAATCCATAGCTAGGGTTTTGTTGATCTTCAAGCTCACAAGTAAGTGCAATCGAGCCCCGTTCTTAATTTTCTTCGTATTTTTAGAATCCTCGTAGCTTGCTCTAGCTATGTCTACCCTTATTTTAAGTTAGGGTTGATGTTTAAAATTTTACCCATGTATGACATGCAAATATTTTGATGTCTAATAGTGGAATATGAAGGTTTAAGGCGTGGTAAACTATGTTTACTAGCTGATTTTTCATGAAAGTCCCGAAAAAGGACCAAATTGCAAAGTTAATAAATTGAGTGGTAAAAGTATAAATTGATGAGAAATTTGGGCTGTTTTGAGTGCCATGGATATTCAGCTAGGCTTGGGTAACCAAGAAAATTGATACATTTCAATTTACGAGCCTAGGGGCTTAGTTGTAAAAATTGACTAAGTTAGGGGTAAAATGGTAAAAATTGTCATAGAATGAGTTTGGACTAAATTAAGTAATGTGTGCATTAAACAAGTTAAATGTGTCAGTATAGATTGAGAAGATCGAGGAATCAATCTTGACCGGGGCAAGGGCAATGTCTCGGATTAAGTTGCAAAATACTGCTTTTTGTTGTCGAGGTAAGTTTATATATAAGTAATGTGTCCGTTTTATTTGTACATTAATAATTCTAATAGATGTTATGAAATGTTGCTATTGAATAATCTCCTATGATGTTGAAAGTATGGAAATGAGAGTTCCCATTTGAACCTTCAGAAATAATGGGTGATACGAATAAATATGGCTAGGTCACAGGTGTGATAAAGTGAGCTTCACCATGTAGACCCGAGAACTATGGAACTTAATGGTTAAGTCACATGTGTGATAAAGTGAACTTCACCATGTGAACATGATAGTTCCAAGACTAAATGGCTATGTCACATGAGTGATAAAGTGAACTTCACCATGTGTACATGAGAGCAATATCATATGTAGCTAAGTCACATGGGTGATAAAATGAACTTCACCATGTGCACATGAAGGCTACGAGACTAAATGGCTAGGTCACATGGGTGATAAAGTGAACTTCACCATGTGTACCTTATGTGTTGGTGGAATCATGAGCGGAAAGTCCTCCGAGTATCGAATATTAATCCAAAGGGTTCAACCGGAATACTTACTAAAGAGACTTGGTGTGGTAGTATGACTTGTGTGTGAAGGTGTATTCTTTTGGGCAAGTGTAATTGTGGGAAAATGCATGTGGATGCAAGGGTGCATGTGGACTTAAGTGGGTAAAAATAATGTGCATGATTTGTGTAAAAATGTTGGTAAGTTTAGGTGGTAAGTTAGTGTGTGAGAGATAAACCTTGGTATGGCTAAATGTTGTTATGATGATAATTATTTACATATAGACTTACTAAGCTTTTAAAGCTTACTCTTTTCCCTTATTTTATAGATTTAGTCAAGCCAGCTCGAGATCGGAAAGAGTCGGAGGATCACCCACACTATCAACATTATCTTTTGGTAAAGTGAAATGAACTCTTAAACTATGGCATGTATAGGGACTTAGTGGTGTTGTAGGTGTTAAGTTGGTTTGGTTATGTAGTTGCAATTATCATGGGATAAGTCATTTTGTAATTAAGGCTAAGTGATATAGCCATTGATGATGATATTTTATTTATCTATCCTTATGAGGAAATTCATGGAATACTTAGTGTGTTTGTGTGTGTTTAATATGAAGTGGATAAATGGAGTCATTTAGATGTCTAAAGATGTGTTTGTTATGTGGTGTTAAAGGTAGTAGTAATAGTAGGTGTTTTGGGGCAAAGTATGGTTTGAAAAATAGCCTAACTTAGGGCCACACGGCCAGCACCCACGACCATGTGTGCAGGGCGTGTGAATTTTGCATGAGATTTTCAGAGATTAAGGACGTCACACGGCTTGGTCACATGGGCATGTCCCGTGGCCGTGTAACCAAAATTGCATGCTGACATCATAAACAGAATGTCTCATTTTTTCACACGGGGAAGCCACACGGGCGTGTTGAGGCCGTGTGATGAACACGGGCAAAGGACACGGGCATGTGCTCGGCTGTGTGAAAACTCTTGTAGGTTCGAAATGAAAAACAATTTTCCAATAATTCAACACGGGTAGGGGACATAGGCGTGTGTGACCACACGACCTTCTCACACGGGCGTGCCCCTGTCTCACACGAGTGTATGCCCTATATTAGGTCAAATTTTCCAAAATTTTTCTAAGTTCTCGGTTTGGTCTCGGACCATTCCCAAACCATGTTTTGGGCCTCGTAGGCCCAATTTAAGGGTTATGTGGTATTTTATGAATAAGTTATAAATTGGATTGAAAATTGTGGTTCAATTGTGCATGAATGATGGTGATATTGTCTAGTAATGCCTCGTGCTCAGGTAAGACGATAAACCTGAGTAAGGGGTGTTACACTTTTGCTTTCATCGTTTATTTTATGTGAAAATAGACTCATTAAGGTTTAATTTCATATCTTATTCAACCTCTAATTTGATTTCCACCATTTTTGGTAATTTTTCAAAATCACACAACTGCTGCTGTCCAAAACTGTTTTATTACAAATTTTACTCTTTCATGAAACATCATAACAATATGCTCAACATTCAATAACAAAATTCAACTTGCATGCATGATACAATACTTTATCACTTCACTTACTCCTTTGCAACCTTACCACATTTCAATCTCATACCGAGCACATTGCTCATGGGTATACACATACATATACCTACACTTATCACCACATAGTCACACATAATTTCACTTAGTCGATTTCCCCAACGAACACTTCAGAATAATGATAGATACACGGTGGTTCCACACATAGCACCACCCTTATGATCAATTCTATCCGGTACACATAGTGGCCTACACTTAGTACTACACATGTGACCAATACCATCCGATACACGTAGTAGCCTGCACATAGTACTACATACATGACCAAAGCTATCCGGTACACATAGTAGCCTGCACTTAGTACTACACATGTGATCATAACTATCTTATACTCACAGTAGCCTACAATAGTACTACAAATGAGTTCTCATGACATCGTTCGTATCATTTTCTATTCCGAAAGTTCAACTGGGAAATTTCTCACTTATTCTCATTTTGTCAATTTCATCTATAGTCAATCTCAATTCATAATTTACATCAAATAATCATTCAATATACAACCACATCTTATGTAATATAACAAAATATTATAACATAAGTAAAAACGACAATTTTTGATAATCGAGCTTGGAAGCTTGAAAAACCCTAGCCATGGTTTCCCCTTGTGAAATTTGGCCAAGGCTTGAAAATGGACAAAAATTGGCTTTTAATTTTGTTTATTTCATCATTTAATCACTAAATGACCAAAATGCCCCTAACTTAAAAATATTCTATTTCACCTATTTCATGTCCATTTTTTTTCAACAAATTAACCAATGGTCTAATTACCATTTAAGGACCTCCAATTTAAAATTTCATAACAATTGGAAACCTCTAACATTAGAACTCAACTTTTTCACTTTTTACAATTTAGTCCTTTTGATTAAATTGAGTGCCCAAACGTCGAAATTTTCGAACAAAATTTTCACGAAATCATTCCATGAAATTGTAGACCATAAATATATAATAAAAATAATTTTTTACTCGTCGGATTTGTTGGCCTGAAACCACTATTCCGACTAGGCCTAAGTTTAGGCTGTTACAATTCTCCCCCTTTAGGGATTTTCGTCCATGAAATTGTAGACCATAAAAATATAATAAAAATAATTTTTTACTCGTCGGATTTGTTTAGGCCCAAGTTTAGGCTGTTACAAAAATTACCAAGCTATATGTTTTACAGGGTTCTACTATTACTAGTGATGATGCAGGTGTTTCCTCTTCCTTGTCAAATGATGATGTTACTAAACTTTTGTAACACCTCTAACCCGTTTCTGTCACCGGAATAGGGTTATGGAGTAATACGACAATAAACAGAACATTTTATAACCAATAGCAATTAATTTTCAAATTAATTTAACAAATACATAAGAAATTCAAAATGAAATAAATCATGCATTTATGGGGGACTTAAATTGAGCCTATGTGGCCTTAAAAATAGCTTTTGCGCAATTAGGGACCAAATTAGAAAAAAATTAGAACATGCTAGGCAAAACTAAAAATTTTCACCTATAGGGGCCACACGCCTATGTGTCAAACCCTGTGCTCACCCATGTACCTCACTAACTTGGCTCACACACCTGTGTCTTAGCTCATGTACTAGCCCGTGCGAATCATGCACCTAACACGCTCAGGGCACATGCCCGTGCGGGCTGCCTATGTGTGACACACGGCCATGTGGCAACTCGTGTCCTAGGCTGTGTTAGTGTAAAATTGACCAAATCCAAGCCTATTCCTCATGCACTTGTATAGGTGTCTATACCAACCCATTCCACATATCCACAAGTATCTAAACACACTTTAAATTAACCAAAACATACAATTTCCATTAATCTAAAACCAACCAAAGCATCATGTACCAAACACATTATAATGTCCATGCTACTCATTATCAAGCAATTATCTATAAGCCATAATATACACCAACTAACACATTCCAAACATTCTAGGTTAATATGACATTTACCATCTTGACCACCTACTCAAGTTTACTAAGCTAAACATCATACCACAGACTACCATTCATTCATCAAGTACAAAACATCACACATAGCCATGAATTATAGAATAATAACCATTTGCCCTACTACATGCCATATAATCCAAATGTTTACAAAATCTACCAAAAGAGTCCTCAAGATAGTGTGATTTTGTGAGTTGATTCGATCTCCTAATCACAAAATGTAATCTACAAAACAAAGGACAAGGCACAAGTAAGCTTACTTGAAGCTTAGTAAGTTTGCTAAATTAAACGATAAATCTTACCAAATTAAATAACAAGTCAAATTATAAGATCAAATAACGAAGTTCCTATCAAACATAGCTCACAATAGGACAGTATTACACAGTGCATTAATTCACATCACATTCTCAGTCGTTGTATTAATAAGATCTAATCAGAGGATATCACTCATTCGAGTTAATTTCAGAGTTTTGACTGGCTCACGATGCTGCTCACATAAGCTGCAAAGAATCCACAACAGATGCAGGATTTCAAGCCATTGTTATGATCTATATCAACGGTATATAGTACCTACTAAACAATCACTGGCTCACAATGCTACTCACAGAAGCTGTAGAGAATCCGTAACACATGCAGGATCTTAGCCATTGCTACTGTCTATATCACCAGCTCAAGGCTTGATGGAAAACACTGGCACAAAGCCAAGTAGGCACAAAGCCCGATAAAAACACTGGCACAAAGCCTAATAAACACACTGACACAAAGCCTGATGGATAACACCGGTTCGAGGCCTGTTATTCAGAAACATCACGTGTTCACCATATTAATTTATTATTTATTCTCAAATCATTCAATAGTTAACATAATATATATATATATATATATATATGGAATCATTGTAACATAAAAGAAATATTACGAGCTTACCTAACTAAATTACAACACGATAAGCTACATGGACTATTCTGTAACTTCTTTATGCCCCGATTTTCAGCCCATACTTGATCTAGGATAATAATTTCATTCAATCAACTAATTTCAATAGTAAAATTAACTCATTTTATGAAATTAAATCTTTTTGACATTTTTACAAAATTATCCCCGATATTTTACTTTTATGCAATTTAGTCCTTAAGCCCCAAACTTGCAATTTAACCAAATTTAACTAAAATCAAACCCAACTGAATAGTATACCACTTCACTACAACCCATATTAGTTGTTAGTTAACATCAAGTCCTTGTACTTTTACTATTTTTTACATTTTAGTCCTTAAACATTAAAATCAACAAAAACTACTTTACAAAATAGTCCTATTTAGCAACCAAACTTAATATTCTTTCATAAAACTTGAAGAGTAACTCAAATTCATCAGTGGCATAGTCCAAAATATTGGACAATTTTACAAATTAGTCCTCGAGTTATCTAGTTTAAGCTAATACGAGCTCAAAAACATAAAAATTACTAAAAACGGACGAGGTTTACTTACTAAATTAGCAAGCCCTAATTGACTGAAGCTTTCTCCCTTCTCCCATGGCCTATTCGATTTTCAAAGATAGAAAAATGTAAAAGATGATACCATTTTCTTACTTAATTTTTACCTTAAACCATTAATTACCCAATTACCAAAATGCCCTTTAATAATTTCATTCAATTCTTAACAAACATAAGCCCAAAATAGTCCACTATAGACATTAATGGCTTAATTACCATTCTAGTCCTTTAATTTCCCCTTTTTAACTAATAAAAGCATCTTTTTCAACCTCTACGTTTTGGTCATTTTTAATTAATTAGGATCTAAATGCAATTTACCACAATTTTGATAATTCCACACCATTCCTATTATTAGGCCATTTAAGGAATGTCCAACTACACAATTGGTCCTTCAATTATATTAAATTCCAATTAAATAAACTTAATTACAATTTAACCTTAAACTAATTAGGACATAGTGAATAAATATCCCAAAGGTTAGTGGAATGATTGCCATCCACCACCGCTTGGACTTTTGGCAATGGTCTAATTGTCAAATTAATCCCTTTGGTATTTTAAAATCTATAATGGGTAACTTTTACCTCTTTTACAATTTAATCATTTTACCTTAATTTAATAGTAAATCATCAAATTTACTTGACCAAACTTCAATTCACATATAATAAGACTCCATAAATATTTAATAAAAATATTTACAATTTTAATTTACAGAAACGAGGTCCTACTACTTCGTTTTCAATAACCACTTGACTTTTGAACCGAACTACTTTTACTAACTTTTAATTCAACTGGTTAAAATTCCTCAAATTAGAATTCAACATAAAAATTATGATTGGCTTGTGTAATTTAAATACTAATTATACGCACTCACTCATCAAATTTGTGGTCTTGAAACCACTATTTTCAATGCCATTAAAAAACTGGTTGTTACAACTCTCCCCCTTGGAAAATTTCATCCTCAAAATTTTTACCTAGCAGTATCTATTTATTTTAAAATTTGCCTTACAAATTAAGATCGTCGTAGGCTCATCCAAATATGAAAGATAACAATCCAATAACCATATCGAATAACGCGAACTTCATCTTCTATTTTACTACTCAAGTTTGTCTCACTATTTAGTTTTCGCTTAATTTAATCAATGTAACGGGGTTCTACATTTCCCTGTCATCTTCAAACTAGATTATGCAACATCGTAACATGTCTTCCAAAACCCATATCACCACTCTACTTTCCCATCTACCTGCGGATGAAATACTATACTAAAATTAACTTTTTAATACTCAGAACCTCACAAAGTTTACCCTAAAATCTAGAAGTAAATCTCGTATCAGTATCATAAATATTAAACATTGGCACTCCATGAAATCTGACAATCTCTTACGCATATGACTCAGCTCCTTCTCAAGTGGATAGCCAGTTCTGACTAGAGTTGTAACACCTCTAACCCATATCCGTCGCCGGAATGGGGTTACGAGGCATTACCAATCATAATACAACTTAGAACAGACTTTCATTTCAAAGTAAATCATCTAGTAAAATGTTTAACCAAACCAGCATACTTTAATTCTATAATTTATATATATATATATATATATATTATTTATTTTAATCAATTAATATAACCAAATAATCATGGAAATCAAATTTTAAACTCATAACCAAGTATGTTTCAATTCACATACCAAACATATATGTATACTTTAACACAAACACACATACATAATTTTATTTCATATAAATAATATAATCCATTATAAAATTTGTATGTATAAATAAAACATTTAAATATCACTCGTACATTTAAGAAATAATCCATTTAACATATGTCGAATATATCATCAACTTAACTAAGTAAACCACTCAAATAAATTTACCAAGGCATCCAAATAAAGTACCATTTGAAACCGATACAAAAACCATATTCATCCATTAACTATTTGGCTAACAAAATTTACTTGTACATATTCATTGATTTTCAAATAACTAACGAATTCATATAGGCATACATAACATTATTTTAAACCCTAAACATATACCAATACACCACATATAAATGACATGCATTTTACTAACTTATACATTACATAATATAACACAATACATATCGATCATTTACTCCATAATCGAAACACATAACCAAACACCACCATCTACATATGCATATATACCTTGAAATAATAGTTAACTCATATCAATACAACATGTACAAAAATATTTATATATGTGCAAGTGCCGAATCACAAAGTTGATTATAACCATCTTATGTGACAGGTTTATACTTCACAAGAATAAGTCATTAACCAATCATATACATATATCCAAAACAGAAATTTATATACCATGTAATAAACATATCAATAAACTTCTACCATGTTCAAACATAAGCAAATATCATTTAATGCCAAGTCACATATACTTTTATGTAACGCCCTGATTTTCAGGATTTTTTTGGGTTTCTGTGATTTTTGGTGAATTTTAAAATTTTGGTGTTCTGGATACTGGAATTGTGTTTAAATGTGTTAGTGGGCCTTTAGAAGGCCCAAGCCTAAGTTAAAACCCGGTAAAATATCAAGTTTGGATTTTAAGTGAATAGGAGACTTGGTTAAGTGGGCTTTTAAGAAAAACTTCATAAAATATGACACAAATAGGGCCTCGGTAAAGTGGCAAGGTGGCGCCACTAAACTCCTAAAAAAGTGGTCTGTGGATAAGGGTAGAGAGCCTGAGTTCAAGTCACAAGGTAAATGTATGGTTACTTTTAATTTTTAGGCATGTGCCAGGCATGTGATTAACTTAAGTAGAATCGGCTAGGGCCTTAGGGAGGTTGGGCTGATTGCTTTAGTGGGCATTAGGGTTAGTTTCTTTTATTTTTCTTTGTTTTGCCAATTAGGGTTAGCCACCTAAAATTTTATTCTCTTCTCAAGTTTCACAAAGTGACCGAAAACACAAGACTAATCCCCTGTGCCGATTTCTTCTTCTTCCCCTCTCCTTCATTCTTTTCTTCTCCTTTTTGTTTCTTCTCTAGCCGAACATCTCTACCACTCACCTCATTCTATCTGTCGATCCCAGTCTTTTTCAAAGCCACCATAGCCGATTGCCATAAAAGCCGAAATCCCGAAAACTTGCTCTTGTGCCGATTTCTCCAAGCCAAAATCCCTCTCTTTTCATCCCTTTTGACCAATTTTCACCTTCTTTAAACACTTAGTGCTTGTCGGCAACACCACTCCAAAATTATAACCCCAAATCATCATCATCTTCACCAGTTAGAAAAGCCGAAAATGCCATATCCTTAGGAGTCCATAGCCAAAACTTTAGATCTCCTAATTCGAGTTCTACTATCGTTTAGGGGCTAGATCTACATCAGTTCTGAGTAGAAATAGAAGGGGAATCAGTTGTAAGTGCTCATCACCTCAGATCTATTCTTATTTTGCGATTTAGAAAAAGCCGAATTCCCTAGAGTTTAGGGAGGTTGTCGATTGGGGCTTAAGACCCTAAGGGGTTGTATTAATCGGTTTCTTTTGGTGTTAGTGTGATTCAGAGACTACTGAAAAGGGCTTGGATCTTTGGAACGACTAGATCTAGATCTAGTCATCGGTTTTCGGCAAAGGTAAGATTTTGAGGGCTTTAGGGGCATTGGCCGAATATGGTAAGTGAACATTGAGATTAGTTATACGGATTTGTAAACTAAAAGTTGTGGTAATTGATTGTAGGATATCGTGGGGGATCTCATTAGCAGTCGTCGCAAATCAGGTGTGTATCGAACACCCTTCTTTAGTTCAAGTCGGCAAAAGCCAAAAAGCCGAATGCCGAAATTTGGGCATTTCGTGGGATTGTGATTGTGCGAATGCTCATAAGATGGTTAGAAATCGTTAGATCTGAAATCGCAAGTGGTGAGATAGTTGTGTGTGTAATTTCGTGTTTTTTAGGTAATTGGGCCTCGATGGGCTAAAAGTGGGCCCAATAGGCTTATGGGCCCGTATGGGTAAAAATGAGTAATTAATGTGTACTGATAGACTGTAGGTTCAAAACTGGTTAAACTGATAAATTGATCATAAAATTTGGACTAAATGGGCTTAAGTTGCTTATAGACACTGTAGGGCCCATTAGGGGTTTTGGGGCCCAATAGCTTAAAATTGTTAAAACGAGTTAAATAACTACTGAGACGAAAGTTAGGTTATTAGAGACTGAAATATGCATAAAAACCCTAAAACTGATAAAATTACTGAAAAATCCTTAGGGACGAGAAATTACGATTTTACCCCTAGGCGTAGAATTACTGTTATACCCCTAGGGTTTTATCTGACTGAATTGCATGTGTTACTGTTTTTTGTTTATTACATGAATATCTGTTGCATGGGACTAGGATGTTGATGGAGGAAGTACTAAAAGTGGCTTGACCACGTACTGGAGGCTTTGCCTCAAATTACTGATATCTGAGCAGCCATGCTGCAACTGTGGAGTGTAGGGCTAGGTGGGTTAAGTTATTCCCCACATGGTGCGTAGGGTTGGTACGGGTGGAGTGTAACGGCTGGATTTAGGTTGGGTTTAGGCTTGCATTCATATTTACTATCTGTTCTGTTCTGTAATGGGCCTATGGGCCATACTGTTATCTGGAAAGGGCTAAGGCCCAGATTACTGTATCTGAAAAGGCTTCGGCCCAATAACTGAGACTGGGTAGGGCTTAGGCCCAATGGGCTTGAGCTGACTTGGGCTCTGGATGGGCTTTCCATACACACTGAGTTTTCCAAACTCACCCCCTCTTTCTTCCATCCATGCAGGTGAGCCTTAGTTGGTGGGCTTGGAGCTGGGAGGGATTCAGAGTGGCCACGAAGATTAAATTTCTAGTTTTCAATTAAGTATTATTTTATTTCTTTATTTATTTAGATTATTTTTATTATGGTTTCTGGGTTGTAATAAGGCCGCTCTATTTATTTTATTTTGGGTTTTTAATTCTTTACTTATTTAATTTGTTTTAACTTAAGAATAATATTTAATTTGTTTTTGAAATCGGATAGCTCCAAGGGCATTTTAACAAAGTTACTTGTTTTCAAAATAAGAAGATAAACGAACGTTTTCAGAACCAAACACACATTCCAAAAGACACGTTTTTAAATAAACATTTAACGATCGGTAGTAAACAGGATATTCATTAAGTAAATCAGGAATTTCTTCTAAAACTTCAAGAACGATTTTTGCAAAGCTCACCCCATTCTTAGTAACCAGGTTAGTTGTAGGTGATGTGGCACACCAGATTCGGCCATAACGTCTGGGTCGGGTTTGGGGTGTTAAATTTTATCTATGCATAACCATAGTCAAACTATCCACATATACATCCTAAAATTACCAATACCGAATTACCCAAAACCAAGCTTATCAAACATTTTAATTAAGAACATATAAAACCAACATTAAGCATAATAAGCAAGCCATTTTGCATGGCTTTAAATATATATACAAATTTCAAAACCAAATATATATAAAACAAGCCTATACATGCCACATAACCAAATTTCAAAACATTCATTTACCAAAGTGAAAACTGGATAGTGTGATGAGGTCTCCCACGACTTCCAACCCGAACAAGTCTCTGAAACTCTATAAACATAGGAAAAACACACAGAGTAAGCTTTAAAAGCTTAGTAAGCCATAAGCAAATAAATCATTTCAATAATATTTATAAATTAATATCACTAAGCTGAACTTAACTAATCTCATCATAAATTCATTTCACTCGTAAATTCATATACCACATTAAATAACTTCTCTTATCTTATATATCAATAAATATATATAACTCATATTTTCAAATTTGAATCACATCCATTAACTTAATTATATAATTCAAGTTTGCACATAATCATTACATGACTAACCAAAACATGTCATGGTTCACTAGCCACTTCACTTATATTTTAATCATTTGGCTACATTTCAAGTTCATATATATAGCACATATTCACATTTCATTTACTTATAAATTACATATCATCTTTACACATATACTACTTCCCATTTCTCCAAACTATGTTTCTCATTTCATAATTCTCATACTCAAAACATAGGACCACAATTTATATAACGAGCATAGATAACACATCATTCATTTGTATACATTCATATCGTTCGATGTCATATATTTCACATTTCGTCTTATAATTCATTTAATCATAGTTTATTCACTATTAACCACATCTCATTTTCACATAGATCATAATCATACTCACTTTCACTATTCAATTTCACAAACATTGTAACATACCTGAATCAGATGCACATTTATATACTCATTTATTTCTCGAAATGCCGGTTAACCCGTTCAGAATCAATAAGGATACTCGAATAACTCAGAAAGCTCATATAATGCCAACATCCCAGACGTGGTCTTACATGTATTCACATATCAATGCTATATTGGTATAAAGTCTGCTAGGCATAAAGCTTATAATAATTCACTGACAATAAGCCCGCTAAGCACAAGCCTGTATCTCACACCAGCACAGGGCCTGCTAGGCTCAAAGCCTGATTTAATACACCGGCATAAAGCCTGCTAGGCACAAAGCCTAATTTAATACACCGGCATAAAGCCTGCTAGGCACAAAGCCTGATTTAATACACCAGCATAAAGCCTGCAAGGCACAAAGCCTGATTTATCTCACCAGCACAAGGCTTGCTAGGCTTAAAGCCGAACATCACTGTTACAAAGTCGTCTTATACCATATTCATGTATAGAAAATTCTAACTATTCCATAAAGTTCATAAGCACTTTCAAATATCATAACTCAGTCGAGTTAGTCTCAAATACACTATTTCCATGCATACTCATATTCGGCTATCTCAAATATAAGTCTACAAATTTCAAAACAGCATATTAAACTAATTTACATTCAAAATGATGTTTAATTGCTTATAGACTTACCTCGTATGGACACGAACGGACCGAACAACTATTCGGCAATTTTCGACTTTCCCCGATCCAGATCCAAATTCCACTTTTTTCCAATTTTAATCAAATGAAACAATAGCCGAACACTAGCTTAGACTTTTCCTTTTCTTTTCATTCCATTTCGGCAAGTATGGATGAACAATGGCTTTATTTTATGCTTTTGTTTTTTATTAATATTCATTTAATACATAAATTACCTAACCATCCATTAAAATTATTTCTAATTACCAAATTACCAAACCATGTCTTCCACTATCATATATTTGGATTTATTTCATCATAAGGACCTCACCCTTAATTAATCAAAACACATAGGCACTTTTACAAGTAGCAGTCAACTTTCACCTTTTACGTGATTAGGTCCTTTTATCAAATTGAGCACACAAACACTAAAATTTAAACACAAAAATTTAACACATATAAATTCACACATAATAAACACAGAAAATAATTTTTTAAATATTTTTTGACTTGGATTCGTGGTCCCTAAACCATAGTTCCTAATAGGGTCTAAATTGGGTTGTTACAAGAGTAAATAAGTTGACTTTGTCAATCTATCAACCATAACCCAGTTCAATATTTCTTTCTCGATGATACTGGAATACCAGATACAAAATCCCTCATGACTCTCTACTATTTCCACTAAAGAGTTATGTCAGGCTGTAATAATTCTGACGGTACTTGATGTTCAGTTTATCAGACAATATATTATGTATTGCTTTGGATCTCAGATAAAATATTCTGTTACTTTGGATTATTTGAAACACACAATCAGTTACGGAATTGGATCATACCATTTGTATTCTCTATAAATCCTATAGATGAATCACTTTGGATTTGCTCTCACTTAACTATCAGGTTTCAGGTCATCTTCTTACAATTTCAGAATTCTTTATAGAACAATGATCTAGTTTCAAATTAGCTAATACAGAATCATTACTATAATTAACATATTCCATCCTAGATTCATGCTGGGTCTGTATAAAACTTCCATTCAATAAGACTTTTAGCTGGTCACAACTTTCAGAGACATTTACTGTAATACCCCTAACCCATTTTCGTCATCAGAACATGGTTTTGAGGCATTACTACAGTTTACAGAACACTTTCAAATAAATCGAGTCAAATACTATTCATTTTTTGAAATTAGTTGTAACGTCCCTTAGTAGGGCCTTTGAGGCCCAAAACATACATGAGAATCGATTTAGGACCAAATCGGGATCTCGAGAAATATTTCGCAAAATCCTAAAAAAAATTTTACTATTAAGAGTCACACGCCCATGTGGTATGAGACACGCCCGTGTGGTCAGGCCGTGTGGGTTCACATGCCCGTGTCCCTAACCCATGTAACTCTCTGACTTGCAACTCATGAACAAATTAGTGTCACACGGCCAAGTCACATGCCTGTCTGCTAGGCCATGTTGTTAATTCGAATTTTTAAAAAATAGGTGCAGAATTCTCACGGCCACGAGACACGCCCGTGTCCCTACCTGAGTGCTCAATTCTGAGCATTCTATTTCTAAAAATTAAGGTGCAGGGGACACACGCCTAACAACACACCCATGTACCCAGTCGTATGTCACACACAGTCCAGACACATGCCCGTGTGGACAAAATAAAACCATTTCCTAGTCTTATTTGTCACCCAAATTTACTATTTTCCTACACTAAAATGTACCAAACACATCCAACCATTTCAAGCATTCAAATTAGGCAATTTCTATCAGTCAATATGGCATATCATTGTATGCATACATGTTTACAATCTTACCTTGATTCAATCCATATGTTAAACATGATTTGATCAACTACTTAACACACATATATATAGCTACCATTGCATGACATTTCATTTATATCAAAACAACCACTACTAGCCATTCCAATGGCTAGATTACAAAAATTACTATCAAGCATCAAGCTATTAAAGGCCAATTTGTCCTATACATGCCACTATACCAAAATGAATTTTACTATATGTACCCAAAATAGCTAATAGATAGTGTGACGATACTCCAATGATCTCCAACCTTTGCGAGCTTCCGAGCACTATAAAATAGGGGAAGAATAAAATGGAGTAAGCATTACATGCTTAGAGAGTTCGTATAACAAAATCTAAACTTACCAATCCCATTTATTAAATCTAAGCATGCAATATCATGTTTTCCATCCATTTGGAAAAATTGCCTAAACAGATGCATCCAATCAAACATGTTAGTCACAAGCTTTACATATACATCAAGTAAGGATAGATCAGCTCATCATGCAATATTCTTTCATGCCATTATCATTTCATCTCATACCTCTCATACCATGTCAAGCGTTGTATCTGTTGAATCATTGAAATCCTAATGGATGCTCAAGTAGTACACTCAAGGTGTACGATTCAATAACCCATCAATTCTTTCTCAAGAGTACCCATTAGGGCACTTAATAAAGGAAAAGCACTCCCAAGCCACATATTGTATAACAGGATTACCAGTCCCAGCTAAATCCTTCATATAGCGTATGCTCAGAAAAGCTCAATTAGGATTACCAGTTTAGACTAAACTCTAATCGTAACGTTTACTCGAGAGGTATTATATTAGGATTATACATCCGGGATAAATCTTTTCTATAATGAGGTCAATAGGATTACTCGTCTGAGCTAAATCCATCAGCAACAAATGCAGGAACTCATCCATTTTGGGAAAGCACGTATTCATCGAAATTCAACACTCAATTGGGACTTAACCCCCTTTTCACCATTTCAAACATGTATTAAATTTTTCATTATAGCATTCAAAAAATGTTCATCAATATAAGTCACATTCCATACAAACACAACATTCAATTAAACATATTTACATGCTCGATTAAGTTACACGAACTTACCTCGACACTTGTTCACATAAATAATCTACTAATTCGCAACCTTTTCCTTTCCTCGATCTAACCTCGAATTTATGTTGTTCAGATCTTAAATAATTCTAATCATCCATTCCTCATATTTCATACTCATTTGGACTCAATTTATGTCCTAGGCAAAATTACCATTTCACTCATAACTTTTCCACACATTTCTAATTTCGTCCCTAGGCTCAAAAAATGAAACTTGTGCAATTTACTCCCTATTTCAAGCCTACCAAAATCCCATTACAAAATTTACAACACAAGTATTCATAAAAATTCAGCATTTTTCTTCAATTTCACAACTTTGCATTTTAGTCCCTAAATCATGTTTTCATCAAAAATCACTTTGTAAAAGTTGTTTATATATTAGCAACCTTTCATTTTCTACCATAAATTCTAATTTTCAGCATATACATCCATGACCCATTTTCCATACCTTGATAACTTTTCAAATTAATCCCCCAAATAAATAGATTAGACTATCCCGGTTTCAAAATTATCAAAATTACTAAAAACAGGACAAGAAAACTTACCCAATTAAGCCATGAAAGTTTCTTCTCTCTCTCCTAGGGTTTCCATGTATGTTTTGGGGAAGATGATGAGAAAATAAGATGATATTTTCCTTTATCATTGTGACGGCCTTAAAACGGCCCTAGTCGGAATGTGGTTTCGGGACCACAAAATCGAGGCATAAAATGTATTAAATATTCATTTTGATGCCTATAATATGTGTGAATTCATGTGTGACATGTTTGGTGTGTCAATTTAGAGTTATAAATTTGAATTTTACAAAAAGGGACTTAGTAGTGAACTTTGATAATATGCTAGACAAATGTGTGAAGACTAGTTAATGCATGCATGCAAAATAAGGGATTTGCATGTCAAATTACCCACTTTTATGATAGTGGAGGGTAATGATTACCTAGTTTGTCATTTTGTGCTTTGTTTGTTGCTAATTAATTTTAATTGAAATAAGAAATTAGTTGTCATAAAAATTGAATTAATAAAGAGTAAATAAAACAAATGAATAAAATAAGGAAGTGATAATAACAAAGCTATTTTCTCCATCTTCTTGCCGTGAGTAGAGAAAGAAAAAAAAATAGGAAACCCTTGAGTTAGGGCATATGACAAAGTGAAGCACAAATAAGGTAAGGTTCATGCTATTTTCTTGGAAAACTTGTGAATTTAGTTGGTTTTGAAGCTCTCTTCTTTGTTCATGTTTGAAATTCTTGAGCCTTTAGTGTTAGAAGCATTCGGCCATGTGAGTAAGGGTGGAGAAATTGTGTTTTCTTTGATGTTTTGTTAAATAATGCAACTTGGATGTTGTTGAGCTAGTTAGATGTGTTTTTATGAGGATTTATGGATAGATAGAATTGATTTGCATGTTTTAGCTTCTTACTTCTTCATTACCGATTCTTAAAGGGATATTTTGGGATAGGTTGAATAATTTGCTAAATTGAATTGGTTATTTAGTGTTCTAAGTAGTCACGATAACAATTTTAGTTTGATTATTAATTTTGATATTCGATCATATGCTTAAGTGTGGATTTGGCATTGTTTAAGAATGTGAGGTTAGCTTGACTTTTGCTTAATGGCCGAATGGGCTCTTTGGAATGCATGATTGAGTTGTTTTACTTTTGATTGCATTTTGATCCTTAATTTGATAAATCGATTATGCAAATGGAGATACATATTTTGTAACATGAGTTAGTTAAACATTGCTCATAAGTTCACTAAGCATTCGGCTAGTGTATCTTTGTGCCAATGATTGCCAATTGTGGATTTAAGCATTTAGTTGTAAATTTGTTAAATGAACTAAGGTAAATGAAGATGCTAAATGCCTTAAGTGTATATGCATGCATTCGGCTAGCTTGGTGATATTGATTTGATTGGCAACTTTAAAAATTTCTATTAGGGAATATATGTGCATGATTAATAAAATGATTTGAGTGACATAACTTGCAAAGGTGAATATTCGGCCATGGGAAAATGCAAGAGGGATTGATGTTTCAGTTGTTATAATGTATGGTTGTGCAATGGCCGAATGTGCCTTTGATGTTGCTTTTGGATGTTTTCGGGTGTCAAATTGATAAGTGGTTTGGTTTGTGGAGAAATCTGTTTGTGGATGAAATGAATGTGAATTTTGTATATATATGTTAAGGTCAATGACTACTCTAAATGGTGCCTTAGGAAATGCTATGTTTTAAGTATGTGCATAAGAACACTAAAGAATGAATTGGGTATAAAATCTGCTTGGTACAGCAGCAGTAACGCGTTTTGGAAAAATCACCAAAAATTGTGAGAGTTGAATTAGGGGCTGAATAAATGGTGTAATTAAAGCTTAATGAGTCTAGTTTCTTATAAAAGAAACCTCACAAGCAATTGACCTGCCAATAGAGAGATTTTTAAAGTTGTGTGAAACAGGGTCAGAATGACTCCGGAAGCCCCTGTTCTGTTTTTAGAAAATCACCATAAATTGCATAAAAATTGTTATGAGACAAAATTTATATGCTTAGACTCCTTAATGAGTCTAGTTTCTAATAAAATTGGTGAGGACATATTTGGAATTCTGTACAAGGAGAAATTCGGTTCGTAGTATAGAGTAGTCAGTTTAATCAAACAGTGAAATAGGGAAACTTTAGGAAAATTCTGGTAGTGATTGGCCAAACCAAAAATTATGAAAATTTTATGGATGGAAGATAAATGAGTCTACTTTCATGAAAAATTAACGACACTTCATTTGGAGTTTTTTAGCTCCAGTTATGAGTAAATTATTGAATGCTGCTCAGAAAATCAGCTTGTTGTGACTTATGATATGTATGTGAAATGACCGAATGTGCGTATGTGTTTGTAATGAGAAGAATATGCATATATTGTTGACTATAAGTGAAAATAATTCATTGAGATGTTTGAATAAGGATTAATAAAATTAAATGTTTTATTTAGCTCAAGAGCATAGAGGGACGAGTTCGGATAAAGGGAAGGCCAAAGTGGTCGAATAGCCAACTCGTAAATTCTCGGGAAAGTTCAAGGTAAGTTTTGAGTAATCGAATTTGGTATTTATGTTAAAATGCCATGACATACATGCTGTTAATTGAACGATGTCCCATTGAGAAAGAAACCTTATTCACGTTTGCTATATAGCCGAATGGCTCATAGAGAAAAGGACCGAAATTGAGATTTGAAATGCATTGCTTATGTATGTGTGATCATTGGGCCGAAAATCTAGAAAAAGAAGAGTATACGTGTATAAGATTTGAATTATATGCATATTTATGATATAAAGTCGAGAAGCATATTATATGTTTGTATGCTCATGAATTGATTGCACAACAAGTGCAAAATTGTTATGTGAAACTTGGCAACATGCGAATATATATGTGTATGAGAATTCGTGATGTGAATCCGGGATTAAGTCCCGCTGACTATATGGGGAGATTACGTCCGGGTTAAGACCCGAAGGCTATATGCTGAGATGATATCCGGGTTAAGACCCGAAGGCTATATGCGGAGATTACATCCGGGATAGAGACCCGATGGCTATGTATAGAGAGTTTAACCGAGCTCAAGATCTCGATGATGATGCGAGTAAAGCCTAAGACTAATGGTCTTCAAGGTAACGATCGCTAATGAATTGCGCTGAAAATGTTAAGTTATACAGGTATGTACCCTTGGCTTATATGCAAGCTGAATTTTTGGACCGAATACTAAGGTCATTGTGTGATTGCATATGCGTCCATGAAATGAGATTATTAATATGGTCAAAGTACATTTAGCCTATGTGAAATGTTATGAGAATTTTGTGACATGTGTATGTTTACGTGAGTTTACTATAAGTGAAAGCTATCCACTTTCGTATATGATGTGAATGTATATGCGTGGGAAAAAGGGGTGACGTACCTAAGAGAAGAGGGAAACAACAATACAAACAACTATGCTATAATTTGATGATTTATTTGATGTCATTGCTTAAAACTTACTAAGCATTGTAATGCTTACTCCGTTTCCCTTGTTTCCTCTGTTTTATAGATCTCTTTTTGGAAGCTACGGACTCGGGGATTGAAGCCTTAATCACCTACACTATCGCTGTTATTTTGGTACTTTTGATGGTTATTTTGGGTCAATGGCATGTATAGGCTAATCTCCTTTTGTTGATTCAAACTTTATTTTGAGTAGTAAATATTTCTAGCCATGCGAAAATGGCTTGCTTAGTCTTCAAGTTTGCTTATATGGGTTGGAGTGATTCTCATACTATTCGATGTTGTGGCATGGAATTTAGTTAGTACTTAATATGCAATGATTTTCTAATATGATGTTTGGGTTATCGAATTTGTTCGTTTTAGCCAATTCGTTAGTATGCTTATAGAACGATTTTAAATGAGACATGATGTATTGACCGAACCGACTTACAAGTGATATATTCAACTATAGAACTCAATGAATTCATGTCTAGCTCGTAACTATGAACCTCGGTAGATTGTATTTAGATATGTAATACCTTAATACCCTATTCCGGCGACGGACAGGGGTGTAGGGTGTTACAATCATCTTTTAATTAATTTAACTATTTCTATTTCTAATTTAGTCCTTGCCCTTTTTCTAAATTTCTATGGATGAGTTACCAAAATATCTACATACTTTTCTTAATGGTCTAATTCCAAATAAGGACCTCAAATTTTAAATTCCATAGCTATTTACTCCTTATAGCTACTAGAATTCAACTTTTTCCTTTTATGCAATTTAGTCATTCTCGTAATTAAGCACAAAATCAGTAAAGTTTTCTTATCAGAATTTCACATGACATTTCTCACATAATACGAATCATATAATAAAATAAAAATAAATTTTATTTTCAGATCGGATTTGTGGTCCTGAAATCACTATTTCGATCTCACTGAAATTGGGCTGTTACATTTATAGAGTTTCTAAATAACAATAGAAGAGAATTTACTCGGATCTATACAAATTCCATTTACTGAATTTACATAATAAAGAAAACCAACCTCGTCGAGTCAACTCACATTTACTAACTTTCACATAGCAATTTCTCGTACCAAGTTTGTTATACAGTTTTCAATTGCTGAGCATACATAGATTCTGTCTTAATCTAAATCAAGGTATCATCAATAAGCACGACCACAAACTATCCGAATGAAACTGGAAAATTAATTCTTCAAATTTATAATTAATTAATCTAGAAAATATTACCAGAATTTATAATGGTCATGTTAAGTTCAAAACCAGTTTTCAGCATATCACAAATGTAACACCCCAAACCCGACCCAGACGTTATGGGCAAATCTGGTGTGTCACATGAACGACGAATTACACCTCATTCTTTAACTAATATGTTTAGGGTGACTTAGCAAAATCATTTTTAGGAGTTTTGAGAAAAAGCAGGTTACTTAATTTATGAAAATCCTATCCACTATTAGTTGGAGTTTATTTCTCTTAGAAGATCCTTTTTGTCATTAGGTTATCCATTTGTTGCGTAAGATATGTTTTTGAAAACGTTGATTAATTTTGGAATAAAAACTTGCGCAGCCTAATTCTATCGATTTAAAACAAGTGATAATTAAATAATTAAAAACCAAAATAAAAATAAAAATAACCAATGAGCGGCCTTATTACAAATTTAAACCCAAATAACTAAGTAATACTGAAATAAATAATTTTAGGAAAAATATAACCAAGGCGGTTTACGTGGCCACTCTGAATCCCTCCAGCTCGAAGTCCTCTAAGGTTGGGGCTCACCTGTATAGATGAAAGGAAGGGGTGAGTTTGCGAAAACTCAGTGTTTAAGCTAAACCCAACCAGAGTCCATATCAGTTCAAGCATAACTGGGCCTAAGCCCTATCCAGATATAGTATTAACTGGGCCTAAGCCCTATTCAGTATTGGAAACACAAAAATTTATATACTTTTACATGCCCTTTTTAACTTAATTTCATGCAAATTCAAATAAATTCTTGTCAAAAAATAATTAAATATTATAAAATAATTAAATTGTGTTAAAAATATGAAAATTATGAATTTTAATTATTTTATAGTTAATTTTGATAAAATTTAGTTATTTTTGACAGAATTACACAAACGGCGAAAATTGGCCCGGCGGACACTGCGAGAAGAACAAAATCAAGAAATTAATTGAAGCATCGAGGCCAATTAAATTCCAGCATAAGATGGTCCAAAAATGTGTATTAATTCATAATTAAATTATTTTTAATTTATTTCCTATTTTATTTAGGTTAAATAAATTAATTTTAATTAATTATGAAGAAAGGGCCTAGTGAACCGCACCGATTGAACCGAATGGAGTGAGCCGAACCAGCCACTTATTGGGCTGATCAGAACCGTCCAAAGGCTGACCCAAATCAGAAAATTAGCTGATTAAATATACTTGCAAATAGGCCCTTGAAAGACTTCAAAATCCCATTCAAACCCCACCTTTATTTTAGGCTTTTTAGATTTGCCCCATGCCTAAATTAGCAAGGTTGAACTTGTCAAACTTGCCATGTGTGTGGCCAGCCATGAGAGGGCTCCCTTGGCTACTGAGTTTGCTATTTTTAGCAGCCCTCTTCAGCTATAAAAGCCACCCCTTGCTGCTCATTTCAATCATCCCTCAAATCCCTCACATCCCTCACTTCTCAACATTCTCTCTTCACCTTTCCACTCTCTCTTTTCTTTCCATTTTCCCTTCCTATTTTCCTTAGCCTTGTGCCGATTTCCCCTCTTGGAAAAGAGGTGTTTTCCCAAATTTTGGCAGCAAGTAAGAGTTCATAGGAGCCTTGACCGGCAGGATAACAAAGACGAAGAACGAAGCAATCAGATAAAGCCACAGAGAACACCGGATTTGCTTTCTTGTTCCTTATCTTTTTAATTTCTGTTGTTTTTATGAAGAACATATCTATGAATAATATTGTTGTTGAAATGGTTATTTTAATCAATTTAGCTTGAATTTAATTCGTGTTGGGTTGATTATATTTTGCCCACTTGAATTATTAAAATAGTGTTTATGCTGTTATATGTCTCAGTGAAATGTTTGATTAAGTAAAATCATGCTTAGATTATCTGGAATTATAATTGTTTAGATAATTAAAGAATTAATTGTTTAAGCGGATTGAAATTGCAATTAATTGACTCAATACTTAATCTGTGCATGTTTAATTCTTCTAAGGTAGCTGAAGATTAAATTAGCATAGTATCTGACGATTCGTATGCCTTGCATAACTTACAAGATTGCTGTGATTAAATCGTTTCAAGGTATGACTACTTTGTTACTTCACATAATCTTTTACATGTTTATTAAATTGAATTAATCGGTTGAATCGACATAGGAATATGCGAGAGATAATTTAACTTAATAAATATGTATGTGCTATAGCATGTTTATCTTATTAATTCTATTTATTCGGTTGAATTGGCATAGGAATATGTTCAAGAGATAAATGGATTTTAATTGGTAATATGTTCATAAGTTAGCAAATTACTGGGTTGCCGTGAATTTATTCGTAATAGCATAAGCATGAATTTAATATTTCTAAGTTAAAAAGGTATAATTAATCCAACACAATTATATCATCTTGATTAAATCTTATTTTGAAATCGTGCACTTGGATTCTTTTTATTTTATTTAAATTGTTTTCTTAGTTTTAATCTTAGTTTATAAAATCACTCTTTCAAACCAAAAAATATTTTCACCTCTCCAAAGTGTTTTAAATTAATTTCATAAATAATTCTTTTTACAGTCCCTGTGGGTACGATAACTCGACATTTACTTGTCACTTTATTACTTGTTACGACTATGTACACTTGCACATTTCCACCGTTCCAAGTATACAGTAATTACTGGGCCTTAGCCCTATCCAGAGAATCAGTGTGCCCCATAGGCCCATTACAGAAACAGAACAGTATTTATGCATGAATGCAAAAACCCAGCCCGTACCAGCCCTACACACCACCTGTACCAGCCCTACACACTATGTGGGGAATAACTCAACCCACCTAGCCCTACACACTATAGTCATAACTTAGCTGCTTAAATCAAATAACGTGGCCAAGCCACTAAACAGTAAAACGAGGCAAAGCCTCTAACAGTAAACGTGGCATTGCCACTTAGCACTTCCTCCATCAAAACCCAATTCCCATGCAACAGTGTATATAATGACATGGCATATAGTGAGTAGATATAATTTAGCATGCAATTCATCAACTTAGCATAGGGGTAAAATGGTCTTTTAGCACCTAGGGGCAAAATAGTAATTTTCCACCCTTAAGGGGTATTTTAGTAAATTTGCCAGTTTTTAAGGTTTCGTGCTCATTACAGTTTGTTAACAGTCTTAATGGTGTTTAAATAACTTATTCAACCCATTTTATTATTACAGAGTCATCGAGTCCTAAAACCCCTAATGGGCCCAACAGTGTCCACTAGTTATTACGGCCCACTAATCCCATCTTTTATGCCTGTTTTAGCAAAATTAACAGTTCAACTACCAGATTAAACTTACCGCTCATTTTCACCCATATGGACCCGTAAGACCATTGGGCCCAAATTCGGCCCTCAGAGGCCCAAACCACCAATGTGCATGAAATCGCGCACACAACATTCTTACCGTTGCAATTATCAATTTTTACTGATTCAAACCGACCCACGAGTGCTCGCACGCTCGCAAGCCCTCGAAATGCCAGAATTTCGGTATTTTGGCTTTTCGGCTTTTGCCATCTAGTCTACTAGTGGGTGTCGATTACACACCTGATTTGCGATATACTGCGATGAGATTCCCCACGCGATTAACCTACAACAGTCCACTATGATATTAGACTATGATCCAATGATAACCAATGTAACCGATATCACAAATATCACCATATTCGGCCAACTCCATTAAAAACCTTAACCACTTCCCTCTGCCGATTCTTCAACTAGATCTAGATCTAGTTTGCTCCCATGGTCCTAGCTTTCAATACTCCTCGATAAACAACCCCTATTCCACACTAGCACATAAGAATCGAAAGAGAAAACCAATAAAACCTTTAGCCACAATTGACAGCCACCCTAAGTAGTTAGGGGTTTTCGGCTTTTCTTAAATCACAAGTTAATGAATGAAAAGGGGTTTTGAGTACTTACCAACGATCTACTTGCCAAAGAAACGTCCTTAAATACCTTCCTATTCTAGATTTGTTGTAGATCTAACCCAAAATGCGAGTAGAGAATAGATCTAAGTGATTGGACTTTTGGAACCCACTCTAGAGTATGTTTATTTCGATTTTGAGAGAAAGGTAGAAGAAGAAGAAAAAGGTTACAAACTAGAAAAGATGATCGGCCGAGAGATGAGAGGTTGAGATTCGGCTCTTGAAAGATTAGCAATGGAAAGAAGAAGAAGTTTGAACAAGGAAGAAATAGGCAATAGTGGATTCGATTTCAGCTTTTTGGGGGAAATCGGCTACCCAAGGATTGAGAAAGGGGTCTTTACTTTAATCGATGGAGAAGAGGTGAAGAAGAAGAGAAGAGAGTGCAGAGAGGAGAGGAGAATACTTTGTTTAATTTTTGGAAAAAAAGGGAATGAGAGATTCAGCTTTAGGTGAATCGGCAAAAGAAGGCTAACACTTTTGGGATTTTGGCTTTTAGAAAGATAAAAGAAAAACTTGATGACCAGAAAGGTATAGGCGACACTCTAACCCTTAACTAGCTAACACTCAAGATTCACCACAAGGCAAAACCCGAAGAAAACAAAAGGAGAAATCGGCACACTCTTACAAAAATGCTGAAAATGCTAACATTAGGGAGCCTAGCCGAATATGCATCCCTCTACACTCCTACAATTGGCCAACACCTCCTCCCTTTCAAAATTCCTAAATTTTCTCCCCTTATCACTCCCCTTATCACTCCTCAATCATATTCTATGAGCACATCAAACTCTCACCTTCAGAATTTGACTTCAAGTCCACCACTTACCTTGCACATGTATTAAAAATAAAACACCACATTGCTTACCATGAGACTTGAACCTTAGCTCTTGCATAGCCTCCACATGCCACTCCCTTGTGTCTTAGGTGGCGCCACCTTGCCACTTTAACACAAGCTTACTTGTGTCTTAATTTACCAACATATTCCTAAAAGCCCACTTAGTTAGAGCCCCTTCTCCCTTAAGTCCAAATTTTAAAATTCTACCGGGTTTTAACTTAAACTTGGGCCTTCTAAAGGCCCACTAACACACTCAAAATATAGATTAACACATCCAGACAAGAAAAAATTAAATTTACGCAAAATCCCAAAAATCCCAAAAATTAGCGCGTTACAACAAACTTTAACTAGGAACTAATAATAACCAAATTTGTATTTATCTTCGAGAACATTGTTACACCTTTTTAACTGATCAAACAAGTTGTCTATACAATATAAAAGATATTTATTCAATTTTCACAATTAAGCAAAAATCTCAGTAATTCTTCAGAAAACATATTAAGAAACCCACTGGCAACTGATACATGATCAATTTTTGATCCCAATGCTTGAGTATCATGTAATGCCCCAAATTTTGGGCTTAGAAAAAATGGTCCTTGAGCTTGAGGAGCGTTTGGAAGTCGGCACATGAATACTTGCTGTGCAAAAAGTGACATAGATGAAGGCTTGCTTCAGTGGTTAAGTGTGCTGAGAAGTGTTGGAGAAGTCATGGGTTCAAGCCCTAGCTTTTGCAAAGTTTTTGGTTTTTCTGAAGTGAACCTTGGCTTTAGCATGTAGGCTTTAAGAATATTTGTGGTTAAAATGTGACACAAAAAAAGCCTGTGGTTTTAGTGGCAAGGTGGCGTGTAGAGTAACTTTGAGGTCAAAGGTTCGAATCTTGAGCTACACAAGAGTGCTATTTTTGTCACCTGTGTGGTAACGTGGTGGTGTTTGACTGAAACACTGTTGAGAGGAGTTTGAACTGGCCATGGAGGGATTTTAGAAGTAAATCATGGAGAGGATTAGGGAGAATTTTGTGGAAAAAAAGGAGTTGAAGTGTAGGGGGATTGTGCCGAATTTTGGATAGTAATGAATAGGGTTCAGTTTAGTGTAGTAGGGGGAGTGAGTGCCGTATTTTCTTTCTGTCATTTCGAGTTGTTGCATTTTGGTTTTCCTCTTTTCTCTCTATGGTGCCGAACTCTTTTTGGAATTTACCATTCGTGCATTTTTGTTTCGGTTTTCTTTTGCTCTGCTGTTTTCATTTTGCCAAAAGTGCCAATTGCCGAAGCCTTTTCTTCTTTTCTCTTTTCTCTTCTCCACAATTCCTTCTGCCGTACTCTTACTAGTTCTCTTTCCTCTCTATTGTTTCTTTTCTTTCTCAATTTGGCCGAATATTATAAACCTTATCTTTTCATTTCGTTTCTATTTTGACGCTATTCTCTAACAATTGGTCAGCTATTCTATCATCCTTCCATATCTATCGTTCAATTTTGGGTAAGTATTCTTGACTGCCTTCGAATAGCTTTCTTGTATTAACACTGTTCCCTTATCTAACTTTTCTAATTTTCTCCTCTCTTTCGTTTTGGGGTGACCGAATTCTTCCATTTCAAGGAGAGGGTGCCTTTTCGTGCCTCGGTGTTAGAGTGGGCTGATATCTACTCCTCTCCACCTTTAGTCAACGTTCCGGTAAGTGATCTTTTGGATCCAAGATTGTATGCTTTGAGTTTTAACCGATTACTCTGTGTTTCCCTACCTTAGGTTGTATTTGTGGA
This sequence comes from Gossypium stocksii, assembly GCA_020496765.1. NCBI lineage: Eukaryota > Viridiplantae > Streptophyta > Magnoliopsida > Malvales > Malvaceae > Gossypium > Gossypium stocksii. The sequence goes on along the minus strand of CM035624.1, from coordinate 58,612,099 downwards.
TTTAAGCCACACCTATGAACGATCCTATCTATTAAGATCCTTGGTTTTTGCAGATAATTAGCAAAAAGCGTGCGACTGATTTTAGCCAGTGATCTAGGAGGATTAAAATGCATATCATTCAGTCAAGGTAAGGTATTAAGTGTTTATTTGGGAGCAACGTTATAAGAGGATGTGAACCCTAATGACTGGAAACCTAATTAGTTGCCTTGATTGAATGTTGGTTTAGGGGCTCATGGACTTCTTGCATGTTTTTGTAAACAAGTGTGTAGCAATACCCTATATCTGTTAGTCGGTTGAAAAGCCGAATAGTACACCGTTTTGTCTATAGATCGGCAAAAGCCAAAAAGCCGAAAAGTCAAAAGGTTGGGCTTTAAGGTCACATGAGCGTGCGAACACTCATGTGGTGGAACTGAGCCCACGAACGTAGGCGTAAAACTGTAGAGGCCGCCATGAGCGTATTCATGGGCTTAGGCTGTTATAGGTCGGAATGGGTCGTAGGTCCCATACAGATAGAAACTTACGTTATGTGGTAAATAATGGACTGCGCTGTGTGGTTGCATGATCGTGGTTAATTCTGGGCTAGATGGGCCACACGAGCGTGTAGGCCCACTTCGACTGCATATTGGGCCTTAGGGCCAATTGCACTGTTATAACTATTACAGATGCACGAGATGATCGTAGACCTTCTATTGGATCGGTAGGTGAGTTTGGATCCATTTCGATAGAAATGACCGAATTACCCTTGGAGGGTAAAATGACTGAATTACCCCTAGAGGGTAAAATGACTGAACTACCCCTAGAGGGTAAATTGACCGTAATACCCCTGTAGGGTAAAATGACTATAATACCCCTGTAGGGTAGAATGACTGTTATGCCTATGTGATGGTTGATTGATTGAGCATGCCATGTGATTTTTGTGTGTTTTGCATATATGCACGACATGCTGCATGGGTTGGGATATTGTTATAGAGGAAATACTAATCTGTTAGGGGTCACACGGCTCGTACAAGACGACTGTGGACCTACCGATGGCTTAAGACCGTATATTCGTATTGATCTGTTAAGGTCGCACGGGTCGCACGAGACAACTGTGGACCGATCGATGGCTTTGTGCCGTACATACTATCGTTGGCTTAGTGCCATTCATTTTTTTCCGATGGCTTGGTGTCGTGCATATTATCGATGGCTTAGTGCCGTCCATTTTACTGATGGCTTTGTGCGACGCATATTATCGATGGCTTAGTGCCATTCATATTACCGAAAGCTCGTGCCATTACTAAAGGCTTTGTGGCATTTTGAAGGCTCTGTGCCGCTATTGATGGCTTTAAGGCACTTATTTTTATTGGCAGCTATACTGCGATTCTGTTATCTGGCAGCCTTGCTGCGATATTAGTGTGCTGGCTGGGTGGGTCGATTTTATCCCCACATGGTGTGCTGGTGGTACGGAGTGGTGTATTGGCTGGATTGGGGTGGGTTGCACTGTTGCATTATTGTTCTGAACTGATACTATATTGGGCTTAGGCCCACAAATGCTTTACTTCTAATTCTACTACTGTAATGGGCTAAGGCCAATCTATTATGTCTACTGTAATGGGCTTAGGCCCAGACTGCTTCTATATTCTATTTTTTGTCTGACTGTTTTTATAGTAGGGGTTTACACACTGAGTTTTCGTAAACTCACCCCGTTTTTAACTGTGTAGGTAATCCCCTGTGTTAGGTGGATCGGTGCTACGAGGGACCCGAGGGTGGCCACATAACTGCATTTGCTTTACGTTCAATTTTTTATTTTTAATAGTTTGGTTTGGGAATTTTTATGTAATAAGGCCTCTCTTTAAATTTCTAACTTTTTAATTTGGGATTTTGTTTATTTTGATTTATATTTGTTAGAAGTAGAGCGTGGTTTTCCAAAATATTAATTATTTTCAAAACTTCACGTTTCCGCAACACAATTCTTCTTTTAAGCTTCCGCGACAAACATTAATTTTAAAGTGCAACAACATTTGAAGTTGATTAACAAATTTTCAATTAAGTTGTAATAAGGTTTTAACATGAAGCAAGTTTTCAAACAAAATCATGTTTTCAAAAAACACCTCAAACGGGTTGATTTTATAATTAACAAAGAGGCTTTAACCTTCAAACGGGTTTTTATCAACAAGGTCAAGTTTTCGAAAAAAAACCACTCCAATGTGACAACGCCAGATTTGGCCCTAACGTCTAGGCCGAGTTTGGGGTGTTACATATCAAGTAGATACATATATACCAAAAATGTTTTACAATCTTTTCAAATCTTTTCTATACCATGGTAACTAAAATAACTCTGGCTATACTAACTAATTTACCAAACTTAACTATAATCACTACACGAGTCTGACATTTCAAATCAATTCATTTCAATTTGCAGTTCACTACAATATTATATAACTTTAGCTAATCTATTCTAAGAATAATAACAATTCATAAAATGATTGTAACATCAGATCAATAAGAAAAATCACATTCATAGATTTTTAACATACAAATTCGACATTTTAAGTAACCATTATACTGTAATCCAATGGATTATAACTCAAACATCAAACTCATTTATTCAAGAGATAGATCCTTATTCATTACTAATGCAGTGCAAATATGTGAATAAATTAACCCCATATCAATCAGTGCATATACAATAAATAATACCAAAGGGATATGACATACCAGAAATAATACCAGGCGCGATAACTTCATATCTAACAACTTTGTTTTCAGTCCCACTAAATTTAAGACTACTATTATTGCTCTGACTAGGGCGTTTGCCTTTCTAAGATGTAGGTAATTGTTTAGCACTATTCATAGTCACAATTTCTTGGTTACGCTCATTGACCTGTACAAATTCCTGTCCCAATGACATTTGATGACATTTCTCTCTCTGAATTCAAACCTGACGAAATCCCAGTTAACCCTATCTCTTGGTACCACCATTATTAATGTCGATGACCAACTATAAACCTTACCTTTTTAATAAAGACATGACACATCAGAGATAATCATCAAGGAAACAAGTCATATCCTTAAAATTCTCTGGATATTTCCAAACCAGTACCCAGTCCTAGTCGAATCATCACCTGTCTTACCACTAAATTCTTCAATGTCATACCTTCTAATTAATTAATCAAAAGTCGTCGAACTATTTCAATCTACTGAGAACCCAAGGATACCATAAAGAACATATCAGGGGTAGAGGTTGTAAAGCCACTAAATTGACTCGCACCATTTCTGTAAACCACTGACTGATTAAATCAAAAAGATATTTTGACTTCATTATCAGACATTTATAAGATCAATAAGTGATGACTTACCTCCTGTTTAGAAGTTAGAGTATTACCATTTACCACATCAAGGTCAATATGATCAGATTCTATTAACATTCATTAAATCAGAAAGTAAATATTCTTCACCTCGTTTTTAGACATTTGTGGAATCAGTATTCTATGACTTGTACCAGAATTAGAAGTCGGAATGTTACTATTAACCTCATTAGTTTCGTCATGTTTAGAATTACATGACATTTTTAAAATCTACAAGAAAATAAGGGTTAGATTGGATCAATCAATATCATACTATCACAGGTTTATATGGCATACAACTTCTAGACTTTAAATGTGCTACATTTAGTCTAAAAATCAACTAAATCGTAGCTCTAATACCATTGAATGTAACACTCATAACACACTATTGTCGTCAAAATAGGATTGCAGAGTATTACCGTACAAAACAGAACATTTTATAGCCATTAGCAATTAATTTTCAAATTAATATAATAAATGCATAAGAAATTCTAGGAAAAGCTAAAAAATTTCACCTACAGGGGTCACACGCTCATGTGTCCAACCGTGTGCTCACCTGTGTACCTCATTGACTTGGCTTACACGCTCGTGTCTTAGCCCGTGTGAATCTTGTACCTAACACGCTCAGGGTACACATCCGTGCGGCTGCTCATGCCCCATGCCATGTGTTTGTAAAAGTGACCAAATCCAAGCCTATTCTTCATGCAATTGTATAGGTATCTATACCAACTCATTTCACATATTCACAAGTCTATAAACACACTTTAAATTAACCAAAACATATCATTTCTATTCATCTAAAACCAACCAAAATATCATGTACCAAACACATTATAATGTTCATGCTACTCATTATCAAGCAACTATCTATAAGCCATAATATACACAACCTAACACATTCCAAACATTCCAACTTAATATAACGTTTACCATCTTGACCACCTACTCAAGTTTACTTAAGGTTAATCATCATACCACAAAGACTACCATTCATTCATCAACTACAAAATATCACACATAGCCATGAATTATAGCATAATAACCATTTTCCCTACTACATGCCACATAAGCCAAATGTTTACAAAAACTACCACATAGTCCTCAGGATAGTGTGATTCTGTGAGTTGATCTGATCTCCTGATCACAAAATGTAATCTACAAAACAAAGGACAAGGCATGAGTAAGCTTACTTGAAACTTAGTAAGTTTGCTAAATTAAATGATAAATCTTACAAATTAACATAACAAGTCAAATTATAAGATCAAAAAACGAAGTTCATGTCAAACACAGCTCACAATAGGATAGTATTACACAGTGCATTAATTCACATCACATTCTCAATCGTAGTATTAATAAGATCTATTCAGAGGGTACCACTCATTCTAGATAATTTCAAAGTTTTGACCGACTCACGATGCTGCTCACACAAGATATAGAGAACCTGCAATAGACACAATATCTCAAGCCATCGTTACGATTTGTATCAACGATACATAGTACCTGCTAAATAATCACCGCCACACAATGCTGCTCACACAAACTATAGAGAATCTGTAACACATGCAGGATCTCAGCCATCTATACAATCTATATCATTGGCTCAAGGCTTGATGGACAACACTGGCACAAAGCCTACTAGGCACAAAGCCCAATAAACACACCGACATAAAGCCTGATAGATAACACTGGCTCGAGGATTGCAATTCAGAAACATCACGTGTTCACCATATTCATTTATTATTTATTCTTAAACCATTCAATATTTAAGTTTAACGTTGGATCTAGTTATAATAAACATGTGATATATATATATGGAATCATTATAACATAAAAGAAATATTACGAACTCACCTAACTAAACTGCAACACAATAAGGTACATGAACTATTTTGTAACTTCTTTACGTCCTGATTTTCAGTCCATACTTGATCTAGTATAATAATTTCATTCAATCAATTAACTCCAATAGTAAAATTAACTCAGTTTATGAAATTAAATCATTTTTGACATTTTTACAAAATTACCCCCAATATTTTACTATTATGCAATTTAGTCCCTAAGCCCCAACCTTGTAATTTAACCAAATTAACTAAAATAAAACTCAACTAAATAGTATACCACTTCACTACAGCCCATATTTGTTGTTAGTTAACATAAAGTCCTTTTACTTTTACTATTTTTCACATTTTAGTCTTTAAACATTAAAATCAACAAAAACTACTTTACAAAATAGTCCTATTTAGCAACCAAACTTAATATTCGTTCATAAAACTTCAAGAGTAACTTAAATTCATCAGTGGCATAGTCCAAAATATTTAACAGTTTTACAAATTAGTCCCCGTGTTAGCTAGTTTAAACTAATATGAGCTCAAAAACATAAAAATTACTAAAAAGAAACGAGGTTTACTTACTAAATTAGCAAGCCCTAATTGACCGAAGCTTTCTCCCTTTTCCCATAGCCTATTCAATTTTCAAAGATAGAAAATGTAAAAGATGATAGCATTTTTTTACTTAATTTTTACTTTAAACCATTAGTTACCCAATTACTAATTTGCCTTTTAATGATTTCATTCAATTCTTAACAAGTAGAAGCCCAAAACCATCCACTATAGCCATTAACGGCTTAATTACCATTCTAGTCCTTTAATTTCCCCTTTTTAACTAATAAAACCATCCTTTTCACCCTCTATGATTTAGTCCTTTTTAATTAATTAGGATCTAAATGCAATATACCACAATCTAGATAATTCTACGTCATTCCTATTATTAGGCCATTTAAGGAAGGTTTAACTATACAAATGGTCCTTCAATTATGTTAAATTCCAATTAAACAAACTTAATTACAACTTAACCATAAACTAATTAGGATTTAATGAATAAATATCCCAAAGGTTAGTGGAATGATTTCCATCCACCACCGTTTGGACTTTTGGCAATGGTCTAATTGTCAAATTAATCCCTTTGGTATTTTAAAATCTATAATGGGTAACTTTTACCTCTTTTACAATTTAATCATTTTACCTTAATTTAATAGTAAATCATCAAAATTACTTGACCAAACTTCAATTCACATATAATATGACTCCATAAATATTTAATAAAAATATTTACAATTTTAATTTACAGAAACGAGGTCCTACTACTTCGTTTTCAATAACCACTTGACTTTTGAACCAAACCACTTTTACTAACTTTTAATTCAATTGGTTAAAATTCCTCAAATTAGAATTCAACATAAAAATTATGATTGGCTCGTGTAATTTAAATACTAATTATACAAACTCACTCATCAAATTTGTGGTCTCGAAACCACTATTTCTGACACAACTGAAAAATGGGCTTTACAACTTTAGCATATGCATCTAGGGAATATGAGTGCAAATGTCATGTCAGAATTAAGCAAAAGAGGACTTCTTGATGGGAAAGACATTAGCAAACTGAAGTTCTATAAGTACTGCATTTTTGGAAAGCAAAAAAGAGTTCGATTCACTAGAGGAATCCATAACACGAAGGGAACATTGTATTATATTCATTATGATCTTTGGGGACCATCCAGAGTGTCTTTGAGAGGTGGAGCTAATTATATGCTAACGTTTATTAATGAATTTTCCAGAAAAGTTTGAGCGTTCTTCTTAAAGTAGAAAAGCGATGTGTTTTCTACATTCAAGTATTGGAAAACAATGGTTGAGAAACAGACAAGAAAATAGATAAAACACCTCTGAATAGATAATGGCTTGGAGTTTTGTTCTAATGAATTCAATGAATTGTACAAATCAGAAGGGGCCATGAGACACTTGATAGTTTATCATACTCTACAATAAAATGGCGTTGTAGAACAAATAAACAAAACAATCATGGAGAAGGTTCGATGTATGTTGTCGAATGCTAATTTATCAAAGTCATTTTGGACTAAAGTAGCCTCTACTGTATGTTTTTTATCAATCAATCTCTATCCGTTGCCATTTAGAAAGGACTCTATGAGAGATATGGTTTAGTAAGCTTGCTGGTTATTGTAATTTAAAGATTTTTGGGTGTCTTGCGTATGCTCATGTTGATAATGGAAAATTGGAGCTGAGATCTATTAAATATGTTTTTCTTGGTTATAAGGTTGGTGTAAAAGGGTATAAGTTATGGTATCCTGGAAATAGAAAAGTTGTAACTAGCAGAGATGTTATTTTTTATGAAACTGTTTTGCTACCTAACTTATCTCTTAAAGACTCTTCAAATAAAGAACAACAAAAGCAGGTGAATCTTCAGATTAATCTAAAATCTACAATAAAGTCGACTCCTCAAGTTAGTACAGAAAATCAGAACAGAGTCACTTCTTCACCATAATATTCAATTGCCAAAAACAAAACTAGAAGAGAAATTAAGCCTCCAAAGAGGTATGTCGAGGCTAATCTAATTTCTTGTGCTTTAAATGTGGCTGAAGATATATATGGAAATCAAGAGCCATATACTTATTCTGAGGCAATTTGTAACAGCTTCTTTTCGGTGAAATCGAAATAGTGGTATCGAGACCACAAATCTGACGTCAAAAAATTTATCTTATTATTTTTAATGTCTACACATGTTAGTAGTGTCATATAAAAGTTTCGTGAAGACATTTTATTGTTTGCATGTTTAATTTGATAAAAAGGATTAAATTTCAAAAGGTGCAAAATTTGAGTTCTTTAAGCTAAAGGGATTAAATAGTTTTGATAATAAAAGTTTGAGGGCTTATGTTGTAATTAAACCATCCATAATGTGGGTGGAATTATATGGACATATTATTAATGGATTTAAAGGTTATTACCTAAAGTTAAAATTGCAATTTAATAACGTAAACTTAGTAAAATAATGAAAACAAAAATGTGTCATATTTCTAACCCATCTTCAACCAAAAATAAAGAAGCAAAAACTCCATTGTTGTGCTTTTGAAGGTTTGGCCATAGTCTCATTACATGTAGGTGTGTTTAGTCTCCTTACATGTAAGTGTGTTTTCGACTTTTTATAATGATTTCTATGTTTTTGGGATAGTTGTAGGTTAATCTAGCTAGCCCAGGGACTAATTTGCAAAACTGTTAAAAGTCTAGAGTTTTACTATGAATGTATGTTAGTTGTTTTTATGTTTGATGGATGAAAATGAATGCTTGATGATAGTTGAACAACTTTAGTGAAGGAAATTTTGATGAATTTGTCAATTAGGGGTTAAATTGAAAAATAGAAAAATATTCAAGGTTAAATTGTGAAATAAAGGAAATGTAGGGCTTGCTAAGGGCATTAGTGATATTCAGCTATAGTCGAATTGTATTAAATTGCATGAATTTTCATTTTATGAACTAAGGACTAAATTGTATTGAATTTAAAATTTAAGGGGTAAAAGTGTAATTTTTCTAAAACATGATCTTATACACAAGTGTAATTTTTCTCACCCAATCTCCCATCTCATACACAAGCCAATTACACCTAAAATCAAAACATCCAAAACACACTTAAAAAATGAAAAACTCAAGCTTATACAACAACTCACCATTCAACCAATATGCCGAAATGGCACCTTAATTTCAACAAATGAATTATTCTTAAACACTTAACCATTTCATTCCACATCTAAACTACTAATTAGATCACCCTAATGCTATAATTGCCACAATGTTCATAAACCAAATATATATGCATAATCAATACAAAATAGTCATATTCACAAATAACCTATACCATACCAAATTGACCAAAAGATGACCACTTCTGAACTACCAAATCAAGCCATTAGCAACATTATGAACAATCCCTTTTTTCACCATTCATCAACTCATATTATAACATTTCCATATTATCATTTTAGCCAACACAATATCAAATTACCAACCACACAAGATACCACATAAATATACATCATACCAAATAGATCATCAACCATAATGTCCTATATATACAATCCACACTCAATGGCTAGAATTCATCAAACAAAACACTTATACATGCCATTATAACCAAGACTCAAAATCTTCAAAATATACCGATATAACCAATAGATAGTGTGATGAAATCTCCAATAACTTCCAACCCGAATGAGCTTCCGATTATCTAGAAACACAAAGAAATTAACACGAAGTAAGCATGCAATGCTTAGTAGGTTTGTAATTCATAAACAAAACTTACCGTTTTATCTTATAAGCATAAAAATCAACTTGAAACTATCCAAAATGGCTTGGCATTAGCCTAAGCAACAACAACCTTTCAAGTTAGCAAATGACATAGCATAGCAAATCATTTCAACGCATTGTAACTTTTATACATATTACTTCAAAGCATTCATACTTTCAACAAATGGCTAATACCATGTGTCCCTTATACCTTTCAAAGGGTTGCAAGTTAGGCTGTTACACGACCTAGCACACGGGCATATGGCTTGGTCGTGTGGTCAAAGTCAGTGAGTTACATAGGTGAGGACATGAGTTGGGACATGGCCGTGTGTCCCTATTTTGAATGCTCACATGGCCTAAGACACGGGCATGTCTCTCGTCCGTGTAGATTTATTTATAACTTCGAACCTACAGGGATTTTAACACGGCCGTGCCCGTGCCCCTCGTCCGTGCCAACTGAGCTCATAGGGACACGCCTGTGCCCCTCGTCTGTGTAGATTTATTTATAACTTCGAACCTACAGGGATTTTCACATGGCCTAGCACACGCCCGTGTGCTCAACCTGTGCCCCTCACACAGCCATGACATGCCCGTGTCGCAGCCCGTGTACGAAAACCTTGATATTCTGTTTCTAATGTTAGCAACCATTTAAGGTCACATGCCTATGTGCTAGGCCGTGTCTTTCACACGGTTGAGACACACGACCGTATCTCAACTCGTGCGGTTACTACTAGGCATTTAATTTTGCCAACTTATGGTGTAGGGGACACACGGCCTAACCACACGCTCGTGGGGCGGACCGTAAGACACATGCCCGTGTATTTACCCGTGTGGACAAAAATAAGGCTATCTACCAAGCCTTTTGCCACCCTGAAACAAGATCAAACTCATACCAATTCAAAGCAAGGCACAAATACTCAACCAATGACCATAATTTGGCATTCACATCACTTGGCCATTATCCATGGCCTTATACAAAAAGAAGTATTTCATATCAAGCCAACACACTTGGCCAAAGACAAAATGACACTTAACAAAGACTAAGTCCCTATACATGTCATTTCTCAAGATATCAAAAACTAACTATACCGAATGTTTTAGTTGATAGTATGAACGAAGCTTCCTACGTCAGTTGATCCACGAGCTAATTAGGCGGCACTATAAGAAAATGGAAAGCAAAGGGAGTAAGCATTAAGCTTAGTAAGTTGTAAGTAAGTAAATAACAACAATTTACTATGCTATAACATGCACAACACATCACAGTTTGTGCATGATGTAAAAAGAATGGGTATAGGCATAACTTGCTCATTTTCATCTTTTACTAATCATACAACATAATTTCAAGCTCACATTTCATACATTTCATATAAGTACCTACACCGCTCAAAAGGTCATCATAATATCTCTTGATCTTGATACAAACTTTAAATTTCCTGTTGAACCATTTAGAATACGAAAGGATATTCAGTAAACCTCATACAAAGGGTATCATGTCGATGCCATGTCCCAGACATGGTCTTACACTGGTTCGCACATGTCAAGTTAATGCCATGTCCCAGACATGGTCTTACACTGATTCTCATATATCGAGGCCAACGTCATGTCCCAGACATGGTCTTACACTAGCTTACATGTCGAGGCTGATTCCATGTCCCAAACATGGTCTTACACTAGCACTCATATCAACGCCGATGCCATGTCCCAGACATGGTCTTACACTGGCTATCACATATCGGTGTTGATGTCATGTCCCAGACATGGTCTTACACTGACACATAACGAGGCCGATGCCATGTCCCAGACATGGTCTTACACTAGCACTCGTATCGCCCCTAGTATCAGACATGAATATCCAGTCTATTCTTATGGTTCAATCGAGTTCTATCACATTGATTCTCGTCATTTCATTACTCAAAAATCGAAATTTATCATTTATACTAAATAAATGCTCTCATGCATAACTCATAATCACAATTAATCATTTTATGCTAAATCAATAATTTCATGCATAATTATAGAAAAGTTATATTATTTACCTACAACTTACCTTGGTATACAAAATGTGAACGACTTTTCAATTTAGTCGATTTACTTAGCCTTCCCCCGTTCTAAGTTCAGATTTCGTAATTCTTGATCTATAATAATAAAAATTCACTAATTTAATCTCCATATTATTCTTGACAATTCAAAATTCATAATATGGTAAAATGACTATTTTACCCCTAAGCTTGAAAATTGATTTTTATCGAATTTCCTTATTAACGAAGCCTAACCGAATTCTTTTCACTCTTATGGCAGCCCACAATTTCCATTATTTCATGCAATTACTACACAATTTATCAACTTTACAACTAAGTCCAATTTAGGTGTTTTCCATGAACACCACTTCACAAAAGTTGTTTATTTAACAACTAAGGCTCATTTTCTTCCATAAAACTTCAGCCAACAATACAAATGCTCCCATAGTGAATCTTTAAACTTTCTATCATTTTGCAAAATAGTCCCCTCAATAGGTAGCCCATGCTACAAGGGTTCCAAAAGTACAAAAATTATCAAGAAAGGCCATGAGAATCACTTACTTGAGAGAGAAATAAGTGGCTGCAATTTTTTAGCTTCTAAACCCCAACAATGGCTGAAATTTTTGGTGGAAGGGATGAAGAAATGAAGGAAAATGATAGCTAGTCTTTTAGGCCTTTATTTTATCAATTTAGTCATGAAAATATTACCTAACCTTTGACTTTTCCTTATTTCTTTTCTCATGGCCAGCCATCACCCTAGAAATGGCCTAAATGTCCATTAAAGACCCCCATATTATGATTCATAGCTATTTGACACTTTTTTCTAATAAATCACAACTTTTGCCCTTTATGCAATTTAGTTCTTTTTTCGTAATTAAGCTCTCAATCGCGTAAATTAATTTACCAAAATTTTCATGCACTCATAATATCATGCTATAAATCATAAAATAATGCTAAAATAATTTTCTCTGACCTCGAATTAGTGATTCTGAAACCACTTTTTTTACTAAGCCCAAATTCAGGTTGTTACAATTGTCCCCCCTTAGGGATTTTCGTCCCCGAAAATCTTACTAGTAAACAAGTTCAGGTATTGGTCTCTCATAGTCTCCTCAGGTTCCCATGTGGCTTCCTCTATTCCATGTCTATGCCATAATACTTTCACAAGTGCTATGCTTTTGTTTCTCAATTTCTTAACCTCCCAAGCCAAAATCTTAACGAGCTCTTCACCATAGGTCATATCTGGTTAATCTCAACCTCTACTGGCGTAATCACGTGTGAAGGGTTAGAATGGTAATGGCTCAACATAGACACGTGGAAGACGTCATGAATCTTTTCCAACTCAGATGGCAAGGCTAATTGGTAAGCTACTGGCCAAATTCTCTTAGTCACCTCATAGGGTCCAATAAACCATGGACTTAATTTGCCTTTCCTACTGAATCTAAGGACCTTTTTCCATGGAGATACTTTCAAGAACACTTTATCTCCAACTTGAAACTCAATCTCTTTTCGTTTCAAATCTGTGTAGGATTTCTGCCTATCCGAGGCAGCTTTCAAGCAATCACGAATCACCTTAAATTTCTCTTAAGTCTCTTTGACTAAGTCGACCCAGTGTATCTGATTCTCTTCAAGTTCTGACGAATACAAGGGCGTTCGGCACTTTCGCCCATACAAAGCCTCATAAGGCGCCATTTTAAGACTTGACTGATAACTATTGTTGTAGGCGAATTCTACCAATGGTAAGTACTTTTCCCAACTTCCCTGAAACTCGAGAACACAACACCGCAACATTCAAGAATCTGAATTACTCTTTCTGACTAACCGTCGGTCTGCGGATGGAAAGCTGTGCTAAAATTTAGTTTTGTTCCCAATGCCTCCTGTAGCTTTTTCCAAAACAGTAACGTAAACCTCAGATCTCTATCCGAAATGATCAACAATGGCACTCCGTGAAGTCTCACATTCTCAGAGATATACAAATCGGCTAGTTTCTCAAGTGAGTAGTCTGTACAAACCGGTATAAAATGAGCCGACTTTGTTAGTCTATCGATTACAACCCATACAGTATCTTTCTTCCTTAGTGTCAATGGCAACCCAGAAAAAAACCCATGGTGATGCGGTCCCATTTCCACTCGAGAACCATCACAGGCTAAAGTAAACCAGAAGGAACTTGGTGTTTGGCTTTTACTTGCTGACAAATTAAACACTTAGATACGAACTCTGAAATGTCTCTTTTCATTCCCGACCACCAATACATTTTCTTCAAGTCATTATACATTTTTACGCTACCTGGATGGATAGACAAGCAACCACTATGTGCCTCTTGTAAAATCTTTTGAATAAGTTCACCATCTTTAGGTACACAAATCCTATCTCAGTATATTAAACAGCCATAGGTAACAATACGAAATTCTGATTCATTATTCGTCTCACACTGAGTCAAATTAGCTTGCAAATCTTTATCATCTTTCTAAGCTTCACAAATCTCTTGCAAAAATGTTGGTCTAGCTCTCAACTCAGCTAAAATCGAACCATCATTGGTTATGGACAATTGAGTATCCATAGCCCTCAAGGCGAACAATGGTTTCCTACTCAATGCATCGGTGACCACATTTGCCTTCCCGAGGTGATAGTCGATTATCAACTCGTAGTCCTTAATCAATTCTAACCATCTCCGTTGTCATAGTTCAACTCCTTTTGAGTCATTAAGTACTTTAGACTTTTGTAATCGGTGAATATTCGACATTTCTCGCCATAGAAGTGGTGTCTCCATATCTTCAATGCAAAAATTATGGTTGCCAGCTCCAAATCATGAGTCAGGTAATTTTTCTCGTGTGGCTTCAGTTCTCTCAAGGCATAGGCTATTACCTTGCCTTTTTGCATGAGTACACATCCTAATCCATTTAAGGATGCGTCGCTATACACTACAAATTTTTTCCCAGTTCCGGTTGCACTAAAATTGGAACCTTTAACAAACCGTCTGTAGTAACCCGCTAAGCTAAAAAAGCTTCTAATCTCTGACACATTTCTCAGCGGTTTCCACTCAACAATAGTTGAGATCTTGCTCGGGTCAACTCTAATCCCATCTCCCGACACAATATGTCCCAGAAATCTGACCTCTCATACCCAAAATTCACTCTTATTGAACTTGGCATACAACAGTTAATCTCTCAGGGTTTATAATACAGTTCTTAAATGCTCCGTGTGCTCACTCTCATCACAAGAATAAATAAGTATATTATCAATAAAGATGACAATGAACATGTCCAAGTAGGGTCAAAAAATATGGTTTATTAATTCCATAATACCGCAGGGGCATTCGTTAAGCCAAAGGGCATGACGAGGAACTCATAATGGTCGTACCTCGTCCAAAAGGTAATTTTTGGCACATCCTGCTCCTTAACTCTCAGCTGGTAATAACCGGACCGCAAGTCTATTTTGGAAAACACAGTAGCCCCCTTCAGTTGATCGAACAAGTCATCGATTCTAGGCAAAGGATACTTATTCTTCACTGTAACCTTGTTGAGCTGAGGATAGTCTATGCATAATATCATCAAACCATCCTTTTTCTTGACAAATAAAACCGGTGCACCCCATGGAGAATAACTCGGTCTCAAAAAACCTTTATCTATTAACTCTTGCAACTGAACTTTTAATTCCTTTAACTCTGTTGGGGTCATCCTATACGAGGCAATCAATATAGGTGCCGTACCAGGGACTAATTCAATACCAAACTCAACTTCCCTCTCTGGAGGCAATCCAGGCAACTCTTCTGGAAACATATCTTGATACTCACATACTACCGGCACTGACTCAATCTTTGCATCCGACATTTGGGTATTCAACACAAAAGCAAGATATGACTCATACCCTTTCTTTAAGTATCTCTGAGCTGTCATACAAGACATTACTACCGACAAGCCATCTGGTTCACCTGATTCGACTCGAAGAACATCCACATTTTCACATTTCAACTCAATAAATTTTCTTCCACAATTTACCACAACATCATGAGCAGTCAACCAATCCATACAAAGGATTATATTGAATTCATCAAACGGCATTAACATTAAGTTAGCCGGAAAACAATGACCTCTAATTGTCAAGGGACAACCCCTACATACTTGGTCAACTAGTAAATGCTTGCCTAGTGGGTTTGACACCTTTACTACAAACTCGGCAGACTCGACATACACATTCATACTAGGTACCAATTTTATGCACATATAGGAATGGGTAGACCCCAGATCAATCAAAGCTATCACAGGAATACCAAAGATAGAAAAGGTACCCGTAATCATGTTGGGAGACGAAGCCTCCTCGCGGGCACGAATAGTGTAGCTCCCTACAGGTGCACTGCCCTCGGACCTCACAGCAGAATCTCTAGGGCACCTCTACTACTAGCCCCACTACCCGGGTTCTTCTGGGGTCTACCTCTCGAAGGAGCATTACTCGCTCTCTCATCTTGTCTTTTATCTTTATCATCCATCTCAGGACAGTTTCGGATGAAATGATCTAGTGATTCGCATTTGAAGCAACCTCTTTCATTCCCTTGACACTCGCTGAAGTGTCGTCTAGCACTCAAGTCTATTTGGTCGAGCACTACCCACACTCGCAATGGAAGTGGTCTGGGCTTTGGAAGTCATATGCTGCTTATTCTTGTTTCTGGCCGGCAACCCCACTAAAGCATTTGATCGGGTGGTGAAGTCTCTCGATCTCTTGGATAAGGATTGATGCGATTTCCCCATCTGTCTTTTCTTTGAGTCACGAGATTCCCTATCAGCTCTTCTCTTCTCCTTGGCCAACTCTTTGGCCTTACATGCTCTACCAACGAGCACCATAAATTCCTTCAACTCAAGAATATCGACCAACAACTGAATGTCCTCATTCAAACCATCTTCAAACCTTCTACACATTATGGCTTCTGTGGATACACATTCTTCAGCATATTTGCTGAGCCTTACCAACTCGTGTTCATATTCCGTCACCGTTATTCAGCCTTGCTTTAATTCGAGAAATTCCTTCCTTTTCTGGTCAATGAACCTCTAGCTAATATACTTTTTATGGAACTCCTCCAGGAAGAATTCCCAAGTTACTCTCTCTCGGTACAACTGACATGAGAGTATTCTACCACTGGTAGGCCAAATCCCACAATAATGACACCATACATTTCATGCACTCTTCAGACGTACATGATAGCTCATCAAATACCCTAATGGTATTCTCTAGTTAAAACTCTGCTCTCTTTGGGTCATCATCTTTATTTGCCCAAAATTCCTTGGCCCCATGCTTTTTAATCCTGTCTACCAGAGGTTTCTCTCTTTACTTATTTCTGCTCCTTAAGGAGCTATAGGGGCCGCCTGAGGAATTGGAGGAGGTGGGGGAGGTGGAGTGTTTGGATTCGCTCGAATAAACTCTGTGTACCAAGCATTCATCATCTGGAGGTAGGCTTCTCTAGCCCCTTCACCCTGACTCATCGTCACGGGCGTACTCCCAACTAACGCGGTCCCTTTTACGGGAGTCGGCGCATTGCTTTCCACATCATCTGCCATAGCTCCGTTGGGATCCATTTACTATATGAAGACATGATTTACAATCGTTAGGAGTCGTCACACTATCATATTACAATTATGGCATGTATAGCTAGACTCATACATAAGCTAGGTTAGTCTTAGAATTGACTAAACCATAACTCTGATACCACTAAATGTAACACCCCTTACTCGTATCCGACGTCGGGACAGGGTATGAGGTGTTACCTTACTAAACACATGCAAACAATCATTTTTGAGTCATAAAATTCTGTTCCAAATTAAAACTTTTCAAACATTATCTTACAGTCCTTAATATGGACCTACGAGACCCAAAACATGATTTAGAAACAATCCAGGACCATTCCAAGTACTTAGAAAAATTTCAACAAAAACTACTAAAAACAGGGCATACACCTATGTGGGTGGGCAACATGCCCTTGTGGCCTCTAGACATGGTCGTTGTAACACACCCACGCCCGAGACCGTCGCTGGAGTCGAGCTTGAGGTGTTGCCGAACATAATTTATCATTTAAACAACTTTACATCATTTATTTTAATTTTCGGAATAAGCATTTTTTTTGCGTCATGGTCGCTAAAAAAATCATATCTCGAGTTATGAAACTCAAAATCAAGATCTGTATATTTTCCCTGAATCTAGACTCACATATCTATCTACTAATTTTTTTCTAAAATTTTTGGTTGGGCCAATTAGTACAGTTTATTAGTTAAAGTTACCCCTGTTTTAGGACTTGATTGCACTGACCTCTATTTACTACGAACCACTTTTCTCCCTGTACAAAATTCATATAACTATACCGTTTATTTCTCTTAAAATTAGATTCAATAAGGATTCTGAGCATATAAATTACACCTCCTAATTATTTTTTTAAAATTTATAGTGAATTTTCAAATTTGGAACAGGGGATCCAGAAATCGCTCTGGCCCTGTTTCACTAAAACTCAAATATCTTATAACATATAACTCCTTTACCTATTTCACTTCTTCCATTTGAAAGTAGACACAATAAGCTTCAATTTCTAGTTAATTCTTCACCTAATTCGTTTTTTACTATTTTTGGTGATTTTTCAAACTCACGTCGTTGTTGCTGTAGTGTTCTGTTTTATGGCAAGTTTCATCTTTTTATGAATTCTCATGAACTATATAACATATTAAACTCACAAGGCATCCAACATTATCTAGGCTAGCCATACCAATGACTAATCATTATCAAGCATTTTCTCAACAAACCACAACCATATCACAAGATTATTTACACAAAACAAGTATATTGCTATACATGCCATGCATCAAAACATACAAACCAATATACCAATTCTTCCTCGAATAGTGTGAGCGTTTCTTCGACCTTCTCGATATCCAAGTTGGCTCGCTAAAAACTACAATGAATGTAAAGAAGGGAGTAAGCATAAATGCTTAGTAAGTTCACATGCAAATAACAAGTAACATAACAAAGCAATTAGATCAACAACAATAGCATGATATCACCAAGATACAAACCACATTTCTAGCTATCGTGTATCATCTTACCACCTTATTTCTGTTGTATCAAGTTTCAACCCAAGGGTTAAGTACATACCTGTCCAAATTGTCCATTTCACAACACTTACCAAAATATCATTTTCATCTTGAGTATTCTTCCATTCCGCTAGAATTTTACCCGTTGAACACATCGGAATATAACTCAGATACACGGATCATTTGCACATAAGTGCCACATATGTAATCAATCAATCATGTAACCCGCCCATAAGCGAACTCGGACTCAACTCAACGAGCTCGGGCATTCGCATCCATAAGTGAACTCGGACTCAACTCAACGAGCTCGGATGCCTAGTTACATCTCACGAACTCGGACTCAACTCAACGAGTTTGGACATTTGCATCCATAAGTGAGCTCGGACTCAACTCAACGAGTTCGGATGCCCAACCATCCTAGTGACATGTCACTTGCATCCTAATCTATTCCTAAGGTTCAAACGGGATTTTCCTCAATCACATATCCTTGCCGTCTTCCACAGAATACCAAAACCAATACTCGGTAGCAATTTATATTTAACAAGTGGCACACATAACTTGCATATTATTCAATAATAACCACAAAGCATATATTTCATGATAAAAATCAGCATATCATATAAATAACATCAATTAACTTAAAAATAACAATTATATTACATTATTTACACATGAACTTACCTCGGTACAAAATATAGCAATTTTGCGATTTAGTCCAAAATCTTTTCTTTTCCTCGATCAAGGTTGATTCCACGTCTTTCTTGATTATGGAGCTTGGAAGCTTGAAACAAACCCTAGCTATAGGGAACCCTTGAAATTTCGTGGTAATGAAGAAGATGACCAATTTTGTGTTATTTTTCCTTTTTTATTTCATGTTAATATCCAAATGACCAAAATGCCCCTCCTTACTAAACTTTCAAAAATTCCATCCATGTCCAAATTTTGTCCATGAACTTAAAATTGGTCAAATTGCTATTTAAGACATCCTAATTAATATTCCAAAGCAATTTTATACTAGAAACTTCTAGAATGCAACTTTTGCAACTTATTCGATTTAGTCCCTAATTTCAAATTAAGCACTTTACGCTTAGAATTTCTTCACGAAATTTTCACACCATCATAAAATCATATCATAAACATCAAAATAATTATAAAATAATTATTTCTACCTCGAATTTGTGGTCACGAAACCACTATTCCGATTAGGCCCTAATTCGGGATATTACAACTCTCCTCCCTTTTAAGGATTTTCGTCCTCGAAAATCTTACCGGTAAACA
The DNA here is from genome assembly GCA_020496765.1 of Gossypium stocksii. NCBI lineage: Eukaryota > Viridiplantae > Streptophyta > Magnoliopsida > Malvales > Malvaceae > Gossypium > Gossypium stocksii. The sequence continues at coordinate 58,592,285 of CM035624.1, read as the reverse complement.
GGTGTGGGTATTGTTTCCTTATAGTTTCCTCGGGTTCCCATGTAGCCTCTTCTATTCCATGCTTTTGCCACAACACTTTCACAAGAGCAATACTTTTGTTTCTTAGTTGTTTGACCTCTCGAGCTAAAACTTTAATCGGTTCTTCTTCGTAGGTCATATCTGGTTGTAATTCAATTTCTGTCGGTGAAACCACATGTGAAGGATCCGAACGATACCGACGTAGCATAGATACATGGAACACATCATGAATTTTGTCCAACTCAGATGGTAATGCTAACCGATAAGCTACCGGTCCAACTCTTTCAATTATTTCATACGGCCCGATAAAATGCGGACTTAATTTACCTTTCCGTCCAAATCTGAGGACTTTCTTCCACAGAGACACCTTTAAAAATACCTTATCACCAACTTGAAATTCAATTTCTTTTCGTTTCAAATCTGCATAAGATTTCTGTCTATCCGAAGCAACTTTCAAACAATCTCGAATTACCTTCACTTTTTCTTCGGTTTCTTTTATTAGATCAACCCCATAGATCTGATTTTCCTTGAGTTCGATCCAATACAAAGGCGTCCGACACTTATGACCATACAATGCTTCATAAGGTGCCATTTTCAAACTCGTCTGATAACTGTTATTGTAAGCAAATTCCACCAACGGTAAATATCTTTCCCAACTTCCTTGAAATTCTAATACACAACATCGAAGCATGCCTTCAAGAATTTGAATTACCCTTTCTGATTGCCCATCAGTTTGTGGATGAAAAGCAGTACTGAAATTTAACCTTGTACCTAACGCTTCTTACAACTTTTGCCAAAACCGCGAAATAAATCTCGGATCTTTGTCTGAAATGATTGACAATGGTATTCCATGTAGTCTAAAAATTTCTCTAACATACAATTCAGCTAACTTGTTAAGAGAATAATCTGTACGTACTGGAATGAAATGAGCCGATTTAGTCAATCTGTCAACTATTACCCAGATGGCATCTTTCTTTCCTAGAGTCAACGGCAACCCTGAAACAAAATCCATAGTAATCCGATCTCATTTCCATTCAGGAACCATAATAGGCTGAAGTAATCCTGAAGGCACTTGGTGTTCAGCTTTCACCTGTTGACAAATTAAGCATTTCAATACAAATTCTGATATATCCCTTTTCATTCCATTCCACCAGTACATTTTCTTCAAATCATTATACATTTTCGTACTGCCTGGATGAATCGACAAATAACCACCATGTGCTTCCTGCAAAATCTTTTGAATTAATTCCTCATTCTTCGGTACACAAATCTGATCTTTAAACATCAAGCAACCATCAGGACCGATTCTGAAATCTGACTCTGTATCAACCTCACATTACTTTCTTTTGGCTTGTAAGTCTTCATCGCTCTTCTGAGCTTCACAAATCTCTTGTAAAAACATCGGTCTTACTTTTAGCTAGGCCAGAATGGAACCATCATCTGACATTTCCAACTGAGTGTTCATAACTCTCAAAGCAAACAACAGTTTTCTACTCAAAGCATCAGCAACTACATTTGCTTTTCCTGGATGATAGTCAATCATAAGCTCGTAATCTTTTAATAATTCCAACCATCTTCGCTGTCTCAAATTCAAGTCCTTTTGTGACATCAAGTATTTAAGACTCTTCTGGTCGGTATATACTCGACACTTTTCACCATATAGATAATGTCGCCAAATCTTCAAAGCAAACACCACTGCAGCCAATTCCAAATCATGAGTTGGATAATTCCTCTCGTGAGGTTTTAACTGCCTCGAAGCATAAGCCACAACCTTTCCTTCTTGCATCAGTACACATCCCAAACCATTTAGAGAAGCATCGCTATATACCACAAATTCTTTACCTGACTCGGGCTGTACTAACACTGGTGCCTCTGTTAATAACTTTTTCAATTCTTCAAAACTTTGTTGACATTCTTCCGTCCACTCAAATTTAACATCCTTGCGAAGTAAGCTAGTCATAGGAGCAGCAATTATAGAAAATCCATTTACAAACCGTCGATAATATCTAGCTAGTCCCAAGAAACTCCTAACCTCGGTTACATTCTTCGGTGGCTTCCAATCAACAATAGCTGAAATTTTACTGGGATCAACCCGTATACCATCACCCGAAACAATATGACCCAAAAATCCAACTTCTCGAAGCCAAAATTCACTTTTACTAAACTTGGCATATAACTGCTTGTCTCGCAAAGTTTGCAAAACTATCCTCAAGTGCTCAGCATGCTCTGTCTCATCTTTCGAATAAATCAAGATATCATCTATAAATACCACAACAAACTTGTCCAAGTATGGTCAAAATATTCGATTCATCAAATCCATAAACATGGCAGGAGCATTTGTTAATCCAAACGGCATAACTAAAAATTCATAATGACCATACCTTGTCCTAAAAGCAGTTTTAGGCACATCTGACTCTTTTACCCGCAGCTGATAGTACCCAGATCTCAAATCAATCTTTGAAAACCATGTTGCTCCTTTCAGGTGATCAAATAAATCATCAATTCTCGGTAACGGATACTTGTTCTTAATTGTCACTTTGTTTAATTGCCGATAGTCTACACACAATCTCATCGAACCATCCTTCTTTTTCACAAACAATACCGGAGCACCCCAAGATGAAAAACTCGGTCTCACAAAGCCTTTGTCGGTCAACTCTTGCAACTGTGACTTTAATTCTTTCAACTTTGTTGGTGCCATTCTGTACAGAGCAATCGAGATCGGAGCTGTTCCCGGCGTCAAATCAATACCAAACTCTACTCCTCTAACTGGAGGCAAACCTGGCAATTCTTCTGGAAATACATCCGTAAACTCACATACAATCGGCACTGATTACACTTTCTTTTCAATTTCCTTTGTATTCAACACATACGCTAAATAAGCTTCATAACCTTTTCTCAAATATCTCTAAGCCGAAATTGAAGAAATCACACTAGACAATGCCTCTGATTTATCTGATTTGACCCGCAGAGTTTCACCATTTTCACACTTTAATTCAATAACTTTCTGTTTACAATTTACTATAGCATCATGCAATGTCAACCAATCTATACCCAAAATAACATCAAACTCATCAAACGGCAACAACATCAAGTCGGCCGGAAAGTAATAACCCCGAATCATTAAAGGATAGTTCTTGTATACTTTATCAACTATAACACATTGGCCTAACGGGTTTGACACTTTAATCATAAATTCTGTATTCTCAATAGGTATATTCATGCTAGATACTAATTTCATGCACACATATGAATGAGTAGAACCGGGGTCAATCAAAGCAGTAACATTAACATCATAGAGAGAAAATATACTTGTAATCACATCGGGTGAGGAAGCATCTTCACGCGCTTTAATGGCATAAGTTCTAGCTGGAGCCCTTCCTTCAGATTTAACTACTGAATCTCTGGCTACATTCTTGCTGCTTGCTTCACTCCCAGCTTTTCTTGGATACCTTCCTCTCGAATCTGCACCACCAGCTTTTGTACTCTGAAATTTTTCTTTTTCAATCCTCTCTGGGCAGTCTCTAATAAAATGATCCGAAGAACCACATCGGAAACATTCATTTGCTCTGCACGGACCAAAATGATTTCTACCACACCGCTGGCACTCGGGTTTAACAAATCTCGAGTTCCCTACACTAGCTGCCGAAGTAGTCTGGGACTTAGGACCCACATTTTGCTTCCTAGAATTCCCATATGATTGTCCAGCTGAAACTTGGGAACGAGGATTCATATTTCTTAATTTTTCGGGTTGCTGTGAGGGTGCATTACTCATTGGTCTTTTCTTCCAATTTCGTGTCTCAGATTCTACCTTTTTCTTCTCTTTAAGTAGTTCTTCAACCTTACAAGCTCGATCGACAAGTACCACCATTTCCTTTAGTTCTAGAATCCCTACAAATACCTTGATGTCTTCATTAAGCCCATCTTCAAATCGTCTGCACATCTTGGCCTCTGTAGGAACATATTCTCTGGCATACTTATTCAGTCGAATAAACTCTCTTTCATATTCTGTAACGGTCATGTTACCTTGTTTCAACTCAAGAAATTCCTTGCGCTTCTGATCAATAAATCTTTCACTGATGTATTTCTTCCGAAACTCTTCTTGAAAGAATTCCCAAGTTACCCTCTCTTTTGGTACCACAGAAATTAGTGTCTTCCACCAATTATAAGCTGAATCTCTCAATAAAGATATAGCACATTTCAAGCATTCCTCAGGTGTGCAAGACAGTTCATCAAATACCCGGATAGAATTCTCAAGCCAGAACTCTGCTTTCTCGGCATCATCATCTACATTAGCTCTAAATTCTTCGGCCCCTAGCTTACGGATTTTATCAACTGGAGTTCTTTGGAATTTCATCATACCCACATCTTGAGGCATCGAAGGTACAGGTTGAGTAATTGGGGGAGGTGAGGGAGGTTGTACATTCGGGTTTGTACGAACGAACTCAGTATACCAATCACTCATCATCTGGAGAAAGGCTTCTCGACCCCTTTCTCCTCCTCCTTGACTAATAGCGGGAGGTAGATTTTCAATCGGCACCGCCCCTTCAGCTGGAGCTGGTGCATTATTTCTACATCTTCGGCCACGGTTGGATCGAAATCCATTTACTATAAAAAAATCATTTAAAAGGTCAGAAGTCGTCACACTATCACAATATACATATATGGCATGTATAGCAAAATTCGTGCATAAAATACGTTAGTCTAAGAACCGACTAAACCTACTCTGATACCACCAAATGTAACACCCCCACGCCCGAGACCGTCACCGGAGTCGAGCTTGAGGTGTTGCCGAACATAATTTATCATTTAAACAACTTTACATCATTTATTTTGATTTTCGGAATAAGCAGTTTTTCTGCGTCATGGTCGCTAAAAAAATCATATCTCAAGTTACGAAACTCGAAATCAAGATCTGTAAATTTTCCTGAATCTAGGCTCACATATATCTACTAATTTTTTTCTAAAATTTTTGGTTGGGCCAATTAGTACAGTTTATTAGTTAAAGTTACCCCTGTTTCAGGACTTAACTACACTGACCTCTACTTATTGCGAACCACTTTTCTCCCTGTACAAAATTCATATAACTATATCGTTTATTTCTCTTAAAATTAGATTCAATAAGGATTCTGAGCATATAAATTACACCTCCTAATTATTTTTTTAAAATTTATAGTGAATTTTCAAAGTTGGAACAGGGGATCCAAAAATCGCTCTGGCCCTGTTTCACTAAAACTCAAATATCTTATAACATATAACTCCTTTACCTATTTCACTTCTTCCATTTGAAAGTAGATACAATAAGCTTCAATTTCTATTTAATTCTTCACCTAATTCGTTTTCTACTATTTTTGGTGATTTTTCAAACTCACGTCATTATTGCTGTAGTGTTCTGTTTTATGGCAAGTTTCATCTTTTTATGAATTCTCATGAACTATATAACATATTAAACTCACAAGGCATCCAACATTATCTAGGCTAGCCATACCAATGACTAATCATTATCAAGCATTTTCTCAACAAACCACAACCATATCACAAGATTATTTACACAAAACAAGTATATTGCTATACATGCCATACATCAAAACATACAAACCAATATACCAATTCTTCCTCGGATAGTGTGAGCGTTTCTTCGACCTTCCCGATATCCAAGTTGGCTCGCTAAAAACTACAATGAATGTAAAGGAGGGAGTAAGCATAAATGCTTAGTAAGTTCACATACAAATAACAAGTAACATAACAAAGCAATTATATCAACAACAATAGCATGATATCACCAAGATATAAACCACATTTCTAGCTATCGTGTATCATCTTACCACATTATTTCTGTTGTATCAAGTTTCAACCCGAGGGTTAAGTAAATACCTGTCCAAATTGTCCATTTCACAACACTTACCAAAATATCATTTTCATCTTGAGTATTCTTCCATTCCACTAGAGTTTTACCCGTTGAACACATCGGAATATAACTCGGATACACGGATCATTTGCACATAAGTGCCACATATGTAATCAATCAATCATGTAACCCGCCCATAAGCGAACTCGGACTCAACTCAACGAGCTCAGGCGTTCGCATCCATAAGTGAACTCGGACTCAACTCAACGAGCTCGGATGCCAAGTTACATCTCACGAACTCGGACTCAACTCAACGAGTTCGGACATTTGCATCCATAAGTGAACTCAGACTCAACTCAACAAGTTCGGATGCCCAACCATCCTAGTGACATGTCACTTGTATCCTAATCTATTCCTAAGGTTCAAACGGGATTTTCCTCAATCACATATCCTTGCCGTCTTCCACAGAATACTGAAACCAATACTCGGTAGCAATTTATATTTAACAAGTGGCACACATAACTTGCATATTATTCAATAATAACCACAAAGCATATATTTCATGATAAAAATCAGCATATCATATAAATAACATCAATTAACTTAAAAATAACAATTATATTACATTATTTACACATGAACTTACCTCGGTACAAAATATAGCAATTTTACGATTTAGTCCAAAATCTTTTCTTTTCCTCGATCAAGGTTGATTCCACGTCTTTCTTGATTATAGAGCTTGGAAGCTTGAAACAAACCCTAGCTATGGAGAACCTTGAATTTCGTGGTAATGAAGAAGATGACCAATTTTGTGTTATTTTTCCCTTTTTATTTCATGTTAATATCCAAATGACCAAAATGCCCCTCCTTACTAAACTTTCAAAAATTCCATCCATGTCCAAATTTTTTCCATGAACTTAAAATTGGTCAAATTGCTATTTAAGACCTCCTAATTAATATTCCAAAGCAATTTCATACTAGAAACTTCTAGAATGCAACTTTTGCAACTTATTCGATTTAGTCCCTAATTTCAAATTAAGCATTTTACGCTTAGAATTTCTTCACGAAATTTTCACACCATCATAAAATCATATCATAAACATCAAAATAATTATAAAATAATTATTTCTACCTCGGATTTGTGGTCACGAAACCACTATTTTGATTAGGCCCTAATTCGGGATATTACAGTCGTGCTGAAGGCCCATGCGGTTCACACGGTCTGAGCTCATAGGGACACGCCTGTGCCCCTCGTCTGTGTAGAGTTATTTATAGCTTCAAACCTACAAGGGGTTTTCACACGGCCTGGCACATGCCCGTGTGCAAAAACTGTAACGCCCAGAATTTTAGGCCCAGAAGTATTGGGCCTTGAGTTTTTGATCGGTTAAAAGGAGACTTAAATAATTCAAATGTGTGATTTTAGAGTGTTTGGAGGGTATTATGAAGTCTCGGGTTCAAGTTAGGCCATAGGAAAAATTTTGATTTTTAGCCTTAGTGGAACCCTGATCTCAAGTGATATGACTCTTAAATAAATCAGGGTAAAATAAGGAACAAAAAAGAGTGTGCTGTAGTGGCAAAGTGGCGCCACTTAGGGGACAAGGAAGTGACGCCATAAAGGAAGCAAGGGGATCCAAGGTTCAAGTCTTGGCTCTTGCAATTTATTTTGGTTTTTCTTTTAAATAAATCTAGAAACGAGTAGGTGGGCTTTAAAGTTAAATGTGTTGGACTTATGACACAAAGGAGCTTGTGTCCTAGTGGTGGTGGCATGACATGGTTATTGAGAGGACTATGGTTCGAATCCCTTTGCACGCAAAGGTTGATTATTTTGCTAATGCTTTAGTTTTGGGGGATTGATGGAGAATCCCACATCGAGAAGCTAACATGAGAATAGGTGAGGAGCTGGCTTTAAATAGAGCAAACCATGAGGAGAGTAGGCATACCTTTCTTGGCTTATCCCTTTCACATTGTGGCGTGTTCGCTTGGGTTAGGCGTTGGATCATTCGTTGATCTATATGCCGTTGGGTCACAGTGGTGGTGACCGTAGTTGATCGACACACCCCATAGGGAGTCAAAGGTGCGATTATTGTTGGCTTCTGGGCATAGTAGTGTTTAGAGCATGGATTAACTTCAGATACCTATCAGGTGTGTACTTCACCCTACTCTAGTTGTAGAACGGCAAATGCTGGAATACCAAAATGGGCCATATGGGCCCAATGGGCCCGTGGGCCCAATTGGGCAAATTGTATAATTATGTAGTAAATATTGGACTAGGCTAGATGAATCTCATATCTGTGGCTAGTTTTGGGCTAAAGGGCCACACAAGCTAGTTTAGTCATTCGAGGTGACCGTAGCCTTTCTAAGAGATTGATAAAATTACTGAAGTACCCTTACAGGGCAGAATTACTATAATACCCTTGATTTGCGAAATTACCAAAATACCCTTGATTTATAAAATTACCAAAATACCCCTGGTTTGTGAAATTACTGAAATACCCTTGGGTTGCAAAATTATCGAAATACCCTGTAGGGTAGAATTACCAAAATACCCCTATAGGGTAAAATTACTGAAATACCCCTGTAGGGTAGAATTACCGAGATACCCCTATGGGGTTAAATTACCATTTTGCCCCTAAGGTGTTAAATGACTGTTTTGCCCTTGTGGGCAAGTGACTGACTTCAACTGTGTGTTTGACGGATTTGACTGTGTTTGTATGACAGTGATTTGATTGACGTGACCGTGGTTGTGTGATTGATATGTTTTAATATGTGTTTAAATGACTGATACTGAACATGGCCATTTTGCATACATGTGTGATGATTGAGCATAGCATACACGACATATTGGTTGGGACATCGATTTGGAGGAAGTTCTGTGCTAGTGGTTTTGCCACGTATTCTGATTCTGATGGCTTCACCACGTTATCTGTTATTAGCAGCATGGCTGCGTCATTGGTATTGAGGGCTGGGTAGGTCGAGTTATTCCCCACATGGTGTGTTAGGTTGGTACGGGTGGTGTGATGGCTGGACTGGGTTGGGATTGCATTCACATATTGTTCTGATTCTGCTATGGGCTTGGCCCACACTATTCTGTATAGGGTAAAGGCCCAGACTGATCTATTCTGTATAGGGCTTTGGCCCAGTATGTTCTACATATCTGTATTACACTGTTACTGATTCTGTTTTGGGCTTAGTCCCACCTAATTCTGATTCTGATTTGATTCTAATTCTGATAATGTTTTTGATTCTGTAATGTGCTAAGGCCCATCTGATACTGTCTGTTATAGTGGGCTAAGGCCCAATTGATACTGGAATTGTAGTTGGGCTGGGGCCTAGACTTTTAATTCTTTTGTATGACTGACTGTTCATTTTATATGGTAGGGGATTACACACCGAGTTTTCATAAAACTCACCCTGTTTAATAATTGTACAAGTAATCCCTAGCTTTAGGAGGATCGGTGCTACGAGGGACTCGGAGAAGGCTACACATTGCTTATGCTCTGTCTTGATTTACTTTTAAGTACTTTATTCTGGTTTGGGTTGTAATAAGGCCTTTTAAACTTTCTGGTTTTTACATTTGGGATTTTATTTATTGTTTTATAATTGCTAGAAGTCGGACACGGTTTTTCCAAAACAACAACTATTTCTCAAAATATTACGTTTCTGTAATTTTTAAATTAGGCTTCCGTAACAATTAAGGTTTTAAATGTAATAACATTTTACAAGAGAACGTCTTTTAATAAACCATGTTTTAAAAATATGCATAAAAAATTCGAGATTTTACACAAGTTTTAAATGGCAACAAGTTTTAATAAGAAAGGTTTTAATAGAAACAAGGTTTTCGAAAAACACCTCAATGTGACACGCCAGATTTGGGCCTAACTTCTAGGCAGGGTTTGGGGTGTTTCAAAAACCTTGGTATTCTTTTTTTGACGTCAGCAACCATTTAAGGTCACACGGCCATGGCATACGCCCGTGTGCTAGGCCGTGTCTTCCACACGGTTGAGACACACGGTCGTGGTTACTACTGGGCATTTAATTTTGCCAACTTAAGGTGTAGGGGACACACGGCCTAACTACGCGCCTATAGGGCAGACCGTGTGTCACACACAGCCTAGACACACGCCCGTGTGACTTAACCGTGTGATCCTAATTTCTTCATGGGTTGCAAGTCAGAGAGTTACATGGGTTAGGGACACAGGCGTGAAAACCCACATGACCTGACCACACAAGTGTGTCCCTTACCACACGGGCGTGTGACTCCTTTAAGTGAGAAATTTTTTAGAATCTTGCGAAAAATTTCCTAAGATTTTAATTTAGTCCCGAATCAATTTTAACGCATGTTTTGGGCCTCAAGGGCCCATTCAAAGGATGTTATGAATAAATTTGAAAAGTGAATAGTAATTGACTCGATTTATCTGAAAATATTATGTAGTCTTCGGTGGTAATGCCTCGAAACCCTATTCTAGCGACAAATACGGGTTAAGGGTTTTACAATATGGACTTCACATATGTGTTTTCTCCAATTGTGAAGTAGAATTTGATTCGAGCCTTACTTGTTATTATAGCTATGTATGATTCTAAGTTCAAATAGTTAGATGTAAAAACAACGTTCTTGCATGGAGAACTTGAGGAGGACATTTACATGCAAAACCAGAGGGCTTTACAGTCTCGAAAAAAGAGGATTATGTTTGCTTAATTATAAAAGCCCCTTTATGGCTTGAAATAGTCACCAAGGCAGTGGTACAAGAGGTTTGACTCTTTTATGACTTCTCATGATTTTAAAAACAATAGTTTTGATAGTTGTGTTTATTTTAAGAAGAACAATGATGGTTCTTTTGTGTATCTACTCTTCTATGTTGATAACATGTTGATAGCAATGAAAGATAAATGGGAGATAAGAAAGGTCAAAGCACAGCTTAGTAAAGATTTAAGATGAAGGATTTGTGAGCAACAAAGAAGATGCTTGGTATGGTGATTCTCTAAGATAGAAAAGCAAGTAAATTTTACCTAAGTTAGAAAGGGTACATTAAGAAAGTTCTTTGTAGGTTCAATATGCAGAGTGTACGGCATGAATCTTATTTTCACTGAGCTCAGTCTAATACAAAGGTGTACGGCATTTATGACTGTCCAAAGCCTCGCAAGGTGCCATTTTGATACTCGATTAAAAGCTCTTATTGTATGCAAATTCAATTAGAGGCAAGTATCGATCCCATGTACCTTTGAACTTGAAAATGCAACATCTTAACATATTCTCAAGTATCTGAATGATTCGTTCGGACTAACCATCTGTCTGGGGATGGAAAACAGTGCTAAAATGCAGTTTAACACCTAGTGCATCTTGCAGTTTTCCAAAACCGCGATGTAAACCTCAGATCTCTATCCGAAACAATAAAAATAGGTACCCTGTGTAATCTCACAATCTAAGAAACGTATAACTCAGTAAGTTTATCAAGTAAATAATCAATACGGACCAGAATAAAGTGAGCTGATTTTGTTAATCTATCAACAATAACCCAGATTGGATCTTTCTTGCTCTTTGTCAACGGTAAACCAGATACAAAATCCATCATGACTCAGTCCCATTTCCATTCAGGAATCATGATCGCTGAAGCAATCTAGAAGGTACCTGATGCTCGGCTTTTACTTGCTAACATATTAAACATTTCAAAATAAAGTCAGAAATGTCTCGTTTCATACCGTGCCACCAATAATGCTGTTTCAGATCATTGTACATTTTTATGCTACCCGGGTGAACAGACAATCGACTATTATGAGCTTCATTTAAAATCGTCTGAATCAACTCTGAATCTCTCAGAACACATATTCGATTTTTGAATCTCAAACAACCCTCAGCATCAACTATAAACTCTAAATCAGCATTCAATTCACATTGAGCCTGTTTTGCAATTAAATCATCAGCTTTCTGAGCTTCACAAATCTACCAAATAAATAACGGTTTTGCTTTTAACTCAGCTATTATCGCACCATCATCAGACATAGCTATATACGCATTCATTGCATGCAAAGCAAACAGTGATTTTTGACTTAAGGCATCAGCAACAACATTAGCCTTTCCCAGATGATAGTCAATTACAAGGTTGTAGTCTTTTAGCAACTCCAACCATCGCCGCTGTCTTAGATTCAGATCTTTTTGAGTCATCAAGTATTTCAGGCTTTTATGATCGAAATAGACGTGACATTTCTCACCAAATAGATAGTGACGCCATATTTTCAAAGCAAACACAATGTGGCCAATTCGAGATCGTGCGTCGGATAATTCTTTTGATGCGGCTTTAACTGTTTCAAGGCATAAGCTACAACTTTGTCTTCCTGTGTCAAAACACAGCCCAAACAATTCAAAGATGCATTGCTATAAACAACAAATTCTTTACCCGACTCTGGCTGAACTAATATTGGAGCTTCTGTAAAAAGGGCTTTCAACTGATCAAAACTTTTCTGGCACTTTTCTAACCACTCAAACTTAACATCTTTCTGTAACAGCTTTGTCATTGGTGTTGCAATCATAGAAAAACCTTTCACAAATCGTCTATAATAACCAGCAAGTCCTAGAAAGCTCCAAACTTCAAAAACATTTCTCGAAGGTTTCCAATCAAGTATAGCCAAAATCTTACTCGGATCCACCCGAATACCTACTGTTGATACAACATGCCCCAGAAAACTGACTTCGCGCAACCAAAACTCACATTTACTAAATTTTGCATACAACTGCTTATCTCTCAAAGTTTGTAATACAAGCCTCAGATGCTCGGCATGGTCAGTTTCATCGCGTGAATAGATCAAAATGTCATCTATAAACACAACCATAAACCGATCTAAATACTATCTGAAGATCCGATTCATCAAATCCATGAAAATAGCAGGTGCATTAGTGAGTCCAAAAGGCATAATTAGAAACTCATAGTGTCGTATCTCATTCAGAAAGTAGTTTTAGGCAAATCAGAGTCTCTAACTCGTAACTGATAATAACCCGATCTCAAATCTATATTTGAAAACACTGAAGCCCCTTTTAACTGATCAAACAGGTCGTCAATTTGAGGTAATGGATATTTATTCTTTATAGTCATTTTATTAAGTTGTCGGTAGTCGATGCACATTCTCATAGTTTCGTCTTTCTTTTTCACGAATAGGACTGGCGCACCCCAAAGAGAGAAACTCGATCGCGTAAAACCTCTATCTGTCAACTCTTGTAACTGTGCTTTCAACTCTTTTAATTCAGTAGGTGCCATTTGGTATGGAGCTATCAAAATAAGAGTCATCCTCGATACTAACTCAATACCAGACTCTACCTCTCCAATAGGTGGCAAACCTGGCAATTCTTCAGGAAACACATCCAAATACTCGCACACAACTGGTATAGATTCAATTTTCTTTTCGGTCACTTTACTATCAAGTACATAAGCAAAGTAAGCTTCACAACCCTTTCTTACTATATCACCCATTAGCTGAGACCGTCGCCGGAGTCGAGCACGAGGCGTTACCAGACTTATCTTACAAATTCGGGGCATAAAAATTTACTTTTAAAATTAATTCGCTCACATTCATCCAATATATCCCTAAAAAGGGCCCTCGAGGCCCAAAACATGCAATTGAAACGGTTCGGGACCAAACTGGGAACATTAAAATTTTTCCGATTACTTACACAAATCAAAACAATTTATTTCCCTATTCATAATAAAACTGTCCACCTGTGTAACAGTAACTAAATTAATTATAACTCAAGTTATGAAGCTCAAAATTTAAATCTGTAAAATTTTCTTGAAACTATCATATATCTTCTAACCATAATTTTTCCAGAATTTTTGGTTAGGTCAATCAGTACAGTTTAATCATTAAAGGTTCCCCTATTTCGCGGTCCAATAGGTCTGACCTCTCTTCACTAAAAATTGATTATCTCATTTTACAGAATTCGGATAATGTTTCCGTTTATTTCTGATGAAAATAGACTCACTAAGGAATCTAGAAATATAAATTATACATCATAATTATTTTTGTACAATTTTTAGTGAAATTCTAAAATCGGAATAGGGGATCACGATGTCACTCTGAACCAGTCTCGTAAGAGTTTAAATATCTCAAAGTACAGACTTCCTTTGCTTACTCTATTTCTTTCCTATAAAATAGACTCAATAAGATTTAGTTCTATATCTCATTCACCATTCAATTCCATTTCTACAATTTTTAGTGATTTTTCAAAATCTCGTCACTGCTTCTGTCCCAAAACTGTTTCATAACCAACTTTTACTCTTTCATAATTTCTTTGCATTAAACCTCATTTAGGCATACATAACATCAATACATATTCTTATTTAGCCATATCATAAGAACATACACACAAAATAGCCAAGTCCCTATACATGCCATAACTGAAAACGTTTTAATGAAAATACCCAATTGGAAACTTGATAGTCCAAAGTGTGAAGTAATCTCTAACGACCTCCAACCCGAGCTTGTTTGATAAAAATCTGGAACAGAGGAAAGGAAAGAGGTAAGCTTATAAAGTTTAGTAAGTTCACATGTAAAATAATAGGCATTTGTTATGAATTTAGCTTATCTTAAGCTTTCATAATTTGCATAAATAATGTTAAGTTCTTACTTTCCCATATTACTCATTGATGACCTTACCAAAGGCTCGGAATAATAAAAAAAATACCTTACTTAATAGCTTGCTTATGTACCTGCAACATCTCACTTAACTCATTAATACTCTCTCATAATATTTAGGCATATTGCTAATCATGTCAAAAAGCGTCATAAGTATAATTGAAAACTTATCACTTACTTCATACTTGAATATACTTATTAAAATACTTTTAATATCATCAACTTATAACCTCAATATTAATAAGCCTTATGTACATACCTGTGCTCTTTCCTCGTGATCTTACCTTGTCATTTATTTGATTTGGATTACTCAAATACCTTTCCTTTTGAAATTTACCATTGCCATGTCTTGACATGGTCTTACGTGGTATCATTGCCTTATGTACTCACCAATGCCATGCCTTGGCATGGTCTTATATGGGATCCTTGCCTTATATACTCACCAATGCCATGCCTTGGCATGGTCTTACATGGGATCCTTCACTACACCAAAACAGACTTTTAGTGACGTTTTTAGTGGCGTTTTAATAAAAAACGCCGCAAATATTATTCATTAGCGGCGTTTGAAATAAAACGCCGCAAAAAGTGGAGCAATAGCGGCATTTTTCGCTCAAACGCCGTTAAAAATGAGCAATAGCGGCGTTTTTTGCCCAAACGCCGCTATGGATTTAAGCATTAGCGACGCTTTCATAGAAACGCCGCTATAGATCTGAGCATTAGCATCGCTTTCGTAAAAACGCCGCTATAGACCTGAGCATTAGCAACGCTTTAGTAAAAACGCCACTATAGATCTGAGCATTAGCAGCATTTTTTGCCCAAACACCACTATAGATCTGAGCATTAGCAGCGCTTTCGTAAAAACGCCGCTATAGATCTGACCATTAGCGACGCTTTCATAAAAACGCGGAAATCCCTAATACCCTGAATCCCTTACTTTTTTCCCAATTTTATTTGCCCCAAGTCTCTCTCAATCTTCATTTCGCTCTCTCTCGAAGGTACCCTGTACCCTCTCAATCTTCATTTTACTTTTGTGGTGGTGTACAAGTATGTTGTTCTCCCTCCTGAAGCGGCCAAACTTCTCCCTAAGAATCGCCTACTCTGAAGTATTTTTTTAGGGTTTTACACGTCACTGGTTGTAACTTATTTTTGTATTTTTTTAGGCTTTTCATCGTATATTGAACAGCGCCCTCTTCCAGACTCGTCTCTCTTCACCCTATCGTATCCCTATCAACTCATTTCTGCTCACGTCTCTCCTCCTCTTCCTCCAATCCCTGACCCAGGCTCTCTCTTCCACTCAAGTTTTCGACGAACCCAACCAAAGACCTAGATATTAAATAAAGGTAATTTTGAAACCCTAAACTTCATTTGCAGATTTCTACTTCAGTTATGGCTCGGCTTGGCTATGTATCACTCGGCTTTATTCAATTTTATTTTTTCGACCGTAGTGCCTGTTACTCTGTCTCATCTCAAACTCTTTCTCTACTTGCATTGGTACAGACTATGTTGTCTTCGGATGGCTCAGACAACCATCCACAATCCGGTTAGTTCTCTCTTTTTATTTTTTGTTTTGATTTTGTTTCAAAACATTTTTTTACGTACCAAAAATGAAAAGGGAAGAAAATAACTTCATAATATTTTTCTTCTCTGAAAATGATTCCTCCATCTTAATTTATTGTTTAATTAAAATGGTGTTTGAGGCAGTAATATTAATAAAATACCCTTCTTATTGTCATGGTATTTTTATACGATTTGTTAATATGAATACGTGTGGCCTCTCAGGCACTAAGAATTGTTTGAACGCAGTTGCTGGTGTAGGCTGGTATATACTTGGTGAAGATCAACAAAACGTTGGCCCTTATGCAATTTTTGAGTTACGTGGTAAGTTTTGTACTTAACGCATGTTTTGAAATCATTATGGGCATTCAAAGTTTAGAATAATTGTCTTAAGTTCTGTATCAATGTATTATAGATTGCATTCGACAAAGAAATCAGAAAAATTTCTATTTTTTTTAAATTGTTGTTTGTATTAATTTGTGAGTTTGATGAAGTTGTTTGGTTTGGAGTACTGCAAATTTACTGGTGAATCTCTCTCCTTTATTTTTAGTGTATCGATTTACTATTTATAATATGTTTAATTTTTTTCTTATTGAAGTTTTATGTGATTAGTTGACCAATCCTATGGTATTGAGTGTTTACATTTTGTTTTGTATACAAATATGTGTGCATTTGGGCCAATTTTGTGCAGCATTGACCTTTCAGCAATGGTTACTACTTTATGGATTGATGTTGGCTTCATATTTAGATAGGTACTGACCATTGGCAGGCATTTCTTATTGTTGACAGAACAACCTTATGACAGTATAACAAATTTCACTGGAATAGGAAGAAATGAATTTATTGATATCATGAACAAATGCCGGTCTAAGGTACTTGATCAGATTTTTTTTCATTGCTCCTTTATCATATGCATGCATAAGTGATCCAAGTCAAATTGCATGCATGGATACAATAATTAATTCTCATCATAAAGCTTTGATAATTTGGCAGTTGTAACATAAGTCATTCTTTATTCTTCTTTTTGTAGGCAGATTTGCAAATAACTTTTTTTTAGGCCGCACTGTTTCATTGCCTTTATGTTTAAAGCAAAACTAGATTAGAGAATAGAACTTGAACCTCTTTCATTACTCTTTATTTGAAAGCAACTGAGGCAATAATAACATTATCTTAAGCGGTGAACTGCTGCCTGATTAAGTAAAAAATAGAGTTGTTCTGCAAACTGTCCAAACCCCAATAATTCCCGTGTATTTGATTGTAGTTACGTTTGATTAACTTTTCATTATTTTGGTCAAGTTGAGCGAAACCATTCTAATAGAAAAAATAATTTAAGTTGCTTGTGTTTACCTTGTAAACTCTTGATGTTACCATTTCCTCTACATTATGCAAACTGATCATACTTATAAATCCAGTATAGTACCTTTGTTATCATCTTACCTCTGGAGCTATCCAGAAAATTATATGGAAGCTCAACAAGTCGATTGCAAAAGAGTTGTTACCTACCCAACCTGTGGACTTCCAAATTGAACCTTGGTGTGGAATTTGTCTTGTTAACTTTACTCTAGAAGAGTCTAAGGTAAGGTTTCTGATGGCCTTTTGTCTTATTATCTAAAGAGTGTCATTAGATTAACTCGATATTGTATCCTGTTCAGATGCTTATACTTGTCTCTTTTTTTTGTATAATTTGCATCCTCACAGTTCTTTGTTTCTTGTATTGAAACTTTCAGAAGAAGAAATGGCAACAATAGATAAAATCTGCAAAGAAGAACTAATGCATTTATCCTGTTTGATCCTGACATTGTAAAAGGTCTTTATCAACGGGGGTTGGTCTATTTTGATGTTCCTGTCTATCCAAATGACCGGTTTAAAGGTTAGCTTTTGCTTTAAGACTTTCTTATAAACTAGAAACTCTAAGTTCATTGATCTTTACCTCTTCACTAAACTAATCAAAATTTCCCCGTGCTTTCAGTTGCAACCAGTAAAAATAGATTTACTCTTCTGCTAATTACTCAAAGTTTATCATTTATGCATGAGCATTAGTAACATACATAAGTATTTTCTTTTTAAATTAATATTCTCTGAAGCATGGAGTAGGTGACTGACCATTGAAGTTGGCTTTTCTTTTACAATCACAAACTATCTACATCAATCTTCTTCCTGTCCCAAAAAAAAATCTTCTCTTCTTTGAAACTACACATGGTTCAGGAAGATATACTTAGTGCCATTACTCCTTGTCTTTATAATTTAGGATTTTGCTCTGACAAGTCCGTTTAGCACATTTTTCCCCAACAGTTTTCATTTGATGTTAAAATCTTCGTGTTTGGTGCTAGTGAAGAGAATTACGAGTATAATTTGGTATGATATGCCAAACTCTATTGTGCTTCATTATGTTCTTTTAATATCATATACTGTATATATTTGAATATCTTTGATTCCAATATACATCTCATTTTGGTTTCATTGGTTCATCAGGGCAAGTGTTACTTGGTAAAATGGATCTTAGTTACTTCATTTGTCAAATTTGATATTGTTTAAGATAAGAGGCTTTGATTCATTCTAAAATGTTACTCATGGGTGTCATTGATTCATGCACCATTTAAATTATCCTGTTATTTGATTATTAACTAGCATCATGAACTCGACTTATTTTGCCCCTTTTTTTTGTTTTAATTCATTATAAGGTTTGGCGAAAATGTGAAGCCCACCAGTGAGACTTTCAGGAGTATGATAAATTTGTCTGTGAAAATGAAAGATGTAAGATGCAGTTCAATTTCTCTTTTGTTTCTGTTTTTCAGCAAATATGTGCTTCTTGTTGATTGTTTTATTTTGTTTATTTCTACAATGTCTTGTTCCAAACCAATGTTTTCCAATGTTTGAAAGCTTAATTAAGTTGCTTTGTATATTCTTTTTTTCCAGTTCAACGGAGCATATGCAATGCTTGATGACTTGAAGAAATTAAATATCTCACCCACATCTACTGTTTATAATACTACACTTGCAGGATACTTTTGAGAGGTAAGCTTTTCTGCACCTTGAAAGGTCCCGCTATTTTTGTTCTTATTTTTCCCTTTACTTTCTTGTTTGGGAAACTTGTATTCTTTACCACACAGTCCTAGCTTCTGCATTTTGGCTTATGCCTGAGTATGCACTCTTTTTACTGCAGTATGTCCTAGATAGTAAGAAAAGAGGGTATGTATGAAAAATATGCTTAAATATATACTTCTCTCTTTATTTAAGAGATGGACATTTTAAGGATGTGACATGGTCCTAATCTGTGAGATGTTTCTGATCTCTAATCTTACCTGTATCTCTTTCTATTTTGTTTAATATTTTTCAGAGCAACATTAGTGGTGCCATGATGGTACTCAAGCAAATGGAAAGTGAAGACGTAAAACCAGATTCTCATACTTATAGCTATCTAATAGCCAACTGCAATTGTGAAGAGGATATTACCAAGGTAGGTTTCTTGTGGTCTGTTCAAAGTTAAGTAAATTCATTTATGCTTCTCTCCAAAAGTCTGTTGTTTTTCTCTTAATGCAACTAATGGTTTGGCATTGATGAAATTCTTAAAAGATATCTTTTTTTGTGAGTTTCACTTAAAGTGATGAAGTAATTCGGTGATTGCTTGTAGTACTGTGAAGAAATGAAGGCTGCTGGAATTCAAGTCACAAAGCATATTTTTATGGCACTTATAAATGCATATACAGCTTGTGGGCAAATTGAGAAGGCAAAACAGGTATATAAGCATTTAGCTAGAGAAGTCACATCTTTAAAATTAGCACATTGAGCTAAAAGAATGTAGCTTACGTGCATGAATAAATCTTCTGCTCAAGTACGAAATTATATTTGGATAACGAATTTGAGTAATTACGCAAGTAATTATGTTTAAATTTAATTTTTTTTAAATATTTTTTTACAAGTTTAAATTATGATTTTTTATATTATAAGTATGAACACGTGTTCAGGATGATTATGGTCAAATTTTTATTATATTATAAATATTAGAAAATTTATTATAAAAATAATTTTTTTATTTTATAAATTTATAACAAAAAAAATTATTTAAATCTTAATTTTTTTTTAAAGTTATGGGCAAAAGGTTTATTATAAAAAATACTTTACATGGTATAAAAGTGTTATAATATATTTATTTATAAAAAAATTATAGTCAAGAAGTATATGCAAAATTTATTTTTATGTTTATACTATATGTTAATTTCAGTGATATTTTGAGGGGAATGGATATTGAAAACGATATGTCAAGATAAGGACATTTTCCCCCTTCCCCCAAACTTTATCTGCTATGATTAAATGATATTTGATTTCAGCTTTTGTATTTTTACTGTTATTTTTATAAGTGCTTGGATGATAAATACATTTGTTGAATTCATTGATTTTGGTTGATGTGTATGAAGACTAAACCAATATACCTTTTTTGCAGCTTCTCCAACGCCTAGAATATTTTGGTCAATATGGTAAAGTTCTAAAAGTATCCATGTCTAGGACTGTTGCTGGTACCATCCAGCAATTTCCAAACAATACATGTAATGTGTAAGTGCAGAAATATATTGTATTAGGTTATATTTTTTCAAATGTTAAGGCATTATTATTGTGCATTCTATCATTATTTTATTCTGTTTGTATTTTGTTAGATGTGAGGTGTAGTATGATAAGTGTAGTATTTTGTTTGATTGTTATTGATCAACTTTCTATTTGATGGGATATATATTTATATCATGGATATTCTTCCTCTTCCCAATATTTTGATAATGAATTCTAGATGTAAGATTTCATTGTTCCTAAGATTTTATTGGAACTTTTTATTACTCAGGTTTCATTGGAACTTTATTATAAACCTCTTTTCTAAAGGGTAGAATGAAGTGATGTATGTACTGATAAAAACATTTCTAAAGGATTTGCTTAAGCGCCAGAGGGATAGAAATGGATTTGTGGCGTTTCTATAATAATTTTTTTTATTTTTATGACCTTCAGCGATGCTTTTGGGAAAAGCGTCGCTAAAGGTCATGACCTTTAGCGGCATTTGTAAGGAAAGCACTGCTAAAGGTCATGACCTTTTAGCTGCGTTTGTGATGAAAGTGACGCTAAAGGTCATGACCATTAGCGGCGTTTGTAGGGAAAGCGCCGCTAAAGGTCTTGATCTTTTGCGGCGTTTTTTTCAAATAAACGCCAAAATATTTGCAGCGCTGCCTATAGCGGCGTCTTTTGCGGCGCTTTTAAGGCTAAAAAAACATCGCTAAATGTCTATTTTGGTGTAGTGCTTGCCTTATGTACTCACCAATGTCATGCCTTGACATGGTCTTATATGGAATCCTTGCCTTATATACTCACCAATGCCATGCATTGGCATGGTCTTACATGGGATCCATGCCTTATACATTCACCAATGACATGTCTTGGCATGGTCTTAAATGTGATCCTTGCCTTATATACTCACCAATGCCATGCCTTGCATGGTCTTACATGGGATCATTGCCTTATAGTAACTTATCAATGTCATGCCTTGACATGGTCTTACATGATTTTCTTGCCTTGTAAAACTTACCAATGCCATTCCTTGGTATGGTCTTACATGGGATCTTTGCCTTATAGTAATTTATCAATGCCATGTTTTGACATGGTCTTACATGATTTCCTTGCCTTGTAAAACTTACCAATGCTATGCCTTGGCATGGTCTTACAAGGGATATTTGCCTTATAGTAACTTACCAATGTCATGTCTTGATATGGTCTTACATGATTTCCTTGCCTTGTAAAATTCATTAATACCATGCCAAGGCATGATCTTACTTAGTATCCTTATCTTATGTTGCCATGGGTCAACCATGGTCTTTTTCCGTCAATTCTTCCTTAATTGCCATGTTATAAACATGGACTTTGAAATATTAATGTCTTGGCAATTCATAGCTAAAACATACTTGCTCAAAATTCTCAAGGTCAGTCACATAACTCAATAATAATAATAGCAACAATTTCATAATAATAAAATGCTACTCAACTTACATACTTACATTCTTAATCTCATCATATCCTCAATTTATCTTACTTTCCTCAAATTATGCTATTTGATACCTTCTTGATCTTATACAAAGCCAAATTACCACTATGGTATTATATGTAAACTTATTCGAATTCTCACTTTTAATGTCGAATCATTATCGAACATTTCTCAATTATTATCATTATATTCAAAAACCAATACTAAAACATTTATAACTAATATATCAATTTAGCATTCAAACATACTTAATTAAATGCTTATTAAACACATGAACTTACCTCGATACCAATATGGTCATTATGACCAATTTTCCTGATTTTCGATTTTTCTCCCGTTCTAGGTCTAAATCTCATTTTTCAGAATCTAAAACATCATATTTCACTTATTTAATCAATGTACTAATCATTTCAGATCTAAAACATATTTTTACAAAATTTATATTTTTGCCTCTAAACTTTTACATATTTACACTTTTGCCCCAAAGCTCGGAAATAAATTTTTATTTAATTTCTTTGCATTTTAGGCATGGCTGAAACATTTCATAAATATGGTAGCCCACAATTCTCATTAAAACTCACACTTATGACCAATTTTATAACTTTTACGATTTAGTCCTTTTAGACGTTTTCGTCAAAAATCACTTGGCAAAAATCATTTCTCTAACCATAAACATGCATAATCTACCATAATTCATCAAAATGCACAATTATTCAACCTGAGCCAATTTTTGAAATCAAACCCTAGCTCAAATAAATGGTAGAAATAGAGAAATCATGTTACCGGGATTTCAAAAACGTAAAAATCATTAAAAACGGGGCTAGAACGGACTAACAATCAAGGTTGGAAGCTTGAAAAACCCTAGCCATGGTTTCTCCATGCTATATTCGGCCTTGAGGAAGAAGATGAGCAAATTTTTGCTTTATTTTCCCTTTTTAATTCTTTTAAATTACTAAATGACCAAAATGCCCTTAAAGACTTTTCTTTCAAATTTGTCTTGCCCAACAATTTAACCAATGGTCTAATTACTATTTAAGGACCTTCAATTTAAAACTTCATAACAATTGGGCACTTCTAACACATGGAACTCAACTATTTCACTATTTACAATTTAGTCATTTTAACTAAATTGAGTGCCCAAACATTGAAATTTTCGAACGAAATTTTCACAAAATCTTTCTGTGAAATCGTAGATCATAAAAATGTAATAAAAAAATGTTTTCCTTGTCGGATTTGTGGCCTTGAAACCACTATTCCAACTAGGCCCAAAATCGGGATGTTACATTTCTCCCCTCCTAAAGGATTTTCGTCCCCAAAAATCTTACCTGATGACGAATTAAGGACTGGTTTCACAAGGCACTTTCAATTT
The DNA here is from genome assembly GCA_020496765.1 of Gossypium stocksii. NCBI lineage: Eukaryota > Viridiplantae > Streptophyta > Magnoliopsida > Malvales > Malvaceae > Gossypium > Gossypium stocksii. The sequence goes on along the minus strand of CM035624.1, from coordinate 58,568,861 downwards.
CTCGTATAGTCTCGGCATCCTTAGCATCTTACTGCTCAAGCTAAGATTCTAAATTATACTCTCTTATTGTAAACATAGGAATCACATTACTGATCTTATCGAATTCTGACTGAAATACCTACTAATAAGTAATTGACCTTATTCTTTCTATAATCTCATACTCTTAGATGAATCGTAACTCACTTTTCTCTACTTACCAAAATGAAAATTTTTTTATTCATAAAATACTTTCAGAAACACCTGACACCCATCTGAGTTTCAATATTCTTGACTTTCGATTCTATACACAATTTTTCATAATCTGTCTCTGATCTCAAAAATCAATTTTCACCTTTCTCTAACATTTTAACTTAAATTAACCCTGTGAGTTTCTCTTTCTAAATTGCTCTTAATATTTAAAACACAATACAAAACTTACCTTTCTAAGAATCTGAATCACTTCCTCAATTTAACTATTAGTATTAGAGTGACACACAATAATATTCAGAAATCTCGTACTCAAGGCTTACTGTAACTTTCTTCTGAAGTTATAATACAAATCTCGAACTTCAACCATAACCAATGAAAATTTGGGCTCTGTATAAACTGACAACCTCAGGATAAATAACTCAGATAACCCATCAATAGAAAAACTTGGTCATGTTGAAAAAAATATACATAAACTTCCTCGAGTAATCAACCATAGCTCACATAACCTTTACCCTTTTGATGATAATACTAATTCTATTGTACAATTCTTTGAATTACCATTACATTTCCACACAAATATCAATACTGACTGTAATAGCTTCTAAGATACTAAAAAAAATCAACTTTAACTCTTTGAAAGTTCAGACATCAGGTTCAAAATCTGGTACATAGCATATCTTACGCTTACTAATGTAACTATTTCTGAGTATCCTCCATCTCTGTACTCCTCGAGTAGATAGATAATTATCACTGTTTCAGGCTTCAAAACTGTTGCATAATCTCTTTACTTAATTCAGACTAAATCATAACAAATACTTCGATCGTCAATTTCTTCAGCTGTTTATAATTTTACTAGCATGGATTTAAGCCAAATTAAACTTCATATAATGAGAACTCTAGCAATCGAACAACTTGGATTGGCAAAATCATACCTCAAATGCAACATTTCGATGTATATATATATAACTCTGTATCATAACTTCTAGAATAGGTACTCTTCACTCAAGTCGTTTATCCATTTATACATAAACAATCAACATTTAATTCTGGAACTGTGAATAATTCTAACATACATATAACTCAATCAGACTGCTCAACTGAATCAGTTTTGACTAATAAACAATAACTTTTCAAGAACTGCTCTTCTTTATGTTGTCATTATATCTCAGACATACATTCTATCATGATCTCTTCAAAAAGCTAATCACAAATCATTATCACTGCATAACTCGAAAGAACATAACATTCGATCTTTAACTTGTTGATACATGTATCAAGATTATTTAAAAAGAAAAATCATTACCTCGATCTAAGCTGAACTTCTTATCACTCACATTTTGCCAAAGTCACTTTCTCTTCAAATTCATTCAGCTTAAAAATTACGGTGCCATAATAAGACTGACTTCTCAATTACTTTAGTAAATGACGTCCCAGCTCTGTACTTTCATTATCAGGTCCGAACTCAAATTCGTCAATAGAACATTTCTTGCTATTATCTTGTGGCTAATACTTTGAACAGTAATTTATTAAGAAACTCATGATAACAAAATCTCAAAACATGGAGCTATATAAAATTTCAAAAAATCACTTCTCATGTAGAATAGTTAAGGTCTCGATAGCATCTCAAAAAATTTCCAAAAAGGAAAGATAATACTCACAAGCACTAAAATCAACTATAACAGAAACCATATAATTTACCTTTATATTTACCAAACAATAGCTAGTAGAACAGGACGCTAACATCATACGGACCTTACCGTCAACTTTCCATCTGCACACTGGAGCAGAAAACCAGAATAGATAGAGTAATATCAATCACAACTCAAGCAAACTACAATGCCTTCATCTGTCTGTATATTTAATTGACATCCTCATACAATAGGAATTTCATCTGAAATCTTACAGATATAAATATATATACCTCTGAAAATAAATGTACACATATAATAGTCGAAAGAAATTTCTAAAATTTTCTCAACCAAAAACTCTACATTCAGCTGTTAATGCAGCTCAATCATTATTCTTCTGCCTAATTCTGTCATTACTGAATCCACATTATCTCATTCAAAATCAAAATTTATTCGGAGGAAAATCTAGCAATTATATACCTTACACATCATACTTGAATAAGTGCATTAGCTAAACCTAACTTTTCTTTAACTGTAACGTTTTAGAATCCGGATGATCTTAATATTAACCTGGCATCTTTTCTGTAACTGTATTCAGTTGCTAAATCATTCTCGACTCTGATTATGTTGTCAATTAATCTACCACTGAACTCTTTAGTTTTTTTACTTATAAGCCTATTCAGTCTGAATTTCATGTAATCTCTCTCTGAAAGACCTTGTTGAAAAGGGGGTGAGGTTGTAACACTTTTGATTTACCTCGTATATACTCATGCATATAACTCAACACTTATCAATATATAATATTATCACAATTATACAATTTGCTTCAAGCAACTTAGCATATACATTCATAATACAGAGACTTCCTGATCATCTTATGCAAGCTAGTGCACTTATATATGCATTCATTAATCTCAAATAACATTACTCATAACATTCACTTATCTCATCTTTCATATTTCCCAAACAGTTCTTATTCACAATTTATTTATTTTCACATAAACATCATGGACTATTACACTTACCTTTTATGAGCCTCAGCTCATCATAAATATACTGTATGTACTATCAAACTTAGCTCGGTTGGAGTGCACATCTGTGTGACAAAACATTTTGCACCTGGGTCGAGAGTCGTCACACTATCACAGTTCAATATGGCATGTATAGCTAGACTCTTACTCATGCTAAATAGTCTGAGAACTGACTAAACTCTTGCTCTGATACTAATAAATGTAACACCATTTACCCGAGACCGTCGCCAGAGTCGAGCACGAGGCGTTACCAGACTTATCTTACTCATTCGGGGCAAAAAATTTACTTTTAAAATTAATTCACTCACATTCATCCAATATATCCCTAAAAAGGGCCCTCGAGGCCTTAAAACATGCAATTGAAACGGTTCAGGACCAAACCAGGAACATTAAAATTTTTCCGATTACTTACACAAATCAAAACAATTTATTTCACTATTCATAATAAAACTGTCCACCTGCATAACAGTAACTAAATTAAAAATAACTCAAGTTACGAAACTTGAAATTTAAATCTGTAAATTTTCCCTAAAACAAAACTCATATATCTTCTTACCATAATTTTTCCAGAATTTTTGGTTTGGCCATTTAGCACAGTTTATTCATTAAATGTTCCCCTGTTTCGCAGTCCAATAGGCCTGACCTCTCTACACCAAAAATTGATTATCTCATTTTACAGAATTAGGATAATGTTTCTGTTTTTTGTAATAAAAATAGACTCACTAAGAAATCTAGACATATAAATTATTCATCATAATTATTTTTGTACAATTTTTAGTGAAATTCTAAAATCGGAACAGGGGATCACGAAGTCACTCTGAACCAATCTCGTAAGAGTTTAAATATCTCAAAGTATAGACTTCCTTTGCTTACTCTGTTTCTTTTCTATGAAAATAGACTCAATAAGATTTAATTATATATCTCACTCACCATTCAATTCCATTTCTACAAGTTTTAGTGATTTTTCAAATTCACGTCATTGCTGCTATCCTAAAACTGTTACATAACCAACTTTTACTCTTTCATAATTTCTTTGCATTAAACCTCATTTAGGCATACATAACATCAACACATGTTCTTATTTAGCCATATCATAAGAACATACACACAAAATGGCCAAGTCTCTATACATGCCATAACTGAAAACATTTCAATGAAAATACCCAATTGGAAACTTGATAGTCGAAAGTGTGAAGCGATCTCCGACAACTTCCAACTCGAGCTTGTTTGATAAAACTCTAAAACAGAGGAAAGGAAAGAGGTAAGCTTATAAAGTTTAGTAAGTTCACATGTAAAATAATAGGCATTAGTAATGAATTTACCTTATTATTAAGCTTTCATAATTTGCATAAATAATGTTAAGTTCTTACTTTCCCATCTTACTCATTGGTGACCTTACCAAAGGCCCGGAATAATAAAAAAAATACCTTACTTAATAGCTTGCTTATGTACCTACAACATCTCACTTAACTCATTAATACTTTCTCATAATATATAGGCATATTGCTAATCATGTCACAAAGCGTCATAAATATAATTGAAAACTTATCACTTACTTAATACTTGAATATACTCATTAAAATACTTTTAATATCATCAACTTATAACCTTAATATTAATAAGCCTTATGTACATTCCTATGCTCTTTCCTCGTGATCTTATCTTGTCATCTCTTTGACTTAACTCTTTGGATTACTCAAGTACCTTTCCTTTTGAAATTTACCATTACCATGTCTTGACATGGTCTTACGTGGTATCATTGCCTTATGTACTCACCAATGCCATGCCTTGGCATGGTCTTATATGGGATCCTTGCCTTATATACTTACCAATGTCATGCCTTGGCATGGTCTTACATGGGATTCTTGCTTTATATACTCACTAATGTCATGCCTTGGCATGGTCTTACATGGGATCCTTGCCTTATATACTCACCAATGCCATGCCTTGGTATGGTTTTACATGGGATCTTTGCCTTATAGTAACTTACCAATACCATGACTTGGCATGGTCTTACATGATTTCCTTGCCTTGTAAAACTTACCAATGTCATGCTTTGGCATGGTCTTACATGGGATCTTTGCCTTATAGTAACTTATCAATGCCATGTCTTGACATGGTCTTACATGATTTCCTTGCCTTGTAAAACTTACCAATGCCATGCCTTGGCATGGTCTTACAGGGAATCTTTACCTTATAGTAACTTACCAATGCCATGTCTTGATATGGTCTTACATGATTTCCTTGCCTTGTAAAATTCACCAATGACATGCCTTTGCATGGTCTTACTTGGTATCCTTATCTTATGTTGCCATGGGTCAACCATGGTCTTTTTCCATCAATTCTTCCTTAATTGCCATGTTATAAACATGGACTTTGAAACATTAATGTCTTGGCAATTCATAGCTAAAACATACTTGCTCAAAATTCTCAAGGTCAGACACATAACTCAATAATAATAGCAACAATTTCATAACAATAAAATGCTACTCAACTTACATACTTACATTCTTAATCTCATCATATCCTCAATTTATCTTACTTTCCTTAAATTATGCTATTCGATACTTTCTTGATCTTATACAAAGCCACATTACCACTATAGTCTTAGATGTAAACTTATTTGAATTCTCACTTTTAATGTCGAATCATTATCGAACATTTCTCAATTATTATCATTATATTCAAAAATACTAAAACATTTATAACTAATATATCAATTTAGCTGTAACACCCCAAACCCGGCCTAAAAGTCAGGCTCGAATCTGGCGTGACACATTGGAGTATTTTTTTGAAATTGGTCTTGTTGATAAAGACTCGTGTGAAAACTAATATTTCTAAGTCAAATCAAGCATGTTTGAAGGTTAAAGCCTATTTGGTAAAAACTCGAGTCATCTTAGATATTTGTTAATTATTTAAAACGTCATTACTATCAAAACAGTATTTGTTGTTATAAGTGAAAACCAAGTAAGTTGCGGAAGCTTATAAAAATTCATAGTTTACAGAAACGTGTTGATTTGAAAGTAGTTAATGTTTTTGGAAAATCGAGTTCTACTTAAGTACATATAAAATGTAATAACTGAATACCCCAAATTAAAATCCAGAAATTTACGAGAGGCCTTATTACAAACCCAACCAAAAATTAAAGTACTTAAAAGTAAATAAACAAATGGAAAGCATAAGTAATGTGTGGCCATCTCCGAGTCCATCGCAGCGCCGATCCACTAACGCTGGGGATTACCTGAAAAGATAAAAACGGAGTGAGTTTACGAAAACTCAGTGTGTAATCTCCTAATCATACAATAGAACAAACGGGCCGAAGCCCTACACAAAATCAATCTGGGCCCAAGCCCTAACCAGTAACAATTTGGGCCGTAGCCCCTTACGGTATCAGAATATATTGGGCCTAGCCCATGTCAGTATCAATCTGGGCCGTAGCCCATTACGGAAACATTTGGGTCCCAGCCCATTAACACTGTTGGGCCTATATCAGTACGGTTGGGCCTTACCCACATCAGTATCAATCTCATGTGAATAATGCATGTTAACCCCATCCAACCCTGTACTGGCCTTCGTCCAACCCTTCACTTCCTGTGGGGAATAAATCACTCACGCCATCCCTACACTTACAGTGTTAGCACCGGTTGCGGCACTAACCAGAATCTGCAGCAAGGCTACTATTATCAGAATATGTGGCACAACCACCAATACGATTTCTTCCTCCATAACAAATCCCAACCCCATGCAGTATGATATGTATGTAACGCACATAAATATGTAAATCACAAGGCATGCTTCAAAAAGACAGTCAAATCATAGCATAAAAATAGTTATCTACCCTCGGGGGTATAATCTTAAATTTACCCCTCAGGGGTATTTCGGTCATTTTCCATTATGGGCCCAAATTCATAACTTGGCTCATTAATAAATCCACAACCATTTAGTACATTTTATGTCCTTACTAGCAATTACAAATATACCAAGGTTTAAAAGCCCATTACATAGCCCAAACGGGGCCCACGCTCTCATACGGCCCATTAGGCCCAAATCTACCACGGTCGTGTCGCCCACATGATCGGATCATCATTTCTTACCAATCCATCAATTTTACACATTTCGGACCCACGGGCCCATCGGGCCCGCTTGTCCCATTTCGGCCCGGTTGGCCAAAACACGGCCCAAGACCATGAGATCGCTCACGGGGCCTTTATCGTCGCATTGATCTTTTCCACACGAACGTTCGCGCACTCGTGTGATTGTCGATGCTAGCCTTTCGGCTTTTTGGCTTTTCGGGATTTCAGCATTCGCTGATTCGTTGTGCCTGCGGTGTATTACACACCTGATTATGGAACGTGCTATGATTCATTGGTCACGAATCCTTGAACGACAAGCTTACTGACTCTTCACTAATCGCTCGTCGCGATTGTTTCCAATATCTGCATCCAAACCCTAACCATCAAAGATTGAATAAACAAGTGACTTGCATCCATCATAAGTCACTCTTATCATCTCATAAACACATTTGGCCAACCCCCAAAACCAAGACTAAGAACTAATATACTTACTGATTGCTAAAGGCCCTCACCACACCAAAACCCGAGTAGTTTGGTAAAGAATCCGAAAGATTCAGTTGAGGAAGAAATCAAACCCTTCACTTGAAAAGAAGAAAAAAAGACAAATCGATCCTTGGCATAGTATGAAAGTCGGCTATGAAGAACAGAGAGTTTAGATTCCAAAAATTGGCACAGAGACTGAGATGGAAAAGAAAGGGAACGGCACTATAGATCTAAATAATCGGTTTAAGGCAATGAAGAGAAAATTAAGATCTTCAAGGGAGATTCGATTTACAAAAAAAAAAAGAAATGATGGAATTGGTTTTGAGGATAGGAAAGAAGTGATCGGTAAGAAATAAGAAGAGAAGAAGAAAATCAAATGAAAATGCCAAAAGAGAACCCAATATTTTCCACACTATTTCGGCATTAAGCAAGAGTGACCAAATTTGTATTTCCTTAACCCCCATTCGGCTCAAACTTCTCACCAATTCAATTTCCCCTTGATCCAAATCCATACCAGCCTTATCCTTATCCCATCTGAAACTCCACCCTTATCCCTGCAAAGTTTCGGTCCAAGCCATCCACCTGCCCAAACAAATCGTAAAAATAATCATCCATACTTGCAGCACCATTCCTCGAACTCCAGTCCTCCAAACCTCCAACATGCTACTGGCCACTGCACCGTAACTCATCTTATGCTATATTTCGGTCACAACTAATTATAAGGCTTACTACCCAGCGATCAAGTTAACCAAAATAATCTAAAAATATTCACTACTACCTAGGTTCGAACCTCCAATCCCCAGGCTATGCTACACGTCCATTGCCACTACGCCGCTCGCCTTATTTGCGTCACTTTTCCTCCCAATTAATTATAAAGCCTTCAGGCTAGATTCCAGGTTCATTCAAAATAAAATTGTGAGAGCAAGGTCTCGAACCCAGGCTCCCTTGCAGCCTTACAACATGCCTTTGCCACTGGACTACACCTCGACTTGTGTTACCTTTTTATCCCAATGTTTAATAAGCCTTCCTACCGATCAACCAGGTTGATTTAAAAAAAAACCATAACTTCCGCACCTGTCGCGACTTGAACCCAGCACCACTTACCTACTCCTAATGCCTTCTTACCACTAGGACAGGTGCGTCCCTTGTGTCGATCTTTACTAGGCTTAATTAAAAAGCCTTAAACCTAATGCCCAGGGTCCTTTAGAAAAAAAATGTAAAATTTTATTAAAGCCTAGGTTTGAGCCCAGAACTTTTTCCAACACTCCTAACTCTTCTTAAATCACTTAGCCATTAAACTAAACATGCAATTTTGAAATTTGTAAACACATTTAAACTATCTAAGCCGCTTTCTAACCGATCTCAAACTCAAGGACCAATACTTCTAGGCCCAAATCGGGGTGTTACATTAGCATTCAAACATGCTTAATTAAATGCTTATTAAACACATGGACTTACCTCGATACTAATATGGCCATTTAGACTAACTTTCCCGATTTTAGGTTTTTCTCCTGTTCTAGGTCCAAATCTCATTTTTCAGGATCTAAAACATCATATTTTACTTATTTAATCAATGTACTAATCATTTCAGATCTAAAACATATTTTTACAAAATTTACATTTTTCCCCTAAACTTTTGCATATTTATACTTTTGCCCCAAAGCTCGGAAATAAATTTTTATTCAATTTCTATGCATTTTAGGCCTAACTAAAATGTTTCATAAATATGGTAGCCCACAATTCTCATTAAAACTCACACTTATGACCAATTTTATAACTTTTACGATTTAGTCCTTTCGGATGTTTTCGTCGAAAATCACTCGGCAAAAACCGTTTCTCTAACCATAGACATGCATAATCTACCATAATTCATCAAAATGTACAATTATTCAACATGGGTCAATTTTTAAAATCAAACCCTAGCTCAAATAAATGGTAGAAATAGAGAAATCATGTTACTGGGATTTCAAAGACATAAAAATTATTAAAAACGAGCTAGAGCGGACTTACAATCGAGGTTGGAAGCTTGAAAAACCCTAGCCATGGTTTCTCCATGCTATATTCGGCCTTGAGGAAGAAGATGAGCAAATTTTTGCTTCATTTTCCCTTTTTAACTCTTTTAAATTACTAAATAACCAAAATGCCCTTAAAGACTTTTCTTTCAAATTTGTCTTATTCATGCCCATTTTTGTCCAACAATTTAACCACTGGTCTAATTACTATTTAAGGACCTTCAGTTTAAAACTTCATAACAATTGGGCACTTCTAACACATGGAACTCAACTTTTGCACTATTTATAATTTAGTTATTTTGACTAAATTAAGTGCCAAAACGTCGAAATTTTCGAACGAAATTTTCATGAAATTTTTCCGTGAAATCGTAGATCATAAAAATGTAATAAAAATAATGTTTTCCTTCTCGAATTTATGGCCTCGAAACCACTGTTCCGATTAGGCCTAAAATCGGGATGTTACACTTACATACTTCTGAGCCAACATCAAGGATATGATAGCCGGTAAACCATTCAGATCATTAGATTCAATCCGAATAATCTCATCATTCTGGCATCGCAAATCAATAGTCTTCCTTCTGCAATTAACAACAACATCGTGCAAAGTCAACCAATCCATATCCAAAATTATATTAAATTCATCAAATGGTAACAACATCAAATCAGTCGAAAAATAGGAATCTCGAATCATCAATGGGCAATTTTTACACACTTTGTCAACCAAGACACACCGACCCAGGGGGTTCGATACTCGAATTACAAACTCAGTAGACTCAACAGGTAAAGTTTTATCGGATACTAAAGTCTTACACACATATGAATAAGTCAAACCAGGATCAATCAATGCAATAACACTAGTATCATAGAGAGTGAAAGTACCGGTAATAACATCTAGGGAAGAAGCCTCCTTGCGAGCGCGTATAGCATATGCTTTGACAGGTGCACGGGCTTCAGATCAAATTGTTGTATCTTTTATCCCTCTCTGACTGCCACTCACATTACCCGAATGCCTGGGTGGCCTGCCTCGCACTGACATTTACTTGGTATCGCGTTCTGAACAGTGCTTTGCTCAGCTAACACCGGGCAATCTCGGATAAAATGATCCATCGATCCACATTTAAAAAAAGATCGATCATGCAATCTACAATATCCGGAATGCCATTTACCACAATACTTGCACTCGAGTCTATTCTGTCGAACATTGCCAACACTAGCAATCAAAGTGGCTCGTGAACTCACAAGAGGTCAGTCTCGATCTCGTCTAGAAAAGCCCGAAGTAGCCTTAGATCAACTAAAATCATCTCTAAACTTCTTCGATGCTGAGTGAAAAGTATTACCCGATGATCTTTTACGGGAACCTCTGGCTTCAAAATCAACTTTTCTTTTCTCTTTCCCAAGCTCTTCGGCTTTACAAGCTCACTCAACAAGTACCACGAATTCATTGATTTCAAGTATGCCAACCAGTAGTTTAATATCTTCATTCAACCCATCTTCAAATCTTTTACACATTATAGCTTCGATCGAAACACACTCTCGAGCATATCTGCTGAGTCTCACAAATTCCCGCTCATATTCAGTGACAGTCATACGACCTTGTTTAAGATCAAAAAATTCTTTACATTTCTAATCAATGAATCTCTGACTGATATATTTCTTGCGGAACTCAGCCTGAAAGAATTCCTAGGTGATCTGCTCTTTCGACACAACCGAAACTAAAGTGTTCCACCAATGATAGGCAGAATCGCGTAACAAAGATATGGCACATTTCAAACACTCGTCGGGTGTACATGATAGTTCATCGAATACACAGATAGTGTTATTGAGCCAAAATTCAGCCCACTCAGCATCATCGTCGACTGTGGCCTGAACTCTTTGACCCCGTATTTTCTAATTTTATCAACAAGAGGCTTATTCAATCTCATTGGATCAATCATTGGAGGTACTACAGGTATCAGAGGTGGATTATTCGGGGGTGAGGGTTGTTGAACAGTCAAATTAGTTCGGATATACTGGGTAAATCAATCATTCATCATTTGATAGAAGGCTTGTTTAGCCTCCCCCTCATGGCTACTCGAGGTAGGCCGAGAATCAGTTGGCGCTGTCCCTTGCGTAGGAGCAGGCGCTATACTCTCAACATTATCAGCTACGACTCGATCGAGATCTATTTACTATACAATAACACATTTTCAAGTGTCAAGAGTCATCACACTATCACAGTTCAAAATATGGCATGTATAGCTAGACTCAAACACGCTACGTTAGTCCTAGAATCGACTAAATCGTAGCTCTGATACCAATAAAATGTAACATCCCTAACCCGTATCTGTCACTGGAAAAGGGTTACGGGGTATTACCAGATGAAACACAACTTTCGAATAATCACATGCATAATTTTATTCAAACTCTTAAAACAGATAAGTATTAATATAAATAAAACTACGTTAATCTCTTTGCAAATCATATCATAATATTTTTCAAACATATTATCAGATTTATAACTCATAAGCAATAAGCACCAAACATATCATGTTATTACATTACATTTGTTCATACTATATATATTATAAAACTACAATCCATAATCACATACATAAAACATAATAAGTAAAAATATTCACGCACATCTCATTTTTAGCAAATCCCATTCGGCACCATTAAGAAAATAACAAACTTAATTTCTTATTGCGTAAGTACTATTTATTTGGTCACTTTACCAAACCTTTAGTCAAATATAATCATGTACTTACTCATGCATATTTCAATGTCCATTTTCCAACTTATTAGATTTCTTTACAAGCATATAAATTTTGCATAGAGCTAATTCAATATTATCCAAAGATTTTCATGTCACACTAAAAACATCACAAATATGCATTTATACACATAGCTTAGCACCCATTTGGCTAATACTTTTAAAAATACCAACCTTAATCTAACATGCTAATATCACATATTTTACAATGTAACAAACATCATATTAAAACCAATTCCACAAATACTTATTTGGCTAAGCACAAATAATTATATAAATTAACCCATCACATCATATATTTATATACAAATATATATACACCGAATCATGATTAAAAACTAACATAATTCTTATCCATTTCTTTACTTAATGAAAGCATATTAACCCAATTTATGTCCCATGCCAAAACCGAATTACCAATTTACTACAATTCATAGCAATTCTAAATAAAATATATTTCACATACAAATACATAGCTTAGCCGAACCATAGGAATAAATACAAGACATTATTAATATACATGAAATAAGTTATAAAAAAAAACTAAACATAAATACCTAATATTTAAGCATAACTTATCATCACAAAATGAAACCAAATGACCAAACCACAAATGTTTCAATCATCCATGCACTCGTATGATAAAAACATTAATACCAAAACTCATAGCTAAACATTAACCAAATATACCAACAAAGTTTCATATAAAACCAAACATATCATAGCCGATTTATCAACCTTTAGTAAATATAAATCAATTACCTAAGTCAATCACATAACCAATAACCAAGATCATAATCAATTTTACTCCACCATCAACCACACATAACACATATATAAATTATGCTTGATATAACACATATTAATAATTCAACTTAGCCATTTTCGCATGGCATACTATATACATTTTCCAAAATAAGACAAACACATATTATCTTATACATGTCATATGTTCGAGTTTAAAACTTTTAAAAGTACCAAAGGTAGATGATAGTGTGACCGACTTCACTGACGATTCCCGAGCCCATAGCAAATCTCCAAAATCTAGTAAACAAAGACAAATAAATATATACAAAGTAACCTAACTTAGCTTAGTAAGCCTTAAGCAAATAAATAGCTTATAAGCATTATAAACTCAACCTAATTAAATCAATTCATACTTTTATAACACTTTAAAGTATCAAAACTTACAATTTCGTAAACCTTATACACATTCATATATAAACTTATCTTGGCCGAATATATATACATGTATCCATCATCAAGAATCATTTAGTTTAAAGCTATAATATCATTGCATAACCAAATATACATAATCATGAATCAAATTACAAGATCTCATACTTATTCAATAAACCATATATAGAATGTTATATACACATACATCTCCATTAGCTTTCTTTATAACTTGATTCACATATCACATAATCAACTTACTTTGCTTTCAAGTAAGCAAACATTACCACATACCTGTTCATTTGAATCTGAATTCACATTCATCTGTAACTTATCATTACTCGTAGTAAGTCTGCTAGGCATAAAGTCTAGTATAATACACTGGCACGAAGCCTGCTAGGCAATAAGCCTGATATAATACACCGGCACTAAGCTTGCTAGGCAATAAGCTTGATATAATACACCAGCACTAAGCCTGCTAGGCAATAAGCCTGATATATATTACTGACACAGAATCGGTCTTACACATAATTCATAAATCAAACTTGAATACATTCTCCCATGCATAATCACATTCGACAATTTCATTTATAACTTATAAAAATTCAAATCAGCATATTAAGTTTACATATAATCAAAATTAACAACATTTATTTGCCTATAAACTTACCTCGGATACCGACGGATGATATAGATTAACTATTCAACTATTTTTGTTTTCCCCCGATCCAAGTTCGATTTCTTTTGTTCTTGATCTATACATTTTCAAATTAAGCTCATTCAAATACAATTTCAATCAATTTAATCCAAAAACACATCAATGGGAAAATTACCATTTTGCCCTGACATTTTACACTTTTTACAAATTAGTCAAATTTGCATAAAACACAAAATACCCAAAATCTCAATACAACATGCTTAGGTCGAATGTTCATCTAGTTCATACAAGTACACACATTTCTTTTATTTTGCATTTAGTCCCTCAATTTATTATTTTTACAATTAAACCCTAATTACTCAAATTCATCAAAATCTTCTATACAAAACTTGTTAATCAGTCACATATCTTTTATTTTCCAACATTAAACAACAAAAATCACAAGCTTTCAACAATGAAAAAATGCAAAATCATAATTGAAACATGGGCTTTGAACATTTCATAGTAACGACCACAAAAACGTAAAAATTATCAAAAACCGAGTTAAATACTTACCTCAATCAAGCTTGCAAAGGGTCGAATGTCTTAAAGCTTCTTCTTTTTCTTTTCTTTTAGTTTTCGGTGATAAGAACAAGCATTATGAATACATTTTATTATTTTATGTTTTATTTAATCACATACATATTTGTCATTTACTTAATTAACTTTCATTATTTTATATAAAAACATTATACATTAATGTCACTACCGTCCACTCAAATTAATAATGGCCAAATTATAACTTAAACACTCCATGTTATAAAGACAATTAAAATTTGGCCCTTGCACAATAAACCACCAAATTTTCACTTTACGCGATTAAGCGCTTTTATTAAATTGGGCATCCAAACGATAAAATTTTCAAACAAAATTTTAGCACACACCGATTCACACATTATAAACACCAAACATAATTTTAAAATATTTTTCTGACTCAGATTCGTGGTCCCGAAACCACTGTTCCGAAGAGGGTCAAAATCAGGCTGTTACAGTAATTAGTTGGAAAGCTACCTTGTAAACTATTGTCACTTTGTCTACCATTGAAGCTGAGTACATGGCAATTATTGAGGCTTGTAAAGAAGCTATTTGGTTAAAAGGGCTATTCAGTGAACTCAATGAAGACCTTCAAATCAGTATAGTATTTTGTGACAGTCAAAATGTCATCTTCCTTACAAAAGATCAAATATTTCATGAGAGAACAAAACACATTGATGTTTGGTATCATTTTGTTCGTGATATTCTTGCTCATGGTGATATTGTTGGGAGAAAATTAGTACTCATAATCCTACAGATATGATGACTAAGTCACTTCCTATAACGAACTTTGAGCATTGCTTAGACTTGGTTGGTCTTCATTGTTGAAGATAAAGCTTAAGGGGTTTCATGGAAGATTTGGAGAACATGTTCGTTGAGAATTCGTGTCAAGGTGGAGATTGTTAAAGTTGTAACCCAAATTCTTATTAAAATAAAATAAAGGCTGCACAAGAAGAGTACGTATAGAAGTTTACTTCCTTTGTTTGATATTGATTTGAATAATGTGTTTCAATCTTACTGCATTACTTCTATTAGATGTTGATTAGAATAAGATTTTCTAAACATATAAATAGACGCAATCTATACTCCTTAAATTTATTCGAATTCGACATAGTGAATTTTGCTTTCATCTGCCTATGCTTTTTTTTCCCAAAAAAGTTTCTACGTAAAATCTGTGTGTTATATTTTTCTCTCTTTTCTTGCCATTATCAACATTCTATTTTTCACCAGTTCTACATGTTCTTCAAAGGAATGAAACTCGATTTAAAAATATTACTTATTTGGTAGTGATTTAACTTTTTGTTTTGTTCTATTTTTAATTTGTTATTGGATTTTATTGAATGATAATTTTCTTTATTTCCCATATATATTAGTTCTTCAACAGTAACATATTTGAGATTTTATTTTTCTAGAATTTTCATATAGAATTTTTTATTTTTGAATAATTTGGAGTTCTTTTTATAACTTTTATATAAAATTTAGGATAAATTGATAAAAAAAAAGAGAACTAAAATGATTATTATACCAGTTAAAACAAATTATTTTAATGACAATAAAACAATTTGAACAACTATTTTTAATTAAATGATTAAAATATTTCCGCATAATTGACTTACTGATAGTGTACTTTAAGACAACAGAAAAAAATTAAAACAATAATACTCGAAAATCATTTTTGGGCACTTGCAACCGGACGGTGAGACCCGGCAATAAGCAGACAGATTCAGCATCTTCCCGCACAACACGACAGTCACTTCCTGCACCTGCGAGGGAACTCGGAAGAGCTCACGAAAGCAACCACATCACTCCTTCCTCAACTCAACTCGAACTCGACTCAACTCAGTCCCACATTTCAGCCGCCCTTTATTTATTTTTATCGTTCTCGTAACAGTTGACAATTTTTAAGGGAAAAAAATAAAACCGCCACCAACCTCACCCAACACTCCCCCCCCCCCCCCAAACAAAATAAAACCCTAAAACTTGATTCTTTCATCTATTCCTTTCCTCTCTCTTCTAATTTAAACTTATCTTTAGTCGATCGAGCTTCTGCTACCGTCGAAGCGGTCTTTCTCATATCTCAAGCCTCAAACAAGGTATTCCAAATTTTTCTTTCTTTTTCTTTTTCTTCGTTAGTGAAGTCTCTGTTTGGTTGCTTGGATTCCTTCTTTTTGGAATATTTCAAGTTAAACGAGAATTGAAGCCCTAATAGCTTTTGCTGCTGCAGTTAGATTCTCAACTTAATTTGATGATCCTGTGTTGTAGACTCTCAATTGAGTTACTAAAAACTATACAAGTTTAATTTTTTTTTCTTTATGTTAGTGTTAATTTATTTATAGGTTACTTAATTCAAAGAAATCATGTAATTGAAGGTCATTTAGAGAAGTCAGTACAACTCTACCTAATTATATGTGTCACGCTTCTTTAGTTTCTTTAAATGCTGTAGGTGATTTAGGTACCTTGATGAATGCAGTTAATTATGTCTTTGAGTAGTTGGTTGGCTAGTCATATCTTCATTTATGTTACGCTGGGTAAGGTTTTGAGAACTTGAAAGGCTATGCTTCTGAACTACTTGTTAATACCTTTCCGTCACTCCTCTTATCCGATGCTTAAAGTAGGAATCAATTTGATAACACCAGGCTGTAGGATTCGACTCATAAAATGTAAAGCTGCTCTGTTTTCCTTTCATCTCAACTGGTATTATTATCATCGTCATCATTATTGTCATTATTTCGATTTCAAATTCAAATTAGAAATTGCCAAATGCTAGAGCAAGCTGAGAAAATAACTTTTGAAGCTTTCGTTCATGTTAGTTTGAACCATCATCCATAATTATATTGAATTAAGTTTTGCATCAATTTTGTTTTCCAAATGCTAGGGCAAGCTGAGCAAATAACTCTTGAAACTTTCGTTCTTATTAGTTTTAACCGTCATCCTTAATTATATTGAATTAAGTTTTGCATCAATGTTGCTTGCCAAATGCTAGAGCTAGCTGGAAAAATTAACTTTTGAATCTTTCATTCGTGTTAGTTTGAACCATCCTCCTTAATTACATTGAATTAAGTTTTGCATCAATGTTGTTAATAAGTTCCAATTAATAGTTGTGATGCTATTTTCTTTATCTTGGTTTAGGAAGAAAGAACATATTTATATATGTTTAATATAAAAGCATAGTTGATATTGAATAATAACTCCACTTTAAGTCTTATTTATGTTAAACGCCTTTCTTTTTTTAAAAATGTCAATTGACAACATAGTTAAAGTTTGCTTGGAGGACAGAGTAGATGGGCTTGTGCTCCATTGTTCTTTCTTTGCAATATGATGTTGAAACTTCTGCAACATTTAGCATTCACCTATTTTTTCTTTGTAAAAGAAAATCATCTAAGGATTCATAACATGAAAAGAATAATATCAGATCCACAGTGTTCTAAAAGTTGTTATATATAGACTGTATTTGGGTTATTTTTAGAATAATATAAAGTACATGATCACGTTAAAATTATTGCCAACATTTTGATAATACGATGAGAATGCGACAGGATTTGGGTCAAAATCTGTGGGAAAAGCCTAGGTCCAACTGTTTCTGATTGCTTTGATATCTTGGTTCACCATAATCTTGGATTTTTATAAAAATGTCTAAAACAAGATGAAATCAGAGTTTTGGAGAAGTGAGTCCTACAACCCAAGAAAACAAGCAAAATGAAATGCATTGTGATGGGAATTTTGTTTCTTTAAGCAAAAGGAGAAAAGGAAGCAAACTCAAACTTGGTCATTACAGTTGCTACACCATTTTATATGAAAATTTATAGTAGTGCACTTTTTAATAATCTTCTGTTTAATTAAGCTTGCTGCACCACTTTTATCTTTTACTTGAGCCTTAGATTAAACATAAATTTAAATACTCTCCATGTAAAATTTTCCTTTACTTTTATCTAGTTAACATCTTAAGTTTTAACCTCTTTTTCAGATTGAAATAAAGTGGGTAGCAGGTGTTCCTTAAATAATTTATTTGCAATCATGGGAAAATGTGTTCACCTATGGATGATGATGAGCCAGCAGTGAGATGCATGTGAGGGGCTTGGCTACTTTACAAATGCTTTGATCTCTCTGTTTCTCTTTGTCAGGTTAACCCTCTTTTTAACCTAAGCATTCTAAACGAATGGAAATTAATGATAAAAATACCAGTAAAAGCTATAATGACTATTAAGGATTGGGGCAGTTTTGACTCTTGGAATGGATTTTAATTGTGTTTTGATTTTTTTTTTTATATATAACATAGGACTTTGAGATGGGTTCTTGCTTCTCATCCACAGCCAACGGAAAAAGTGGCAACAAAAGGGATGACCAAGTGACAGATGCATCCACGGCTATAACCTGTGCTTCGCCCAAGAAGCAGAAGCAAAAGCAGGGGCTAGGGAGGTGGAGGAAGAAATCTAGTGGGTTAGTGCCAATGGGTGAGGCAGAGCTTCATCTCATTCCAGGGAGAATGTTTTTGAATGGTGCCAGCAGTGTTGCATGCTTGTATACCCAACAGGGGAAGAAAGGGACCAATCAGGATGCCATGCTTGTTTGGGAGGTTAGTCTTAGTGCTTATAATTCTTCTATTTAGTGTGTTCTGTCATTTTCTTTAATGTAACTTTTCTATCATTGTCGATTTATTTCCTTCTTTCTATGGCATCAATATGTGATGACTTGGTTTCAATGTTTTTATATTAGAATTTCAGTTCGAGAAGTGACGCGATATTCTGTGGTGTATTTGATGGTCATGGTCCTTATGGTCATATGGTTGCCAAGAAAGTACGAGATTCTCTTCCTGTTATATTATGTACCCAATGGAAAGCCAGTCTTACTGGTGAGCAGAGCTGTCTCAATAAGAGTGAAAATGCTCCTGAAAGCACTATGTCTGAGGATGCTGCGTCTTTGAGCATGGATGATGAATGTTGTGAGTCATGGGAGATTGAAGAAAACGAACAGCTCCCAGAGATGTATTTACCTCTTAAACAGTCTATGTTAAAGGCTTTCAAGTTAATGGATAAGGAATTAAAGTTGCATCCAGCAATCGATTGTTTCTGCAGTGGGACAACTGCTGTTACTTTGGTGAAGCAGGTATTAACCATGAGTGGCCTAAAATTCAAACTTAGTCATCTCTTGGATTGTTAGTCAAGTATTCAGATGTATTACCAAGCTTAAAATTTTAACATTTGGATCGTTAATGGACTTGTCTTCTTCTTTTCTCTCCCTAAACAATAACTGCCAAGTTTCAAATTTTGTTGTAGACGCTCATGTATCAGAACCAGAAGTAGATTAATGTGTGAACAGAAATTTAGGATTTGAACTATGTTAAATTGGACATAGTAATGTATACATCTTCACATTGTACATGTCAAGGTTTCCCAATAATTTTTGTTTGAGAATCTTGAAAGCTTTATTTCACATTATCTTACAATTATATGACAAATATTGGTTTCTAGGGTCTGGATCTTGTAATTGGAAATGTTGGTGACTCAAGAGCAGTGCTGGCAATGAGAGACAAAGATAATTCTCTGATTGCTGTCCAATTGACTGTTGACCTGAAGCCTGATTTGCCAAGTCCTTCTCTCTCTTTCTTTATCTCCTCTCTCCCCCCTCTCTCTCTTGAACTAATAAGTTGTTGCAACACTTATGTTCAGGGGAAGCTGCTAGAATTCAGCAATGCAGGGGAAGGGTCTTTGCCTTGCAAGATGAGCCTGAGGTTGCACGTGTATGGTTGCCCAATAATGACTCACCTGGTTTGGCAATGGCTAGAGCTTTTGGGGACTTCTGTCTGAAGGATTTTGGGTTGATTTCTGTCCCAGATGTTTTCTATCGCCGCCTTACTGAAAGAGATGAATTTGTCATTCTTGCCACCGATGGGGTATATTCATCTTTGTAGTACATCAATCAAGTTTGCTTGAAAATTGTGTAGAACTCTGAAACCCTTTTTTTTTTCCTGGTTCATTATAGCCTACAGGGAAGTCCATTTATAAATGCTCTTCCTTTGTTTCGGCATATTATCTTTATGTTGCCACCATGTGGCAATGTTCTTAGATAGGCAAACCAGTTGGCAAGTTTTATTCTTTGTTAGATAAGGGTTGAAAATACCCGCCATTGTAAGAACATTTATACATATGTATGTATATATTTTCCTTTGTTTCCCCTTGAAGTTCATATAAATTCTGAGAACTCAGTTTTAACTTTGGTGCAGGTTTGGGACGTCCTTTCAAATAAGGAAGCCATTGACATTGTGGCGTCAGCCCCTAGTCGCTCAACAGCTGCCAGAGCTCTTGTTGATTGTGCTACTCGAGCATGGAGGCTTAAGTACCCTACTTCTAAGAATGATGATTGTGCTGTCGTATGCCTCTTTCTGGAATATTTGCCTGTAAGTAATGGAACTGCCGAAGAGAATGACAGAACAAGGATTCCTAAGGAATGCAGAGAAACGATGGTGGCTATTGATGAAAATAAGGGAGATTCACACTCTTCAAGTCTTGGTCAATCTGATGCATTTCATGGTTCTACGGAGATAGTTCCTGTAACTGAACTGACAGAAGAAATGTTGTCTTCGAAGTTCCCAGGCCAGTCTAAGAGGAGTCTTGCTGAGTGCATCTCAGTTGCCGATGATGAAGAGTGGTCAGCCTTAGAAGGCATTACTAGGGTTAATAGCTTATTAAGCCTTCCGAGGTTTCTATCTAGTCATAAAAGATCAACTAGTTCGAGAAGAAAATGGTTATGAGAACTGACACAGAAGTCATTTAGCAAAATAAACATGTTTTGGATGATCTCACATTAATGAATATGATATTTGTTGTTCAGTGATTTTAAAACTTTATTATTGTTGTTGTTGCTGCTGCTGTTATATGTGATGTATTTCTTTCCCTAGTTCTCCTATGGAATCACCTCTCCATACCTGGTAAGCATCTTGGTTGTGTTGCTGTCTTCATTGCTGATGCGCTCTTGGCATTGTGGTATAAAAGTTTGGGTTTAAACTCTGGCAATCCCATTCCCTCCTGATTATCAAATGTACAAAAAGAATTCCGTTCAGCAGTATTAGAGGTAGAATGACACAAAAGATTGGTGAATACTTTCTTCTTTCTTTTTGGCTAGAAAGTGGTCTGTCTCAGTATGGGGTAACGGTTGCAGAATACTGTAGTTTTTAACATGGCAAATTTTTTTGTTGATGGATCTTATATAAGCTTAGGAGCAAATTAGTTTATCGATTGTAGAAGTTATTATAGAAGTGACTAATTTTATTGTATGTTTAATTTTGATTGAACCGTAAGAAATATTGATTTACTGTGTTGTAAAATGATATAGCACACTACTTGGTTTGAAAACAATGCGTGCAACTTATTAAGTATTTACCTTAAGTTAGATGGAAACCATTTTTAAATTTAAAATAAGGGATCGACTTTAAAACAAAATATAGAGTCGCCACCAACCTTTTTCGAGGTGTGATTGGATCACTTTATAAAGCATTTTGGTTTACGAATTTTAAGAAAACAGGTTCGGGAGTCAGTTACGTACGAGGAAGAATTAGCACCCTCGTAACGCCCAAAATTGGTACCTTATTGATTAATTAATGTCCTAATATCGAAAATTTGAAGAGGTTTTAAAATACAATTCCTTTAGAAAATGTTAAGATGATTCGAATTGGATATCGAGATCCTCTTGTATCAAAGGAATGAAATATCACATCCAGTACGTTAGGATATGACATTTCAAACCCTTGATACCAAGATCATTTCATGATTTCCAAAATTCATGCATTGCAATTTTAAAAGGATATCCCGTTATTTAGCCAAACGAAAAAGCCGCAACCCAGCACGTTAGGGCACGATTCCTCGGATTTCTAAACACGAAATATTGCCTTATTTTTGAATTGAAGAAAACTTAGAAGAAATTTAAAAGGTTATTCGGTTATTTAGTCGACTGAAAAACCGAAACGCAACACGTTAGGGCACGATTTCTCGAATTTCCACACACAAAATATTGCCTTTATTTGAACAAATTTATGAATCGAGTAAAATCAACGTAACATGACCTTGTGAAAACAAATTGCCACATCGATATGCATAATAGAAATAAAATAGATGTGAAATAACATGATGTCAATAAGAAAAACGGAACTGATACAAAAGAAATGAATGATCAAACAAGTTTAAAAAAAAAAAAATAAGTAAAACTAGTGAGAACTTAAAACTAGGTATTATAATAAATAAATAAGTAAACAAACATTATGTATGTCAATTTAAGAAAAATAATAATAATGCCTACTAATAATAAATATGGATAATAAATAATCTAAAGTATATATAAAGAAAATATATATATATATATATAAACAATGAATAAAATGGTGAAAGCAATATCAATAAGAAAGAAGGTACATTTTAAAAATGATGATAAACATGGCGAGGATAATAGTGAAAAAGCATGTTAAAAAAAAGTAAAAATAAATAAGTTGATAAATAAAAAGGAATGTAATAATAATGATGATGATAAGAATGGTTATAATAATAACATAGAAATTATATTAGTAATATTAAAAAGATAATAAGAATGTAAACACAAAAAACATATTGGTAATCATGGTAAAATAATAATAATAACAGTGATAATAAAAAAAATAGATCATAATTGTAACAAAAAAAATAATAGTATAATAAAGATAATAATACTAAAAATAACAATAAATATAATAATAGTAAATATAAAACACAAATTAACTAATTTAATGATAAAATGACAAAAATAATCGAAAATGGACTAAATTGAATTGAAAACAAAGATTTTGGGATGAAATAAAAAAAACAAGAGTTAAAAGGGCCAATATGAACGCGCGAGTAAAGGGAAAGGAGCTAGAAGGCAATTCTCCCCTCTACCAAAACGCATAGCATCAGGGGACCGAATTGAAAAAGGAATAAAACCCCGGGGCCAGATTTAAAAGGAAAAAAACTTATTTAAAAACCACCAAAAGGCGGAGGGGCTAAAAGCACAATTAGCCCCTCCTTAGAAAACACACGGATCCTCTAGGTCGAGTCGGGCGCGCACACGGGCTATGATAAAATGGCGCCGTTTTGACACTGATGTTTTGGCCCAAAACGGCACCGTATGGAGGGCCTATAAATACAAAAAAAATTTTAAAAAAAATCCTCATTTTTCCCCTATTTTCTCAAAACAATAAAACTTCTTCCTTCTCTCTCTGTGCAGGCCTACTCCGATCGGCCAAGTCCCAGTCGGTCACCACCACTGTGCGCCGACGTCGCCAACGGCGGCCGAAATTCGAAATAGTATTTTTTTTTTTGCGATTTTAAAACAGGTATTTTTCCCTTTTGCTTTTGTATATTTTGATAACTATATAGATATAAGCAGAAAAAAAAAAAAAAGAAAAAAAAAAGATTTCGAAATAGCTAAAAAAATACCTAGATGCAAATCACCTCTTCTTTTCCGATTTTTGTTTTTCTATCTTAGCAAACTATTCTCTGTTTTTGAGTTGATTTGGTGCCTTTGTATCTAAAAAATTCCCCTTTTACATTGTTAAGAACGACCTTATATAGCCTAACAGTGCAACTGTCTTGTTGCTGCCATTTTGTTTTGTAGGCGCACGTTGTGGGAGTGGAGGCATGGCACGCGCGCGAGGGAGGTGCTGGAGCATACGGTGGCTGAGGCTCTTAGGTTTAGCATTAGGGTTTCTGTTTTGCTTGTTGTTGCCTTGTATATTGGGCTGAATTTTGGGCCTGTATTGGTTTAAATTTTGGCCTTTGTAATGGGCATGGTTGTTGGGCTTAGAGTTTAGACATTTGGGCTTTTGTTTATTAAGAGTGTATTTTGGGCCCGGGCATAAATTGAGTGTCATAACATACATACTAATTTATTTCATGTCTCGTCTTTATCTTTTCATTAGAGATAGACCAAGCACTTAATTCATGTAACACTTCTTCATTTATATCACAAAGCCCTTACCAACAATGGAAAACTGAGAAGGATACACTGAATAATCATGATATTCACTGAATATGTGGAATAAGAACCAAAGTGCAGAGTAGCATTAAGAACCGGAGTGCAATAATAAGAAGTGAAGTGCGAATAATAGTAAGCATCGTACTGCATGCTCATAAATATTCCCGTGGGTTTCAACTATGGCTCACTGATCCAATCTTGTTTACCCGGGCTTTTACACGATTTCATCTACTTGTAAGCATTTCTTTTTAATTCTTATCACGGTTACACTTCAATTTCAAGTATATACTTTTGCATGATACAAAATATATTACACGATTTACACAAACAATTCATATTATTTATCTCTTGTTCCACTTATAAAATTTATAATCTTTCACGATCTTCACATATAGGTCTAAAAAGTGCTTCCCCATATACACAGTCTACTTGAGTAGTAGTTAGAAAATTATTTAATTCTCAATCCATAAATTTCGAAATCAGGATTTGTTTGATATTTTAAATACTAGATTTATTAGCCTTCCACCAAAAATATTTTTAGAATTTTAACAAGTTTTTGAAGTTGTTATTCTGCTGCTGCAAGATAGTTTTGGTCATTCTTTCTTAAAAAAAATTATGTTTTAATACAAAATTCTTACAATGTTTAACATTGTCACTTGAAAAAAAAAAACTCAATTAGATTTTTACTATACAAATTTCATAATTTAATTCAAAGTAAATTAATATCGATTTTATTTTTAAAGCCGAGTAAGGCATTGTTGCCTGACAGCTTGAATTTTCTTCACTAAATTTCGATTTCTCTTCTACTACAAAATTCAGAATTTGATTCTGTTTGTTTCGTTTAAAATTAGAATCGTTGAGATTTCCTATAAAGATCTCTTTCTAATTCACATCATACAAATTTGTTGTAAAATTTTAAAGCTGGACCACTGTTATTATTTTTTTTTTCCCAAAACAACTTCCATATTCTTAAAAGAATTTACTTTTTAAAATTCCACAATGAAGCATTAGTGACTAACACTTTCGCTTATGATTTGGAAGAGGAAAGCCACGTTCAAACATCTTAAAAAATTCATAAATTTAAGTACACTTTCGTATTTAGTTTGTTTTTTTATTTATTCTTGATAATTTAAAATGATAGATCTAAATTTATTAAGTTTTATATCATATTTTTCGATTTTAACAAGTGATATCCTAACCTTATTAGGTCGAATCATTAACAATAAATTAATTTTTATTATTTCTATAACAATCCTTTCTCTAACATTTATAGATTTGATATTTTTATCAAAACATGTTAAAATTTTGGATTCATTTAGAAAATTTAAAGAGTTTGATTTTTCAATTTTTAACTTTAATCTTTGATTATTATCAAGTTATAATTGAAATATAATGCGGGGTTCAGCGTTCGATTTATATTTGCGATAGAATTCAATGTTTCATTCGATTATATTAAATTAATTTGTGCGCACAATTACTTTGGTTATTATTTTTTTTAACAAGCTTTTTGTTATACTTCCACTTCGTGCGATTCATGTTTAGCTGAGCAGGAAAGCTTTGGTGATTTTGTACGATTTAGGTTTAATATTTTTTCATGTGAATATTATTTTCTGAATACAATATTATGTTTTTAACAAAGTGTTTATGGCTCAAATTAGTCATAGATTAAGGCTTTTTTTTTTCTTATATTGCGGCATTTCAATAACTTTATTTTAAGTTATTTTGGAAATTATAGCGTGATTAAAATTTTTAATTTTAATCTTTAACTGTTATGAAAATATTAAATTTAAAAATTGTTTATTTATTTATTTTTTAAAAATAATTTAGTTAAAACAATAAATTGTTAAAGTGATCTTTGTTGTTAAAATTATTTTGTTTTAAAATATAAAAAATTGTGTGCATGTAAATGAAGCCATGTTAATATTTATCAGCCTAAAGGAAAGTTAATAATTAACAAAATTACATGTGCAATTGTGATAATAAGCATGTGACGGTTATTTAATTTTACATGTGAGTAATAAATCGGCTCAAAAGAAGATTTATTCTTTGGCATGTTCTTGTTGTCAATGTTTGATTACTACAACAAGATATCACTTACAAGTTAATAGTTAATACATTTATTCAAATTTATTATTTTGGTTTATATTTGAAGCCTTATGGGAGGTTGTTTTGTTTGATACAATACTATTATACCTACCAACATCATTACATGCCTTGAATAAATTTGTTTGATAAGATTACAAATTCATGCCTGACATTGAAAAGAGATTTATCAAGAACGAAAAGGATAAAATTGATACGTTTTTAACAAATTTAACTTCAATTTGGTATGCAAAGAAAAAATAAGAAAGCTACAGATATGATGTCACACCCAAATTTTTGGATCTATAATTTAGAGTGTTTTTAAACCAAAGTGATTGGTTTTAATAGAGTATTTTGGTTGTTAAGAATTTTGACCAAGTGAGATCAGTAAGAACCTTGTTGAGCTCATCTATTACGCGAGATTTTGGTTTGGATTAAAATTTTAGCATCTCATTGTGAACCACTTCGTGGTTGTCTAGCCATCTTGCAAGCTTCTACCTTGCATTCAGCGAGCTTGTCGCTATCACTATACGAGCTCGTCAGTTTGCGAGCTCGTTATTTTGCTAGATCATCAATTCACCTTAACATCTCACGGTGAGTAGGACACTGTTCAAGGTATGTGTTAGGCTTAGGGAGGGGAAATGTGTCATTGTGCATGACACCTAGTGGCCCTTCGATTATAGTAAATGATTAGTGGATTTTTGTGTGCATGTGTTGTGATTGATGGTCGTCCAAGAGCATTGATTGGTTAAATTATTTAATCTTAATTTATTTCAAAAGTGGGATAAGAAGGGATGGGGGAACAAAAGGAGAAAACTTCATTTCCTTTTCTTTGTTTTTCCTTTGTTTTTTTCGATTGGAGTTGGAGAGAATAAATCCGTTTGTATAAAGGAGAAAACAATGGTTTTGGCTTGCTTAGAAGCTATTCTTTCCAGTGTTAGTGGTAATTTTCCTAAGCCCTCCCTTTGACGCAATTGTTATTTAAGTTTGTGGTAAGAATTGTTGTGAAGAGCTTATCTGAAAGTTTTTGGAGTGGGGAGGAATCTCCCTACAATGTATTGCTAAATTCAAAAAGCCATGCACAACCATTAACATCTTATAAATGCACATCATATGTATATACCATCAACAATAGCATTAAGGCACGCCAAGGCTTGACACAATAAACTACAAACCAAATAGACATTCCACCCTATACATGCCATTTATAACAACTTCAATATGTTCAAACGCTATCAAAGTAATTTGATGAATAGTGTTATCGTACTCTGACGAAGTTTCCAACCGTTTGAGCTTGAGCTTTCTGATGATCTACAAAACAAAGAAAACAACTATATAAGCAACTAATGCTTAGTAAGCTTGTATAAAAGGATTTAAACTCACCAGTTGTAAAAAAAAAATTAATCAACTGTGAGTAATTTCATTTAACCATAGATCATATTTCCCTTTTTTTATACACCAAACCTCATAAGGTTAGTAGGTGAAGTAATAGGCATATAATTCCGACCCATTCAAGGCATATAACATATCAAGCATTTCAATTTAACCATTCATCTATCACTCACCATTCATCTATTATATGACTACCATATACCTTCATTTTCTTTTAACTATGCTTATCACATGTTCCATATCCTTACTTTAAATAATAGATCATTTCATATGGTTATATACTCTGTAAAACTTTAATTACACATTCATATTATGAAAAGAATATCACTACATAAATTATTCATCCACATAATTCAAATGTTACCTTACCAATCCAAATGCATCAACACAAAGTCCATTTAAAAGGACTTTTCCATACCATAAATCACATTTACCCAAGGTAACAAACTATACTTATAACTAAGAAACTCGTTACAATATCTTTCACTTACCAATTCTATAAATATGCCACAATATATATAAGCACATAAATAGATTGTAATTTAGTTATTTCATAGCCTGATGAACTAGTAACTTGACTCGGATACTCGGGTAACTACACCACACCGAAGGCATCATAGATGCATAATAGTGGTACTGAACGTGAATAGGGGCACGAATGTGCAAGTTGGGGAACCATAGTGCGAACAGGGGCACCAAAGTGTATACATAGGCACAAAAGTGCAAACAGAGGCACGGAAGTGAAAATCTCGTTCACGAGCGCATACTAACCCTATTGGCATGCCAATCGTATCCTAGCGATTATTATGTTCAACCGGGCATTTTATGTAATCCATTACCTTTATATTTATTTATCAATCAAGGGCACTTAATCGCTTTCGTACACATAATATGAATTCAAAATATATTCATACTGTAAATGTGCCATCACAAGGATCATCACCATCCATTTATCACTTTCATATGAATTTGCTTTCAATATTTAATATACTATAACAACATATAATGTAACACCCTTTACCCGAGTCCGACACAGGGACAGGGTAAGAGGCATTACTGGACTTAAACATAACCAATAGTAAAAATCGGGCCATAAAAAATCATTCAATTCAAAACCATTCATACACATTCATATCGTCCCTTATGCGGACCTACGAGGCCCAAACATACATCGAGAGTGGCTCGGGACTAAACCGAGAACTTTGGAACACTTAGAAAATTTCCATGTTTTGGAGAGTCATATGCCCGTGTGGGTAGGTCGTGTGGTCACACACACCTGTGTGGCTCAGGACACGCCCGTGTCCTCAACCCGTGTAACTCTTTGTTTATGACATCATCAATAAAATAGGGTCACATGGCCAAGTCACACGCTCGTGTGCTAGGCCGTGTGGTAAATTTAATTTTCACATTTAAGGTGCATACTTCACATGTCCTGGGCACATGCTTGTGTTCCAGGCTATGCCGTCCACACGACTGAGACACATGCTCATGTATCTACCTGTGTGCTCCATATTGGGCATTCTATTTCTCAAAATTAAGTTGCAGGGGACACACGGCCTATTTACATGCCCATAGGGTTGACCGTGTGTCACGCATAGCCTAAACACATGCCTGTGTATAATAGCTCAATTTTAGCTAAATCAGAACAGTGGTTTCAGAACCACAAATCCGAGGTCAAAAAAATATTTTATTATTATTTTTTGTGTTTACAGCATGTGAAAGTATATGTGTGAAATTTTCGTGAATTAATTTTATTGTTTAAATGGTTAATTTAACAAAAGGACTAAATCGCGTAAAATGCAAAAGTGGCATTCCATTTGTTTAAGTGTGTATTTGTTATGATTAACTAAACATGAGGTCCTTATGATGTTATTAGACCTTAATTAGTGGATTATGACATAAATGGACATGATTCATAATGTATTAAAGGTTATTAATTAAGGGTATTTTAGTAATTGTGAAAATAAAAGGTTAATTAATAAAACAAAAACAAATTTTAAGCTCATTTCTTCATCTCTTCATCGAAATCGAGAATAGAAGTTAGGGCTTGAAGCTTGGATGATTTTGGCACTTGCATAGCTCAATTGTAAGTGATTTTTAGTTCGATTTTTGATGATTTCTATGTTTTTGTAATTGTTGCTTCGAGTACTAGCTAGCCCATGCCCTAATTTTTGAGTTTGTTGATGATTTTGAGAAATGCCATTGATGAATCCATGAGCTTTGTGTTAGATGATGATGAAAAATGATAGATAAGTGATAGATTATAATATTTTGTTAAGTGATTTTTGGTGAAAATGCTATTTAGGGACTAAATTATGAATTTTGCAAATTTAGAGGTTGAAATGTGAAATAAATTATAAATATAGACTATTAAGGACTCATGAGAAATTCAGCCAAGCTTGTATAAGTTGAATTTTGTGTTAATTTGTGATTTTGAATAATAAGGACTAAATTATGAGAAATGTAAAAACTTAAGGGCTAATGTGTAAAATGCCCAAATGTGTGTTTTTGGATTGAATTGAATACATAGAAGATTAAATTAGTTAATTTTGAATATATTTAGATCAAGAACGGAGAAATATGGACATAGATCGGAGAAAGAATAAAGTTACAGAATAGTTGACTCGATTCGCACTTTTAGCATCCGAGGTAAGTTCATATGTTATAAATTCATTACAAATGTATTTTATATGCTTTGTTATTACATGAATTGTGATTATGTGATTATGGATAAGCTCAGAAATGAGTCAATGATGATATGACAATTGAACCAGTTGAACCTTAGGAATAGTTAGGAGGCAAGTGACATGTCAATAGGGACAATTGATTTGGCTTCAGGCCATGACATAGCATTACGGGTGCATGATAAACTAATTTGGCTTTGGGCCATGCATATCGACTGATTTTGGTTATGGGCCATGAAATCAAAAGTGGATAAGTTACCTTGATTTGGTTTCAGACCACGGTATAGGTAGTTATCGTGTGAAAGTTTTGTGTATCCGACTTCTATTCCGAATGGTTCAATAGGTAAGTGAAAGACGAGAGTGTGTATGAGGGTTGTATAAGATGGTACAAGTATGTGCATGAACTATTTGAGCATTGAATCAAGAAATATGATTATGTAAGCATATAAGTTTATAAATGATCACTTGGAAGGTTTGGTAGCTAATGAGCTATGTGTTGGAATTTCAATTAATTGAATTGTATTTATGTGATTGCATTAAATTCATTTCATACGAGCTTACTAAGCTATGAAGCTTACTATGTGTTATTTTTTTTATGTTTTTATAGATAAATGAAGCTAGCTCGGATCCAGGGATCGTCGGGAATATCATCACACTACAAACCTCTTTTTGCTATCTTTTGAAGTTATAAATAGGGTATATGGCATGTATAGGCTAAATATCATCTTGATATGCTTTTGAATTATGAAAATATAGCCATGTGATTTAGCTTGTATATGTAAATGTTGGTATGCATATGGTCATGTGAATTGGCTCATTTTGAGAAGTATGATATATGGTATATAATGTGTTTATAATGTGTTATGTCTTGGGAATGCTTGATTTGGTAGCTTTTGTAGTTGATTGAATAAGTAATTGGTGAGTATTCATGATCTATATTAGTTATGGAAAATGACATATTTTGTATTAGGTTACATAATTGATTAGGAGTTCTAATTTTGTTATGAGTTTGGCATATGATTTTGGTATGACTTGAATTGGTAAATGTGTTTAGAAATGGTAGATGATATCATGGTGTGAAATGTGTATAATTTGGGTATGAATTTGGTTGAAATGATGTTTGAATTGGTGTCTTGGTTTGAACTTGTAGGGAGGACCTTTATGGGTGGCAAATTGACCTTGTAAATTGCCTATTTTTGCCCACACCGGCTGAGACACGGGCGTGTGTCCCGGCTGTGTTCTTCAAGAGTTCAATTCGAATTGAGCCTGGGTGTTCCACACGGCCTCACATATAGGTGTGTGACTGGCCGTGTTGCACAAGTTAGTATACCCTACAGGTTTGGCACAGCCTCACACATGGCCTGGACACGGGCGTGTGAGGCCATTTCAAATAGGCACATGGGCTGGACACACAGGCGTGTGACTGGCCGTGTGACCTAAATTAGTATACCCTCCAGTTTTCACACGACCAGGCACATGGGCGTGCAGTCGGCCATGTGGTGCAAGTAAGTAAATATGCCCTGTTTTCACACGGCATGTGACACAGGCGTGTCTAAAGCTGTGCGAGTCATACGGCCTGTTCACACCGGCGTGTGACCTTTGTAACTTAGAAAAATTTTAAAATTTTAGAAATTTTTATACAAGATCTGTTTAGTCCCGAACCTTCTCTAAAGCATGTCTAAGGTCTCGTAGACTTATATAAGGGATGTTATGTTCGAGAATGAATGATATTTGATTATGATTGATTGTTGAAGTGTAAAATGTGATTAAATGTTGTGAATTGTCCGGTAATGCCTCTTAACCTTAGTCTGACGATGGATACGAGTTAGGAGTGTTACACTGTGTGTCTACCTATTTAGACAAAAATAAGGCTATTTACCAAGCCATTTGCCACCCTGGAACTCATACACTCCAACACTAATTCATAGGCACAAATCATAGCATTCTAAGGCAACCATAGTATCCACAACCAAGACATCAACACATAATTCTCATGCCAATTCTATCACACTCAAACCAACAAATACTCATCAACCCAATCATGCAAATTACTACACATATGAAATTCATCATCATGTGATTAAACTTATAAGTAATATCAGCCAATTTTCCATGGCCTTATACAAAATGAACATTCAACAAAATAAGCCAACATGTTTGGCCAAACCAAATATGACACATAACAAAATAACCAAGTCCCAATACATGCCATACTCAAAATGTTGAGACTAGCTATACCCAAATATTCCAATTAATAGTGTGATCAAGTCTCCGACGTCCTTCAATCCTCGAGCTAGGTTGGCAATACTATAAGAAAATACAAAAGAAAGGGGAGTAAGCATAATGCTTAGTAAGTTTGCATGTAAATAAATAACAACATTAACCATGCATTATTATACACATATCATAGTATAATTTATCACAATGTCATCAAGTATCATAGACACATTTAAAATCATGCCATTTGTATAATATACAACAAAACTCATGATCACAATACATTCATTCATTCACTTCTTACCAAGGTCTCATCGATTCATAATCTCAATGCTTATGAGAGTTGTAGACATACCTGTACCCTTTCAACATGATTATACCTTGTCATTTCTTTGACATTATCTTTGATTTATCGGTTGACCCGCTTGGAATACTAAAGGATGCCCGGGAAATCTCATACACATAGTGAGATGCAAATGCCATATCCCAAATATGGTCTTACATGGGATCACATATCGATGCCGATAGCCCAGCTATGGTCTTACACGAAGTCTCACATCGACGCCATATCCCAGATATGGTCTTATACGAAGTTTCATTTCGAAGCCATGTCCTAGACGTGGTCTTACACGAAATCACATGCCGATGTGATATCCCAGATATGGTCTGATACGGGATCTCAATAACCCTAATTTCATGACATTTGTATCCTAACTATTCCTAAGGTTCAACCAGGATTTCGAGTATCAAATCTTCATCGATTCGTCATCGTGTCATCATTAATCAAATTCACAAAAACAATTATACAATTCATGCAATATTAAAGCATTAAATATATAATAATATAATGTTGCATTATTTACACACAAACTTACCTAGGTACCAAAATATGGTTAACTATTCGACTTAGTCCACAACCTTGTTCTTTCCTCGGTTTAGGTCCGTACTCTGTTTTTCTTGATCAATAATAGAAAATTTCACTCATTTAATTATCACATTGTTCAGAACAGTCTACAAATCATACTTTGGAAATTATAGTTTTGCCCCTAAACTTTCACATATTTACAAATTAGTCCCTAGGCTCGTAGAACAAAATGTACTCATTTTCTTTGTTGCCGAAGCCTACCCAAACCTATCTCATGCTTATAACAGCCCACATTTTCTTTCAGATCAGATTTTTACCACCTATTTTATAGCTTTTACAAATAGGTCCTTTTTAGGTGTTTTCATCAAAAATCACTTAATAAAAGATGTTTATCCCACTTTAAACTTTTTTAAATCTATCATGAAACATCAAAACACATGCCTGTCACAAATGGGTAAATTTTTGAACATGAACTCTAGCTCAAATAAATGGTAGAAATAGGTAAATCGGGTTACGAGGACTTCAAAAATATAATGAGCATTAAAAACGGGGCTAGCATGCACTTACTATCAAGCTTGAAAGTTGAAGAAACCCTAGCTATGATGTCCTTTTGATTTTTGGCCAAGGTGGGAGAAAGATGGACAAAATTTTGACTTTATTTTCCCTTTTTATTCTTTTATTAACCAAATGACCAAAATGCCTGTTTAGCCTTTCTTTGAAATTTTTACCCTTCCATGTCCATTTTTTGTCTAAAAATATAGAAATTGGGTAAATTGCTATTGAAGGACCTCTAATTAAGATTCCAATGCAATTTCATACTTAAAGCTTCTAGAATTTCCTATTTTGCAACTTTTGCAATTTAGTCCTAAAAGTCAAATTGGACACTTATTCACAAAATTTCTTCATGAAACTTTCACACAATCATGCAAACATGTTATAGACCTCAAAACAATAAAAAAAAATAAATATTTTACTTCGTATTTGTGGTCTCAAAACCACTATTCCTACTAGGCCCATAATCAGGATGTTACAACTCTCCCTCCTTAGGGATTTGCATCCCCGAAAATCTTACCGGTAAAAAGGTTTAGGTACTATTTTCTCATGGCCACTTCAAATTCCCATGTAGCCTCTTCAACCCCATGCCTTTGCCACAACACTTTCATAATGGCAATATTTTTGTTCCTCAATTGCTTAACTTCCCGTGGTAAAATCTTGATCGGTTCCTCACCGTATGTCATATCCGGTCAAATTTCAACCTCGATTGGAGAAATTGTATGCGAAGGGTCTGATCAGTATCAGCGCAACATAGACACATGAAACACATCATGGATTCTTTCCAACTTAGATGACAAAGCTAACCAATATGCTACCGGTCCTATCTTTGCAGTAATGTCATATGGTTAAATAAAACGTGGACTCAACTTGCCTTTCCGGCCAAATCTGAGAATTTTCTTCCATGGTGACACTTTAAAAAATACCTTATCACCAACTTGAAACTCAATCTCTTTCCATTTCAAATCTACGTAGGACTTTTGTCTATCCGAAGTGGCTTTTAAACAATCACGAATCACTTTACTTTCTTTTTGGTTTCTCTAATCAAATCGATCCCATGAATCTGACTTTCTCTGAGTTCGTTCCAATATAAAGAAGTTCGACACTTGCGGCTATAAAATGTCTCATAGGGCGCCATTTTCAAACTCGACTGAAAACTATTATTGTAGGCAAATTCTACCAACGATAAATACTTTTCCCAACTACCTTGAAATTCAAGAACACAACACTGAAGCATGTCTTCAAGAATCTAAACTACTCTCTCAGACTGACTGTTAGTTTGCAAATGGAAAGCAGTACTAAAATTCAATTTCGTACCTAAAGCTTCTTGCATCGTTTTCTAAAACCGCAATGTGAACCTCAGATCTCTATCCGAAATAATCGACATAGGTACTCCATAAAGTCTCACAATCTTAGAAATATACAAGTCAGCTAGCTTATCAAGAGAATAATCGGTACGTACCGGAATAAAATGAGCCGACTTAGTTAGCCTATCAACAACAACCCATACGACAACTTTCTTCCTCGAGGTCAAAGGCAAACCCGTTACGAACTCCATCGTAATCCTATCCCATTTCCACTCGGGTACCATCACTCGCTAAAGCAAACTCGATGGTACTTGGTGTTCGGCCTTTACTTGTTGACAAATCAAACACTTCGATACAAACTCAGAAATATGTCTTTTTATGCTAGCCCATCGATATAATTTCTTCAAATCATTGTACATTTTCACACTTTCCAGATGAACTGATAGACAACCACTATGTGCCTCGTGCAAAATTTTTCGAATCAACTCAGCATCTTTTGGAATGCAAACTCTACCTCGGAACATCAAACAATCATCGGCCCGATCTGAAAACCTAAATAACTAGTCGATTCAAACTGAATTCTTTTGGCTTGCAAATCACTATCACTTCTCTAAGCTTCACAAATTTGTTGATGAAATACTGGTCTAGCTTTCAGCTTAGCTGGAATCGAACCATCATCAAACAAAGTCAAGCTCGTATTCATAGCTCTCAAGGCAAACAAGGATTTCCTACTCAAAGCATCAACGACCACATTTGCCTTACCTAGATGGTAATCAAGCACCAACTCATAATCTTTCAACAACTCGAGCCATCACCGTTGCCGTAAATTCAAATCCTTTTGAGTCATCAAGTACTTTAGACTTTTGTGATTGGTATAAATGTGGACTTCTCGCTAAACAAATAGTGTCTCCAAATCATTAAAGCAAACACAATGGTTGCTAGCTCTAAGTCATACGTCGGATAATTTCCCTCATGTGGTTTCAACTATCTTGAGGCATACGCTATTACCTTGCCTTCTTGGATAAGTACACAACCCAATCCATTCAAGGATGCATCACTATAGACCATAAATTATTTTCCCGGTTCAGGTTGTATTAAAACTGAAGCCTCAGTCAACAATGTCTTTAGTTTCTCAAAACTCTATTGGCACTTTTATGTCCATTCAAACTTGACATCTTTCTGTAACAACCTCATCATCAGAGTAGCAATCATGGAAAATCCTTTAACAAACCGTTTGTAATAATCGGCTAACCTTAGGAAGCTTCTAACCTCTAACACATTCCTCGATGGTATCCATTCAACAATAGCCGAAATCTTACTCGGGTCAACTCTAATACCATCACCTGAAACAATGTGCCCCAAAAATTTGACTTCTCCAAGCCAAAATTCACTTTTACTAAACTTAGCATACAATTACTTGTCTCTCAAAGTTTGCAAAACTGTTCTCAAGTGCTCGGCATGCTCGGTCTCATCATGAGAATAAATTAGTATATCATCAATGAAAACAACAACAAATTTATCCAAGTACTGTAACACACCAAACTTGGCCTAAACGTTATGGCCGAATCTAGCGGTATCACATTGAGGTGTTAAGCGAAAAACTTACTTTCATTGGAAACCTCAAAATCAATTAATCAGTTTGTTACTAAACGATGTTTCCAAAATGGGTCATTCATTTTCAAAATACACGTCTTTGAAGAGTTATTCACTTTTAAAATGTGATATCGTTTGGAAAGCCCAATCTTTATCTAACCTCTTTGTGTGATTTAAAAGACGATTTTAAATCTTGCATCATTATCAAAAGTACCCTCTTTAAAATGTTAGTAACTTCAAAATCTCATTTATACCGGAAGCTTTTCTTTTAAAGACAGTTGCGTACTTGTGTTTATTTTGTAAAAACGTTGTTTCTTTTTAAAACTCGAGTCCTAATACGAGTAGTCATAACCAAAGCAAATTAAAATCCAAAAATTAAAAATAAAATCCAGATAGGCCTTATTACAATCAAAAACCCAAAAATCAAAATCATAAATATTAAAAAGTTCTAAAAATTCTAATTTATCGAGTAGTGTGGCTACCGCTGAGTCCTCCAATGCACCGATCTGCCTAAGGCTGGGAATTACCTATACATTTAAAAGAAAAGGGTGAGTTTATGAAAACTTAGTGTGCAATCCCCTAACGAGAAAGAGTCAATCATACAATAGATAAATTCAGTTTAGGCCTG
This sequence comes from Gossypium stocksii, assembly GCA_020496765.1. Taxonomy (NCBI): domain Eukaryota; kingdom Viridiplantae; phylum Streptophyta; class Magnoliopsida; order Malvales; family Malvaceae; genus Gossypium; species Gossypium stocksii. The sequence goes on along the minus strand of CM035624.1, from coordinate 58,530,991 downwards.
AGCCCGGTACAGTATCAGTATCAGTGTGGCCCTAGCCCATTACAGTAACAGTAACAGAATATTAGAAACAAATAACATATAACGTATAACATGCCCACCAACCCTACACACCAGCTCAGTCCAACCGGTCACACCATGTTGGGATAAAATCGACCCACCCAGCCCTACACACCAAGATTAACACCGGTTGCGGCACTAAATAGTAATGCAGCAAAGCTACTAGTAGTATAAACAGCATTAAGCCATTAGTAGGTCCACAGTGGTCTTGGGCGACCTGTGCAACCTTATCAGTACAGTACACTTCCTGCAGAATAATAATCCCTTCCCCATGCAACATGTCATGCATCGTATCATAATGTCATACATTGATGCAACATAAATATAATGTGGCATGCTCAAATACAGTCATACACAAAATAAGGGCAAAACAGTTATTTTGTCTCATAGGGGTATAATAGTCATTTTACCTCTTAGGGGCATATCAATTATTTAATCAGTTTGGGTATAGGTATACTTACCAACCTAATAGTAGGTGCACAGTCGTCTCGGGCAACCCATGCAACCCTTAACAGTCAATCAGTGTAAATGGGCCTAAAGCCCATTATGCAGCCCCAAGTGAGCCCACACGCCTGTGTGGCCCACGAAGCTTAGAAATGACCTTGGCCATGTGAACGACACAACCGGGTCCAACATCCTTCACACATCCGTGTGGTTTGCCTGTGTGGGGCCTATAGGCCCATTAGGCCTATACGACCCATCTCAGCCCAACAAGGCCCAAATCGGCCTTAGCCCGTGATGAGAGCTACTCGTGGACTGTGGACGTGGCCGTGGTAGTGTACAAGCTGGGTTTTCGTCTTCGGAACACATGCCAGCTGGTGAGGCACGACCACCACCAGAAGCTGAGAATGGACCTTATGATCGGGCTGCAGGGGATGATGCTTTATCCCAGGCAATTTAAGGGTTCTGAAAAGGGTTGCCGGAGCTAATGTCGGCCCAGTGAATAGAGGGTCTATTTCAGAACGACTTTGGGCCAATGGAGCAGAGGTTTTCAGGGGTATATCGAGAGTAGCCCCAAATGTGGCTGAGTACTGGTTGGAAGCCACAGAGCAGATTATGGACGACTTGGATTGCTCGGTGGAGCAAAAGTTGAAAGGAGCGGTGTCTTTGCTGCGAGATGAGGCATATCAGTGGTGGATCACTGATACTCGTGATATTAAGTAATAAAATTTATAAAAACTAATCCCACCAAAAACTAACTAATATCACGATTTTAAGGCAAACGCACCTATCGAATAGTAGTGTAGTTTAGCGGCAAGACTGAGTTATCGTACCCAGGGGAACCAAAAGTACTAATACTTACTTCTTTTCTATTATCTAGCCTAAAAATGAAAGAGGATTGGTTGAAACTAATTCTAAAACTAACTAAAAGTGTACAAAAAGTAAATTAGGGAAACTTTCGGGAAAAGCTGATTGATATGAGCAATACTTAAGGGAGGATCCACCTAGACTTCACTTGTTATTAACTTCTTGAACTAGACAATTTCTTCACTTGACTTGATCCGTAGAGATCCCTAACCTATGTTAATACCTTTGTCGAGGATAAGAACAATTAATCCTAAGTGGTTAATTAAAGTTTCTTTATTAATTAACACCCCTAAGTTGCATTAATTCGATCTATAGATCCCCCTATTAGGTTTGACCCTAATCCGGCAGATTTATGTCGCCCTATGTCTAGGGTTGCATGCAACTTCGCTTAATTATGGTAGATCTACTCTTAAAACAGGGACTTTTGCTCCTCTGCCTAAGCACATCAGTTTCTTGAAGTAATACCTAGGATTATTAAATTAAGAATGAAGAACACATAATTAAGAACAATTCAAGTATTTATCATATAATTCAAGAATAAATAATAACAAGATCTGTCTTAGGTTTCATCCCCCTCAAGTATTTGAAGGGTTTAGTTCATAATTAATAAAGAAAACATCTCAGAAGAATTAAGATAACAAAACATAAAGAACCCAAAAACCCTTGAAGGAATTTAGGGAGATCTTCTATCTTGATGTAGAATTCTGGCTTCTGGGATGAATCAATCGGCTTCCCTTGGAGTAATTCCTCGCTTTCACTCCTTTTGTTGGCAGAAATATGGCGCTCCTTTTTGGGAGAAAAGAGTACCTCTTTATAGTTGCCTCTTGGGGTCTTTATATAGAGTTTAGAATGGCTTTCTTAGCCCCTTAGTATCCAAATCTGAGTGAAATTGTACTTCCTCATGATAGGGACACGCCCGTGTGCCATGCCCGTGTGGTTTCGATAAGGGTCGTGTATGGGCCTGTTGATGGTGGCACAGTCGTGTGGCCTGGCCATGCTTGTCGGGGATGGGCCGTGTGGACTTCATGTGGCATGGCCGTATGGCACGACCGTGTGGCGACTTCTTGGGCCATGTCGTTTTAACACTTTGGCCTATTTTCCTCGTTTTTGGCCCATTTTCTGTTCTTTTCTCTTCCCTATGCTCTTCTGAGTATAAGACATGAAAAAGAAGGATTAAGAGTACCAGTTTTCACAAAATTAATGATAATTCATCTAGAAATTAGGCTAAACATGGGGTAAAAATATGTATAATTTATCATTTGCCAAATACCCCACACTTAAGCCTTTGCTTGTCCTCAAGCAAAATCTCAATCTATAATTAAGAATCATTCTTCTCAGCTCACAATCTTTGTCAATAAAATTTCAAATTAATTCACAGGTATTCATACAATGAAAATTCAATCAGAAGAACATTAAAGATTCAATCACTCTAAGTTGAGAATTTTATCATTAAAACATAAGTTTCTTCCCTCATCCTAAGTAATTATCTCTCCATCTTAATTAACAGAAGTTGACATCCTCACTAAGGATTCACTCTATCCACTCAAAGTGTTTAGGGTTCAATATTTAAGCACTCTCTAGTCAACCTGAAAAGTTATTACCATAGGCTTGCAAGAAAATCAAGTCTCCACCACTGTATGTTGATATGATACATCGATCAAAAGGTCTTTACATGGTTGTAATGGGGCTTGTTTAATGGTGTTGTCACAAGCTGCAAAAGAGGGTTAGAATCAAGATTGAACTGAAAAATTATCTAGCTTAGAAAAATCTCTATCACTAGAATATATTTCTAAAGCTAGTTCTTATGATAATATACTTTCTACCTTGGCAGCCTTAAATAGAAATATGCAAAAATTATTGAACTATTACAGATTACAACTGAACTTCTTTGACATACATATGTTTTTTTTAAGAACAATTCAAATACAATACAATAAATTGAAAATTTACATCTTTAAAATTTGGTAAAGAGAATAAAGCTAGATGAAAATTTCAACTCAAATCTCGACAAAAATAGGGATCAAAGTAATTGAATGGAATTCAACAAAAATGGGTTAAAGGTTAATATTAGAGGTAAGTCAAAGAAAAGGTTGTTAGGCTCAATGGGGTTCACTAGGGGTTAATTTATGGAGGTAGGCTTTTATGGAGTAAGTGGGTTAAATCCTAAGTGCCTTCATCATCTCAGTATATCAGATCAATGATGTGGTCTTGACATGTATAATCAAAGCAAGTTCTAGAATAACAAATCAGTATTGACTCACTCAAAGCAATAATAAAAGTGAGCACGAAAGAATGTATGCTCAAAAGGCTTAAAAATCTCACCAGAATTATGGTTTTTGATGTCAATCCTGCGAATTTAAAATCTTAAGATAATACTTAAAATTCAGAAAAATAACTTATGCAAAAATTGGGATTCTCAAAAATTTCAACTTATCATGCTTGATTCCCTAGTGTTTTAAGGTTTGAATAATCAAAGTACAATACCTATGTCTTAATTCTCACATATCAATAAAAATCATAAATCAATCAGAATTAATTCCTAATAGGAGATTGAAGATAATTTTGAGAACACTGGAAAATGTTAGAAAAAGTTCAGGGACTTCAAAGAAGAATGTAATGACTGAAAGTAAGTTTTTCCCCCCACACTTAAGATGTACATTGCCCTCAATGTACAAAGAAAACATTTGTAACAATAGAAGCACAAGATCAAAAGAGAAGGGAAAGGGTATGAAACTCCCTGCTTTGGATGGATTAGTGAGATGGAGATTGGAAGAGTTGGTAGTTGTGGCAGGGTGTTCCCATTTTCGTAGAGATTTGAGCTGTAAAGCTCCTTTGAAACTGCGAAAGTATTTATTAGTCGTGGGAAATTTGGATTAAGAGGGATTACTCGTTAGGGATTGGCCGATATGAAAAAGAAATAAAATAAAATAAAATAAAATTCTAAAAATACTAATATTCAAGTAATGAAAAATAAAAAGAAAAATTCAACTAAAAATAAAAAGAAATGTAAACAGGAAAATAAAGGAGAAGAAGTTAGAATGTGAAAATAGAGATCAATGTTAGAATAAAAATTAAGATAAAAATAAAGTTAAAAGGAATAGAAAGCTCTAATCCTCAGATGGATCATGCGAAGGTAGTGGTGTGATGTGTAGATGCTGGCATATCTGCTGTAAAGCCGTATCGATGTGATCGAGGCACTGGAAGCATTGCTGCTCGAATCTAGATAAGCGTTCAGATATGTCAGCATCGGTGGCTGCTGCACGAGATGAGCGACGAGGGGGTGGTGGCTCGGTGGGTGCATCCTCCTCCAGTGGTGGTGGTGGGACATTATCAGGAATGTCCTCAGGATCTGCTCCCTCCTGGATGAGGCGGTACTGAAAGGGTTTGCCTCTTGGCCTCCGCTCGATCATCCTAATGTGGTGCATGATCTCGATGCCCTGAGGGGACATCTGGCCAATAAGTGTGTAGGAAGATGTCTGGGCCGCGGTGTTGAGGAGCCTGAAGTGACGGGCCAGTCGTGTGATGTACGGGCCCATGGATAGAACGCCCTGGCAGTGACGCTCAGTCTGGTGCTGCATGGCGTGCGCGATGGAGTAGGCGAGGTCGATGGGGTGTGCGTTCGCCATACACCATAGGAAATAGGCGTCGTGAGTGTTGACGACGGCTGTGCTTTCGTGTCTGCCTGTCAGAATATGTGCAAGGAGGGGTGGATGTACCTCAAAGAGGGGACCAGGATGCGACGGGGCGATCGCACGCCAACAGTCGACTGGCCAGAGATGGATGTGACAGGAGAGGTTGGGGAAGTCTTCTTCTTCCATGAATTGCTCCGTGTAGAGCCCGAGTGCTGAGCCGAACTCTGGTACACTCAGGTGGTGTACACGACCTCTTAAGCGGAACTGGACCGTTTCGGGATCATGAAACCGGTTCATGACGGTCTGGAGGTGGAATGTCGAACATAACTCGAGGGTGAGCTCCATGTATGTAGGCTCGATGATCTGGAAGAACTGCTCCCAAGGGTCCGTCATGAGTAGGGCTCAGACTGAATCAGCGAGGTTTACTCGTTCTAGTGCTGCCCAATCTATGCATCAGCCAGCGCTCAATGGGCGTTCCCGTAGTATTTGAAATAATTCCTCTTGCGATGTTTGAGAAAATGTGATGGACGAGTGGCGAACTTTGGAGGTGGGTCTCGAGGAAGAACCACCTAGTCTCTTTCTTTTCTTTGAGGCAGGGACGGCAGCTTTCTTACTGCGCGATGACATGTTACCTAAAATAAAGTTAGAATTATTAGTTCTAAAAATTGAAGTTAAATTGTAAACTATAATAAAATTAAATGTGTAGATTAAAATGACAATGTGCCTAAAAAATAAAATAAGGACTAACCAAAATAGTATATATAATCCATTCTAAGTGGTAGCAAAAACAAACAATATGGGTATGTATTTATACTAAATTTATGAGATAAATGGCAAGAAATTGTGCAGTTAAATGGCATGCAATCCTAATATGATCTCTAACATTCTAGATTATTCATCCTAGTGTAACTAATTCCATGCTTGAATTAATATCTAGTGTAAAGTAAAATTAACTAAAGAGATAATAAAAATGAAATATAAATAAACAAAATGAGAAAAATGAGAAAATAGAACCAAATATAGGGTTGCACGGTCGTGGGTTGAGGTCAAACACTCATGGGGTGGGGTTACACAGGCGTGTGTCGACTGTGTGTAAGCGTTGTGGTGGTTTTAAGGTCAGCGGTGGCGTTTATGGTGGTTGTGGAGAGGAGATTTTAGGGTTTGAGTGAAAAAGAGAATGAATAGTGGCTTCTTATTTATAGTTTTTGGGTCACACGGGCATGTAGGGTTTGAGTGAAAAAGAGAATGAATAGTGGCTTCTTATTTATAGTTTTTGGGTCACACGGGCATGTCACATGCCCGTGTGACTCGGGTTTTGCCCGTGTGTTTTGAACTTGGCATGCCTGGTTCGAAAAGCATGCCCGTGTTGGCCATCTCACATGGCCATTTGCGATCGTGTTTGCTTTTCACACGGTCGTGTAATAGGTCCCCGACCATTTGCGATCGGTTCTTTGTTACTCACACGGTCTTGTAGGTAGTCACACGGCTGTGTCTAAATTGACAGTGTTGGCCACAGTCTTGGGACACGGGCGTGGGGCTTTGTGCAAGCCCGTGTTTAAGTTGAAGGGTTGCCACGGCCATGTCACACGGCCGTGGGGATTTATTGACAGCCTGTGTTTTGGGAAAAATTTTCACTCTGTTCGTACACGGCCTAAGTGCACGACCATGTCTCTACTTTAAATGTTCACATGGCCTGAGGCACGCCCGTGTGCCAGGCCGTGTGGTCCTAAATTTCTGCATTTAAAAAGGGTTAGTTGATGCATGAAAAATGCTAAAATTTTAAAGAAAGAAAAGTTACTAAGTTAGTGCTCGGGTTGCCTCCCGAGAAGCGCTTATTTAGAGTCTAAGCTCGACTCTACCTGGATGTGTCACGAAGGGATTTTGTGGAGCTGAAGCTCCTCCCTGTTATCTTTAAAATTCTCATCTCTATAATGTTTAAGCCTATGGCCGTTTACCTTGAACGTACCGTGGTTGGGGTGAGTTACCTCAATTGTGCCATATAGAAAGACAGTTTGATCAGTGAATGGACCTGACCACCTTGACTTGAGTTTTCCAGGAAATAGTCTCAGCGTTGAGTTGTAGAGTAAGACAAGATCACTTGTTTTAAACTGCTTAGGTTGTTTCAGTCATTTGTCATGATGTCACTTCATGGCTTCCTTATATAGTCGTGAGCTCTCGTAGGCATTGCAATGCCATTCATCTAGTTCATTTAACTGCATTAATCTTTTCTCACCTGCAGGCTTGAAATTAAGGTTTAAAAATTTGATAGCCCAAAATGTTTTATGTTCAAGTTCAAATGGCAGATGACAACTTTTTTCGTAGACAAGTTTATAGGGAGATGTACCTATGGGTGTTTTAAAAGTAGTTCTATAGGCCCATAAAGCATTGTCTATCTTTTTTGACCAATCTTTTCTATTTGTTTCTATTGTTTTCTCTAGGATGCGTCTTAGTTCCCTATTTGTTACTTCGACTTGGCCACTGGTTTTGTAACACCCTAAACCCGGTCTGGACGCTATGACCAGATCTGGTGTATCACATGATCCTAAACTACGTTTGTAACCTTTTATTACGCGTTGAGACTTAGGTGATAAAACTGGCAAGGTGAGAAAAGTTCTTGTCAAAACTACTTTAAGTTGTCATTATTCAAGATTGCTTAAAGCTTATAAACGTTATTTTGAAAACGTTATTAAGGTTTTGAAAACCCGCGCAGCCTATATCTAGCAGTTTCGATAAGTACGAACCAAATCCTTTAGAAAGTTAAAACCCAAAAAGGAAATTTAATAGCGGCCTTATTACACATTAAAACCCAAAAATTAACATAAAAATTTATAAACTAAAACATAAATGAAAACCAGTTCTATTGCAGACGCCGTGGCCACTCCGAATCTCTCGCAGCTCCAAGCCCACTATGGTTGAGGGTTACCTGCAGTGATGAAACAGAAGGGGGGTGAGTTTGAGAACTCAGTGTGCAACATTATCTCAACCATAGGCCAAAACAGATCAAGCCTCAGAAACAGAGTTAATTGGGCCTTGGACCATTACAGGAATCAGGTTAAGCCCAAAGGCCCATAACAGAAACAGATCAGATATAAATATTATGCAAACAGAAACCCATCCCAAATCCATCCTTAACACCCCCGTACCAGCCTTACACCATGTGGGGAGACTACTCGACCCACCCAACCGCTACACGCCACAGATATTTGCAGCGAGGCTGCCAGATATAATTTGCAGTGAGACTGCCAGAAAACATTTGCAGCGAGGCTACCAGATATATTTGCAGCGAGGCTGCCAGATATTGTGACGAGGTCACCAGATATAAATATTGTGGCGAGGCCACCAGATTGCAACGAGGTTGCCAGATATAATGTGACAGAGTCACCAGATTGCAGCGAGGCTGCCAGAACGCTTCCTCCATCATAAACCCATACCCCATGCAACAGATAATCATGCTATCATGCAATATCTAGCATCAGATATACTCATATAAATAATTAACTCACGCAGATACATAACATCATACATTTCATACAGAATTGACCCTAGGGGTATAATAGTCTTTTTACACCTAGGGGTATTTTGGTAATTTTCCATATTTAATGGTATTTTAGTTTTTTTTTCATATTTTCAGAAGTTTTATGCATGTACAGCTGATTATTAGTTCCCAATTAACCACGGAAGTCCATTTGTGCCAAATTTCCAGTTTTGCCCTTTTTAGCCTAAACCCCTAATGGGCCTTACTAAGTCCAATATTGTCTCAAGCCCTTTAAGCCAAATTTTAGGTTTAGTTTACCAACTTAACATGTTACTACTAACTACGTCGCCAGATAGTCTTTATTTGCCATTTTACCTATTTGGGCTCGGAAGCCCATTAGGCCCATCTTTGGCCCATTGATACCCAACTTACCGAGAAGCTCGAAATTGCACCTTCTGCAATTTTGCCACTGTCATTTACTAGTTTGATCACCACAGGGTATTCGGTTACCCTCAGATCCTTTCAAGACAAATTTTTCGGTCACTTTAGTCGGACACTTTAGCACAGTTTCGATTATTTCGGCTTTTAGCCATCCTAGTCTATGATGGAAATACGTTACACACCTGTTAACCGTTGAAACAGTTGACGAAATCCACGAACAAAAACCTATCGTTAATCACCTCAATGTTAGTTTAATACTCTTCAACCATTAAATTAAAATCTCACTACTATAATCGGCTAACATGACTGAAGTCCCTAAAAGCCTTTACCTTTTTGTCGAAAGAAAATAGACTAAGTCTATGAGCCCCAACCGTGCCAACCTTCACGTCCTTGCAAAAAGTCCTCTTGCTCACCCTAACACAACACCAAAACAAGAGGCCACAATGCCTTAGTCCAAACGATAGCCTTCCCTAAGGGGTTTCGGCTTTATTCTTAAAACGTGATTATCTAACAAAGACAAGTTCCCGAATACTTACCAACCTAGCCTCGATATACAACGATTCCCCTTGCAACTACGAGAAGAGATAAAAGATGATCTACATTCGGCTTGAGCACCACAGGGTATGGAGGTTTCGGTTTCTCTCTTTGAAGAAATAAATGAGGTTTAACACACGAAGATTCGACTAAAGAGTTATAGGAAATATCGACAAAAGGAGAGAAAGAAGGGAGTTATGTGACTGATGATAAATCGGTAATAGAACCACAAGGTTTCGGTCAAGGGAGTAATCGGCAATGAGATGTTTGCTTTCGGTTCTTTTGTGACTATCAACCAGAGAATAACGTCAGAAGAAGATATATGAATGATAGAAGAAGAAAATGGAAAAGAAGAAAATACGAAAAGAGATTTGAGAGGGAAAGAAATGAGCAATCGGTTTAACAGAAAAAGAATGGCACAAGATGGTGTTTTGGGAGATCTAGGTTCGGCAAATGAAAAGAAAAGAGGATTTGGCAATGGGGTGTATTAGGGTTCGGCTACTAGGACAAAAAGAAGAACAAAATGGCAAAACGAACCTAATATGCTATGTCAATCGAACAAAAGAATAGGATTCACTAACCTAAGATAAAATCGGCATAAGGACACAAGAAGACCTAAGGGAGAAATCGGCACTTCTAGCACCTAATTGCCGAAAATGTACCACAAAGAGTCCTCTTGGCCGGCCACCTTACTTCAAATTCAAAAACACCTTAATCCGCTCCTTGATTCACTCCACAATATCCTCTCATGACCGATTCAAACACCCCTCAAGTAGAGTTTTATTCTGCTTCAAATTCCTGCCTGCTCCTTGCATAAAAATAACGCCTTCCTTGCATAACCTGGGACTTGAACCTTGCCCTTCCCATTCATTTAGGCGCCACTTTTGTAGCTCCTAAGTGGCGTCACACAACCATTTTACCAGGAGCTCTCTTGTGCTTCATTTTAGCCAAATTTATTTAAGACCCCTACTTCCAAAAGTCCCCTATCTCCCTAATGAAAAATTTAAAAATTCTCCCGAGTTTAACCAACACTTGGGCCTTCCAAAGGCCCAATAGCATTCTCAAAACACGAATTTCACAACCAAACACCAGAGTTCAAACATTTTACTAGATGAACCATAATTCAAAAAAAAGACCAGAATTTTAGGGCGTTACAGGTTTGTGGATGATAAGGGGTAGCTGTTCTATGGTGTACTCCATACCTTTTTAAAATTTTTTCAAATTGGGCATTGCAAAAATAGGTACCCCTATCACTGATAATTATCCTGGGTGTTCCAAATCGAGAGAAAAGTTTCTTCAAAAATTGTACTACCATTCTAGCATTATTAGTAGGTAAGGCTTGGGCTTCCACCCATTTTGACATATAATCTACCGCTACTAGGATGTACTTATTCCCAAATGAAGTAAGGAATGGACCTATGAAATCAATACCCCATACATCAAATATTTCGCATGAAAGAATATAGTTCTAATGCATTTCATTATGTTGAGAAATATTACCTGTTTGCTGACATTCATCACAAGAGGTTACATACCTATTGGCATCCCTAAAAAGTGTAGGCCAGTCAAAGCCTGATTCAAGTACCTTATGTCCAGTTCTAGCTCCACTGTGATGTCCTCCTGTGGGTCCTGAATGGCAGTGATTTAAAATCTGGTATGCTTCTGTTTCAGTAATGCATCTTCGAATAACCTGATCTGCACAAATTCGAAAAAGAAAAGGATCCTCCCAAAAGTAGTTTTTCACATCAGCGAAGAATCGCTTCTTTTGCTAATGGGTAAGCCCTTTTGGGGTTATGTTAGCTGCTAAATAATTTGCAAAATCAGCAAACCAAGGAACTGTTGCATTTGCTAAGGATAGGAGTTGTTCTTCAGGAAACAAATCATTTATTTTGTCGAGGTACTTGGGTTGCGTGTTTTCTAATCTTCAAAGGTGATCTGCTGCCAAGTTTTTAGCTCCCTTCTTGTCCTTTATTTCTAAATCGAACTCCTGTAACAATAGAATCCATCTTATTAATCGAGGTTTTGCATCAGTTTTAGTTAAAAGGTATCGAAGAGCAGAATGATCAGTATAAACAATGACTTTTGACAAAATCAAATAAGATGTGAATTTGTCAAATGCAAAAATAACAGCTAGCAATTCGTTTTCTATGGTAGTATAATTTGCTTGGGCAGCTGTCACAGTTCTGCTAGCATAATAGATCGGTTGAAAGTGCTTGTCTCTTCGCTGTCCCAAAACTGCACCTACTGCAAAATCACTTGCATCGCACATTAGTTCAAAAGGTAGATTCCAATCAATTGAAATCATAATCAGGGTATTGACTAACTTTTCCCTAAGAGTGTTAAAAGATTTTATGCATTCTTGGTCAAAGTTGAAAAGCACGTCTTTTTCTAGCAACTTTGTTAAAGGCTTAGCTATTTTAGAAAAATCTTTAATAAACCTGCGATAAAAATTGGCATGTCCTAAAAAGCTTCTTATAGCCTTAACTAAATTAGGGGGAGGTAATTTTTCAATGGTTTCAATTTTTGCTTTATCTACCTCTATCCCTTTACTAAAAATTTTATGTCCTAATACAATACCCTCTTGAACCATAAAGCGGCATTTTTCCCAGTTTAGCACTAAATTTGCCTCTTCACATCTTATCAAGGCACGTTTTAGATTATTAAGACAAAGTTGGAAAGAATTACTAAAAACTAAAAAATCATCCATAAATACCTCCATGATGTCTTCCACGAATTCATTGAAGATAGCTAGCATGCATCGCTGAAAAGTAGTAGGAGCATTACATAAACCAAAAGGTATTCTACGATAAGAAAACGTACCGTATGGACATGTGAATGTCATTTTCTCCTGATCTTCTGGAGCTATCGGGATTTGGAAGTAACTAGAGAGGCCATCTAGGAAACAATAATACATGTGACCTGATAGTCTTTCCAATATCTGATCGATAAAAGGTAAGGGAAAATAATCTTTTCGAGTGGCATCATTTAGCTTTCTATAATCAATGCAAACTTTCCATCCAGTGACTGTTCTTGTAGGTATTGACTCTTTTTTGTCATTAGACACCACGGTCAAACCTCCCTTTTCAGGAACAACCTGCACAGGACTTACCCAATAACTGTCAGAAATAGGATAAATAATGCCTGCATCTAGAAGTTTAATTACCTCGACTTTTACAACTTCCTTCATGTTGGGATTCAATCGTTTTTGAGCTTGCACCGATGGTTTAAATTCATCTTCCATTAAAATTTTATGGGTGCAGAAAGAAGGATTAATTCCCTTAATATCTGAAATTTTCCAAGCTATAGCATGCTTATGTTCCCTTAACACATGGAGTAGTTCCTCTTTTTCTGTAATGCTCAAACCTGATGCGATAATAACTAGTAAAGTTGAATCTTCCCCTAAAAAGGCATATTCTAAATGACCTGGCAGTTGCTTTAACTCTAATTTAGGGGGTTCATCAATGGAAGGTTTCTATCTCAATTCGTCATTCATCTTTATACTTTCATAACTTATGTGTCTTGTGATGATTTCATTAGAATCTAACTCCTTTCTTAGTTCTTCAATTTCAGGGGTGGCTTCATCTTCTCCCCCACCTTGAACAAGACATAGTTCCAACGTGTCTGCGATAGAAAGTTCCTGAAAATTATCTTGAACAAAGTAATTAATAATATCAACAAAATAACAGTAATCATCTTGTTCTGTAGAGAATCTCATGGCATTATAGATTTTAAAGATGACTTCTTCCTTGCCAACTCTAAGTACTAATTTACCATCCCCTACATCAATAACAGCTCTAACAGTGGCTAAGAATGGACGTACCAAAATTAAAGGTACCTCAATATCCTCATCCATATCAAGCACAACAAAATCAACAGGGAATATGAACTTATCTACCTTTACTAGCACATCTTCGATGATTCCCCTAGGATATTTAACAGATCTATCAGCTAGTTGAATGCTCATCCTAGTGGGCTTTGGTTCCCCTAGACCTAGTTGCTTGAACATTTTGTAAGGCATGAGATTAATGCTAACACCTAAATTAGCTAAAGCTTTATCAATAAGCAAACTACCAATTAAACAAGGAATAGTAAAACTCCCTAAGTCTTTCAGTGTTGCCGGCAGTTTATTTTGGAGAATAGCTGAGCATTCCTTATTGAGTTCCACTGTGGCTAATTCTTCCAACTTTCTTTTATTTTTTAGAAGTTCTTTAAGGAACTTCGCGTACTTCGGCGTCTGTAAAATTGCTTCAACAAAAGGTAAGTTAATGTGTAATTGTTTAAAAAGGTCAAGAAATTTACCGAATTGAGCATCTATATGGTCTTTCTTCAACTTTGTCGGATATGGAATTGGCGGCTTGTATTCCTTGAGTGTTGGTGGAGTGTTTTCCTTGGGTTCCTCTGCCTTGTCTCCAGATTCTGGAGTAGATTTCTTTTCTGGTTCAACTAGTACTTTCCCATCTCTTGGAGTAATTGCTTTGACATGTTCTTTGGGATTTGGCTCAGTATTACTTCGTAGTCCACCTCGTGGTCTCTCTGAAATTAATTTTACAAGTTGACCGATTTGATTCTCAAGCCCTTGAATTGATGCTTACTGGTTTTTTAGTGTCGTTTCAATGTTTTGGAAACGGGTTTCTGATGCGGCCATAAATTTGGTGAACATCTCTTCAAGATTTGGCTTTTTCTCTTGTTGTGGTGGTGGCTGCTAAAATCCCGGAAGAGGCTGTTGTCTTTGATTTCCTTGTCCTCGCCATGAAAAATTGGGGTGTTTTGGCCAACTTGCATTGTAAGTATTACTCTAAGGGTTATTTTGAGGTCTAGAATTGTTACCCATATAGTTGGCTTGCTCTGTTTCCATGCTGTGTCAATAGGAGGAGTAGTCTTGATTGAACATATTTACTGGAGTTGTGTCACATTGCATCACTGGCTGTGCCTGCGTAGAACCAACGAAATTATCAAACTTTTTATTTAAAAGTTCTACTTGGTTAGTAAGCATAGTGACAGCATCAATATTATAAACTCCTTCAGCTTTTGTCGGCTCTGTCCTCATGACTTGCCACTGATAGTTATTTAGTGACATCTCTTCAATAAATTCATAAGCTGCTTCGGGTTTTTTATTGTTAATCGTTCCTCCTACGGTTGCATCGATCATTTGCCTTGTTGAGGGGTTCAAACCATTGTGAAATGTTTGAACTTGTAGCCACAAAGGTAAACCATGATGAGGGCATCTTCTCAAAAGATATTTGTATCTCTCCCAGGCATCATATAGTGTTTCTAAATCCATCTGCACAAAAGAAGAGATATCGTTTCGTAATTTAGCTGTTTTAGCTAGAGGAAAATATTTAAGTAAAAAATTTTCGGTCATCTGCTCCCATGTGGTGATTGAGCCTCGTGGTAAAGAGTTTAACCACTGTTTGGCTTTATTTCTCAAAGAGAATGGAAATAGCCTTAGACGAATGGCATCATCAGAAACGCCATTAATTTTAAAAGTATCACATAGTTCCAAAAAATTGGCTATGTGTGAATTTGGATCTTCATCCTGTAAACCATCAAACTGTACCAATTGCTGTATTATCTGAATAGTGTTAGGTTTTAATTCAAAATTATTACCAGCAATAGTAGGTCTAATAATGCTAGTTTGGGTACCAGCCAAACTAGGTTTAGCATAATCATACATAGTGCGAGGAGCTTCTTCTTGATTTACTGGTGGCTATTGCGGGAGGTGGTGGAACGTTTTGATTTACTTCCATCTCTTCTGTAGGTTCTAGGCTTTGTTCTTGATCTTGTTCTGGATAATGTAGGCTTCTTCTGATCTCTCTACGATTTCTGTGAACTATCGCTTTTAAATCTTCGTCAAAAAGCAATGGTCCTATTGGGTTGTTTCTAGTCATAAACTAGAAATACCTAGAAGGAAAAAGAAAAGAAATTTAAAAATTAAAAATAGAATAGAAATAAAAGAAAATAAAAACCAAAAATAAGTAAATAAAAAATATAATAATGGCTAAAGTAATAGAAATCGACTGTTCTTAATATTTTAGTTCCCCGGCAACGACGCCAAAAGCTTGATACTCGCGATATTAAGTAATAAAATTTATAAAAACTGATCACACCAAAAACTAACTAATATCACGATTTTAAAGCAAGCGCACCTATCGAACATTAGTATAGTTTAGCGGCAAGACCGAGTTATCGTACCCAAGGGAACCAAAAGTACTAATACTTACTTCCTTTCTATTATCTAGCCTAAAAATAAAAGAGGATTGGTTGAAACTAATTCTAAAACTAACTAAAAGTGCACAAAAAGTAAATTGGGGAAAACTTTCGGGAAAACCTGATTGATATGAGCAATACTTAAGGGAGAATCCACCTAGACTTCACTTCTTATTAACTTCTTGAACTAGACGATTTCTTCACTTGACTTGATCCGTAGAGATCCCTAACCTATGTTAATATCTCCGTCGAGGATAAGAACAACTAATCCTAAGTGGTTAATTAAAGTTTCTTTATTAATTAACACCCCTAGGTTGCATTAATTCGATCTATGGATCCCCCTATTAGGTTTGACCCTAATCAGGCAGATTTATGTCGCCCTATGTCTAGGGTTGCATGCAACTCCATTTAATTATGGTAGATCTACTATTAAAACAGGGACTTTTGCTCCTCTGCCTAAGCACATCAGTTTCTTGAAGTAATACCTAGGATTATTAAATCAAGAATGAAGAACACATAATTAAGAACAATTCAAGTATTTATCATATAATTCAAGAATAAATAATAACAAGATCTGTCTTAGGTTTCATCCTCCTCAGGTATTTGAGGGGTTTAGTTCATAATTAATAAAGAAAACATCTCAGAAGAATTAAGATAACAAAACATAAAGAACCCAAAAACCCCTGAAGGAATTTAGGGAGATCTTTGTCTTGATGTAGAATTTCAGCTTCTGGGATGAATTAATCGGCGGAGTAATTCCTTGCTTTCACTCCTTGTGTTGGCAGAAATATGGCGCTCCTTTTTGGGAGAAAAGAGTACCTCTTTATAGTTGCCTCCTGAGGTCTTTATATAGAGTTTAGAATGACTTTCTTAGCCCCTAAGTATCCAAATCCGAGTGAAATTACACTTCCTCACAACAGGGACACGCCCGGGTGCCACACCCGTGTGGTTTCGATAAGGGCCGTGTGCGGGTCTGTTGATGGTGGCACGGTCGTGTGGCCTGGCCGTGCTTGTCGGGGCTGGGCCGTGTGGACTTCATGTGGCACGACCGTGTGGCACGGCCATGTGGCGACTTCTTAGGCCGTGTCATTTTCACACTTTGGCCCATTTTCCTCGTCTTTTCTCTTCCCTATGCTCTCCTAAGTATAAGACATGAAAAAGAAGGATTAAGATTACCAATTCTTACAAAATTAATGATAATCCATCCAGAAATTAGGCTAAATATGGGGTAAAATATGTATAATTTATCGTTTATCAATCACCGTGAGAGAAGGTACCCCAGCTAAACGGGTAACCTGAGAACTGCTTAAGACGACTTTTAAGGGCAGATATGTTGGAGCTAGCTATGTGGATGCGCGTCGGAAGGAATTCCTAAATCTGACCCAGGGCAGTAAATCCGTTACAGAGTATGAAGCAGAGTTTATCTGGTTGAGCTGATATGCTAGCGGTATTGTTGCTACTGAATACGAACGCAGCGTCTGTTTTGAGGATGGCCTCAAAGATAAGCTGAGAGTGCTGATAGGTCCACAGAGGGAGCGCGATTTTGCTACCCTGGTGGAAAAGCCTAAGATAGCCGAGGAAGTGAAGCAAGCTGAACGACAGAACCGTGATAGGGATCGCATCCGATTTAAGAGAGATTCTGGACCAGCAGGGGCTGCAAACTGAAATTTCAAGAGAGCTAGGGTGGAGGAACCAATTCAAGCTGTACCGGTGAATACTGTGAGACCACAGCCTTGTGGGGACTGTGGTAGAGTACATCTGGGTGAATGTTGGAAACGTATTGGAGCTTGTTTTAGATGCGGGTCTAAGGAGCACCAAGTTAAGAATTGTCCACAAAGGCCAGCCCAGACTCAAGCTGGTGATCAGAGGGTTGCTCAGCCAATGCGAGGGGGACCACCACTGTTGAGAGGCAGTGGTCAAGGTAGAGGAGGCAACAGAAATAGACGTGGACGTGGAGCACCTGGCAGAGGTGCTGGTAATGCTGAGGCTCATCAGCCAGCCTTGGTGTATGCTGCTCGTCGACGAGAGGAGGGTGACGCACCTGACGTCATAACTGGTACGTTCTTGATTTCTAGCCTACCATATACTGCTCTAATTAATGTGGGTCTGACACATTCGTATGTTGCACGTGAGATTTCTAGGTTGTTGGGTGTGCACTCTGAGGAAACTGCAAGTGGGGTAACTATAATTAGTCCACTGGGTCACTCGGTTAGGGTAGATAAACTCTTTAGGGAGGTGCTTTTAGAGACTCAAGGTAGGATCTTTACTGGAGATTTAATGTAGTTACCATTTGAAGAATTCGACCTGATTTTGGGCATGGACTGGTTAACTAAGCATAAGGCGACTTTAGATTGTGTTGCCAAGAGAATAGTGTTGAGAACAACCGAGGGTGAGGAGGTGATGGTCATTGGGGAGCGAAAGGACTACTTGTCCAATGTGGTTTCAGCTTGAGGGCTGAAAAGTTGATTCGTAAGGGTTACAAAGCATATTTGGTGTTTGTAAGTCAAACTGAGTCTGAAAATGTAACAGTGGAGACAGTCAGGACTGTTAATGAGTTTCAAGATGTTTTTCCAGAGGAGCTTCCTGGATTACCTCCAAACTGAGAAGTCGAGTTTGGAATCGATTTGCTGCCTGGAACAGCTCCAGTGTCCATCGCGCCTTACAGGATGGAACCAAATGAGCTAGTAGAGTTGAAAGCACAAATTCTAGAGTTGTTAGATAGGGGCTTCATTCGACCGAGCATGTCTCTATGGGGAGCACCAGCGATGCGTATGTGCATCGATTATCGCCAGTTGAACAAACTAACGATAAAGAATAAGTATCTTCTGCTGAGAATCGACGATCTGTTTGACCAGCTTAGAGGAGATTCAGTGTTTTCCAAGATTGATCTTCGATCTGGATATCATCAGTTAAGGGTAAAAGAGGCGGATGTTCATAAGACAGCATTCAGAACTCGGTATGGTCATTACGAGTTTCTGGTTATGCCATTTAGATTGATGAATGCACCTGCGGCTTTTATGGATTTAATGAATCGAGTGTTCCAGCCATATCTGGATCGATTCATGGTCGTCTTTATTGACGATATATTGGTGTATTCGAAAACCGCGGAGAAGCATGATGAGCACCTCCGAATTGTCCTGCAAGTGTGGAGAGAAAAGCAACTGTATGCGAAATTCAGTAAGTGTGAGTCCTGGTTGCGAAAAGTGTAACATCCCGAAATAGGGCCTAATCGGAATAGTGGTTTTGTAACCACAAATTCGAGATAGAAATAATTATTTTATAATTATTTTTAGGTTTATGTTATGATTTCAGGATAGTGTGAAAATTTCATGAAGAAATTCTATGCATAAAGTGTTTAATTTGAAAATAAAAACTAAATTGAATAAGTTGCAAAACTTGCATTCTAGAAGCTTTTAGTATGAAATTGCTTTGGAATATTAATTAGGAGGTCTTAAATAGAATTTGACCAAATTCTAAAATTTTGGACAAAAATGGGCTTGAACATGAAAATTTTCAAAGAAAGACATTAAGGGCATTTTGGTTATTTGGTTATTAACATGAATTAAAAAGGAAAAAGATGACAAAATTGTATCATCTTCTTCATGCCTTGGCCAAATATCACCTTTCTCCATAGCAAGGGTTTCTTCAACTTTCAAGCTTCATAGTAAGTGATTCTAATCCCCGTTTTTAATAATTTTTATGTTTTTGGAATCCCAGTAGCTCGATAAAGCTTATGCTAGCAATAATTTAAGTTAGGGTTCATATTTGGAAAAATAACCATAGGTGAAATTTGTGTATTTTCATGTTTTATGATAGAATATGAGGTTTTAAATTATGCTAGACAACTTGGGCTACTCAGTTTTAGGTAAAAACGAGTAAAAGGGCTTAATTGGTAAAAGTACCTATTGTACATAAGTGTATGTTATAGTAGGAATTTGAGGATGTTGCTGGTAAATAAATGATCAGCATGTCTTAAAATATAAGAATTTGTGATAAAGTTTGATTTCCGAGCCTTGGGGCAAAAGTGTAAATATGCAAAAGTTTAGGGGCAAAAATGTAATTTTTCCAAAGTTTGAGCAAAGGGCTGTTTTGATAAATGTGGATATTAAATAAGATAAGTTTGCTATTATAGATCAAGAAGAACGAAATTCGGGAGTAGATCGGAGAAAGGAAAAAGTAAAGGACTAAATTGTAAAGTTTAGTCACATTTTGTATCGAGGTAAGTTTACGGTAAATAAATGCAATATTCTTTTATTTTATATTAATATAGTCAATTTCCAGCATTTATATATTCATTTTATGATAATATTCCAAGTTAGATAGAAGAGAATTTAATAGATAAGAAGTATCAGGAAGCCCTGTTGAACTCTAGGAATGTAGGGATACGAAGGTCATGACATTTGGGGTTGACAGGACAGGACAAAAATGAGCCATGTAAGTCCATACAAGATATATGGCTTTGGAGACAGGAATGAGCCATGTAAGTCCATATCAGATATATGGCTTTGGAGATAGGAATAATTCATGTAAGTCCATGTCAATGACATGGCATTGGCAGGATATTGTTAGACAGGAAAGACCCTAGTATCCTTAGTATTCCGAGCGGTTTAACAGGCCATTGTACAAGTTAAATTACAGTGAATTATCAGCAAAGGAAAGGTAGATTGTATTTATGAATAATGAAAAGTCAGGTAAGAAAGAAGGTAAGTGAATAAGGAAGAAGGTAGGAAATGAGATGTAAAGAAAGTTTATGATGCTAGGTGACATTATGCATAATTATCCTTTGTGATGAATGTTGTGATTTATTTGCTTGTAAACTTACTAAGCCTAGTGCTTACTCTCTTTATTTACTTATTTTATAGTTCTTGCCAAGCTCACTCGGGAATTGAAAGGAACGTCGGAGTTCCGGACACACTATCGAATGAATTATTTTGGTATAGTTAGACGTTTCATTTCATGTATGGCATGTAGAGGAACTTGTCTTCTTTTGGTATGATATGTTTAATGAATGGTGTGTAAATACTTGCTAGAGAATAGCTAATGGAAGGGCTAATGATACACATGTTTAATAGTCTGTATGCTTGAATGGTAACTATCACATGGAAACTAAGGAAAATGTGAAAGTAGCCTAAAAACAGATTCAATAGCAGAAATGATGTGAATTTGAAAAATTACTAAAAATAGTAGGAATAGACTTAAATAGTGAATGAAGTATGAAATTAAATCTTAACAAGTCTATTTTACTATGGAAGAAACCGAGTTAGCAAAAGAGTTGTATATTATGAGTTATTTACACTTGAGTGAGACTGCTCTAGACTAACTCTGTGATCCCCTATTCTAACTTTGAAAATTCACCATAAATTGTACATAAATAATTAGGCATTATAATTTATATTCCTAGATTCCTTATTGAGTCTAGTTTTTAATGAAATAAATGGAATGCCTATTTGAATTTTTTATAGAGAGAAAATTAACTCGTAGTGAACAGAAGTCAGAGCAGTCAAACTGTGTAATAGGAAAAACTTTAACTAATAAAATGTACTAATTGGATAAACAAAAAATTCTAGAAAAAAATTATCCAGTAGATACATGAGTCTAGATTTAGGGAAAATTTACGGATCTTAATTTTGAATTTTAGAACTCGATATATGAATTTTTAAGCGACTATGATGTAGAATGGTAGTATATTTCGAGAAGTTTAAATAAATGATTTAAGGTTGCTTAAGTGATAGTTTAAGTTTAGTAACGCCTCGTGCTCGATTCCAACGACAGTCTCGGGTAAGGGGTGTTACAAGAAGTAACTTTTCTGGGACATGTTGTCTCAGCTGAGGGGATTAGGGTGGATCCTCAGAAAATTGAGGCAGTTTTGGACTAGAAGCCGCCAAGATCGGTATCGAAAATTTGAAGTTTTCTGGGTCTGGCAGGTTACTATTGAAGATTTGTAGAGGGGTTTTCGCTAATCACAGCACCGTTGACGAAACTGTTAAGGAAGGGAGTAGCGTTTATATGGACTGATAAGCAATAAGAAGCTTTTGACAAGCTGAAAAAGGTATTGACTGAGGCGCCAGTGTTAATTCAGCCAGATTCTGGAAAGGATTTCACTGTGTACAGTGATGCTTCGCATGTGGGATTAGGTTGTGTATTGATGCAAGACGGTAAGGTAGTCGCTTATGCTTCGCGACAGCTGAAGCCTCATGAAGCGAATTACCCTACGCATGATCTGGAGCTGGCAGCGGTGATCTTTGCGTTGAAAATTTGAAGAGACTACTTGTATGGGGAAAAGTGTATTATATACACTGACCATAAAAGTCTCAAATATATGATGACTCAAAAGGAGTTAAATCTTAGGCAACGAAGATGGATAGAGTTGCTTAAGGACTACGATTGTTTGATTGAGTATCACCCAGGTAAGGCTAATATGGTGGCTGATGTGCTAAGCCGAAAGACAGTTGCTGAGTTGAGGGCTATGTTTCCTCGTTTGAGTTTGTACGATGATGGAAGTCTATTGGCTGAGTTACAAGTGAGACCAACTTGGACTGAGTTGATTAAGGAGAAGCAATTGGAGGATGATTCGTTGGGTCCTCGGTTTCAGTAAGTTAAGAGTGGGAAGAATGAAGACTTTGGATTAAATACTGATGGAGTTCTTTGTTTCTGTGGGAGAGTTTGCATTCCAAAGGACTCTAATTTAAGGCAAGTGATTCTGAAGAAGGCTCATGGTGGACCTTGTGCCATGCATCCTGGAGGAAATAAATTGTATCGAGACTTACGAGAGGTGTACTGGTGGCTAGGACTTAAGCGAGAAGTGACTGAATTCGTGGGAAAGTGTCTGACACGCTAAGGGGTTGTATTATCGATTTTTGTGGAAGTTGGGAGCACTACCTACCATTGGCAGAGTTTGCATACAACAACAGTTACCAGGCAAGTATTTAGATGGCTCCATATGAGGCACTTTATTGGCGAAGGTGTCGTACGTCTACATGTTGGACAGAGTTAGGGGAGCGCCAAGTTCTTGGACCAGAGTTGGTGGCAGACACTGAGAGCAAGGTTAAGTTGATTAGAGACAGGTTAAAAAAGGCATCTGATAGGCAGAAGTCATATGCTGACCGTAAGCGTAAGGAAATTGAGTTTACCGTTGGAGATATGGTTTTTCTGAAGGTTTCACCATGGAAAAAGATTTTGAGGTTTGGTAGAAAGGGAAAGTTGAGTCTGCGGTTCATTGGGCCTTATCAGATTCTCAAGCGAGTTGGGCCGGTAGCATATCAGTTGGAGTTACCATCGGAGCTAGATCGTATCCATGACGTTTTTCATGTGTCCATGTTGAGACGATACCGGTCGGATCCTTTGGCGCAACCATGGCAGAGAAGAGGCTACTTGGGAGCCAAAAGAGGCGATGCGTCAACAATACCCTCAACTGTTTGGATCAGGTAAATTTCGAGGCTGAAATTTCTTTAAAGGGGGTAGAGTTGTGATGCCCTGATTTTTGGGATTTTTTCGGCTTTAGTGTGATTTTGGGGAAACATGAATTTTTAGTGTTGTGACTGTTAAATATGTGTTTAAGTATGATAGTGGGCCTTTAGGAGGCCCAAAACTTAGGTTAAAACCCGGTAAAATTATCAAGGTTGGATTTTACGTAAAGAGGGAACTTGGCTAAGTGGGTTCTTAAGAAAAACTTGGTAGAATTTGACACAAAGAAGCTTTTGGTAAAGTGGCAAGGTGGCACCACTAAGCTCCTTAAAAAGTGGCGTGTAGATGATAATTAAGGTCCAGGGTTCAAGTCACAAGGTAAGCTTAAGGTACTTCTGTTTTTGTGTGCATGTGTTGGTCAAGTGGTGGCACTTCAGTGAAACTATACTGAGAAGAGTTTGAATTGTTCATGAGAGTAAATCAGGGAGAGATTTTAGGAGCATTTGAATTTGAGAAGCAATGGCCGGCCAAGGGACTCTGATATTGCAATTTCGGCATCTAGCTTTAGCGTAAGTATTTTTGGCATTTGTGAATTTGGTGCCGATTTCTTTAGGGTTTTGAGCTTCCTTTTTCTGCCGATTGAGTATAGAGCATTAGGTCTTTTCTTTTGTCATTCTTTTGGCCTCATTCTTCCTCTCTTTTCTCTCCTTAAAACCCGAGACCTACTACCCCCAAACTCTTATTGCCGATTTCTCAACTTAGCCAAACCTACTCCTCCTGTAACACCCCTAGACCTATACCCGTCACCAGAGGGTAGAGAGGCATTACCCGAAGTTCTTTTAAGCTAACATATCATCACTCGAACCAACCATGTTATCAATTCAATTAAATTATAACATTCACAAATCAGTTAAAAGAAGATGCACCACATTTTAAACATACCCACATTTCAATACAATTCATGCACTTATAGAGAGTTTACTAAGTCACCCCTGCCCTAAGAAATTTGCTTTGGCCGAGTGACCGTACTCAACAAGGCACATCATACAAACATTTACAATTGAAATTCACACCATACAATATTTAACCTTATCGACATAAAATAAACCACAAGCAAGTATATATATATAGTGTCTTAGGGAGCCATTTTCGCATGGCCTAAAACATTTACAAGTTTAGATGTATCAAAATCTATCCTATACATGCCATCTTGAAAGGGGTACTACAAAAAAAAAAGATACCAATTTAGGGTTGGATAGTGTGAACAACTTTGACTTAAGATCACCGAGTCCGTAGCTACCGTGCCGAAAGTGTAAGACAGAGTAATTGGAATAAAATCGAGTAAGCATGCCAATGCTTAGTAAGTTATAAACAACAAAATCGTTAAAAAATATATATATATTTATATCTGAATGAAAAGTAAGATTTTCCAGTTATTCCCTTGTATGGATAGTACCTAACAAGTATTCATCCTATCATTCATGACGATCCTTCATGTCTTTATTTTAACCATATTACAAAGGTAGTAGCATAGTACTCAACTAAAATCATTCCAAGGCCGAATATGTTCCAATTAAATTCCATGTTATAATCATAATTACCCACACAAATCACATATACACAAGGTTGATCTCTTATAATCAGAAATCATATCTCATGAATAGGTCGAGAGCATTTAAATACATATCGATAACAGACAAAGTGTCCTCATAAATTATTGAATTCGCAGATCTATATGGAACCACCTTTTCAAATAGGAATAAATTACATACCTAAATGGCGTACGATATGTGGATTCATTTGTTGAGTTACCTTAACATAAATTTGAGAATTTTACACACAAATACTTACGAAATTCCAACCTTTAAATAACATAAACACGGATGCCCTTCGGAACTAAATCAGAATTTAACTCTGGCTCAAAGCCCATCGGAACTAGGTCCGGCTTTCACACTGGCTCGAAAGCCTTTCGAGACTAAGCTCGGATCATCACACTGGTTCGTAAACCCTTCGAGACTAAGCTCGGATCATCACACTGGTTCGTAAACCCTTCGAGACTAAGCTTGGATCATAAAACTCGATACATTCGCACTTGTACATATATATCAAGTCACATTCGAATCTCTTTCACAATGCTTAATTACCATAACAACATGTATACCAATACACAACATTCGGTTCTCTAGAAATAACATAGGGAAGTTTTCCTTCCGAATGATGGCTAAATTCAACGTAGCATACGGTCTCCAAACATTCCGCAAACTTATCTCTTTTATAACAATATTCAAGCATAGTCCTTAAGTCTAAAATTCACATAGTATGCGTACTTAATATAAATTCATTAGGACACAAGCTAAAAAATTTATTTCTTAAGAACTTACCTCGTACTTTCTGATTACATACGGGGCGACTATTCCGTCACTTTGGCTTTCCCCTTGTCCGAAGTTGTCCCTCGATGCTCTTGAGCTAAGGGTACAAAATTTAAATCATCAGAGTCCCGTTATAAAGGCTCATGGCCGATTGTTCCTTAAGATTAACAATTCACACACATATATACAAGTTATATATATCAACACACAGGCATCAAATTTTCACAAAATTTTAGTCATGCCTACAATTGTTTTAAAACACAGAGATTTCTCATTTCTTTCACTAAGACATCATTCGACAAAGTGCACATACTTGTTCTAATGTTTTAGCATCTAAACTTCGACAAAATCAATGCATTTATACCAAAGCCGCATACACATGAATATTTTTGTGCAAAATGTACCAACGGTCAAACATATAAGTATATTTATACATATATACTTATTCATTTAAATCTAAAAATTAAATCACACTCATCACTTAACCCCAAAGCCTATCGAGGTTCTCTTTGTACTTTCCAACATTTATACGGCAATATGATATTTACCATTATTCATCCATTTCATAAAACCTTTCATTGATATAGACATATATAGTAATGATATAACCAAAATTGGTTATAATTTTTACTAACATTTCTAACTTCGACCTACGGTTCATGCTAGGCAACCATCAAGACCGAATGTCCCTTTAATGTTACAATTGACTTTACCCAAATCCAAAATCATAAGCACCCATTTCGAACCTCCTCAAATCAAAAGAACACACTTGTTACCCAATTTCAACTCTAGGTTCACAATCGGCAATATGGACATGTCCTAGCACATTAACCGATTCCCAAATTATTATGTAATCCCCCTAATTGCACATTCAACTAGCATAAACTTCACCTGTCCTCCATTTTCTACTCAAACATGAAAACAACAATCATCCCCAAAGTTCTTATTCATGACCGAAAGCATATATCAAAACCAACTCAAAAATCCATACATGGACTATGTCAAGGACCCAAAAATCAACCAAATATCACAAAATTTCAAGAAACAACATCAAATACTTACCTTAATTTGAGCATATGCTAGCCGAAATCCTTTGTTTTTTATTTTCTTTTCTTCCCTTAGGTGAAATCGGCAAAACAAGAGAATGGTGCCTTGTTCTTTTCACCCAAATTTTATTATTATTATTATTTCCTTAATTAAAGTGTGCATAATTGGACAAAATACATATATAATATACACTTTCTAATCATCACATCACAATGGCCGGCCACTACATGCAATAAACGGCAAATTGACATGCAAGTCCCTATGTTTAAAGTCTTGAAATCTTTAATCACTTTAATTTGTCTATCAAGGTTTCAAATTTTCACACGTAAGTCCTTGTCCCTAATTCTACCTTTAAAATGACGATTCAAACACTTAGAATTTCACACAAATATTTATCACATAAAATAACCATAGCATGATATAATCACTTATTTTTATGACTCGGTTTAGCAGTCCCGAAATCGCTTTCCAACTAGGGCCCAAATACGGTTGTCACAACTCTCCCCCTTAAAGGAAATTTTCGTCCTCGAAAATCTTACCGGTAAACAGATTTGGGTATCTTTCCTTCATAGTGTTCTCGGGTTCCCAAGTCGCTTCTTCAATCCCGTGTTTGAGCCATAACACTTTTACTAACGAAACCTTCTTGTTTCGCAATTCTTTTACTTCGCGGGCTAGAATACGAATCGGTTCTTCCTCATAGCTCAAATCAGACTGAATTTCAACTTCTGACGGACTAATCACATGCGAAGGGTCGGATCTATAGCGACGAAGCATCGATACATGGAAAACGTTGTGGATCTTTTCAAGTTCAGTTGGCAGAGTTAGTCGGTAAGCAACCGGCCCAATACGTTGTGAAATTTCATACGGTCCAATGAATCTTGGACTCAACTTACCTTTACGGCCAAAACTGAATATCTTTTTCCACGGTGAGACTTTTAGAAATACTTTATCGCCAACCTGATATTCGATATTTTTACGCTTCAGATCTGCATATGATTTCTGACGATCGGATGCTATTTTCAATCTGTCACGAATTGTTTTTACTATCTGTTCGGCTTCTATGACCAAGTCAACCCCGAGAATCTTATTCTCACTCAGCTCGGTCCAAAACAGAGGTGTATGGCATTTTCGACCGCAAAGAGCTTCATAGGGTGCCATTTGAATACTCGATTGGAAACTATTATTATACGCAAATTCAATCAGAGGTAAGTATCTCTCCCACGATCCGCTGAACTCTAGAATGCAACATCTCAACATGTCCTCGAGTATTTGAATAACCCGTTCCGATTGACCGTCAGTTTGCAGATGGAAAGCGGTGCTGAAATGAAGTTTAGTTCCCAAGGCCTCGTGTAATTTCTTCCAGAATCTCGAAGTAAATCGAGGATCTTGATCTGAAACAATCGAAGTCGGCACTCCGTGCAAACGTACAATTTGGGAGATATATAGTTCTGCTAACTTATCAAGTGAAAAATCTGTACGAACCGGGATAAAATGAGCTGATTTTGTTAGTCCGTCCATAATAACCCAAATAGAGTCTTTCTTGCTCGGCGTCAACGGTAAGCCTGGCACAAAGTCCATTGTAACGCGATCCCACTTCCACTCGGGTATCAAAATCGGCTGAAGTAATCCCGACGGCACCTGATGCTCTGCTTTCACTTGCTGACATACTAAGCACTTAGATACAAAATTAGAGATGTCTCGCTTCATGCCGTGCCACCAATATTGTCGTTTCAAATCATTATACATTTTCGTACTACCCGGATGAACTGACATTCGGCTATTATGGGCTTCATTCAAAATCATCGAAACTAGCTCAGACTTTTTTTGGAACACACAATCGGTCCTTAAATCTCAAACAATCATTTCCGTCGACCCGAAACTCTGAATTCACATTCGAATCACACTGAACTCGTTTGGCAACTAAATCATCGTCGACTTTCTGAGCTTCACAAATCTGTCGAAGTAACACGGGTCTTGCTTCCAATTCAGCAATCAACACCTCATCAGCCGACATCGTTAGTTTCACGTTCATAGCTCGCAAAGAGAATAGGTATTTTCGACTAAGAGCATCTGCAACTACATTAGCTTTTCCCGGGTGATAATTACTAACAAGTTCATAAGCTTTAACCAGTTCTAGCCACCGCCTTTGTCTCAAATTTAAATCCCTTTGATTCATCAGATACTTGAGACTTTTTGATCAGAGAATATGTGGCATTTCTCACCAAACAGATAGTGTCGCCAGATTCTCAGAGCGAAAACAATAGCGGCCAATTCAAGATCATGGGTTAGATAATTTCGCTCGTGAGGCTTCAGCTGCCTCGAAGCGTAAGCGACAACCCGACCTTCTTGCATTAAAACACAGCCTAGACCGTTCAAAGACGCATCGCTAAAAACTACAAATTCTTTGCCAGATTCTGGCTGAACTAATACTGAAGCTTCCGTCAAAAGGGTCTTCAGCTGGTTAAAACTTTGCTGACATTTATCAGACCACTCAAACTTGATATCTTTTTGCAGTAGCCTTGACAATGGAGTCGCAATCATCGAAAAACCTTTGACGAATCATCGGTAATAACCGGCGAGTCCTAAAAAGCTTCGAACCTCAGAAACATTTTTAGGGGGTTTCCAATCGAGTATAGCTAAAATTTTATTCGGATCGAATCGAATACCCGAAGCAGACACTATATTTCCCAAGAAAACGACCTCACCAACCAGAATTCGCACTTGCTAAACTTCGCATACAATTGGTTATCCCGCAAAGTCTGAAGTACAAGTCTTAAGTGCTCGGTATGCTCAATCTCATCACGAGAGTAAATCAAAATATCGTCGATGAACACTACTACAAAACGGTCCAAAAACAGCCTAAACACACGATTCATCAAATCCATGAAGACTGCAGGGGCATTAGTGAGCCCAAACGGCATCACTAAGAACTCGTAGTGACCGTATCTCATTCTGAATGCTATCTTCGGCACGTCGGAATCTCTAACTCTCAATTGATAATAGCCGGATCGCAAGTCAATCTTCGAAAACACTGAAGCTCCTCTCAACTGGTCGAACAAGTCGTCAATTCGGGGCAACGGATACTTATTCTTTACAGTGGCTTTATTTAGCTGTCGATAGTCGATGCACAACCTCATCGTCCCGTCTTTCTTTTTCACAAACAAAACCGGTGCACCCCAAGGTGAAAAACGAGGTCGCGCGAAGCCTCTGTCTGTCAACTCTTGCAGCTGAGATTTTAGTTCTTTTAACTCGGTAGGTGCCGTACGATACGGGGCAATCAAAATCGGC
Source organism: Gossypium stocksii (assembly GCA_020496765.1). Taxonomy (NCBI): domain Eukaryota; kingdom Viridiplantae; phylum Streptophyta; class Magnoliopsida; order Malvales; family Malvaceae; genus Gossypium; species Gossypium stocksii. The sequence goes on along the minus strand of CM035624.1, from coordinate 58,501,229 downwards.
GTCGTACCTGGAATCAACTCTATCCCGAACTAGACCTCTCTTACAGGTGGCAATCCCGGCAATTCTTCAGGAAACACATCTGAAAACTCACAAACTACAGGCACCGTCTCAAGTCCTCGTTCGGAAACTTTGTTATCTAACACATAGGCTAGATAAGCTTCATAACCCTTTTTCACGTACTTCTAAGCTAACATGGAAGTGATTACGGTAGGTAGCCCGTTTAGATCAATGGACTCAATTCATATTATTTCATTATTCGAACATTGCAAATCAATGGTTTTTTGCTTGCAATTCACTATCGCGTCATGAACGGTCAACCAATCCATTCCGAGAATAATGTCAAATTCATCGAATGGTAGAAGCATCAAGTCAGCCGGAAAGCAGAAATCTCGAACCATTAGGGAACATTTCTTGCATACTTTATCGACCAGAACACAACGACCCAAAGGGTTCGACACTCGAATTACGAACTCAGTAGACTCAACAGGAAGAGTCTTACTGGAGACTAAAGTTTCACACACATATGAATGGGTCAAACCAGGATCAATCAGGGCAATAACATCAGTGTTAAAGAGTGTGAAAGTACCAGTAATAACATCTGAAGAAGAAGCTTCCTCACGGGCACGAATAGCATATGCTCTGGTAGGTGCCCGAGCCTCGGATCTGATTGCAGCGTCTCTAGTCCCCCTCTGACTACCACCAGTATTACTTCCTCACTCGGATCGGGAGTGCGTTCATCCTTTCTCAGACAATCTTTAATAAAATGATCGGTAGATCCACATTTGAAGCAAGAGCGATCACGATGCCTACAACTCCCCGGGTGCCATTTACCACAATATTTGCAATCAGATCTATCCCGATGTTGATTTCCAACACTGGCAATGGAAGTAGCTCGCGAACTCGCGGGAGGTCGATGATGCTCATGTCTAGGAAAACCCAATGTATAATTAGATCGACCCAAGTCATCTCTAGTCTTTTTGGACGATTGCTGAATAGATTTTCCCGCAGATCTCTTGCGGAACTCTCTAGCTCCCTCCTCAGCTTTTCTTTTCTCATTACCGAGTTCTTCGGCTTTACAAGCTCGCTCAACTAGCACGACAAATTCTTTAATTTCCAGAATTCCCACTAGCAGTCTAATTTCTTCGTTTAACCCGTCCTCGAAACGCTTACACATAATAGCCTCGGAGGATACACATTCACGAGCATACCGGCTGAGTCGCACGAACTCTCTCTCGTATTCGGTTACTGACATTTGACCTTGTTTGAGTTCTAGAAATTCCTTCCGTTTTTGATCAATGAATCTCTGACTGATATATTTCTTACGGAATTCGATTTGGAAAAACTCCCAGGTGACCCGTTCTTTCAGAACAACAGAAACCAGGGTATTCCACCAGTAGTAGGCAGCGTCAAGTAATAGGGACACTGCGCATTTCAGACATTCCTCGGGTGTGCAGGACAGTTCATCAAATACTCGAATAGTATTGTCGAGCCAAAACTCAGCCCGCTCGGCATCATCGCTGGGGGTAGCCTGAAACTCTTCAGCCCTATATTTTCTAATTTTGTCGACTGGGGGCCTACTTGATCTCACTGGATCGATCACAGGAGGGGTCATATAAGTCGAAAACGGAGTATTCGGGGGCGGCAATTGTGGAACAGCCAGATTTGATCTAATGAATTGAGCGAACCAGTCACTCATCATCGCATAAAAGGCTTGTCTAGTGTCATCATCTAGATGACTGATATTCTGCTGAGAGTCAGGCGGTGCTGTCCCTTGCGCGGGAGCAGGCGCTACACTCTCGACATCGTCCGCTACGGCTCGATCAGGTTCGGGATCCATTCTATACCAAAAATCACATTTTTAGAAGTCAGAAGTCATCACACTATCGCATTCACATATAATGGCATGTATAGCTAGACTCATACTTCCTACAGTAATCCGAGAATCGACTAAACCGTAGCTCTGATACCAATAAAATGTAACACCCCTAGACCTATACCCGTCACCGGAGGGTAGAGAGGCATTACCCAAAGTTCTTTTAAGCTAACATATCATCACTCGAACCAACCATGTTATCAATTCAATTAAATTATAACATTCACAAATCAGTTAAAAGAAGATGCACCACCTTTTAAACATACCCACATTTCAATACAATTCATGCACTTATAAAGAGTTTCCTAAGTCACCCCTGCCCTAAGAAATTTGCTTTGGCCGAGTGACCGTACTCAACAAGGCACATCATACAAACATTTACAATTGAAATTCACACCATACAATATTTAACCTTATCGACATAAAATAAACCACAAGCAAGTATATATATATAGTGTCTTAGGGAGCCATTTTCGCATGGCCTAAAACATTTACAAGTTCAGATGTATCAAAATCTATCCTATACATGCCATCTTGAAAGGGGTACTACAAAAAAAAAAAAAGATACCAATTTAGGGTTGGATAGTGTGAACAACTTTGACTTAAGATCACCGAGTCCATAGCTGCCGTGCCGAAACTGTAAAACAGAGTAATTGGAACAAAACCGAGTAAGCATGCTAATGCTTAGTAAGTTATAAACAACAGAATCGTTAAAATATATATATATATTTATATCTGAATGAAAAGTAAGATTTTCCAGTTATTCCCTTGTATGGATAATACCTAACAAGTATTCATCCTATCGTTCATGACGATCCTTCATGTCTTTATTTTAACCATATTACAAAGGTAGTAGCATAGTACTCAACTAAAATCATTCCAAGGCCGAATATGTTCCAATTAAATTCCATGTTATAATCATAATTACCCACACAAATCACATATACATAAGGATTCAGAAATCATATCTCATGAATAGGTCGAGAGCATTTAAATACATATCGATAACAGACAAAGTGTCCTCATAAATTATTGAATTCGCAGATCTATATGGAACCACCTTTTCAAATAGGAATAAATTACATACCTGAATGGCGTACGATATGTGGATTCATTTGTCGAGTTACCTTAGCATAAATTTGAGAATTTTATACACAAATACTTACGAAATTCCAACCTTTAAATAACATAAACACGGATGCCCTTCGGAACTAAATCAGAATTTAACTTTGGCTCAAAGCCCATTGGAACTAGGTCCGGCTCTCACACTAGCTCGAAAGCCCTTCGAGACTAAGCTCGGATCATCACACTGGTTCGTAAACCCTTCGAGACTAAGCTCAGATCATCACACTGGTTCGTAAACTCTTCGAGACTAAGCTCGGATCATAAAACTCGATACATTCGCACTTGTACATATATATCAAGTCACATTCGAATCTCTTTCACAATGCTTAATTACCATAACAACATGTATACCAATACACAACATTCGGTTCTCTAGAAATAACATAGGGAAGTTTTCCTTCCGAATGATGGCTAAATTCAACGTAGCATACGGTCTCTAAACATTCCGCAAACTTATCTCTTCTATAACAACATTCAAGCATAGTCTTTAAGTCTAAAATTCACATAGTATGCGTACTTAATATAAATTCATTAGGACATAAGCTAAAAAATTTATTTCTTAAGAACTTACCTCGTACTTTCTGATTACATACGGGGCGACTATTCCGTCACTTTGGCTTTCCCCTTATCCGAAGTTGTCCCTTGATGCTCTTGAGCTAAGGGTACAAAATTTAAATCATCAGAGTCCCGTTATAAAGGCTCATGGCCGATTGTTCCTTAAGATTAACAATTCACACACATATATACAAGTTATATATATCAATACACAAGCATCAAATTTTCACAAAATTTTAGTCATGCCTACAATTGTTTTAAAACACAGAGATTTCTCATTTCTTTCACTAAGACATCATTCGGCAAAGTGCACATACTTGTTCTAATGTTTTAGCATCTAAACTTCGACAAAATCAATGCATTTATACCAAAGCCGCATACCCATGAATATTTTTGTGCAAAATGTACCAACAGTCAAACATATAAGTATATTTATACATATATACTTATTCATTTAAATCTAAAAATTAAATCACACTTATCACTTAACCCCAAAGCCTATCGAGGTTCCCTTTGTACTTTCCAACATTCATACGACAATATGATATTTACCATTATTCATCCATTTCATAAAACCTTTCATTGATATAGACATACATAGTAATGATATAACCAAAATTGGTTATAATTTTTACTAACATTTCTAACTTCAACCTACGATTCATGCTAGGCAACCATCAAGACCGAATGTCCCTTTAATGTTACAATTGACTTTACCCAAATCCAAAATCATAAGCACCCATTTCGAACCTCCTCAAATCAAAAGAACACACTTGTTACCCAAGTTCAACTCTAGGTTCACAATCGGCAATATGGACATGTCCTAGCACATTAACCGATTCCCAAATTATTATGTAATCCCCCTAATTGCACATTCAACTAGCATAAACTTCACCCGTCCTCCATTTTCTACTCAAACATGAAAACAACAATCATCCCCAAAGTTCTTATTCATGACCAAAAGCATATATCAAAACCAACTCAAAAATCCATACATGGGCTATGTCAAGGACCCAAAATTCAACCAAATATCACAAAATTTCAAGAAACAACATCAAATACTTACCTTAATTTGAGCATATGCTAGCCGAAATCCTTTGTTTTTTATTTTCTTTTCTTCCCTTAGGTGAAATCGACAAAACAAGAGAATGGTGCCTTGTTCTTTTCACCCAAATTTTATTATTATTATTATTATTTCCTTAATTAAAGTGTGCATAATTGGACAAAATACATTTATAATATACACTTTCTAATCATCACATCACAATGGCCGGCCACTACATGCAATAAACGGCAAATTGACATGCAAGTCCCTATGTTTAAAGTCTTGAAATCTTTAATCACTTTAATTTGTCTATCAAGGTTTGAAATTTTCACACGTAAGTCCTTGTCCCTAATTCCACCTTTAAAATGACGATTCAAACACTTAGAATTTCACACAAATAGTTATCACATAAAATAACCATAGCATGATATAATCACTTATTTTTATGACTCGGTTTAGCGGTCCCGAAACCGCTTTCCGACTAGGGCCCAAATACGGCTGTCACACCTCCTTTATCTGCTTCTTTTTCTTCCATACTTCTCTTCTTTCTCTTCTAATTTTTTTTCTTCTTCTCTTCTTGTCCTTTGAGCCAATTCCACTCTATTACAGTCGTTCTAAGCCGAACCAACCTATTCCTTTTCCTTTTTTCTTCAAGCTTCTGTCGACAGCCATTAAAAGCCAAAATTGTGGGATCCTTTCTCTAGTGGTGTTTAGGATTAGATCGATAGTAGATCTGAGATAGAAGGGTGGTTGGAAAGCAAATAGATCACTTGGTAAGTGCCGAAATTTTTGATTTAATCTTTTATGGAATGTTGGAAAAGCCGAACACCCCTTAGTATTTAGGGAGGTTATCGACTTGGCTTAAGAGTGATTCAGTGTTGTTTTTGGTTCTTATGTGAGTTAGTTAGCGAAGGAGGAGATCAAGCGAGGAGTATTGGAAAGAGAGGATGTTGGTACAACTAGATCTAGATCTAGTAAATCTAAGTCGACAAAGGTAAGATTTCATGGCCATTAGAGGTATTGGCCGAATATGGTAACAGTATTCGTAGATCTGTAGTCTAATCGGTTAAGTGGTGGATTATAGGAGGTATCACTTAGGAGTTTTCACCGGTGGAATCGCAAACAAGTGTGTCTATCGACACCCTTTCATGGTTCAATTCGTCAAAAGCCGAAAAGCCAAAATACTAAAATTCCGGCATTTCGTGGGCTTGCGAGAGTGCGAGCGCTCGTTGGTTTTGGGAACGTTAAGATTCGGTAATCTGTGTTGGTAAGACAAATGAGTGTGCAATTTCGTGCACATCGGTAAGTTGAGCCTCGATGGGCCCAATGTGGGCCCAATAGGCTTTCGAGCCCATATGGGTAAAAGTGGGCGTTAATGGTATTTTGATAGACTGTAGGGTCGAAACTACTAAAACTGATAACTGAACAGGAAAGTTGGACTAAATGGGCTTAAGTTGTTAGTGGACACTGTAGGGCCCATTAGGGGTTTTAGGGCCCAATCACTATAAACCGCTAAACTAAGTTAAATGGACAACAGTAACGACAAATAAATTAGTAATGACTGTAATATGCATGAAATCCATAAAACTGATAAAATTACTAAAATACCCTAATAGGTGGAAAATTACCGTTTTACCCCTAGGTGTAAAATGACCGTTATACCCCTAGGGCTAAATTTGATTGAAATGCATGACTGACTATTTCTGTTACTGTATGCCATATTATATTTATCTTTTGCATGGGTTGGGTGATTGATGGAGGAAGTGTGAGTGGCATTACCACGTTTACTGAAAGGGGCTATGCCTCGTATTACTGAAAAGGGGCTTTGCCTCGTTTTGCTGTTTTGGTGGCTTGGCCACGAATACTGTTACTAGCAGCAATGCTGCGACTGTGGTGTGTTGGTTGGGTGGGTCGAGTTATTCCCCACATGGTGTGTTGGTTGGTATGGGTGGTGTGTAGTGGCTGGATGGGTTGAGTAGTCTCCCCATATGTATTGGGCTTGCATTCATGCTTATTAACTGTTCTGTTTCTGTATTGGGCCTATGGGCCGTTCTGTTTTTTAAATAGGGCTTCGGCCCAGATTCTTGTATCTGAATAGGGCTTCGATCCAGTAACTGCAATTGAATAGAGCTTCGGCCCAATTGATACTGAGACTGGATAGGGCTTAGGCCTAGTGGGCTTGAGCTAACTTGGGCTTTGGATGGGCTTTCTGCACACACTGAGTTTTCCAAACTCACTCATTTCCTTCCATCCTTGCAGGTTAGTCCTAGTTCGAGGACTTGGAGCTGGACGGGATTCAGAGTGGCCACGAAGACTGTGTTCTGGTTTTAAATTTATTATTTTATTACTTTCAATTATTCGTTTTACTTTCCATTTTCGGGTTGTAATAAGGCTACTTTAATTATGTTTTTATTTTAGGGTTTTTATTTTTATAACTTTTTCATACTTCACTTGATTATGTTGAATACGGTTACATGAGTTTTCAAATTTAATCCAACGTTTTCAAAATCAATCACACAACTCAATCGGTTAACCAAGTTAAAGATAAAAAGCAAATCTCTTAATAAGCTGGTAGTAACTAGAACGAACAACAAACGAAACCAGGAACTTCTCTTTAAACCTGAAAGTTCTTTTTCAAAAGCTCACCTTGAACTTAGTAACTAGGCATCGTGGATTAGTTCTAGGTTATGTGACTCACCGAATCTGGCCATAACATCTGGGCCGAGTTTAGGGTGTTACAGGCCCATTAGGCCGAATCACAATTATATGGCCCATCAGGCCCAATCCATTCCAAACCATTCAAGAAACTTTATCAGCTCGTCACTTATTATCAACTTATCAATTTTTGCTGATTTGTGCCCACGAGCCCATCGAGCCCATTTGGCCCATTTTGGCCTGGTTGGCCAAAACGTGACCCAAGTCCATGAGATCGCTCATGAGGCCTCTAATAACGTATCGATTACCCTTATACGAGTGTTCGCGCACTCACACGACTACCGTAACCAAACTTTCAGCTTTTTGGCATTTCGGGATTTACAGATCTATTGTGTGTGTAGTGTATGTACACACCTGGTAATATAACATGCTGTGATCTCCTTAGCCATGAACCTACAAATGATGTCACTCATCGATTAATCACACACTTATCAAATACTATCACCAAAAACCGTAATCCCACCATTGCCTTACCTTAGACTACAAGCCTTAACAGCCTTTCCTTGATCACTAATCACGATTATTTCTTAAATCCGCATCAATCTTAATCATTAAGAACTAAACAACAAGTGACTTGCAATCATCTTAAGTCATCTTTAAACCATTCATGACCATTCGGCCAACCTTAACTAATAAAAGGGGAATACTTACCCAAAACGCTTAATGAGCAATTCAGCAGATATCTGAAATTCGAGATTCGATACTAATCCCCTACCGAAATTGATTTAGAAAGCATGAGGGAGAGACAGAATCGGTACTAGAAAGACCAACTAAAAGAAAGTAAAGTACTTACACAAGAACTGATCAGCCAAAGTTGAAGAAAAAGTGGCGACACCACAGAATTTCGGCCAAAAGATATTCGGCTTTAGGGAAACAAGAAAGAAAAGAGTTTGATAAGAAAGGAAGGGAAGAAATCAGCACAAACTAAAAGAGAAAGAATAAGGGATTTCAGCTTTTAGATATTTGGAGAGAAAGGTGTTTTCGGCAAAATAGAAAGGAAGAATTCGGCATTAGCTTAGAATCCCCAAAATCGGCACCTATATATACTATAGCTGAATTTACCTATCCCCAAATTCCCAATTCGGCTCCACTTCTCTACTCCTCAATCTCTTCCTAAGTTTTCTCTATTATCACTTCCTTGAATTTCTCTTCTGATCACCCCCTTTAGAGTCCACATCCAACAACACCACTAGCTTTTTAATAAGCAAAAATAAACCCTTCTTTTGAGCAAGGAGGGATTCGAACCCCAGTCCTCCTTGCCATGCCTGTGATGCCATCCCATACTCCCTATGTGGCTCCACCTTGCCACTAGACCACAAGGTAATTTGTGTCCTATTTCTTCTCCATTTATTTAACAACCTAGTTACTCAAGATCAGGGTTCCTTTAATATGAAACTAAAATTTTCCCACTTTCAAGCTTGAACTCAGAACTTAACCAACGGCCTATTGACACATTAATACTTAATTAAAAATATCAAACACATACTCCACGTCAAAACCGAAAAAGGAAAGTTCGAGATTTTTGGGGCATTACAAAGTACTAGGCCTTAGTTGTTACCTGTATACCATCCAAAATCTATTAACCTTAACATTACTGCCTGCATAAACCATTTGAACCAACACATATCACTTACCAAAAACGCAAAGCTGAATATAGGGAAGGGAAATAGTCATCCTATTACCTCCAAAATGATCACTCGTTACGACAAAGGCAAAAGCTTAGCACAACACACCCCTCCTAAGTCGACAGAGAACAATGAAGAATCGGCACAATGGGGAAAATAGCAGTATTCAGTTAAGAAGGAACAAAGGATATTCGACTTAAGTAGTGATAGAGGGAAACCTAATGTAAAGAGTAGAGAGGGAGAAGTGGAGAGGAACTATTCGGTAACAGTACCAATGTGAAAATGTTGAAACCCGAAAGAGTTGATAAGAGAGGAAAGGAGAAGAGTATTCGGCTAAAGACAAAAGGAAGAGGTAAATGCTAATGACCGATTGGGAGAAGGGAAGCATGAAGGTTCGACAAAGGTAAAGAAAATTATGAGAAGAAAAGTAAGGGAGAGAGAAAGCTGATCAATCTGAACACAATATTAGAGAGCAAAATTGAAAGAAAATGCAGAAGAATAAAATACCCAAATGGTCTAAGTAGTAATCGGCCTCAGAAAAAAACGAAATCAAGCAACAGAGGGAAAAAAATAGCCATCGAAATGGAGAGCACTTCATAGTCTCAAAGCCAAATTCTGAGTGTTGGGAGTTCCCATTCGGCACTAACTCTTCCTCTAATTCAAATTCAGCACACCTTCTCTTTACACCCCAACTCCCAACGATTTCCTCCTAAAGTCTCTCCTAAAATCCCTCCATCCATAACTTCTTAACCACCAGATCAAACTCCACCCAACTAAGCAGAGTTTCAGTCAAACTTCACTACCCACACAGCATAGAAGCAAAATAAATACTCCTTTTGCAACGCTGAGACTCGAACCTCAGCCCCCATGAAACACTCCACACGCCCTTATCCCCCTAGACTAGCAGGCTTTTCTGTCATGCTTTTACCCATAATTATTTAAGAAGTCTACATATTAGAGTCAGGGTTCAGTCAAGTAAAAAAAAATTGTATAAGCTAAGGCTTGAACCCAAGACTTCTCAGACACTTCCTAGAGCCCTTAACCACTGGAACAAACATGCGTTTGTGTCACTTTCTTACACGACTAAATATTTATGTGCAGCCTCCTAACTATTCCCATGCTCAAACCTAGTACTTCTAGGCCCAAAATTTTGGTCGTTACAAGTATGGTCGAAAAAATGGTTCATTAAATCTATAAATATAGCCGGAGCATTCGTTTAACCAAAGGGCATGACAAGGAATTCATAATGACCATACTTGGTCCAAAATGTAGTTTTTGGCACATTTGGCTCCTTAACTCTCAATTGGTAGTAACTAGACCTTAAGTCTATCTTTGAAAACACTGTGACTTCCTTCAAATTGTCAAACAAATCATCGATCCTTGGTAATGGATACTTATTCTTTATGGTTACCTTATTGAGCTATTGGTATTTGATGCAAAGCCTCATAGATCCATCCTTCTTTTTCACAAATAGTACCAGTGTACCCCATGGAGAATAACTAGGTTTCGTGAAACCCTTATCCGTTAACTCTTATAAATGAACTTTCAACTCCTTTAATTCCATTGGAGCTATATACGGAGCAATCGAAATAGGTGTAGTACCAAGACTAAATTCAATACCAAATTCAACTTCTCGAATAGGAGGCAATCCTGGAAACTTTTCCAGAAACACATCCGGATATTCACATACTATCGGCACTGATTCAATTTTCAACTCAAACTCTTTCATATTCAATACAAAGGCAAGATAAGCTTCATAACCATTCCTTATACATTTTCTGAGCAGCCATAGAAGAAATCACTACAGTCAAGTTATCCAATTCACCTGATTCAACTCGAAGGATATCCCCATTTTCACATTTCAGTTCAATAAATTTTCTTCCACAAATTACTATCACATCATGAGCAGTTAACCAATCTATACAAAGAATTATGTTAAATTCATCAAACGACAATAGCATGAGATTGGCCGAAAAATAGTGACCTCTAATCATCAAAGGGCGATTCTTACATACTTTGTCAACTAACATATACTTGCCTAATGGGTTTGACAATTTTATCACAAATTCTATAGATTCAGCAGTTTCATACTAGACACCAATTTCATACAAACATATGAATGAGTAGATCCCGGATCAATGAAAGCAACAACAGAAGTATTATAAAGAGAAAAAGTACCCGTAATCACATCAGGAGATGAAGCCTCTTCGTGAGCGCGAATGGCGTAAGTCCTTGTAGGTGCTCTACTCTCATATCTCACAGCCGGTTCTCTAGGCACACCCTTGCTACTCGCTCCATTTCCTAAATTTCTCTGTGGTCTCCTTTTACTAGCGGTGTTACCCGACCTCACACTCTGATACTTCTCTTTTTCTACCTTCTCGGGGCTATCTCTAATAAAATGATCTGGGGAACCACACTTGAAACAAGCTATATCATTAATTCGGCATTCTCCGGGGTGACATCTACCACAAGGTGAACACTTTGGTCTACTCGGTCGAGCATTACCAACACTAGCAATTGAAATAGTCTGAGCTTTCGAAACCCGAGTACTGTTTACCCCTATTTCTGTTGGAGAACCCACCAGAAGCATTTGATCGAGTAGTGAACTATGTCGATTTCTTGGATGAGGACTGGAATGACTTACCGAACTGTCTTTTCCTTAAGTCACGAGACTCAATTTTAGCTTTTCTTTTCTCTTTAGCCAATTCCTCGGCTTTGCAAGCTCTCACAACAAGTACAACAAACTCTTTTAATTCTAGGATGCCAACCAACAATTAGATGTCTTCATTTGACCCATCCTCAAACCTCTTACACATGATGGCCTCAGTAGATACACATTCTCGAGCATATTAGCTAAGTCTCACAAATTCTCGCTTGAACTCAGCTACAGTTATTCGGCGTTGCTTTAATTCAAGAAATTCCTTTCTTTTCTGATCAATAAACCTCTGGCTAGTATACTTCTTACGGAACTCTTCCTGGAAAAATTCCCAAGTTATCCTCTCCCTTGGCACAACCGGCACCAGGGTGTTCCACCATTGGAAAGCCGGATCTCACAAGAGTGATACAACATACATCATACATTCTTCTGGTGTGCACGATAACTCGTCAAAAATCCAAATAGTATTTTGAAGCTATAATTTTGCTATTTCTGGATCATTATCTATATTAGCTCGGAATTCTTCTGCCCCTTGGTTTTGGATTCTGCCAACCGGAGGCTTTTACCTTCTTATAATTTTTACAACTTAGGGAGCTACAGGGATATGCTGAGGGTTTGGAGGGGTGGAGGTCGAATAGCCAGATTCATGCGAACGAACTCGGTAAACCATCCATTCATTACATGGAAGAAGGCCTCTCGAGCCTCTACTTCCTGACTCATGGTCACGGGTTTATTCTCTGGTGGCACTATCCTTTCAGTAGGAGTAGACGCATTGCTTTCAACATCATTCGTCACTGCTCTGTTGGGATCCATTTACTATATAAAAACACATTTTAACATCGTCAAGAGTCATCACACTATCATAATATACGTATGACATGTATAGCTAGACTCTTGCTCATTCTATGTAGTTCGAGAACTGACTAAACTGTAGCTTTGATACCACTAAATGTAACACCCCTTGTCAGAGGCTAACACTGGGACAGGGTAAGAGGCATTACCAGACTTAAACATAACCAATCGTACAAAACCGGGCCATAAAAATTCATTCAATTCAAAACCATTCATACACATGCATATTGTCCCTTATACGGACCTATGAGGCCTTAAACATACATCGGGAGTGGTTCGGGGCTAAACCGAGAACTTTGGAACAATTAAAAAATTTCCATGTATTGGAGAGTCACACGCCCATGTGGGTACGCCGTGTGGTCACAGATGCCTGTGTGGCTCAGGACAAGCCTGTGTCCTCAACCTGTGCAACTCTCTGTTTATGATGTCATCCGCAAAATAGGGTCACAAGGCCAAGTCACATGCACGTGTGTTAGGCCGTGCTATCCACACAGCTGAGACACACGCCTGTGTCTCTGCTCGTGTCTTCATACTGGGCATACTAGGCATTCTGTTTCCTAAAATTAAGTTGCAGGGGACACACAACCTATACAAATGCCCATAGGGCTGACCGTGTGTCACACATGGCCTAGACACACGCCCGTGTGTCTACCCATGTGGACAAAAATAAGGCTATATACCAGGCTATTTTCCACCCTAAAACTCATACACTCCAACACCAATTCATCGGCACAAATCATAGCATTCTAAGGCAACCATAGTATCCACAACCAAAACATCAACACATCATTCTCATGCCAATTCTATCACACTCAAACCAACAAATACTCATCAACCCAATCATGGAAATTACTACATCTATGAAATTTATCATCATGTGAGTAAACTTATAAGCAATATTAGCAAAATTTCCATGGCCTTATACAAAATGAACATTCATCAAAATAAGCCAACATGTTTGGCCAAACCAAATATGACACATAACAAAATAATCAAGTCCCTATACATGCCATACTCAAAATGTTAAGACTAGCTATACCCAAATATTCCAATTGATAGTGTGATCAAGTCTCCGACGTCCTTTGATCTTCGAGCTAGCTTGGCAATACTATATCAAAATGGAAAAGAAAGTGGAGTAAGCATAATGCTTAGTAAGTTTGCATGTAAATAAATAACAACATTAACCATGCATTATTATACACATATCATAGTATAATTTATCACAATGTCATCAAGTATCATAGACACATTTAAAATCATGCCATTTGTATAATATACGAAAAAACTCATGATCACAATACATTCATTCATTCACTTCTTAGCAAGGTCTCATTGATTCATAATCTCAATTCTTATGAGCATTGTATACATACCTGTACCCTTTCAACATGATCATACCTTGTCATTTCTTTGACATTATCTTTGATTTACCTGTTGAACCACTTAGAATACTAAAGGATACCCAGGAAATCTCATACACATAGTGAGATGCCAATGCCATATCCTAGATATGGTCTTACATGGGATCACATATCGATGCCGATAGCCCAGCTATGGTCTTACACGAAGTCTCACATCGACGCCATATCCCAGATATGGTCTTATACGAAGTTTCATTTTGAAGCCATGTCCTAGACATGGTCTTACACGAAATCACAAGCCAATGCGATGTCCTAGATATGGTCTTATACGGGATCTCAATAACCCTAATATCATGACATTTGTATCCTAACTATTCCTAAGGTTCAACCGGGATTTCGAGTATCAAATCTTCTTCGAATTGTCATCGTGTCATCATTAATCAAATTCACAAAAACAATTATACAATTCATGCAATATTAAAGCATTAAATATATAATAATATAATGTTGCATTATTTACACACAAACTTACCTCGGTACCAAAATATGGCTAACTATTCGATTTAGTCCACAACCTTGTTCTTTCCTCGGTTTAGGTCCGTACTCCGTTTTCCTTGATCAATAATAGCAAATTTCACTCATTTAATTATCACATTGTTCAGAACAGTCTACAAATCATACTTTGGAAAAATTATAGTTTTGCCCCTAAACTTTCACATATTTACAAATTAGTCCCTAAGCTCGTAGAACAAAATGTACTTATTTTCTTTGTTACCCAAGCCTAGCTGAACCTATCTCATGATTATAACAACCCACATTTTCTTTTAGATTAGATTTTTACAACCTATTTTACAGCTTTTACAAATAGGTCCTTTTTAGGTGTTTTCATAAAAAATCACTTAATAAAAGGTGTTTATCACACATCAAACTTTCAAAATCTATCATGAAACATCAAAACACATGCATGTCACACATGGGTAAGTTTTTGAACATGAACCCTAGCTCAAATAAATGATAAAAATAGGTAAATCGGGTTACGAGGACTTCAAAAATGTAAAAAGCATTAAAAAATGGGCTAGGATGCACTTACTATCAAGCTTGAAAGTTGAAGAAACCCTAGCTATGATGTCCTTGTGATTTTCGGCCAAGGTGGGAGAAAGATGGATGATTTTGACTTTATTTTCCCTTTTTATTCTTTTATTAACCAAATGACCTAAATGCCCTTTTAGCCTTTCTGTGAAATTTCTACCCTTCCATGTCCACTTTTGTCCAAAAATATAGAAATTGGGCAAATTTCTATTCAAGGACCTCTAATGAAGAATCCAATGCAATTTCATACTTAAAGATTCTAGAATTTTCTATTTTGCAACTTTTGCAATTTAGTCCTAAAAGTCAAATTGGACACTTATTCACAAAATTTCTTCATGAAACTTTAACATAGTCATGCAAACATGTCATAGACCTCAAAGCAATCATAAAATAAATATTTCTACTTCGGATTTGTGGTCTCAAAACTACTATTCTGACTAGGCCCACAATTAGGATGTTACATATAAACTTTCACTTGTATTTATACAATTTACTGGCAACAAAAACTTATTTTTAAGAGACATACAATTTTCTCAACAAACACTATGAACTCGCTTTAATCACAGTAACATTTAAGTAGACAATCTATAATTCATAATCACCAAATACATTAGTAATAGTTCACATGTCCTTTAATTTGATTAATTCATTTTTTTGATCATAATAATAATTAATCACATCTTTTAACAATGAATTTAAACATAACATAAATAACTATTTACATTCATTCAAAAAATTGAAAATAATAATTTTCCTCCTTATACGAACTTACCTTGACAAATATAGTTGTAACTACAAAGTCGACGACTAATTCAACACTCAACTTTTCCTCGATTTTGATCTGTTTGGTTCGTTTTGTTATCTAAAGAATAACATTTCATTCAATTGAACCATTAAGTATCTTTAAATAATTAATTTAACTTATAACTCTTATTATTAGAAAATTTACAAAATTACCCCTAATATTTTAGCTTTTATGCTATTTAGTCCCTAAACCCAAAACTTGAAATTTCACCACAATTAATAAAATTTCATGTTTACCGATTTTCTTAAGGTTCCATATCAGCCTATCTTTTTCCTCATTTCACACAATTTACCTTAATTTTACTATTTCAACAAATTAATCCCTAAACATCAAAATTATCAAAAATCACGTAACAAAACTTGTTTATTTAACAACCAAGCATAACAATCTATCATAAAATATCCAAAACATATTAAATTTATCCATGGCACAATTTATAACATTTAACAGTTTTACAATTTGACCCCCGGGTTAGCTAGATTAAGCTAATACACGCTCAAAAACATAAAAATTATTAAAAACGGGCAAAAACTACTCACCATGCATGAAGAGTCAAGCATGGCTGAATGCTTTGGTTTCTTTCCATGGGAAATTTGGTTGTTCATTTACTTGGAGAAGATGACATTGTTTTTGTCTTTATTTTATCTTAATTTATTAATTAATTACCATTTTACCCTTATAGTAATAAGCTTAAAAATGACAAAACCATGCCCATCATTGTCCACTATTAATATACATGGTATAATTACCTACTAAGTCCTTTAATTTAAATTTCTTTGCCATTTGACTCCTTTAACATATAGAATTCAACTTTTGAATCTTTTACAGTTTAGCCCTTTCCATTTGATTAACTATTTAAACTTTAAAATTTCTTAACCAAATCTTAATATTACCCTAATAATGCTTCATAAATATTTCATAAAATATCTACAAGCTCAGTTTATTGAAATGAGGTCCCAATACCTCATTTTCTAAACCCACTTGACTTGAAAGATTTACCACTCGAATGTAATTATTCGATCAAATAACATAAATTATCAAATCAAACTTTATTATAACAATATATTAGACTCGCTAATATTAGATAATAATATTTATAGTTTTATTTATTAGATTTATGGCCCCGAAACTACTGTTTTCGACACCACTAAAAAATAGGTTGTTACAACTCTTCCCCCTTAGAAAACTTCATCCTCGAAATTTCTTACCTAAAATGAGTTTGGTTACTATAAACTTATAGTATCTTCTATTTTCTAAGTGAAATATGTTTACCAACAATTATTATAACAAGTCTGATAACTGTTATTATAACAAAGTCAGCCAAAGGTAAATATTTTCCCAATTACCTTGGAACTTGATGATATATGATGGTAATATATATCCTCAAGAATCTGAATTACCCATTTCAAATTTCCATCTGTTTACACCATAGCTTCATGAATTCTAGGTACATACAACTCAACTAGGTTTCAAACGAATAATCTGTTCTGACCGGAATAAAAAATGAGTCGTTTTTATTAATCTGACAATAATAATCCTAATCGATTCTCCCTTTCTCAATGTCAACGATAGTTCAAATACGAAACCCATCAACTTGCCTTCATATCCCATCAAAACTTATAAAAAACCATAACAACTGAAATAGAACTTGATATTCAACTTTGACATACTAGATATCTCAGTACAAACTTTAAATTTTCATGTTTTATTCCAAGTTAACGGTAACTTCGTCTCAAATCATTTCACAGTTTGACACAGCTGATTGCAACAAAACGACACTGTAATAAGCCTCTTGTAAAATCTCTTTATAATCTCAAAATTATTCAATTCATATATTTGATTTCAAAAATATAAACTGTTTTCCAATTTGTACCGTATTAATGATCTGGTTATTCTGAATCTATTCCAATTTTTAGCTAACAAATTCAAATTTTTTTCTATGCATCTCATGAATTCTCTGAAAAATTAATGGTTTAACTCTTCCTTCTGTACTAATTGAACAAGCATGATTCAAGGTTACCTAAGTTAAACATTACCATCGACATTGAATTTCTTCCCAAATGTAGGCTGATTTTAAATTGAAGCTTCTATCAATAGAGTTTTCAATTGGTCAAAACTTTCCTGACACTTATCTAATCAAAGAAATTTAATAGTTTTCTTGTAATGAATTCGTCCTCGGCAATACAATTATCGAAAAATCTTAATGATTCATCTAACAATATGTGGCTAAAAGACTTGGATTGTTAGATCCATTAATGCTGTGGGAGTATTAATTAATCTGAAAAGCGTAACTAGAAATTATAGTGTCCGTGATAGATTCTAAATGTTATTTTCGACACATCTACATCTTTAACTCACAACTGATAATAATAAGATTAGAGATTTATCAACAAGAACATTGTAACACTTTTCAGATCGAATAGATCTTTAATACATGAGAATAATTTAAACTCTTCTTTCATTTTATCACAATGCATTCCACCGTCGATAATTTCTACACAATCTCATCATGACATTTTTCTTTTTCACAAACAAAATAGGTGTGCCTCAAGATGATACACTAGGTCGAATGAAACTTCTGTTAATTAAAATCTCTATAGATTAATCCTTATAACTAAATCTAAAATTCTTTTAATTCGGTTGAAAACAATTTAGATCGAAGAAATTTCATCAGATGAACTAGAACAACTATTTTACTCCTTCCTATGAAAACCTTCCCTTAGTCGGATCACGATGGGTTTGTGGCTGAAAGATGGAGAGAAACTGCCGCACCTAATATGATAGATGCTACAACTACATAGCTAATACAATGTCCCAATTACCAGTAATACACTCCAAAGTAAATGAGAAAAACCCGTGTAGTTCTAGCAACAATAAGTGCAATAATATACTTTTTAAAAAGCTAAAACCTATACAAGCATGCTCCAATCAAGAATTATAAACGCAACAAATGTAATAGCCCCAAGCTAAAGTACATTCATTGCAGTCAGAGCATATAAGATAGAGTAGACAAGAAGAACAATAAGGAAACCAAGTTAAAGGAGTCCAAAAGGTAAAGCTTTACTAAACTCCTAAGGGTATAACTCGTTTGGGTCTAATGGTTCTGGTAAACAAAACACATGATTCATTTTTATACTATCAGAGCATGCAAATTTTATATGCTCTCTGAACATACTCTTCCACATCCAAGCCATTTCCATTAAAGATTGTGTATCATATAAAGAGCATCTTGATGGTTAAGGCAATTGATGATACACCAAAGAAATCCAGAACGAAATTATTGCTCAGACGCACCAGAACCAACTATGACATAACCTGTAACCTCCCAAACCCGGCCTAGCGTTATGGCTAGATTGAGAAGGCTATATTAGCCACCGAAATGGCTAAGCTAACTTACGTTACTTTTTAAGACTTTAAATAAACTCATTTTAGGAAAACCATGGTTGTACTTTGAGTAAGTTTAAAATCATTCATTCATTAGGTCATGTATGCTTAGGATTCATTTTTATTGTTGACAGTGTTGTTTTGGAAAAATTGTTTGCTTGTCGCTCTTCTTTAAAAAAAACTCGAAGTTAAACTAATATAGCAGAAAATCCATTTTTCAAGTCATTTTGGAAAATTAGTTGCCTTATTGATTTGTTTTTCAAAAATAGTTCTTTGCAATGTAGTGGAAACTAGGGAATAGCATCAAATTTTCCTTAAGCCCGATATCATTCATTATCTGGTTATTATGCTTGAGTAATCCATGCATGCAAAAATCCCCAAAAGAAAAGTTACCAAGCCACAAACTAGAAATAATTAAAAATTACAAGCCAAAATCAATAAAGACTTAATAATACTTAATTAAAATAAAAATAATCTGAGGTCCAAGTTGATTCTCTGAATATCATGTTCAGTCCTAATTTTTAGGTTTACCTAAAAAGTTAAATACTATTAAGGGGTGAGCTTATGAAAAGCTCAATGTGACTCAAATAATTATTTAAACGGGCAAAAACATTAAATACAGTAAAACATATTAGCATTAACAGAAGAAAACAGAACCATCATAGGAATTTCATGTCATTACATAGCCATTAACAAATTGATGTCAAACGGTGTATGAGCATAGGTTATCATTCATTCGAGTAACAATCATTAATTCTGATACCATTCAATACAACAAAATACAATGCGTAGCATAAATCAATAACATTCGAATATGTCGTACACATGATGCAATGCAAAAAGGTTCCTACCCATACCATCTGCTACATACCACAGGTTCCCTAGAACCCGTCTGCCAAACTCCAAAACATTATGAGCATAGCTCGATGTGGTAAAACCACTAAATAATCAATAATGTAGAAAATCTGCCAAATATCAAATAGTGCGATACAATTGCCAATAACATATAATATGCAATAAAATTGCCAATTCCGTCGGTACTCCAAGTGCAGTACACTGACGATGAATAATGCAGACTTAATATGCCACCGGTACTCCATGGAACTCCTCCGTCAACCACAAATCCCAACCAATGCATATGCAATATGTCACGCAATCTCATACATAATCATATCTCAATATTTTTTACATTCATTTGACATGCTCAGCATGCCCTCAATAATCACATACTTTCAATAAACGGAAACAGTGTTCCGATCTTTCAAATTACCATTGTGTTAGTATCAATCAATATCGTTCAATTTCACATACTTTATGAATTTTCATTGTGCATAAATAGCACCATTTTCAGTACATAATATAACAAATATCTCGTGCATTTAAATTATACATAAGCTTAATATCTCAACACATTATATCATTCAGTCAAACATTCTCATATCTCATAACTCAGATATGCAATTACAAACTCAATCAAACATCCATACTATCAACCAAGCAAATTTGCCAACATGTCAATCTTTTAAGGCTCAAAGCATACCTAGTTTGACCACTCACAAAATCAATAATTTGACTATTAAGACAATCCAATAAGCAAGCTAATTTATCATATATAACATGATATGTAACATTTTCAAACAATTTTATGAGTTTCAGACCCACACATTATTTTTTGCTTCCTCACAGCACACTAGCGAGTATTCCAATTTTCCTTAATAATTCCTTAAACGAACCTAAACTAAAATTTAGTATAAATTCAATAAATTTATCATTAAACCAGCCCCCAAAAACCAACTTATGAGTTCAAACCAATAATTGAAATTATAACCATTTTATGAATCCAAACTAGTTAGATTTCTTACACTGTATCGATGCAAACCGTACGTACAATCGTTCTTCGCCCTTATGGATGGTTTGGAGCGTTTGAGTTAGCACCTAATTCAATAATATACTGAAAAATCAGTAGCTAATTAATTATTAAATTCATTAATTTAATCAATTCATAACCTTTACCCAACAACTACGTCAGAATAACAAACTAGTTACCTTTAATTGCACTTCGCTTCACGATTTGTGGGATCCAAATGGCCAATCGATCAAGAACGTTTTTCCTTAACTGAAATAGATTTAAAAGCTGATTAGAAGGGTTCAAGAACTAAAATTAATGTTGGAAAAATATAGGTAAGAATCAAGAAACAAAATAGCCCCTTTTCTTACCGATAAGTGCATGCACCACCACTTGCGGTGGCCAAAATTGGGGCTGAATTTTAAAATTGTTTGAGATCTCATTAAATTCTGGAAAAATACCTGTGAAATCATTTAAAACCCCGAAAATTCCAGATCTAGAAATTTAAAAACTTAATGGACAAGATTAATTAATAAATTGAAGAGATAAGAGACCTTACCTAAGCTAGTTGAGAGAAACGACAATGGCAGTTTCTTGGCAATGTTCTGGATCGATCTTGGAGTTCAAGATTTCAGATTTGGGGATGATTGTAATGAGAAAAAAATGACAGCAATATGGTGGATAATGAGTTAACAAATCTTGTGGCAAAAAGAAAAAGAAAAAAAGAAGAAGAAAGAGATGGTAAAACTAGGTGTAGGCAACGACAACAATGGGAGAAAGAAAGAAAATTGAAGAGAAAGGAGGAGAGGAAGAGGATGAACGACTAGAGTAGGTAAAATTTGAATGAAAGGCTGAAAAATACAATAAAAGTTATATTTATACTTAGGGTTCAAGGGTATGGATGAGACACACATTGAAAAAATAAGGGATTTTGCAAAATTTAATTATTTCACAAGGGAAAGGATTCGAACTTGGGACCTCATTTAATTTGTAACAACCCTAAACCCGTTCCGGTCGCTAGAGGGTTAAGAGGCATTACATGACTTTTATGACTCGATTCGCTGATTCAAGACAACTCTACTCATGCTCCTAAGTTCGTATTACCTAACCCAATCTAACGAAATTTTCTCACGGATTTGTTCAATCGATATGGACTTACCGATCGGTCACATTTAAAACCACATCTCATCCTTCGTTTACTAAGATCTCATACAAATCATTCATCTCATTTCACTTAGACATTAATATAAAAATATAAATACGATACTTCAAAGCTAATTACCGAACGTGTGACTTAACTGCCATTTCAAACTATGCAACCGAATTTAAAGCTATGGACATGGATATAAACATTCGGTTAAGCCATTTTCGCATGGCTGATTTAATTACAACAAAAAAAAAGAAACTAAGTTCGATTAGCAACCACATGTCTAGTCTATACATGCCACTTTCAAAGTTTAGCTACAAAATACCAAAAGATGATTTGATAGTGCAGATGACTTCGACCCTGGAATTCCCGAGATCCGTAGCTAGCAAGGACGATCTATAAAACAGAAAACAAGAACAACTGTAAGCGATTATTGCTTAGTAAGCCCTTAAGTAACAACAGTCATTCGAATAAGTGTATTAAAGTGATCAAATTTGTATATTTCTTATTCTATCTAATTCGACTTAACAAGACAATTCATCCATTAGTCAAATCACAGAGTTCACATCAAATGTATCAACCAAAACAACTTATAATCATACACGTACAACTTCAAAAAAAATCAAGCTAAGTTCAATGTCTATATTCATACCTGATTATCTTACGACAAGATACACACTTATTAGAGTGAATTCAACATTTATTTTACAGCAAGAGTCTCAATGTCATTAGGGCCCAAGCCCGCTTCCAACGCTGGTTAATAGTTCCTTTGAAATTACATTCGGATACGTCACTGGCATATCGGCCCCTTTGAGGCAAAGTTCAGATCGTACCACTAGCTCGTAGGCCCTTCGAGGCGAAGCTCGGCTATCACTATGGCTCGAAAGCCCTTCGAGACTAAGCTCGGCTATAACTCTGGCTCGAAAGCCCTTCGAGACTGAGCTCGGCTATAACTCTGGCTCGAAAGCACTTCGACACTAAGCTCAGCTATAACTCTGGCTCGAAAGCCCTTCGAGACTAAGCTTGGCTATAACTCTGGCTCGAAAGCCCTTCGAGACTAAGCTCGGCTATCAACGAAATTTATACTTACACTTATTCGCATATATAACTTATCACAAAAAAAAAACAACAACCTCGGCATACTACCGATCATACTTCATACGGCTTATTAGCTCGTAAGTAAGGAATACAATTTCACATCTAGATACATTAAGTTTCCACTTTAGTATTCGGCTTCCAACGTTTACTCATACTCTCATTCCCAAAATTTCGCATTTGAACATATCATTTGCCATTTAAGTTCACATATTATGCATATATATATATATATTATAACTTTACTTTATCATAAATAAGAATTTGTTACTCAAGAACTTACCTCGTATCTTTTTGAGAAATTTCGAATTGACTATTCCGTGATCTTGGCCTTCCCTTTATCCGAAGTTGCCCCTCTAAGCTCTTGAGACAATACAATCATATCAACTTTATTTCACATATCTCTATTGATAGTTACACTTTCATTTAAATCAAAACATACATGTAATTCCTTTATCACACATACATTCGGCCAAACACAACATACATTTGGTCAAGTGCAATTACATTACAATTTACAACTAAATTCATTGATCAAATGTAGTAAACAAAGTCTTTTAATCCAACTTAGTACTCATGACACCCTAATTAACAAAAGCCGAATAGGTTAGCACCTAAATGCTTTAGCCATAAGTCGTTTTCTAACATTTTTAACACATAATTTCCTCCATTTAGTTAAGTTCACATTTGGTTTAGGCTCAAACATTTACAACCACTTTAGAAGCTTTCATGCCAACACTTAGTTTTACTTACCAATTCATTCGACCCACATGGATTTCATAACACATATATATATTTTCAATTCAAAACACCAAACAGCATAAAGATGGCACAATGCTACCCTGACCGAATGTTCAAAACATTTAAATCATCCTTAACGAAATTTACTAAGGACATAGAAATTCCATCAATACATTTCTAAATTCAAAATCGGCTACCCACAAGCAAGAATTCGTCATAAATTAACTATTTCTATATTAACATTTGAAATCACATGGAAGCTCATATAATTTAGCTCAAAATTCAACTAAACTCCCTATCTTAAAATTTTTAACTCAATACCATAGTTTCTATCAAGGTCAACTTATACATTTCTCATCTAGGTAACATAGACATGGCTAAACTAGGGCCCATTTAACAATTATCAAATTTTCAATCATCCATTAAGGGCAAGACCGAAAGCTCACAAGCAAGATATAACACAAAAAGCATGACTTCTTCTATTTACCAACCATTGTCGATTTCATTAGCCTTAACACTCATTGTAATTTGTAACCTACTATTTTAAAATCCAATAATCATGGAAAACCTCCCCTTAACAAGCCATTGACCGAACACTCAAATATCCAAGCTTAACAATGTTTAGCTAATGGTTAAATATAAGACACCTTGTACCAAACCTTCAAATTCACGTATTTTAAACCCCAATCATAAACTAAATAAGTAACACTCAAATTGAGCATCATTCGGCCATTTGTTTTGCTTAGCCAACCAATTTCATATTTTTAATCCCCAAACTCAAGTATTTACCACACAAAACACACGAATTATGCTTAATACTTCAAATTGAAATTCGGCAAGCACAACTACACTAGCTAAGAATTTCCACAAAATACTTAGATCACAAATATGCACTTTCAAGAAGTTCAAAACTCATGCCTCAACCTTTATTCATAATGGCATAAAACAACAACCCCTTTCTTATTGATTTAGTCTTAGCCGAATGCCCTAATCACCATGGAAGTTGAAATTTCAAAATGGGCTAGACTAAACACTTGCTCATACACCTTATTTTAGAAATTAAAAGAAAAGTAGCAAGGATTTCTTACCTTTGATTTGAATCAAGTATGACCGAATGGTAGCCTAAATCTTCTCTTTTCTACCTTCTTCAATTCACGGCAAGAAGAACCAAAAATTTCTTTAAAATCTTTTCTTTCAATACTTTATTTTTTCTATTATCATATCATCCCACTAACATAAATTATGAATTATAAAATAATGACACAACCAATGGAGTCAAATGCATGGCCGGCCACTTTCTTCTAGGGGAAAATTGACATGCAAATCCATTTGTTTTTGGCTTATCTTATTTTAGTCATTCCAAATTGTCTAGCTAAGTTTCTAAGTTTTTCAACTAAACCCTTTTCAATAAATTCATATTGACTTTGTCAAAATTCAAATCCACAACTTCCACACATGCAATTAACACATAATTTATGCATTGAAAATCAATATTAACTATTTTAAGGACTCGGTTTAGCGGTCACGAAACCGCTTCCCGACTTAGGTCGAACTAGGGCTGTCACAACTCCCTCCCCCTTAAAAGGATTTTCGTCCCCGAAAATCTTACCCGAAAAAAAATTTGGATATCGTTCTTTCATAGCATTCTCGGGCTCCCGAGTTGCTTCCTCGATCCCATGCTTGAGCCATAATATTTTTACTAACAGAACTCTTTTGTTTCGTAATTCTTTAACCTCTCGAGCTAAAATACAAATAGGTTCTTCCTCATAACTCAAATTAGGTTGAATTTCAACCTCGGACGAATTTAACACATGCGAAGGATCGGATTTATAGCGTCGAAGCATCGATACATGGAATACATTGTGGATCTTTTCAAGATCAGAGGGCAAAATCAGTCTATAAGCAACTGGTCCAATCCGTTCCGAAATTTCATACGGCCCAATGAATCTCGGACTCAGTTTGCCTTTGCGGCCAAAACGGAGTATCTTTTTCCACGGTGAAACTTTCAGAAACACCTTATCACCCACTTGATACTCGATGTCTTTAAGCTTTAAGTCTGCGTATGATTTCTAACGATCGGATGCCATTCTCAAACTGTCGTGAATTATCTCTACTTTCTGCTCGGCTTCCCTGACTAAATCAACTCCGAGAATCTTGTCTTCACTAAGTTCAGTCTAAAAGAGAGGAGTTCGGCATTTACGACCGTAAAGAGCTTCGTAGGGAGCCATTCAGATACTCGATTGGAAACTGTTGTTATAAGCGAATTCAATCAATGGCAAGTATTTTTCCTACGAATTACTAAACTCAAGGATGCAACATCTCAACATATCCTCGAGTATCTGAATAACTCGTTCAGATTGACCGTCGGTCTGGGGGTGAAAAGCAGTGCTAAAGTGAAGTTTAGTACCCAAAGCTTCTTGCAGCTTCCTCCAAAATCTAGAAGTAAATCGGGGGTCTCGATCAGAAACGATAGAAGTCGGCACCCCATGCAATCGAATTATTTGAGAAACATATAATTCTGCTAATTTATCAAGCGAAAAGTCAGTGCGAACTGGGATGAAATGGGCTGATTTCGTTAATCGATCAACAACAACCCAAATGGAGTCCTTTTTGCTCGGCGTCAACGGTAAACCTGACACAAAGTCCATTGTAACGCGATCCCATTTCCACTCGGGTATCAAAATCGGCTGAAGTAATCCCGACGGCACCTGATGTTCCGCTTTTACTTGCTGACATACTAAGCATTTAGATACAAAATCAGAGATGTCTCGTTTCATGCCATTCCACCAATACTGACGCTTCAAATCGTTATACATTTTCATACTGCCCGGATGGACCGACATTCGGCTACTATGGGCTTCATTCAAAATCATCGAAACTAGCTCAGACTTTTTCGGAACACACAATCGGTCTTTAAATCTCAAACCATCATTTCCGTCGACCCGAAATGCTGAATCCACATTTGACTCACACTGAACTCGTTTGGCAACTAAGTCATCGTCGGCTTTCTGAGCCTCACAAATCTGTTGAAGTAGCATAGGTCTTGCTACCAATTCCGCAATCAACACATCATCTTCTGACATCGTCAGCTTCACATTCATAGCTCGCAAGGAAAATAAGGATTTTCGACTAAGAGCGTCCGCAACGACATTAGCTTTCCCCGGGTGATAATCAATAACAAGCTCATAATCTTTTAGCAATTCTAGCCACCGCCTTTGTCTCAAATTCAAATCTTTTTGAGTCATCAGATACTTGAGACTTTTGTGATTGGAGAAGATGTGACATTTTTCACCGAACAGATAGTGTCGCCAAATCTTCAAAGCAAAAACAATAGCGGCTAATTCAAGATCATGAGTCAGATAATTTCACTCGTGAGGCTTTAACTGTCTCGAAGCATAAGCAATAACCCGGCCTTCTTGCATCAACACGCAGCCTAAATCGTTCAGAGATGCATCACTATAAACTACAAACTCTTTACTAGTTTCTGGCTGAACCAACACTGGAGCTTCCGTCAAAAGGGTTTTCAGTTGGTCGAAGCTTTTCTGACACTTATCCGACCACTCGAACTTGATATCTTTTTGCAGCAGTCTCGTCAATGGAGTCACAATCATCGAAAAACCCTTGACGAATCGTCGGTAATAACCAGCGAGTCCTAAAAAGCTTCGAACTTCAGTAATATTTTTAGGAGGTTTCCAGTCAAGAATAGCTGAAATTTTGTTCGGATCAACTCGAATACCCGATGCAGATACTATATGGCCCAAGAACCCAACCTCACGCAACCAAAATTCGCACTTGCTGAATTTCGCATACAATTGATTTTCACGCAAGGTCTGAAGTACTAATCTCAAATGCTCGGTATGCTCTGACTCGTTACGTGAGTAGACCAAAATATCATCGATGAACACTACTACAAAGCGGTCCAAAAATGGCCTAAACACACGATTCATCAAATCCATAAATACCGCCAGGGCATTAGTGAGTCCAAACGGCATCACTAAGAACTCATAGTGACCGTATCTCGTTCTGAATGCCGTCTTCGGTACGTCGAAATCTCTAACTCTCAACTGATAATAGCCGGATCGCAAATCAATCTTCGAAAAGACTGAGGCTCCTCTCAACTGATCGAACAAGTCGTCAATTCGGGGCAACGGATACTTATTCTTTACCGTGGCTTTATTCAGCTGTCGATAGTCGATGCACATTCTCATAGTCCCGTCCTTCTTTTTCACGAACAAAACCGGTGCACCCCAAGGCGAAAAACTAGGTCGCGCAAAACCTCTATCCGTCAACTCTTGCAGCTGAGATTTTAATTCTTTTAATTCGGTAGGTGCCATACGATACGGGGCAATCGAAATCGGCGTCGTACCTGGAATCAACTCTATATCGAACTCGACCTCTCTTACAGGCGGCAATCCCGATAATTCTTCGGGAAAGACATCTAAAAACTCGCAGACTACGGGCACCGTTCCAAGTTCTCGGTCGAAAACTTTGTTATCTAGCACATAGGCCAAATACACTTCATAACCCTTCCTCACGTATTTCTGAGCTGACAAGGTCGAAATTATTGCAGGTGGCCCACTTAGATCAATGGACTCAATTCGGATTATTTCGTTATTCGAACATCGCAAATCAATAGTTTTCCTCTTACAATTTACTATCGCGTCATGAACGGTCAACCAGTCCATTCCGAGAATAATGTCAAATTCGTCGAATGGTAGAAGCATCAAGTCCGCCGGAAAACATAAATCTCGAACCATTAACGAACATTTCTTGCATACCTTATCAACCAGAACACAACGACCCAAAGGGTTCGACACTCGAATTACAAATTAAGTAGACTCAACAGGAAGAGTCTTACTGGAGGCTAAAGTTTCACACACATATGAATGGGTCGAACCAGGATCAATCAGGGCAATAACATCAGTATTAAAGAGGGTGAAAATACCAGTAATAACATCCGGAGAAGAAGCTTCCTCGCGGGCACGAATAGCATATGCTCTGGCCGGTGCTCGAGCCTCGGATCTAACTGTAGTATCTCTAGTCCCTCTCTGACTGCTGCTAATATTTCCACCCCGTCGCGGTGGTCTACCCCGCGAAGCTGTGCCACTAGATCTCTGAGTCGGATCGGGAGTGCGTTCATCATTTCTCGGACAATCTTTAATAAAATGGTCGACAGATCCACATCTGAAACACGAGCAGTCACGATGCCTACAACTCCCCGGGTGCCATTTACCACAATAATTGCAACCCAATCTATCTCGACGTTCATTACCCACACTGGCAATGGAAGTAGCTCGCGAACTCACAGGAGGTCGATGGTGTTCTCGTCTAGAAAGACCCGATGTATATTTAGATCGGCCTGAATCATCTCTAGTCTTCTTAGACGATTGCTGCACAGATTTCCCTGCGGACCTCTTACGGGACTCTCTATCTCCACCTTCAGCTTTTCTTTTCTCATTACTGAGTTCTTCAGCTTTACAAGCCCGCTCGACTAGTACGACAAACTCCTTAATTTCTAGAATCCCCACCAGCAATTTGATATCTTCATTTAATCCATCCTCAAAACGCTTACACATGATGGCCTCAGAGGATACACATTCACGAGCATAGCGGCTGAGGCGTACAAACTCTCTCTCGTACTCGGTCACTGACATCTGACCTTGTTTAAGTTCAAGAAATTCTTTCCGTTTTTGATCGATGAATCTCTGACTGATATATTTCTTACGAAACTCAGTTTGGAAGAATTCCCAGTTGACCCGTTCCTTCGGAACAACAGAAACCAGAGTATTCCACCAGTAGTAAGCAGCGTCTCGCAACAGAGATACCGCACATTTAAGACACTCCTCGGGTGTGCAGGACAGTTCATCGAACACTCGGATGGTATTGTCGAGCCAAAACTCGGCCCGTTCGGCATCGTCACTAGGGGTAGCCCGGAACTCTTCAGCCCCATATTTTCTAATTTTATCAACAGGGGGCCTACTCGATCTCACTGGATCGGTCACAGGAGGAGTCGTAAAAGTCGGAAACGGAGTATTCGGGGGCGGAGGTTGTGGAACAGCCGGATTTGATCTAGCGAATTGAGCGAACCAGTCACTCATCATTGCATAAAAAGCTGGTCTAATATCATCATCTCGATGAACAATATTTGGCTGAGAGTAGGGTGGCGCTGTCCCTTGCACGGGAGCAAGAGCTACACTTTCAACATCATCTGCTACGGTTCGATCAGGTTCGGGATCCATTCTAAATCAAAAATCACATTTCAGATATCAGTAGTCATCTCACTATCAAAATGACACTAAATGGCAGGTATAGCTAGACTCATACTTACTACGGTAGTCCGAGAATCGGCTAAACCGTAGCTCTGATACCAATAAAATGTAACACCCCTAAACTCGTTTTGGTCGCTAGAGGGTTAAGAGGCATTACACGACTTTTATGACTCGATTCGCTGATTCAAGACAACTCTACTCATGCTCCTAAGTTCGTATTACCTAACCCAATCTAACGAAATTTTCTCACGGATTTGTTCAATCGATATGGACTTACCGATTGGTCACATTTAAAACCACATCTCATCCTTCGTTTACTAAGATCTCATACAAATCATTCATCTCATTTCACTTAGACATTAATATAAAAATATAAATATGATACTTCAAACCTAATTACTGAACGCGTGACTTAACTGCCATTTCAAACTACGCAACCGAATTTAAAGCTATAGACATGGATATAAACATTCGGTTAAGCCATTTTCGCAGGGCTGATTTAAATACAACAAAAAAAAAAGAAACTAAGTTCGATTAGCAACCACATGTCTAGTCTATACATGCCACTTTCAAAGTTTAGCTACAAAATACCGAAAGATGATTTGATAGTGCAGATGACTTCGACCCTGGAATTCCCGAGATCCGTAGCTAGCAAGGACGATCTATAAAACAGAAAACAAGAACAACTGTAAGCGATTATTGCTTAGTAAGCCCTTAAGTAACAGCAGTCATTCGAATAAGTGTATTAAAGTGATCAAATTTGTATATTTCTTATTCTATCTAATTCGGCTTAACAAGACAATTCATCCATTAGTCAAATCACAGAGTTCACATCAAATGTATCAACCAAAACAACTTATAATCATACACGTACAACTTCAAAAAAAATCAAGCTAAGTTCAATGTCTATATTCATACCTGATTATCTTACGACAAGATACACACTTATTAGAGTGAATTCAACATTTATTTTACAGCAAGAGTCTCAATGTCATTAGGGCCCAAGCCCGCTTCCAACGCTGGTTAATAGTTCCTTTGAAATTACATTCGGATACGTCACTGGCATATCGGCCCCTTCGAGGCAAAGTTCGGATCATACCACTGGCTCGTAGGCCCTTCGAGGCAAAGCTCGGCTATCACTATGGCTCGAAAGCCCTTCGAGACTAAGCTCGGCTATAACTCTAGCTCAAAAGCCCTTCGAGACTGAGCTCGGCTATAACTCTAGCTCGAAAGCCCTTCGAGACTAAGCTCGGCTATAACTCTGGCTCGAAAGCCCTTCGAGACTAAGCTCGGCTATAACTCTGGCTCGAAAGCCCTTCGAGACTAAGCTCGGCTATCAACGAAATTTATACTTACACTTATTCGCATATATAACTTGTCACAAAAAAAAACAACAACCTCGGCATACTACCGATCATACTTCATACGGTTTATTAGCTCGTAAGTAAGGAATACAATTTCACATCTAGATACATTAAGTTTCCACTTTAGTATTCGGCTTCCAACGTTTACTCATACTCTCATACCCAAAATTTCGCATTTGAACATATCATTTGCCATTTAAGTTCACATATTATGCATATATATATATATTATAACTTTACTTTATCATAAATAAGAATTTGTTACTCAAGAACTTACCTCGTATCTTTTTGAGAAATTTTGAATTGACTATTCCGTGACCTTGGCCTTCCCTTTATCCGAAGTTGCCCCTCTAAGCTCTTGAGCTTGAATGCACAATACAATCATATCAACTTTATTTCACATATCTCTATTGATAGTTACACTTTCATTTAAATCAAAACATACATGTAATTCCTTTATCACACATACATTCGGCCAAACACAACATACATTTGGTCAAGCACAATTACATTACAATTTACAACTAAATTCATTGATCAAATGTAGTAAACAAAGTCTTTTAATCCAACTTAGTACTCATGACACCCTAATTAACAAAAGCCGAATAGGTTAGCACCTAAATGCTTTAGCCATAAGTCGTTTTCTAACATTTTTAACACATAATTTCCTCCATTTAGTTAAGTTCACATTTGGTTTAGGCTCAAACATTTACAACCACTTTAGAAGCTTTCATGCCAACACTTAGTTTTACTTACCAATTCATTCGACCCACATGGATTTCATAACACATATATATATTTTCAATTCAAAACACCAAACAGCATAAAGATGGCACAATGCTACCCTGACCGAATGTTCAAAACATTTAAATCATCCTTAACGAAATTTACTAAGGACATAGAAATTCCATCAATACATTTCTAAATTCAAAATCGGCTACCCACAAGCAAGAATTCGTCATAAATTAACTATTTCTATACTAACATTTTAAATCACATGGAAGCTCATATAATTTAGCTCAAAATTCAACTAAACTCCCTATCTTAAAATTTTTAACTCAATACCATAGTTTCTATCAAGGTCAACATATACATTTCTCATCTAGGTAACATAGACATGGCTAAACTAGGGCCCATTTAACAATTATCAAATTTTCAATCATCCATTAAGGGCAAGACCAAAAGCTCACAAGCAAGATATAACACAAAAAGCATGACTTCTTCTATTTACCAACCATTGTCGATTTCATTAGCCTTAACACTCATTGTAATTTGTAACCTACTATTTTAAAATCCAATAATCATGGAAAACCTCCCCTTAACAAGCCATTGACCGAACACTCAAATATCCAAGCTTAACAATGTTTAGCTAATGGTTAAATATAAGACACCTTGTACCAAACCTTCAAATTCACGTATTTTAAACCCCAATCATAAACTAAATAAGTAACACTCAAATTGAGCATCATTCGGCCATTTGTTTTGCTTAGCCAACCAATTTCATATTTTTAATCCCCAAACTCAAGTATTTACCACACAAAACACACGAATTATGCTTAATACTTCAAATTGAAATTCGGCAAGAACAACTACACTAGCTAAGAATTTCCACAAAATACTTAGATCACAAATATGTACTTTCAAGAAGTTCAAAACTCATGCCTCAACCCTTATTCATAATGGCATAAAACAACAACCCCTTTCTTATTGATTTAGTCTTAGCCGAATGCCCTAATCACCATGGAAGTTGAAATTTCAAAATGGGCTAGACTAAACACTTGCTCATACACCTTATTTTAGAAATTAAAAGAAAAGTAGCAAGGATTTCTTACCTTTGATTTGAATCAAGTATGACCGAATGGTAGCCTAAATCTTCTCTTTTCTACCTTCTTCAATTCACGGCAAGAAGAACCAAAAATTTCTTTAAAATCTTTTCTTTCAATACTTTATTTTTTCTATTATCATATCATCCCACTAACATAAATTATAAATTATAAAATAATGACACAACCAATGGAGTCAAATGCATGGCCGGCCACTTTCTTCTAGGGGAAAATTGACATGCAAATCCATTTGTTTTTAGCTTATCTTATTTTAGTCATTCCAAATTGTCTAGCTAAGTTTCTAAGTTTTTCAACTAAACCCTTTTCAATAAATTCATATTGACTTTGTCAAAATTCAAATCCACAACTTCCACACATGCAATTAACACATAATTTATGCATTGAAAATCAATATTAACTATTTTAAGGACTCGGTTTAGCGGTCACGAAACCGCTTCCCGACTTAGGTCGAACTAGGGCTGTCACATAATTTCCTTACTTTCTCATATTTCTTGTAAGCATTAGGCTTTTTCCTCATTCTTGAAATAATTTTGCAATATTTATTTTAAAAACAAGACATGTCGTATAATAGAGTTTAAGGTAAAACTTGCAAAATAATAAAAATGGTAAGAGAGAAGGGATTTGAACTTGGGTTTCAAGGAACGTTTCACTAACACTTAATCAACAAACCAATACCTCATTTATTTCCTAGAAATGCATAGATAATCTTAAAATTAAGGCATGACCTGTAACACCCCAAACCCAGCCTAGGAGTTAAGCCTGAATCTGGCGTGTCACATTGAAGTGTTTTTCGAAAACCATGTTTTCATTGAAAACCCTTCTTATTCGAAACTTGTTTCTAACTAAAAACTTGAGTTTATTTATTTTCAAAACATGGTTTATTAAGGAGTTAATCCCTTTAAAAAAAACTATTATTACCTTTAAAACCTTATTTGTTGCAGAAGCTTAATTTAAACAGTTGCGAAAACGTGATATTTGAAAAATAGTTGTTGTTTTGGAAAAAACCCATGTCTTACCTCTAGCAATTTTAAAACGATAAATAAAATATTAAAATTTAAAATCCAGAAATCTTAAAGGCCTTATTACAACCCAAATCAAAATACTTGTATGTAGATAATCAAAACCGAAAACTTAAGCAGTGTGTGTGGCCTTCTCCGAGTCCCTCGCAGCTCTGAACCGTCTAAGGCTAGGGATTTCTTGAAAAGGTTAAAAGCGGGGTGAGTTTATGAAAACTCAGTGTGTAATCCCCTTACTAAAGTAACAGTCAGTAAACAATAATAGAAACAGTTTGAGCTTGAGCCCTTTAACAGAAACAGTACAGTTTAGCTTAGAGCATAAGTAGGCTAAAGCCCAATACAAATCTTTTGGGTCTCAACCCATAACAAAATCAATTGGGCCTAGCCCATATCAGAAACAGAGCATAAATGAATGATGCATGATGCATGCAAACCCATCCAACCAGCACACCACTCCCTCCAACCCTGCGGAGTCCGTGGGGATATAATCAACCCACCTATCCTTGCACTCCACAGTGTAGTACTGGTGCGACACTATCAGTATCGCAGCAAGGCTGCCAGAAATCAGAATGGCCAAAAGCCATAAACAGAAAGACACAGAGCCATAGTAATATGCGTGGCACAAAGCCATCGATAACGAGTCTATAATTGGCACAAAGCCTATGATATTGGCACAAAGCCTTCGGTAATAGAACAAAGCCCATAACAACGGCACGAAGCCCACAATAACGGCTCGAAGCCCATAATAACTGCACGAAGCCCATAATAATGGCACACAACCCTCGGTAACATGATCGGCACTCAACCGTCGATTAGTCTACAGTCGTCTTAGGCGACCCGTGCGGCCTTATCAAATCAACATAGATGTACGGCTCTTAAGCCTTCAGTGGGTCCACAATCGTCTCGGGCGACCCGTGTGACCCTAACAGATCAGGACTTCCTCCATATAATATCCCAACCCATGCAAACAATCACAGTCACATCAGTCGAATCATAGTCATTAAGTTACCGTCAACTCAGCCAAGACATAACACGACCCACGAGGGGCAAAACAACCATTTTACACATTGGGGGCAAAACAATCATTTTACCCCGCAGGAGTATTATGGTAAACCTACCCTAAAGGGGTATCTTGGTAAACCTACGTTACAGAGGTATTTCGATAATTTTACAAATCAGGGTATTTCGGTAATTTTGTAAACTAGGGGTATTTTAGTAATTTCACAAACTGGGGGTATTTCAGTAATTTTGCAAATCGGGGGTATTTTGATAATTTTTCAAATGGAGGGTATTTCGGTAATTTTGCAAATTTAGGGTATTTCGATAATTTTACAAATCAGGGTATTTCGATAATTTTGCAAATCGGGGGTATTTTATTAATTTTATAAATCTGGGGTATTTTGGTAATTTCACAAACCAAGGGTATTTCTATAATTTTAAAAATTAGGGGTATTTCGGTAATTTTGCCCATTAGGGGCCTTTTAGTCATTTATCAATGTGGGCCCAAGTACTCTAAGGCCCATCTCATGAAACCACTCATGATGGCCGTTTTTCGATGCAGGGCCACAATCCATGGCCTCGGTCGGTCACATGTGCATTCGCACGCCCATGTGGCCAACATTCGATTCGTCAGCTTTTCGGCATTTGCCGTTTTGGCATTTGGCATTAGTACATTAATAGTGTGATTAACACACCTGATTTGCTAAATGAAAGATCGCCTCATGAACAGCGCACCTCCTCAACTTGAGTGAAAAACCCGCCTATTTCACTTAGCTCCTGCCTAAGACCAATGGCCTGCCCTTGGCCGAATATCTTATTACCACTTCTATTAAACTTGCAACCCTTTTCAACCTCCGAGAAACGATTACTAAGGAGTATCGAAATTGACCTTCAATCTTACACCACCAAAATGGTTCGGCTTGTGAGAGAACAATTGACTGGACCACTCAATTTACAAGGGTGAGATATTTGGCTTTTGAGTAATCAAAATAGAAGATAACCAACAAGTTCGGCTTCCAACAAGGAAAAGGACTCTACTACGCTTGAAACTGAAAGAGAAGTAATGAAGAAACAGTAAAAGGGAAGAGGAGAAAAGATGGATAGAAACAGAGAAACAAGAAGAGAAGGTTCAGCTTATAGAAGAAGAATGATAAGAAAAGAAAAACAGTCGGCCAAGCTTGAAAGAAAAGAGGGTCAACATAACATGAGGTAAGGTTTTGGTAGAGATAAAAGCAAAGAGAAAGAAAAGATAAACCAAAAGAAAACACGTAACGTTTGCCAAAATAATCGAAAGGTTGCACGAGAGGTCAATTTCCAAAGTATACTCTGCAATTTCAAAGAAAAAGAGAACAAAATGCTCAAAATGGCAACACAGGAATTCGACACTCACCTCACAAGAATGACCAAAACCAAAACTCCTTAACCCCTAAGCAAAAATGACACCAGCCAACTCCAAATCAAATTCCACCCTTTTCTCCTCCAAATTCAAAAAAACCCCTGATTTACTCCACAAAAATCGCACCAACCCATCCAAATCTCTTTAATTCCTTCTCAAGACCGATTCCACAACCACCTTAGTAGAACTCCACTCTAACTCAAACACTGGGCGTCCCCTCAGCAAAATTTGCTTATCCCAAGACTTGAACCTTAGACCCCTTGCCACACTTGGGACGTCACTTCCATTAGGCCATAAGGCTCCTTGCACCATTTTTTACCCACAATTAACTATAAGATCTACTTCTAATCACCAAGGGTTTACTTAGGGGCAAAAATAATAATTGTGAAAACACCAAGACTTGAACCCCAAACCACCTATACACTCCTAACGCCACCTTGCCACTAGACCACTTGCTTCCTTGTGTCATGCTTTCACCAAAAATATTCTTAAAGTCTACTCACTAACGTCAAGACTCCCATAAGAGAAAAACATAAATTTTTGCTAAGGCCCAGGTTTGAACCTAAGACTTCTCCAACACACCCAAACCTCTTAGCCATCACACGAACCTACCATTCCGTGCATATTGGCCTAGGGCCCATTACACAATCCAAGTGGGGCCCATGTGCTCGTATGGCATGCTAAGCTAGATTTGACTATAGCCATGTGTACAACACAACCAGTTTACTAATTCTCGCAGGTCCAAAGACAACCACCAGTATGGGCCCACAAGCCCATTGGGTCCATATGGCCCATTCTTCTAGGCCCATTTTCGGGGCGCTACATGACCACTCTTTCTCGATTCCTAAACCTGATTCTACTAACCCCCAATTTTCGGGATGTTACATAACCAACACAAAGTTCATATGCACAAAGTAAAGCAACAAACAATAGAAACAGAAAAGCAATAGCACTTGTGTTTTTCCATTGAGTCCTCCACCATTGCATAATTGAATAGAATATCAATAATAGAGCAATGCCTACCATTATTACAACTAGGCTAACAATACCTTTGCCTAATTTTATGATTAGCCAGCATCCCTACATAATAAGCACTACATCTAGATATAAAACAACCGCTTATGCCACCAAAGATAAAAGAGCACATAGCATACTCATTCACATAGCATACTTATTTAAGGTCATTGTGAAATACTCAACCACAATGGCTGTATTCAGGTCTATTTATATTTAGAGCACCATTGCATTGGCTACTAAATTCACTGATGGTCTCACATTATTCTTTTTCATTCTATCTTTATCACAAAACCCTTATGGCCCTGGAAATAACTACTCAGTCCTTTCATTTATCACTGAAGGAAAAATAGAATATATTCTGGATACACTCCATTTATTGAAGTCTCAAACTCATGTCTCATTCTGTTTCTTGTGATAACAAAATTCTATCCTTTTCTGAGCCCGATCAAATAAAAATTACGTATTCATAAAATTCCATTTCACTAACAACTATTTTAATCTCATTAATCAATCCATCTCTGGAACAAGTACATAATTCTTTTTCAATCAGAACCATCTTATTAACATACTTACTGAGCTGAACTACTCTCATTTGAAGTCCACAACTAATCTATTTCCCAGCTTTAATTCAAGTACTTTATATCCTTTGTTGGCGTAATTCTTTCAAAAATAAAATAAGAAGAAATCCCAGTTAATCTCTTCTTTAGAAGCCATAGTAGTTAAAGTTAATTACCAGTGAATAACATCTTCTTTTAATAGTGACATTGCACATCTCAAACAATCTTCAAAAAGATCTAATATTTCATCTAGAATTCTCTATATTTGCTAACCAATACTCGACTTTGACAATATCATCACTCATTGTACTTGAACCTCTTCAATTAGAAATGCTGTAAACATTTTATTTTATAGGACTTTGAGAACAAGTGGGTGAATGTTGTAGAGCAAACAAAGTAATTCAATGGATAGTGTGATCGTACTCAGATGAAGTTTCCAACCGTTTGAGCTTTCCAATGATCTACAAAACAAAGAAAACAACTATATAAGAAACTTAGGCTTAGTAAGCTCGTATAAAAGGAGTTAAACTCACCAGTTGTAAAAAAAAAAATTAATCAAGTATAAGTAATTCCATTTAGCCATAGATCATATTTCCTTTTTCCTATACACCAAACTTCACAAGGTTAGTAAGTGAAGCAATATGCATATAATTCTGACCCGTTCAAGGCATATAACATATCAAGCATTTCAATTTCACCATTCATCTATCGTTCACCATTCATCTATCATATGACTACTATATACCTTCATTTTCTTTTACCTCTGCTTATCATATGTTCCATATCCTTACTTTAAATCATAGATCATTTCCTATGGTTATTTACTCTGTAAAACTTTAATTACTCGTTCATACCATGAAAATAATATCACTACATAAATTATTCATCCACATAATTCAAATGTTACCTTACCAATCCAAATACATCAACACAAAGTCCATTTCAAAGGACTTTTTCATACCATAAATTACATTTACTCAAGGTAACAAACTATACTTGTAACTAATAAACTAGTTACAATATCTTTCACTTACCAATACTATAAATATGCCATAATATATATAAGCACATAAATAGATTGTAATTCAATTATTTCATACCCCGGTGAACTAGTAACTTGACTTGGATACTCGGGTAACTACACCACAATGAAAGAATCATAGTTGCATAACAGGGGCACTAAAGTGCGAACAGGGGCACGAATGTGCAAGCAGGGGCACCGTAGTACGAATAGGGACACCAAAGTGTATACATGGGAACCAAAATGCAAACAGAAGCACCAAAGTGCAAATCCCATACTAGCGTGCATACTAACCCTATTAGCATGCCAACCGAATCCTAGCGATTACTATGTTCAACCAGGCATTTTATGTTATCCATTACCTTTATACTTATTTATGAATAAAGGA
Source organism: Gossypium stocksii (assembly GCA_020496765.1). Lineage (NCBI taxonomy): Eukaryota > Viridiplantae > Streptophyta > Magnoliopsida > Malvales > Malvaceae > Gossypium > Gossypium stocksii. The sequence continues at coordinate 58,461,444 of CM035624.1, read as the reverse complement.
TACTTCATCGCTTTTGTACACATAATATGAATTCAAAATATATTTATACTGTAAATGTGCCATCACATGGATCATCATCATCCATTTATCACTTTTATATGAATTTGATTTCAATATTTAATATACTATAACAACATATAAACTTTCACATGTATTTATACAATTTACCTACAATAATAACTTATTTTCAATAAACATACAATTTTCTCAATAAACATTATGAACTCACTTTAATCACAGTAACATTTAAGTAGACAATCTAAAATTCATAATCACCAAATACATTAGTAATAGTTCACATGTCCTTTAATTTGATTAATTCATCTATTTGATCCGTAATAATAATTTATCACATCTTTATCAATGAATTTAAGCATAACATAAATAACTATTTACATTCATTCAAAAAAATGGGAAATAATAATTTTCCTCATACGAACTTACCTCTAGAAAGACAATTGTAACAACGAAGTCGATGACTAATCCAACACTAAACTTTTCCTTGATTTTGATCCTGTTGGTTTGTTTTGTGATATAAATAAGAACGTTTCGCTAAGTTAAACCATTCAATAGCTTAAAATAAGTCATTTAAGTTATAACTATTATTATTGGGAAATGTACAAAATTACTCCTAATATTTTAGCTTTTTTCCTAGACCCAAAACTTGAAATGTCACCACAATTAATAAAATTTCATGTTAACCAATTTTCTTAAGGTTCCATATCAACCCATCTTTTTCCTCATTTCACACAATTTACCTTAAACTTTACTATTTCAAGAATTTAATCCCTAAACTTCAAAATTATCAAAAATCACTTGACAAAACTTATTTATTTAACAACCAAGCTTAATAATCTATCATAAATCATCAAAAACATATTAAATACATCCATTGCACAATTTATAACATCTAAAAATTTTACAAATTAACCCTCAAGGTAGCTAGATTAAGCTAATACGAGCTTAAAAACATAAAAATTATTTAAAATGGGGCAAAAATTACTCACCATGCATGAGGAATCAAGCATGGCTGAATGCTTTGGTTTCTTTACGTGGAAAATTTGGTTGTTTATTTACTTAGAGAAGATGACATTGTTTCATATTTATTTTATCTTAATTTATTAATTAATTACCATTCTACCCTTATAGTAATAACCTTAAAAATGACAAAATCGTGCCCATCATTGTCCACTATAAACATAAATGGTATAATTACCCACTAAGTACTTTAATTTAAAATTTCTTAGCCATTTGACTCCTTTAACATATAGGATTCAACTTTTGCTTCTTTTATAGTTTAACCTTTTTCACTTAATTAACTATTTAAACATTAAAATTTCTTACTAAAAATTTAATATTTCCCTAATAACACTTCGTAAATATTTTATAAAATATCTACAGGCTCGGTTTATTGAAATGAGGTCTCGATACCTCATTTTCTAAACCCACTTGACTTTAAAGATTTACCACTTGAACCTAATTATTTGATCAAATAACATAAATTATTGAATAAAACTTTATAACACAGTATTAGACTCACTAATATTAAATAATAATATTTATAGATTCGTTTGTCATATTTGTGGCCCTGAAACCACTATTTCTGACACGACAAAAAAAGGGGTTGTTACATCCACCATTGCTGAGCATCTTCTTTCTGTAATGAAGTAGCACATTTCAAGTTGCCTTTAGGTGAGTAGTTCACTTCATCAAAAACATGCTGAACATTTTTTGATCAATACTCAGCTTTTTTTGTATCTTTATTATCCAATCCACGGAAATCTTCGGTTTCATATTTATGAATTTTATCTGTAAGAGGTCGATGAACATGTACTTAATTTAAGTATTAAGGATGAATAGGTGTCAGGGAAGGCACAGAAGGGGGTGGAGGTTGTGAAGCCATCAGATTATTCCGTAAAAATTGTGCAAACCAATCATTCATCAATTGGAATCAATTGGAGGAAGGTATTACGATCCCTAATTCTCAGTAATTAAGACCCAGACATATCCTGACTTGCTCCTCATTAGAAGACAAAGCATGACTTTCAACATCCGGAAACACAAAATTATATAGACTTTTTCAACACCTTTTGAGCTCTAATTCATGCAGTTTCGTAGTAATTTTTTGTCAAAAATTATTTTTAATTATTAACATATTTAATTTTATAATAAATTTACACAAATTTGATTTATTTTTTGATAGTTTTGTATAAAAAGGGTAAAAATTGGCTTAGCAATCACCTCAAGTGGCTTGAACCATTGGGGAAATTCTTGCATCAAGTGAATTAAGAGCATGAATAATTAATTTTCTAGCCATGGACGATCCAAAAATATTTATTAAACAAACTTTATATTTATTTTTTATTGAACAGGTTAAAAATTAATTATAAGTCTTAAGAAGAAAAAAAAAAGGGCCAAATTGTGTTAAGAGTAGATGATTGATCCATCAAGGACTTGGCAGCCCAAACAGTCCATATAGCTGACCCAATCAACTTAGTTAGTTGATTTTATTAATTACAAAAATTCTTTGAAATTTCCCTTAATTTTGTTCAAATCCTTCCTCTTTTCATGTCTTTTATTTTTAGCCCCAAGCTAAAAATAGCAAGTTTGAATCAATCAAACTTGCACCAAGCATGGCCGGCCAATGGAGAGGGAGTGGCTGATATTTCTTTGCTATTTTTAGCTTCCATCTCCACCTATAAATACCTCTTTTCCTTTCCTTATTTCTCATAAGACACATCTCACACATTTCTTCACGTCACTCACCTTTATCTCTTCCATTTCCTTCTTGTTTTCCTATTTCCTTAGTCCTCCTTTTCCTTGCTGATTTTTCCTCATAAAAAAGACCTTGCACGCCCCTTGGAGTAGCAATATTCAAGTGTTCGTAAGGGCCTTAGACTGACAAGACAAGCAGAGAAGAAGAAGAGCGTACTAGCTTGGCTTCGGAGAAACATTGGATTTGTCTCCTAGTTCCTTTCTCTTTATTTTTCCTCGTTTATGTTGTGATCATGATTTTGAATTTTTTTGTGTTGTTATTCTTGATTTAATTAAAGTGACTTAAATTTAATTCATGTTAGATTGATTGCATTCTATTCGCTTAAATTATTAAAATCATGTTTCTGTTGTTATAGGCCTTGGTGAATTGTTTAATTAAATAAATCCATGCTTATATTATACTTGCATTATACTTGTACGGTAACAAATGAATTAGTTATTAATCAGATTAGAATTATAATTAATTAAACAATATTTAATTAATGTAACACCCCTATCCCATAACCGTCACCAGAATAGGTAAGGGGCATTATCGGATTTGTAACTCAGACCGGAATAGTAAAAATTTAAACTTTTATCAAACATCAACCCATTTTAGCAATATCAATCATATATAAACAAAACATGCTTAAAACAAACATATAAAGCTTTAATCATACAACAGGGACTAATTTGATAACATATAAAAGATATGTGAAAACTTAAGAAAATTTTTGGAATAGGGTCACACGGCCGTGTGCCCAGGCCGTGTGTCTCACACGACTACCAGACACGCCCATGTGTCCAGGCCGTGTAAAAACAAGGCATTCATATTGACTTGTGCACATGGCCACAAGACACGCCCGTGTGTCTCAGCCGTGTGGGAGTTAATGAGTTACTGACTTGCAACCATGGCCATAAGGCACGTCTGTGTGTGTTGGCCATGTGGCAACCTGACTTGGCTACACGGGTACCAAACACGCTAGTGTGTCTATCCCGTGTGCAAAACTGACTTAACAAGCAACAGATCAGGAGTCACACAGTCGAGACACTCGCCCGTATGCTCTAGTCGTGTGGCACGAAATAGGCTTGGTATAAGCCATTTTCACACTCCATTTACTCATATGCCTACAAGAATTAATTTGCAGTAATTCATTTACCAATTGAGCAATCAATTTAGCCAAAACAAGCACATTTATACCAATTCATAAACTACCAAATTTCATACCAAATTTGCATCATCAAACATGTACCAAATGAGCCAATTTCCCATACCTATTTCAACTTACCAATTCAATCCCAATAAAACCTATCAAATAATCACATTTTAACATCACATATAACATGTACCACTCTTCCAAAATACCATATAAAGGCATAACATATAATGCATTTACAACAAGCTAACCATTATCATTTCAAGCCATATCTCATAGCTTGAACAAATACCAAAACATACCACATTCATTAACACATAGGTGGCCATAAACATTAACTTATAAACTAGCCTATACATGCCATAATTTACAACATTTATAAGGTTTGAAAGTACCAAAAGCTATCCGAATAGTGTGATGACAATCTCCGACTTTGTCCAGAATCGAACTAGCTTCCGAATCTATAAAACGTAGGAAAAATAAATAGAGTAAGCTTTAAAAGCTTAGTAAGCCCGTATAATAAAGACCGCATAATAAAGAAACAAACTTACTAAGAATAAATAAGCAATTTAAGCAATAATAACCAACTCATATGCTCATTTTGCCTAATCAAAGGATTCAACCACATGTTAGTCATATAAAACAATCATATATCCATCCATACAAGGGATGAAACCAAGCATATAACATTCATGTACATTTCAATACTTATAACATATCACTTTTCATCTTTTATTTATAAGATCATATAATCCATGTCACATTTCATACATATAACTCATATACTTTATTTATCAAGTCATCATATAACATTTATACTCTTGTACCATATAATCCTTGTAAACCATGTAACATTTACCATGTAATCATATACTTGTAACATATCATTCATGTAGTTCATGTAGTCCATGTAATTCATACAACATATATACATACCATGTACATTTTGTATATTCATAACATGTATTTTCTTATTTTCATATTGGTATATTACCCGTTGAACCTTTGGAAACATCGAGGGATACTCGAGCGATACACACACAGTGTATATATGTAAACCTGTGAATCCGTCAATTCATCATGTATGCTCTTTCGAGCCATGTACAGTATGCTCCTCCTAAGCTAGTAATGGTAAGCCCAAAGGCTGAACATGTAAGCTCATGAGCTGTGGCGAGTCCGCAACAAATGTAGGAGCTCAACCAACCTGTAGCCCTAGTGACATGTCACTTGTATCCTACAACTTTCTACGGTTCAAACGGGACTCGGTAATCAAATTGAACATGTAACCGATAGGCATTTCAATTCATTATTTCATAAATACGTTTATACAATATGAAACTCAACATATATTCAATAGGTAATTTGATTTCATAGTTCATTATACATTAATATAACATTAAAATTAGCAATTATAAATATTATACAAGTTCGATTCTAATTATATGAACTTACCTCGATTTAGCTTGTGAACTCGATATCTACTCGTCTACCTTTCGTTTCCCCCGATCAAGTTTGGGAATTTGTTTATCTTGATATAAATTAAGTTAAATTTAACTCAATTATTCACTAACACATTCAATTTAGTCCAACAAAATGTAAATTTGGCAAATTACATATTTGTCCCTATACTTTTAACTACTTTGCAATTTAGCCCTTTATACACAAAATGACAAATTATACAATTAAACCAAAACCTATCGTAACCAAATATTCTAATATTCATACAAACCCATATTTTCACTTATTTCATAATTCTAACCACCACATTTCTATCTTTTACGAATTAATCCCTAATACACATTTTTATAAAAAATTACTTTATAAAACTTGCATAACTTTTAACAAACACCAATAATCTATCATAAAACATCAAAATACATAAATATTCACCAATGGAACCTTTCAAAAACATAACCAATTTCAGAAATTGAGCTACGGGCTAGCTATATCAACCTGCAACGACCTTAAAAACGTAGAAATCATTACAAACGGATCAAAAACCGTGCCTTAATTGAAGATTATAACTAGCCGAATGTAAAAGCTTCCAAAACCCTCTCTTTGTTTTTGTTATTCGGTTGAAGATGATGAAATAAAGCATTTTCATGTTTTTGATGTAATTAATTAACATATAATTATCAAATTACTATAATGCCCAACATTAATAAACATATAAACCATGCCATAAAACCCCACTACCGTCCATGGATATTTGTGAAGGGTAAATTTCATTTTAAGGCCTTCCAGTTATAAAAACATAGCTATTTAAGTCACTTATGCAATAGAACTCATATTTATCGCTTTACGCGATTTAATCCTTTTTATCGAATTAGCTAATCAAACGATCAAATTTCTAAACAAAACTTTCACACAGTAAATCTATCATGCTGTAAGACATAATAAAATAATAAAATAAATATTTTGACACAGTTAAGTGGTCCCGAAACCACCCGTTTCGATCAGACTCAAAATTGGGCTGTTACAATTAGTGCTTGATTAATCTCCTAAGGTAGTTGAGGGTTAAATTAGCTACGATATTAAAAGGTATTTAATTGCAAGATTATTATTATTAAATTGTTTAAATATAGGAATATGTTGTTACCTCACTTAATTTTATACTTATGAAAATTGATTAGTTATTTGAATGGACATAGGAATATGTTCAAAAGATTAGTTAATTTAATAAGTATGTATGTGAATTAGTTAACAAAGTACCAGTTGCCATGAAAATATTTGTAACAACAAGAACATGGGATTAGGAATTCTAAGTTAAAGAATGTAATTGATCTAACATATTTATGTCATATTGATTAAAACTTGTCTATTAGAAATCATGCATTGGAACATTTTTTTCTTGGTTAAATTATTTAGTTAACATTTAGTTTTCATAACACTTTTTAAAATCAACATTTGTTTTCATCACCAAATTGTTCAAAGTTGTATTTTATAAATATTTTCCTTCACAGACCATGTGGTTACCTTAACTCGACTTTGACTAGTCATTTTATTACTTGATACGGTTGTAAACACTTACACATTTCTATTGTCCCAACATCATCATTATCGACATGATTAAATTTGTCTACCATTATAAATCTATAAAAGAAAATATTGTCAAATCAGATAATCAGCATCACACAACTTACAGGTTATTGTGGCATGCATTTCTAAACTCGATACATGTTATGTTTAGTCCTAAAAATAACTAAACTATATCTCTGATACCACTTAATGTAACACCCCTAACCCATCTTTGTAACCCTAATTCAATGATAGAGACAGGTTAGGCGTGTTATAGATCCATATGGAAAGGACACACACCTTATTGTACACATCATGCAATACTCCTTTGGTTCAATTCCAATTTGATTCACCTAGATTTGGTCCTTCAAACAGTAAACACACACAAACATAATATCAAATTACACATAAAGTTTTTGAGAAAATCTTAAAGAAATTGATTAAGCATAACAACAGAGAATAGAACACAATTTAGTTGTGCATCTGAAGACGGACTCTAACAAATCTAAAAGATCTCACTTACCTATCCATAGCAATAAAAAAATCAATTATCGACAAATCTACACACTAGTTGAAATCGAACAGACTAGATGAGATGTAACACCCCTAACCCGTATCTATCACCGGACTAGGTTAAGAGGCGTTATTGAACAAATCACATCATTATACAATCATTTCACATACATAGCTCATACATAATCACATCATAATCATACATAAGCACAAAGTCCCTTTTCTAGGTCTATGAGACCTTAAACATGCCGTAGAGAAGGTTCGGGACTAAACCGATCTCGTATAAAATTTTACGAAAAGTTAAAATTTTTCTAAGTTACAGAGGTCAAATGCCCGTCTGAATAGGCCGTGTGCCTCACACGGCTTTAGACACGCCCGTGTGTCTAAGCTGTGGTAAAACAGGGCATACATACTAACTTATCCACATATCCACTGGACAACCCCGTGTGCCAAGACGTGTGAAAGTTAGGTAGCTTACTGACTTGATCACACGGCTAGTCACACACCCTTGTCTCCAGCCCGTGTAACTCTTTGACTTAACCACACAGCCAGTCACACACCCGTGTGTCCAGCCCATGTAACTCACTGTCTTAGTTTTCTAATTATTTCCAGGGGACACACGATCGTGTATCAAGGCTATGTGTCACACACGGTCAAGCCACACATCCGTGTGCTCATCCGTGTGGACAAAATAGGCCATTTGCAAGGCCATTTCTCCACCCAAAAATGGTCATCTCTACAAGCTCAAATCCAACATCAAGTGACATATAATTTCTAGCAAAAACATCACCAATTTATGTACATTTTATGCTATAACATCATCAACTATTTCCATACACACTTCCAACTTAAAGCATACCAATTTCATGTACCAAAATCATACCAAAACCATATGTCTCAAGCATCATTTAAACTCAATTCAAAATCACACCAATTCCTTACCATTTCAACTACCAAAACAAGCACAAAACATACCATTTCTCATTCTCAAAATACCAACATCATATCACTATGGGATTCAACCATTTTCCCAAATGACAATCACATCAAAATGATCAAATTCATATAACATAACATGTTCATTTCGTAACATATATATACACATACTATAAATCAAATTTACTTACATCATTTACACATATCCAAGCCAAGTCACATGGCTATAATCACAACACAAAACATATCATATTATCACTAGTCTATACATGTCATATACCATCTATACAAGCTTCAAAAGTATCAAATTAACGTTCGATAGTGTGATGATTCTTGATGATCCCCGAGCTCGAGCTAACTTCGATTATCTATAAAATAGTGGAAAAACACACAAAGTAAGCTTTCAAAAGCTTTGTAAGCTATATATAAATAAACATAACACATGAAGTAATTATAACCAATTCATCAATGGAAATTATGGCTAATCACATATGCAAGTATCATAATTCTCATCTAACTCACTTGTTCATGATTCATATGCATCACTTACCTTTTTGTTCAATATTCATATAACATCATACATACCTGAATCGGTTACTCATTCACATATTCATTCATTTATCGACATTGCCCGTTGAACTGTTCGAAATTGATAAGGATACTCGGATAGCTCGTAAAGCTCGTACAATGCCATATCCCAGATATGGTCTTACATGTTATCAAATATTGGTGCCACTGTCCCAGACAGGGTCTTACACGAAACCATATATGATGCCAATGTCCTTGACATGGTCTTACACGTAATCTCAAATCGATGCCAATGTCCTAGACATGGTCTTACACGAAATCATACCTCGGAATCCTAATGTCATGACATACATATCCTATGCTATTCGTATGGTTCGTACGAGGCTTTTGAACATCGTAACTCTATGGATACTTTCTCATATCTGATCTTTCAGCATTCAATACATTTCAATAACAATCAAACATATATAATTCAAATGAAATACATTTATTTGCATATGAACTTACCTCGTATGAAAATGAACAGATCTGAGCGACTATTCAATAACTTTCAACTTCCCCTGATCTATATTCAATTTCTTTCGTTCTTGATCTTAATCACCTAATACAAGTGCCGAACCGTAACAAGCTTATTTGCTTTCTTTTTCCTTCAATAATTGGTGCAAAAAGTTGATAAAATGGCCACCAAAATGTTTTGTTTTATTTAATATACATTAATACATAGTTTACCATTTTACCCTTGGTTATTAAACTATTTAATCATCAAATATAAGGCCATTAATGTCCATTAACCTTATCAATGGAATAATAACATCATAAGGACCTTTGCTTTAATAAACCATAGAAAATAAACACTTTTAACTTATAGCATGCTATTTTTGCATTTTATGCGATTAGGTCCTTTTATCAAATTAACTATCCAATCGATAAAATTAAAACATGAAACTTTCACACATATCTACTCACATGCCATAAACACTAAAAATAATATTAAAATATTTTTCAACCTCAAATTTGTGGTTCCAAAACCACTGTTTTGATTTAACTAAAACTGGGTTGTTACAATGTGATATGAAAAGAGGAGGAAATCAATAGCCCAACGTCATGGTAGACATGATGGCTATGAAAAGAGGAATGAAAAGAGAGGAGAAGAGAAGAGAAAAAAAAAAGAAAAATGTTGAAGAAGAAAAGGGAAGGTGGCACAAGGGAAAAGAAGAGAGGAAAAATAGAGATTAGCGAAAATGAGAGGCAATAAGAAAATCAAGGGAAGGGAAAATGGGGCCAGCCAAAGAAAAAGTTATTTAAAGACTAGGGATAGGCAGTATAGGGTTTAGGGTTTATGTTTTAGGGTTTTTGATATATTAACAGTTCAGGTCCAAACAAAAGCCCAATTACACACTCCATCAGAAAATAAAAATAAATTTTAATATTAACACAATATAACATAGAAATTTAACCCAGAATTTGGGATGTGACATTGTGTAACACCCTAAATTTGGGCCTAGAAGTATTGGGCCTTGGGCCTGGGTTCGGGTGTGAGATAGTTCGAAATAAAATTATTGATGTGTTGAATTCTGTTATGGAAGGTTATTATTAATGGGTTAATGTGGTATTTTAGTGAACTGCGAAGGATTCATAGTGTGGGAAAAGTCTTGGGCTAATTTCTGGGATTCCGGGATTTTTGTGATATTTGGTGTAATGTTGAAATTTTGATATATGGATGTGTAATTCGTGTTTGGAGTGTGTTATTGGGCCTATAGAAGGCCCAAGTGTTGGTTAAAAACCCGGAGAATTCTTGGATTTTTGGACTTAAGGAATAGAAGACTTGGAAAAGAGGAGTTGTAAGGAATTATATGTGTAATAAGACACAAAAAGGAGTGTGGTGTAGTGGCAAAGTAGCGCCACTTAGGGGACAAGGAAGCAAGGGGGTTCAAGGTTCAAGTCTTGGCTCTTGCAATTTATTTTGGTTTTTCTTTTAAATAAATCTGGAAGCAAGTAGGTGAGCTTTAAAGTTAAATGTGTTGGACTTATGACACAAAGGAGCTTGTGTCCGAGTGGTGACGGCTTGACAGGGTTACTGAGAGGACTTTGGTTCGAATCCCGTTGCACGCAAAGGTTGATTATTTTGCTAATGCTTTAATTTTGGGGGGATTGATGGAGAATCCCACATCGAAAAGCTAACATGAGAGCAGGTGAGGGGCTAGCTTTAAATAGAGCAAACCAGGAGGAGAGTAGGCACAGCCTTCTTGGCTGATCCCTTTCGGTTTATGGCGTGCCCGTTTGGGTTGGGCATCGGCTAAGAGTGTTTGGAGCGCGGATTAACTTCAGTCTCCTATCAGGTGTGTATTTCTCAATGCTCTAGCGGTAGGACGGCTACTTCGGGCTGCGATGGGCCGAAGAGGCCATGTGGGCCCAATGGGCCTACGGGCCCAAGTGGATAAGTTGTTTGATTGTATAGTAAATATTGGGCTAGATTAGGTGAATCTCATACCTGTGGCTGGATTTAGGCTAAAAGGGCCACACGAGCGTGTGGGCCCATTTGGGCCGAGAATGGGCCCTAGGCCCATTCGCATTGTTATCTCTGTTTAGAAATGCTTTAGTTTACAAAGTTACTAAAATACCCTTGGTTTACAAAATTACTGAAATACCTTGGTTTACAAAATTACCGAATTACCCTCGATGTGGAAAATTACAAGAAATATCCCGATCTATAAAATTATGAAATTACCCTCGATTTGTACAATGACAAAAGTACCCTCGATTTGTAAAATGACAAACATACCCTTGATTTGTAAAATTACCGTTTTACCCCTAATTTGTAAAATTACTATTTTACCCTTAATTTGTAAAATTACCATTTTACCCCTAATTTGTAAAATTACTATTTTACCACTAATTTGTAAAATTACCATTTTACCCCTAATTTGTCAAATTACCATTTTATCCCTAATTTGTGAAATTACCATTTTACCCATGATTTGTAAAATTACCGTTTTACCCCTAATTTGTAAAATTACTATTTTACCCCTGATTTGTAAAAATTACTATTTTACCCTCGATTTGCAAATTTATCGAAATACCCCTGTAGGGTAGAATTACCGAGACACCCCTATGGGGTAAAATTACCGTTTTGGCCCTAGGGTGTTAAATGACTGTTTTGCCCCTTGTGGGTAAATGACTAACTTGTGTGATGATTGGGCTAGTTTGACCGTGGATATAAGTTGGTGATATGAATGACTTGGCTGTGATCTATTCTTATTTTTTGGGATTTGGAAAAGTTAGAATCCCTATGTGTTTAGGGAGGCTGTCGAAATAGTGGCTAAGGCTTTAAGGGGCTGTTACCAATTATTTTACTCTGTGCTTGTAAGGGTTAAAGGCTGCTGACTAAGGGCTTGGATCAGTGGAGCGTTTGGATCCAGATTTGGATATCAACCTCAGCAAAGGTAAGGATTTAGGGCCTTATTCATGGATGCCCGGATATGGTAAGAGTATGTTAAATTTAGTTATCATTGATTCGTGGTCTAATATTTTAGTAATCGAATGTAGGATTGACTTGGATCGGGTATAGTCATCGTTCGTTGCAAGCAGGTGTGTAATGAACCTTATAGTAGCTTAGATTAATATTTGCTGAAAAGCCAAAATGCCTAAACTTTGGCATTTCGAACTTGTGGTTTTGTGAATGGTTTGAGCCGTGATACATACGATAAGATCGGTGGTTGGATCGATAGAATAGGTAAGGGCACGATTTTGTGCACCATGGTAAGTTGGGCCTCGATGGGCTGAAATGGGCCCAATGGGCTTACGGGCCCATATAGGTAAAAATGGGCAATAGACATTTCTTAATAGACTATAGGCTTAAAACTGGTTAAATTAGTAGTTAATTGTAGGGTTTGGACTAAGTGGGCTTAGACGACTGAACTAGCTACATAGGGCCATTAGGGGTTTTGGCCCATAACTCGGTTGTACTAAAATAGGCTAAAATTGCTGTTTAAACATTTGGAAATGATGAATAAGCATGGAAAACCCTAATAATGGATAAAATTACGTAATTACCCTTAAAACGTGAAAATGTCTATTTTGCCCCTAGGTGAAAAATGTCTATTATACCCCTAGGGTTTCATTCTAAATATGATGATTATGATATTGTTATTTTATATGCTATGACATGATATGCACATGATATGCTATGACATGTATACGATATGCCATGTTTTACTCATTAAATGCATGGGTTGGGTTATTATATGATGGAGGAAGTGATAAAGGGCTTTGCCCCAGTTTACCGAAAAGGGCTTTTGCCCCAGTTATTAAAAGAGGCTTGGCCTCCAGTTATATGATAAAGCAGCTATGCTGCCAGTGGAGAGTTTGGTTGGGTGGGTTGAGTTATTCCCCACATGGAGAGCTTGGTTGGTACGGGTGGAGAGTAGCGGATGGTGGGTTGAGTAGTCTCCCCAACTGGGCTTTGCATACATACATTGACATTACATGTGATATTGAAATAGGCTTTGCATACATACATTGATATTATATGTGATGTTAAAATGGGCCTTTGGGCCATACCGTTTACAGAAAAGGCTTCGGCCCAGAGATATGATTTATGAAAGGCTTCGGCCCAGTGAATTGATTTATGAAAAAGGCTAAGGCCCAGTAACCGATATTTGAAAAGCGCTTCGGCCCAGTTATATGTTGAGACTGATTTGGGGGCTTAGGCCTAGTATGCTGATATTGATTTGGGCTCTGTAAGTGGCTTGTTGCACACTGAGTTTTCCAAACTCACCCTTTTTCCTTCCATCCTTGCAGGCGAGCCTTAAACTGGTGGACTTGGAGCTGGGAGGGATTCAGAGTGGCCACATGGACTAGACTATTGGTTTTCTAATTAAGTTACCTATTTGAATTTAGATTTAATTATTTATTTCTGGTTTTGGGTTGTAAAAAGGGCCTCTTTAATTATTTTTATTTTGGGTTTTTATTCTTTACTTATTTAAATTGGTTTTAGCTTACGTAGGATATTATTTAAATCGAGTTGAAAATAAATGATTTTAAGACGTGATTTTTATAAAAGCTACTTGTTTTCAAAATCACACGATAACCAAGCAAAGCATCCGCAATTTTAAATGATCTTGTAGATAAATATTTCAAATAGTTAAAGTGTGGCAATGGTAGTGTGCATGTCTAGGAGTGGATCCAAGAAGAGCTTGGTACTTAAGCAGTCTATTCGACTCACCTCCTCTTTTCTGGAATCCTACCTGGTGCCCAGATTCCATTCACTTTAAGTTTTAACGAAAAAGGTCAAATTTATTTGATACTTAAACCGTTTTCAAGATAACATGTTTTATAAAGGTTACGAATCTGATTTTTTTTTTTTATATTTGATCTGTCTTTAAAATAAAAGGTGTTTGCAAACTACAAGGGTGTACAAGCTTTCATAAAACTTTTACAAAGGTTTTAACGATGTTTGCAAAGGGATGATTATTTCAATGAATCACGTTTTGGAAAAAGACAAGCTAAGGTTTTGTACAAGTTTAACGGTAAGAGTTTTTAAAAACTTCAAGGGTTTTCAATGAAAGCACGGTTTTCGAAGAACACTTCAATGTGACACATCAGACTTGGCCGTAACGTCCAGGCCGGGTTTGGGGTGTTACACATTGGACCTTAATTGGTGTTTAACCTGACTGGTACATATATTACGTGTAGATGTATTTACTTTGGCATTGTGTCAAGTAAAGGTTGAAGCCTGTATGACATATGTTGAATGTGATTTTGTTGAGTTTTGAAGGTAAATGTGAATGATGAACTATGTTTGACTTGTTGATGAATACATAGGTTGTTATGCTTAGCAAAGTATCAAATTCATGTGAAATAACTTGAATGATCTTGTGGTTGGGTAAATAGATGCTTTGGTATGTGTTTAAGTAGGTTTTGTGCAGGCTTAAATGGGAAAATATGTACCATTTAAGCCATTAGTTTGGCTTGTCATGAAATAGGTATCATATGGCCAAATTTTTCAAAAAAAAAAAAAATAAAACATGGTCCTTATCTCGATGTGAAATCCTCCTTGTTGTAATGTCAAAAGACAATATGTGATGTTCCAATGTCTAATGCTCTGACGTTGTGACATGACTCACTTTCTTAATGACGTGACGACGTGGAAATGGCTCATCATGGCATGGAGTCCAAACTTTAAAAACTTTACAATTAGGTCCTAATTCATGCTTGGGTCATTAATCAAGTTTCCATAAGCTCAATTTAGTCTCGATTTTCATTTAAAGGTTATCATATGATTACAATCGTGATAGGAGTGAATGTTATATGATTTATTTTAAAATTTAATATTGATTACTATGGTAACATTTCGTAACTTGGGTCTAGCGACTAGACCGAGTAAGGGGTGTAACATTTAGTGGTATTAGAGCTACGGTCTAGTCAATTCTAGGACTGAATGTAGCACGTATCGAGTCTAGAAAATTCATACGACAATAATTTGTGATAGTGTGATGCTTTCTAATCTGATCTGACTCTATTTTCTTATAGATTTAAATATGTCGGTCGAGTCTAATCGAGCTGTATCTGACAAAATAAACAGTAAGTAATGTTCTAGCTTCTGATCAGCGAGCATGTCATAGCGTCCTGATTCCGCAAATGCCTAAAGGTGAGTCATATGATGCCTTCTTTCAAATGATGAATGAGTGGTTTACCCAATTTATGCAAGCCTATAACACCCCAAACTCGGTCCAATCGTTATGGTCGAATTTGGAAAGCTACATTGGACACTAAAATGGCCAAAAAAAAACTTTCATAATTTTAAATGTACTTTTTAAACCATTTGCACAGTGTAAAACCCCTTACCCGAGACTGTTGCCAGAGTCAAACACGAGGTGTTACCAGACTTATCTTACTAATTCGGGGCTTAAAAATTTACTTTTAAAATTAATTCGCTCACATTCATCCAATATATCCCTAAAAAAGGCCCTCGAGGCCCTAAAACATGCAATTGAAACAGTTCGGGACCAAACCAGGAACATTAAAATTTTTCCGATTACTTACACAAATCAAAACAATTTATTTCACTATTCATAATAAAACTGTCCACCTGCGTAATAGTCACTAAATTAATTATAACTCGAGTTACGAAACTCAAAATTTAAATTTGTAAATCTTTTCTGAAACTAGACTCATATATTTTCTTACCATAAGTTTTCCAAAATTTTTAGTTTGGCCAATTAGTACAATTTATTCATTAAAGATTCCTTGTTTTGTAGTCCAATAGACCTAACCTCTCGTCACTAAAAATCGATTATCTCATTATACAAAATTTGGATAATGTTTCTGTTCTTTTCCTCTTGAAAATAAACTCAGTAAGGAATCTAGACATATAAATTATAATCCTTAAATTCTTGTACAATTTTTAGTGAAATTCTAAAATTGGAACAGGGGATCACGAAGTCATTCTAAACCAGTCTCATAAGAATTTAAATATCTCAGAATATAGACTTCCTTTGCTTGATATGTTTCTTTCCTATGAAAATAGACTCAATAAGCTTTAATTCTATATCTCATTCATCATTCAATTCCATTTCTAAAATTTTTAGTGATTTTTCAAAATCACATCACTACTGTTATCCTAAAACTGTTTCATAACCAACTTTTACTCTTTCATAATTTCGTTGCATTAAACCTCATTTAGGCATACATAACATCAACACATGTTCTTATTTAGCCATTTCAATAGCTAATAATTATCTAGTATTCGCATGCCATTCTTTAGTCATATCATAAGAACTTATACACAAAATAACCAAGTCCATATACATGCCATAACTTAAAACATTTCAATGAAAATACCTAATTGGTAACTTGATAGTCGAAAGTGTGAAGCGATCTCCGATGACCTTCAACCCTAGCTTGTTTGATAAAACTCTAGAATAGAGGAAAGGAAAGAGGTAAGCTTATAAAGCTTAGTAAGTTCACATGTAAAATAATAGGCATTAGTAATGAATTTAGCTTATTATTAAGCTTTCATAATTTGCATAAATAATGTTAAGTTCTTACTTTCTCATCTTACTCATTGGTAACCTTACCAAAGGCTCGGAATAATAAAAACAATACCTTACTTAATAGCTTGTTTATGTTCCTGTAACATCTCACTTAACACATTAATACTCTCTCATAATATATAAGCATATTGCTAACATGTCACAACGCATTTATCATAGCCTGTTTATCATTCATTTACCTGAACTTTCTTGTAACATAGCCTGTATATTAGCCTGATGAACCGTTTGGAATACTAAGGGTACTTGGGTTTTCCTGCCTGATAATAGCCTGCCAATGCCATGCTCTAGGCATAGTCTGACATGGGATGCTCTCTGTCCTGCCAAAGCCATATATCTGATATGGACTTATATGGGATGTTCTTCAACTGTCTCAACCTGCCAATGCCATATGTCTGATATGGACTTACATGGGATGTTCCTCAACTGTCTCAACTTGCCAATGCGATATGTCTGATATGGACTTGCATGGGATGTTCCTCAATTGTCTCAACCTACTAATGCCGTATGTCTGATATGGACTTACATGGGATCCTTGCCTTATATACTTACCAATGCCATGCCTTGGCAAATCATAGCTACAACATACTTGCTCAAAATTCTCAAGGTCAGTCACATAACTCAATAATAATAAAATACTACTCAACTTACATACTTACATTCTCAATCTCATCATATCCTCAATTTATCTTACTTTCCTCAAATTATGCTATTCAATACTTTCTTGATCTTATACAAAACCACATTACCACTATGGTCTTATGTGTAAACTTATTCGAATTCTCATTTTTGATGTCAAATCATTATCGAACATTTCTCGATTATTATCATTATATTAAAAAATCCATACTAAAACATTTATAACTAATATATCAATTTAGCATTCAAACATGCTTAATTAAATGCTTATTAAACACATGAACTTCCCCGATACCAATACGGCCATTTTGACCAACTTTCTCAATTTTCAGTTTTTTTCCCATTCTAGGTCTAAATCTAATTTTCTGAGATCTAAAACATCATATTTCACTTACTTAACCAATGTAATAATCATTTCGGACCTAAAACATATTTTTACAAAATTTACATTTTTGCCCCTAAACTTTTGCATATTTACACTTTTGCCCCAAAGCTCAGAAATAAATTTTTATTCAATTTCTTTGCCTTTTAAGCCTAACTGAACCATTTCATAAATATGGCAGCCCATAATTCTCATTAAAACTCACACTTATGGCCAATTTTATAACTTTTACGATTTAGTCCTTTCACACGTTTTTGTCGAAAATCACTCTGTAAAAACCATTTCTCTAACCATAAGCATACATAATCTACCATAATTCATCAAAATGCACAATTATTCAACATGGGTCAATTTTTGAAATCAAACCCTAGCTCAAAGAAATGGTAGAAATAGAGAAATCATGTTACCGGGATTTGAAAAACGTAAAAATCATTAAAAACGGGGCTAGAACGGACTTACAATCGAGGTTGAAAGCTTGAAAAACCCTAGCCATGGTTTCTCCATGCTATATTCGGCCTTAAGGAAGAAGATGAAAATTTTTTTGCTTCATTTTCCTTTTTTAATTCTTTTAAATTACTAAATGACCAAAATGCCCTTAAAGACTTTTCTTTCAAATTTGTCTTATTCATGCCCATATTTGTCCAAAAATTTAACCAATGGTCTAATTACTATTTAAGGACCTTCAATTTAAAACTTCATAACAATTGGACACTTCTAACATATGGAACTCAACTTTTGCAATGTTTACATTTTAGTCCTTTTGACTAAATTGAGTGCCCAAACGTCGAAATTTTCGAACGAAATTTTCATGAAATCTTTTCGTGAAATTGTAGATCATAAAAATATAAAAAAAATGATATTTCCTTTTCATAATTGTGGCCTCAAAACCACTGTTCCGACTATGCCCAAAATCAGGATGTTAAACACAATTCATTCAAAACTATAAAATCGAATGTTAAAATTTAGTTTCAATCCCAAAATAATCTTTCAAAATTTTGAAAAAATATTTTAAATCTATTGGTTTATCAATTCAAAACAAATGAAGTAAAGAGTTTATTTTAATTTCGTAAAAACTGGACAAATTTCAAGAAGCGAAATAATTTTTATCTCAATCGTAGATATTCAATCTTTTATTCAAAATAATTTAAAATTTTCAATCACACTTCTAAATCATTTGTATAATAACTTCAGAAGTCAAATACCTTTAGTATTCTCCTTTGTAAACATTTATAATTTTGAAAATTGAGTCTAATTTTGTTAAAAACTCTTTTTTTTTTCAAAAATACAGTAGAAAAATATATTATTGACATATTTTATTTTACAACTTGAGTTTTGTATGAAATCTTATCAAAAACTAACTTATGTAGTTTTTAAAACCTAATGTCATGAAATCAAGTAATGCAAATCAGAATAAAATATTTTATTCACTTAAGCATACTGTAATATACTTTTCATATTAAATCATGGATCTCATCTCATACAAATAAATCACATATTTAAATCATCCACATACCAGATAAGTCATGTATCACATAACGTAGAGATGAGATTTGCACACATGTCATCACATACATCAAGACATCACAAATCATAGTTTTCATGATCTAATGATTTCAAATAACTTACTTGGGTTTCCCTTTGATGAGTTTTTCAACTCCGCATTGAGTACTGTAACACCCAAAAAAATATAGGGTTGTAATTTTTTTCATGTTTTGACATAAAATGCATATTTGGCGTGCTGGCTAGGTGATTTGGGTATGTTTGAAAGTGTTTGAGAAGCATGGGTTCAAGCCTTGGCTTTGGCAAAATTTTTAGTTTTAGCTCTTAAAGGTATCTGGACATTGCCATATAGGCTTTATAAATTACTGTGCATATTTTAAGTCACAAAAAGTCTATTGGTATAGTGGTTATGGCGCTACAAGTGTGGCAAGGGGTTTGAGGTTCAAGGTGAGGCATGCGCAATAGTATGTTTATTTTGCTGCTTGAGCTGGGAAGGTGTTGGAACTAGACTGGAACCTTGAGGTTGAATTGGTCATAAGGGTTTGAATTGAATTTTAATAGGAGGTTGGAGTAAATCAAGGAGAAATCGATGGAGTGATTTGTGGAGATTTTCAATGAATTTGAGGTGTGAGGGGAGTTGTAGCCGAATTAGGGTATCTTGAGTAGGTGAATTCAGCTAGAGGTCCCTTGTATGTGCATTTTTGGTAATTTGAGAGCTTGGGAGTAGTATTCTTTGTGTGGTTTCAGTTTTGCGCATTTAGTACCGAATTAGTACTTTGTTTTTCCCTTCCTTTTGCAAGTGTAGCCTATTGTGAGTGTGGCCATTTGGACAGTTTTGGTAACTCTTTACTTCTTAGTTTTCTTCAAGTGCCTTTTTCTTTTCTTCTTATTATTCTCAACATTATTTTTCTCGGTATTTGGCTGAACCTGTGCTCTTCGTCTCTCTCAGCCATAGTCGACTATATTATTCCTTCTTTTCCTCTTCAATTACTTTTCTTCTTCTCACAATATCCCTTGCATTCTTGGCTGAACCTAACATCCTTTTTCTGCTATTATTTTCATTTTGTTCCTCCATTGTTCTTCTTATTCCACTGTGACCGATTCCCCATTCTTTGTCTCTCTCTGCTCTTCTCTTATTCTTCTCTAAACTGAACTTGACTACCCTCCTCTCTTGTTCAGTCATAAGCCGAATATCTCCTCTTTCAAGCATCCTATTTTTGGGAAGTCGAAATTTGAACTTATATAAGGGTTTTTCTTCCTTCCCCTTTTGCATTTTCTTGTAAAAGCTGAACCTCTCATCTTTTCACTCTATTTCTCGATCGACCTTAAGTTCTTGTGCTGTTTCGGGATTTTAGGTGTTCTTTAACAATAGGTCTTCGTAACGGTTGAAGGGGTTTTGCAAGTATTATTGAAGCAACCTAGATCTTAGTTAGCTGTTAAGGTAAGAACTTAGTTGTTTCCCGTTTTGGGTGATGGCCAAATATGGTAGGTGTTACTTTAGGGCAACATTTATGTTTTTAAATCTCTAAGTAGAGTAATTCTATTAATAAGTTTTGTGGATATGGTTTAGATATTCAGCAGAGGGCGAATGTGTAACACCCCGAACCTGGCCCAAACGTTATGGCCGAATCTGGTATGTCACATTGAAGTGTTTTTTGAAAACTGTTTTTTCATTTAAAACCATTCTTGTTTAAAAATTTGTGTAAAACCTCAGTTTGCATTTGATCAATTCCAAACATGGTTTATTTAAAAGATTATTCCCTTTTTAAGACGTTATTACCTATAAAATCTTAATCGTTGTGGAAGCTTAATTTAAATCAGTTGTTGTTTTGGAAAAACCCGTTTCCACCTCTAGCAATTATAAAGCCACAAGTAAAATCCCAAATTTGTAATCCAAAAATTATAAAAGGCTTTAGTACAAATCAAACCTAAAATAAAGTACTTGAGAGTAAATAATCCAAAACAGAAATCATAAGCAGTGTGTAGCTTCTCCGAGTCTCTCGCAGCTCCGATCCGTCTAAGCCTGGGAATTACTTGAAAGGTTAATAAACGGGGTGAGTCTGCAAAAACTCAGTGTGTAATCCCTTTATTATAGTAACAGTCAGTAAACAGAAACAGAAATAGAATTATTTTGGGCTGGAGCCCTTTAACAGAATCAGGTGGGCCTCTGCCCTATTCAATATCAGTGGCCTCTGGGCCTTAGCCCATAGTGGCCTCAGTTGGGCCTGAGCCCATATCACAAAACCAATATGATTATGCAATGTGCAATTACCCATAACCAACCCTGTACACCCCCTTCCAACCCTACACTCCTGTGGAGAAATATTCGACCCACCCATCCTTATACACTCATTGTGACACCAGTTGTGGCACCACTCATCGTTGCAGTAGAGCTGCTCGTGGCTTAAAAGCCTTCGTTGTAGCACCAGTTGCAGTACTACTCATCGTTGTAGCAGAGTTGCTCGTGGCTTAAAAGCCTTCGTTGGATCCACAATCGTCAAGCGACCGTGTGACCCTCATATACACTTCCTCCAATCATAACCTAACCCATATGCAACATATAATCTCATGAATGCATCATAATACAGACATGACATACAAATTGTACATATATCACATAGGGGCATTTTAGTCATTTTGCCCTTAGGCATATCGGTCATCATCTCATCATCTTATCGTGGGCCTAGGTACATATTCTAGCCCATTAATAATTTCATATTTATCTGGAGCATTTAAGTTACTATTATGAAAGTTACAAATTTACTGGGCCTAAAAGCCCATTCGATAGCCCAAGGTCGGCCCATACATTAATATGTATATCACATAGCATGCTTATGAAAGACAGTCACATTCATAACTTAAAACAGTTTCAAAATAGTTACCTACCCTCGAAGGCATAATTGTAATTCTAACCTACAGGGGTATTTTGATAATTCTACTCTACAGGGGTATTTTGGTAATTCTACCTTACAGGGGTATTTCGGTAATTCTACCCTACAGGGGTATTTTGGTAATCTTATGATTCGAGGGTATTTCAATAATTTCACAAATTCGGGGTATTTTTGTAATTTTACAATTCAAGGGTATTTTGGTAATTTCACAAATCAAGGGTATTTCAGTAATTTTGCAATTCAAGGATACTTCAATAATTTTGCAAATTAGTGGTATTTTTGTAATTTTGCAATTTGAGGGTATTTTGGTAATTTCACAAATTAGGGGTATTTCAGTAATTTCACAAAGCGGGGGTATTTCTGTAGTTTTGTAAACCAAGGGTATTTTGGTAATTTTGTCAATCAGGGGTATTTTGGTAATTTTATAAATCGGGGGCATTATGGTAATTTTACAAATCAAGGGTATTTTTGTAATTTTTTTAATACTATGGGTTTAATTACGCACATTGGCCTATCAACAAGTCTTCGTTGGCTAAAGTGAACAGATACTATGCACCAAGTAGGATTCTAGAGAAGAGAAGGTAAGTCATTAAGACCGGTTAAGTACCAAGCTCTCCCTAGATCCAATCCTAGACATGCATATACCCATTGCCACACTTCAACCCTATGACTTGTCCACGGTCACCCTTAATTGATTAATTAAGTTTCATGTCTGCTTAAACAATTATTAGATACTAGCCCAAAAGTCCACTATAAAACCCTAACGAGTCCACATACATTCATATAGCCCACCAGGCCCAATCACATTTATATGGCCCATCAGGCCCATTCACATTTATACGGCCCCTCAAGCCCAAATCTATTCCAACCCATACAACCCACTTAATCAGCTCGTCATTTATTACTAATCTACCAATTTTTACTTATCTGGGCCCACGGGCCTGTCGGGCCCATTTGGCCCATTCCGGCTTATCAAACAAGGGTTAGAAGTACACACCTAATAGGAATATGAAGTTATCACGCTCTGAATACTTCTATGCCCAGAAGCCTACAGTAATCGCACTCGTGACTCCTAAGGAGTGTGTTGATCAACTTCGGTCACCACCACCGTGACCCAACGGCATACAGATCAACGAATGATCCAACACTTAACCCAACGAGCATGCCACAAAACAAAAGGGATAAGCCAAGAAAGGTATGCCTACTCTCCTCATGGTTTGCTCTATTTAAAGCCAGCTCCTCACCTATTCTCATGTTAGCTTCCCGATGTGGGATTCTCCATCGATCCCCCAAAACTAAAGCATTAGCAAAATAATCAACCTTTACGTGTTAAGGGATTCAAACCATAGTCCTCTCAATAACCATGTCACGCCACCACCACTAGGACACAAGCTCCTTTGTGTCATAAGTCCAAAACATTTAACTTTAAAGCCTGCCTACTCGCTTCCAGATTTATTTAAAAGAAAAACCAAAATAAATTACAAGAGCCAAGACTTGAACCTTGACCCCCTTGCTTCCTTTATGGTGTCACTTCCTTGTCCTCTAAGTAGCGCCACTTTGCCACTACACTACACTCTTTTTGTGCCTTCTTTTACCCTGATTTATTTAAGAGTCATACCACTTGAGATCAGGGTTCCACTAAGGGTAAAAATAAAAAATTTTCCTATGGCCTAACTTAAACCCGGGACTTCATACTACCCTCCAAACACTCCCAAATCACACATTTGAATTATTTAAACTGCCTTTTAACCGATCTAAAACTCAAGGCCCAATACTTCTTGGCCCAAAATTTGGGGCATTACAGGACGATTGATTTTAGATAATGATCTACGGGAAATAGGCTGGTTTCCACTCAATTGAAAAGGTAATAGTGCCGACTTTGGATTAATGTTAATAAGTAGGCATTAGATCTTTTGACAGTTGATTAACTGGATGCGCTGCTTGGTTTTAGGTGCGGTGTTCATGTAGTGGTCTTATGTTTCACAAAATAGGTGTGTAGTCGCACACTATTCTATTACTGTCAAAGGCCAATAGGGTGTGAATACACCCTTCTCTACTGTAAATCGACAAAAGTCGAAACTTCAAAATGCTGAAACTTCAGCATTCGAGGCCTCGCGAATGTGCAAACACTCGTGGGGTAAACCGAGCCCACAAATCATGGGCGACAAATTGTAGAGGTCTTCATATGCATTTTCATGGGCTTGGGCTATTATAGGCCTCGTTAGGCCGGATTGAGCCGTGTGGGCCCGATCGACTAGTGGGCCCCACACGGATAAAATCTACGGTAAGTGACAATTATTGGACTGGGCTTTGTAATTAGATACCCATGACTAAATTTGGACTAAATGGGCCACACGAGCGTGTGGCCCCATTTGGGCCGAGTGATGGGCCTTAGGCCCATTTATACTGTTTTGACACTTATGTCACCTGAGTCATTAGAGACGACTGAAGACCTTCTAAAGGGTCGCTATATGTACCAAAACTCCACAACTAGTAAAATGACCAAAATACCCCATAAGGGGTAAAATTACCATTTTTCCCCTAACCGATGAAAAGACCGTTTTACCCCTAGTGGTAGGTTGTTTGATGTGTATGATATTTATATGACTAATTCTGAGCATGACATACTGCATTCATGTAACATTTATGTCACAACATACCGCATGGGGTGGGGCTTTTTATTTGGAGGAAGTACTGTTTAGTGGCTTTGTCACGTATTTACTTTTACTGGTGGCTTTGCCACATATTCTGATTCTAGTGGCTTTGCAACGTTTACTGTCATTAGCAGCTTTGGTGTGCCGGCTGGGTGGGTCGATTTTATCCCCAAATGGTATGTTGGTTGGTACGGGTGGTGTGTTGGTTGGATTAGGGTGGGAAGCATATCTGTACTGTAATGATACTGTTTTGGGCTTAGGCCCACATTGTTACTGTATAGGGCTAAAGCCCAGACTGTTTGCTACTTAATAGGGCTCAGGCCCAGACTGTATCTTCATGCACTATTCTGTTTGACTAATAGGAGGTTACACATTGAGTTTTCACAAACTCACCCTTTTCTTTTAACTGTACAGGTAATTCCCAGCCTTAGATGATTTGGGCCACAGAAGGACTCGAAGGTGGCCACACGATCTCTGCTACTTTGCTTTTGATTTCGTTTACTTAAATTACATAATGGGTTTTGATTTTTATTTAATATGGCCATTTGAGGATTTAACTTTTAATTGGGCTTGATTTCTCGCTTTAGACTGCTAGAGTAGGACAAACGAGTTTTCAAATTAAAAACTATTTTCAAGGTAAAACACACATTTTAAACTTCATGGTTTTCAATTAGAAAAGCTTTCGCGGTTTTGATCAGTCTAATAAATTAACGATAATAAATATGGCAATTGTTTTACTAAGACGTTTTCAACTCTTAAAAACACAAATTGCAAAATTTTTCTCAAACAACAGAAACTAGTTGGGTCTTAAATTAAATTCAAAATTTTGCCTACAATCTAAGTTTTGGAAAACTTTTGACGATACGATTTGGTAAACACAAATTCAAAAATATTTAAACATGGAAAAGAATGTTTATCGACAAATCTAATTTTTAAATGACACTTTGATGTGACACGTCAAATTCAGCCATAACGTCTGCACCGGGTTCGGGGTTTACATTTAGTGGTATCAAAGCCAAGTTACAAAACTCAGCTGTGGAATAGGTTTTTGAAAATTTTTCTAAAAATCTAGTTTTAAAAGAGATGATTTCAAAGAATTTAAGTTGTTTTAGAATGTTGTTATTGGAAGTGTGGCACACCGAGTCTCCAGTGCCAAATCAGTAAGTGTTCTCTGATATTATTTACTGTTATAGACTGAAACATTATATTGAGAAACTACTATAGATAGTAGTACTAAAACTCTGTAGTTAGAGTAAACTGAGACTGTAAGAAATCAAAACTGTAGAAGACTGAAAACTGTAGTGAGATTCTGTTCTACGAAATAAAACTTTAACTACTGCTTTTCATAAAACATCCGTTAATAAATACTGGAAGTATGAACTAATTCATAAAACTTCTAAAACATATTAAGCACATTCGATATAAGCATAAGAGGTACTCGTGGAAGGGGTACATGAGGCCGCGGTAGAAGTCGAGGAAGTGCTAGGGCTGGGTCCTCAGCATCGGGCCATGCTAGGGAGGCACCAGCTTAGCCAGTGACTGAAACGGGGTCGTTTGATCAAGTATCTAGGGATGATGCTCTATGCCAAGTAATGCTTTGCGTTATAGAGAGGGTTACTGGAGTGAGTACTGGATCAGTGGGCTGAGGGTCAATTTCTGAGCGACTCTAGTCGAATGGAGAGGAAATCTTCAGATGTGTGTTTGGTGTATCCCCAAATGTAGCAGAGTACTGGTTGGAGGCTACTGAGCGAATAATGGATGACCTTGACTGGACTGTGGAGCAAAAATTAAAGGGAGAGATATCCTTGCTGCGAGAAGAGACCTACCAGTGGTGGCTCACCATGAGAGAGGGTACACCGGCTGACCATTTGAAATGGGACTTCTTTAAGGTGGCCTTCCAAGGAAAATACGTAGGGGCGAGTTGGACGCCCGAAGGAAGGAATTTCTAAACCTAACCCAGGGGAATAAGACTATGGCAGAGTACGAGGCAGAGTTTTTATGGCTGAGTCACTATGCTCGGGGAATAGTGTTGATCGAGTATGAACGCTGTGTGCATTTCAAAGATGGCCTTCGGGATGAGTTGCGAGTACTGATAGCTCTGTAAAGGGAGCAAGATTTTACTGCTCTAGTGGAAAAGGCAAAAATTGCTGAGGATGTGAAGCGCTCTAAGCTCCAGAATTGCGAGAAAGATAAAGGCAGATTTAAGAGGGATTCAGGGCCTTCGGGTAGTTCTAGAAGTCCTGTTAAGAAGGCTAGATTTGACGGGCTAGTTCGAGTAGTCCTTGTTACTATTGTTAGATCGCAGCCTTGTGCAGATTGTGGGAGATCTCACTTGGGGAGTGCTGGAAAAGGACAGGGGCGTGTTTTATATATGGATCAATGGATCACCAAGTTATGAATTGTCCTCAGAGGCCAGGTTAGATACAGGCTACCGAGAGGCTGTGGGTAGGCTAGAATTGGAAACGATATAGGACGAGGTCGTGGAGCACCAGGTAGAGGTATTGGTAACACTGAGGCGAGGCAACCAGTTGTGGTTTATGCCACTCGTCGCCTAGTGGATGTTGACACCACTGACATCATAACTGGTACGTTCCTAATTTATAATGTACCATACACTGCTTTAATTGATATTGGGTCCACGCACTCGTATGTTGCTTGCACTGTGTCTGGGACGTTGGGTCTTCAGTTTGAAAATACTGCTAGTGAAATGACTGTGATAAGTCCATTGGGACAATCGGTTAGGGTAAATAAGTTATTTAGAAATGTGCCTCTAAAGGTTCAAGGAGTAATCTTCCTAGCGAATTTGATGGAATTACCGTTTGGTGATTTCGACCTTATATTGGGTATGGATTCACTAGTAAAGCACCATGCGAGTTTCGATTGTGCTGCTAAACGTACGGTGTTGAAGACTATTGAGGGTGAATCAGTGTCTATGATAGAGATTATCTGTCTTATGTAATCTCAGCATTGAGGGCCAAGAGGCTGGTTCGCAAAGGTTGTGAGGTGTTTCTAGCCTACATCGATACTTCTGACTCTGTAGGTCCTTTTGTAGGAGATGTCTGGACTCTTAAGGAGTTTTTGGATGTATTTCCTGATGAGCTTCCTGGGTTACCTTCGAACCGTGAGGTTAAATTCGGTATTGAGCTTCTGCCGGGAACAGCTCCGATGTCCATCGCACCTTGTAGGATGGCACCGAAGGAGCTAGTGGAATTAAAGGCCCAAATTCAATAATTGTTGGATCGAGGATTTATTTGCCCTAGTGTGTCTCCGTGGGGAGCACCAGTTTTATTCGTCAAGAAGAAGGATGGGTCTATGCTTATGTGCATTAACTATCGAAAGTTAAATAAACTGACAATCAAGAATAAGGACCCCCTGCTAAGGATTGATGATCTTTTTTATAAGCTTAGAGGAACTTTAGTTTTCTCTAAGATCGACCTCCATTCTAGATACCATCAGCTAAAGGTTAAACAGGCTGATATGTATAAGACTGCATTTAGGACTCGGTACGGTCACTACAGATTCCTGGTAATGCCGTTTGGGCTTACGAATACACCAGCAACTTTTATGGACCTCATGAATGGAGTATTCCAACCCTATCTGGACCTGTTCGTGGTGGTGTTTATAGACGATATTCTGGTGTATTCGAGAACTGAAGAGGAGCATGATGCACATCTTCGAATTATTTTGCAAATTCTAAGGGAAAAGCAGCTATACGCCAAATTTAACAAGTGTGAGGTCTGGCTATGTGAGGTGACATTTCTTGGTCACATGGTGCCTGCTGAGGGCATTAGGGTTGACCCCCGAAAAATTGAAGCTGTATTGGGTTGGAAACCACCGAGGACTGCATCTGAGATTCGAAGCTCTCTAGGCTTGGCTGGGTATTACAAACATTTTGTTGAAGGGTTTTCTGTGATTGCTGCACCCCTAACTAAGTTGTTGCGTAAAGGGGTGCCGTTTAATTGAACTGATAAGCAATAGGAGAGTTTTGAGAAAATGAAAAAGGTTCTGACTGAGGCCAGTGTTTTAATGCAGTGAGAGTCTGGGAAGGAATTAACTGTTTATAGTGATGCGTCGTATAGCGGATTGGGTTGTGTGTTGATGCAAAAAGGAAAGGTGGTTGCTTACGTGTCTCGTCAGCTTAAGCCTCATGAGGTGAATTACCCTACTCACGACTTGGAGTTAGCAGCGGTGGTATTCACACTAAAAATCTGGAAGCATTACTTATACGGTGAGAAGTGTATTATTTACATGGATCACAAGAGCTTCAAATACCTCCTTACTCAAAAGGAGTTGAATCTTAGGCAGCGAAGATGGATAAGCTGCTTAAGGACTATGACTGATCGATTGAATAACACCCTAACAAGGCCAACGTGGTAGTTGACGCATTGAGCCGTAGGACTGTATCTGATTTCAAAGTAGTGTTTGCTTGTCTTAGCCTGTTTGATGATGGTAGTTTATTGGCTGAGCTTCAAGTAAGGCCGATCTGGACTAATCAAATTAAGGAGAAGCAGTTGTTGGATGAATCACTAGTTGCTCAGTTCTGACAAGTTAAGAATAGTGAGACTGCAAATTTTGGGTTGAATAGTGAAGGAGTACTGTGTTTTCATGAGAGAGTCTGTATATCAAGGGATTCTAATTTGAGGCACTCTATACTATGAGAGGCACATTATAGTCTATACGCTATGCATCCTGGTGGAAACAAGTTATACCGAGATCTTCGTGAGCTGTACTGGTGGCCAGGACTACAGCGTGTAGGTCCAGTTGCTTATCAGCTTGAGTTGCCTCCAGAGTTGGAAAGGATTCACGACGTGTTTCATGTTTCAATGCTGAGGCGTTACCGCTCTGATCCTTTGCACATAGTGCTAGTTGAGGAAATCGAGGTTAGGCTTGGTCTGACTTTTGAGGAAGAGCCAATGTAGATAATAGATCGTGATGTTAAGGTACTGAGAAAGAACTATGTCCCACTGGTCAAAGTGCTTTGGCATAATCACGATTCAGAGGAAGCCACGTGGGAACTAGAGGAGACGATGCAGCAAGAATACCCTCACTTATTCTAACCAGGTAAATTTCGAGGTCAAAATTTCTTTAAGGGGGTTGAGCTGTAACGCCCCAAAAATATAGGGGTTGTAATCTTTTTTCATTTTTTGACATAAAATGCATATTTGGCATGCTGGCTAGGTGATTTGGGTGTGTTTGGGAGTGTTTGTAACGCTCTGATTTTCGGGATTTTTTTCGGGTTTTGTGAATTTTAGTGAAATTTTAAAATTTTGGTGTTTTGAAGGTTGAAAAATGTATGTACATGTGTTAGTGGGCCTTTAGAAGGCCCAAGCTTAAGTTAAAACCCAGTAAAATATTAAGTTGGATTTTCAAGTGAAAGGGGACTTGGTTAAGTGGGCCTTTAAGAAAAACTGTGTAAAATATGTCACAAAGGGAGCCTTGGTAGATTGGCAAGGTGGCGCCACTAAGCTCCTAAAAAAGTGGCGCCTAAGTGGGTATTCAAGGACAACGGTTCGAGTTGCAAGGTAAGCGTAGTGTTCTTTTGAAGTTTTAAGCATGTGCCGGGCATGTGACTAACTTAAGTGAATTTCGGCAAGGGCTTTAGGGACTTGGGCCGATTGCTTTAGAGAGATTATTAGGGTTTCATCTTTTTCTTTTTCTGTCATGACAATTAGGGTTAGCCACCTTAAGTTTTATTCATCTCTTTTACTGTCAAAAAAGCCGAAACCTGCCTCCCTAAAGTTGCTAGCTGATTTCTTCTTCAAAGCCAAATCTACACTCTTTCATCTTCTTCTTCTATTCTTTTCCTTCCATTCTCTTTTTCTTAGATCTCTCTACATCTTTAAACCTATTCCATTTCATCATCTTTGGTTAAAGCCGAATCCTTCTCCATTGTTTCAAGCTTTTGTCGACAACCATTAAAGAGCCTAAATCCCGAAAGTGCTTTTGTGCCGATTTCTTATAAGACAAAATCCTCTTATTCTCTTCATCTGTGGTGGCCGACGATTGCATCCCTAAAATCCCTACCATTGTCGACACCATCACCCAAGTCTATAGCCCAAATTGTCATCTTCTTCACCAGTCAGAAAGCCGAAATCACCATACCGAATTCCTAGATCTCAGAAATTCAGTTTCTGTCTGCGTATAAGGGTTAGATCTATGTCAGATCTGAGTTAGAATCAAGGTAAAAGCAGTGGTAAGTGGTTATCAACTCAGATCCTTAAGATATTTCATACTTTGGAAAAGTCGGAAGTCCCTAAAGTTAGGGAGGTTGTCGATTTAGTCCATTAGTGGTCTAAAGTTGTGTTTTGGTTCTTTTTGAGTGATAGTTAGCGAAGGAGGCGAGCAAGTGAGGCAGTGAATGCATCGGAATCATCAGATCTAGATCTAAAGGGATCTAAATCGGCAAAGGTAAGATTTTTAGGCCATTAGAGGTATTGGCCGAATTTGGTAACGAACTTTTTACAGTGTTTTTCGTGGACCTATTGGCTAATCTATTAGGAAATGGATTGTAGGAGTTAGCATGTGGAGGAATTCGCTAGTTAAACCACAAAACAGGTGTGTGTTTCGAACACCCTTCAATGCTCAAATCGGCAAAAGCCGAAAAGCTGAAATGCCGAAGTTTTGACATTTCGAGAGCTTGTGAGCATGCGAACGCTCTGAAGTTGGTAGAAGAAGATTGGTTTTGGAATCGGCACTGTCAGGCGGGCTGACAGCAAAATTTTGGGCGCTACGGTAAGTTGGGCCTCGGTGGGCTGAATATGGGCCCAATGGGCAATTTGGGCCCAGTTGGGCAAAAATAGGTTTAAAGGCAATAATATGGATTACAGGCATAAAAATTGTTAAAACAAGATAATGGATTGGAAATTAAGGCTTAAATGGGTCTAATGGGCTAAAATGGCATGGTAGAGCCTACTAGGGGTTTTAGGGCCTAAGGGCTAAAACTGATAAATTGAATTACATGAGTTTCTGTAACAACCACTGTAATAGTAGAGGCTGTAATAATAATAAAAACTGTAATAAGAGAATGAAATTTCTGAAATACCCTTAGGGTGCGAAATTACTGATTTACTCCTAAGTATAAAATTACCATTATACCCCTAGGGCTAGAATCGACTGTACTGCTTAATTGACTGCTACTGTTACTGCATGTCATGTTATGTATATCTGTTGCATGGGTTGGTTTTATATTGGAGGAAGTGTGAGTGGCACTGCCACGTTACTGAAAGGGGTTATGCCTCGTACTGTTTCTGAAAGGGGCTTTGCCTCGTATACTGTTTATCTGAGCAGCCATGCTGTGACTGTGGTGTGTGGGTTGGGTGGGTCGAGTTATTCCCTACATGGTGTGTTGGCTAGTACGGGTGGTGTGTAGTGGTTGGTGGGTTGAGTAGTCTCCCTAATTGGGTTGCATTCATACTATTATACTGTACTGTACTATTATGGGCCTATAGGCCAAACTGTTATCTGAATAGGGCTTCGACCTAGTATCTGTTATAGGGCTTTGGCCCAGTATCTGTAATCTGGATAGGGCTTCGGCCCAGTATCTGACTGAGACTGGTTAGGGCTCAAGCCAAGTGGGCTCGAGCCGATGTGGGCTTTGGATGGGTTCTACACACACTGAGTTTTCCCAAACTTCCATCCTTGCAGGTGAGCCCTAGATCGTGACTTGGTTGCTGGGAAGGGTTTAGAGTGGCCACGAGGACTGAGCACGGTTTAAAATAAGTTGTACTACTTTATATTTCTAATTATCGGTTTTTACTCTTAAATTTGTTTATGGGTTGTAATAAGGCCACTATAACTGTTTTATTTGGGATTTGTAATTGCTTTACTTCGATGACAAATATCACACATGTTTTCAAAAAGTAAATGAACATTTTCTTAACCAACCTGTTATTACAAAAGACTAAGTAAGACAATAAGGTTAAAATGAATCGCTTAACAAATGGAATAGAGATTAAGTTGAATAATTACTAAAACGGGAATTTCCAAAAAGTCAAGCATTGCTTTTCAAAACTCACCACCGGACTTAGTAAGTAGGGCAGTGTAGGATGGTCTAGGTGATGTAGCACACCGGACATGGCATAACCTCTGGGCCGGGTTCGGGGTGTTACATTTAGTGGTATCAGAGCCCAGTTGCAATAACTCGGCTGTGAATCGGGTCCAAAAAAGTTTTCAAAACAATTTTTTTAGAGTCCAGAAGGGTATTTTTGGAAAATTAGATTTCTGAAAAATTTTTGGTTTTAAAAAGGTTTTTTCCTTCAAATTGTAGTTTTTTAAAACAAGTTGTTTTGAAACATTGATTTTTAAAAGGCCTCAAACTATTTGATCTAATAAATCGGAAAGTGGCACACTGAATCCCCTGCACCAAGTTGTAAGTATTTTCTGCCTTAACTTCTGTACTGTACTGAAAATAAAACTGTAGATAGTACTGAGCCTTAGATATAATACTATAGGTGAGGTAGTATTAAGGCTATAAAACTGAGACTGTAGGGTAAACTAAACCCTAGGAAACTGAGACTGTAGCTAGGCTACGATCGCGCGAACACAACTCTGAAACCTTATCTGTTCATAAGATATTCTGTAATAAACAACTGAAACATTAACTGATGTCATAAAATTTGCAAAACAGATAATCGATATGAGTACAAGAGCTACTCGTGGATGAGGCCGTGGACGAGGCCGAGTTAGTGCTCAAGCTGGATCGTTGTCTTCTGAGCATATACCAGCTGAAGAGGCACGACCATCGGTTGAGGATAATGGGCCGTACGATCGGGCCGCAGGGGACGACGCTCTATCCTAGGCCATGCTGAGGGTTCTGGAAAGGGTGGCCAAAGCCAATGTCGGGCCCATAAATAGGGGGTCCATTTCTGAGTGACTCCGGGCTAATGGAGCGAAAGTTTTTAGGGGCATATCTGGAGTGGCCCCGAATGTGGCTGAGCACTGGCTGAAAGCCACGGAGCGAATTATGGATGACTTGGACTGCTCAGTGGAGCAGAAGTTAAAAGGAGCAGTATCGTTGCTGAGGGACGAGGCATATCAATGGTGGATCACTGTGAGAGAGGGTACCCCAGCTGAGAGGGTGACCTGGGAATTATTCAAGCAGTCTTTCAAGGCGAAATATGTTGGGGCTAGTTATGTGGACGCACGAAGGAAGGAATTTCTGAACCTGACCCAGGGTAGTAAGACTGTGGCTGAATATGAGGCAGAATTTCTGCGATTAAGCCGGTATGCTAGTGGCATTGTTTCCACTGAGTATGAGCGCAGTGTTCAGTTTGGGGATGGCCTCAGAGATGAGCTGAGAGTTTTGATAGCGCCGTAGAGGGAGCGCGACTTTGCTGCACTGGTGGAGAAGGCTAAGATAGTCGAGGAAGTGAAGCAAGCTGAAAGGCAGAATCGCGATAGGGATCACAACCATTTTAAGAGAGATTCTGGAACATCAAGAGCTGCAAACTGGAATTTTAAGAGGGCTAGAGTAGAAGAACCAGTGCGAGCTGTGCCAGTGAATGTTGTTAGACCACAGGCTTGTGGAGATTGTGGCAGAGTTCATCGAGGAGAATGCTGGAAACGCAGTGGAGCTTGTTTTCGTTATGGCTCTAAGGATCATCAAGTTAAGGACTGCCCACAGAAGCCAGCTCAGGCTCAAGCTGTTGATCAGAGGGTTGCTCAGCCTGCATGAGGAGGACTGCCACCGCCAAGGGGCCGTGGTCAAGGTAGAGAAGGCAATGGTAATAGACGTGGTCGTGGAGCACCTGGTAGGGGTGCTAGTAATGCTGAGGCTCGTCAGCCAGCCTTAGTGTATACTGCTCGCCGTCGCGAGGAGGGTGATGCACCTGATGTTATAACTGATACGTTCTTAATATCTCATACACCATATACTGCTTTAATTGATGTGGGTTCGACGCATTCGTATGTTGCTTGTGAAATTTCTGGGTCATTGGGTGTGCATTCTGAGGAGATTGTGAGTGGGGTAACAGTAGTTAGTCCTTTAGGTCACTCTGTTAAAGTAGACAAACTATTTAGGGAAGTGCCTTTAGAGACTCAGGGTTGCATCTTTACTGGAGACTTAATAGAGCTACCTTTTGAAGAATTTGACTTGATTTTGGGCATGGACTGGTTAACCAAGCACAAGGCAACGCTGGATTGCGCAGCCAAAAGAATGGTATTGAGAACAACCGAAGGTGAGGAGGTGATGGTTATTGGTGAACATAGGGACTATTTATCCAATGTGGTTTCTGCCTTAAGGGCTAAAAGGTTGATGCGCAAAGGTTGTGAAGCATATCTGGCGTTCGTAAGTCAAACTGAACCCGAAGGGGTGACAGTGGAGACAGTGAGGACTATTAATGAATTTCAAGATGTATTTCCTGAGGAGCTTCCTGGATTACCTCCTAACCGAGAAGTGGAATTTGGGATCGATCTGTTGCCTGGAACAGCTCTAGTGTCCATTGCGCCGTACAGAATGGCACCAAAGGAGCTTGTAGAATTGAAAGCCCAGATTCAAGAGTTGTTAGATAGGGGCTTCATTAGACAGAGTGTGTCTCCGTGGGGAGTAGCAGTGCTGTTCGTGAAAAAGAAGGATGGAACGATGCGTATGTGCATCGATTATCGCCAGTTGAACAAATTGACGATAAAGAACAGGTACCCTCTGCCGAGAGTAGACGATTTGTTCGACCAGCTTCAAGGAGCTTCTGTGTTTTCCAAGATCGACCTTCGATCTGGATATCATCAGTTAAGGGTAAAGGAGGTGGATGTGCATAAGGTGGCATTCAGAACTTGTTATGGTCACTACGAGTTTTTGGTTATGCCATTTGGATTGACAAATGCACCGGCAGCTTTTATGGATTTAATGAATCCAGTATTCCAGTCGTACTTGGATCGATTCGTGATCGTCTTTATTGATGATATATTGGTGTATTCGAAAATAGAAGAGAAGCATGATGAGCATCTTCGAATTGTTCTACAGATTCTAAGAGAAAAGCAATTGTATGCGAAATTTAGTAAGTGCGAATTCTAGCTTCAAGAAGTGACTTTTCTGGGGCATGTTGTTTCTGCTGAGGGGATTAAGGTAGATCCTCGCAAGATTGAGGCAGTTCTGGATTGGAAGCCGCCAAGGACGGTGTCTGAAATTCGTAGTTTTCTAGGTTTAACAGGTTATTATTGAAGGTTTGTTGAGGGGTTCTCAATCATCACGGCTCCGTTAACGAAATTGTTAAGGAAGGGAGTAGCCTTTAATTGGACTGAGAGGCAGCAAGAAGCTTTTGACAAGCTGAAAAAGGTGTTGACTGAGGTGCCAGTGTTGATTCAGCCGGAATCTGGGAAGGACTTTACGGTTTATAGCGATGCTTCGCATGTGGGATTAGGTTATGTACCAATGCAAGAGGGAAGGTGGTTGCTTATCCTTCGTGGCAGCTTAAGCCTCACGAGGCGAATTACCCTACGCATGATTTGGAGTTGGCAGCGGTGGTGTTTGCATTGAAAATCTGGAGACACTACCTTTATGGGGAACAGTGTATTATATACACTGACCATAAAAGTCTCAAATATCTGTTAACTCAGAAAGAGTTGAATCTTAGGCAACGGAGATGGATAGAGTTGCTTAAGGACTATGACTGTTCGATTGAATACCACCCTAGCAAGGCTAATGTAGTGGCTGATGCACTGAGTCAAAGGACCGTTGCTGAGTTAAAGGCCATGTTTGCTCGTTTAAGTTTGTATGATGATGGGAGCTTGCTAGCAGAGTTGCAAGTAAGACCGACTTGGACTGAGAGAATAAAAAAGTTACAGTTAAAGGATGACTCGTTGATTCCTCGATTTTAGCAAGTTAAGAATGGTGAGAGTGAGGATTTTAGACTGAATTCTGATGAGGTTCTTTGTTTCCGTGGGAAAATTTACGTTTCTAAGGACTCTGATTTAAGGCAGTTGATTTTGGGTGAGGCTCATGGTGGACCTTGTGCTATGCACCCTGGAGGTAATAAGTTGTATAAAGATTTGTGAGAGGTTTATTGGTGGCCTGGACTTAAGCGGGAGGTGACTGAGTTCGTTGGGAAATGTTTGACGTGTCAGCAAGTTAAAGCTGAGCACCAATTACCTTCTGGATTGTTGCAGCCAGTGAAGATTCCGCAGTGGAAATGGGAAAGAGTAACGATGGATTTTGTGAGTGGTTTGCCTTTGACACCTTTGAAGAAAGATTCTGTATGGGTAATCATGGATAGGTTGACGAAGTCTGCTCATTTTATACTGGTCAGAATCGATTACTCACTGCTGAAGTTGGCCAAATTGTATGTAGCAGA
Source organism: Gossypium stocksii (assembly GCA_020496765.1). NCBI lineage: Eukaryota > Viridiplantae > Streptophyta > Magnoliopsida > Malvales > Malvaceae > Gossypium > Gossypium stocksii. The sequence goes on along the minus strand of CM035624.1, from coordinate 58,424,137 downwards.
GATTGTGCGTTTGCATGGGGTGTCAGCTTCGATAATTTCTGATCGAGATCCTAGATTTACATCTCGATTCTGGAAGAAGTTGCATGAGGCGTTAGGTACGCGATTGGACTTTAGTACTGCATTTCACCCTCAGATAGATGGTCAGTCAGAAAGGGTCATTCAAGTGTTGGAAGACATGTTAAGAGGATGCGTTATCGACTTTCGTGGTAGTTGGGAAGACTATTTGCCATTGGCGGAATTTGCATACAACAACGGCTATCAAGCGAGTATTCAGATGGCTCCATATGAGGCACTTTATGGGCGAGGATGTCGTACTCCTACGTGTTGGACAGAGTTAGGAGAACGTAAAGTGCTTGGACCAAAGTTAGTGCCAGATACTGAAAGTAAGGTTAAGCTGATTCGAGATCGGTTAAAGGAGGCGTCTGATCGGCAGAAGTCATATGCCGACCTTAAGCGTAAGGAAATTGAATTTGCTGTTGGAGATATGGTGTTCCTAAAGGTGTCGCCATGGAAGAAGATCTTGAGATTCGGTAGAAAGGGCAAGCTAAGTCCGCGGTTTATTGGGCCTTATAGGATTCTCAAGCGGATTGGGCCAGTAGCATATCAGTTGGAGTTGCCACCAGAGTTGGATCGTATCCATGACGTTTTCCACGTGTCTATGCTAAGACGGTACCGGTCAGACCCTTTGCATATTGTACCAGTAAAGGAGATTGCAGTAAATACCGATTTGACCTTCGGGGAAGAGCCTGTGCAAATCTTAGATTGTGAAGTCAAAGTCTTAAGGAGGAAGTCTGTTCCATTGGTTAAGGTGCTATGGCGCAACCATGGTAGAGAAGAAGCTACGTGGGAGCCAGAACAAGCGATGCGTCAACAATACCCTCAATTATTTGGATTAGGTAAATTTCGAGGCCGAAATTTCTTTAAGGGGGTAGAGTTGTAACGCCATGATTTTCAGGATTTTTTTCGGGTTTTGTGAATTTTAGTGAAATTTTAAAATTTTGGTGTTCTGAAGGTTGAAAAATGTATGTACATGTGTTAGTGGGCCTTTAGAAGGCCCAAGCTTAAGTTAAAACCCGGTAAAATATTAAGTTGGATATTCAAGTGAAAGGTGACTTGGTTAAGTGGGCCTTTAAGAAAAACCGTGTAAAATATGTCACAAAGGGAGCCTTGGTAGAGTGGCAAGGTGGCGCCACTAAGCTCCTAAAAAAGTGGCGCCTAAGTGGGTATTCAAGGACAACGGTTCGAGTTGCAAGCTAAGCGTAGTGTTCTTTTGAATTTTTAAGCATGTGCCGGGCATGTGACTAACTTAAGTGAATTTCGGCAAGGGCTTTAGGGACTTGGGCCGATTGCTTTAGAGAGATTATTAGGGTTTCATCTTTTTCTTTTTCTGTCATGACAATTAGGGTTACCCACCTTAAGTTTTATCCATCTCTTTTACTGTCAAAAAAGCTGAAACCTGCCTCCCTAAAGTTGCTAGCTGATTTCTTCTTCAAAGCCGAATCTACACTCTTTCATCTTCTTCTTCTATTCTTTTCCTTCCATTCTCTTCTTTTTAGATCTCCCTACATCTTTAAATCTATTCCATTCCATCATCTTTGGTTAAAGCCGAATCCTTCTCCATTGTTTCAAGCTTTTGTCGACAACCATTAAAGAGCCGAAATCCCGAAAGTGCTTTTGTGCTGATTTCTTATAAGACAAAATCCTTTTATTCTCTTCATCTGTGGTGGCTGACGATTGCATCCCTAAAATCCCTACCATTATCGACACCATCACCCAAGTCTATAGCCCAAATCGTCATCTTCTTCACTAGTTAAAAAGCTGAAATCACCATAACCATAGGAGCTTTTGGCCGAATTCCTAGATCTCAGAAATTCAGTTTCTGTCTGCGTATAAGGGTTAGATCTACGTCAGATCTGAGTTAGAATCAAGGTAAAAGTAGTGGTAAGTGGTTATCAACTCAGATCCTTAAGATATTTCATACTTTGGAAAAGCCGGAAGTCCCTAAAGTTAGGAAGGTTGTCGATTTAGTCCATTAGTGGTCAAAAGTTGTGTTTTGGTTCTTTTTGAGTGATAGTTAGCGAAGGAGGTGAGCAAATAAGGCAGTGAAGGCATCGGAATCATCAGATCTAGATCTAAAGGGATCTAAATCGGCAAAGGTAAGATTTTTAGGCCATTAGAGGTATTGGCCGAATTTGGTAAGGAACTTTTTACAGTGTTTTTCGTGGACCTATTGGCTAATCTATTAGGAAATGGATTGTAGGAGTTAGCATGTGGAGGAATTCGCTGGTTAAACCATAAAACAGGTGTGTGTTTCGAACACCCTTCAATGCTCAAATCGGCAAAAGTCGAAAAGCCGAAATGACGAAGTTCTGACATTTCGAGAGCTTCTGAGCGTGGGAACGCTCTGAAGTTGGTAGGAGAAGGTTGGTTTTGGAATCGGCACTGTCAGGCGGGCTGACCGCGAAATTTTGGGCGCTACAGTAAGTTGGGCCTCGGTGGGCCGAATATGGGCCCAATGGGCAATTTGGGCCCAGTTGGGTAAAAATAGGTTTAAAGGCAATAATATGGATTACATGCATAAAAATTGTTAAAACAAGATAATGGATTTGAAATTAAGGCTTAAATGGGTCTAATGGGCTAAAATGGCATGGTAGAGCCTACTAGGGGTTTTAGGGCCTAAGGGCTAAAACTGATAAACTGAATTAAATGAGTTTCTGTAACAACCACTGTAATAGTAGAGGCTATAATAATAATAAAAACTGTAATAAGATTACCACTGAAATACCCTTAGGGTGCGAAATTACTAATTTACCCCTAAGTATAAAATTACCATTATACCCCTAGGGCTAAAATCGACTGTACTGCTTAATTGACTGTTACTGTTACTACATGTCATGTTATGTATATCTGTTGCATGGGTTGGTTTTATATTGGAGGAAGTGTGAGTGGCACTGCCACGTTACTGAAAGGGGCTATGCCTCGTACTGTTTCTGAAAGGGGCTTTGCCTCGTATACTGTTTATCTGAGCAGCCATGCTGCGACTGTGGTGTGTGGGCTGGGTGAGTTGAGTTATTCCCCACATGGTGTGTTGGCTGGTACGGGTGGTGTGTAGCGGTTGGTGGATTGAGTAGTCTCCCCAATTGGGTTGCATTTATACTGTTATACTGTACTGTACTGTTATGGGCCTATAGGCCAAACTGTTATCTAAATAGGGCTTCAGCCCAGTATCTGTTATAGGCTTTGGCCCAGTATCTGTAATCTGGATAGGGCTTCGGCCCAGTATCTGACTGAGACTGGTTAGGGCTCAGGCCCAGTGGGCTCGAGCCGATGTGGGCTTTGGATGGGTTCTGCACACACTGAGTTTTCCCAAACTTCCATCCTTGCAGGTGAGCCCTAGATCGTGACTTGGTTGCTGGGAGGGATTCAGAGTGGCCACGAGGACTGAGCACGGTTTAAAATAAGTTTTACTACTTTATATTTCTAATTATCGGTTTTTACTCTTAAATTTGTTTATGGGTTGTAATAAGGCCACTATAACTGTTTTATTTGGGATTTGTAATTGCTTTACTTTGATGACAAATATCACACATGTTTTCAAAAAGTAAATGAACATTTTCTTAACCAACCTGTTATTACAAAAGACTAAGTAAGATAATAAGGTTAAAATGAATCGCTTAACAAATGGAATAGAGATTAAGTTGAATAATTACTAAAACGGGATTTTCCAAAAAGTCAAGCATTGCTTTTCAAAACTCACCACCGGACTTAGTAAATAGGGCGGCGTAGGATGGTCTAGGTGATGTAGCACACCGGACATGGCCATAATGTCTGGGCCGGGTTCGGGGTGTTACAGTGTTTCAGAAGCCTGGGATCAAGCCTTGGCTTTCGCAAAATTTTTTGTTTTAGCGCTTAAAGGTATCTGGACACTGGCGTATAGGCTTTATAAATTACTGCGCATATTCTAAGTCACAAAAAGTCTAATGGTGTAGTGGTTATGGCGCTACAAGTGTGGCAGGGGGTCTGAGGTTCAAGGCGAGGCATGCACAATAGTATGTTTATTTTGCTGCTTGAGTTGAGGAGGTGTTGGAACTGGGCTGGAACTCTGAGGTTGAATTGGTCATAAGCATTTGAATTGAATTTTAATGGGAGGTTGGAGTAAATCAAGGAGAAATCGATGGAGTGATTTGTGGAGATTTTCAAGGAATTTGAGGTGTGAGGGGAGTTGTAGCCGAATTAGGGTATCTTGAGTAGGTGAATTCGGCTAGGGGTCCCTTGTATTTGTATTTTCAGCAGTTTGAGAGCTTGGGAGTAGTATTCTTTGTGCAGTTTCAATTTTGGGCATTTAGTGCCAAATTAGTACTTTGTTTTTCTTTTCTTTTTACAAGTGTAGCCTATTGTGAGTGTGGTCATTTGGACAGTTTAGGTAATTTTTTACTTCTCGATTTTCTTCGAGTGCCTTGTTCTTTTATTCTTCTTGTTTTCAACATTATTTTTCTCAGTATTTGGCCAAACCCGTACTCTTCGGCTCTCTCAGCCATAGTCGACTACATTATTCCTTCTTTTCCTCTTCAATTGCTTTTCTTATTCTCACAATATCCCTTGCGTTCTTGGCCGAACATAACATTCCTCTTCTGCTGTTATTTTCATTTTGTTCCTCCATTGTTCTTCTTATTCCACTGTGATCGATTCCCCATTCTCTGTCTCTATCTGCTCTTCTCTTTTTCTTCTCTAAACCAAACCTGAATACCCTCCTTTCTTGTTCACTCATAAGCCGAATATCTCCTCTTTCAAGCATCCTGTTTTCGGGAAGTCAAAGGTTGAACTTAGGTAAGGGTTTTTCTTCCTTCCCCTTTTGCGTTTTCTTATAAAAGTCGAACCTCTCATCTTTTCACTCTATTTCTCGGTCGGCCTTAAGTTCTTGTGCTGTTTTGGGATTGTAGGTGTTCTTTAACAATCGATCTTCGCAAGGGTTAGAGGGGTTTGCAGGTATTATTGAAGCAACCTAGATCTTAGTTAGCCGTTAAGGTAAGATCTCTAAGTTGAGCAATTTTGTTAATAAGATTTGTGTATGTGGTTCACATATTCAGCAAATGGCGAATGATTGATTTTTGCCAACGATCTAGGGGAAATAGCCTGGTTTCTACTCAATTGAAAAGGTAATAGTGCCGACTTTGGATTAGTGTTAATAAGTAGGTGTTAAATCTTTTGTAACACCCCGAATTTTGGGGCTTAGGAGAAATGGGCTTCGTGTATCAGAGAAATTTGGATTTTTGTGGTAAAAAAATTTTCGTAATTTCATGTTTGGTTTGTTGGTTAAGTGAATTGGAGTGCTTGAGGATGTCTGAAAAGTCCTGGGTTCAAACCAGGACTTTAATGAAAATTTTAGTTTTTTTCATTATGTTGAATTAGCATCACATGGAATGGTTTATAAATATTTTTGGTTAAAGCTTGACATATAGAAGCAGGTGGTCTGGTGGCTAGGAGCGTTGGGTAGCAAGGAGTGATATAAGGTTCAAGTCCTAGCCTTAGCATTTAATTTTTATTTCTGCATATATGGGCATGGAAGTTGGCGTTTAAATCTTATAGTCAGTTGGGGGTGATTTGCGACATGAAAGAGCTTGTGGCCCAGTGGAAGTGGCATTAGGAATGGGCATGAGGTTCCAGGTTCAAGCTGTAGCATGCGCAAAATGTTGGATTTTTTTAAACAACCTGGGTTGTGGCAGATAGGCTTTAAAAGGAGTTGGGGATGGAATACGACATATAGAGCGCCTGGGGTGTAGTGGTGAGGAGCGTGCTATGGGAATCGAGAGGGCACAGGTTTGAACCCCTGGGTAGGTAAAGTTTTTGTTTTAACTCTTAAATAACCGTGGCTTCAACAGGTAAGTTTTATAATTAGTTTTGATCGTATTATAGAATAAGAAGAGTTGCGGTACAGTGGCAAGTAGTGTGTTTGTGAGGCACAGTGACGATGGTTAGGTCTAGAGTCCGAGCTTCCCCCTGTAAAAAAGGGATTTGATTTTTACTGCTCGTGCAAGAAGAGTTGAGGCTGGCCGAATATGGTAAGTGTTGACTTGGTCCAGCGGTGGGGGCAAGCGGTGGAAGGGCATTGATTTGGGATTGGATTGATGGCAGCTTAAATTAAAATGCTAATAAAGGATTGTATTTGGGAGGTTTTGATCGAATGTGGGACTTAATTGGTGCCATACAGTCATTCGTTAATTTGGCTAATAAAGGATTTTCAATGGCTTTCCATTTTGTTTTCTAAGCTTTGACCGAATGGGGAAGGAGCCTTTGTATGCCAAAGTAATCGGTTTTGGCAAGTTTCCTTCTTCTTAATTTTCTTTTGTGCCGTTCACACATCTCTTTTGCTCTCTTGGTGCTTTCGGGTTTTTTCTTTTCTTCTTTTCATTTTGTCATTTTTTCGGTCATTTCTAGTAGAGAAGCCGAAACTCTTAGGGTCTTTTTGTGGGACAGTATTTCTTTGTTTTATTTTTTTGTGCAGATTTGAGTGGTGGCCAAACATACTCCTTTCTCACCATTTTTTTTGCTCAAACAAAAGTCTTGTGTGCCGAATGTGAGTTTTCATTTGGGGATTTAATGTGTTTCTCTCTTCTTTTTCTTTTGCCAAAACTTGCACTTTTGTTCTCTTGACCGTGCAAAATACCTTTCTTTCCCATTCTTTATGTTGGTGCCTTGCCGGATGCACCATTGATCACTTTCTCTTTTTTTTTTTGACTTTGCTAACACCGAATGCACTTTTAGCCTTGGTTCCCACCGACTCTTTCTACTCCTTTCACTTCTCCATATTAGTCGACTTTTATATTACTTTTCTTCTCTATCAGATTCGTTGTAGAGCACCCTTTCTTTTGGTTACTCAAAAACCGAAACCGTCTTGCCTTTCTCCTTTTTTTTGCATTACCTTTCCTAGTCGAACTCACCATTGTTCTTTGTTTGGGCCGATTGCATGACTGCCTTTCCCACTCTCTTTTTTCCCTGTACAATAGTAGCCAAATATATTGTAGTTAATTTTCTCTTCTACTCCTTTTTGAACCGATTGTACCCTTCTCTTTCTCGATTCTCGATTTTGATATTGATCAAGTGGCTACAAGTCGAAGCCTTTTCACTATGAGCGTTCTTTAGTTTTAGGTAAGTACCTTAATCGCAAGTGTTGCTTATGTTATTTAGAAGATTACGTGTACCCTTATGTGATTAATTGTTTTCATCTAAACGTTGGTTTTGTGGCTTTTGGAAAATATCATGGAGGCAAGCGATAATCGGACTGAGGGAGGTCGTGGAAGAGTATCTACTGAAAGTGCACTTGCGGTTTCTACTCTCAAGTTCAAGAGACATAGAGTGTCGGTAGTTAGGGACTTTCCACCGGGATGCGGGAGGGTGACCGCGTCAAACTACGGTATGATTAGGCAAATCGCAATTGATCACTCTAGTGAAGGCAAGTGTTAGCAAATACTTTGGCTAAGTTTTTGGATTATAATTTCCTTAAATCTTTATGTAAGTGGTTAACTGTGTGTTATGTTTAATTTAGGTGGTGGCACTCAGGATTATTTAGTACTCTACATGATAAGGTGTGTAACCGTATACACTACTTTGATTGTCAATCGGCTAAAAATCGAAGGATGGGCTTTTGGCCACATGGGCGTGCGAACGCGCATGTGATCGATCGAGCCGCTAGAGTATGGGCCTACATCACAAAACGATCACCATGAGTGATTTCGGGGGTATTGGGCCGAAATGGTGTGAGTGGGCCCAACAGGCCTGTGGGCCAGCATGGGTGAAAATTTGTAAACAGATGTGTATTATCAACTCGATTATTGCGCGTGCTTGGCTTAGGCCAAATCTGGACTCAGGCCAAATCTAGGCTCAGTGGGCCACATGATTATGTGGGCCCACATGGGCTGGCTTAATGGGCATCGGCCTATAGATGAATTTCTGTACTGATATGATTGCATGTGTTGCTAGGTGATCGTGGGCCAACTGATGGGCCTTCATATACTTAGGCCCACACTGATAAATAACTGAAATGCCCTAAGGGGAAAAATGACCAAAATACCCTTCGTGGGTAAAATGTCCATTTTGACCCTATATGATGTTATGCTCTGTTATATATATTTATATGTGTGGATATTCTGTAATATGACATAACATGACACTGAGTATGTTGGATTGCATGGGGGTTGGGTATATGATTATGGAGGAAGTGTATTGTTCTGGTAGCCCTACGCATTTATATCGATAGTGTCGCATTGGTACTACACTATGTTGGCTTACAGCCTAATATTTTGGCAGCCCTGCTACATTTATATCGATATTGCCGTATCGGTACTACACTGTGGAGTGTAGGGTTGGGTGGGTTGATTATATCCCCACATGGAGTGATGGGTTGGACAGAGATGGAGCGTAGAGGATGGTTTGGTAGGATTTTGATTGCATGCTATACTGTTACTGTAATGGGCTTAGACCCACTGATTGTGATATGCTACTGTAATGGGCTCTGGACTAGACTGATTCTGTTATATTGTCATTGTCGGGGTTACACACTGAGTATTTGTATTTCACCCTTTTATTTTACGGTACAAGTAATCCCGAGGCATAGGTGATTCGGTGCTACGTGGAACTTAGAGGTGGCCACTCTTTGCTTTTACACTGCTTTCGATTTTTATTTACTTTATTGTGGTTTTTATTTTGGGTTTGTAATAAGACCGCTATTTAATTTTTCTTAAATATTGGGTTTATCTTTTTTATTTAAAATCTGTTAGCTCTAGGGCGCATTTTACAAAATGATATCTGTTTTCCAAAAACCACGTTTTCACAACAAACGAGAATTCAAACCAAGCTTCCGCAATCATTATGTTTTTTCCAAAGTAAACTACTTTTGTAATCTGATTAATCAAGGGTAACGAAATGATGTTTTCTTCAAACCTTAAAGAATAAGGGGTTTTACAACAAATCTAGTTATAGTGAAACACGATTTCGAGACACTTCATTGTAACACTACCATATACGGCCATAACGTCTGGGCTGGGTTTGGGGTGTTACATCTTTTGACAGTTGATTAACTGGATGCGCTGCTTGGTTTTAGGTACGGTGTTTGTGTAGTGGTCTTTCATTTCGCAAAATAGGTGTGTAGCCGCAAACCATTCTGTTATTGTCAAAAGCAATAGGGTGTGTAATACACCCTTCTTTACTGTAAATCGGCAAAAGCCGAAAAGCCGAAATGTCGAAACTTTGGCATTCAAGGTCTCGTGAGTGTGCGAACACTCGAGGTGCAAATCGAGCCCAGAAATCATGGGTGACAGACTGTTGAGGTCTCCACTTGCATTTTTGTGGGCTTGGGCCGTTATGGGCCTCATTGGTCCAAATTGAGCCGTGTGGGCCCGATGGGCTAGTGGGCCCCATACGGATAAAATCCACAGTAAGTGGCAATTTACACTGTTTTGACCACTTAGGTCGCTTGAGTTGTTCGAGACAACTGAAGACCTTCTAAAGGGTCACTATATGTACCGAAACCCCATAACTAGTAAAATGACCAAAATACCCCCGAGGGGTAAAATTACCATTTTACCCCTAACTAATGAAAAGACTGGTTTACCCCTAGTGGTAGGTTGTTTGATGTGTATGATATTTATAGGACTGATTCTGAGCGTGACATACTACATACTGTAACATTTATGTCACGACATACCCATGGGGTGGGGTTTTTTATTTGGAGGAAGTACTGTTTAGTGGCTATGCTACGTATTTACTGTTTCTGGTGGCTTCGCCACATATTTTGATTCTAGTGGCTTCGCCACATTTACTGTCATTAATAGCTTTGTTGCATTATTACTGCTAGCAACTTCACTGCGATAATGGTGTGCTGGCTGGGTAGGTCAATTTTATTCCCACATGGTGTGTTGGTTGGTACGGGTGGTGTGTTGGTTAGATTAGGATGGGTTGCATATCTGCACTGTAATGATACTGTATTGGGCTTAGGACTACCATACTGTTACTGTATAGGACTAAAGCCCAAACTGTTCTACTACTTAATAGGGCTCAGGCCTAGATTGTATCTTCATGCATTGTTTTGTTTGATTGATAGGGGGTTACACATTAAGTTTTCGAAAACTCTCCCTTTTCTTTTAACTGTACAGGTAATCCCTAGCCTTAGACGATTTGGGCCGTAGAGGGACTCGGATGTGGCCACACGATCGCTGCTGTTTTGCTTTTGATTTCGTTTACTTAAATTACGTAATAGGTTTTGATTATTTATGTAATATGACCATTTGAGGATTTAACTTTTAATTGGGCTTGATTTCTCGCTTTAAACTACTACAGTAAGACAAATGGGTTTTCAAATTAAAAATGTTTTCATGGTAAAACACACATTTTAAACTTCATGGTTTTCAATTAGAAAAGCTTCCGCGGTTTTGATCAGTCTAATAAATTAATGATAATAAATATGGCAATCATTTTACTATGACGTTTTCAACTATTAACAACGCAAATTGCAGAATTTTTCTCAAACAATAGAAACTAGATGGGTTTTAATTAAATTCAGATTTTTGCCTACAAATCTAAAGTTTGGAAAACTTTTGACGGGATGATTTGATAAACACAAATTCAAAAAGATTTAAACATGGAAATGAATGTTTATCGACAAATCTGGTTATTGAACAACACTTTGATGTGACACGTTAGGTTCGGCCATAACATCTGGGTCGGGTTTGGGGTGTTACAATGATTGATATATATTGTAACACCCCTTGACCCGTACCCGGCACAGGAGAGTCAAGAGGCATTACCCGACCTTCATATAACTTAATCAAAATTTCACTCGCAAAATTTATGTCATTTGTTCAATCATAATTTGGATCTCAAGCATCAAATTGAAGAACACATCTAATCACTACATTTACAACCACCTTTGCATTGTATAAGACTTTTATTATTCATATGGTAAAGGAGTGTCAAGGTTTAACAAAGCTCAAACAATACACCACAAGGCAAACCATAAAGCCGAACCTCACACCAAAGGTGCCTAATGTTAACTTAATTTTCGTATGATTTCATGAAACATTAACTTCCTATGCAAATTTAAAGCATAAAAACAACTTAACTTCTACTTCTAAAACTCAGGCTACAAAACCATTTTAACTATCCATTTCATCCTTATGCATATATCAAATGGTTACATTCATTATCATCAATGTTCACATTCCAACCACACATATGTTTCATACAACATATATTTTCAAAATATGACATCCGTAGAAATTAGTTTTCACAATGCATACTTAAACTTCCATTCACATACATCATAATCAAGATTTAAACTGTATATATATATATATATATATATATATGCAAAATATTTATGTAAGCCAATTTCGTATGGCCAAACTTATTTACAACATCAAAAGATATTTGTTTAACAACAACAAAATGTCAAGCCTATACATGCCATTATCGTAGTTTAGAAACTTAAGATACCGAAGTGAGAGTAGATAGTGTAGACGACTTCGACCTTAAGATTTCTGAAACTGCAGCTGACCAAAGAGATCTATAAAATAGAAGATCACAGGTAACAGAGTAAGCGATTACATGCTTAGTAAGTTTTTAAGTGGCAGAATCATTTAAAGAAAGTAACATAGAATATCTAAGCTTGGTTATTTCCTCTTTTGGCCGAATAGGAACATACTATGGTAACACTTCTCTCATTCATGTCACAATGGTATACTCAATGTATCCGACTAAATTCAACTTGTAACCGAATAGGCTCATTTCAAGTATCAGATTATACTCATGCTTATAAACATACGTTCTATGCTCAAATGGTTTAACCTTTCTAATCGGAACGCATACACCATGATCGAGTCATATATATTCGAGTAACTTTTAACAATAATCGGAGCATTCCCATTGAATTTAAAAATCATAATTCATAGGTAATAAAATTTCTCAACAAATCTGGCTATCTTACGATAGATAACACATTTTTCAGGGTTGTTCGACATTAAATTTTATAACATTGGCACGGGTGCCCTTCGGGACCGAACCCGGTTTCAATACTTGCACAAAGCCCTTCGGAACTAGTCCGGTTATACCCTTGGCATGAAAGCCCTTCGAGACTGAGCTCGGATCGATCACTGGCTCGAAAGCCCTTCGAGTCTGAGCTCGGATTGCATCACTGGCTCAAAAGCCCTTCGAGTCTAAGCTCGAACCTAATCCCCCAATTATTATTCATACATTTATAAGTATATGTACCTTATCACATTTGAATCACTAATCGTAAACAATGGGCACAATTCCATTCCAAAATATAACAAAATTCGAAATTCACATGCCACTACCAACAATTTTGTAGATTACCTTTGCCACAACCATATTCAAATATAGCTCTTAAGTCTAAATTTACATATTACACATATGTATTAAGATTTCATCATATCATGAGCTAAAATTTGTTACTCAAGAACTTACCTCAAACTTTTCTGAGTAATTGTGATTCGACTATTCCGCCACTTTCGCTTTCCCTTTATCCGAGATTGTCTCTTTATGCTCTTGAGCTAGAATTAAGAAAATTGGTTTACTAAATAAAATTTTCTAGACTCAAGCATTACTCAAGTACCATTTATATAAATAAATAAATCAAATAGCCGAATCATATACAATTATACATAATCCTAAGGCCGCATATTCATTTTATGTCTAGCTCACATACTTACACAAAACTCACCTAGCTTATCATACTTCCAAATGCATATTTTCTATTCTAAAGTACATATATCTCTAATGAATATCAATCACATTCTAAATTCTACTTTTCCGAATACCAAACAATTAAATATTTATCTCCCCCAACATCTAATTACATTCGGTCACTAGGTAAAATATTAACTAAAATATGAAATAGATCTTTAGCACACTCGGTCACTTAAACACTGACCATAAACCATTATCCAAATATAAATAAATAACATGAAAATCATTTAGCTCATCTCCCAAAATTTTACAAGCAATAATCATTAACAACTTTATAAACCATTGACTTTAACTTGATATTCCCTCATACATTTTATTAAAGGGTCGTTAAACGATCGTATAAGCATAGATTGAAAGTTGGGGCATTATAACTTAATTATTTTAACTAAACCTTTCTAAAGCACAACATTAGCCGAATGCATTAGTCTATTAAGTCAACAAAACTCAAATTTGTTACTAATTTCATGGTCATATTCCATCTAACATCAAATAAACCACCAAAGCACTCAACTAAACAAAATCCATTTCTATCCTCAACTTATTCGATCAATTATTCAACCCATAATCACTTTCTACATTCGACCATGAAAATATACTAATTTAACAACTCTTAATACATCATTTTAATCACGAAGTCTTCACTAATCAAATTCCATCAAGCATTACCTAAATTCATACTCCCAAACCATGACCAAATGTATAACATGACTATTTCAAAGAATAGACTCATGGGCAGTAGATAGAATTAAGCAAGAAGCTCAAAATCACAAATTTTTCAACAAAATAACATGATCTCATACCTTAATCTAGCATAAGGAGGTGCCGAATGCTTTAAGCTCATTTTCTCTCTTCTTTTACTAAGTTTCGGCTAAAAGATGAAACAAAGATGAACTATCTTTGTTTTTGTCACCCTATTTTCATTTTATTTAACTTTAATTCATAAAATAAAGCTTTATGACATCATTCTAACATAAAATGTATATTTTATGCACCTAATATCATCATGGCCGGCACCAAGATTAAAAATGGGGAATTTGACATGCAAATCCTCATATTTTAATCCATGAATTATTTGGCCTCTTTAATTAGGTTTACACATTTTCAAAATTTCTCACCTAAATCCCTTATTCAAGAAACACATTCAATTTGTCAAGCATCAAAGCATTTGAATTTATCCATGCATGATCACATACTTTAGGTCATAAAATAATATATTCAAACATCTAAATGACTCAGTTTAGCGGTCCCGAAACTGCCTCCCGACTATGGCTGAAATTAGGTTGTCACAACTCTCCCCCTTTAGGGATTTTCGTCCCCAGAAATCTTACCAGAAAATAGGTTTGGGTATCGTTCTTTCATAGCATTCTCGGGTTCCCAAGTTGCTTCCTCAATCCCGTGCTTGAGCCATAGTACTTTTACTAACGGAACCTTTTTATTTCGCAATTCTTTAACTTCTCGAGCTAAAATACGGATAGGTTCTTCTTCGTAACTTAAATCAGGCTGAATTTCAATCTCCGACGAATTGATCACATGTGAAGGATCGGATCTATAGCGACGAAGCATCGATACATGGAAAACATTGTGGATCTTTTCAAGTTCAAGAGGCAAAATCAATCTATAAGCAACCGGCCCAATCCGTTCTGATATCTCATACGGTCCAATGAATCTCGGACTCAACTTGCCTTTACGGCCAAAACGGAGTATCTTTTTCCACGGTGAAACTTTCAAAAACACTTTATCACCGACCTGAAACTCGATATTTTTACGTTTCTGATCCGCGTATGATTTCTGGCGATCGGATGCTGCTTTCAAATGGTCACGAATTGCTTTCAGTTTCTGTTCTGCTTCTTTGATTAAATCAACTCCGAGGATCTTACTTTCACTAAGTTCGGTCCAAAATAGAGGTGTACGGCATTTACGACCGTAGAGAGCTTCGTAAGGTGCCATCTGAATACTCGTCTAAAAGCTGTTATTATACGCGAATTCAACCAAGGGTAAATATTTTTCCCACGAGTCGCTAAACTCGAGAATGCAACATCTCAACATGTCCTCCCGTTCAAATTGACCGTCCATCTACGGATGGAAAGCGGTGCTGAAATGAAGTTTAGTTCCCAAAGCCTCATGCCTTTCAAAATCGCGAAGTAAAGCGAGGATCTCGGTCTGATATAATAGAGGTTGGCACTCCGTGCAATCGTACAATTTGGGAGACATATAGTTCTGCTAACTTATCGAGTGAAAAATCTGTACGAACCGAGATGAAATGAGCTGATTTTGTTAATCTGTCCACAATAACCCAAATAGAGTCTTTCTTGCTCGGCGTTAGCTGTAAACCCGACACAAATTCCATTGTAACGCGATCCCACTTCCACTCGGGTATCAAAATAGGTTGAAGTAATCCCGACGGCACCTGATGTTCGGCTTTCACTTGCTGACATACTAGGCACTTAGATACGAAATTAGAGATGTCTCATTTCATGCCGTGCCGCCAATATTGTCGTTTCAAATCATTATACATTTTCGTACTACCCGGATGAACTGACATTCGGCTATTATGGGCTTCATTCAAAATCGTCAAAACTAGCTCGGACTTTTTCAGAACACACAATCGGTCCCTAAATCTCAAACAATCATTACCGTCGACCCGAAACTCTGAATTCACATTTGAATCACACTGAACTCGTTTAGCAACTAAATTGTCGTCGACTTTCTGAGCTTCACAAATCTGTCGAACTAACACGGGTCTTGCTTCCAATTCAGCAATCAACACATCATTTGCCGACAATTTTAATCTCATGTTCAAAGCTCGCAGAGAAACTAGGGATTTTCGGCTAAGAGCTTCTGCAACTACATTAGCTTTTCCTGGGTGATAATCAATAATAAGTTCGTAGTCTTTTAGCAATTCTAGCCACCGCCTTTACCTCAAATTTAAATCCCTTTGCTTCATCAGATACTTGAGACTTTTGTGATCGGAGAAGATGTGACATTTCTCACCAAATAGATAATGTCGCCAGATTTTCAGAGCGAATACAATAGCGGCCAATTCAAGATCATGGGTCGGATAATTTCGCTCGTGGGGCTTCAACTGCCTCGAAGCGTAAGCGACAACCCGACCTTCTTGCATCAAAACGCAACCTAAACCATTCAAGGATGCATCACTATAAACTACAAATTCTTTGCCGGATTCTGGCTGAACTAATACTGGAGCTTCCGTCAAAAGAGTTTTCAGCTGGTCGAAACTTTGTTGACATTTATTAGACCACTCGAACTTGACATCTTTTTGTAGCAGTCTTGTCAAAGGCACCACAATCATCGAGAAACCCTTGACAAACCTTCGATAATAACCGGCAAGTCCTAGGAAGCTTCTAACTTCGGAAATATTTCTAGGAGGTTTCCAGTAAAGAATAGCTGAAATTTTGTTCAGATCGACTCTAATGCCCGAAGCAGACACTATATGTCCCAAGAAACCGACCTCACGCAACCAAAATTCGCACTTACTGAACTTCGCATACAGTTGATTATCTCACAAAGTCTGAAGTACAAGTCTCAAATGCTCGGCATGCTCAATCTCATCACGAGAGTAAATCAAAATATCATTGATGAACACTACTACAAAACGGTCCAAGAACGGCCTGAACACACGATTCATCAAATCCATGAAAACCGCAGGGGCATTAGTGAGCCCAAACGGCATCACTAAAAATTCGTAGTGTCCATACCTCGTTCTGAATGCTGTCTTCGGTACGTCGGACTCTCTAACTCTCAACTGATAGTAGCCGGATCGCAGGTCAATCTTCGAAAACACCAAAGCTCCCTTCAACTGATCGAACAGATCATCAATGCGTGGTAACGGATATTTATTCTTTATCGTCACTTTATTCAATTGATGATAGTCGATGCACATTCTCATCGTTCCGTCTTTCTTTTTCACAAATAAAACCGGTGCACCCCAGGGTGAGAAACTCGATCGCGCGAAGCCTTTGTCTGTCAACTCTTGCAGCTGAGATTTCAATTCTTTTAACTCGGTAGGTGCCATACGATACGGGGCAATCGAAATCGGCATCATACCCGGAATCAACTCTATACCGAACTCAACCTCTCTAACTAGCGGCAATCCCGGCAATTCCTCAGGAAACACGTCTGGGTACTCTCTAACCACAGGTACAATCTCGAGTTCTCGTTCTGATACTTTATCGTCTAACACATAAGCCAGATACGCTTCATAGCCCTTTCTCACATAACTCTGAGCTGACATGGTCATAATTACGGCAGGTAGCCCGTTTAGATCAATGGACTCAATTCGGATTATTTCATTATTCGAACATCGCAAATCAATAGTTTTTCGCTTGCAATTCACTATCGCGTCATGAACGGTCAACCAATCCATTTCGAGAATAATGTCAGATTCATCGAATGGTAGAAGCATCAAGTCAACCGGAAAACAGAAATCTCGAACCATTAGGGGACATTTCTTGCATACTTTATCAACCAGAACACAATGACCCAAAGGGTTCGACACTCGAATTACGAATTTAGTAGACTCAACAGGAAGAGTCTTACTGGAGGCTAAAGTTTCACACACATATGAATGGGTTGAATCATGATCATCAAAGCAATAACATCAGTGTTAAAGAGTGTGAAAGTACCAGTAATAACATCCGGAGAGGAAGCCTTCTCACGGGCATGAATAGCATACGCTCTAGCAGGTGCTCGAGCCTCCGATCTAACCGCAGCGTCTCTAGTCCCTCTCTGACTGCCACTAATATTACCACCCCGCCGCGGTGGTCTACCCCGTGCAGCCGTACCACTAACTTTCTGACTCGGATTAGGAGTGCGTTCATCAACTTTCGGACAGTCTTTAATAAAATAATCGGCAGATCCACATCTGAAGCAAGAATGGTCACGATGTCTACAGCTCCCCGGGTGCCATTTACCACAGTGTTTACATTCAGATCTGTCTCGACGCTCATTGTCCACACTAGCAACCGAAGTAGCTCGCGAACTCACCGGAGGTCGATGATGCTCACGTCTAGAAAAACTCGATGTATATCTAAATCGGCTCGAGTCATCTCTAGTCTTTTTAGACGATGGCTGTACAGATTTTCCTGCAGATCTCTTACGGAACTCTCTAGCTCCATCCTCGGCTTTTCTTTTCTCATTACCAAGCTCTTCAGCTTTGCAAGCTCGCTCGGCTAACACGACAAACTCCTTAATTTCCAAAATTCCCACCAGTAGTCTGATATCTTCCTCAAAACGCTTACACATAATAGCCTCGGAGGATACACATTCTCGAGCATATCGGTTGAGCCGCACGAATTCTCTCTCGTGCTCGATTACTGACATCTGACCTTGTTTAAGCTCAAGAAATTCCTTCCGTTTTTGATCGATGAATCTCTGACTGATATATTTCTTACGGAACTCGGTTTGGAAAAACTCCTAGGTGACCCGTTCTTTCGAAACGACAGAAACCAGAGTGTTCCACCAGTGATATGCGGAGTCGCGCAACAGAGATATCACACATTTCAAACATTCATATGGAGTACAAGATAGCTCGTCGAATACTCGGATGGTGTTATCGAGCCAAAACTCAGCCCGCTCAGCGTCGTCACTAGGGGTAGCTCGGAACTCTTCAGCCCCATATTTTCTAATTTTGTTGACTGGGGGCCTACTCGATCTCACTGGATCAGTCACAAGAGGGGTTATACAAGTCGAAAGCAAAGTATTCGGGGGCAGAGGTTGCGGAACAGCTGGATTTGGTCTGATGAATTGAGCGAACCAGTCGCTCATCATCGCATAAAAGGCTTGTCTAGTGTCATCATCTTGATGGCTGATATTCGGCTGAGAGTCAGGCGGTGTTGTCCCTTACACGGGAGCAGGCGCTACGCTTTCAACATCATCAGCTACAGCTCGATCGGGCTCGGGATCCATTTCTATATCAAAAATCACATTTCAGATGTCAGAAGTCGTTACACTATCACATTAACCTAAAATGGCATGTATAGCTAGACTCATACTTACTAAGGTAGTCTGAGAATCGACTAAACCTGATACCAATAAAATGTAACACCCCTTGACCCGTACCCGGTGCAGGAGAGTCAAGAGGCATTACCCGACCTTCATATAACTTAATCAAAATTTCACTCGTAAAATTTTATGTCATTTGTTCAATCATAATTTGGATCTCAAGCATCAAATTGAAGAACACATCTAATCACTACATTTACGACCACCTTTGCATAGTATAAGACTTTTATTATTCATATGGTAAAGGAGTGTCAAGGTTTAACAAAGCTCAAACAATACACCACAAGGCAAACCATAAAGCCGAACCTCACACCAAAGGTGCCTAATGTTAACTTAATTTTCATATGATTTCATGAAACATTAACTTCCTATGCAAATTTAAAGCATCAAAACAACTTAACTTCTACTTCTAAAACTCAAGCTACAAAACCATTTTAACTATCCATTTCATCCTTATGCACATATCAAATGGTTACATTCATTATCATCAATGTTCACATTCCAACCACACATATGTTTCATACAGCATATATTTTCAAAATATGACATCCGTAGAAATTAGTTTTCACAATGCATACTTAAACTTCCATTCACATACATCATAATCAAGATTAAAACTGTATATGTGTATATATATATATAAGCAAAATATTTATGTAAGCCAATTTCGTATGGCCAAACTTATTTACAACGTCAAAAGATATTTGTTTACCAACAACAAAATGTCAAGCCTATACATGCCATTATCGTAGTTTAGAAACTTAAGATACCGAAGAGAGAGTAGATAGTGTAGACAATTTCGACCTTAAGATTTCCGAAACCGCAGCTGACCAAAGAGATCTATAAAATAGAAGATCAAAGGTAACAGAGTAAGCGATTACATGCTTAGTAAGTTTTTAAGTGGTAGAATCATTTAAAGAAAATAACATAGAATATCTAAGCTTGGTTATTTCCTCCTTTGGCCGAATAGGAACATACTATGATAACACTTCTCTCATTCATGTCACAATGGTATACTCAATGTATCTGACTAAATTCAACTTGTAACCGAATAGGCTCATTTCAAGTATCAGATTATACTCATGCTTATAAACATACGTTCTATGCTCAAATGGTTTAACCCTTCTAATCGGAACGCATACACCATGATCGAGTCATAGATATTCGAGTAACTTTTAACAATAATCGGAGCATTCCCATTGAATTTAAAAATCATAATTCATAGGTAATAAAATTTCTCAACAAAAATAAGGTGCATATCTGGCTATCTTACGATAGATAACACATTTGTCAGGGTTGTTCGACATTAAGTTTTATAACGCTGGCACGAGTGCCCTTCGGGACCGAACTCGGTTTCAATACTGGCACAAAGCCCTTCAGAACTAATCCGTTTATACCCTTGGCATGAAAGCCCTTCGAGACTGAGCTCGGATCGATCACTGGCTTGAAAGCCCTTCGAGTCTGAGCTCGGATTGCATCACTAGCTCAAAAGCCCTTCGAGTCTAAGCTCGGATCTAATCCCCCAATTATTATTCATACATTTATAAGTATATGTACCTTATCACATTTGAATCACTAATCGTAAACAATGGGCACAATTCCATTCCAAAATATAACAAAATTCAAAATTCACATGCCACTACCAACAATTTCGTAGATTACCTTTGCCACAACCATATTCAAATATAGCTCTTAAGTCTAAATTTACATATTACACATATGTATTAAGATTTCATCATATCATGAGCTAAAATTTGTTACTCAAGAACTTACCTCAAACTTTTCTGAGTAATTGTGAATCGACTATTCTGCCACTTTCGCTTTCCCTTTATCTGAGATTGTCTCTTTATGCTCTTGAGCTAGAATTAAGAAAATTGGTTTACTAAATAAAATTTTCTAGACTCAAGCATTATTCGAGTACCATTTATATAAATAAATAAATCAAATAGCCGAATCATATAAAATTATACATAATCCTAAGGCCGCATATCCGTTTTATGTCTAGCTCACATACTTACACAAAACTCACCTAGCTTATCATACTTCCAAATGCATATTTTCTATTCTAAAGTACATATATCTCTAATGAATATCAATCACATTCTAAATTCTACTTTTCTGAATACCAAACAATTAAATATTTATCTCCCCCAACATCTAATTACATTCGGTCACTAGGTAAAATATTAACTAAAATATGATATAGATCTTTAGCAAACTCGGTCACTTAAACACTGACCATAAACCATTATCCAAATATAAATAAATAACATGAAAATCATTTAGCTCATCTCCCAAAATTTTACAAGTAATAATCGGTTCGTCGATTAAGGGTCATTCGAAAATCATTAACAACTTTATAAACCATTGACCTTAACTTGATATTCCCTCATACATTTTATTAAAGGGTCGTTAAACGATCATATAAGCATAGATTGAAAGTTGGGGCATTATAACTTAATTATTTTAACTAAACCTTTCTAAAGCACAACATTAGCCGAATGCATTAGTCTATTAAGTCAACAAAACTCAAATTCGTTACTAATTTCATGGTCATCTTCCGTCTAACATCAAATAAACCACCAAAGCACTCAACTAAACAAAATCCATTTTTATCCTCAACTTATTCGATCAATTATTCAACCCATAATCACTTTCTACATTCGACCATGAAAATATACTAATTTAACAACTCTTAATACATCATTTTAATCACTAAGTCTTCATTAATCAAATTCCATCAAGCATTACCTAAATTCATACTTCCAAACCATGACCAAATGTATAACATGACTATTTCAAAGAATAGACTCATGGGCAGTAGATAGAATTAAGCAAGAAGCTCAAAATCACAAATTTTTCAACAAAATAACATGATCTCATACCTTAATCTAGGATGAGGAGGTGCCGAATGCTTTAAGCTCATTTTCTCTCTTCCTTTAATAAGTTTCGGCTAAAAGATGAAACAAAGATAAACTATCTTTGTTTTTGTCACCCTATTTTCATTTTATTTAACTTTAATTCATAAAATAAAGCTTTATGACATCATTCTAACATAAAATGTATATTTTATGCACCTAATATCATCATGGCCGGCACCAAGATTTAAAATGGGGAATTTGACATGCAAATCCCCATATTTTAATCCATGAATTATTTGGCCTCTTTAATTAGCCTTACACATTTTCAAAATTTCTCACCTAAATCCCTTATTCAAGAAACACATTCAATTTGTCAAGCATCAAAGCATTTGAATTTATCCATGCATGATCACATACTTTAGGTCATAAAATAATATATTCAAACATCTAAATGACTCGGTTTAGCGGTCCCAAAACTGCCTCCCGACTATGGCTGAAATTGGGTTGTCACATATATATACTGAGTATGATGATAGTATGCATGTTTACTGAATTAGTTATATGTACTAATATCATGGGATAGCTTGTCATGTATTATTTGTTACATTGAATTGGGTTGGGTTGATATTTTTTGGATGAAGTGTACTAAAAGGCTCTTAAGCCTAATATCTTGCAGCTCAGCTGCAAATTACTGTTTAAGTGCCACATTCAATACTATTTGGAGTGTAGGGATGGGTGGGTAATTAAATCCCCACATGGAGTGTAAGGTTTGACAGAGATGGTGTGTAGAGGATGGTTGGGTAGGACTTTACTACTGAATATTGTATGACTGATACTAATGTTGTGATGGGCTAAGGCCCTAATGCATACTTGATACTGTACTGAAATGGGCTAAGGCCCAAACTGCCACTGATACTGAAAAGGGCTTAGGCCCAAGGCTATTTGACTATGCACTATGAATAATGATTGTTTGTTTATTTCTACTAGATTATACACTGAGTTTATGTAAACTCACCTCTCTTTATTTAATGTGCATAGGTAATCCCTAGACATAGACAGATCGAAGAGGTGGAGGACTCGACGGTGGCCACAGTTTTGGACTTTTACAATTTTTAATTTGTAACGCCCTGATTTTCAGTATTTTTTCGGCTCTAGTGTGATTTTGGGGAAACATGAATTTTTAGTGTTGTGATTGTTAAATATGTGTTTAAGTATGATAGTGGGCCTTTAGGAGGCCCAAAACTTGGTTAAAACCCGGTAAAATTATCAAGTTTGGATTTTAAGAAAAATGGGCTCTTAAGAAAAACTTGGTAGAATTTGACACAAAGAAGCTCTTGGTAAAGTGGCAAGGTGGTGCCATTAAGCTCCTTAAAAAGTGGCATGTGGATGGTAATTAAGGTCTAGGGTTCAAGTCACAGGGTAAGCTTAAGGTACTTTTATTTTTGTGTGCATATGTTGGTCAAGTGGTGGCACTCTAGTGAAACTCTACTCAGAAGAGTTCTAATTGTTCATGAGAGTAAATTAGGGAGAGATTTTAGGAGCATTTGAATTTGAGAAGCAATGGCCGGCCAAGGGACTCTGATATTACAATTTCGACATCTAGCTTTAGGGTAAGTATTTTCGGCATTAGTGAATTTGGTGCCGATTTCTTTAGGGTTTTGAGCTTCCTTTTTCTGCCGATTGAGTATAAAGCATTAGGTCTTTTCTTTTGTCATTCTTTTAGCCTCATTCTTCCTCTCTTTTCTCTCCCTAAAAGCCGAAACCTACTACCCCAAAACCCTTTTTTCTGATTTCTCAACTTAGCCGAACCTACTCCTCCTTTATCTGCTTCTTTTTCTTCCATACTTCTTTTCTTTCTCTTCTAATTTTCTTCTTCTTATCTTCTTTCCCTTTGAGCCGATCCCACTCTATTACAGCCCTTCGAAGCTAAACCAACCTATTCCTTTTCCTCTTTTCTTCAAGCTTTTGTCGACAGCCATTAAAAGTTAAAATCGTGGGATTCTTTCTCTAGTGGTGTTTGGGATTAGATCGATAGTAGATCTGAGATAGAAGGGTGGTTGGAAAGCAAATAGATCACTTGGTAAGTGCCGAAATTTTTGATTTAATCTTTTATGGAATGTTGGAAAAGCCGAACACCCCCTAGTCTTTAGGGAGGCTGTCGACTTGGCTTAAGAGTGATTCAGTCTTATTTTTGGTTCTTATGTGAGTTAGTTAGAGAAGGAGGAGATCAAGCGAGGAGTATTGGAAAGCGAGGACGTTGGTACAACTAGATCTAGATCCAGTAAATCTAAGTCGACAAAGGTAAGATTTCATGGCCATTAGAGGTATTGGCCGAATATGGTAAGGGAGTTCCTACTTTGGTATTCGTAGATCTATAGTCTAATCGGTTAAGTGGTGGTTGTAGGAGGTATCGCTTAGGAGTTTTCGCCAGTGGAATCGCAAACAGGTGTGTGTATCGACACCCTTTCATGGTTCAATTCGGTAAAATTCGAAAAGCCAAAATGCCAAAATTCTGGCATTTCGCGGGCTTGTGAGCGTGCGAGCACTTGTGGGTTTTGGGAACGTTAAGATTTGGTAATCTGTCTTGGTAAGACGAATGAGTGTGCAATTTCGTGCACATCGGTAAGTTGGGCCTCGATGGGTCGAATGTGGGCCCAATGGGCTTTCGAGCCCATATGGGTAAAAGTGGGTGTTAATGGTATTCTGATAGGCTGTAGGGTCGAAACTGCTAAAACTAATAACTGAACATGAAACTTGGACTAAATGGGCTTAAGTTGCTTGTGGACACTGTAGGGCCCATTAGGGGTTTTAGGGCCCAATCACTAGAAACTGCTAAACTAAGTTAAATGGACGACTGTAACGATAAATAAATTAGTAATGACTGTAATATGCATGAAATCCCTAAAAACTGATAAAATTACTGAAATACCCCGATAGGTGGAAAATTACCATTTTACCTCTAGGTGTAAAATGACCGTTATACCCCTAGGGCTAAATTTGACTAAAATGCATGACTGACTGTTTCTGTTACTGTATGCCATATTATATTTATCTATTGCATAGGTTGGGTGATTGATGGAGGAAGTGTGAGTGGCATTGCCACGTTTACTGAAAGGGGCTATGCCTCGTATTACTGAAAAGGGGCTTTGCCTCGTTTTACTGTTCTGGTGGCTTGGCCACGAATACTGTTACTGGCAGCAATGCTGTGGCTGTGGTGTGTTGGTTGGGTGGGTCGAGTTATTCCCCACATGGTGTGTTGGCTGGTACGGGTGGTGTGCAGCGGCTGAATGGGTTGAGTAGTCTCCCCATATGTATTGGGCTTGCATTCATGCTTATTAACTGTTCTGTTTCTGTATTGAGCCTATAGGCCATTCTATTTTCTGAATAGGGCTTCGGCCCAGATTACTGTATCTAAATAGGGCTTTGGCCCAGTTGATACTGAGACTAGATAGGGCTTAGGCCCAGTGGGCTTGAGCTAACTTGGGCTTTGGATGGGCTTTCTGCACACACTGAGTTTTCCAAACTCCCTCCTTTCCTTCCATCCTTGTAGGTTAGCCCTAGTTCGAGGACTTGGAGCTGGGCGGGATTTAGAGTAGCCACGAAGACTGTGTTCTGGTTTCAAACTTATTATTTTATTACTTTCAATTATTCGTTTTACTTTCCATTTTCGGGTTGTAATAAGGCCGCTTTAATTATGTTTTTATTTTAGGGTTTTTATTTTTATAACTTATTCATACTTCACTTGATTATGTTGAATACGGTTACATGAGTTTTCAAATTTAATCCAATGTTTTCAAAATCAATCACACAACTCAATCGGTTAACCAAGTTAAAGATAAAAAGCAAATCTCTTAATAAGCTGGTAGTAACTAGAGCGAACAACAAACGAAACCGGGAACTTCTCTTTAAACCTGAAAGTTCTTTTTCAAAAGCTCACCTTGAACTTAGTAACTAGACATTGTAGATTAGTTCTAGGTTATGTGACTCACCGAATCTAGCCATAACGTCTGGGCCGGGTTTGGGGTGTTACATAATTTATGGTTTATGGTTTATTTTTTGTTTATTGAGATGTAATTTGAGGACTTTTTAGGAGTTTTGCTTAAATTTGGTTTTCATTTATTTTTGTAGAATTATAACTCCTAGTCGTAGGAAGTTCGGTTTTCAAAAATCTAAAGTATTTTTTAAACTCATGATTACTTAAACTACTTTATTTTAAAAGCTTCCGCAACGAGAAATGTTTTAAGGCAAATGATTTAAACAAGTAAAGCAATTTTTTTTAGAACTAATAGGAGATAAACAAAGGTAATAACATGGAAACAATTTTTTGTAATAACTTAGTTTTCAATCACACTATCATGTGACATCACCAAGTTCGGCCATAACGTCTAGGCTGGGTTTGTGGTGTTACATTTAGTGGTATCAGAGCCAGGTAACAAAACTCGACTATGGATTATGTGTTTTAAAACTTCATTCTTTTAAGAATTGATTTTTAATGATTTGAAATGTTTTTACTGAGTATGTGGTACACTGAGTCTCCGACGCTGATCCTGTAAGTATTCTAAAATTGATTTATGCTTAAATTGAAAATGCTATGATATTTTGAAACTACTATAGGTAGTAAACTGTGAAAATACTCTAGTTAGTATGTATTAAAAATTGTAGTCAAATTGAAACTATAGTAAACTATTAGAGATTGTGACGTACGAGAACAAACTCTGAATTACTGAAACTATTTACATAACATATCTGTTAATAAATATTAAACTATAACTGATATATAAAACTTTTAATACAGATAAATTTATTTAGATATGAGCACACAAGGTATCCGTGGATGAGGAACTAGAGGCCGAGGTAGGGGCCGTAGAGGAGCTTGAGCTGAGTCCTCGTCATCTGGTCACATACCAAATTTGGATACGAGTGAGATGCCAGTGTCACCAGCTACTGAGACTGGGTCTCAAGATCGCATGGCTAGGGACGACGCACTGTCCCAGCCTATGCTCAGGATTTTAGAGAGGGTCGTTGGGCCCAATACTAGATCTGTGGGCTGAGGGTCAGCTACAGAATGACTCCGGTCCAATGGAGCTGAGCCCTTCAGGGGTGTCATTGGAATCTCCCCTGATGTGGCTGAGTACTGGATTGAGGCCACAGAAAGGATCATGGATGATCTAGATTGCACCCTCGAGCAGAAATTAAAGGGTGTAGTCTCATTGCTGAAAGTGAGGCTTATTAGTGGTGGCTTCAAGTGTGGCTCTCAAGAACATTTTATTAGAGAGTGCCCTGAGATTAATGAAAAAGATAAAGATCTGAGTGCAAGGTTGGGTAACGTTCCCACCAGAGGTAGACCTTAGAGAAACCTGGGTACGAGAGAAAGTAGTAAGGGTGCACTAAAGGAATAGATTGCGAGACCCGAGGGTAGAGCCCTAGCGAGGACATATGCCATTCGCGCTCATGAAGAGGTGTCATCACCCGATGTTATAACGAGTACATTTTCTGTTCTTGAAATTTCTGTTATTACTTTGATAGACTTGGGATCTACCCACTCTTATATTTGCATGAAATTAGTCTCTAGTATGAGCATACCCGTAAAGTTCACAAAGTTTGTAATAAAAGTCTCGAATCCCCTAGGCAAATGTTTGATGGTAGACAAAGTATATAGAGATTGCCCTCTGATGATTAGGGGTCATTGCTTCTCGGCTAACCTCATGCTTTTGCTATTCGATGAATTTGATGTAATTCTTAGCATGGACTAGTTAACCACTCATGATGTGGTAATAAACTGCAGTAGAAAATTTATTAAATTCAAATGTGAGAATGGCGAAACTCTTCAAATTGAATCAGATGGATCTGAGAACTTGCCTCCGGTGATATCTTCTATGGTTGCTCAGAAGTGTATCACAAAAGGTTATGAAGCTTACCTTGCTTTTGTCATGAATACAAAGGAGACAGAGTTGAAAATGGAATCAGTGCCAGTAGTGTGTGAGTATCAAGATGTATGTCTGGAAGAGTTTCTTGGATTGCCTCTCGTTAGAGAGGTAGAGTTTGGCATAGAATTGGCTCTAGAAAGGTAGAGTTTGGCATAGAATTGGCTCCCTACACTACACCCATTTCTATTACTCCTTATAGAATGGCTCCGACTGAGTTAAAGGAATTGAAGGCTCAGCGACAAGATTTGACAGAAAAAGGTTTTGCAAGACAGAGTCATTCTCCATGGGGTGCTCCCGTACTATTTGTGAAAAAGAAAGATGGCTCTATGAGTTTATGCATAGATTACCAGTAACTTAACAAGGTAACTATAAAGAACAAGTACCCTTTGCCAAGGATCGATGATTTATTCGATTAGTTACGATGAGCCACAGTGTTCTCCAAGATAGACTTGAGGTTTGGGTATTACTAGTTAAGAGTTAAAGAGTCCAACATGCCGAAGACTGCATTTTGGACGAGGTATGGTCACTACGAGTTTCTTGTCATGCCATTTGGCTTAACTAATGCCCCTGCAGTATTCATGGATTTAATGAACCATATCTTTCGGCCATACTTGGATAGATTCATTGTAGTCTTTAATGATGACATCTTGGTGTATTCACGTGATGAGGATAAACATGCCAAGCACTTGAGGATAGTTTTACAAACTTTACGAGACAAGCAACTTTACGCTAAATTTAGTAAAAGTGAATTTTGGCTTAAAGAAGTCAAATTTTTAGGCCACATCATTTTGAGTGATGGCATCAGAGTATATCCAAATAAGATCTCAGCAATTGTGGATTGGAAACCACCAAGAAATGTATCTGAGGTTAGAAGTTTCTTGGGTTTGGCCTATTATTACCAAAGATTTGTCAAGGGATTTTCCATGGTTGTTACTCCAATGACGAGGCTTTTGCAAAAAGATGTTAAATTTGAGTAGAATGACAAGTGCCAACGGAATTTCGAGAAATTGAAGACCCTACTAACTGAAGCTCCTATTCTAGTACAACTGGAGCTCAGAAAGGAATTCATAGTTTATAGTGATGCATCATTAAATGGATTGGGCTGCGTACTTATGCAAGAGGGCAAAGTGATTGCATATGCCTCGAGACAGTTGAAACCTTATGAAAGGAATTATCCGACTCATGATTTGGAGTTGGCTGCAATAGTGTTTGCATTAAAAATATGGAGGCATTATTTATATGGCGAGCACTACCGAGTATTCACCGATCACAAGACTCTTAAGTACTTGATGACTCAAAAAGAGTTAAACTTAAGACAAAAAAGATAGTTAGAGTTGATCAAGTACTATGAGTTAGTCATTGACTACCACCCAGGGAAAGCGAATGTTCTTGTGGAAACTTTAAGTCGAAAGTCCCTATTTACTTTGAGAGCCATGAAGGCACAATTGTCCCTGACTGATGATGGATCAGTTTTAGCAGAGATGAGAGCTAGACCAATGTTCATCCAAGAGATTTGTGAAGCACAGTCAAAAGACAGAGAATTGCAAGCCAAGAAAGCTTAATGCGAGTTAAGTACCGATTTAGACTTCCAGATCGATTCAAATGGTTGTATAAGGTTCCGAGATCGACTTTGTGTACCAAAGGATAATGAGATTATTAGGAAAATTTTACATGAGGCAGATAACAGTTGTATGTCTATCCATCCCGGTAGTACCAAGATGTACAATGATTTGAAGAAATGGTATCGGTGGCTGAATATGAAAAGAGATATCTCCAGATATGTTTCAAAATGTTTGATTTGTCAATAAGTAAAAGTAGAACACCAAGTACCCTCCAGTTTACTACAGCCTATCATGGTTCCTGAGTGGAAATGTGACCGTGTTACCATGGATTTCATGATGGGTTTGCCAACAACACCGAAAAAGTAAGATGCCATTTGGGTTGTGATTGATAAGCTTACAAAGTCAGCCCATTTTATACCTGTGCGTATGGATTATTCAGTAGATAAGTTGCTCAACTTATGTATTTCAGAGATTGTGAAATTACACGGAGTGTCATTGTTGATCATCTTGAATAGAGATCTCAGGTCCATGTCATGATTTTAGAAGAAGCTATAAGAAGTTTTGGGCACGAAGCTAAATTTTAGCACTGCTTTCCATCTGACCAACAGTCAGTCGGAGAGAGTAATACAAGTGCTTGAAGATATGCTCAGATGCTGTGTATTGGAATTTCAAGATAGTTGGGAAACGTACCTACCATTGGTGGAATTTGCCTACAACAACAGTTTCCAATAAAGTTTGAAAATGGCGCCTTATGAGGCCATATATGGGCATAAGTGTAGAACGCCTTTGTATTGGACAATATTTAAGGAAAATCAAGTTCACGGGGTTGACCTAGTTAAGGAAATGGAAGAAAAAGTAAAGATAATTCGAAATTGTTTGAAAGTTGGGTCTAACAGACAAAAGTCGTATGCTGATTTGAAATGAAAAGAGATCGAGTTCCAAGTTGGGGATAAAGTGTTTTTAAAAGTTTATCCATGGAGAAAAGTTCTTAGATTTGGCCGAAAAGGTAAACTAAGTCTGCGTTTTATCGAACCATATGAGATCACCGAGGGGATAGGGCCGGTAGCTTATCCGCTAGCTTTACCATTCGAATTGGAAAAGATTCATGATGTATTTCATGTGTCCATGCTACGATGCTATCGATCAAAGCCTTCACATGTGATTACCCCGACAGAGATTGAGATTCAACTGGACATGACTTATGGTGAAGAACCAGTTAAGGTTTTGGCTTAGAAAGTCAAATAGTTGAGAAATAAAAGTATAGCCATTGTGAAAGTACTATGGCAAAGATATGGGGTAGAAGAGGTAACATGGGAGCTTGAGGAAAACGTGAGAAACCAATATCCCAACTTATTCACTGGTAAGATTTTCAGGGACGAAAATCCCTAAGGGGGAGAATTGTAACAGCCTGAGTTAGGGCCTAGTCATAATAGTGGTTTCGAGACCACAAATCTAAAGTAGAAATGTATATTTCATGATCATTATTAAGTTTATGGTATACTTGCATGATAGTAAGAAAATTCCATGAAGGAAATTTTATAAATTAGTGGTTAATTTGTCATTTAGGACTAAATTGTAAAAGTTACAAAATTGAGTTTCTAGAAGGTTTAAGTATGAAATAGCATTAGAAAAATTAGTAGGAGTCCTTATTTGGCAATTAGACCAATTTTTGGCACTATGGACAAAAATGCCCATGGAAGGGTAAAATTTTAAAGAAAGGCCATATGGGCATTTTGGTCATTTGGTAAATTAAAGAAATAAAAAGGAAAAAGAAAGCAAAAAGTGTCCATCCTCTTCTTCCTATGTGCCGAATTTTACAAGCCCTCCAAAGCTAGGGTTTGCTTCATTTTCAAGCTCTAAGTAAGTAACTCCAAGCCCCTTTTTCATGTTCTTCTTATTTTTAAAATCCTCGTAGCTTAATCTAGCTATTTCTGCCACTAAATTGAGCTAGGGTTTATGTTCAAAAATATACCCATGCATGACATGCAAGTAAATTGATGCCTAGTGGTAGAAAATGAAAGTTTAAACTATAATAAATATCTTTCTCTAAGTGATTTTCATAAGAAACCCTAATAGGGACTAAATTGCAAAGGTGATAAAATGTGTAGTAAAAGTGAGAATTGATGAAAAATAGGGGCTGATATGAGAATATAAAAGGTTTGGCTAGGCTTGGGTAGTCAAGAAATTAAGTGCATTTCATTTTACGACCCTAGGGACCATTTTGCAAATATGTAAAAGTTTAAGGGCAAAATTATAAATTTTTCCAAAGTGTAAATTATGGGATATTTAGCCAATGTGATTATTAAATGAGCTTAAGTTGTTGTTTTAGATCAAGAAACATGATGCCTAGATCGAAACCAGGGGAAAGGTAAAGTAATGGACTAAACCGAGCACTCACCTATATTTTGGACTCGAGGTAAGTTGTATGTAATAATCTAGCCTTATATTTTATGAAAGTTCTAATGTAATGATTTTCTATGAATCCATGAAATTTCATAAGGCTTATTGTTAAGTCAATGCATGAGCTATGTACAATTCCATGAAATCTAATTATATGAATTTTTACTAAAGATGATGAAAATATGAAAGGGCAATTTCATGCAAGTATTAAAAGATATGAAGGATACTATAATCATGTCATGAGCATTGTAGGTCTCGTATAACACCATGTCTGGGACATGGCATCAGCACCGAATAGGGATCCTATGTAAGACCACGTCTGGGACATGGCATTGGCATCCACATGAAGTCCCGTATAAGACCGTTTTTAGGACATGGCTTTGACACCAAGATGAGACATGGATCCCGGGTAAGACCATGTCTGGGATATGGCATGGGCATCCTAGATGAGATCTCGTATAAGACCATGTCTGGGACATGGCATTGGCATTAGAGTATGATATCGTGTAAGACCATGTCTGAGACATTGTATCGACATCGATATGAGGTCCCGTGTAAGACCATATCTGGGAAATGGCATCGGCATCGACTTATGATCCCAGGTAGGACCATGTCTAGGACATGGCATTGGCATCATATCATGATATTGACTTACGGGTATCCTTCGGTATTCTAAAATAATTTTCAGAGGAGAAAGTATCCAAGTTGATTTGTTTCATGAGAAAGACTAAAGTTTCATAATGAGTGTTACAGGTGCATTTGAGTAAGTTACGTGATAATGAGAATGTAAGTCAAGAGATGAAGTAAGCCATGAAAATAAGTAACCCATGAGAATTAGTAAGCCATGAGAATGAGTAAGCCATGGGAATGAGTAAGTTATGAAAATGAGTAAGAAACTATATGTGCTTTATGATATTTTATTTAGATGATGTTTCATGATTTTTTTTGCTATTTTATTCATGAAACTTACTAAGCATATATGTGCTTACTCACTTTCTTTTCCCTCTTTCACGTAGATTGCCGAATCAGCTCAGGGATCAATCAAAGTCGAAGCTCAAAGTCACACTATCAAGTCGTTCATTTTGGTATAGTATAGTAGTTATTTGATGTATGGCATGTATAGGAAGCTTAGTTACTTTGATATATGTTATTTTGAGTAGCCAAATGTGTTGGCTATTGTTATCACTTGAGTCAAGTTTAATGGCCTTTGAAATTGGCTAATATTGTCTAAGTTATATTTTATGCAATGGGGATGAAATTCATGATATGCATGGTAGCATGTGAGTGCCTAAATGATGAATGTTTTTAATGTATGTTATACCTTGATTTGTGAGTTTGAAGCTGGTATGAGTTGGATGTGTTTTAGGGTGGCAAAAATGCTTGGAAAATAGCCTATAATTGTCCACACAGATGGGCATACAGACGTGTGCTTAGGCCATGTGTGACACACGGTCGGCCCCCATATTCATGTTAGTAGACTGTGTATCCCCTGCATCCTAAGTATGTAAGTCAGAATTTCACACCGTGTGTCCAAACCTATAGGTTTGAAATAAGAAATAAATTCAGCACGAACGAGGGACATAGGTGTGTGTGACCACACGGCCAGCCCACACAGGCGTGTCCCACCTCACATAGGCGTGTGGCCCTGTTTCAAGCAGAATTTTTCAAAGAGTTCTAAAGTTCCTGGATTAGTTCCAAACCACTTTCAGTGTATGTTTTGGATCTCGTAGGCTAGTAATAAATTTATTAAGAGTTCATTTGAAAAAGCCTTAAATTAGAGTGAAAAGTAAGGCTCAATTTTGGAGTATTCAAGCATGTTCAAGTAGGTAACGCCTCATACCTCATCCTAGCATCAGACATGGGTTAGGGGTGTTACAGTAAGTGTTTCAGATACTAGGGAATCTATTGTCAAGGACATCCAAATGGTAAAGGATTTTCGAACGTCTTTCTTGAAGAGCTACTAGGTTACCTCCGAATCGTGAATTGGAGTTTGGGATTGAGCTACTTCCTGGTACAACGGCGGTGTCCATCACTCCCTATCAAATGGCACCGAAAGAGCATGTAAAGCTTAAGGCTCAGATTCAGGAGTTATTGGATCATGGGTTCATCCGCCCTAGTGTGTCTCCGTGGGGAGCACCGATATTGTTTGTGAAGAAGAAGGATGGATCCATATGGATGTGTATCGACTATCGGCAACTAAATAAGTTGACCATTAAGAATAAGTACCCACTACCGAGGATTGATGACTTGTTTGACCAGTTTCGAGGAGCTTCGGTATTTTTTAAGATTGACCTCCGATTTGGGTATCATCAGTTGAGGGTCAAGGAGGCTAACATACATAAGATGGCATTTAGGACTTGTTATGGTCACTACAAGTTCCTAGGGATACCACTGGGACTGATTAATGACTGGCAGCTTTCATGGATTTGATGAACCAAGTATTTCAGCCTTATTTGGATCGGTTTGTGGTGGTGTTCATTGATGATATACTGGTTTACTCAAGGACCGAGAATGAGCATGACAAGCACTTTAAAATTGTTCTTCAGACTTTGACGGAGAAGCAGCTCTATGCTAAGTTTGGCAAGTGCGAGTTCTGGCTACGTGAGGTGACATTTTTGGGTCATGTGGTTTCTGCTGAGGGGATTCAAGCTAATCCTTAAAAGATTGAGGCTATGTTAGAGTGGAAACAGCCTAGGAACATGTCTGAGATTCTTAGTTTTTGGGACTGGCAGGGTATTATTAGCAGTTTGTGGAGGACTTCTCACTGATTGCAGCACCTTTAACTAAGCTGCTACGTAAGGGTGTACTGTTTGATTGGACTGATGTGCAGTAAGAGAGCTTTGAGAAGCTTAAGACTGTATTGATTGAGGCTCTTATTTTGATACAGCCAAAATCTGGAAAGGATTTCACAATATATAGTAATGCGTCACATGTTATGTTGGGATGTATGTTGATGCAGGATGGTAAGGTGGTAGCATATGCATCTTGTCAGCTTAAGACTCATGAGGCAAATTATACAACGCATGACTTGGAGTTGGCCGCTGTGGTATTCGAACTAAAAATCTGAAGGCATTATCTGTATGGTGAGAAGTGTATCAACTACACTGATCACAAAAGCCTCAAGTATCTCCTCACTCAAAAGGAGCTAAATCTTAGGCAGCGTAGATGGATCGAGCTGTTTAAAGGCTACGACTTCACTATTGAGTATCATCCTGGCAAGGCCAATGTGGTGGCTAATGCATTGAGCCATAAAGTTATGACTGATTTGAGGGCGATGTTTGCTCGTCTCAGCTTATTTGATGATGGTAGTCTGCTAGCTGAGCAACAGATTAAGCCAACTTGGATTGAGTAGATTAATTGTAAGCAGTTGGAGGACGAGTCTTTGGGTCCTCGATTTCGATAGTTTAAGAGTGGTAGCACTATAGATTTTGGGTTAAACTTTAAGGGTGTGTTGTGTTTCCGTGGACGGATATGTGTGCCAAATGACCCTAATTTGAGACAGTCTATACTGAGAGAGGTAAATAGTAGTCTTTATGCTATGCATCCTGGCGAAAGTAAGATGTACTGAGACCTCCGTAAGTTAAATTGCTGGCTAGGATTGAAACAAGAGGTTATCAATTTTGTGGATAGATGTCTAACATGCCAGCAGATTAAGGCTGAGCATCAATTACCTTCAGGTTTGCTGCAGCTAGTTAAGATTCCTCTTTGGAAATAAGAGCGAGTGACTATGGACTTTATTAGTGGGTTACCCCTAACACCCACTAAAAAGGATCCTGTAAGGTCATCGTGGACTAATTGACCAAGTCGGCGCACTTTATACTGGTTAAGGTGGATTATTCTCTATAGAAGCTAGCAAAACTTTATATTTCAGAGATAGTGAGAATGCATGGAGTACCGGTTTTGATCATCTCTAATAGGGATCCTTGCTTCACATCTTAGTTTTGGAGGAAGTTGCATGAGGCTCTAAGTTCTAGGTTGGACTTCAGTATTGTGTTCCATCCTCAGATCGATGGTCAATCTGATAGGGTGATTCAGATACTGGAGGAAATGTTGAGGAGCTCTATGATTGATTTTTGAGGCAGTTGGGAGGATTATCTGCCATCAGCGGAGTTTGCCTATAATAATAGCTACCAGTCTAGCATCTAGATGACACCTTACGAGGCATTGTATGGTCATTAGTATCGTACTCCTTTGTGTTGGACTGAGTTGAGTGAGCGATGTATTCTGGGTCCTAAATTGGTTTTTAAGACAGAGGATAAGGTTAGACTGATTCAAGATTGTCTGAAAGTGACTTCTGACAGATAGAAATCTTATGCGGATCTAAAGAGGCGAGAGATTGAGTATTCTGTATAGACTTCGTATTTTTCAAGGTCTCACCATGGAAGAAGGAACTGAGGTTTGGTCGTAAGGGCAAGTTAAGACCTAGGTTTATTGGACCTTATCGCATTCCGAAATGAGTGGGACCAATTGCTTATTAATTGGAGCTACCTCCAGAGTTGGACCGGATTCATGATGTGTTCTGTAACGCCCCTAAACCGGGTCCCATCGCAGGAGGGTCATGAGGCACCACCAGACCAATTCTTTGTAAAGCCACATGATACTAACAGAAAATCTTTACTAACATATAGGTATACTTGTCACTGTTGGGCAAATGCTTATCCACCGAAAACAACTATACCGATTTACAAAGTTTAAAACGATGTACGAAATAAAACTTGTCCCTAGTCACATTCAATACCTAAACTTCATAGACCACCATTAATAAGGTATAACATGCTTCAAAATTTGATTACAAACATGCATATTGCAACCATTCACATATAACATAATCTAGTTAATACCATGACTATAAAAGTGAAAAATTTAAGAGAGCCATTTATGTATGGCCTAACTTAGTTACAAAATCAAAAGGTGTTTGCATGACCGCCAAAGGCTAAACCTATACATGCCATTTCTAGACTTGGTTACCCGTACCAAAAGATAAGTGATAGTGTAGATGACTTCAATTCCGAAATTCCCGAGACCGTACCTTTCGATCAAGAATCTACAAAATTGAGAGCAGGGACAACAGAGTAAGCAAATACTTGCTTGGTAAGTACTTAAGTAACTTAATCAAAATAAATGAAGAACATAGTATTATCAACTCATGATTAAACCTTCTTTGGCCGATTATGATCATTACCCATATTACTAATTTGCTCACATGTATATCACAAAGGAAGCTTAATACAATCAAAGAGTTATTCACTCAAATCAAGCAGTTCCATTTTCTTCTTTGTATAATCAATCGAGTACGTAATTGTACACCCCCACATCAGATTTCTTATACATGCAATTAATATTAAACAATAGTTCACAAATCCTTACCAGGCTCAACTAAATAAAATTCAATGACATTCTAAATCATTGAGAGCATAGAATGTATACCTGTTTCCTTTACTTTAAGTGGCGCATTTGTTATGTCAAGGGCGATATTATTTTAAATAATTATTCATACGTGAGCCTATTCATTTAACCCATATCTGATTTTCACCACGA
The DNA here is from genome assembly GCA_020496765.1 of Gossypium stocksii. Lineage (NCBI taxonomy): Eukaryota > Viridiplantae > Streptophyta > Magnoliopsida > Malvales > Malvaceae > Gossypium > Gossypium stocksii. Next base: position 58,387,069 of record CM035624.1, on the reverse strand, counting down.
ATGGGCTTCAAGGCCATACCCGAAACTTACCACTGGCTTTAAGCCCTTCGAGACTAAGCTCGGCTTTAACTCTGGCTCGAAAGCCCTTCGAGACTAAGCTCGGCTTTAACTCTAGCTCGAAAGCCCTTCGAGACTAAGCTCGGCTTTAACTCTGGCTCGAAAGCCCTTCGAGACTAAGCTCGGCTTTAACAACGAAATTTATACTCGTACATATCAGCATATCTTTCATATCATCTTTCAATAACCGTTCAGATACAAACCCAGAATTTCAGCATAATACCAATCATACTGCATACAGTTTGTTTATTTGTAAGCAAAGAACAAAATTTTCACATCTAAACACATTAATATTACACCTTAGTAATCGGCTTCCAACAATTTCTCACACATTCATTTCAAAAAAATTTACATTCGAACATACCGTCTTTCATTAAGCATCACATATCGTACAAATGCATTATAACATCACCTTATCATAAATGAAGATTTGTTACTCAATGACTTACCTCGTATCTTCTTATTTAGTGCACGATTTAGCTATTCCATGACCTTCGCTTTTCCTTTGTCCGAGGGTGTCCCTCTTTGTTCTTGATCTTAATTTCAACAAATTTAATTAGGTTAGACTTTATTCGTTCCTCTCACCTCTTCGCCTTATTAGCATTCCAACAAAACATATATACAAACTTCATGTACAATCACATTCGGCTGAACCTAATTAAGTTACATGTCATATAAAGACTAAAGATTTAGGGCAAGTATACATAGCTTTCTTAACCAACTTAATACATAATACTTCAAACTACCTCTAAATGAACATCTTTAATGATATACTATACCTTATGGCCGAATGTTAATATCAAACAAATCAAAACATCTAAATTCTCTAATTAACAAAATGACTAAAGGCTTCATTTTTCTTAATATCAAAATCGAATTTATGAGTTAACAACATAGTTCACTATTTTCTATTTTAAAAGTCTATTTAATACACAATTGGTTCATTCGGCAAATCTTAATAATATGTACTAAACTCCATAGTACTTTAATTTCATGGCATAATTTCACACCCCATATATTAATCATATAAAACATGCTAAATTTCATTCTTTAGTAGCCGTGAATCCCCCTTAGCACCCACATCCACAATTTCACCAAGTCTCACCTATTTCTATATTCGGCCAACTCTCAAATTGTTAGTCAAAAATACTCACACTCATATAAACCTCCATTGAAACTCAATTTAACAAAATTTAAGTCTTCCCTATCTGAAATCCCAAAGAGAAAATAGCAAATACGTTTACAACCATTTCCTTAGATCTTCTACATTACCGAAAGCTCAAAATACTTCCACATTCACAAAAATCTAAACGTGGGCTAGCTAGAAGATGTTCTAACCATTCCAACTTCTAAAAATCATCAAAAACTAATCATAATTTCATACCTTATTTTGGTTTTGAAGGTGACCGAATGTTCAAGTTCACACCCCTCCATTTCAATCCTCACTCACGGCAAAAGAAAGAAAGAAATGGCTTCCTTTTGATTATTTCCATTAAATCTTATTTTATGCATTATCTCTTATTTTCTAATAAAACAAAAATGCATATAATATAATTAAACATCATCATTACCGTCCACTAGAGTGGAAATGGTAAATTTGACATGCAAAGACAATTCTTTGTAAATTTCTACTTTTTAGTCACTTTGATTTTTGCCTACTATAATTCCAAAGTTCAACACTTAAGCCCTCTTTAAGCAATTACTCATTTTAAAGGTCAAATTTTCACACAATTTTTATAACACATACCAAAACTCATATCAACTACACAACTCACATCATCTTTTTTTTTTTTACTCGGTTTAGCAGTCCCGAAACTGCTTCCCGACTATGGTCGAACTAGGGCTGTCACAACTCCCTCCCCCTTAAAAGGATTTTCGTCCCCGAAAATCTTACCCGAAAATAGATGTGGATATCGTTCTTTCATAGTACTTTCGGGCTCCCAAGTTGCTTCCTCGATCCCATGCTTGATCCATAATATTTTTACTAACGGAACTCTCTTGTTTCGTAATTCTTTAACCTCTCGAGCTAAAATACGGATAGGTTCTTCCTCATAACTCAAATTAGGTTGAATTTCAACTTCGGACGGATTTAACACATGCGAAGGATCGGATTTATACCGACGAAGCATCGATACATGGAAAACATTATGGATCTTTTCAAGCTCAGGAGGCAAAATCAGTCTATAAGCAACCGGCCCAATCCGTTCTGAAATTTCGTACGGCCCAATAAATCTCGAACTCAACTTGCCTTTGCGGCCAAAACGGAGTATCTTTTTCCAAGGTGAAACTTTCAAAAACACCTTATCACCCACTTGATACTCGATGTCTTTTCGTTTTAAATCCGCGTATGATTTCTGACGATCGGATGCCATTCTCAAACTGTCGCGAATTAACTCCACTTTCTGCTTCGCTTCTCTGACTAAATCAACTCCGAGAATCTTATCTTCACTAAGTTCGATCCAAAATAGAGGTGTACGGCATTTTCGACCGTAAAGAGCTTCATAGGGCGCCATCTGAATACTCGACTGGAAGCTGTTATTATACGCAAATTCCACTAGGGGTAAATATTTCTCCCACAAGCCACTAAACTCGAGGATGCAACATCTCAACATGTCCTCGAGTATCTGAATAACCCGTTCAGATTGACCGTCCGTCTGCAGATGAAAAGCGGTGCTGAAATGAAGTTTAGTACCCAAAGCTTCTTGTAGCTTCCTCCAAAATCTAGAAGTAAATCGAGGGTCTCGATCCGAAACAATAGAAGTCGGTACCCCATGCAGTCGCACAATCTGAGAAACGTACAATTTCGCTAATTTACCAAGCGAAAAGTCAGTGCGAACCGGGATGAAATGGGCTGATTTCATTAATCGATCAACAACAACCCAAATGGAGTCCTTTTTGCTCGGCGTCAACGGTAAACCCGACACAAAGTCCATTGTAACGTGATCCCATTTCCACTCGGGTATCAAAATCGACTGAAGTAATCCCGACGACACCTGATGTTTCGCTTTTACTTGCTGACATATTAGGCATTTAGATACAAAATCAGAGATGTCTCGTTTCATGCCGTGCCACCAATATTGTCGCTTCAAATCATTATACATCTTCGTACTACCCGGATGGACTGTCATTCGGCTATTATGGACTTCATTCAAAATCATCGAAACTAGCTTGGACTTTTTCAGAACACACAATCGGTCCTTGAATCTCAAACAATCATTTTCGTCGACCCGAAACTCTGAATTCACATTCGACTCACATTGAACTCGTCTGGCAACTAAGTCATCGTCGGCTTTCTGAGCCTCACAAATCTGTTGAAGTAGCACAGGTCTTGCTACCAATTCGGCCATCAACACATCATCCGCTGACATCGTTAGCTTCACGTTCAAAGCTCGCAAAGAAAATAAAGATTTTCGGCTAAGAGCGTCTGCAACTACATTAGCTTTTCCCGGGTGATAATCAATAACAAGCTCATAGTCTTTTAGCAATTTTAGCCACCGTCTTTGTCTCAAATTTAAATTTTTTTGAGACATCAGATACTTGAGACTTTTGTGATCGGAGAAGATGTGACATTTTTCACCGAACAGGTAGTGTCGCCAAATCTTCAAAGCAAAAACAATAGCGGCTAATTCAAGGTCATGAGTCGGATAATTTCGCTCGTGAGGCTTCAACTGTCTCGAAGCATAAGCAATAACCCGGCCTTCTTGCATCAAAACGCAACCTAAACCGTTCAGAGAGGCATCACTATAAACTACAAACTCTTTACCGGTTTCTGGCTGAACTAACACTGGAGCTTCCATCAAAAGGGTTTTTAGTTGGTCGAAGCTTTTCTGACACTTATCCGTCCACTCGAACTTGATATCTTTTTGCAGCAGTCTCGTCAATGGAGTCGCAATCATCGAAAAACCCTTGACGAATCGTCGGTAATAACCAGCGAGTCCTAAAAAGCTTCAAACTTTAGTAATATTTTTAGGGGGTTCCAGTCGAGAATAGTTGAAATTTTGTTCGGATCAACTCGAATACCCGAAGAAGATACTATATGCCCCAAGAACCCGACCTCGCGCAACCAAAATTCGCATTTGCTGAATTTCGCATACAATTGTTTTTCACGTAAGGTCTGAAGTACTAGTCTCAAATGCTCAGCATGCTCGGCTTCATTGGGAGAGTAAATTAGAATATCATCAATGAACACTACCACAAAACGATCCAAAAACGGCTTAAATACCCGATTCATCAAATCCATGAATACTGCAGGGGCATTGGTGAGTCCAAATGGCATCACTAAGAACTCATAGTGACCGTATCTCGTTCTGAATGCCGTCTTCGGTACGTCGAAATCTCTAACTCTCAACTGATAATAGCCGGATCGAAAATCAATCTTCGAAAAGACTGAGGCTCCTCTCAACTGATCGAACAAGTAGTCAATTCGGGGCAACGGATACTTATTCTTTACCGTGGCTTTATTCAGCTGTCGATAGTCGATGCACATTCTCATAGTCCCGTCCTTTTTCACAAACAAAACCGGTGCACCCCAAGGTGAAAAACTAGGTCGCGCAAAGCCTTTATCCGTCAACTCTTGCAGCTGAGATTTTAATTCTTTTAATTCGGTAGGTGCCATACGATACGGGGCAATCGAAATCAGTGTCGTACCTGGAATCAACTCTATACCGAACTCGACCTCTCTTACAGGTGGCAATCCCGGTAATTCTTCGGGAAATACATCTGAAAACTTGCAGACTACAGGCACCGTCTCAAGTTCTCGGTCGGAAACTTTGTTATCTAACACATAGGCCAAATACGCTTCATAACCCTTCCTCATGTATTTTTGAGCTGTCATGGTTGTAATTATTGCAGGTGGCCCACTTAGATCAATGGACTCAATTCGGATTATTTCATTATTCGAACCTCTCAAATCGATAGTTTTCCGCTTACAATTTACTATCGCGTCATGAACGGTCAACCAGTCCATTTCGAGAATAATGTCAAATTCGTCGAATGGTAGAAGCATCAAGTCCGCCGAAAAATAGAAATCTCGAACCATTAACGGACATTTCTTGCATACTTTATCAACCAGAACACAACAACCCAAAGGGTTCGACACTCGAATTACAAATTCAGTAGACTCAACAGGAAGAGTCTTGCTGGAGACTAAAGTTTCACACACATATGAATGGGTCGAACCAGGATCAATCAAGGCAATAACATCAGTATTAAAGAGGGTGAAAGTACCAGTAATAACATCTGGAGAAGAAGCTTCCTCGCGGGCACGAATAGCATATGCTCTGGCCAGTGCTCGAGCCTCGGATCTAACTGTAGTATCTCTAGTCCCTCTCTGACTACCGCTAATATTTCCACCCCGTCGCGGTGGTCTACCCCGCGAAGCTGTGCCACTAGGTCTCTGAGTCGGATCGGGAGTGCGTTCATCATTTCTCGGACAATCTTTAATAAAATGGTCGGCAGATCCATATCTGAAACAAGAGCGGTCACGATGCCTACAACTCCCCGGGTGCCATTTACCACAATAATTGCAATCCAATCTATCCCGACGTCCGTTACCCACACTAGCAATGGAGGTAGCTCGCGAACTCATTGGAGGTCGATGGTGTTCTCGTCTAGAAAAACCCGATGTATACTTAGATCGGCCTGAGTCATCTCTAGTCTTTTTGGACGATTGCTAAACAGATTTTCCCGCAGATCTCTTGCAGAACTCTCTATTTCCATCTTCGGCTTTTCTTTTTTCATTACTGAGCTCTTCAGCTTTACAAGCTCGCTCGACTAACACGACAAACTCCTTAATTTCCAGAATTCCCACTAGCAGCCTGATGTCTTCGTTTAATCCGTCCTCAAAATGCTTACACATAATAGCCTCGGAGGATACACATTCTCGAGCATAACGACTAAGTCGCACGAATTCTCTCTCGTACTCGGTTACTGACATCTGACCTTGTTTGAGTTCTAGAAATTCCTTCCGTTTTTGATCGATGAATCTCTGGCTGATGTATTTCTTACGGAACTCGGTTTGGAAAAATTCCCAGTTGACCCGTTCCTTTGGAACAACAGAAACTAGGGTATTCCACCAGTAGTAGGCAGCGTCACGTAACAGAGACACCGCACATTTAAGACACTCCTCGGGTGTGCAGGACAGTTCATCGAACACTCGGATGGTATTGTCGAGCCAAAACTCGGCCCGCTCGGCATCGTCACTAGGGGTAGCCTGAAATTCTTCGGCCCTATATTTTCTAATTTTGTCAACAGGGGGCCTACTCGATCTCACTGGATCGGTCACAGGAGGAGTCGTAAAAGTCAGAAACGGAGTATTCAGGGGCGGAGGTTGCGGAACAGCCAGATTTGATCTAGCGAATTGAGCGAACCAGTCACTCATCATTGCATAAAAAGCTGGTCTAATATCATCATCTCGACGACCAATATTTGGCTGAGAGTCGGGTGGCACTGTCCCTTGCGCGGTAGCAGGAGCTACACTCTCAACATCGTCCGCTACGGTTCGATCAGGTTCTGGATCCATTCTATATCAACAATCACATTTCAGATATCAAAAGTCATCTCACTATCAAAATGACACTAAATGGCATGTATGGTTAAACTCATACTTACTACGGCAGTCTGAGAATCGACTAAACCGTAGCTCTGATACCAATAAACTGTAACGCCTCTAAACCGGGTCCCATCGCAGGAGGGTCATGAGGCACCACCAGACCAATTCTTTGTAAAGCCACATGATACTAACAGAAAATCTTTACTAACATATAGGTATACTTGCCACTGTTGGGCAAATGCTTATCCACCGAAAACAACTATACCGATTTACAAAGTTTAAAACGATGTACGAAATAAAACTTGTCCCTAGTCACATTCAATACCTAAACTTCATAGACCACCATTAATAAGGTATAACATGCTTCAAAATTTGTTTACAAACATGCATATTGCAACCATTCACATATAACATAATCTAGTTAATACCATGACTATAAAAGTGAAAAATTTAAGAGAGCCATTTACGCATGGCCTAACTTAGTTACAAAATCAAAAGGTGTTTGCATGACCGCCAAAGGCTAAACCTATACACGCCATTTCTAAACTTGGTTACCCGTACCAAAAGATAAGTGATAGTGTAGATGACTTCAATTTCGAAATTCCCGAGACCGTAGCTTTCGATCAAGAATCTACAAAATTGAGAGCAGGGACAACAGAGTAAGCAAATACTTGCTTGGTAAGTACTTAAGTAACTTAATCAAAATAAATGAAGAGCATAGTATTATCAACTCATGATTAAACCTTCTTTGGCCGATTATGATCATTACCCATATTACTAATTTGCTCACATGTATATCACAAAGGAAGCTTAATACAATCAAAGAGTTATTCACTCAAATCAAGCAGTTCCATTTTCTTCTTTGTATAATCAATCGATTACGTAATTGTACACCCCCACGTCAGGTTTCTTATACATGCAATTAATATTAAACAATAGTTCACAAATCCTTACCAGGCTCAACTAAATAAAATTCAATGACATTCTAAATCATTGAGAGCATAGAATGCATACCTGTTTCCTTTACTTTAAGTGGCGCATTTGTTATGTCAAGGGCGATATTATTTTAAATAAGTATTCATACGTGAGCCTATTCATTTAACCCATATCCGATTTTCACCACGAATGGGCTTCAAGGCCATACCCGAAACTTACCACTGGCTTTAAGCCCTTCGAGACTAAGCTCAGCTTTAACTCTGGCTCCAAAGCCCTTCGAGACTAAGCTCGGCTTTAACTCTGGCTCGAAAGCCCTTCGAGACTAAGCTCGGCTTTAACTCTGGCTCGAAAGCCCTTCGAGACTAAGCTCGGCTTTAACAATGAAATTTATACTCGTACATATCAGCATATCTTTCATATCATCTTTCAATAACCGTTCAGATACAAACCCAGAATTTCGGCATAATACCAATCATACTGCATACAGTTTGTTTATTTGTAAGCAAAGAACAAAATTTTCACATCGAAACACATTAATATTACACCTTAGTAATCGGCTTCCAACAATTTCTCACACATTCATTTCAAAAAAATTTACATTCGAACGTACCGTCTTTCATTAAGCATCACATATCGTACAAATGCATTATAACATCACCTTATCATAAATGAAGATTTGTTACTCAATGACTTACCTCGTATCTTCTTATTTAGTGCACGATTTAGCTATTCCACGACCTTCGCTTTTCCTTTGTCCGAGGGTGTCTTTCTTTGTTCTTGATCTTAATTTCAACAAATTTAATTAGGTTAGACTTTATTCGTTCCTCTCACCTCTTCGCCTTATTAGCATTCCAACAAAACATATATACAAACTTCATGTACAATCACATTCGGCTGAACCTAATTAAGCTACATGTCATATAAAGACTAAAGATTTAGGGCAAGTATACATAGCTTTCTTAACCAACTTAATACATAATACTTCAAACTACCTCTAAATGAACATCTTTAATGATATACTATACCTTATGGCCGAATGTTAATATCAAACAAATCAAAACATCTAAATTCTCTAATTAACAAAATGACTAAAGGCTTCATTTTTCTTAATATCAAAATCGAATTTATGAGTTAACAACATAGTTCACTATTTTCTATTTTAAAAGTCTATTTAATACACAATTGGTTCATTCGGCAAATCTTAATAATATGTACTAAACTCCATAATACTTTAATTTCATGGCATAATTTCACACCCCATATATTAATCATATAAAACATGCTAAATTTTATTCTTTAGTAGCCGTGAATCCCCCTTAGCACCCACATCCACAATTTCACCAAGTCTCACCTATTTCTATATTCGGCCAACTCTCAAATTGTTAGTCAAAAATACTCACACTCATATAAACCTCCATTGAAACTCAATTTAACAAAATTTAAGTCTTCCCTATCCGAAATCCCAAAGAGAAAATAGCAAATACGTTCACAACCATTTCCTTAGATCTTCTACATTACCGAAAGCTCAAAATACTTCCACATTCACAAAAATCTAAACGTGGGCTAGCTAGAAGATGTTCTAACCATTCCAACTTCTAAAAATCATCAAAAACTAATCATAATTTCATACCTTATTTTGGTTTTGAAGGTGACCGAATGTTCAAGCTTCACACCCCTCCATTTCAATCCTCAGTCACGGCAAAAGAAAGAAAGAAATGGCTTCCTTTTGATTATTTCCATTAAATCTTATTTTATGCATTATCTCTTATTTTCTAATAAAACAAAAATGCATATAATATAATTAAACATCATCATTACCGTCCACTAGAGTGGAAATGGTAAATTTGACATGCAAAGACAATTCTTTGTAAATTTCTACTTTTTAGTCACTTTGATTTTTGCCTACTATAATTCCAAAGTTCAACACTTAAGCCCTCTTTAAGCAATTACTCATTTTAAAGGTCAAATTTTCACACAATTTTTATAACACATACCAAAACTCATATCAACTACACAACTCACATCATCTTTTTTTTGACTCGGTTTAGCAGTCCCGAAACCGCTTCCCGACTATGGTCGAACTAGGGCTGTCACATGTTCCACATCTTTATGATGAGGTGCTACCGCTCTGACCTATGCACATTATGCCTGTAGAGGAGATTAGGGTTAGGCTAGACTTGACCTTTGAGGAGTAACTGGTTCAGATTCTGGATCGCAACGTAAAGGTTTAGAGCAGGAAATCTATCCCACTGGTTAAGGTTCTATGGCATAATCACAACACTGAAGAGGCTACGTGGGAGCCTAAGGATGCAATGCGTCAGTGGTATCCTCATCTGTTCTAATCAGATAAATTTCGAGGAAGAAATTTTCTTTTAGGGGTAGAAATGTAACACCCCAAAATTTCTATTTTTATGTTTGTGTATGTGTGACACAACTATATGTCTGCTTTAGTGGTTAAGTGTTTTGGGTGTGTATGGAAGCTCCCAAGTTCAAGCCATGACTTGGGCAAAATTTTGGTATTTTTATGAATTAAGCCCTATCTCTAGTTAGTAGGCTTTTAATTAAAAGTTTGTAAGTAATGAACAGAATGGGCCTGTTGGTCTGGTGGATAAGTGGAGTGTTAGAGTGTTGGAGGTCCTGTGTTCAAATCCCTATGTAGGCAAGGGAGAATATTTTTGTTCATTTCTTCAGGAGAGTTTGAGTTGGACTAAAAATCTGAGTAGTTGGATGTAGTGGGGTTAGTGGATGATTTGGGGAGATTGAGCAGTTACCCCAAAATATTTCTTTTTGCAAACTTTGGTTTTCCTCTCTTCTCCAAAATTCTCTGACGCCGTATTTCCTTTTTTTTTGTTGTTCTCATTGATTTCCTTTTCTTTTCGCACTATTGCTACCGATTTTCCTTTCTCCTCTTCGCTATCATTTTTATTTTTTCTTTCCTGTCTCTTATTAAGTCCATTTAGATCATTACTTTCTGTGCGTTGAAGTGATATCAGTAAGTTTGATGGAGTACTACTTTTGTTTTGATTAATGAATCTTCGATTAATGGACTCTTTTTGCACTTGGGTGAAGTTGAGCGGTTGTGGTCAGTCAATCAGGGTTCTCGTGTTACTGAATTGTTGCCACCTACTCGAAGATAAGGATTTCTTCGTTTTAAGTGTTGTTTGATTGGTTGACTTTCGGCTTGGTATCAACTTAAGTTAATGAATTTAGGCTTTTGATGGTTGATTTTAGGTCTTGGAGTGCTCAAAGATCGTTTTAGCATTAAATGTAACTAGGTGTGTACCCGAACAAGCAGAAAATAGGGTTTCGGCGAATGCCAAAAACCCCACTGCAAAAACCCCACTGTCGACACCACACGGGTGTGTGGCAGGCCGTACGCCCCTACTCGGTCCTATGATAGGCTGTGTGCCCCTACACTACCGTGTGATCGACGAGGCCAAGCCGTGCACAAAAGACACAATCGTGTGATGGATAGCCAGGTCGTGTGCGAGACACGGGCTAGACTGTATTGGGTCGTGTAGGCCACACGGGCGTGTGGGCCCATACAGAGATGCCACATGGGCATGTGAGCCTAGTTTATTGAAATAAGTTTTATGGTTGCACGGGTCGCCCAAGTCGACTGTGAACTACTGTAGGGTCAGTAAGCATCACTTAGACCCCAAAATTGTGTGAACTGATTGAATGATTCATATATATATACTGAGTATGTAACAGCCTGAATTAGGGCCTAGTCAAAATAATAGTTTCGAGACCACAAATCCAAAATAGAAAAATATAATTCATGATTATTTTTGAGTTTATGATATGATTTCATAATAGTGATAAAATTTCATGAAGGAAATTTTGAGGAAATATGATTAATTTGTCCTTAAGGACTAAATTGAAAAAGTTGCAAAATTAAGTTTCTAGAAGCTTTAAGGATGAATTAGCAATGGAAAATTTATTAGGTGTCCTTATTTAGCAATTAGACCAATTTTTGGCATTATGGAGAAAAATGCCCATGGAAGGGTAAAATTTTAAAGAAAGGCCATAAGAGCATTTTGGTCATTTGGTAAATTAATGAAATAAAAAGGGAAAAAGAAAGGAAAAAAAGTGTCCATCTTCTCCGTGCTTGTGCCCAATTTGAAGAGTCCGCCATAGCTAGGGTTTCTTTCATTTTCATGCTCTAAGTAATGATTCCACGCCCCGTTTTTCATTTTCTTCGTATTTTTGGAATCCTCGTAGCTTAATCTAGCTATTTCTACCACTAATTTGAGCTAGGGTTTATGCTAAAAAATATATCCATGCATGGCATGCAAGTATTTTGATGACTAGTGGTAGAATATGAAAGTTTAAAGTGTAGTAAACACCTTTCTCTAGGTATTTTTCATGAAAGTCCCTATTAGGGACTAAGTTGCAAAGTTAGTAAAATGTGTAGTAAATGTACTAATTGATGAGAAATGTGGGTTGTTATGAGCAGATGAAAGGTTTGGCTAGGCTTGGGTAGTCAAGAATATAAGTGCATTTCATTTTACGAGCCTAGGGACCATTTTGCAAATGTGCAAAAGTTTAGTGGAAAAATTATAAATTTTGCCAAAGTATGAATTTTGGGCTAATTAGCCAATGTGAGTACTAAATAAGTTAAATTTGTCATTCTAGATCAAGAAACACGAATCCCGAATCAAAACTGGGGAAAAAAGGAAGTAGTGGACTAAATCAAAATTCACCCTCATTTTGGACCCGAGGTAAGTTGTATGTGATAATTTAGCCTTGTATGATTTATGAAAATTTATTGTGATGATTTTCTAAGAATTCATGAAATTCCATTAAGTCATTAATATGGCATTGTATTAAATTTGTATAGTTCATGAAATTGACTATTATGATTTTACCAAGACAATATGAAGCTATAGTTGAGTAATCTCGATTATGTGTTAAAGAATTCGATGGATACCGTGGTCATGAGTTATGTAGGTCCCGTGCAAGACCATATCTGGGATATGGCATCGGCACCAAACTGAGATCCCATGTAAGACCATGTCTGGGACATGGCATTGGCATCGACATATGGTCTCGTATAAGACCATGTCTGGGACATGGCTTCGGCACCGAGATGAAATATAGATCCCCTATAACACATGTCTAGGACATGACATGGGCATCTAAGAGAGATCCCGTACAAGACCATGTCCGGGACATGGCATGTAACACCCCTTACCTGGGTTCGATGCCAGAACCGAGTACGAGGCATTACCGGACAATAACACAACTATTCATACAAAATCGAGCCATAAAATCTCATTCCAATTTAAGACCTTCGCATAATATATCATACAATCCTTAAAATGGGCCTACGGGGCCCAAAACATAGTTTGGGAGTGGTCTGGGACCAAATGGAGAATTAGAAAAATTTTAGAAAATTTGGCTAAAAACAGGGCACATGCCCGTGTGAGACAGGGACATGCCCGTGTGGGCAGGCCATGTGGTCACACACGCCCGTGTCCCTTACCCGTGTTAAATTTTTGGAAAATTATTTTTCATGTCGAACCTACAGGGGTTTTGACACGGCTGAGCATACGCCCGTGTCATTGGCCAGTGTCCTTCACATGGCCTTGACACGCCTATGTTCTTTCACCGTGTGAAAAAATGGGGTATTCTATTCATGACATCAGCATGCAAATTTAGTCACACAGCCACGAGACATGCTCATGTGACCAGGCCGTGTGACATCCTTATTCTCCGAAAATTTCATGCAAGGTTCACACGCCCTACACACATGGCCGTGGTGGCTGGCCGTGTGGCCCAAAGTTAGGCTATTTTCCAAGCCATCTTTTGCCCCAAAACACATACAAACTTTTCCATTTTTAACACCACACACCATACACATTTTTAGGCATCTAAATGACCACATTCAACCTTCAATCATTCAATTCAATTCATCCACACACAATTACACCAAGCATTCCGTGAATTACCTCATAAGGATATATGTAAAAACTAATATCATCATTGGCCATATCACATGACTTTAATTACAAAATAACTTATCAAATGACAATTACCACAATATAGCCAAACCAACATGACACTTACATCACCACTAAGTCCCTATACATGCCATAGTTTCAAAAGAATTCATATTACAATACCAAAAGAATGTCGTGGATAGTGTGGGTGATCCTCTGACGCTTCTCGATCTCCGAGTTGGCTTGACTACTCTATAAAACAAGGAAAAAGAGAAAGAAGTAAGCTTTAAGAAGCTCAGTAAGTCTATGTGCAAATAATTAACATCATACCAACTCTCTTAATAACCAAAAATCATATCATCACATATCAACTTACCACCTAACCTTACCAATATCATATACATACCAAGCACATCATTTACATAAACCTAAGTTCACACGCACCCATGCACTCATATACATTTGCCCACATTTTCATTGGCTCATAAAAACACCTACACTTACACACCACATAACCACACAAATCTCTTATAGTAAGCTTTCCTGTTGAACCCTTCGGAATAAAATCCGATACTCGGTGGTTTCAGCACATAGCTCTACCAACACATAATCCGACTTTCGTGTAAACATGGTGAACTCTCAATATCACCCATGTAACATAGACATTAAATCTTGTAGCTCTCGTGTCTACATGGTGTCCAACACCCAAAATCACACATGTGACCTAGCTACATATAGCATAGCTCTCGTGTCTACATGATGTACCCTCGGTGCCATACATGCGACCTAGCTATTTTTAACACATAGCTCTCGTGTACACATGGTATACACCCAGTATTACGCATGTGACCTAGCTACTTATGAAATCATTGTCTCGTAGCTCTCTTGTACACATGGTATACACACCGTATTACACATGTGACCTAGCTACCACATAGTATTTTGTATCTTTCGTTTTTCGAAGGTTCAATTGGGAACTCCGATTTCCATAATTCTCAAAGTCATAGAAGTCATCCAATAGTATCCATAACATACATTAAATTATTATTATAAAGTTAAAATCGATGTATTACTTACATATAAACTTACCTTGATAACAAAAAGCGATAATTTGCAATTTAGTCCGAAACCTTTCCCTTGCCTTGGTCGAGGTCGATCCCTCAATCTTCTCGATAATCAAGCTTGAAAGATGAAAGAAACCCTAGCTATGGCTTCTTGATAATTTCGGCCAACAAAGAAGAAAGATGGACAAAATTTTGGCTTATTTTCCCTTGTTATTTCTTTTATTAACCAATGACCAAAATACCCTTCATTAAAACCTTTGATATTCCATCCTTCATTGGGCATTTTTGTCCAAACCAAGTTAAAATGACCTAATTACCATATAAGGACCTCTAATTTAAAATTCCAATTCAATCAAGTACCTCTATTGATTAAAACCCATATTTTTCACCTATTGCAATTTAGTCCAATCTATCAAATTGGACATGCAAACAATAAAATTCATGCACCAAAATTTCACATAATTATTCAAGTACCCAATAAACATCAAAACTCAATCGGACATTATATTAGACTTCAGATTCATGCTTTCAAAACCACTATTTCGTTTAGCCCCTAATTCAGGCTATTACAACTCTCCCCCTTTAGGGATTTTTGTCCCCTAAAATCTTACCGGTAAATAGGTTTCAGTACTGTTTCCTGATAGATTCCTTCGGCTCCCATGTAGCCTCTTCCACACCATGCTTTTGCCACAATACTTTCACCAAGGCTACTCTTTTTTTTCTTAACTGTTTGACCTCTCGAGCCAAAATTTTAATTGGCTCCTCTTTGTATGTCATGTCTGGCCAAATTTCAATCTCTGTAGATGGAAGCACATGCGAGGGATCCGAACGATACCATTGTAACATTGACACATGGAACACATTATGTATTTTCTCTAATTCTGGCGGTAAAGCCAATCAATATGCCACTGGCCCTATTCTTTCCGTAACCTCATACGGCCCAATAAAATGTGGACTTAATTTGCCCTTCCAGCCAAATCTCAATATTTTCTTCTACAGTGACACCTTCAAAAATACTTTATCACAAAAATGAAATTCAATCTCCTCTCTTTTCAAATCAGCATAAAACTTTTGCCTGTCAAAAGTAGCTTTCAAACATTCTCAAATTATCTTCACTTTTTCCTCTGTCTTCCTAACCAAATCAACACCATGTATCTGTTTCTCACTCAATTCAGTCCAATATAATGGAGTTTGGCACTTACGGCCATACAATGCCTCATACAGCGCCATCTGTATACTCGTCTGGTAACTTTTGTTGTAAGTGAATTCCACCAAAGGTAGATACTTTTCCCAACTACACTCAAACTCTAAAACACAACACCGAAGCGTATCTTCAAGAACTTGTATTCCCTCTCGGATTGGCCATCAGTCTACAGATGAAATGCAGTACTAAAGTTCAATTTTGTACCTAACGCCTCTTGTAACTTCTTCCAAAATTTCGAGGTGAACCTTGGATCTCTATCCGATATAATAGACATAGGTACTCCATGTAATCTCACAATTTCAGTGATATATAATTAAGCCAATTTATCAAGTGAGAATCAACACGTATCGGAATAAAGTGAGCTGACTTCGTCAATCGGTCAATAATAACCCACACAACATCCTTCTTTTTAGTTGTCAGAGGCAAACCTATCACAAAGTCCACTGTAATCTTATCCCACTTCCACTCGAGGACCATTATGGGCTGAAGTAAACCCGAAGGTACTTGTTGACAGATTATGCACCTTGTTACAAACTCTGAAATGTCCTTTTTCATGCCCGGCCACCAATACAATTTCTTCAAGTCATTATACATCTTAGTACTACCTGGATGCACTGATAAACACCCACTATGCACCTCATGTAAAATTTTTCGAATCAACTCATCATCTCTTGGTACACAAATCCTATCACAAAACATTAAGTAACCATTCAGACTTACTCGAAAATCAGAGTCACCACCTACTTCGCACTAAACCCTCTTGGCTTACAGTTCACTATCATTCTTTTGAGCTTCTCAAATCTATTGAAGAAACAGTGTTCTAGCTCTCAACTCGGCTAGTATGGAACCATCATCAGATAATGTCAAACTTGTGTTCAAAGCCTACAAAGCATACAATGATTTTCTGCTCAAAGAATCTACAACCATATTTGCTTTCCTGAGATGATACTCAATTACTAACTCATAATCCTTTAATAACTCAAGCCATCTCCGCTGTCTCAAATTCAACTCCTTTTGATTCATCAAGTATTTCAATCTTTTATGATCGGTAAAAATCTGACATTTCTCACCATACAAATAATGGCGCCAAATCTTCAAAGCAAAAACAATGGCGGCAAACTCTAAATCATATGTTGGGTAGTTCTTCTCATGTGATTTTAGTTGTCTCGAAGCATAAGCCACCACCTTGCCTTCTTGCATCAATACACATCCAAGGCCGTTCAATGACGCATCATTATAAATCATTCTTTCCTCGACTCGGGTTGTACTAACACTAGTGCCTCAGTCAATTTAGCTTTCAACTGATCAAAACTTTGTTGACATTTTTCAGTCCACTCAAATTTAACATTCTTTTGAAGTAGCTTACTCATGGGAGAAACAATTATAGAAAAACCCTCGACAAAATGTCGATAAAATCCAGCTAGACCTAGAAAGCTTCTAACCTTAGTCACGTTCTTTGGTGGCTTCCAATCAACAATTACCGAAATTTTATTCGAATCAACCCGAATACCATCACTCGAAACTATATGTCCCAAGAATCCGACTTCATAAAGCCGAAACTCTCTCTTACTAAACTTAGCAAACTACTTCTCTTTCCTTAGAATCCGCAACATCGTTCCCAAATGCTCGGCATGTTCTAGCTCATCCCAAGAATAGATCAATATATCATCTATGAATACCACCACAAATTTATCCAAATACTATCAGAAAATCTGGTTCATTAAATCCATAAACATAGCCAATGCATTAGTCAAACCAAAAGGCATGACAAGAAATTTGTAGTGTCCATACCTCGTTCTAAATGCGGTCTTTAGCACATCGGATTCCTTAACCCTCAGTTGGTAATAATCGAATCTCAAATCAATCTTAGAGAACACCGTTGCTCCCTTTAATTGGTCAAACAAATCATCTATTCTAGGTAATGGATACTTGTTTCTGATAGTCACCTTATTAAGTTGCCTATAATCGATATAAAGCCTCATCCGTCCTTCTTCTTTACAAATAATACCAGAGCACCCCAGGGAGAAAACTTGGTTTCACAAATCCTTTGTCCGTCAACTCTTGCAACCAAGCCTTTAACTCTCTTAATTCAGTCAGAATCATCATGTATGGAGTAATGGAAATAGGTGTAGTCCTAAGTAACAAGTCAATGGCAAACTCAATCTCTCTGACAGGAGGTAACCTAGGTAACTCCTCCAGAAACACATTTAGAAATTCACAGACTACTGGCATAGATTCAAGCTTCAATCCTGACACCTCAGTATTTAGCACATATGCTAAATAAGCTCCACACCCTTTTCTCTTACATTTTTGACAGTCATACAAGAAATCACCACTGGCACCTTAGTCGACTTATCTGTTCCAACCCAAAGAATTTTACCACTTTCACATTTTAGCTCAAGAGTTTTATGTCTACAATTCACCTTAACATCATGTAATGTTAACCAATCCATGCCCAAAATAACATTGAACCCATCAAATGGCAACAATATCAGATTAGCCGAAAAATAGTATCATTGAATCACTAAAGGATAATTCCTGCAAACCTTATCTACCAGCACAAATTTGCCTAATTGGTTTGACACTTTCATTAAAAATTTAGTTAACTCTACGGGCAATTTCTTACAATGCACCAATTTCATGCAAATATAAGAATAAATAGAGCCTGGATCTATTAATGCAATAATATCAGTATCATAAAGTGAGAATGTACCGGTAATCACATCAGGAGATAATGCTTCCTCACGAGCTCGTATAGCATAAGCTCTACCAAGTGTTCTCATCTCAGATCTCACAGCTGTATCTTTCGCTATGCTTTTACTATTGGCTCTACCTCCAACGTTTCTCAGCGATCTACCCTTACTAGTAGTGTTACTCGGTTTAGAACTTTGAAATTTCTCATCTCTCACTTTCTCAGGGCAATCTCTAACAAAATGATCTAGAGAACCACACTTGAAACAAGCCCGATTAGTTCCCCAACATTCACCAGTATGTCGTCTACCACAATTCTGACACTCAGGTTTATCAGATCTCATTTTACCCACACTGACCATCAAAGTAGCTTGGACTTTAGAACCTCAATATGTTCTACCTCGATCTGGATGTGAATACTCAGCTGAAGCTGTCATTTGAGGATTTGTTTCTTTGGACCTCTTTGATTGAGATTGAAAGGACTTACTCATCAGTCTCTTCCTGGCATCTCGAGCCTCACTAGCAGCTTTCCTCTTTTCTTTATTTAACTCCTCCACTTTACATGCTCTATCAACCAACACCACGAATTCTTTTAATTCTAGAACACCCACAAGCACCTTGATATCCTCACGAAGTCCTCTTCAAATCTTCTACACATTATTGCCTTGATAGAACTATATTTGCTGAGCCTAACGAACTCACATTCATACTCAGCTATCGTCATCTTACCTTACTTCAACTCAAGGAACTCCTTCTGCTTTTGAGAAACAAATCTCTAACTTATATATTTCTTTCGAAACTCTTCCAAAAAGAATGCCATGTTACTCTTTCCCTTAGAACCACAGAATTAATGTTTTCCACCAATGATAGGCTGAATCTTTCAACAAAGATACTACACATTTTAAACTCTCCTTAGGTGTGCAAGATAATTCATCAAATACCCGTATGGAATTCTCGAGCTAAAACTCTGCCCTCTCTAGATCATCTTTATCCACCAGAGGTTTAGTCACCCTTACCATATCAATACCCTGTGGAACTACGGGGATCGGTTTTGATATAAGTGGGGGAGGAGGGGCTGAGCATTAGGATTTTCTCTAACAAAATCAATATACTTGTCATTTATCATTCGGAGAAAGGCATCCCGAGCCTCGTCTCATTGACTCAGAGTCTCATATCTACTTTCTATAGGCGCAGTCCATTACGCGGGAGCCGGCGCATTACTAGTAGCATCATAAGTCGTAGCTCGTTCGGGATCCATTACTATATAAAAACCAAAACATAGTTTAGAAAGGCCAGGAGTCACCACACTATCACAATATATCTATGGCATGTATAGCTAGACTCACACACAACGCTATGGTAGTCTAAGAACTGACTAAACCATAGCTCTGACACCACCAAATTTAACATCCCTTACCTGAGTTCGATGCTGAAATTGAGTATGAGGCATTACCGGACAATAACATAACCATTCATACAAAATTGAGCCATAAAATTTCATTCCAATTTAAAACCTTTGCATAATGTATCATACAATCCTTAAAATGGGCCTACAGGGCCCAAAACATAGTTCGGGAGTGGTCCGGGACCAAATCGAAACTTAGAAAAATTTTGGAAAATTTGGCTAAAAACAAAGCACACGCTCGTGTGAGACAGGGACACACCCGGTGGGCACGCCGTGTGGTCACACACGCCCGTGTCCCCTACCCGTGTTAAATTATTAGAAAATTATTTTTCATTTTGAACCTACAGGGGTTTTCACACGGCCGAGCACACGCCCGTGTCATTGGCCCGGGTCCTTTACACGACCTCAACACACCTATGTTCTCTCCCTGTGTGAAAAACTAGGGTATTCTGTTTATGAAGTCAGTATGCAAATTTAGTCACATAGCCACGGGACCCGCCCGTGTGACCAGGCCGTGTGACGTCCTTATTCTCTAAAATTTCATGCAAGGTTCACACGGCCTACACACATGGCCGTGGTGGCTGGCCATATGGCCCGAAGTTAGGCTATTTTCCAAGCCATCTTTTGCTCCAAAACACATACAAACTTTTCCATTTTTAACACCACACACCATACACATTTTTAGGCATCTAATGACCACATTCAACCTTCAATTATTCAATTCAATTCATCCACACACAATCACACCAAACATTCTATGAATTACCTTATAAGAATATATGTAAAAACTAATATCATCATTGGCTATATCACATGGCTTTAATTACAAAATAACTTATCAAATGAAAATTTCCACAATATAGCCAAACCAACATGACACTTACATCACCCCTAAGTCCCTATACATGCCATAGTTTCAAAAGAATTCATATTACAATACCAAAAGAATGTTGTGGATAGTGTGGGTGATCCTCCAGTGGTTCCCGATCTCTAAGCTGGCTTGACTTCTCTATAAAACAAGGAAAAAGAGAAAGAAGTAAGCTTTAAGAAGCCTAGTAAGTCTATATGTAAATAATTAACATCATACCAACTCTCTTAATAACCAAAAATCATATCACATATCAACTTACCACCTAACCTTACCTGTAACATCCTGAAATAGGGCCTAAAAAAATGGTGGTTGTGAAACCACAAATTCAAGATAGAAAAATTTATTCTAAATAATTTTTATAATTTACCGAGTGATTAGATGTATGTGTTCGATAGAAAATTTTATGAATTACATGTTTAATTTGCCTACTAGGGCTTAATTGCAAAAGTTGATAAATTTGAGTTCTAGATGCTAAAAGATTAAATTGAAGAGCATAATTGAAGTAGAGGTCCTTAAATAGTAATTAGACCATTAGGTTTTCATGGACAAAAATGGACATACATAGATAAAAATAACTAAAGTTTTAATGAAGGGCATTTTAGTCATTTGGTAATTAAAAGGAATTAAAAGGGAAAAAGATGGCAAAATGTTGTCCATCTTCTTCATTAGGCTGAAACTACAAGGGGACACCATAGCTAGGGTTTCTTCAACTTCCAAGCTCCATAGTAAGTGATTCCAAGCCCAGTTTTTAATGTTCTTTACGTTTTTGGAGTCTCGATAACTTGATTTAGCTTATTCTAGCAATAATTTAACTTAGGGTTCATATTTGGAAAAATACCCATAGGTGAAATGTGTTTATTTTGACGTTTTATGGTAGAACATAAAGCTTGAAATTATGTTAAATTGCTTGAGCTAAGCAATTTTAAGTGAAAACGAGTAAAATGACATAATCGGTAAAAATACCTAATGTTCATAAATACATGTTAGAGTCAGAATTTGATGTTTCTGTAGGTAAATAAATAATCAGCATGTCATAAAACATAAGAATTAGGGATAAAGTTTAATTTTTGAGCTTTGGGGCAAAAGTGTAAATATGCAAAAGTTTTAGGGCAAAATTGTAATTTTACAAAGTTAGAGTCAAGGACTGTTTTGATAAATGTGAGTATTAAATAAGCTAAATTTGCTATTATAGATTAAGAAGAATGAAATTTGGGGTTAGACCGGGGAAAGAAAAAGGTTGAGGACTAAATTAAAATATTTGATCGTATTTTGTATCGAGGTAAGTTTGCGGTAAATAAATGCAATGTTTTGGTAATTTATATTTAATGTTGTTAGTTTTTAGCATCTATATGTTTATTTTTTGAATTTATTCATTGATGACTCAAGTAAGAATTGACGATGAAATGATACTTAAAAGTCCTGGTTGAACCTTAGGAATGTGTAGGATACAAATGTCATGACATTAGGGTTTAAGGATAACAAGTAAGACTATGCCAAGGCATGGCATTGGTGAGTTTTACAAGGCAAGGAAATCATGTAAGACCATGTCAAGACATGCATTGATAAGCTACTATAAGGCAAAGATCCCATGTAAGACCATGCCAAGGCATGGCAATGGTGAGTTTATAAGGCAAGGATACCATGTAAGACCATGTCAAGACATAGTAATGGTAAGTTTAAAAAGGAAAGGTACCCATGTATCCTTAGTATTCCAAGTGGTTCAATGGGAAATTCGAAGAGTATACCAAAGGAAAGGTACGATAAGTTCATGTTTGAAAGGTTCAGGTAAGAAAATTCAAGACTTATGCATATTGAGCTTGAAGGTTAAAGTTATCTTGATAATTCTATTTTCATAAGAAAGAAACAGAGCAAGCAAAGGAAGTCTGTATTTTGAGATATTTAAATTTTTGTGAGACTCGTTCAGGGTGAATTCGTGATCCCCTATTCTAATTTTAGAATTTCACTAAAAATTTTACATAAAGAATTATAAGTCATAATTTATATGTCTAGATTCTTTAGTGAGTCTATTTTCATGAGAAATAAGCAGAAACATTATCTGAATTCTATATAAAGAGATAATTAATTTTTAGCGAAGAGAGGTCAGGTTCAATAGACTATGAAACTGGGGAGAATTTTAATGAATAAACTTTAGTAATTTGCTAAACGAAAAATTCTAGAAAATTTATGGTAAGAAGATATATGAGTCTAGTTTCAAGAAAAATTTACGGATTTAAATTTTGAGTTTTTAACTCGAGTTATGGTTAATTTAGTGACTATTACGCAGGTAGACAGTTTTATTATGAATAGTGAAATAAATTGTTTTGATTTGTGTAAATAATTGGAAAATTTTTAATGTTCTCGGTTTGGTCCTAAACCGTTTCTTGTATGTTTTATGGCCTCGAGGGTCCTTTTTAGGGATATATTGGATGAATGTGAGTGGATTAATTTTAAATGTAAATTTTTATGCCCTGAACTTGTAAGATAAGTCTGGTAATGCCTTGTGCTCGACTCCGGTGACGGTCTCGGGTAAGGGGTGTTACATTTATTGGTATCAGAGCAAGAGTTTAGTCAGTTCTCAGAATATTCAGTATGAGTAAGAGTCTAGCTATACATGCCATACTTATATTTTGATAGTGTGACGACTCCTGATGATTTTAAAATGTTTTTCTTTTACAGTTATAGATCCCAAATGAGTTGGTGTAGATGATGTAGAAAGTGGCGTGCTCGCTCCTGTAGAAGGGACGGTGCCACCAGATAGTAGTGAAAGGCTCGTTCCTGTTAGTTAGGGATGAGAGGCTCGAGAAGCCATCTTCCAAGCTATGAATGAATGGTTTGCCAAGTTCTTTTGTACGAATCCAGCCGTAGGTTCGCGGGAGTGTGCTGGTGGCTCTCCCAAAGAATATATGTGTATAGGCCCTTCTGAAGAATACATGGGAGCTGAGGTTCGCGGAAGTGTGCCAAGAATTGAGGTTCGCGGGAGAGTGAGGTTCGCGGGAGTGTGCTTACTAAAATGAAATGTGTAAGACCATGGTTGAAAGATACCATGGCAATGAATAAGACCATGGTTGAAAGATACCATGGCAACAAATTGAGAAAATGAATAAGACCATGGTTGAAAGATACCATGGCAATGAATAAGACCATGGTTGAAAGATACCATGGCAACACATGCATATGAATTGACGGACTCGAAATTGTACACTAAAAGTGTACTCCTGTATGAATTGACGGTTAATGAGATTGTACACCGGGAGTGTACTATTGGATATCCATCGAAATTTCGAGAAATTCAACGGGATAAATATAGAAGATGGTAAACACATAGCTAAAAAGGGTAAATATGATTGATGGATTACGGATTTGCATATTTTAAGTATACTATATGATTTTAACTATCGATATTCCAATAAATTCAGTACATAAGAATCCTGACCAGAAAAGGAAATATGTATATAAAAAGATTTGTACATATATTCCTGAAGTACATGAAAAAAAAAATGACAGTGATACTGGATATATGGAAATATAAGATGATATTTGTACATGGAATTTATTGATGAATATATACATCCATGATTATAGATTCGTATACTTTAATAATATTAATTGTATGACGATGAAATTTTGAATGACTTAGTGAATAAAGCCCTGACATGGAAATAATTTGAGCACGAAACAATAATCATGAAATTGAACTTGAAATACAAGAAAATGATATTTATTCGATATTTTAAAAAATATGACATGGAAAATACATGTATATGAAACTTACTTGATAATTATGCATGTTCAAGATTATGAATTGTACCGGAATAAATATATACAAAATTCATGAAAACAATGATACATGAAATTTTGGTATAATGAATGATTTATGTTTTGAAGAAATGGCTAGAGAATAATATGCATCATATTATATGAATATGTGGCTATCTTTAATATGCTGATACATGTAAATTGGGTAAGCCGTAATAAGTAATAATCTCAAGTATGATATGTTGATACAATGAGTTTATCGATTCTAAAATTATATGAAATATATTCAAGTATACTAATGACTGTTGTTGTTGACACTTAGACAAGTGCCAAGCTATCGGTTAAATGGTAATATGTTTATTATTTGATACGTCAAAAGGGAAAATGATCAAATGAAAATATACATGTGTTTATGGAAGAGTGGTAAAATTTAAGTTGTATAATTTCTTATAAAATGAGTTATCATTTGATAAAAAAAAAGTTCTATAAACTCCGGTAATACCTCATGACCCTATTCTAATGATGGATATGGGTTGGGGTGTTACAGGTACCTTCAGGTTTATTGCAGCCTATATTAGTTCCTGAGTGGAAATGCGATTGAGTTACCATGGATTTTGCGACAGGATTGCCGTTGACACCGAGAAAGAAAAATGCAATATGGGTTGTGATTGATAAGCTAACAAAGTCGGCTCATTTTTTTCCAGTTCGTATGGATTATTCACTTGACAAGTTGGCCGAGTTGTATATTTCAGAGATAGTTAGACTACATGGAGTACCGTTATTGATTATCTCAGATAGAGACCCAAGATTCACTTCACGGTTTCGGAAGAAGTTACAGGAAGCTTTGGGCACAAAGTTGAGTTGTAGTATAGCTTTCCATACTCAGACCGATGGTCAGTCAGAGAGAGTTATTCAGATACTTGAGGATATGCTCAAATGTTGTGTCTTAGAATTTCAAGGTAGTTGGGAGAAATATTTTCCGTTGGTAGAGTTTGCTTATAATAGTTATCAGTTGAGTTTGAAGATGGCACCTTATGAAGCTTTGTATGGACGTAAATTTCGCACACTTTTGTATTGGACAGAGCTTAAAGAAAATTAGATTTACAGTGTTTATTTAGTTAAAGAAACTGAAGAGAAAGTGAAAGTTATTAGAGGTTGCTTGAAAACAGCTTCAGATATACAGAAGTCTTATGCAAACTTGAAAAGAAAAGAGATTAAGTATCAAGTTGGTGACAAAGTGTTCTTGAAAGTATCCCCATGGAAGAAAGTCTTTAGATTTGGCAAGAAAGGCAAACTAAGTCCACGTTTTATTAGACCGTTGAGGTGACTGAAAGAGTTGGGCTGTTAGCATATTGGTTAGCTTTGCCGACAGACTTAGAGAAGATTCATGATGTGTTCCACGTGTCCATGTTACGTCGTTACCGTTCTGATCCCAAAATAGGGCCTAAATGGAATGGTGGTTGTGAAACCATGAATCTGAGATAGAAAATTTTATTCCGAATAATTTTTATAATTTATCGAGTGAGTATATGTATGTGTTAGAGTATCGATAGAAAATTTTATGAGTTACATGTTTAATTTGCCTACTAGGGCTTAATTGCAAAAGTTGATAAATTTGAGTTCTAGATGCTAAAGGATTAAATTGAAGAGCATAATTGAAGTAGAGGTCCTTAAATGGTAATGGTCTTCATGGACAAAAATGGACATACATATATAAAAAGAACGAAAGTTTTTATGAAGGGCATTTTAGTCATTTGGTAATTAAAAGGAATTAAAAGGGAAAAAGATGGAAAAATGTTGTCCATCTTCTTCATTAGGCCGAAACTACAAGGGGACACCATAGCTAGGGTTTCTTCAACTTCCAAGCCCCATAGTAAGTGATTCCAAGCCTCATTTTTAATGTTCTTTATGTTTTTGGAGTCCTAGTAACTTGATTTAGCTTATTCTAGCAATAATTTAACCTAGGGTTCATATTTGGAAAAATACGCATAGGTGAAATGTGTTTATTTTGACGTTTTATGGTAGAATATGAAGCTTGAAATTATGTTAAATTACTTAAGCTAAGCGATTTTAAGTGAAAACGAGTAAAACGACATAATCGGTAAAAATACCTAATGATCATAAGTACATGTTAGAGTCAGAATTTGATGTTGTCGTAGGTAAATAAATAATCAGTATGTCATAAAACATAAGAATTAGGGATAAAGTTTAATTTCCGAGCTTTGGGGCAAAAGTGTAAATATGCAAAAGTTTTAGGGTAAAATTGTAATTTTACAAAGTTAGAGTCAAGGACTGTTTTGATAAATGTGAGTATTAAATAAGCTAAATTTGCTATTATAGATCAGGAAGAACGAAATTTGGGGTTAGACCGAGGAAAGAAAAAGGTTGAGGACTAAATTAAAATATTTGATCATATTTTGTATCAAGGTAAATTTGCGGTAAATAAATGCAATGTTTTGTTATTTATATTTAATATTTTTATTTTTCAGCATCTATATGTTTATTTTGTGAATTTACTCATTGATGACTCAAGTAAGACTTAACGGTGAAATGATATGTAACGCCCCAAAATCGAGATTTTATTTAATTTTTTTATTGTGACTTGAATGCATGTTAGCACTGTTGGGTTAATGATTTTGAAGTGTTGGAGGGCCTTTAGGAGGGCCTAGAGTCCAATTTAGGTATAGGGAAAATTTTGATTTTTGGCATTAGTGAACCCTAATGCGAATGCTAAGACTTGTAAATAAGTGTGGCTAAAATAAGACACAAAGTGAGGTGTGGTGTGATGGCAAAGTGGTGCCACATGAGAAGTAAGGAGATGGCACCTTGGGGGGAGCAAGAAGGTTCAGGGCTCAAGCATTGGTAAAGTAGACTGTTGTGTAATTATTTTTGCACCTTTAGATGGCCAGTGGTAGAGTTGAGGTTGAACTCTGCAAGGGGAAGGTTTGAATTGGTCTTGTTGTTTGAATATGAGATTGGGAGTAAATTAAGGAGAGAAAGGTCGAGAAAATTAAGGGGATAGAGTGGTTGTGTAGTGAAGCTGAAGTGGGACATTAGTTGGGCATAGAATTTCAGTAAGGGAAAAAGCTTGGACTTTTGGCATTTTTTTGGTTAGTGTGTTTTAGCATAGTGCCGATTTCTTTTTGGGGTATTTCAGCTTTTAGGCCTTTGGGGTGATTTTGAGGAGGGAAGGTAAGTAGTGACCGAAAGCTAGTCATTCTTTTCGTTCAGGTTCTTCTGCCTTTTTGCCAAAATCGAGTACTACCAAAACTTTAGTCATTGGATTCTGAATCTTCTTTCTTTTCCTTTACCAATCTCGTTTCCATTCTCTTTCCTTATTAGCAGAATCCCATCCTCTCAATTTTTTTTGTGCCAATTGTGTTCTTCTTTTTTTTTTCTAAGCTGTGGCCTTGATTATCCACTTCATTTCTTTGCGTGGCAAGACACCCTCTTCTTTTATTTTTCTCCATTAAACTTCTTATAGCCGAATACCCTACTCTTTCTCTGTCAACTACTATTTTGTTTGTAAGTTGTAGGTTCTTCTCCTTTCTTTTTCTGAAATTAAGTGTAAGTGATGGGGGTTGTTCTTACTAGAATTGCCATTGTTGCTAATATTCATTTTCTCTTTTTTCAAATCTCCCCTTCCCTTTCTTAAACAATTTTATTATTAATCTCGTATGTTTTCTTTCCCTTTTCAATACTTTGTGGTGGTAACGGTTCCTCTGTTCTCATGTTTCGGTATTGGTTGATATTTAAGATCTCTCGAGGTTTGATTAGGGGACAAGTTGCTTGAAGTATTTGAATCTCTACTCTCAATTCTTGACCAAGGTGAGCATTTCTACCTTGTTGGTTGAGGTCGACTATTCTTGTTAGGGTGTAAAATTTTAAGTACGGTTTTAAATCACATGATTACTCGACTTCTTTTAATAAGGCTTAATGTGATGCAGCATTCGTCTAGGAGTTTAACTGTTACTAACGATTAGAGAAGGATTGGCAAGATGCGAGTGATTAAGGTAAGTGAAGTATGGTTTCGGCTTTGGATTAATAGAGGAGGTTGTTTTTGTTCAAGCTTAGTGACTAACTATTAGTCTTGTTTGTGATAGGTCTGGTGCTAGGGATCCATTGCACACTTCGTAATCAAGGTGTGTACATACACTGCACACATTATAGATCGACAAAAGCTAAAATCTCGAAAAGCCAAAATGCTAAAATGCTAAAAGGTTGGCAACGACAACCATACGCGCCCGCGAACGCTCATGTGGGAAGATCGTTACGATGACAAAGGTCCAAAAGCGATCTCGTGATCTTGGGCCACGTTTTGGCCAAGTGGGCCGAAATAGGCCAAATGGGCTCGATGGGCCTATGGGCCCGACACTAGCAAAATTGTTGGATTGGTAAAAAATGATAAGCCGGTCATGTCGACTACATGGGCAAAGGTAGATTCAGGCTCAGTGGGCCCCACGAGAGTGTGGTCCCTACTTGGGCTACATATTGGGCTTTTGTGCTCATAATGACTAAAATACCCTTATATGAGATATGTTTAACTTTTTATGCCATTAATGATATGTTGCATTCATTCATGCGTTATTATGTTGCATGGGGTCGAGATTATGGATTGGAGAAAGTGCTTAATGGATTAGGGTCGTACGATCGCGAGACGACTATGGATCCACCAATGGCTTTAAGCCGAATATGTGATTGGCAACTCTACTGCTATATTGGATAATGCCACAACTGGTGCTACATTGGAGTGTAGGGATGGGTGGGTCGATTTAATTTACACAGGAGTGTAGGGCTAGACGGGAAATGGAGTGTAGGGTTGGTATGGGTATTTATGCATTGCATACATTGATTCTAATATTGATATGGGCTCAGGCCCAACTGAGACCATTATGGGCTTAGGCCCAAAGGCCACCGTTATTGTGATATGGGTTCAAGCCCAACTGGGGTGATATGGGCTAAGGCCCAAATGCCACCGTTATGGAAATGGGCTTAGGCCCAAATTGAGTGATGCATGTTTTATAACCATTGAGGGTTGTACACACTGAGTTTTCGCAAACTAACCCTCCCTCTTTAGTGTTGCAGGTAACCCTCGGTAGGCGGCTTAATGTATGGAGGTACTCAGAGGTGGCCACACTAAAAGTAGTATCAAACTCTAGCATTTTAAATTTCTCATTTTTCCTATTTATTTTCTATTGGGTTTTGTTGTAATAAGGCCTGTTCTCCGGTTGATTTGGTTTTGGTCTTAAGTTTGATTCAGTTTTTCTAAAACAAAACTGAAGTAATATTTTTAAGCAAACTCTACTTAAAAACACTAACATTTTCAAAACAAGAACTTTCGTTGTAAATCAACAAAGGAATTTAACAAAGAATACAAACTAAGGTTTTCAAATAACAAACTGGAGGTTTTATCTAAACTCGCAATTCGGCAAGCTTTCAATGGTTTTTTATTTGAACTGAAAACACCTACGGGGCGCGATTACAAAATAAGAAACCTATTTTGTTTGAAAATACTGTTTTAGGATTACGAACGATCAAAAGTTTTCAACAACTTCAATTCGAGGGAGTCACCCTTCCATGTGACATCGCCAGATTTGGCCATAACGTTCGGGCTAGGTTTGGGGTGTTACATGATACTTAAAAGCCCGGGTTGAACCTTAGGAATGTCTAGGATACAAATGTCATGACATTAGGGTTTAATGATACCAAGTAAGACCATGCCAAGGCATGACATTGGTGAGTTTTACAAGGCAAGGAAATCATGTAAGACCATATCAAGACATGGCATTGATAAGCTACTATAAGGCAAAGATCCCATGTAAGACCATGCCAAGGCATGGCAGTGATGAGTTCATAAGGCAAGGATACCATGTAAGACCATGTCAAGACATGGCAATGGTAAGTTTAAAAAGGAAAGGTACCAATGTATCCTTAGTATTCCAAGTGGTTCAATGGGAAATTTGAAGAGTATACCAAAGGAAAGGTAAGATAAGTTCATGTTCAAAAGATTCAGGTAAGAAAATTCAAGACTTATGCATATTGAGCTTGAAGGTTAAAGTTATCTTGATAATTCTTTTAAAATGTTATTTATTTACATGCAAACTTACTAAGCTTTATACTTACTCCCTTTCTTTTCTCTCTTTTTATAGTATCTCCAAGCCAAATCAGGGATCGTAAGGACGTCGGAGATTGTTTCACACTATCAAAGGACTATCTTGGTATTTTGTGATTCGAAACGTTTTAAGTTATGGCATGTATAAGGACTTGGCCATTTTGTGTGTATGTCCTTATGATATGACTAAAGAATGGCATGTGAATACTTGATAATGATTAGCTATTGAAATGGCTAATTAATAACATGTTTTGTTGTTATGTATGCCTAAATGAGGTTTAATGCAAAGAAATTATGAAAGAGTAAAAGTTGGCCTTGGAACAGTTTTGGGACAATAGCAGTGATGTGATCTTGAAAAATCACTAAAAATTGTAGGAATGAAATTAAATGGTGAATGAGACATGGAATTAAAGCTTATTGAGTCTATTTTCATAGGAAAGAAACAAAACAAGCAAAGGAAGTCTGTATTCTAAGATATTTAAATTTTTGTGAGACTGGTTCAGGGTGACTTTGTGATCCCCTATTCTGATTTTAGAATTTCACTAAAAATTGTACATAAAGAATTATGAGTCATAATTTATGAGCAATAAGTAGAACTATTATCCAAGTTCTTTATAAAAAGATAATCGATTTTTAGTGAAGAGAGGTCAGGTTCGCTAGACTGTGAAATAGAGACTTTAATGAATAAACTGTATTAATTGGCCAACCAAAAATTCTGGAAAAATTATGGTAAGAAGATATATGAGTCTAGTTTCAAAGAAAATTTACGGATTTAAATTTCAAGCTTCGTAACTCGAGTTATAATTAATTTAGTGACTGTTATGCAGGTGGACAATTTTATTACGAATAGTGAAATAAATTGTTTTGATTTGTGTAAGTAATTGGAAAATTTTTAATGTTCTTGGTTTGGTCCTGAACCATTTTAATTGCATGTTTTAGGGCCTCGAGGGCCCTTTTTAGGGATTTATTGGATGAATGTGAACGGATTAATTTTAAAAGTAATTTTTTATGCCCCAATCTAGTAAGATAAGTCTTCTAACACCTCGTGCTCGACTCTGGTGACGGTCTCGGATAAGGGGTGTTACAATACCAATATCATATACATACCAAGAACATCATTTACATAAACCTAAGTTCACATGCACATATGCACTCATATACACTTGCCCACATTTTCACTGCCTCATAAATACACCTGCACTTACACACCATATAACCACACAAATCTCTTATAGTAAGTTTTCCTGTTGAACCCTTCGGAATAACATCTGATACACGGTGGTTTCAGCATATAACTTTACCAACACATAATATGGGTTTCATGTACACATGGTGAACCCTCAATATCACCCATGTGACCTAACCATTAAATCTCGTAGCTCTCGTGTCTACATGGTGTCCATGTAATGCCCCAAAATTTGGGCCTAGAAGTATTGGACCTTAAGCAAGGGAATGACACAATTAAATGTTTGCTTCTGTGATTAAGGGTCTTGAGAAGAATTGGAGAAGTCTTGGGTTCAAACCTCGGCTTTAGTAAAAATTTTGGTTTCAAGTGAAAAAAAAAAAAACCTGGATGCTTGGAAGTAGGCCTTTTACATTATTGTGTTAAGAAATGACACAAAGAAGCATGTGCCTAGTGGTTGTGGTATCATTAGGGTTGCAAGGGAGCATGGGTTCAAGTCTTGGCTCTTGCAATTTATTTTGGTTTTTTTTCTAAAATGAACTGGGCACTGGGTCATGAGCCTTTTTAATAATAATGGTGGTTTTAAGACACAAAAAGCCTAGTGGTCTAATGGAAAGTGGCGTGTTATGCATTGATGGAGGTCTGAGGTTCAAGTTATGGGATAAGCAATAGTATGTTTATTTTGCTGCTTGAGCGGGGGAGGTGTTGGAACTAGAATGGAACTCTATGGTTGAATGGGTAGAGTTTGAATTAAATTTGAATGGGAGGTTGGAGTGGATAATGAGGGATATTGGAAGGAGATTATGGAGAAAATCAAGGGATTTTGGTGTGAGAAGAACTTTGTGCCGAATGGGGGCTTTAAACCATGGGATTTTGGCTTTGAGTAGGAGGAAAAAAGGGTTGTGCCAATTCTTTTGGGGTTTTGGGGCATTTTGAGTCATTTTCTCTAGGGGTCAATTTGTGTTCTTTCAGTTTTCTTTTGCTTGGGTTTACTACTCACTATTTTATGTAGCCGAATTCTAGCCTTTGAACTTTGAGATAACCCATTTGTTCAGAAAATTTTGCCTCTCTATTGTGCCGACTTCTCTGTCCCTAAACTTGGTCGAATCTTTCTTTTTCCTGGCCTCTCATAATTTTCTTTTCTCTTTTCTTTTTCGGTTTTCTTCCATAATCGGTTTCTCCTCTATTTAGACTTTGCCGAATCTGTTCTCACATTTTTGCTCCTACTATTTCTTCTCCTCCTGAAAGTCTTTTCCAGTTTCTAACCCCTTAAACCTTGCATTATTTCATCTCATCCTTTTCTTTTGAGAGACTTGGCCGATTTTTTTCTTCTCTGCTATTGTTTACTGTGTCAATTTCTACAAAAGTTCCTAATTAAGGTAAGTGTTTATATTTTCCTTCTCGATCAAACTTGTTTCTCTATTCTTTATTCTTAAGCTGAATGCCAACTTCTTTTTCTTTAGGGGCCAATTTATGATCCCTTCCTTTTGGTATAATGATTGTTGGGTTAGGTATTTCGAAGGAGTGAAGGGTCTCAAGTAGTTTGAAGTAGTAAACTTTTAGTTGTTGCTTATCATTCAAGCAAGGTAAAAACGTTTGTTATAGTATTGGGTTGGCCGAATGTGCTATATGTGTGTGATGTGGGTGATATATGGTTGAAGCCACACTTATGAATATTTAGACCTAATGAGATCTGTTTCATTACAGATTTATGGTAAGGGCGTGAACCGATTGGGGGTCAATGATCTTGGAGGGATCAAGACTGCACAAGCAAACAAGGTGGGATTCGAGTAGGATAATCGCACATCTCGGAAATAGGTGTGTTTTTCACACTGTATAGTCTACAACGGTAAAAGCTGAAAAGTCGAAAAGCTGGAAGTTCGGCAATGGTTGCCACACAAGCGTGTGAACTCACGTGTAGAGAATTTGATGCGATAGTAGAGGCCACCACGAGCATTCTCGTGGTCTTGGGCCGTTATGGGCCTTGATGGGCTGGAATAGGCTGTGTGGGCCCCACATAAATGAAACACTTGATAAGTGACAAAGGTTGAACTGGGCCTTGTAAATCACATGGCCATGGTTAATTTTGGGCTAGATAGGCCGCACGAGCGTGTGGGCCCACTTGGGCCGAGTAATGGGCCTAAGGCCTATTTACTCTGTGGTGACCACTTAGGTCATATGAGTCGTTCGAGACGATTGTAGACCTTCTGAAGGGTCGTTATCTACACCGAGACCTCAATATTGATAAAATGACCAAAATACCCTTAGGGATAAAATTACTATTTTACCCCTAACTGACGAAATGACCATTACACCCCTAGTGGTAGGTTGACTGATATATGTATGACAGTATATGATTGATTTCGAGCATGACATCCTGATTTACGTATGTTACTATGACATGTCATCCTGCATGGGATTGGGTTGATGTTGACGGAGAAAGTGTGTGGCTTATAACCGTTCTGTTTAAGGCTTATAGCCTTTCTACTTATGGCTTTTAGCCATTCTGTTAATTGGCAGCACTACTGCAATACTTATGGCTTTTAGCCGTTCTGGCTACGGCGTTGAGTCGTTCTGTTGACTTAGTGTTGCAACCGGTGCTAAGCTTGGTGTGTTGGCTGGGTGGGTCAATTTTATCCCCACATGGTGTGTTGGTTGGTACAGGTGGTGTAATGTTGGATTGGGCCAAGATTTACGTTTGCATGTCTGCATCTGTTACTGATTTTGTATTGGGCTTAGGCCCACCTGCTTCTCTTAATGGGCTAAAGCCCACCTAATACTGATTCTGTGATGGGCTCAGGCCTAGTCTACTTCTGCATACTGTATATCTGGCTGTTTTTATTTTAAGGGATTACAAACTGAGTTTTCGCAAACTCACCTTTCTGTCTAACTGTACAGGTAATCCCAAACCTTAGGCGATTTGGAGCCGCGAGGGACTCAGAGGTGGCCACGGACTGTTGATGCTCTGCTGTAGACTTTTTATTTGAATTTTATATTTTGGGTTTTAATTCTGTAATAACACGTTTGAGGGATAAAATTTTTAATTAGGCTTTTTGATTTCCTTAGTTAAAACTGCTAAACATGAATTTTCAAAATTAATAACTGTTTTCAAAAACACTTAAAAACACACGTTTTTTATATTTCAAACTTTAGTAGCTTCCGCGATTTGAAATATCCTAAAGTATCAATGCCAGACATTAATTAATCATTTTTTATGAGATGATTTGCTAAATACGAGAAAAAAATTTAAACATAGAAATGAACTTTTAACGACAAACTCAGTTTTTGAACGACACTTTGATGTGACACGCCAGATTCGACCATAACGTCCAGGCCAGGTTTGGGGTGTTACATTTAGTGGTATCAAAGCCAGGTTGCAAAACTCAGCTGTGGAATGGGTTTTCAAAATTTTGAATTCCAAGAGGTTGGTATCAAATATGTGAAGTGTTTTGATGTATTTTTCTGAAAAGTGTAGCACACGGAGTCTCCGGCACCAAATCTGTAAGTTCTCAGACTCTCTTTACTGTTATAGACTGAAATGTTATACAAAGAAACTACTATAGATAGTAGCACTACACTGAAACTCTGTAATTAAAGTAAACCGAAAACTGTAGGAAACTAAAACTGTAGTGAGCCTGCGATTGCGAAAACAACTCTAAACTATTGTTTCTCATAAAACATCTGCATTAATTACTGAAATTGTAACTAAATTGCATAAAATTCATAATTTAGATAATACGTGAAGAGAAAATAAGCACTAGAAGAGGTGCAAGAGGCGGCGGTAGAGGCTATGGTAGTGCTAGGGCTGGGTCTTCGGTGTCAAACCACATGCCCAACATTGAGGCGAGGGAAGCACTGGCTTCATCGGTAGCTGAGACAGGGTCGTTCGATCGAGCGGCTGAGGACGACGCGTTGTCCCAAGCAATGTTGAGGATTCTAGAAAGGGTTGCTGGTACTGCTGGGTCGAATACTGTTATTATGGCCGCGAGTCAGTTACAGAACGACTCCGGTCAAATGAAGCAAATATCTTTAGGGGAGTTTCTGGGCTGGCCCCTAGTGTGGAAAAATACTGGTTGGAGGCCACCGAAAGAATTATGGATGACCTCGACTGTACATCAGAACAAAAGTTGAAGGGTGCTGTGTCCCTGCTGAGAGATGAAGCCTACCAATCGTGGCTTACGGTAAAGGAGGGTACCCTGCTTGACCGATTAACTTGGGAATTCTTTAAGTCCACGTTTCAGGGAAAGTATGTCGGTGCCAGCTATGTCGACACTCGTAGGAAAGAATTTCTAAATTTGGCTCAAGGTGACATATTTGTGGCTGAGTATGAGGCAGAATTTTTGCGACTTAGCCGGTATGCCCGAGGAATAGTAGCAACAAAATACGAGCACTGTGTTCGGTTTGAGGATGCCTCAGGGATAGCCTTCGAGTGTTGATAGCTCCACGGAGGGAGTGGGACTTTTCTGCGTTAGTAGACAAAACTAAGATTGCCGAGGAAGTAAAGCGTACGGAACACTAGAACTGGGAAAAGGAAAGGGATAGAGATAAGAGAGATTTAGAGACCTCCAATTCTGATCAGAGGCCTAAGAAAATTGCCAGAATGAAAGGGCTAGTTTGAGTTAGGGCCCTTGCTGCTATTCTTGGAGCACAGCCTTGTGCGGGTTGTGGAAGCTATTATCGGGATAAGTGTTGGAAAGGAATTGGGATGTGCTTTAGGTGCGGATCAGTGGAGCATTTTGTGAGAGATTGTCCATAGAGGCTTATACAGATGCAGGCTGCGGGACAAGGTTTGGCTCAGCCAGCGAGAGGGGTACAACAGCTGCCAAGAGGCCATAGTCAGGCCAGGGGTGGAAACAGAGTGGGCTATGGAACACTAGGCAGAGGTGCTAGTCAAGCTGAGGCGAGGCAACCAGCTTTGGTCTATACAGCACGTCACCAAGAGGACAGAGACGTTTCAGATGCAAATACTGGTATGTACTTAAACCTTGGTGTACTACATTTAATTTGGAATTAGAGTGTGCATCAAGAGCGTAGTAGTGTAGATTGAGTTAAGTGTTTGTTCTGATAGTTGGAAATTTCGAGGATGAAATTTTTTTAAGAGGGGTAGAAATGTAACGCCTCAGAATTTGGGCCTAGAAGTATTGGGCCTTGAGCAAGTGAACGATTAGGAAACTGTGCATGAAAGTTTATGTAAGCTAGGGAATGTCATAATTAAATGTCTGCTTCAGTGGTTAAGGGTCCTGAGAAGAGTTGGAGAAGTCTTGGTTTCAAACATGGGCTTTAGCAAAAATTTTGGTGTTAAGTGAAAAAAATCATGGATGCTTGGAAGTAGGCCTTTTAAATTATTGTGTTAAAAAAACATGGATGCTTGGAAGTAGGCTTTTTAAATTATTGTGTTAAAAAAATGACACAAGAAAGCAAGTGGCCTAGTGGTTATGGTGTCATTAGGATTGCAAGGGAGCATGGGTTCAAGTATTGGCTCTTGAAATTTATTTTGGTTTTTTTCTAAAATGAATCTGGGCACTAGGACATAAGCCTTTTTAATAATAATGGTGGTTTTAATACACAAAAAGCCTAGTAGTCTAATGGCAAGTGGCGTGTTATGCAATGATGGAGGTCTTAGGTTCAAGTCATGGGATGAGCAATAGTATGTTTATTTCGCTGCTTAAGCAGGAGAGGTGTTGGAACTAGAATGGAACTCTATGGTTGATTGAATGGGTTATAAGAGTTTGAATTAAATTTGAATGGGAGGTTGGAGTGGATTAAGGAGGGATATTGGGAGGAGATTATGGAGAGAATCAAGGGATTTTTGTGTGAGAAGAAATTTATGCCGAATGGGGGCTTTAAATCATGGGATTTCGGCTTTGAGTAGGAGGAAAAAAGGGTTGTGTCAATTCTTTTGAGGTTTGGGGGCATTTTGAGTCATTTTCTCTGGGGGTCAATTGGTGTTATTTCTGTTTTCTTTTACTCGGGTTTGCTATTCATTATTTTTGGGAGCCGAATTCTAGCCTTTAAACTTTGAGATAACATACTTGTTCAAAAAATTTTG
The DNA here is from genome assembly GCA_020496765.1 of Gossypium stocksii. Lineage (NCBI taxonomy): Eukaryota > Viridiplantae > Streptophyta > Magnoliopsida > Malvales > Malvaceae > Gossypium > Gossypium stocksii. The sequence goes on along the minus strand of CM035624.1, from coordinate 58,349,246 downwards.
CCTCTTTGTTGTGCCAACTTCTCTGTCCCTTAACTTTGCCAAATCTTTCTTTTTTTTGGCCTCTCATAATTTTCTTTTCTCCTCTTTTTCGGTTTGCTTCCATAATCAGTTTCTCCTCTACTTAGACTTTGCCGAATCTGTTCTTACATATTCTCTCCTACTATTTCTTCTCCTCCTGAAAGTGTCTTTTAGTTTCTAACCCCTTGAACCTTGTATTATTTCATCTCATCCTTTTCTTTTAAGAGACTTGGCCAATTGTTTTCTTCTCTGCTAGTGTTTACTATGTCGGTTACTATGTCGGTTTCTACAAGAGACCGAGTTTAGGGTGTTACACTCTAACACCCAGAATCACACATGTGACCTAGCTACATATAGCATAGCTCTCATGTCTACATGATGTACCCTTAATACCATACATGTGACCTAGCTATTTTTAACCCGTAGCTCTCGTGTACACATGGTATACACCCAGTATTATGCATGTGACCTAGCTACTTATGAAATCATTGTCTCGTAACTCTCTTGTACACATGGTATACACACCGTATTACACATGTCACCTAGCTACCGCATAGTATCTCGTATCTTTCGTTTTTCAAAGTTTCATTCGGGAACTCCAAATTCCATAATTCTCCAAGTCATAGAAGTCATCCAATAGTATCCATAACATACATTAAATTATTATCATAAAGTTAAAATCGATGTATTACTTACATATAAACTTACCTTGATAACAAAAAGTGATAATTTACAATTTAGTCTAAAACATTGCCCTTGCCTCGGTCAAGGTCGATCCCTCGATCTTCTCGATAATCAAGCTTGAAAGATGAAAGAAACCCTAGCTATGGCTTCTTGATAATTTCGGCCAAGGATGAAGAAAGATGGACAAAATTTTGGCTTATTTTTCCTTTTTATTTCTTTTATTAATTAATGACCAAAATGCCCTTCATTAAAACCTTTGATATTCCATCCTTCCTTGGGCCTTTTTTTCCAAACTAAGTTAAAAAAGCCTAATTACCATATAAGGACCTCTAATTTAAAATTCCAATTCAATCAAGTACCTCTATGGATTAAAACCCATATTTTTCACCTCTTGTAATTTAGTCTAACCTATCAAATTGGACATGCAAACAATAAAATTCATGCACCAAAATTTCACATAATTATTCAAGCACCCAATAAACATCAAAACTCAATAAGAAAAATTATTTTAGACTTTGGATTCATGGTTTTAAAACCACTATTCTATTTAGCTCCTAATCCAGGCTGTTACATGGCATCGGCATCATCTTACGATATCGTATAAGACCATGTCTGGGACATGGCATCAACATCGGTATGAGATCTCATGTAAGACCATATCTGAGATATGGCTTCAGCATCAACTTGAGATCCCATGTAAGACAATATCTGGGATATGGCTTTGGCATCTTACCATGAGATTGACATTACGGGTATCCATCAATGTTCTAAGTATACCAACAGGGAAAGTGATCAAGTTGATTTGTTAACAAGAAGACTAAAATTTTATGATGAGTGTTACAGGTGCACATGAGTAAGTTACGAGACAAATGTAAATGTAAGCTATGAGAACGAGTAAGCCAAGAGAATGAGTAAGTTATGAGAGTGAGTAAGTCATGTGATTGAGTAAGCTTTAAAAAGGAGTAAGAAAGTATATGACATTTTATGGTATTTAATTTGAATTATGTTTCATGATTTATGTTGCTATATTATTCCATGCAACTTACTAAGCATTTTATGCTTACCCCTTCATCTTCCCTTCTTCCTTGTAGATTTGTTGAATTAGCTCGGGATCGATTAAAGTCAAAGCTTGAAGTCACACTATCAAGTCGTCCATTTTGGGTATAGTAAAGTTAGTTATTTTGAGTGTGGCATGTATAGGAAAATCTTGTCATTTTGAGATATTTCATTTTGAGTAGCCATATGTGTGTTGCCTAAAGTTGATATACACTTCTTTTGTAAATGGAAAAATGCATTTGGCCAATACTAGTTAAGCATGATTAATTAGTGTTGATGAAGTTTTATGAATGAAATCCATGCATGACGAGTGTAATATGAGATCATTGTATGAATGTCATGATGAGAATGTTTGGATGTTTATTTATACCATGGTTTGAGGTATTAAATTAGCCTTGTGTTTAGTTAAGTTTCAAGGTGGCAAAAGGCTTGGAAAGTACCCTATAATTGTCCACACGGTTGGGCACACAGGGTGTGCCTAGGCCGTGTGTGATACACGGTCAGCCCCCATGGGCATGTTGGTAAATCGTGTGTCCCCTGCATCCAAATTAGCTGAGCCAGTGTTGTACACGAGACGAGCACACGGACAGTATTTCTTTGAGTTAAGCCAAATTGTAGCACGGATTATGGACACGAGCGTGTCTATGCCGTGTGAGGGACACGGACCATAGGCACGGCCATGTGCTCAAGCTGTGTCAAAATCCCTGTAGGTTCAAAATAAAAATAAATTCAGCACGGGCCATGGACATAGGCGTGTGTGACCACACGGCCTGCTCACACGGGCATGTCCCATTCCACACGGGCGTGTGGCCTTATTTTATTTTCTAAGTACCCAAAAATTTTCGAATTGATTTCGGTCTACACCCAATGCATGTTTTCAGCCTTGTAGTCCCGTAATAGGGATAGTAAGAGATTGCATGAAAAGCTTTGGAATGGAATGAAATTTTATAGCCCGAGTTTATGAATTCAAGCATGATTAGGTACGGTAATGCCTCGTACCCCGTCCTGGCGTTAGACTCAGGTAAGGGGTGTTACAGAGTATGATGATAGTATGCATGTTTACTAAACTGGTTATATATACTGATATCATGGGATAGCATGTCATGTATTGTATGTTGCATTGCATTAGGCTGGGTTGATATTATTTGAAGTGTACTGAAAGGCTCCTAAGCCTAATATCTAGCAGCTCAGCTACAAATTACTATTTAAGTGCCGCATTCGATACTACTTGGAGTGTAGGGATGGCTGGGTGATTAAATCCCCACATGGAGTGTAGGGTTGGACGGAGATGGTGTAAAGAGGCTGGTTGGGTAGGACTTTGCTACTAAATATTGTATGACTAATACTGATACTTTGATGGGCTAAGGCCCTAATGCATACTTGATATTGTACTGAAACGGGCTAAGGCCCAAACTTCTACTGATACTGAAAAGGGCTTAGGCCCAAGACTGTTTGACTGTGCACTTTGAATACTGATTCTTTGTTTGTTTCTGCAGGATTACACACTGAGTTTATGTAAACTCACCCCTCTTTGTTTAATGTGCACAGGTAATCCCCAGACCTAGACAGATCGTAGTGGCGGAGCACTCGATGGTGGCCACAGCTTTGGACTTTTACGATTTTTAATTTATGATTTATGGTTTCTTTTGGTTTATTGGGATGTAATTTGAGACCTTTTGGGACTTTTGCTTCAATTTTGTTTTCATTTATTTTTTTGGAATTATAATGGCTAGTTGTAAGAAGTTCGGTTTTCAAAAAGCTAAAGTATTTTCTAAACTCACGATAACTTAAACTTCTTTGTTTTAAAATCTTCTGCAACGAGAAATGTTTTAAGGCAAATGATTTAAAAAAGTAAAGTGATTTCTCTTAGAACTAATAGGGGATAAAGAGTGGTAATAACATGGAAACGATTTTATTGTAATAACTTAGTTTTCAATCACACTATCATGTGACATGACCAAATTAGGCCATAACGTCTAGGTCGGGTTTGGGTGTTACATTGCAATTATTAAGTTGTTTAATGGTTAAGTTCTGCTTATGTTTGAGTATATGTAGTGTCATGAAAATTGAGGTGCCTTTTAGCATATTGGTTGTATGATTAGGTACCATATTGTGCTAACTTGATTATGCACATTTTAGGTACACTTTTGAAGCTTGAATTGGGTGAATTTGAGATGCACAAGTGTGCACATTATGGGTGAACGAATTGGCTTGAAAATAGCCTAATTCTTGTCTATACGACCGTGTGTCCCCTATAGCTTACAAAGGATTTCAAGTCAAGCTGTTACACAGCCTGGCACATGGGCATGTGGCTTAGCCCTGTGACCCAAGTCAGAGTATTACATGCGCACGGACACGGGCTAGGACACAGCCATGTCTCCCTACTTTGAATGCCCACACGGCCTGAGACACGGACGTGTGTCTCAGCTGTGTGACCCTATAGTTTGAAAAATTCTATATGTTTTTGATTTAATCCTAATCCATTTCTAATGTGTTTTTAGGGCCTCGAGGGCTCGTATAAGGGACAATATGCATGTATTTGACTGGATTATATCATGATATATGACATGTTTAGAAATGAATTTTTTAAGTTTTAAATCTTTCGGTAATGCTCTGTAACTCTATTCTAATGATAGGTACGAGTTAGAGGTGTTACATTAATAATGAAACACTATTGAGTTCTTCATAATGCAAAATAATATGAATACACCGTGTATTCTAAAAGGGATGTTAAGCCCATAAAAAGGGTGATTCTCAAGTAAGTACTCCGAACTGATTATTTTTTGATTGTATAATTATGTTAATGTGATCCAATGTTGATTGTGAAAATATGATTACATTTCAATACTCATGATGTGTGATATGTTGGCATTATATGATATGCATGATATATAAAGCATGCCACTGATATTGAAATTAAGATATATGATATGCATGTTAAGCATGCCCACGGTACTGATTATAAATCTAATTCACATGTTAGGCATGTCCACTGAAAATATTGTTCATATATCATATCGCATTCATGGGGTTAGGATGATCATGAAAGGAGGAAGACTTTAGATGTTTTACTGTAATATTTAGTGGCTTGGCCACAACGTTATTGAGTGACATGACCGCAATGTGCAGCTTGTTTGCAATATTGAGTGGCTTGACAACAATGTTATTTAGTGGCTTAGATATTGAGTGGATTGGCCACAACGTGGAGTGTTATTGGATGGACGAGTTCTAGGGAACTTTTTATTGGTGTATAGCGGAGATAAGTAGGAATGTTTTTGGAAAACTTGCACTAATTTCTGAAAAAAGTTCTGAATTAACATCCTCATGCATACTTCTATCTAAGAAATTGTGTTGATATATACATTCTTTTTTTTTTCTGAAATGTGTGTTTAAATTACTAGTTGTTACCTAAGTTAAGACTTTACGGAATTAAATTGTATAAATTATCTGTAACATTTTGAATTGTATACTAAATTCCTGTTTAATACTTGAGTTAAAACTCTCTTTGATCCTTCAGCTTACCCCTACTTGATTTTCTGACATTTCATATAATCCAAGGTTAGGACATGGACATGGTTGATGGAGAAGTACTCAGACGATTTTTGAATAAATTTTTTATACTTTATTATTTTGGTACTTGGATTATTTTTTTATTATTTTTGGATTGTGGAATGAGACATAACTTTGAGGATTTTTATTTGATTTGTATGATTTGATTGCATGACATTAGGTTTCAAAAATTATATAAATTAGTATTTGATAAGATTATGCATGAAACTTGGTTTTTATTAAAACCTGACAAAATCACTCTTTTTCGATGTGTCAATGAAAATAAGTTTTAGACAAAAATACAACTTAGATTTTGAAGTTTTAAATTTTTTATTGATGTTTTATCAAATTTTCATGAAATACTAATTTTTAAGAGAATATGTGTTTTTTTTTTTGCAAAAAACTGTGTTGCAATTTTTATAAAAATCTGTCAATATTATATTTTTCCATTGCAATTATGAGAAACGAGTTTTTAATAAAACTAGACTTAGTTTTCAAAATTATTAATGTTTACAAATGATATGTTTGGAGAAATTTGATTTTTATGAAGTTAACATGGTTTTTGAATAATGACGAATAACCAAGTTCCCTAGTTTTGAAGGAAAAGACAAATGTATTTAAAATATCGTTGGAATTATGAAAATTTTGAATAGAGATCAAACTTTTACAAATAGAATACCAAAATCGTTGATTTCTAAAATTTCATGTTCTTTTGTGAAATTAAGTTAAATATTTGATTTCACCAGTTTTGAACGATTTACGTAAATGGTTTAAAAAGTATGTCTGAAAACTACGAAAGTTTTTCTAGGCCATTCTGGTGGTCAAAGTAGCTTATAGAATTCAGCCACAACGATTAGCTGGGTTTGGATGGTTACAAAATTGGTATTACCTACCATTAGCACCTTGCTCCAACCCAATCTACACTATAAGTTCGAGAGATAAGGAGTTCTTATTAACTCATTGGTTTAGTGGTAGATCGAGAGATCCTACTCAGTTAGCCACTAGTTGATTTAATAGAACCCGAAGTAGAATTAGTTTCGACCATCGAAGCGAGTTAGTCTACCATGCTTAAAATTGATTGAGTCAACAAATTAGTTTTCCATCTTCATTTTCATGCAATTTATTTATCGTAATATAATTTAATTTAAATACTAATTAGATCGATTAATGTGGAAGCTATTATTAAATTAGTATTCGCCTCTCATGGGTATGATCCACGGAGTACTTCCATACTTTGTTGTATAAACTATATTACCACTTAACCCTATAGTTGCAGAAACTGCCTAACTCTTATATTTGTTTGTAGGATTTACACTCTAGATGTTTGTACATCCAAAGGTGATCAAATTGTTGGCCATTTTTTGGGGAGACAACATTACTGAATTATTTTTAAATTTTACATTCAATAGAATAATTAGAAAAATTTTAAATTATAGATACGATTTTTTTATTTCTCTTTACTAACATATTTAATTTTCATGGTTTCAGTGTATGACTCACTGTAGGGGCACAACAATAGAGCCAACCACTGATCCAAAAAGAGTAATACGTAGAAATCATCAACAGCAACAATAATAACAACAACAACAGATGCAAAATAATCTACCTATTGTGGACCTGCTTTTTGAAGAACCTAACATATAAGACATACCTAACTTACCACCACCACAATTACTGTTAAACCCACCAATGGCTCAATAAGAATGAACCTTAGGAGACTACACGCTACCAAATCTAGATATGGTCCATGGCAGCACTACAAGGCCAGCCATCACGACAAATAATTTTGAGATCAAATCGACAGAGGACCCAAATCAACACTTAAAGTAGTTTCTCCAACTTTGTGATACATTTAAATTCAATGGAGTCACCGATAATGCTTTTCGTCTTCAGTTGTTCCCCTTCTCCTTAATAAATAACGCTTTCTCTTGGTTAGATTCACAGGCACTAGGATCTATCACAACATGGAATAGATTTGTGGAGAAGTTCTTACACACATTTTTTCTATTAACAAGACTGTCCAACTCAGGAGGGAGATTTCAACATTCAAGCAATTGGAAGGAGAGAGTTTTCACGAAGCTTGGGAACAATTTAAGATGTTGGTTTAAAGATGCTCACATCATGATCCGCCTGATTGGTTACAATTGCAGATGTTCTACAATAGGTTGGGTGCAAATGCAAGATCAAGACTAGATGGAGCCACTGAAGGAGCCTTGATAAACCGAACATATGAGGATACATATGACCTTATTGAAAATATGGTGATGAATTCCTTTCAATAGCCAAACAAACGATTTACATATGGCTAAAGACTGCCTATAGTAAAAGTTGTTCAATAGGAGGATAAATACCAACAAATCTTGGACGGACTTAATTGAATAGAGTCAACATCTAAAGGATCTTTAATATTTGGCAAAGATAGACCCCTTGGTCAATATTTTGATAACCCAGCCGAGAATGTGAATTACATCAGGAATAAGGGTGGAAATCCCTATTCAAATACTTACAATCCTAGCTAGAGAGGTCACTCAAATTTGAGATGGGGCAAAAATCAGGGAGGAGGTAACATTTCTAATCTTGTTAAACAAAATGGTACTTACCAACCTTCATATCTGTATAAACCTCATAAAAGGGCCAACCCAATTGATCGTATTGTATGTGGTTAAAGACTAGATCAAATCGAAGGAGAAATGCAATCAATGAGAACCGAAGTGAAACAGGTGCAATCTTAGTGCACTTAAACAATAAAGACATTGATGAAACTCGAAGATCAAATGAGCCAATTGATGAGCATGATGGGAGATACCAAAAGATAATTTGGCACCATAATCCTTATCAATACCTAGAATAATACTCGAAGGGAAGGGAGGGAGCACGTGAAAACAATTTTGCTCCGTTCGGGTAAAGTATTGAGTAGCCCAAATAACCTCACTCAATAGGAGAACAAGGATGTTGATGATGTTTAGGAATAAGCTTCTTGAAACAATGATGTTTAACCAGAACTAGAAAAGGTAGCCGAGCCAGTAGATGAGCCGAATAGAAAAATTGTACCAACTGAGGTACCGTTCCCCTTACGGCTAGAGGATAGACAAAAAGGAGATGAAGCGGAATTTGTAAGTTTTCCAAACTTATTTAAGTCGCTTAATGTTAACTTGCCTCTGATAGAATTAATTCAAAAAGTTCTAAAATACGCTAAGTACTTAAAAGATATCATGACTAGGCGTAAGAGAATGAAAACAAAATAGCAAGTTAATATAGATGCATCTTGTAGTGCAATAATTTCTAAACAGATACCCCCAAAACTGAAAGATCTAAAGAGTTTTACAATTCTTATAGAGATAAAGGATATTCACTTTAGTAAGGCTCTATGTGATCTATAAGCCAGTATAAATCTAATGGCCCTATTAGTATTCAAGAAACTCAAGTTAGGGGAACATAAAAACACACATATCATACTACAATTAGTTGGAAATTCTCCCTACAACCAAAAGGGGTACTTGAAGATGTGTTGCTAAAGGTACATAGAGTTATCATCCCAATCGATTTCGTAATTTTGGATTTTTATCTACCATGAATTACACTATTATTTACATTTTTTTACATATAATTTTAGCTTGTTTAATAGTTAAATCAAAGAATCTTTGTAACACCCTGAATTTGGGCCTAGAAGTATTAGGCCTTGAGTCTGGGTTCGGGTAGAAGACAGCCCGAAAATTTTGGATGTTTTAAATTTTTATGGGAAATTATTATTATTATTAAAAAATTTATAATTATTAATTTTATGTTTAGTTTAGTTTTTAAATAAATTACGAAGGATTTATAGTGTGGGAAAAGTCCTAGGCTCGACCTAGGGCTTTAGCAAAAAAATTAATTTTTGCTTCCTTAGGGGAATCTGAGCATTAGGGCTTATAATTATGTTGGGCTAAGATTAGGCACGAGGAAGTGCCTAGCCCAGTGGCAAGAGACGCTAGGAAGACGGGTGAGGTGCTGGGTTCAAGGCACGGTGCACGCAACATTTGTTTTTTTAGTAATCAGGGTTGCATTAAAATAGGGCTTAAAAGAAGTTGCGACCAGAGTATGCCACCAAAGTGCCTGTAGTGCAGTGGCAGCAGCGTGCTAAGTGGTCTGAGCGGGCGCTAGTTCCAACCCAGGTGTATGTTAAATTTTGGTTTTATTTTTAATAACCAGTGACTGAAGCGGATAAGGCTTATAAATAATTGCAACGGTATTATATCGAAAGCAAAGACGCGTCGCAGTGGCTAGTAGCCTGTGTGGGTGCCTGGAGGTCCCGGGTTCGAGCTGTTGCGTGCACAGGAGGGCTGCCTTTTTGCTGCACGTGTTTGGAGAGTAGTTGTGCTGGGCAGAAACTCTCCCTAGCAGCAATTGAGTCGGCTGATTGGTAGGGAGTGGATAAGGCTGCTGCTAAGCGGTGGGAAGAAGTTTGAATGAAATTCAAACTTTGCTATTAGCTAAAATCATGGGATTTGATTTTGGGAAGGATTCTTTTGTGCCAAATTAAGGACTTATTCGGCTATAGGTAAATAAGTGCCGAATTGCACTTAAAAATTTTGGCCTTGATGGATTATTTTCTTCTTTGTTAGTTAGGGTATTTTTCATGGTGATAGCCGATTTGTTTTTCTTTCATTCAATCGGTTTTTTTATTTTATTTTTTTTTATTTTACTCATCTTCTCTTGTCCATCTTCTTTACATCATCAATCATAAAACCTCTCTTATTCAACCTTGTTAGTCGATTACCACCAAAAGCTGAAACCCCACTCTTTCTTCAATCCATTTAGCCGAACCTCACAACATCCCTACCCCCTGTTGACATCTCTCCTTTTCCACTACAAATTCTACCTTTTTCTCTTTTATTGTATCAAAAGTCGAACCTCTATGTTCATAGTGATTCGGGATCTAAACCTCTAAATCTGTTCTTTATTCGTACTTTAAGTTAAATTTGCATCAGATCTGGGGTAAGAAGGTGTGTGGAAACGATTCGAGGCTAGTAAACCTTTGGTAAGTTATCGGAATCTCCTATTCATTCATTACTTCGGGATTTAAGAAAAGCTAAAACTCCTATGTGCATAAGAGGTTGTCGATTGGGGCTTAAAGCTCTATGGGTCTTACCAATTGATTTATTTTGTGTTAGTACGATCTAAAGGCTACTGATCGAGGGCTTGGATCATCAAAGTGACTAGTAGATCTAGATCTAGTAGATCAAAGTCGACAAAGGATTAATTTGGTGCGGATCTTGACATAGTAGCGCAAATCAGGTGTGTAAATGAACACCCTTTTGTAGTCTAAATCGGTAAAAGCTGAAAAGCCGAAATGCCAAAATTCGGGCATTTCGTGGGCTTGCAAGCGTGCGAGTGCTCATGGGTCGGTTGGAAGTGATAGATCTGTAGCCAAAATCGGTAAGTTGGTGAGTGCGCGATTTCGTGCACTTCGGTAAGTTTGGGCCTCAATGGGCTAAATTTGGGCCCACTGGGCTTACAGGCCCATATGGGTAAAACTAGGCGGTAAGTGTGTTCTGGTATACTGTAGGTTAAATCTGTTAAACTAGACTTAGAATTTGGGCTAAATGGGCTTAAGTAGCTAAATGACACTATAGGGCCAATTAGGGGTTTTAGGGCCCAATAACTAAAAACTGCTAAAATGGGCTAAATTAACTACTGAGATGTAAGTTGGACTATTAAGGACTGAAATATGCATAAAACCCTAAAAACTGGTATAATTACTGAAACACCCCTTAAGGGTGAAAAATTACTATTTTACCCCTAGGTGCAAAATTACCGTTATACCCCTAGGGCTAAATTTGACTGAAATGCATGTTTTACTGTTTCTGTTCACTGTATGCCATGACATGATTATCTATTGCATGGGACTGAGTTTATTGATGGAGGAAGTGCAAGTGGCATTGCCACGACTAAAAGAGGCTTTGCCTCGTACTGATTACTGAAAGTGGCTTTACCTCGTACTGTTTACTAAAAGCGGCTTTGCCTGGTTATACTATTAGTGGCTTGGCCACATTATCTGAGCAACTATGCTACAACTATGGAGTGTAGCGGCTGGGTGGGTCGAGTTGTTTCCCCACATGATGTGTAGGGCTGGTACGGGTGGAGTGTAGCGGCTGGACTTAGGATGGGCTTTGGGCTTTGCATACATGCATGATATCTGTTCCGTTACTGAAATAGGCCTATGGGCCATACTGTTACTAAAACAAGGCTGAGGCCCAGTTGTACTGTTATTGAAAAAGGGCTACGGCCCAGTTAACTGATTACTGAATAGGGCTTCGGCCCAGTTAATACTAATACTGGATAGGGGGTAGGGCCAGTAGGCTTGAGCTGAATTGGGCTCTGGATGGGCTTTCTTTACACACTGAATTTCCAAACTCAACCCTTTTTCTTCCATCCATGCAGGTGAGCCTTAGACTGGTGGACTTGGAGCTGGGAGGGATTCAGAGTGGCCACATGGACTGCAGTTAATGGTTTTAATTAAGTTATTCATTTTCTACTTACTTTTAATTATTTTTATGTTGATTTTGGGTTTGTAGTAAAGCCGCTTAAATTATTTCTAAATTTTGGGTTTTTTCCTTTATATTTAAAAATTGATTTAAATGATTTAAACAGGGTTGCGCGGGTTTTCTCAAAATCAACCATAGTTTTCAAAGCAAAGCACTCGTAACGAATGAATAACAAATCAACGAACATGATAGATTTCAAGCGGTTAGTGGATAGGACAAACTCACACTAAACCTAGATTTTCTTCTCAAATTACAAGTACGGTTTTACAAAACTCACCCTAATCTTAGTAACTAGGTAACATGGTTAGTCCGTTAATGATGTGACACACTAAACTTGGCCGTAATGTCTGGGCCAGGTTTAGGGTGTTACAATCTTAGTATATATTTAGGTTTTCATACTTAAAGTAGTAATTTATGCTTTCTAGTAGTTTTATTTCATTTTATATATCTAAATAAGGTTACATGGTCTTGAAGGTCAAGTCAGGAGCTAAAGATGCAAATTCAGGGCAAAACTAATGCCTATGTCGTGACACCAAGACGTTGATGTCTCAACAACAAAGATAGAAGCCAACAATAAGTTCTAGAGTGAAACTGTTACACCAAGTCACATGTTGCAATAGTACAGGCCTGTGTAACACCCTATAACCCTCATTCGTTGCCGGAATAAGGTTACTAGGTATTGCCTAACGAAACACAACCTTAGGACATTCGAAGATAGACATGTAAATCATTTTCAACTGACTGAATATAAACATAGAAATAATGCATCTCATTTCTTCATTTCCATTTAATTTGTACAATTATCAATGATATAAGCATTAATGAATCAACCACTGAGCATATATATATGTATGTATAAATGTATACCATAACCGAATATGTTAAGCCATAACCAAACATTTCACAAACATAGATTCAACTAAGAAACCTTACTAAACCTCAAGAATAAGCCATACCACACTATAAATATTGACCACATTTGATCTTTTCTTTTCTTTGAAACATATATCACCAAAATGATCGAGCCATTTTCGCATGGCCTTTAATTACATACATAACCAACTTGTTCCAAAATAGGTTTAACTATACATACCACACCAAAACATAATGTTCTTATAAATACCGAATTAAAGTTTATATAGTATGGATGACTTCGAATAGGAATCCCCGAGCTCGTAGATAGAGTCAAAGATCTATAAAATAGAGAAACACAACAAACAAAGTAAGCTTTCATAAGCTTAGTAAGTATTAAGCAATGTAAACAAATAAATCAAATTAACAATCAAATGTTCGACTTCTCAAGTAACCATCGTCTAGGTAAAATGTCATTAGGCAGAAAATGCACAAATACTTAATGTACTCTTAGCATTTTAATTTCACTTAATTATGAACTCATATAACATTGGTACATCAACTTCTTCACATAACTTTATACCTTGGCCGAATGTATTAAAATCAAATAAATAATCTTAATACTTATTCACATATACGCCTCTCATTACACACTTGTGACACAATCCAAATCGAATTCAAATATAAGTTCTAGATACATACCTGGTCAGCTTACCATATTAAACTATTTCAATTGTCATTTTATCATAAAGTCTCAAAATCTTATAAATCCGAATTCATCACCGGCATGAGGCCTGCTAGACGTTCAGTCTGAACTCATTCACCGGCATTTCGCCTGCTAGGCTCAAAGCCCGATATAATCTCACCGGCATTATAGCCTGCTAGGCTCGACGCCCGATATAATCTCACTGGAATTATAGCCTGCTAGGCTCGAGGCCCGATATAATCTCACCAGCATTATAGCCTGCTAGGCTCGAGGCCCGATATAATCTCTTTCACATCTTTAAGGCATACCACCTTATATGTCCTTATTTCGAAATGGTCATTTGGCTTTAACACACATACATAACCCATTTTCATTCATCTCATATTCGACAGTAACATAATTACATAACTTGAAGAAGTTGTCACAAAGTTTATCATATGGCTTACTAAAAGCTTCTATTTAACATAAGTCACATACACATATAAATAAACCACTCACATTTCATTCTATCTCATACTCGACCTCAACTCACATGTATATATGTATTTCACATTCATTCAAGAAGCCTAATACAAAGTTTACTTAAATTCTTTTTGTGCCATTCGATCATAAGCTCAATGCCACACTATACCATCTCATTTCATCTTAGTTATAATAATCACATTCGGCCTATGAAATAATTTATTTCAAATGCTTAAACTTACCTTAATTGTCATTGAAAGACTACGGATCAACTAATCGACTAATTTCGCCTTCCCCCTATCCAAAATTGGCTCCCGTTTCTCTTGAGCTTACAATTAAACAAAGTTCACTTGTCAAGATCTCACTAAGCTTGCTTATAGCCAAATATGAACAATAATTTAATAGGCCATATTAACTACTTCTAACTGAAATATCTGATGGTTGTACTCATTTTTAATCACACCAAGAAATTTAGTATGCAGCTAAAGATAATATAGGCATATTTAACATGAGCCTTAATCGGCCATTTCAATGTGCCCTAAGCAACCATATGTATGTATGTCTAAATCAAAGTGCCTTATAAATATAGAACCTTATCAACATGCATAAGACCGAACCTTTGGACCTTTGATCACACATATTCAAGCATTAAACTTTTTGACAATACAATCCATACTCGATTTTTTGTAGTCCTTATCACATTCAGTATCTAACTTAACTTCACCTAAACACATTAGTCATTAGCTATTAACTATTTCAATTCAAGCTTTCACACATCTCAAACTCACAAGCAATAATCAGTTCCTCAACTAGGGATCATTCAAAAATCCAGAACAATTCATTTTACTATTCATACGTCAATAAGGTAAAATAGTTCCAAAGTCAAATCATATACAATATAACTCCAATCGGCAAATTTCAATATGTATCAATATAAACCATTACTCTATTATTAAATCTATTCGGATCTATTAGCAATAATAATTTTTTTATCACTTATGTACCTTCCCTTAACAACTAACATAAATTAGTTCACAATTTAACATTGGCTGATTAACACTTAAAATTAACAAGTTATCTCATTAATAAATACTACCCATGCATATTTCGAATTTCATACCAACAATTTAAAATGTAAACATTAACTAAACCATTATCTAAATTCACACTCGGCATCCACTCGATTACGGCAAGTCCCAATTTCATACTTCCAAGGATTAACTCTCACATTGAACAACAAAGCACTTCATCAACTTAATAATACCCAAACGGTACTCCTTGCTCTCAAACACATCATTTAGCATCAATTTACTTAACAAATTTCTCAAATCTATATTCGGCAACTATGAATAAAGACTTAACCACACAAGCCGATTCTAACCAAACATTGAATCCACATATAATCACATTTAACTAGCTCAAACATTATTCATTCTCCCTTACTCATCAAAACATGGAAAACCAAAACCATTTCCACACTTTTCTATCATGGCCGAATGCAAGCATTAACATCATCTCAAAAATGCTTACATGGGCTGTGCTAGAAACTCAACATTCATCTCAATTCCACAAAAATTACAAGAATTTACATGAAAATATTACCTTAATTGAGCTTATTAGCAACCAAACACCACCCTTTCTTCTTCTATTTTGCAATGGCATTAACAAGGTAAAAAAAATGAAGCCAACTTTGTTCTTTTCACCAATTTCATATTTCATTAATTATTATTTTTTATATATATAATCCATTAACCCTTTTATTTAATTTAATAAAAGACATAAAATATCAATCACTACCCACCTTGTCGTCCACTATCATAAGGATGGGTTATTTGACATGCAAGCCCTCATGTTTTTAAACCATACAATATTAGGCCAATACTAATTAACCTATCACATTTTCAAGATTTCTCACTTAAGTCCTTTTTAGTAATTCCACATTCAAAAGACAAAAATTAAAGCCCGATACTTTCACACCCGAAACTTCACATATAATAAACATAGAATAGAGCATTTTAAAAATTTTGTGACTTGGTTTTATGGTCCCGAAACCACTTTCTGAGTAGGGTCAATTTAGGGCTGTCACAACTCTCCCCCCTTAGGGATTTTCATCCCCGAAAATCTTACAAGTGAATAGGTGTGGATAACGTTCTTTCATTGAATCTTCAAGTTCCCAAGTCACTTCTTTAACCCCGTGTTTGAGCCATAACACTTTTACTAATGAGATTTTCTTATTCTGTAATTCTTTCACTTCGTGAGCCAGGATGCGAACCAGTTCTTCCTCGTAACTCAGATCAGACTGAATCTCAATTTCTGATGGGTTTATCACATGCGAGGGATCGGATCTATACCGACAGAGCATCAAAACATGAAAAACATTGTGAATCTTTTCGAGTTTGGTTGGCAAATTTAATCTATAGGCAACCGGCCCAATTCTTTTCGAAATCACATATGGTCTGATAAATCTCGGACTCAATTTACCTTTACAGCCGAATCTGAACACCTTTTTCCACGATGAAACTTTAAGAAAAACTTTGTCGCCAACTTGATACTCTATATCTTTCTGTTTCAAGTCCGCATATGATTTCTGACGATCTGATGTTGCTTTTAGACTTTCTCGAATCACTTTTACTTTCTGCTCGGCCTCCTTAATCAAATCAACACCATAGATCTTATTTTCACTAAGCTCGGTCCAAAACAACAGTGTACAACACTTGCAGCCATATAAAGCCTCGTAAGGTGCACTCTTGATACTTGATTGGAAACTATTATTGTACACGAATTCAACCAAAGGTAAGTATCGTTCCCACGAGCCACTAAACTCAAGGATACAACATTTCAACATATCCTCGAGTATCAGAATAATCCGCTCGAATTGATCATCGGTTTGGGGATGAAATGCAGTGCTAAAAAACAACTTGGTTCCTAAAGCTTCTTGCAATTTCTTCCAAAATCTCGAAGTGATTCTCAGATCTCTATCTGACACAATAGAAGTAGGCACCCCGTGCAATCTCACAATCTGAGAAATGTACAATTCAGCTAAGTTATCGAGTGAATAATTGGTACAAACAGGGATAAAATGAGCTGACTTTGTCAATCTATCAACGACAACCCAAATTGCATCTTTCTTGCTCGGCGTTAATGGTAAACCCGTACAAAGTCCATTGTAACACAATCCCATTTCCACTCGAGTATCATAATCGGCTGCAGCAATCCTGAAGGCACTGATGCTCTGCTTTCACTTGTTGACATATTAGTCATTTAGAAACAAAATTAGAGATGTCTCGTTTCATACCGTGCCACCAGTACTGTCATTTCAGATCGTTATACATTTTCATGCTACCCGGGTGAACCGACATTCGGCTACTATGAGCTTCGCTCAAAATCATCGAAATAAGTTCAAAATTTCTCAGAACACACAATTGATCTCTGAACCTCAAACAATCATTGTCGTCAATTCGAAACTCTGAATCCACATTTGAATCACACTGAGCCCGTTTAGCAACCAAATCATCATTGGTTTTATGAGCTTTACAGATTTGCTGTATCAATGTCGATTTTGCTTTTAATTCTGCTATCAACACCTCATCAGCAGACACAGACAAGTGTACATTCATTGCTCGCAATGCAAACAGTGATTTTCAGCTAAGAGCATCGGCAACTACGTCAGCCTTTCCCGGATGATAATTAATGACAAGCTCGTAATCTTTCAGCAATTCGAGCCACCGTTATTGTCTCAAATTCAAGTCTCTCTGAGTCATTAAATATTTGAGGCTTTTATGATCTGAATAAACATGACATTTCTCTCCAAATAAGTAGTGACGCCAAATTTTTAGAGCAAACACAATGGCAGCTAACTCGAGATCATGCGTCAGATAGTTTCTCTCATGAGGCTTTAATTGTCTCGAAGCATAAGTAACAACTTTTCCCTCTTGCATCAAAACACAGCCCAAACCGCTCAAAGAAGCATCACTATAAACCACGAATTCTTTACCGGACTATGGCTGAACTAACACTGGGGCTTCCGTCAAAAGAGTTTTCAACTGATCGAAACTTTTCTGACACTTTTCAGACCATTCAAATTTGAACGGGGTTGCTATCATCGAAAAACCTTTTACAAATCGCCGATAGTATCCGGCAAGTCCAAAAAAGCTCCGAACTTCCGAAACATTTCTCAGAGGTTTCCAGTCAAGTATAGCTGAGATTTTGCTCGGATCAACACGAATACCTGATGCAGATACAACATGTCCCAGAAAGCTGACCTCGCGTAACCAGAACTCACATTTACTGAATTTAGCATACAACTGATTATCTCGTAAAATCTGAAGTACAAGCCTCAAATGTCCGGCATGCTCAGACTCGTCGTGAGAATAAATTAAAATATCGTCTATGAACACAACCACAAACCGATCTAAATACTGTCTGAACACCCGATTCATCAGATCCATGAAAACCGGAGGGGAATTAGTGAGCCCAAACAGCATCACTAAAAACTCGTAGTGTCTGTACCTCGTTCTGGAAGCAGTCTTAGGAATATCGGAATCCCTAACTCGCAATTAATAATAGCCAGATCGTAAATCAATCTTTGAAAACACTGAGGCTCCCTTTAATTGATCAAATAAGTCATCGATTCGCAGCAACGTATATTTATTCTTTATAGTCACTTTGTTCAGTTGTCTATAATTAATACACATTCTCATAGTTCCGTCTTTCTTTTTCACAAATAGAACTGGTGCACCCCAAGGAGAGAAACTCGGTCATGAAAAACCTCTGTCTGTCAACTCTTGCAACTGAGACTTCAACTATTTCAACTCAATCGGTGCCATACGATATAGAGTAATCAAAATCGGAGTCGTACATGGTATAAGCTCTATGCCGAACTCAACCTCTCTAACAGGTGGTAATCTCGGTAATTCCTCAGGAAACACATCTGGATACTCACAAACCACAGGTACAGTCTCAAGCTTTCATTCAGATACTTTGCTATCCAAAACATAAGCAAGATAAGCCTCACAGCCCTTTTTCATACATTTCCAAGCTAGTTCAGAAGATATCACTGACGGTAGCCCTTTTAGATCAGTAGACTCAACCCGAATTATCTCATTATTTGAACATCACAAATCAATAGTCTTTCGCTTGCAATTCACTATAGCATCATGCACAGTTAACCAATCCATCCCGAGAATAATGTCAAATTCATCGAATGGTAATAGATCAAATCGGCCGGAAAGCAAAAATCTCGAATCATTAAGGGACATTTCTTGCACACTTTATCAACTAATACACAACGACCTAGAGGATTGGACACTTGAATCACAAACTTAGTAGACTCAACAGGGAGAGTCTTACTGGATGCTAAAGTTTCACACACATATGAATGAGTTGAACCGGGATCAATCAGAGCAATAACATCAGTGTCAAAGAGAGTAAAAGTACCAGTAATAACATCTGGAGAAGAAGCTTCCTTACAGGCGTAGATAGCATATGCTCTGGCAGGTGCACGAGCCTCATATCGAACAACAGTGTCTCTAGTCTTCCTCTAACTACCACTAACATTACCCGAGTGTCTGGGTGGTCTACCCCGCGCTGCAGTGTTACTAGGCCTTTCAGTCTGATTAGTATTCTGCTCAAGTAGTCTCGGACAATCTTTGATAAAATGATCAGTAGATCCACATTTAAAACAGGAGTGGTCATGAAATCTACAGCTCCCCGAATGCCATTTACCACAATGCTTACACTCGGATCTATCCCGACGATCATTGCCAGCACTAGCGACTAAAGTAGCTCGTGAACTCACAGGAGGTTGGTCGCGATCTCGTCTGGAAAAGCCTAAGGTAGCCTTAAATCTACCCGACTCATCTCGAAATTTCTTCGATGACTGCGAAATAGATTTCCCCGAAGATCTCTTACGGAACTCTCTGGCTCCATCTTCAACTTTTCTCGTTTCAATCCCAAGCTCTTCGACTTTGCAAGCTCGCTCGACAAGTACTACAAATTCTTTAATTTCCAAAATACCAACCAGCAATTTGATATCTTCATTTAACCCGTCCTCGAAACATTTACACATAATAGCCTCAGACGAAACACACTTGCGAGCATATCTGCTGAGCCTTACAAATTCTCGCTCATACTCTGTCACTGTCATTCGGCCCTGTTTAAGCTCAAGAAACTCTTTGCGTTTTTGATCGATGAACCTCTGGCTGATATACTTTTTACGGAATTCTATCAAAAAGAATTCCCAGGTGACCCTCTCTCTAGGTACAACAGAAACCAAGGTATTCCACCAGTGGTAAGCAGCATCACGCAACAACGACACCGCACACTTTAAGCACTCATCAGGGGTACACTATAATTCATCGAATACTTGGATAGTATTATCTAGCCAGAACTCGGCTCGCTCAGCATCGTCACTAACAGTAGCTCTAAACTATTCAGCCCCATATTTCCTGATTTTATCAACTGGAGGCTTACTCGATCTCAACGGATCTGTCACAGGAGCCACAACAGGTATCGGAGTCAGATTATTCGGGGGTGGGGGTTGTGAACCAGCCGGATTAGTTCGAATATATTAGGAGAACCAATCATTCATCATAGCGTGGAAAGCTTGTCTCATATCATTATCTCGATGACTGGTATTCGGCTGAGAGTCAATCGGCGCAGTCCCTTGCGCGAGAGCGGCCGCAACGCTCTCAACATCATCAGCTACAACTCGATCAGGATCGGGATTCATTGCTATACGAAAAACATATTTTAGCTGTCAGAAGTCATCACACTATCATATTAACACATAATGGCATGTATAGCTAAACTCACACATGCTATGTTAGTCCTAGAATCAACTAAACCGTAGCTCTGATACCAATAAACTGTAACACCCTATAACCCTCATTCGTCGCCGGAATAAGGTTACTAGGTATTGCCTAACGAACACAACCTTAGGACACTCGAAGATAGACATGTAAATCATTTTCAACTGACTGAATATAAACATAGAAATAATGCATCTAATTTCTTCATTTCCATTTAATTGTACAATTATCAATGATATAAGCATTAACGAATCAACCACTGAGCATATATATCTATGTATAAATGTATACCATAACCGAATATGTCAAGCCATAACCAAACATTTCACAAACATAGATTCAACTAAGAAACCTTACTAAACATCAAGAATAAGCCATACCGCACTATAAATATTGACCATATTTGATCTTTTCTTTTCTTTGAAACATATATCACCAAAATGATCGAGCCATTTTCGTATGGCCTTTAATTACATACATAACCAACTTGTTCCAAAATAGGTTTAACTATACATGCCACACCAAAACATAATATTCTTATAAATACCGAATTAAAGTTCAGATAGTATGGATGACTTCGAACAGGAATCCCCGAGCTTGTAGATAGAGTCAAAGATCTATAAAACAAAGAAACACAATGAATGAAGTAAGCTTTCATTAGCTTAGTAAGTATTAAGCAATGTAAACAAATAAATCAAATTCACAATCAAACATTCGACTTCTCAAGTAACCATCATCTAGGTAAATTGCCATTGGGCAGAAAATGCACAAATACTTAATGTACTCTTAGCATTTTAATTTCACTTAATTACGAACTCATATAACATTGGTACATCAACTTCTTCACATAACTTTATACCTTGGCCGAATGTATTAAAATCAAATAAATAATCTTAATACTTATTCATATATACACCTCTCATTACACACTTGTGACACAATCCAAATCGAATTCAAATATAAGTTCTAGATACATACCTGGTCAGCTTACCGTATTAAACTATTTCAATTGTCATTTTATCACAAAGTCTCAAAATCTTATAAATCTGAATTCATCACTGGCACGAGCCCTGCTAGACGTTCAGTCTGAACCCATTCACCGGCATTTCGCCTGCTAGGCTCAAAGCCCGATATAATCTCACCGGCATTATAGCCTGCTAGGCTCGAGGCCCGATATAATCTCACCGGCATTATAGCCTGCTAGGCTCGAGACCTGATATAATCTCTTTCACATCATTAAGGCATACCACCTTATATGTCCTTATTTCGATATGGTCATTTGGCTTTAACACACATACATAACCCATTTTCATTCATCTCATATTCGACAGTAACATAATTACATAACTCGAAGAACTTGTCACAAAGTTTATCATATAGCTTACTAAAAGCTTCTATTTAACATAAGTCACATACACATATAAATAAACCACTCACATTTCATTCTATCTCATCCTCGACCTCAACTCACATGTATATATGTATTTTACATTCATTCAAGAAGCCTAATGTAAAGTTTACTTAAATTCTTTATGTGCCATTCGATCATAAGCTCAATGCCACACTATACCATCTCATTTCGTCTTAGTTATAATAATCACATTTGGCCTATGAAATAATTTATTTCAAATGCTTAAACTTACCTTAATTGTCATTGAAAGACTACGAATCAACTAATCGACTAATTTCACCTTCCCCCTATCCGAAATTGGCTCCTGTTGCTCTTGAGCTTACAATTAAACAAAGTTCACTTGTCAAGATCCTCACTAAGCTTGCTTATAGCCAAATATGAACAATAATTTAATAGGCCATATTAACTACTTTTAACTGAAATATCTGATGGTTGTACTCATTTTTAATCACACCAAGAAATTTAGTATGTGGCTAAAGATAATATAGGCATATTTAACATGAGCCTTAATCGGCCATTTCAATGTGCCCTAAGCAACCATATGTATGTATGTCTAAATCAAAGTGCCTTATAAATATAGAACCTTATCAACATGCATAGGACCGAACCTTTGGACCTTTGATCGCACATATTCAAGCATTAAACTTTTTGACAATACAATCCATACTCGATTTTTTTTTAGTCCCTATCACATTCGGTATCTAACTTAACTTCACCTAAACACATTAGTCATTAGCTATTAATTACTTCAATTCAAGCTTTCACACATCTCAAACTCACAAGCAATAACCGGTTCCTCAACTAGGGCTCATTCAAAAATCCACAACAATTCATTTTACTATTCATACGTCAATAAGGTAAAATAGTTCCAAAGTCAAATCATATACAATATAACTCCAATCGGCAAATTTCAATATGTATCAATATAAACCATTACTCTATTATTAAATCTATTCGGATCTATTAGCAATAATAATTTTTTTATCACTTATGTACCTTCCCTTAACAACTAACATAAATTAGCTCACAATTTAACATTGGCCAATTAACACTTAAAATTAACAAGTTATCTCATTAATAAATACTACCCATGCACATTTTTAATTTCATATCAACAATTTAAAACGTAAACATTAACTAAACCATTATCTAAATTCACACTCGGCATCCACTCGATCACGGCAAGTCCCAATTTCATACTTCCAAGGATTAACTCTCACATTGAACAACAAAGCACTTCATCAACTTAATAATACCCAAACGGTACTCCTTGCTCTCAAACACATCATTTAGCGTCAATTTACCTAACAAATTTCTCAAATCTATATTCGGCAACTATGAATAAAGACTTAACCACACAAGCCGATTCTAACCAAACATTGAATCCACATATAATCACATTTAACTAGCTCAAACATTATTCATTCTCCCTTACTTATCAAAACATGGAAAACCAAAACCATTTCCACACTTTTCTATCATGGCCGAATGCAAGCATTAACATCATCTCAAAAATGCTTACATGGGCTATGCTAGAAACTCAACATTCATCTCAATTCCACAAAAATTACAAGAATTTAATGAAAATATTACCTTAATTGAGCTTATTAGCAACCGATCACCACCCTTCTTCTTCTATTTTACAATCGGCATTAACAAGGTAAAAAAAAATGAAGCCAACTTTGTTCTTTTCACCAATTTCATATTTCATTAATTATTATTTTATATATATATAACCTATTAACCCTTTTATTTAATTTAATAAAAGACATAAAATGTCAATCACTACCCACCTTGCCGTCCACTATCATAAGGATGGGTTATTTGACATGCAAGCCCTCATGTTTTTAAACTCTACAATATTAGGCCACTACTAATTAACCTATCACATTTTCAAGATTTCTCACTTAAGTCCTTTTTAGTAATTCCACATTCAAAAGAAAAACTTAAAACACGATACTTTCACACCCGAAACTTCACATATAATAAACATAAAATAGAGCATTTTAAAAATTTTGTGACTCGATTTTGTGGTCCCGAAACCACTTTTCGACTAGGGTCAATTTAGGGCTGTCACAGCCTGTGTTTCAACACCACCCCTGCGTAGCCTAAAAACTCCTTACACGAGGTAATTGCATTTTTTAGGGAAATTAGGAGTATTTGTCCTAGTCAAACTCTAAAGACTTAAAGGATAATTTAGGCACTTTAATATTCCCTATAGAAAGCCATTGTAATTAGTTTAAACACATAATTTTAGGGAGACAGAAATTATTTTTAGGTTTTTATTTATTTCTTAGTTTTGCTTAGGTTATTTTATGTTCTTGTAACCAGAAGATCCTATCTCAAAGTGAGACTTTCACGAGTGGAGATTGTTCTAGAGCCACGCTTTCATCAATAAATTCATGAGCATCTCTTTCCTTTATTCTATTCTTTATATTTTTTTCTTCACATTGTTAATTGCATGTTGTGTAAAGATTAGAATTAGTTTATACTTTTTATATATTTCGCATATTTCAATTGTATTATTCTTATTAATTGATTGAAAGGTAGAGTTTTCTTAACAGATTAGTTTTTCAGGAGAGGAAAAACTTAAACCCTAGGCTTGATGACCCTAGGAAGTCATTTAAGTGGTAATTAACCCAAAATTGGTATGGCCTATCCGTGAACACCTTCCTGAATTGGTCTGGATTGTGAGGTCAAGAGATAAGTAGTTCTTATTAATTAATTAGGTTAGTTGGACACCAAGAGGTGCAACTAGGTTGATGACTAGCTGGTTGAATATATCCCTACATCAATAATTAATTAGTTAAAACAATTGGATCTAAGCTAAAGGAAATCACGTAGTCCAAAAAAAGAATAGAAAAAGCTGATACATGAACTTAGAAGTAGATTTAGGTTTAGTTGAATTTATTTAGTTTATTATTATCATTATCATCTTGCTTCCTGGTTAACACTACTAATTTATGACTCGAGTAGATTAGTAAATTATTTTTGGTAATTGGTTTAATGGTATTTTTTTCTCAAATTACAACCCTTTGGGTATGATCCTCGAAATACTTACCAAGTGTTTCGTTGTAAATAAACTATATTCCAACATGACCTGTATACTTGCAGACACTGTCGTAGTTCCATATATTTTGTAGTACTATTCACGCTTTGGATGTTGGTACGTCCAGAGGTGGTCAAGTTAGTGGTGTAATTGTCGGGGATTGCGACAGTGATAATTGTTATTGAATCAATTACTTACAAATAATATTAGTCGAAAGACGAATGAATTAGATAGTGTACTAATTTTTATATTCATTAATTGTGTTATTTTTATTCTCAATTTTTTTATTTACCTTGTTGACTAAAAGATTTAATTATGAATAAATTTGATTATAGGTAGTTTAATGATGAAAGGACTTCTTGGGATGACGAATGGAACTACATAATAGGTTGGTCAAATTGAGCCGTGACAAACCAATGAAGTGATGATAACAAGTGTGAGCACAATGAGTACTCATACGAGCCTCATTATGAGTCATACGAAAAAAATAATGATATGCATAAACACTCAGATGAGCCTCCTTATGATTTGCATAAGATGCCCTCATGTGAAACTACTGATTCGTCCAACTTCGAAAGATTATCAAACACGTCAGACATGATGAAACAAATAAGGAAAATGCTATAAGAAATACCTGAGGCGCTACCTCTAAAGAAAGAGGTTGTGATGTTCCCAACCTTGATCCTGAGGATCCTCGTATTATCATTAATTGCCTTGAATTAGACAATAGCAATCAACAAGATCTTAGAACCGAAGATCATGGGGATAATTGAATATGGATGAAGCGTTCTCCAATCCAATTGATGTAGAATCGAACATAATAGTAGATTTAGTCGCTGACGTAAAAGTAGAAGTAACCACTAACATGGAGCTTAAATTGCTTCTAAATGAAAGTGTAGAAGAGTTAATACACTTTCTGGCCATAGCAGAGAAAGTACCAGCTGAAAAGATCGATGAGTTCAACTTATTCTCATCTGACAAAGGCAACAAAGCTCAAGTGACCAAAACTTCATATGACATAGAAGGGAGGAAGCTCAAGGCAATAATACCCCAGAAAATGATTTGGGCTTGGCTCGAATTTGATACCAAATAGCTTGTAATGTGGCTGCCGCATCGATCAAAAATAAGGCAACATCATTGGAATCGACTGAGGGGTTGGTTCATATGCATCGACAGAGGAACAAATGTCAAATCAAAGTGTCAAAAACCAGTTGAAAGTTTTTCAATAGTGGCGACACGGGTCATCCCAATTTTTAAAGAACTTTTATTTCCTACTTTAAATTCTATTTTTTTGTTTATTTTATTAATCTTAGTTGCGTTTACTTTTTCCCTCGTAATAGGTGTAGATACCATAAAGTGACAAAATCGAAAAAAATTGAAGCTAGAAACTGGCTCAATGTCGCAACATCGCATCCTAATGTTGCGACATCCTAGATAGAACACAACCTTGCAACATTGAAGGGCCAATTTCATTTGAGACATTCTGTTATCCATTATCAACACTTATTATTTTTCCTCTTCTTTTTATTTTTATTTTCTTTACATTGTATTTCATATTTTTTTGTCGTAGTATTTTTTTTAGGTACTTTATCATCCACTTGGAGCAAACAAACCCTAAGATTATCATAACAACAAGGATTCAACCTACTCAAGGAAGATTTCTTGTTTGCACTTTAATTATTTTACACTAAGGGCAATAAATGTTCTAAAGAGTGGAGGAGAAGTAGATAGGATTAGTTTGTTTGTGTTTTGGTTTGTATATTACTTTGATTTAGTTTATTAACTACTGAAAAAATATTATTGTTTTTGTTGCATGGTGCTTGGTTTATATTAATATTGTGAATAACAGTTAAAAATAATAAAGCATGTAATGATTCTTGCCAAGCGTGAAATTTTTTATTGATATGAGATAATTTGATTATTTTAAAGGGAAATTGATTAGGTTACTTAGTTAAATTGCATAATAGTTTAGAAGTATCGAGGTAAGAATTTTTTATGATGCCATATGAGATATAAGTCTTATAGATAGTCGTAGAGACATGAATACCTAAATTGATTATTACTCATTCGGTTTAATTTGAAGCATGAAAGAAATTGTGTATGGTGGGATGCTTAGGGATGACCGAAGGTATTATTTGAATAGCCATTTTTCAAATGACCATACCTTAATGCTATGAATCCCTATTCTCCTTTATTTGAGCCTGCTAACTCTTTATTGATGAACCAACAAAATTGAAACCCAAAGACCACACATAAAACTTGAACTCTTCCCTATCCTTGGTCCTTTAATACATTACAAAATAAATGACAAGCCATAGATATTGAGGGTTTAAGTAGATACATCACGATGGTTTCAAAAAGAAAAAAGAAAAAAAAGTGAAATAGGAAGAAACAATGTGATACGGTGATTATAGATCGAGCAAAAATGTGTAAAAAAGAAAAATCCAAAAAAGTTAAAATTGGGAATGAGAGAAAAAGTATAGAACAAAAACAAAAGCATTGTGACTAAGAAAAATGTAAAAAGTCAAAGTTGCAAAACAAAAAAGTCACAAAAATGAAAGAAAACTCAGTCATCAATGCACAAAAACTCGTTAAGCCGACCATAGTTGCTAGTATTATATTGTATATTCTACATGGAGAGATAAGGTAGGTGAGAGAGGGAGACAAAAGGCTATGAGCTTGGATGGGACATTAAGAGGGAAGAAAGGAAACAATGTCATATGTCAAACTATTTTTAATGTTGGAACTATTTTGCGCCATAACTTTTTATGAACTCATATAGTCCTAAGCCTCAAAATGTTACAAGCCTAGAAAACCAATGCGACTTAAGTGTTCTATGCATAATCTTTTGGAATAACTAACAATTATTCTTAATGAATATTTTTTATTCACATGATTGTGTTTGCTACATATCTGTTTGATGTATATCAATGATAATATTTTTATTCCTTATAATTAAGTCCTTAATAATACATATAATTACTAAATTCTTAAACATAATTTCAACTTGAATCAACATATTTTTCCATTTTCTAATTTATTCTTACTAAAATCTAAACTCATCATTTAAGAATCCATCTTTACCAAGCTTGAATTCATCAGCATCATTTAATGGCATATAAATTACAATTCAATAATTAATGAATATAACAATTGAGCTTGAATTACTAATCTTAAATGATTTACATTCTATAAAAAATTCAAAAGAAATATTTTAATTACCTTGACAATTTAAACCGAATGCTTAATGAAATATAAAGAAATTTATTCTTTCTTTCTAATGCATAGATGACAACTTAAGGAAGGAGATGAATTTACACATTCTCTCTATTTATATATATACAAAGATTAGTGCTACAATTAATCTTATTTAATTAGTTAACATAAAATCATTATGTCATGTGAATTATAACAATAATGATGAATGACTTTAAACGACCATTTTACCAATAAAGGCCCATTTCCAACTTTAAATGATCATTTTACTAATAAAGGCTCATTTCCAACTTTATTTCTAGAAATGAGCCAATTTTTCCATTATTTACTGGAAAGGGCTAAAATTGGCACAATGAGTCACACAGGAGCGTTTTTGGGTGAAATTCCATCAAAGCGTGTCCATGGGGGAGCGTTTTTCCTTGTCAGCACAAAATGCACTGACGTGGATGCGCTTTGTGTTGATGTGGCAAAACGCTCCCCTAAGGACGCGTTTTAGCCCGTGTTTTTCTTATGTTAGGGCTTTTTGCATGTTTAGTCCCTACGGTTTTTGGTTTAGGGTTAGGGTTTTGTTAAAATAATTTAGGGTTAGGGTTAGGGTTTTGTTCAAATAATTTAAGGTTCAGGGTTTAGGGTAGGTTTAAGGAAAATAAATCAAGTTTAAAGTTTTTTAAAAAAAATTAATTAAATTAGGTGTTAGGCATTTTAAATAAATTAATTAAATTAGGGTTTAGAGTTTTTAAGAAAATTAATTAATTTACGATTTAGTTTTTTTAAATACATAATAACATGGATATTCGAGAAAGAACGAACCAACAGAAGTTATGCGGATAGTGCAAGAACCCAGGTCATATAATTCGATCATGTTTAAATCAAAATAGTTGATAATTGCTGTAATGAAACTATGTTACATTATTTCTATTACCTTATTCAAAAGAACTTCTATTTTATTATTTAAATATAAAAATAATTTACTATTTAAATATTAAAAATAACTTTTATTCTATTAAATGAAACATTATAAAGACAGTTTGTACAAATATATTAAAAAATCAATGTATGTGTCGGTCGAAATCAGTGCCACATGGGGGTGGTCGACGGTTACGCACTGGATTCCTCCTTGGTTCAATTTCTGGCGGACGTTGTGGTTACTCCGGTGAAGGCTGTGGTTGCTCCGGCGAGGGTTGTGGTTGTGGGTGTTGGGAGGATGACCCACCTTGATAGAATAAAGAATGTGGAGGTGTTTGTATCACCCACGGAAGAGGTGTTTGAATCCCATAAGGCGATGGGGATTGGTAATGAGATAAGCTCCCAGACGGTGCCTTGTGGAAAAAGGAAACATATAAGGGTTAGGATACATATAAGGGCTAGGATACACACCTGGCATAATCTAAAGAGGCTGTGGTGTGGGTGTCACCGGTTGAGGCGTTGGGCCCTGTGATTGTGTGGGTGCTGTTGATGGGCCCATGTCGTCATCCCTTCTCCTTGGATTTAAAGGGCCCTGTCATTTCCTTTTGACACAAATTTACCGATGCCTCTACTCTTCCGACAACAAATATGGCTTGCCATGGATCCTAAATCATGGCATGTAATCTGGTGCGTATGCTAACTCTGGAATGATGATCGGTTTGCGAATAGGTATATGATCATACTGATTTTCCCAAATTTGGATATATTCTAACCAGAATACATGCCAATTCATATTCAATTGCCGTAAGTCGATTTTGTGCTCATCATAGAGCACATCAGGTGCCATGGGTATTGGTTGTCAAAATCCAAATTTCCACAATACTCTATCCGTCTGGTGCATCTCGACAGTAGCATAGTTGACCAATGAGACCTTAACATGCTAAATGTTCAGATTTTGAAAGCATTCATCTGGAATTACTACCCGAATTGCTGAATCCTCGTATGGTGTCCATTGAAACTATATGAACGTGATAAAAATATTAGCTATATACATAATACAAAATACTAAATATGAAACGACTACTTTATGTACATATATTTTATTTAATACTTACTTGCGCTTTCGACGTTGGTCTAACAGAAGCCGTATATATTCAAGAGCAGTAGGTTTCTAACATAACTTGCCGAATGGTTCCACCTAATTAAATAAATTTTTAGCATACAATTATATTTTAAATCTATGTAATAATTGTAAAATCTAATATAATATTTTCCTCGTTATGAGTGAGAATGTACATGGGTGGTTCACTTGAGGACGTAAAAATGGAAAGTAAAATCGAGTCCATGATTGTAGTACTGATAGGCTGTAACAACCTGATTTTGGGCCTAGTCGGAATAGTGGTTTCGGGACCATAAATTCGACGAGAAAAACTTTTATTTTTATTATATAAATTTACTGTCTACAATTTCATGGAATGATTTCGTGAAAATATTGTTCGAAAATTTTAACGTTTGGGCACCCAATTTAGTCAAAAGGATTAAATTGTAAAAAGTGCAAAACTTGTGTTCTAGATGATAAGGGATGTAATTGTGATGAGTTTTTAAATTGGAGGTCCTTATATGTAATTGGACCATTGATTAAATTTTTGGACAAAAATGGACATGAAATAGGTGAAATAGAATATTTTTAAGTTAGGGGCATTTTGGTCATTTAGTAATTAAATGACTTAATAAACAAAATAAAGGCCAAATTTTGTTCATCTTTCTCCTCCATTTCTGAATGTACCAAGATAAGACATGGCTAGGGTTTGGCCAAGCTTCCAAGCTTGATTATAAGTCCGTTCTAGCCCCGTTTTTAATGATTTTTACATTTTTGAAATCCTAGTAACAAGATCTATCTATTTCTACCACTAATTTGAGATATGGTTAAAGTCTAAGGTTTTGATCCATGAAGAATATGTGTGTATTTTTGTGTTTAATGATAGAAAATGCATGTTTATGGTTAGAGAAATGACTTTTACTAAGTGATTTTTGGTGAAAATGTCTAAAAGGACTAAATTGTAAAAGTGATAAAATAAGTTATAAAAAACTAATTTTTATGGAAATTTTGGGCTACTATAAGTATAAAATAGGTTCTTCTAGGCTTGGGAATCGAAGAAATTGAACACATTTCATTTTACGAGCCTAAGGGCAAAAGTGTAAATATGTGAAACTTTAAGGGCAAAAATGTAATTTTGTCATAATATGATTTTTGGGTCACATTGAATAATATGACCAATAAGTGAGCTAAATTTGATATAATAGATAAAGAAAAATGAGATTCGGGCCTAGAACGAGGGAAAAACGGGAGTTTGACGGTTAGGTTCTTTTCACCATTTTTGTATCAAGGTAAGCTCGTATGTTAATAAATGTTATCGAATTGTGTTAATTATGCATTAATATTATATATTTGAATGAATTGCGAAATTTAAATTAAATGCTCGAAATAAGTAAAAACACAAGATCGATCACGATCGTTCCATAGCAAAATATGAATTGACAGTAAAAAACCATGGTTGGACCATGGGAATATGAGATATGTGATTTCTGTGTAAGACCATAGTTGGGCTATGGCATCGGTGTGTGATTACATGTAAGACCATATTTGGGATATGGCATTGTACTATGCATATGTGATTCAGGTACTGGTCTTGTACGTCCTACCAGTGGCTAGGTATTCTGGCATGTATTGCAGATACTTGACAGCTTGTGTGAGCAGCACTGGGTAGCTATGTTTTGACCAATAGCTTGTGTGAGCAAACCCGTGAATAATGTGATTACATGTAAGACCATATCTGGGATATGGTGTAACACCCCAAACCTGACCCAGATGTTACGGCCAAGTCTGGTGTGTCACATCATCAACGGACTAACTACGTTTCCTAGTTACTAAGTTTAGGGTGAGTTTTGTAAAACCATACTTGTAATTTGGGAAGAAAATCCAGGTTTAATTTATGCTTGTTCTATCCACTAACCGTTTGAAATTTATCTTGTTCATTGATTTGTTGTTCATTTGTTACGAATGCTTTATTTTGAAAACATTGATTAATTTTTAGAAAACCCGTGCAGCCTTGTTTAAATCATTTAACTCAATTTGTAAACATAAAGTAAAAACCCAAAGTTAGAAAATAATTAAAGCGGCCTTATTACAAACCCAAAACCAGATTAAAAGCAATTAAAAACAAACAAAAATAAATAACTTAATTAAAACCATCAAACGCAGTCCACGTGGCCACTCTGAATCCCTCCCAGCTCCAAGTCCACCAGTCTAGGGCTCACCTGCATGGATGGAAGAAAATGGGTGGGTTTGGAAACTCAGTGTGTAAAGAAAGCCTATCCGAAGCCCAAATCAGCTCAAGCCCACTGGGTCTAAGCCCTAACTAGTCTCAGTAATAACTGGGCCGAAGCCCTATTCAGATACAGTAAACTGGGCCGTAGCCCTATTCAGATAACAGTACGGCCCATAGGCCCATTACAGTAACAGAACAGACATCATGCATGAATGCAAGCCCAAAGCCCATCCTATATCCATCTGCTACACACCACCTGTACCAGCCCAACACACCTATGGGGAATAACTCGACCCACCCAGCCCAACACACCACAGTCGCAGCATGGCTGCTCAGATAACGTGGCCAAGCCACTAACAGTATAACGAGGCAAAGCCCCTTTCAGTAATACGAGGCAAAGCCCCTTTTAGTAATACGAGGCAAAGCCCCTTTCAGTAAACGTGGCAATGCCACTTAGCACTTCCTCCATCAATAAACCCAGTCCCATGCAACAGATAATCATGTCATGGCATACAGTGAACAGAAACAGTAAAACATGCATTTCAGTCAAATTTAGCCCTAGGGGTATAATGGTCATTTTGCACCTAGAGGTAAAATAGTAATTTTTCACCCTTAAGGGGTATTTCAGTAATTATACCAGTTTTTAGGGTTTTATGCATACCTCAGTCATTAACAGTCTCATTCTCATCTCAGTAACTTATCTAGCGCATTTTAGCAGTTTACAGTTATTGGGCCCTAAAACCCCTAATGGGCCCTACAGTGTCATCTAGCTATTTTAAGCCTGTTTAGCCCAAATTCTAAGTCTAGTTTAACAGATTTAACCTACAGTATACCAGAACACACTTACCACTTACTTTTACCTATATGGGCCCGTAAGCCCATTGGGCCTATTTTTAGCCCATCGAGGCCCAAACTACCGAGGTGCACGAAATTGCACACTTATCCATCTTACATTTGCGATTATAGCTCTCACTATTTCCAACCGACTTACGAGCACTTGCACGCTCGCAAGCCCACGAAATGCCAAAATTTTGGCATTTCGTCTTTTGCCGATTTAGACTACAAGAGGATGTTCATTTACACACCTGATTTGCGATTACTACAGCGAGATCTTCCACACGTTTTTTCCTACAATCATTACAATCCACATGTCACTATAGATCTAACTAAATAACTTATACCACCCACATACCTATTCGGCCAACACCCTTCATGGCCCTCAAACGCTTACCTTTGCCAAAATAATGACTAGATCTAGATCTAGTAGTTCCAATGATCCAAGCCTTTCACTGCTCCTTGATCTTCAGTCCATACTACACATAACAAATCGATGATAACCAACGTAATACTCACTTACCACATTCGGCCAAAATAAGGCATTATTAACGACTTACCTTGTCGATCCTTAACTACTAGAACTAGACCGCCTTGAAACCGTTGATCTTACTAGCCTCCAAATAGATCTTGATCGCTAGCCTTCAATCTGCACTAACACATAATAAACCGAATGAAAATACTAATTTTAAATCTTGACCAAAATCGATAGCCTCCCTAAAGCATTTAGGGACTTTCAGCTTTTCTTAAATCACTAATTAATGGAAGATAAAATTTTGAATACTTACCACCAACGATGTACTTGTCAGAAGCGTTTCCAACACCTTTCCAATCTCAGATTCACAATGGATCCAACTTAAAGCACGAGTAGAGAATAAATCTAGAGTTTAATTCCCGAATCACTAAGAATATAGAGGTTCAGCTTTGAAAAAAGAGATGGAAGAAGAAGAAGAAATTGTTTAAAGAAAAGTGAAGATGGTCGACAAACGAGAGGCTTGAGGTTTCGGTTTTGCAAGGGTGAAAACAAGAAGAAAGAAAAATCCTAATGGTTAAAAAAATGCCCTAAATCAATAAAGAAGAAGACAACGCATAAAGGCCAAAATAATAAGAGAAAATCGGCACTTAATTGCTATAGCCGAATTGGTGCCACCAAGAATCCTATCTCGGCACAAAAATTCTTCCCAAAATCAAATTCTCCTTGATTTTAGCATTTTAGTTTCATCCAACCACCGACTAGCAGCCTTTATCCAACCCTCTACCGATCAGCCGACTCAATCTACTGCTAGGAAGAGTTTTGGTCCAGTACAACTCCTCTCCCTACGCGTGCAGCAAAAAGGTAGTCCTCTTGTGCGCACAGCAGCTCGAACACAGGACCTCCAAGCACCCACACACGCTACTGGCCGCTGTGACGCGACTTCTTTCTTGTTATAATACAGTCACATTTAATTATAAGCCTTACCCACTGAAGCCTCGGCTGTTTAGAAAATAAAACCCAAAATTTTGCCTGTTCCTGGGTTCGAACTAGTGCCCGCTCGGACCCCTTAGCACCCTACTGCCACTGCGCCACAGGCGCTCTTATGGCATTATTCTCCCCTAACAACCTATAAAGCCTCCCTGCGACGATCCCTGCTTGTAAAAAAAACCCACACTTGTGCACGCTGGGAATCGAACCCCAGCTCCTCTTCCTGCTGCCTAACACGTCTCACCACTGGTCCAGGCACTTCCTTTGTGCCTAAACTTAGCCCAATTTAATTATAAGGCCTAATGCTCAGATTTCCCTACAGAAGCAAATTTTAATTTTTTTGCTAGAGCCTTGGGCCGAGCCCAGGATTTTCCCACACTATAAGTCCTTCGTAATTCACTTAAATACTAACCTGAACATGAAACTAATAATTATAAAATTTTTTTATCTTTTTATTAATAATTAAAACATCTAAATTATTCAGGCCATTTTCTACCCGAACCTAGACTCGAAGCCTAATACTTTTAGGCCCAAATTCAGGGTGTTACATATGGCATTGTAATATGCATATGTGATCCGGGTGCTGGTCTTGGATGTCCTATCACTGGCTGGGTACTTCGGCATGTGTTACGAATGCCTGACAGCTTGTGTAAGTAGCACTAGGTAGTTACGTCCTGACCATCAGCTTGTGTGAGCAGACTCGTGGATAGCTCGTGAGCAAGCATATATGTGTTATGTGATATGTGGTAGCTTTGGCTACAAATGTGGCACTTATGTGCAAGAATTCAAGTATCCTTAATGATTTCGAATGATTCAACGGCAAAGTCGAGACGAGAATGTAAGTACGACTGAATTAAGTAAAGCAGGTATGTACAAAACCTATGTGAGGATTGAATGAAGGTAAATTGATGAGCCTATAGTGTATCCTGTATATGATACGAGAAAGATTTGAGTATAAGTAAGCTTCATACCATAATATGTTTATTTGACTATATTGAAATATGAATTGAAGGATATATGAGATATGAGTCATATTAGGTTCAATTTTATGTAAGTATGGCACATTGGGTGTGAAGTATGGTTATTTGATAATATTAACATGATTATATTGGCTAAAGTAAATGCGGTAGATAGTGGATTGAATATATTGGGTTGAATGAGGTTATGTTGATATTTGATTATGTATGTAAATGTGGACAAAATGATATGAAAGTACTCGATCTATATGAACATAAAAATGAATAATCTTGTTAACTTTGGTTAATTTATAAGTTTGGATTCATGGCATAAAAGTGAAATTAAATGAGTTTACATCATAGTAATGAAAACACTTAATAAGTATTTGTTCGATAAGTTGTGTTTATTTCATATGAACTTACTAAGCTTTATAGCTTACTTTGTGTTAATTTCGTTATGTTTATAGGATTTTGAAGACTTGCTCGGGTTGGGAGTTGTTGGAGACCTCATCACACTATCCAGCTATCGTAATCGGTATTTAAAGTTGTGATTTTGGTCATATGGCATGTATAGGGACTTGGTCTTTTTGTAATATATCATATTGGTTTAGTTAAATGTGTTGGCTTATGATAATATTTGATTCATATTGTTTAAGGCCATGAGATGTGGCTCGTATTGATTTTTAGGTTGTAAACCTTATGCATGCATGTTGCAATACCTTTATGATATGGCCTATGATCATTGATAGTCGAATGATGATATGAAGTCTTATGAATGTACAAGTAGAGATGAAATGATCATGATCATGTCTTGTTTGTATATGTTTAAGTGCTCAATCATGCCATGTTAAGTTCCATTGAAAGTATGCATGTGAGTGAGTAATTGAGGATGGCAAATGGCATGGAAATAGCCTTAAAGTTGTCCATATGGGCAGACACACGGACGTGTGTCTAGGCCGTGTGTGACACACGGTCAGCCCTATGGGCATGTGAATGGGTCGTGTGTCCCCTGCACCCTAATTTTGCAAAACAGAATGTCCAGTAGTAAACACACGGGCAGAGACACAGCCGTGTGTCTTAGCCATGTGAAGGACACGGTCTTAGGACATAGGCTTGTGCCCAGGCCGTGTGAAGTATGCACCTTAAATGCAAAATTAAATTCGCCACACGGCCTAGCACACGGGCGTGTGACTTGGCTGTGTGACCCTAAATTTGTTGATGAAATCATAAACAGAATCCTCAATGTTTTTCACACGGGTTAGGACACGGGCGTGTGTGACTACACGGCCTATCCACACGATCGTGTCCCAAGTCACATAGACGTGTGACACTATTTTGATAAAAAAATTTCTAAGTGTTGTAAAAGTTTCGAAAGTTCTCAGTTTAGTCCCTAACCACCTCCAATGAATGTTTTGGGCCTCATAGGTCCGTATAAGGGACAATATGTATGTGTATGAATAGTTTTAAATTGAATGAAATTTTATGGCTCGATTTGTATGATTAGTTGTGTTTAAGTTCGATAATGCCTCGGACCCTGTCCTGGCGTCAGACACGGGTCAGGGGTGTTACATAGGAAACCTCCGGTTTTGGCTTTATTTGGTCGCGTCGCCCCACACATCTCCTGGTACAATGTTGCCAAGATGGCATACCCCCAACTAAATTCACCAACTGCTCTAAAATCAACGAGTTTCAGCATCCACCTAAAATGTACGAGGTTTCGTGACAAGTCCAGCATCAGATAACCTTCAATCATTTCAAGGATGTATGCCTGAGCATATCTTATTCTTTCTACTTTAGTCAAATCATTCCCCAGCTCTAGGATTGTGTCTCATAACCAGACCATCTCGATCCGAC
This sequence comes from Gossypium stocksii, assembly GCA_020496765.1. Taxonomy (NCBI): domain Eukaryota; kingdom Viridiplantae; phylum Streptophyta; class Magnoliopsida; order Malvales; family Malvaceae; genus Gossypium; species Gossypium stocksii. Next base: position 58,311,569 of record CM035624.1, on the reverse strand, counting down.
CTCCGTAAATATTATACAAAATCGCACCTAAAAGATCATAGCATACAGCTCCCCTATCAGCAGATTGAGCGGACTCGGTGAGTGTAGACCCATCCACCGACAATCTCAATTGTAACTGAACGTCATACAAAGTGATGGTACACTCTTCGCATGGAAGATGGAATGTATGCGTCTCGGGTCTCCATGTAACAACCCAAAAATTTATGAGCACTAGAAAAGTTAGTTGTCGGATCTCTGTTTTAGTAAAATTGATTCGTAAATATTTATTAAAAATATTTACGAAACTAGTTATGTGTTTAATTAGGTTTTTGATAGGTAAATTTGACTTAAAATAGGGGTAATTAGAAAAAAGGACTAAATTGTATAAAGGGTAAAAGTTTAATTATAGATTAAGGAAAAAATAAAAGGACTTAAGAAGTAATTATACTATTATTATTAAATGAGGCGGTTTAACTATAAATATCAAAGATATTTATTAGTTAAAATATATATTATTTATATTTACTTAATAAATAAGTATATTAATATATTAATTAAATTATATTATATTATTATATTATTATATATATATATATATATAAAACATAAAACAAAACAAAGTAAAAAGAAATGAAAAGAACAAAACAGCAAAACGAAAACAGAGAAGGGAGAAAAAAAGAAAAAGAAGGGAAATTTTAGGGTTTAAAGTTTCCAAGTCAAATTAGTAAGCTAATTTAATTCATTTTCTTGTAATTTTTGAGTTTTTATGATCCTAAAACAAAATACTACTAGGTATATGTTGAAATTTTGAAAATTAGTAGATTTTGGATATAGTTTATGTTGAATTAATTGATGAATTAAGGATTGAATTGATAGAAATTCAAATTAGAATTGGGAAAAGGATTAAATTGTAGAATAAGTTATAAGTTTTGTGCAACAAGGATTAAATTGTAAGAAATTTGAAATCAGGGTTTTATGATAAAAGTTTGAGAGTTAAATTTAAGTTTAGTAGGAAATTGAATAAAAATAAGGTATGAATTGTGATGGAAATATAGATGAATTTAGTTAGGGATTAAATTGGGATTAAGGTAAAAGTTGAGTAGAAAATTTAAGTATTAGATATAAATTGGTTTTGTATTAATGATTGTAAATCATTTTAATTTTTGTAGCTAACGTCGTGCAGGAGACATCGGCCAAAAAGGGGAAAGAGAAAGTGGACTAGGATTGAATCGAGAAATTTCGGTTCGTATTACTATAATTCAAATCTATTTGTTAGTAATTGTTGAATTTTTTTTTTATTAATATGCATGGTAAGTAAAAATTGAGGTGAGTATTGAAATTGAATTGAATTATGAATATATGTGAGTATTTGAAATGTATATTGATTGGAAAGTGGAAAGTGAATTGAATTGAAAGAATGAGAAATTGTGGTTGAAATGAAATTGATACGATATTGAGTGAAATTGAAATGTGAATTGAATACCCTATTAACTAGTCGAGCTAAGTCAGATATAGTTGGCATGCCATAGGATTGGAAGTGTTCAGGGATACTTCAACCTCAAGTCGATAAGACACTAGGTGTCATTATATTACTTTGGATAGATTCGATGAGGTACTGGGTACCAACTTACTTCGGCTAGGCCGATGAGACACTAGGTGTCAAATATTGCTTTGAAATATCCGATGAGGCACTGGGTGCCATACTAGTGTGTTTGGTTAGATCCGCGTATCTACCAAGGTCCGAGTCCTGTTAATAGGCGTAAATAAATGACTTGACAAATTGAATGATTTGAGAAATTTTATATTTGAAAAGAAATGAAACATTGAATTGAAATGTGAAAATGAAATGTATGAAATAAAGATTCCATAAATGGTTATAGATGAGAATATGAAACGGATAATGATGTGGTAGATTGAAATGCAAATTTAGATGAAGAAAATTTATATGTAACACCCCTATCCCGTAACTGTCGCCGGAATAGGTAAGGGTCATTACCGGACTTGTAACTCATGTCAAAACAGAAAAATTTTGAAACTTTTTCTTGAAATGAAGATCATTCATTTAGATAAATACTAAACACAGCCAGGGATAAAATTTAAACTTCTATAAGTAAACATTCAAAAGATGCTATTTTCGCAGCTTATGTACATTAACTAAAATTTTCTTCCGCTACTAATCAATTCTATACATGCCATAAGATGACCCAAACATAGCAAGACCTAACAGTGGATAGTGACAGTGTGACGAGTTGCTGACGATCCCCGAGCAAAAGGCCAGAATCAACAATCTATAAAACAGAGAAACATAACAACAGAGTAAGCTTTTGTAAGCTTAGTAAGTCTTAAGCAATTTAAAACCATTGAACTCAAATATAACCAATTTGTTTATTTGATTCACATATACCATTTCATTTCATATCTATAGTTACCCTCATCGGTCAAATCAAAATGTATATCTCCCAATATCCTATAATATTTCTCCATAACTGAATACCCACATATTCATATGTCATTTTCATATTTGCTTTTCATTTTACAATCATGATTTAATTCTAATGGGTCTAACATGTACAAGTATTTAACACATACCTGACCAACCAAATTAAAAGTCGATCTTACGAATTCTCATATAACCTCTTTCTAGGTATACTGCCCTTTTTGGCCGAATATACACGTAATACACAATAAGCAGATAAATTTTCACTTGATAGTGATCTCTTATAAACATAGGTATATTACATATTTTCACATAACTCTTCACATTGACCAAATGCCCAATAATCATAGAAACAGTTTTATTGTTTTACTCACATATGCATCACCTAACAACCTTGTGATTTAATCCAAATCAAGCTTAAATATAAGCTCAGAATACATACCTGTCCAACTTAACGCATTGAACATATTTATTAACAATTGTTACTGTGAAGTCATATAATCTTATGCTTTACTCGAATCATCAGTGAGACCTTTAGCTCGGATAATCCCCACACGTAGTCATCGGGTCTTACTTGGACATAATCTCCACACGTAGTCATCGGGTCTTACCTGGACATAATCTCCACACGTAGTCATCGGGTCTTACCCGGAATATATTTCCAAGTTTCATGTACATTTAACCACATGTTACAACATTTACATCGACTATCATATTTGTAATTCATTTGCCTCATCAAATATCTAATAATATACACTTTTCATAATTGGTCATTCGGCCACAATATATATATCTCATACACATTTCGCATTAGCCATTTGGCTTTACCACATACACAAGCACATATATAAGATGATTTTTTTTTTTATCATCACTTGCTAATACATCACATATTTTGCTTTCATTTAAATAACCACTCAGACGTATTACACTTCTAAATAACCATTCGGCCTCACTATACAATAAAGATAGCACACATTTCATAAAGGCCATTCAGATAACTTACAAACATTTGATATTAGCCATTTCGGCCTCACCACACATACATATCTTGTACATCAATTTCATCATAACAAAATCGACTAGGTATACTAGTCATTTACGGCTTATAGCCTCACTTTAATACGGATTCGGTACTTTGATTACAATATTTAATTGATAGTTTATAAGCAACTCAAACAGTTTTATCAATGTTTACTACATAATCGCAAATTCACTACAAGCTGTTTTCCTGAACAACAGTCATTAAATTATTCGTAACTGGAGCTACGAAACTCCAAATGAAGTGTCATTAATTTTCCCTAAAAATAGACTCATATATCTTTTATGCATAAAATTTTCAGAATTTTTAGTTTAGCCAATCAATCTTAAAGTTTCCCTTATTTCACTATTTGACTATACTGACCACTCTTCACTATGAATCAAATTTCTCATTGTACAGAATTCAAAATATGTTCTGTTTATTTCATTTGAAACTAGACTCATTAATGAGTCTAAGCATATAAATTTTGTCTTATAAAAATTTTTGTACAATTTATAATGATTTTCTAAAAATAGAACAGGGGATTCAGAGTCATTCTGACACTGTCTCACATAACTTTAAATATCTCATTATCGGCAATTCCTTTGCTTACACAGTTTCTTTTATAAGAAACTAGACTCATTAATATTTAATTACATAATTTATTCAGCCTCTAATTCAACTCCAACAATTTATGGTGATTTTTCCAAAACTCGTTACTGCTGATGTACCAAGCAGATTTATACAAATTTACTCTTTAAAGTTCTTATTCACATATTTAAAACATAACATCATATATGCCATCATTTAGAAAAGTCATTGACCTTAACATATATACATAATTCATATTCATTCCATTTAAATACTTAAAACTTACAAGGGAATCAAACTCAAATACTTAAGAACTTACTTACGCACATTATTCACATATAACATATTCAATATGTAACACCAATAGGCCGTATATGCATAGCCGCATTATAATTCATTTCATTGACATATCATTTCTTTAAATCTCAAAGTCCCATAATCACAACATCTAACCGTCTCGATGTAATTCGTTGATTCGACTTAATAGGATTAATTCAAAGCACTACGTTCACATATAATTTCAATCACCTTTCTTTCATTTCATCTTCACGCTTAGCATTCGATAGTTTATGCATAGCATTTGGCTCACATTCATTTCATACTTATCACACGATCTTAAAAGCACATTTCACACTTATCCATATGATATGCTTGCCATTAGGCCATATAAGCATCATACAACACATCATCATTTTATCTTTAAAGTTCTGCTAAATCCATAGATTATAAGGAATACCCAATTCATGTAATATATCAAATTATAATCGAATGTTATTTACGTTTGTTTACTTAAAACTTACCTCGAATGTCGTCGAACAACTACAGAGTGGCTATTCGACTACTTTCGCCTTTCCCCTATCCGAAACTGGCTCTTTATGCTCTTGAGCTTAATTAAAAAAATTTTAAACTATTTTAATCACCTCACCAACTCATTATAAACAATGAAATTAATTTCTCCATGAAATACATACATACGGCAACACCTTTAATTTAAACACATATGCACATACATTCGGCATGTATGCAAAACACATATTAATTATCATTTTCATATCATAAAAACTCAAGTTGACCGAATATGTACTTTCACCTTTGCATGCATATAAATCACATTTCATTAAGCTTACATTCCCATTTAAAAAAAAAACATATATCCGAATGTCATTTAGCACATTTTCATATTTGGCACTTGGTAATATTATTTCTACCCTAAATTGATCAAACAAAACCAAATTACCCAATTAAAATGCCATTTCAAATCAATACAAAAGCTACAATTTATTCATATCCTTTTTCATGCTACCTTCGACCATTATAATTAAAAATAAATAAATAATTTCACATTAACCATTTTTGCCGATTATAAAATCTCAATTAAATCACATGTAACGTCCCCACGCCCGAAACCGTCACCGGAGTCGAGCTTGAGGTGTTACTAAACACAATTTACCATTTTAAACAACTTTACAAAATCTATTTTCATTTTCGGAATAAATTGTTTTCTGCGTCATGATCGCTCAAAAAATCATATCTCGAGTTACAAAACTCAAAATCAAGATCCATAAATTTTCCCTGAATCTAGACTCATATATCTATTCACTAATTTTTTTTTAGAATTTTTCACTGAGCCGATTAGTACAGTTTATTAGTTAAAATTTCCCCTGTTTCAGAACTCGACTGCACTGACCTCTACTCATTTCGAATCACTTTTCTCCCTGTACAAATTTCATATAACTATATAGTTTATTTCTATTAAAACTAGATTCAATAAGGAATCTAGGCATATAAAGTAATCCTCCTAATTATTTTTTTTAAATTTATGGTGAATTTTCAAAGTTGGAACAGGGGATCCAGAAATTGCTCTGGCCCTGTTTCACTAAAACTCAAATATCTCATAACATATGACTCCTTTACCTATTTTTCTTCTTCCATATGAAAGTAGACATGATAAGATTCAATTTCATAACTAATCCATCATCAAATTCGATTTATATGATTTTTAGTGAATTTTCAAACTCACGTCAGTGTGGCTGCAATGTTCTGTTTTATGGCTAATATCATTTTCATAAAAGCTTTTATATACTAGATAACCTATTATTCTTCCATGACATCAAACATAATCTATATTAGCCACTTCAATGACTCAACATTATCAAGCATTTCCTCAACCAAACCACCACTGTATCACAAGATTATTTACACAAAGTAGGTATATTAATATACATGCCATACTAAATCTTACAAGCCTTTTACCAAAAAGTCCTTTGGATAGTGTGAACGAGTCTTCGACCTATCCCGATTCTCGAGCCGGCTTGTCCAAAACTACAATGAATGAAAAGGAGGGAGTAAGCATAAATGCTTAGTAAGTTCACATGCAAATAACAAGTAACATGACAAAGTCATTATGCCAAACAACATTAACATAGCATCACCAAAACATATGTCACAATTCTAGTCATCATACTTCATCTTACCACATTTTTGTTGTTGTCTCGGGTTTCAACCCAAGTGTTAAGTACATACCTCTCCAATATGGCCATTTCTCAACATTACCGAATTGTCACTTACATCTTGAGTGCCTTTCCATTTCACTTGAATTTTACCCGTTGAACACATTGGAATACAACTCGGATACACGGATCATTTGCACATAAGTGCTGAATATGTAATCAATCAATCATGTAACCCGCCCATAAACGAACTCGGACTCAACTCAACGAGCTCGGGCGTTCGCATCCATAAGTGAACTCGGACTCAACTCAACGAGCTCGGATGCCTAGTTACATCTCACGAGCTCGGACTCAACTCAACGAGTTCGGACATTCGCACCCATAAGTGAACTCGGACTCAACTCAACGAGTTCGGGTGCCCAACCATCCTAGTGACATGTCACTTGTATCCTAATCTATTCCCAAGGTTCAAACGGGATTCTCCTTCAATCACATCTCCTTGCCGTCTTCCACATAATACCGGAACCAATGCTTGGTAGCATTTTATATTTAACAAGTAACACATATAATTTGCATATTGTTCAAAAATAACCACAAAGTATATATTTCATGATAAAAATCAGCATATCCTATAAATAGCATCAATTAACTTAAAAATAACAATTATGTTACATTATTTACACATGAACTTACCTTAGTACCAAAATACAAAGATTTTTGCAATTTAGTCCGTAATCTTTTCTTTTTCTCGATCAAGGTTGATTCCACGTCTTTCTTGATCTAAAATAACACATTTAGCTTATTTAATACTCACATTATCAAAATAGTCCTAAATTCAAATTTTGGAAAAATTATAATTTTGCCCCTAAACTTTTGCATATTTACACTTTTGCCCCAAAGCTCGGGAATTAAATTTTATCACAAATTCTTATGTTTTAGGACATGCTGATCATTTATTTACCATTAGCAAGCTCAAATTCCCACTAAAACACATACTTATGAACAATATGTACTTTTACCAATTAAGCCATTTTACTCGTTTTTACTTAAAACCGAGTAGCACAAGTTGTTTAACATAATTTAAAACCTCATATTCTATCATAAAACATCAAAATACACAAATTTCACCTATGGGTATTTTTCCAAATATGAACCCTAACTTAAATTATTGCTAACATAAGCTTTATCGAGTTACTGGGACTACGAAAACGTGAAGAACATTAAAAACGGGGCTTGGAATCACTTACTATGGAGCTTGGAAGCTTGAAACAAACCCTAGCTATGGAGAACCCTTGAAATTTCGTGGTAATGAAGAAGATGACCAATTTTGTGTTATTTTTCCCTTTTTATTTCATTAAATGTCCAAATGACCAAAATGCCCCTCCATACTAAACTTTCAAAAATTCCTTCCATGTCCTAGTTTGTCCATGAACATAAAATTGGTCTAATTACCATTTAAGACCTCCTAATTAATATTTCAAAGCAATTTCATACTGAAAACTTCTAGAATGCAAGTTTTGCAACTTATTCGATTTAATCCCTAACTCCAAATTAAGCACTTTACGCTTAGAATTTCTTCACGAAATTTTCACACCATCATAAAATCATATCATAAACATCAAAATAATTATAATATAATTATTTCTACCTCGGATTTGTGGTCACGAAACCACTATTCCGATTAGGCCCTAATTCGGGATATTACATCACATATGTCATTTACAAGCTCAACTCATCCTTTACCTCCTTTCTCTCTTTTGACTCATATTCGGCAACTTTTCCAACCACTTAAACAATTTTAGCACAAGGACATTTTTCAATCCGAATAAAGATAATTTCACATTTACAATTCACAACCGGTAATTTCATTCTATTTATCTCAATTTACTAGCAAACCCAACCTTGCATGGATTTAAACATGCTTAAATTAAACAAAACAAATTTCATTTCCCAATAGCACATATATGGCAAACTTCATTTTAAATCCTCAAAATAAATGTTCAAATTTAACCATTCACTAAGAATAACTCATTCGGTCATCATAAAATTAAAATTCAAAATCTAAGCATCATTTTCCAATATCTATCATCATTTTACAACTTAATTCAAATTGCCGAATTTACCTATACTTCTAAATTCAAGAACTTTGGCCATGGGTTTATTTAGCAATGCATTAACCATGCTAATTTCAAAAACAATTTAGAAAAATCATATCACATACCTTTAATCGATCTACCACCATGGCCGAATGCTCATTTTAGCAATTGAGCCACACCAAGCTCAAATTTCACAATTTAAACTTATAAACTCAAATTTCAAGAATTTCAACATCAAAAGATCCATCTAACACTCATTTATCAATTTCTAACATCACATTTCAAAATTCATAATAATTTTTTTTTTCCATTACCGAACATGAAATCACTACCAATTCAAGAGATAATTCCATGGGTTCAAGGTGAAATCAGGTAAGCACTCAAATTCATTAAAAATGTAATCAAATTAAGAAGAATTTACCTTGAAATTTTTTACTCCAAAAATGCCGAATGCTCCAATGTTTCTCCCTAAATTTTCTTCTTTTCCTCTTAAGTTTCGGCTATGAGAACAAAGATGAACAAAATATTTTTCCTTCTTTTTTTTTTTCATAATTTAAGTCACAAACTAATATAAAATTAATATCAAATGCATATAATGCTCTTCATCATTACCATGGCCGGCCACTAATGTTTAAAAGGGGAATTTGACATGCAAATCCCCTCTTTTTAATCCATACACAAATTGGCCCTTTAACATCCATCTATCATATTTTTAAATTTTCACATATAGGCCCTTTTTAGTAAATTTCACACCCAAAGACAAAAATTAAAGCATGAGATTTTCACACATGTAAATTCACATATAATAAACATGGAATATAATATTTAATTATTTTTATGACTCGATTTTTGGAGTTTCGAAATCACTTTTCGACTAGGGTCAAATTGGGGCTGTCACACTATCTAAGATAGTTATTATTATGAACTTGAAAGATTAATACATGAGTGAATGGTTGATAGAAAAATGGTTGTATGGTTAAATAATCATATTTAATAATTTACTTTAAGTATTTGAATTATAGTAATACCACTGAGTGTATATACTCAGCGTACGGTTTGTTTCCGTGCGCAGGTTAATAGAAGTCAAAGGTTCTAGTCCAACATTCAAACCAATCCCGAACTCAGCAAAGCGGTGATGTATATTCTCTTTTGTAAAATGGCATGTACCTAGGTTGATTGTATAGGTCATTTTGGAATGAAATTGTAAATGGTGTTATAAATTGACTTTGGATGGTTATATACAATATATATATATATATATATATATATATATATAAAATGTTAAGATTATGAAATGACATGTTTGGTCAATTTTGGTATAATAGTTGAATTGGATTGAATGAGATCATTTGAATTGAATTGGATATTAAACATGAAAATGTTTATGAATAAACATTGATTAGGTCCTTAGGTTGAGGTTTTTGACATGATATAGGTGTATTTGAACTTATTTTTGGATTGGTTGAAAGATCCGTTTTGAGTTGCTTGTGGTTTAAGGATTGCAGGGTTAGGTTACATGATGTAAAAGGCTCAATTTGAGTCCACACGGGCTAGTACACAAGCGTGTGTCTAGACCGTGTGAGACACACGGCTAGCACATGGGCGTGTGAACTGGCTGTGTGTCCCCTGCACCTTAAAAATTTGAAACAGAATGCCCAGGTCTAAGCACACGGGTGTGTGACTTGGCCGTGTGACTACAATTTCTTCTTAAGTTACAAGTCAGAGAGTTACACGGGTTAGGGACACAGGCGTATACTACCACACGGCCTGACCACACGGGCGTGTCCCTAATCCACACAGGCATGTGAGCCCTGCACTTAGGAAAAAATTTTGGAGTGCTCGAACAAGTCTCGATTGGTTTCTATCATATATTTTGGGCTTCGGCAGCCCATTAAAGGGACAATATGATTAAATTATAATACATATGCTAATTATTCGTATAATATTGGTAATTGATCGGAGATGTCCGATAATGCTCCGTAACCCTGTTCCAGTGGCAGTTTAGGGTTAGGAGTGTTACATTCCACCTCTCTATTAACGCGCTGATGAGTTTCAGGTCCAACTTGCACCCCGCCCTATAGTGGCCACGTGCCAAAAACTCGCTTCCCTCAAGTAATTTTCTATTAACGGTGATGGAGGGCCAGACATATTACAAATATAATATTGTAACACCCGATCTACAAACTACTATAAAAAATTATAAAATAAAAATTAATTAAAGTTACATAAATGAAAAAAATTAAATAATATTCAAAAATTAAAATTAACCCTTACCATTTTCATTTATTCAACGAAGATATGTTTATGATCGAGACAAATTAATTCCCCGGTCATTGCTAACACAATCAAATATTTTTGAAATTATAAAAAATACTAATTTAGAAAAAAAATTAAAGGAAATAATTAATTAATGAAAGCTTTGAGAAAATTAGGGAGAAATTGGAGAAATTTGAGAGTTTTTTTGCCAAATTTTGAAGGTAATTGTGTGAAAAAATAGGAGGGGAGATTTTATAGCTTTTTTTTTACCATTGGACCCCACAACGATCAAAAAATGAAAGAGCCATTGGAAAAAAAGGGCTAAAACGCGTCCTTGCGGGAGCGTTTTGCCACGTCAACACAAAGCGCGTCCACATCAGCGCATTTTGCACTGACATGGCAAAACGCTCTCCCAAGGACGCACTTTGCTAGAATTTCACCAAAAACACTCCTATGTGGACGCGCTTTGCCAATTTCGACCCTTTCCGGTAAATAATGAAAAAATTGACCTATTTCCGTAAATAAAATTGGACATGGGTAAAATGGTCACTTTAAACATTTCATCCCACTATGTTATCATTAATTTGATTTATTTATTCTATAGTTCTTAGTTTAATTTCTAATTAGGTCCCTTTTATATTCCTCAAATTAGAACTTAATAGTAGTTACACTTTTGCAATTGAATTCCTGTTTTATTTTTAATAATTGATTTAATTCAATAATACTTAATAATTTGATTTTCTCAAATAATTTGATTTTCTCAATCTGTACTTGACTCATAATTATTCTATTTTAATAATTTACTAACTCAACTCAACAAATCCGATTTAAAACCGAATTTTTCAACACCATTAAGAATCAACTCAACTCAATATATCCAATCTAAAACCAAACTTTTCAACACCATTAAGAATCTATTCGTTACAAGCCTTTTCAAAAACACTTCACATATCTGTACTTTACCTACAAGGCTTCGCACCTTCACACCGAGCACGTTCATACTTTGCCCTAAGAAACTCTCGCAATTGTACAATGTGTCCTTATTCAAAAGCAACGAACTAAGAATAATATCTACTTAGTTCCTACAATTTACCTTTTCATATTTTACAGAAAATATACAAAAGAAAATTCTTATAAAAAACCTCACCTATGACATAAAGACTTCATCCATACTTTTGTTCTAAACAATATAACCTTCACTTCAATAAGAAGCAATTGTTATGCATAAACATATTCAATGCTCCACAACCACTCTACACTTAAGAGAGCATCATTGCATAAATCCCAACAAAAACCTCTATACATAGAGTAGAAGGGCCAAGGAAAAAATGCCTCTCCTTTTTCCTTCTCTTCCATGGGAGAACTCCCCCTTTTTTGTTTCACTTATCTTCTCAAATAAGTTACAAGCCTGTCCTTTTTCCGTTATACTTCCAACCCCATTCAGTCTTACGGCTCTTTGCTTGTCCTTACACCGAACCCAATGAACCATCCCCAACCTTCAAACTCAAATCTTGTATCAAGAATATACCTGTCATGTGAATTTTAGTTATTTTTTCCCTTGCAAATAAACACCAACCAAAACTGTCATATAAACACAAAGATAGTGAACACGTTATAATGCAATTAATGTAATGTTTTTCTCTCTATATAATAATATCTGACAAACCTTCTCAAAAACCAAATACTCAACTACATAGCAACAAAGAAACCTGGAAAAGCTATACAAAGTTCAAAGGATAAGAAAATGCCTGCCCCAACCTTTACCAAAGCCACCACCGTTGCCATATAAGAATTGAAAAGGAAGTGCATAAATTTTAAAAGAATTCTACTTGAGAAAGTTTACAATGCACATGCTACTAAACCGGTATGGCATCGTTATTCAATGTGTCTTCACATCTTAATACAATTCCCTCAAGGGTCCCGGGGAAGATACATTTGGCCCATTGGAATCCAGTTGTAATTGGCTCCGGTGGAGGAACAATCATAAGCACATTGTCGTTTCGCTGAATAACTCCCATTACACTAACAGTGCTTCCTTCCTTGATATACCTATAAAAACATAAAATCACAATTTCAAAATAGTTTACAACATTATTCATGGTTTTTCAAACCAAATTATTGTAAGATTCAGGATAAACAAGCTTAAATGCTTTTCATTTTTCAGTATTATGAATGGGAGTGGGGCTGCTCAGGCTTGAACCCAAGCGTACATGCATCACAGCACATTTTCTTGCCACCCAGCAAAGAGGTTGCTGACCAAGCTTAAATGCTTTTACTTGCCAACTCATAAAAAATTATCTACAACACAAACAAAATAGCATCTCATATGATTAGAAGTTACAGCTAGAACTACAAAGAGCCATGCCTCGAGCACCCAAGGTTTCCTTGATTTAATTGAAATGAAATTTTCAAAAGGAATAAGTGCACATTCAACAGACTATTACAGTGTAAACTAGGCAAAAACCACAACCTGGTCTAAGTTGCATTTAACCTTCCCACTCAACCTCAAGCTGAACAACCTTCCACACTTCCTTCTTAAACAACCCTAAATTTAGTATCATTTAGTTCATAGTTCAGGCAACACTTGGGTCAGCTCAGCCATAAATGAGCACGATGCTGCTGCAAAAGACAGCCCAGTATAACAAAGCTTGATAATTAACAATCCACATTGATCTAAGCTAAATGTACATCTTTGTGTTAGGGCTAGAGGTGGCACTTGCGCTGGTTTGAGTCAATCTATCTTCTAGTTCAGGCTAATTCAAGTCTGGATTGTCTAAGTTTTGACAATTTGGAGTTCTAACCACTTTAGGTTGAGCAGTTCGAGTTTGAACAGCATATGTTTGAGTCATCTCAGATGTGGACCATTTTGGATATGGTTTGTTTCAAATTTGGTCAAACTTAGGTTGATTACAGTTCAAGTCATTTTGGGTTTTAACTGGATCAGTCTCAACTTTCAATCAGACATTGCAGGTTCGGATTACTTTGGGTTCAAACTGCTTCAAGTTCAAGCTGTTCTAGAGTTCAAATTGCCTTTGGCTCAAAATGTTTCAGATTCGGGTCTGACTTTTTCATTCAATTTGGAAAGAAATAAGTTCAGTCTTGGATCCGTCGAAACAGTTTTTCAGGTGCAATTAGATTTTTGCCCCTCTATCCAGGCCATCATACATCAAGCTTCATTCCCCCATCCCAGCTTAAGACCCGAAACAAATAAATAAGTCACCTAATACTTACAACTAGATAAGAACACAAGACCACCCATCTTGAAAATGACAAATTTTAGGATATGACTTCTAAGAATTTAAAAACTCGAGAATAAGCCCTATCAGCCAACAATCTAATAGACTCTCAAGATACCATTTATTGTTCCTCTTTTCTTTTTCTTTTTTTTTTTCTTTTTTTTCCTTTTAAGTGCTTGTGTCTAATACTTGTATCCAAGAACGAATATGGGGATATAACCTCCTAGGATCCTTCAAATACATGGAAAAAAACTTTTAAAAAATCTGATTATACCCATGTCAGGCACATACTCACAGCCGACACTCACACCCAAGTCTGAATAACAAAGCTTCCTGCAACATAGGCACTTAATATTATGGTGAAACTGTGAATTGGATAGAACATTTACCCCTCTTTCATTCGCATTACACGGTCATCACTTGAAAGGTTCCTTTCTCCTAACCATCTGACAAACTCCGGAGATAATGCTTCATTAGCTGGGTTGACATCTATAACAATCGACTCATCCACATAAGGAGTCACCCTAGCCGTATAGCCTGCTTTTACTAATGCTCTCAACCCAGACTGGAAATCCGAGATGTAGAAATCTACTGCACGCCTCTGTTGAAATGACATACACAAATGTTACATTCAAAAGTATGACATTCAAGCTCAGATAAAAAGGTTTCATCTTCCGACGACTAAGATCCCAGGATGGAGTGTGTAAACAATACCCTCTTAATATAACAATTAGATAAATTTGAATTTAGAACACAGAAAAGAGAACATAACGACAATTATCCAGCTTCTTAAAAACAACAAAAAGAGTTTTTTTTTGCCCAACTATATTGCAAAACTTATTTGACAAAGCTTCTTAACTACTTGGTGAAGCATCATGCTGATAAATCTGATTATTCCAAACATGAAAGAAGCCTAGTGAAGTACCGTGACTTGTTTTATGACTTCTAAATTCAAAGAAACCGGGAAAATAACAAATTCTCTTAAAAATTAACAATTCAGTTACTCACTTCTAGCAACCGAAGTCCCCAAGTAAAACAACGATGAGTATGATTCGCAGCTTTGGAAACCCATCCTCGGTACTCATACAAACGACTAGATGTATAAACACATCTGGGAACTTTCTGGAAGGATGACTCGAGAGGTACATTACCACATGTTACTACCTTCAAAACTCACAACCAAACACTTAATCAATGTCATCTACACAAACAAGCAGTTCAAATCAAATTATTTCAATGAACTGCACAAGCATAAACTACCGGTAATTCGATTTCCACTAGTTTGAAGATGTGCAACAGTTACAGGGGATCATATGTGCATAAAATAAATGCTTGTTCATGCCCGTATGTGCATGTTTTTCATCCAACAGATTTAGGCCCATGGTAATTACAATAGGGCCTTTCTATATTACTCAAGCTCGAGGGTAAGTGTCAGATAAAGCTATGTGGACAAACAGGTATGCTCAATTATTTTTGAGTTTTTCCATATATTTAGAGAATCATACCCCACATCCTTGTCAGGATATTAGTTGGAGACAGGTACATAAGGAAAATAAAGAGTTGGAGTAGGGACATTGAGTCAACAGCTTGGCATTGAATTGAATTATATTTCTTCATTTAATACCAAACTTCAGATCGCATAGATAAAATAAAAGGAACGCTTTACACAATTTAGGTTAAACAGTCTTAAAAGTGAATTTTGTGATTGCTAAAGAATTAACATAAGATCCCAGGAATTACTAAAGGCTCAACCACATGGAATCGCTACATTGCATGCACATTACAACTAGATAAACCATATTGAATAACCTGGAATCAATTACGTGAAAATTTGTTCAGTCCTTTCAATCTTTATTACTTAAAAAATTTATGGAAATCATGAAAATATCACATCAAATAATTAAGTTAAATTACATACCCCAGATATTTTTACGAATTGCCCATTCTTTGCATTTCTAAGCTCTGCATTCGGATAACGAGCAATTAAATCTGTAATAGATTTTCTCCTCCAACAGGAGTTCCAAACATATAATGCAGTGACAGCACTGAAAAGAACCACAACAACAACAAGGAGAATGACGTTGTGAACTGCCGCAAAAATAAAACCACCAGCAATGAAACCCATTGCGAAAAGCAGTATCAGTGCCCAAAATATTGGTTTCGGGAAGTTCCTCCTGAAAGAAAAGTCATCATCTTGGCTAAGAATATTGACAGCCTGATTATGAACGGCAGAACCTTTTACTTTCATTGATCCCAAAGATTCCAGGGGACCAGATACTTTCCGAGGAACCCCAGAGGAATTCAATGGGCCTGAAGAGATGGGTCCAGACGTAATAAGGCCTGTTGCAGGGAGAACAGGAGGAATAGGACCAGAATTTTGACGTCCACTCGGCATTACTCCACTGGATTGTGGACCTGATGATTTCTTTACAGGATCTCCATGTCTATTCAGTGGTCCAGAGTTGTTCGACTTCTTTAATGATGCTGAGCTGGACATGCCTCCAGTGGCACCAGGACCTGATGTGGTATAGCCTGCCCGAGGCGCTGCATTAGGCATGATTGGTCCAGAATTTGAAGTAGCACCCCCAAAAGATCCAGTCCTTGAAGGAACAGTATTTATAGGCCCAGATTTCCGGGACTTAGAACCATCCATAGGGATATCAAACATCTTCCCCAGTTCACCGGACTTCTTAATATCTCCACCAGTATAGGGCATGGCCACCGAACTCATGGTTGGAGTCCTTTCTTTAGGCTGTTCTGGTCTGCCTGATACATAAAGCCCATTGCGGAGCTTATGAGATGGGAATCTAGAACCCATCTAGCTTCCTATGTAGAATGCTGGTACCAAAATATCACACAAAAACTACTGCTAACAACTGCGCACATAAGAAACTCAAAGCCACCCTGGAAACACAGAAAGCAGAAAGGGGTTGGTCCATTCGAATGATATCGGAAATATATATATGGCATTTGTCACAGACTAGGTATCAAAAGGTGACTAGCTGATTGACACAAATGAGGCAAACAACACAAAACATCTATAGCAGTAGAAAGGGGAGCATAGATAAATATCATGCATGATAAAACATAATTATTCAAGCAAAATTCCTTGAACATATATGGAAGCAGCATCAGGGTTTCATAACTAGATTTTATCCAAGATTTTCATTTGTGCTAGTCCAGGAAGATTTTTAGCTAAACAGATAGGATCTTGTATAAGGGCGAAACACAATAATAAGATGAAAATCTGGAGGATGATCAAAGCATTCGATGGCAGAAACATGCAAATTCAATTAGCAGGATCTCAAAGAAGATTAGACAAATTACAACAAACATAAAAATGATTACACCACTGTCTCTTAAGGATAGGACTTCTTTTGCCAAATAAAGGATAAGACTTGAAAGCTAGAATCTTCGACAAGAGTTTGACAAGGAAGAATCACATAACAGAGTCTTATTGTAAAAAAGAAAACGAACTCCATGAAAATTCCAGTTCATAGCAATTAACCAATAACACTTCAATTATCACAGCTTTTGAGATATACCATTGCTTGCTAAATATCAACACACAGAAATACAACTTAAGATTACTCATTTGATGCTATAAAATCCAAAGGCTCTACGATGTCCCTCAACAGCTTGTTAGATTTAATTTACTTGAGATTATTGCATTACTTGTTGGAATTCCTTAAATTAAGTAGATCTTCTACCTTAGTTCTAGGAATTTCCTTGTACTAATAGATAAATCTAATCACTGATTTTTAGGGATAGACTAATTTCTAGAGATTATTTTTCCTTTTTTTATTTCTCCTATTATTCTTTAAAAGGGCTGTATTCAGATCAGGAATAATTAGAACAACTATTCTTCTAAAATGTTCATTACTGTATCATCGTCACAAAGGCAACACAAATTTATTTATCAAACCAAGCAAGTAAAGCACAACAGAAACATGTCCTTGAACAAAGAATCCAAAACAGGGACCAACTCCAAATCTTGGATTAGACAGGCTGACTTCACATTTCAGCACAGCTACACAAACTGGATAAAGAACTGCTTAACTCAATGAATCCCAGAAAGCTTATGACTCGAAAATATTAGTGATCAGGATGGAAAGGGCTTCAAAATGTAACCTAAAATCAAACAAAGAACCAAGGTTTGAAGCCCCTACCTCGGCTAACATGGTTTAAAAAATCTGGCAGAAGGACAAGAAAATATTAAATCTCAAGAAAAAAGCTGAAGGTATTCAAGAAAAGATAACCACTAGAAAGTTGTGAAACACCTGAAAGGAAAGGAAATAAATGTCATAGCTTTAATTAAATCAAGTAAAAAGGTATAATCATCCCTACTCACTAAAACAATGAAAGCAAAGCAATACAAACATACTTCCATTGTTAAATTCTTATTAGACATAATTTAGTGGAGTCTTAGCCAATAGGAATGTATTCCTTGTAACTCAGAAAGCATATGGCATCATATAATGCCAATATATAGATAAGCATGCATGTAAATTCAGAGAGTGAGAGAGGAAAACAAGTTCACGAACCAGACATCTATCTAACAACCACATTAAAACCCAGGTAAATATAAACACATCTTGATTTTGTACGGAAGACAATAGAAAGAAAAGGATCTGAAGGCATAGAGGAGAATGAGAATCCAAAGCTGTGAGAAAAATGCTAAAGGAAGGCCGTCTTTATCCCCTATTGCACAATTTTTTCGGAATTAACAGGATCAATTAAGTCAAAGTACTCATATTTTGATAGAGAATCACCATTTCAAATTTCCATAAAAGTATGTAACAAGTACCATTCCAGTCATCAACCACATAAAGAACCAAAATCAATCACCCAAATCAACATTCAAACAAAATCAAGGAAAGGGGACAAGATCCAATAACCGGCCATAAAGAGCTCCAAAGTTATGAGAATTCCTATCCAATATTAGAAAGTTATTCTTTTTACAGTATTTTCTGAAAAAAGAACATAGCCCAAAATGGAATTCCTACTGACTAAAAGATGTAGACTTTCACAACTCTCAAAGAAAGGCATCATATAAAGAAGACACTCCTGCTACATTCACCTAAAATCTGGAGAACCAATTTTTCAGTCCAAATCAAAGAAACAACGGATACCTATTCTAATTGTTCACCAAGAATTGATCAAATGGAGCAGATCTAAGAAGGAAACTTATATTACAAGCTTAATGAGCTCACCTAAAGGAACTTCTCTTTTCTACCTAGGGTCCAAATTATAATATTTCGATTACATTTTTAACTTTTTCAAAAACAAACCAAATGATTGTAACTTTTGTAGTATAAGAACATCAAAACCTTCCATTTTTTACAATAAAAGACGCACATTTACAGGCTGAACCACAAAAACAAACGATACCCAGATCTCCATTTGGAGTAAAAACCAACAAATTGGGAAGATCTGAGGAAAGAGCAGAGATTAGTGGTGTTTTGTTGGGGTAGAGGACACAACTAAGAAGAAATAAGATGGCAGCATATGTAAAAGAAAAAAAAAGGTAAAGTAAACAAATACCTGGAGTAAAAGAAGAAAGAATCGATGAGGAAATGAGGAGATTTGGAGACATTATGGTTAGAGGAAGAAAAGAAAAACAGACACAGAGAAGAACAGGGAAGAATCCTTCCAACCGCAGTCCCACATTGTCTTTAAAAAGTCCTAAAAGGTATTTTTTACTGTTATCGTTTGTTGTTCATTTCGTACTCTCATATATATCATAACACCATATCGCAGCAAATTTTTTTTTTCTTTGGCAGTACGTCGCTGCAATTTTTTTTCACTATTTAGTTGTTATTAGGTGAGATGATTTCACGAGAACTCGAAACTCCATGACAAACTCAGTCCATGAAAATTACTTAAAAATTTATTTAATAAAATAAAAAATATATTGAAAAAATAGGGCAAACTAAAGAAAGCGTCACTCAACTATACTCGTATTCCTGTTTTGATCAACTAACTTTAAAAATTTTAAATTTAGACACTAATATTTGAATTCATTTTTATTTTGGCACCCACCATCAAATTGATTACATAAAGTCTTTTTCTAGTCGGTATAATAACACATTTAGTCTTCAATATTTACTTATTCTATCAATTTGATTATAATTCTAAATAATTCAATAAATTTAACCCTTAATATTTATAAATTCTAGCAATTTGATTCTCAAATTTTTTAACCAACGCTTTCAGCTTTTAAAATAGAATCATTCAATATCTATTAATTGTTTTATTTATGGTTAAAATTATTCAATTCGATACATAACCCTTTTTATTTATATTTGTAAGAAGTTAGTGTTAGAATTAACTAAACACCATTAAAAATAGTAGAAAATATAAATTTTAAAAATAAAATATATAATAAAATTATATAAATAATTTAATATTTTAAAAAATAATTTTTTTAATCTAGCTAGCATAATTTTAGTTTTAATTAATTTAGTAAATGATTTGACACTAAATCAGATCATCAATAATATGTATTGCTGATTGTGAATTTAAAAATTAAAAAAAATAAATAAATAACTTAATAATCTCTTAATCAGTTTATAAAATTTAAAAAAAATATTACCAATGTAACGAAAGGAAATTCAATTAATTCTTTCAATTTTTTTATTAAAAACAAAATTTTTATAATTTTTTATATAATTATTGATTAAACAATTGAATTTTTCAAAGTAATATTCTTAACTCTCAGTTTAATTTTAATTTCAATTTTAAGGACCAACTTTGAGCATTATTTTTATGTAGCTCAAAGGAAATATCATATTGTTAACAATAATAATAAATGTAAAGTTTTTTTTTAAGGTTTTTCCATTTAGTCAAAATTTTATCAATCAAAGAATTATAAAATATTTATATTTAGAAAAAAATTAATAGAAAAAGAAAAGGAAATAAAGTTTCAAGATAAAATTATTGGTATCAAGAATTGGTTCAAAAAACAGCTTATTAGTTGATAGTGTTATAAATATCTTATTAAGTGAATATCCATCAAAATCAAGATGAGTTTGGAGAAGCTTTGTAAATATTTTCATTGATCAATAAAATATGCTCTCTCTTTCTCTCTCCTATTTTATTTGTTCTTTACTTTCTGTCTTTTTATTTTTATAACACGTTATCAGCACTGTAACACCCCTATCCCGTAATCGTCGCCGGAATAGGACGAGGCGTTACCGGAAATTAGAAAACCGATCAAAATAGTAAAATTTTGAACATTTTCTTGAATAAAAGATCATTTATAAACATTAATGCTAAACATAAACAAAGACCAAATTTAAATCTTATAAAAATAAAGGTGCCATATTCACATGGCGTTAACGAATACAATTTCGAATTATCAATCACTTTAGTCTATTCTATACATGCCATACCAGTTCCAAAACATAACAGCACCGACACGATAGATAGTGATAGTGTGGCGAGTTGCTGACGATCCCTGAGCAAATGACCGGAATCAACAATCTATAAACAGAGAAATGTAACAACAGAGTAAGCTTTCATAAGCTTAGTAAGTCTTAAGCAATTTAAACCATTGAACTCAAATATAACCAATTTATTTATTTGATTCACATATAACATTTCATTTCATTCACGGTTTAATCCCTTCTTGGCCGAACATGCATATTCACTTATAAGCTTATATAGTTTTATTGTCTCTTTTATTTCGAAAATATATAGCCATAGGCATTTATATACCTCAATGTCAACTTCAATTCAATCAACGCACCATTTCATATCTATAGTTACCCTCATCGGTTAAATCAAAGTGGTATATCTCACAATATCCTATAATTTTTTTCCCATAACGGAATACACACATATTCATATGACATTTTCATATATGCTTTTCATTTTACAAACATGAAAGTGTTTAACACAAACCTGACCAACTCAATTGATAAAATCGATCTTACGAATTCTCATATAACCTCTTTCTAGGTATACTGCCTTTTTGGTCGAATATACACAACTACATAATGTACATATAACAGATTGATTTTTTTTTTCCTGAATCTGATCTCATCTAATCATAGGTGAATCGGATATCTTCACATAACACCACACATTATTCGAATGTACCATTATTAAACATATATACAATCTTATAACTTACTCACATAAACATCACATTATACACTTTTGGTTTAATTCAAATCAAGCTCACGTGTAAGTTCATGATACATACCTGGCCAACTTAATGTACTGAACATCTCTAATTGTTGATTTACTACTAAGTCACATAGTTTTAAACCTTGCACAAATCACATTTAACAATGTCAAGAGATATCACCATTCGGTCAAAAAGTTCAAACCCCATGTATGCACATTTAATTTATCTATTGCATCCAAACTTAAGAGCATATACTCTTTCGCATCTAAAAGCTTCATTGCTACTTCTAATTTAATCAGTCAATCTAAAACATAACACTATAATCACATTCGATTTCCATGTTTAGAATCACATTTTCATGTTATAAGCTTTCATGAACAATTTCATAGAGTCAATACTCATTTAGCATAACATCAAACCATTTCATAATTGATTCCCAAAGCACATTCATAATTCAACCGAAGTCGAATTCACATAGCAAGTAAGTATCACGTACCATATACTTAACCTTTGTACACTTACAAATTCCACAATTACCATTTAAACCAACTCAATCTTTCAATGCTCCTAACCACTTATTCATATGCACTCATTTCATGCACATACATGAATATATATATATATATTTAGAAACTTAGTTCTTTAATTCATAATCACATTAATATTTTCAAATAATTTAACATGACAAGTATTAAATTTCCGTATAGGTACATAAAGAACCAAACATATTCCTTATCCCATATACATAAAATGACCGAATACAATCCATACCTTGTATTTGCACATCTTGCCGAATACAACTCAACTTGATAAATTCTCATGTAGCTACTTAAATCATTATCTTAAAGGTACGCAAATAGTCTTCGGTTTGAAATAATTCAACGGCACTTAGCCATAACCTGCTAGGTTTAAAACCCGAATCCAGTCACCAGCACAAAGCCTACGTGACTTTAAGCCTGGATATAGTACCAGCACTAAGCCAGCGGGATTTAAACCGGATATATATTATCGAGTGCCAAACATATTTACTCACTTGTTAACTCATTTCACATATCATATCACATTGGTAATCCAATTACTGCATTCGAATATAAGCACAAAAAGTACACCTTCAGCATAACTTTCGGTTCAATATTCATATACAAGAACGCACAACCATTTCACTATCCCAGCTTAACTCCTAATAACCATTTGGTTACATGCCATATACTCAATTTATTTATCACACGATCTCATTTAAATAGAGACAATAGGTTACAATTCATCTATCATACTTATCATGACATCAACAATTTTATAATAAATGTAATTACTCAAAACTTACCTCCACTGTTGTCGAACTATCATGGATATGTTATTCCCCAAATTTAGCTTTCTCTTTATCCGAATTTGGCTCTTGAGCTTGGATCAACAAAATTTAAACTATTTTAATCACCTTGTTATATCATTAAAACAATAAGGTTAATTTCTCAATGAAACTCATACATACGGCAACACTTCAAATACATCTGCACACATTCGGTATTTCATTAAAACCATCACAAATACATTTACCTATACATCACCATGTCACCTTATATACATAAACTAGCTATGTGGTTAATTTACCGATGACCTATGCATATAACTAATTACACCTTTAATAATATCCACAAAGCCGATTATCCACATGACTACCTTAGCATATTATTAGTTAACTTCTTATCCAAATTTGCCATAAAGGAAATTAACTCATAAACCCTCAAGTGCATAAGCATTTGCATCCAAAGGACACTTTAAATACATGTTATGAAAATAACCGAATGCACATATATTTATACCAAGACATCATATACTTCAAAACCAACTATCAAGGCATAAAGCCGAACCTTCAAAATCAATTATCAATACTCGTTCAAACATACCTTCCCACAAATATACAAGTTCACCACTAAGTTTTATCCTTATATAAGAACATTATTCATATTAGATAGCATATAAAATCTCAATAGAACATATAGGTAATTAAATTCAAGTCAAAACAATTTCTTTTCCTACTATCACATATACGGCAAACTCAATTCCTTATATCCCACATGCATTCAAAATCAATTATTCCTTAACTTTAGACTCATTCGATCATTATTACATTCAATTTAAAACCATGCATCAATAATGATTTCATTCGGCTATTATATTAAACAAATTCATCAATTAACTAATGCTCTAAATTTCATACGCATAAACAATTGTCTGAACATTCATATATCACAAACAACAACATCATTTCCTCTACTTATTAGCATTCATACGGCCATCTTGTACCTTCAATCACTTAAATAATCAACAATTTCTCAATTAATATCTTAAATTTATATTTGGCATCTAAACTCACCTGGGCACTATTACCGATTGCTTCCTATCATTAATTTACTCCTTCCATCATCTCGAGTTACAAATACACACGTAATTCATTAATGAAGGGGTTATTAGGCAAGCTTATAAATATAGATTAATAATTTAAAACACAACACCACTAAGCCATTATTTAGGTTCCTATACAGCAAGGACAATTTAACAAGCCTTAAATTCAAATTATAACAATATATTTACAACATTTAGAGCATTTTAACAACTCTCCATCTTAGATACATTTACTATGACCGAATGCTTACTATTAACAATTTACCCTTACAAGCATGAATTTCTCAATCAAGCTTACAAGCTCATAAGCACATAAATTTTCCATTACCAAGTCCATCTAACCTTCATTCATCCATTTCAAACATCACATTTAAAATTCACATCCTTCCACTCATAACCAAACATTCAAAACACCCAATTACAAAGTTTCAATTCATGGGTTTAGAAGAGAACTAAGATAAGAGTTCAAACACATCAAACTAAAATCAAATTAGCAAGATTTTACCTTGGATTTTTAGGCCTTCCCTTGACCGAAACTACAAAGTTCCTCTTCCTTTATTATTTTCTTTACATTCGGCTAGTTGAGAAAAAAAAAACCCACTTTGTTTTTATCACCATGTTCTTATTATAATAATCCTTATGTCACATTATAAAATCATTTATTAATATTTCTTTAATAATAAAAATGCATAATATGTCATTCAAACTCATCATTGCCGTCCACTACCAAGAAAAGGGAATGTTTGACATGCAAGTCCCTCATGCTTTAAACCATACAACTTTTGGCCCTACAAATTAACCTATGACATTTTCAAGATTTTTTTCACATAAGTCCCTTTTAGTTAATTTCACATCCAAATGACAAAATTCAATAAATCAAAATTTCACACATGCAATTACACATATAATAGACATGAAATTTAACACTCAATTATTTTATTTTCTTTGACTCGGTTTTGTGGTCCCAAAACCACTTTCCGACTAGGGTCAAATTAGGGATGTCACAAGCACGATTCTCTTTTAATTATTTTTCTCTATAATTCACAAATTTTTTTCCCTTTCACCGAGCCTTACCCCTTTGAAGCAACAACCAATGTAATAATAGGTCACTCAAATTTGCTACTCAAGTTGTTGTTGATTGCCTTCTAGAGCTACTGTTATTTCAGCCTTCACTTGAAGCATGTGTATTATAGGTGATCATTATATAAAGAAATTTATATAATCATTACATGGTACGTTTTTCTCCTTTGTTGATTGATTTTTGGTAAAATTATTTTATGAAAAATATTATTACTTTAAGGTTTCTTTTAAACTAATATTCTTTTATTAAATTATAGTATGTATGATATTTGGATGATTAAAATTGTTTATGATTAGATTATTGTTATTAAATATGCTTGAAATTATTGTATTATATCTTTTAAATTGAATTTATAAATATTTGATTAGAGCATCATAAGATTTTATAACATATATATAGTATTGAAATTTGGTACAATGTGTATAGGATAACTTTCAACCATTGTACATAAAAAATTTGATTTTGTTTATTAAATGATTTTTTTACTATTATATTATAAATATTATTACGAAAACAAATTTATTTTACTACTTGTAATAGTACTATTGATAATAGTCAGGGTGATAATAAAAATGTTAAAGAATCTTAGGTATATTTTACTATGATTTATTTATTAAATCATGTTTATTATAATTGGAGACTAATCATGATAGATAGATTTTGATTGAAATTGTAACACCCTAAACCCGGCCTACAAGTTTAGACCGAATCCAGATGCTACATTGATCACTAAAGTGATCATAGGAAAATTTTATAGAACTATCATTTTACAAATTGAGAACATTTAATTAATTTTTATTTTTTGATTTAAAATCAGAATATTACAATTAAGTTTAAAAGTCGAATTAAGTTAGATTTACGAGAAAAATCGAAATAAAAAACTTGTACCACAGTATGTACAAAACCTTATAGTTCAAAGCCGAACAACACATTAAAATAGAAAATTCAAATTGATAGTTTATTTTTCACCGAGATTGTCCGAGACCTCCGCGTACTGAGTCTATCATCTAAATCCAGAACTGTACCTGAAAAGGGAAAATAGAGGGAGTGAGCTACACGAGCTCAGTGTGAGTTCAAACTAGACTAGAGACAGAATTATGGAATACAATCAGAAGCGTAATAGATATACCTAAACTCACAGAGTCAGAAAACTTACTTGGAATTAACATCCCATCAAAACATAACAATCAGAGCACACAATGTACACAGGAAATTCAACACAAGCGTTGTTTAGAAAAACAGATTAGAGATAGATAATTCTACTGTCAAAACATTGAAACAAATACTTGTTTGTATGAATGCAGTTAGATATTAAAAGAACCCACCCATCCAATCAACACACCTCTCCGTCCCCCGATTACACCACATAAAAGCTATTTAAGCTCATCCAAACAATCACACCACATAGGACCTCGAAGGCCCATCCAAACCTACACACCATATATGTGGACTGAGCCACTTAGACATATTATGTAGCAAAGCTATCATATAAGCTGTACAGTGTAATACGGCAAACCACGGTACAGACATCAGCTTGAACTGCCAGATCAAATGTAAAAATACGTAGCGAAGATGACGTATATGCGGTACAGTGCAATGCGATAAACCGTTATACTGGTAAGTTACAGTTAAGCTACCAGATCAAATGGTAATACGCAGCAATGCTGACGTATATGCTGTACGATACAGTGCGGTAATGTGTTGTACAATCTAGTTGCCGTAAAACTGCCAGATCAAATTAGAATCGAACTCCCTTCTCTTCACAATCCCACACAAAATACTTTATGCAAGTGTGTGTATGCAAACAAACGAGCAGAATCAAAACACAGATTCCCAGACAGTCATTCTAGATACAGAAACTCACATCGAGTCAATCGATTATAGAAAGCACACAATCTCACAAAACTGTGACACAAATTCAGACAGTCAGACAGAACAACTATGCATCCACACTCAACAAAACAGATTCAGATTCAAACATCTCACACGACAATCACAGATACACTTAAGCCGAAGCCCAACTCAGAATTCTTAGCCAGCCTGACTAAAGCTCAACCAAGTTAAAACACACAGACAAATCCTCAGATCATGAACACACAGAATCAAAATAGGTGACTTAAGGCCACACATCCGTGTGCTTTGGACGTGTGGAAATGCCTAGGCCATGTGGAAGGTCAAAAGCTCGTGTAAAAAGATGCACACAACCGTGTGGCTGAGGCACACGCCAGTGTAAAGAGAGGCACACGGCCGTGTGACTAAGGCACACGCCAGTGTGACTAAGCACACGCTAGTGTGGCCTAGTGACATGACCGTGGGAACAGGTCATACAACTCTCTGTCCATTTGCACTAAATTTGAGTACAGGGCTAACACGGCCATGTGAGGGT
Source organism: Gossypium stocksii (assembly GCA_020496765.1). Taxonomy (NCBI): domain Eukaryota; kingdom Viridiplantae; phylum Streptophyta; class Magnoliopsida; order Malvales; family Malvaceae; genus Gossypium; species Gossypium stocksii. The sequence goes on along the minus strand of CM035624.1, from coordinate 58,283,499 downwards.
CTCACATGTCCGTGTGCCCACCAGACACAGCTGTGTGTCCAAAACACACGCCCATGTGGAATCTCTAAATTCCTAAATTAGCTACATGGTCGTGTGGCTAGACCGTGTGACACGAAATCACTCAATCCCTAATTCCCAATCACACACGCCCGTGTACCCTAGGGACACGGCTGTGTGAGAAACTACAAAATCCCCAAATAGACCACATAGCCATGTGGCCAGGCCATGTGGCACCTAATTTAACCCAAAAACCCTAATCCCCAAAAACACATGGCCGTGTGCATTGGCGCACGCTCGTGTGGCCACCGAGGTGATCATGAAACCACCCTAGAATAGCCCCGAAAACATTGTTTTAGCCCCCAAAATCATCCCCAACCTTACAATAACGAGTGTAATCCAAAATATGGAGTATTCCCCTCACACCCAATGATTTCAACCCAAACTAATGGGTTAGCACACACTCAAGATATGCCAAAAATAATAGTTTGCAAAAACAAATAAAAGAAAGATTGGACAGGTTTCAGATCCCACACCTGAATCGCAGAAGGAGACGTTCAGTCACTGACTTAACGATAAGAAACGAAGCTATCTAAAATATGCATACAAAACCATATCCAAAAGAAGGAGATAAGGGTAAAAAAAGAAGAAAATAAAAACAAGAGAGGAAAAGGGGAGGGGAGAATGTGTAAACAAAATAAACAAGATAAACAAAACCATATATTAAAAACCAAACGAAATTAATAAATAATAAACAAAATCTATAATAATTAAAACCACAGTAAAGTAAAATTTGTTTTCCTCAGAATGCACATAAGAAGAATCAAACCCAGAACCCAAAAGTAAGCTAACACATATCCAGCCACCAGACCAGTAGGCTCATTCTGCTACTTAAACGCACAACAAAACTTAATAGTACCACCTACTCTCTGACCCTAACCACTTAACTCAAAACTTCTAACCCTAGAAATCCGGAGTGTTACAGAAATCCACATATGTTTTGTGATGGTGATTATGAAATAAAAAAAATCAATGGAATCGTTTAGAAGTCTATCCTGCTATATTTGTTGCATTCCTAAATTGAATGCAAACATAAAGAAAATAAAATATATAATCATGAACAACTAAAAGTGGAAACATAGTAATAAATAAGAGAACAATGAGAGTTCTCAAGAAAACTCTTCAAAGGGTAAAGACAACTTATGTTATCAATGTGATATGAAAGATTATTGGTCAAATTTTTTGTTTATGTTAATATTCTTTGAGGAAGAATATGAGAATGTAGTAATGAATGCTATCATTACAAATAGAAAATTATTTATCTTATTTTGTACTAAAACAAAAAAATATTATTCCAATATTTAATAATACAAAATTAGTTGAAAGCTCCAGAAGAGTTAATATATCAATATCTAAAAGAACAAAATTTGTGATGGTTAATGCATTGGTTTTAAAAGATATTCATTGTAATGGATCTCATATTAAGATTGTGAATGAGAAAAAGATTATATTTCATATGAATCACTATTGCCATAAATATTCGTTTTGAAAAGATGAAAAAAAGGAGGATTGATTTATTGATTACTCTTATTATTAAATTGAATTGATTGTGACTATCTTTGTGATCTTCTTTTGTCATCACCCCCACTAAGGGGTTGAAAGTAAAATATTTGACTGTGAAAGATTTGCTTAAATTTTGGAATAATTTGAAAGAAAAATGTGAGCAATAGAATATGGTAATTCTATCTAAAGCTCGTTATGGTTGGATGCACCTAAAGTTACAGATTTTAAAAACTGTGAGTATAACTTTACAGTATTCAAAATAAGTTCTCAACTAAAATAACGTGGAAAAATATTACTGCTGAGAACCTTGCAAGAGGGAACTTATTCAAATTTTCATGATTCAAATGTGCATCTTATTTGTTCATGAAAATGAATATTAACTGATTTATTTATGTTGCTATAATAGGTTTTATAATTAAATAATATATTTGATTAAACATATCTAGTATGCAAATTTATGTTAACAAACCAATGAATTTTATGGCTATTCAGATTTGATTTAGTTCATATGTTTTATATGATTCTATTTATTAATTATTTAGAGAAATGACATGAGAAATTGTAAATGAAAAGTTCTATGTGTTAATTGGATTTTGAATTAAATTTCATACATGTTTATGATGATGGTTATGAAAAAATTGCTAGTTTTTCTTTATGTCATATTTTTATTTTTAAGATGTGATGTTTATTGATATATTTAATATATGCTTGTTTCTATACATGACCTAGGCAGTCATTCTTGATATTTAATTGATTATGCAAAACTCTTGTTAAAAGGGTTTTTAAAGTATTTTGAATCAAACTCGGGACTTCTCGCATCCGAAGCAAGAATCATACCACTAGACTAAATGCTTTGCATTTGAAGATTTTGGCATATTCCCTGAAACAGATATTGCATATAATTATTTGAAAATTATATTTATTGACTTATTGGCATTATATACTTTACCTTGATTTAGACATTTCTCGTAGTAAATGTCACAATAGTACTTATATGTGAATACAAAGTAAAAGGAATGATAATAAAATTATCAATTTATTACAATTTAGTACAATTGAAATACATGTTAAAATAAACCAGAAGTTTACTGATACAAATGCATTTACTATTTAGCGTTACCAGTTAGACCAACCTGGATCATAATTGAAAATTCATATGGATATTTATTAAAGAATCAGAAGATTCTTTAATTTAAAAAATTTTCATTTGTTGCTTGTTCTCAATAAAAAATTGCTTATTAGAAACTCACTAGCTAAAATTAAGATTTAATTTCTTGCATTTCTCATCCACCATGTGGATGATTTTTATATTATATGATTTTGGTAGATGCATCTACAAAATAATCACGTATGTGTTATCAACTTGCAATTTGTCATTTGCAAGATTGCTTGTTTAAATAATTAATTTCATATCATGCAATTAAGACAATTCATCTTGCTAATACTGATAATTTATATCTCAGTCTTTTATTGATTGAGTTTGAAAAACTTTTGTAAAAGTTTATTATTTATACGCATAATGGTTTAGAGAAATTATTGATTGAACGCCTCTAATTAATGTCTAAACCATTACTTATGGGAACTAAACTTCTTAGTTCAACATGAGATTATGTTGATTTACGTGTTGTACACATCAAGCCGATAAGTTATAAATACTCCCCATTACAATTAGTTTTTGATCAAGATATAAATATTTCTCATCTTTGAATTTTTGTATGTTCGTATATGTTCCAATTGCTCCACCACAATGCAGAAAGAAGAAAGTTAAGAATATATATTAATTACAAGTTTCTTTGTATTATTAGATGTTTTGAATGTATTGGAGATTCAATTATGACATGATTTGTGATTACAATTTTGATTCGATAGTTTTCTCGACATTAGGGAGAGACAAATGTAACACCCCTTACTTGAGTCTGACGCCGGGACAGGGTACGAGACATTACCATACTTAATCACGCTTGAATTCATAAACTCGGTCTATAAAATTTCATTCCATTCCAAAAATTTTAATGCAATCTCTTACTATCCCTATTACAGGCCTACAAGGCCCAAAACGTGCATTGGGTGTAGACTGGAATCAATCCAAAAATTTTCGGGCACTTAGAAATTTTTTGCTTAAAACAGGGCCACACGCCCGTGTAGGATGGGACACGCTCGTGTAAGCAGGCCATGTGGTCACACACGCCCTATTTTTATTTCGAACCTACAAGGGTTTTGACACAGCTTGAGCACATGCCTGTGTCTATGGCTCGTGTCCCTCACACGACATAGACATGCCTGTGTCCATAACCCATGCTACAATCTGACTTAACTCAAAGAAATACTTGAATTTTCACATGGCAGAGTACACATCCGTGTGCTTATCCCGTGTGCTTATCTCGTGTGCAACACTGACTCAGCTAAATTGGATGCAGGGGACACACGGTCTATCAACATGCCCATGGGGGCTGACCGTGTGTCACACACGGCCTAGGCACATGCCCATGTGTCCAACCATGTGGATAATTATAGGTTACTTTCCAAGCATTTTTCCACCCTGAAACTTAACTAAACACAAGGCCAATTTAATATCGCAAACTATGGCATAAATAAACATCCATACATTTTCGACATGACATCCATACAATGATCTCATATCACACTTGTCATGCGTGGATTTCATTCATAAAACTTCATCAACACTAATTAATCATGCTTAACTAGTATTGGCCAAATTCATTTTGCCATTTACAAAAGAACTGTATATCAACTTTAGCCAACACACATATGGCTACTCAAAATTACATATCTCAAAATGACAAGATTTTCCTATACATGCCATACTCAAAATAAACTAACTTTACTATACCCAAAATGGACGACTTGATAGTGTGACTTCGAGCTTTGACTTTAATCTATCCCGAGCTAATTCGGTAAATCTACAAGGAAGAAGGGAAAATGAAGGGGTAAGCATAAAATGCTTAGTAAGTTGCATGGAATAATATAGCAACATAAATCATGAAACATCATTCAAATTAAATATCATAAAATGTCATATACTTTCTTACTCCTTTTCAAAGCTTACTCAATCTCATGACTTGCTCACTCTCATAACTTACTCATTCTCCTGGCTTACTCGTTCTCATAGCTTACATTTACATTTTTCTCGTAACTTACTCATGTGCACCTATAACACTCATCATAAAACTTTAGTCTTCTTGTTAACAGATCAACTTGATTACTTTCTCTATTAGTATACTTGGAACTTCAATGGATACCCGTTATGTTAATCTCATAGTAAGATGCCAAAGCCATATCCCAAGTATTGTCTTACATGGGATCTCAAGTCGATACCGAAGCCATATCCCAGATATGGTCTTACACAGGATCTCATACCGATGTCAATGCCATGTCCAGACATGGTCTTATATGAGATTGTAAGATGATACCGATGCCATGTCCCGGACATGGTCTTATACGGGATCTCTCTTAGATGTCCACAGCATGTCCCAAGCATGGTCTTATAGGGGATCTATATTTCATCTCGGTGTTGAAGCCTTGTCCCAGACATGGTCTTATACGGGACCACATGTCGATGCCAATGCCATGTCCCTGATGCCATATCCCAGATATGGTCTTACACGAGACCTACATAACTCATGACCACGGTATCAATTGAATTCTTTAACACATAATCGAAATTACTCAACTATAGCTTCATCTTGTCTTGGTAAAATCATAATAATCAATTTCATGAATTATACAAATTTCATACAATGTCATATTAATGACTTCATGGAATTTCATGAATTCTTAGGAAATCATCACAATAAATTTTCATAAATCATACAAGGCTAAATTATCACATACAACTTACCTCGGGTCCAAAACGAGGGTAAATTTCAATTTAGTCCACTACTTTGCTTTTTCCCTGGTTTCGATCTGGGCTTCGTGTTTCTTGATCTAGAATGACAAATTTAACTTATTTATTACTCACATTGGCTAATTAGCCTAAAATTCATACTTTGGAAAAATTTATAATTTTGCCCCTAAACTTTTGCATATTTGCAAATGGTCCCTAGGCTCGTAAAATGAAATGCACTTATTTTCTTGACTACCCAAGCCTAGCTGCACCTTTCATGTGCTCATAAACAACCCACATTTCTCATCAATTTGTACATTTACAACACATTTTACTAACTTTACAATTTAGTCCCTATTAGGGACTTTCATGAAAAATCACCTAGAGAAAGGTGTTTACTACACTTTAAACTTTCATATTCTACCACTAGTCATCAAAATACTTGCATGTCATGCATGGGTATATTTTTTAGCATAAACCCTAGCTCAAATTAGTGGTAGAAATAGCTAGATTAAGCTATGAGGATTTCAAAAATACAAAAAGCATGAAAAACGGGGCTTGGAGTCACATGCTTGGAGCTTGAAATGAAAGAAACCATAGCTATGGAGGACTCTTCAAATTCAGCATAAGCATGGAGAAGATGGACACTTTTTTGCTTTCTTTTTCCCTTTTTATTTCATTAATTTACCAAATGACCAAAACGCCCTTATGGCATTTCTTTAAAATTTTACCCTTCCATTGGCATTTTTGTCCATAATGCCAAAAATTGGTCTAATTGCTAAATAAGGACTCCAATAAATTTTCAAATGCTAATTCATCCTTAAAGCTTCTAGAAACTTAATTTTGCAACTTTTGTAATTTAGTCCTTAAGGACAAATTAATCACATTTTCTTAAAATTTCCTTCATGAAATTTTCTCACTATTATGAATCATATCATAAACTCAAAAATAATCATGAATTATATTTTTCTACTTCGGATTTGTGGTCTCGAAATCACTATTCCGACTAGGCCCTAATTCGGGCTGTTACAACAACTATAGCTTGTAATAAGTTAGGGGGAGAGTAATTTTAACTAGAAGTTCAATAAGGACAACACATTACAAGTTAAATTTTAGATGTATTTACAAACTTAATGAGAATAACCAAGTGTTATATACCATCTAATATTTTAATTTGAATCAAAGTCCCAGTAGGACAATCGGTTAGAATAAATAATATACTGATCAGTTCCAAAGATGAAAACTCTTCTAGATGGTCATATAGTGGAGCCGAGTACTCCAGAAGAGATCAAATACACTACTAATAAGTAAAACGCCAAAAGAGATTCAGGTACCTGAAATTGAAGATTAAAATAATGAAAGCAAAAGATCTTGAAAAGTGATGTCAATTCGAGAAAATGTTGAACCGATAGTAAAAGTTGTCGACAATGGTTTTGCATACAATATTATTGTTGAAATAATGAAATAAAAAGGAGAATCTTGAATAAATTTATTGTGACATATAGATATGGAATAGATTAGTCAAAATAGAAAGATGCAACTTAAGTATAATTAAATTCATGGAGCTTTTGGACCAATAGTCCAAATATCTTATCTATTGAGGGTACAAATGAAGTTGTTTTGCAAAAAGTAGAATAAAAATATGAAGTTTTTCGTTGAACCCTGACATTGATTATAAAAAGATATAATATTCTTTTGTGGGGGATGCAATAGCCGTTAGATATATTATTAAATTGATAATTCATCAAAGATTTAATATGCGTTGAATGGTCATTGTTACAACCTTTTATGAACCACTATATAGTAAAGTTTATATTAAAATCCTTGATGGATTAGGATGCTAGAAGCATATTGAAATTCTCGTGAAATTGTTCATTTATATGAATTGAAATAATTTGAACATATGTGGTAAATGGTAGTTGAAGGAGGATTATAAAATGATCCAAAATACCTATTTCTATTTTTATAGAAGAATCATGATTGAAGTTTATAATGATTATTGTTGAAACTCCTTAAGAGATCAAAATATATTTCCTCCAAATTTTCCTTCACTCATGACTTTCAAAAGAATAGTGATATAAATGCTTAGCAAATACATTCAAATAGTCATTTGAAAAACTAGTATTCAAGATTGAATACCTAGAATATGAGAAAGTATGTGATGTTTTAATGAAGGGGAGTAAATACGCGCTGTATTCTTTTTCCCTTAAACGAGGTTTTGTCCCATTAGATTTTCCGAGTAAGGTTTTTAATGAGGAAACATATTATATGTATTATAGATATATCTACTCTTTTTCCTTCACTAGGATTTTTTTCCCCACAAGGTTTTTATCTTAATAAGGTTTTAACGAGGCACATTATCTACCGATAGACATCCAAAGGGGAGTGTTATGAATATCTTATTAAGTCGATGTCCATCAAGATCAAGATAAGTTTTGATGTACTTTAAATTCTAATAGTCATTAGAATTAGACCTTTACTTCATTTATACTTCTTATACCTACAAATAGAGACTTTGGAAAAGCTTTATAAATATTCGCATTGATCAATAAAACATGCTCTCCTTTTCTCTCTTATTTTATTTGTTCTTTACTTTCTATATTTTTATTTTATAATAGATAGAAGGTTTTTTTTTGGGGCAAGGGGTTTATAGTTGTGGAATTCCTCTATTTTAAAATTTGGAAGTTTTGATTAGGAAGTTTGAGGATCAAATTGATAGAATTTGTAAATGTGAAGGGTTATATTTATTGTATTATTTAAAATCAGAATCAAATTGATAGAATATGTAAGTATTGAGGACTAAAAGTGTTATTATAGAAGTTAGAAAAAGGTTTTCCATTATTAATTTAATTGTGAGTGATCAAAATAGGAACAAATTCAAATGTTAGTGTCTAAATTGAAAATTATATTCTTTCTATGAAATGATTACTATTTTTATTTTTATGTCATTTTTGTCTTTTCATACTTTTATATAATTTTTAAATAAAAAACTAAAATTAATATATCCTTGGAGCAAACACATGCTTAATAGATTTATAAACAAAATTTTTACCACCACCCCAATAATAGTCACTAAGTAAATATTAAAAAAATAAAGTTTTTTACGTAGATTGTTTTACTCATTCCCATCAATCAATACTAATTCAATTTGGAAAACACTAATATATCATTTCTATTAGATGATTATTATTTTGATATGTTTTCCTTTTCATACTTTTATGTAAATTTTACAAAAGAACTAAAATTAATCATCCATGGATTGAATACATTTTTAATGGATTTATAAACAAGTTCTTACCATTACACAATAATCATTATTAAGTAAAATTTAAAAAATTACATACAACATTTTTTCTCACCCATACCGTGTGTATATATATAATGGCAAGTCATTATCTTAATTTTTTTAACTTTCAATTCTAAGGCCTAATTACTGAAAACTTAAGATAATATCCTAAATTGCTTAGAAAACAAGCTTCTTAAGTATGAAATAGACCCGAATTGATTACTACATTTGTTGACAGGTCAAATACCTCCACATTTAAGTATTTGCTTATCCCCAAGAAAACTAAACAAAACAAAAACAAAGATAAAAACAGAAAATAAACTAAAATGAAAAACAAAAACTAAAATATACTTGAGGTAGCTTGATACACGAGATTGGGTCAGAGCATCGACACTAGGGAGATTTGTCTAAATAAGTAACTCTAACTAGAAATCTAAACAATTCAAAGTTATTTGCACCTAAATCGATTAGTTCAATAAATTACAGAGTAAACAAATTAAATAAAATTGCTCAGTTTATTTTTATTCATGCTTTGAACTCAAATGTAGTAATATTTCCCCGATAACCCTTATGATTTTTTTGTATAAATTTGTTTGTGCTAATATTATCAAGATTGTTCTCGGACATTTTTTATAGTGGTTTTACTAGTCAAACTACGTCGTTTCAATAACCATGGATTTTACCGAGTATTTTCTATTTAATTCAAACCTCTCTACTTCTACAAATATAATTACCTATTCATATCTACCTTTATAACATGGTATATTTAATCTATTTTACCTATTTACAGTGTAATAAATTGAACTAATTAATCTAAATATAAACCACCTAAATTATTTAAATTCAAGCTAAATTTATAATTTACGCAAATAACGTAGGTATATACTCCTAACCAATCACTTGTATTTCTACAAACTCAAGCACAAACATGCAATTAAAAAGAAAAATTACAAACTAAAAACAAAGAATTAAAAATATTTTTTTTGAAATTTTCCTAAGTCACCCTCACACTTTATTCAACACATTGTCCCTAATGTGCAATTAAACATATAAAAGAGAGAGGTTACCTAATTGGTGGGATAATTGCATCGTAATTGGTAGGGGTACTCCCCTTTTTAGTTTCGACTTACAATGGTATTGACGTCAAAATACCTACAAAGAAAAATTAAAGGCACACAAACATATATAGAAAATAATAAATCCTAACTAATTGAAACTAATGCAAAAATTAAAAATTATCCCGAATAATAATATAGTACAAAAATCCAAACATATATAAAGATGTCCAAAATTAGTTAGTCTCAGATTTCGACTCCTCAATCATCTAGGTCTTGCCCCTATCGCATCCTATTGACGCTTTCATTGCCCGCCTTCCTGAAGTCTGGGTCGGGTTGTGCTGGCTTGGGTCGCGGATCACCACGCCCCTCGTCGATAAGCAGTCTAAGGGAAATACCTACTTATAGTACGGTAGTGTGGTAGGGGTCTCCTCCTCTTCATCAACCTCATCATCATCATGACCAACGCCCTCCCCGCTTGGTCGTGGGAACCTCTTGAACATGTCATGGAGTGGTATTAGTGTGGGCCACCTATTCTACTTCGCAATTTGAGTCAGATATCTCCCATGTCTTGCATCCAACGGGTTTGCCACTATGATACAGGCATATCCGTGAAGCCCATCATCTTCAATGTGTATGCCTTATCCTTTCTCTTCATCATCCCATAAGAATCACTCCTATACTTTATCCTTTGCTCATTCTCTCAATTCTACTTGCGTTGGAACTCTAGGAACTAGCCATATAAGTTGTCCCCAATCACGCTCCTCATGAGTTTGAATGGCTCGATTGGCAACATGTGGATGTCAGCTTGGTGAAATAGGGCAGTAATCAGATGCGAAAAGTACATACTTTGCTTCCGGTGTCGTATACACTTGAGCATCTCTTATTTGATCCAATGACCAATGCAAATTTGTTCTCTCTATAAGATTTAATAAAGCATAATTGTTCGATAGGCGGTGAAGTTAGAAGCATTATGGTTAAGTGCCAGTCGAGTGCAAATAAATTGAATCCACATCTTGGCCATCAAGAACATGATGGTCGTGTTAAATTTTAGGGGCACTTCAGAATTGGCTTGGTGTAACGCCCCAAAAACTTAGGTTTTAAATTTTTGCATGTTATGGCACAAATTGCATGTTTACTTTATTGGCTAAATGATTTGGGTGTGTTTGGGAGTGTTTGAGAAGCCTGGGTTCAAGCCTTGGCTTTTGTCAATTTTTTTTTTTTAGTTTTGCTCTTAAATGAATCATGACATTAACATTTAGGGCTTACAAGTAATTGTGGATGATTTATATCACAAAGAGCCTAGTGGTCTAGTGGCAAGTGGCGTGTGAGGTGTGGCAAGGGGTCTGAGGTTCGAGTGGTGGCGCTGTAATGAGGGGGTATTTATTTTGCTGCCTGGGTTGTGTAGGAGGAGGAGTTGGACTGAGACTCTGAGGTTGAAGTGGTCATGAGTGTTTGAATAGAATTTGAATAGGATTATGGAGTAATATTAGGAGCAAATCAAGGAGGAGATAAATGAGGATTTTTAGGAGGAGATTGGGGAGAAAATCAAGGGAGTTTGGTTGTGGGAAGTGTAGTGCCATGTAGGGGAACTCTAACTCAGCTTTGAATGGGTGTGTGCCGAATTGGGTCTTTTGGCATTTGGAGAAATCAGTTTTGGAAGGAAGTCTCTCTTATTTTGTCAGTTTGTCACTATTTTTCTAAACTCCTAATTTTCTATTCTTCTCTTTTCTCTCTAGTGCCAAAACGGTAATAGACCATTCATGCATTTTTGCTGCTTTGATTCTTGTTGTTCTGTTGAATTCTTGTGCTAAACTTTCCAAGTCCATCTCTTTCTCTTTTGCAGCAACCTTTGCCAAAACTCTTCTTCTTCTCTTGACTCAACCCTATTCTTCTAGCTTTGGTCGAACACCCCTTCCCAATTCTTAATTGATTGTTGCTGCTAGCCGTAAGTATCACCTTTTCCCCTCTCTTCTCCTTATTCGACTATCTTTTGGTTTGTGAATCAAAGTTCCTTCCTTGTTAATCTTGTGAATCAAAGTTCTCTCAACTGTAGATCGGCAAAAGCCAAAAAGCCGAAAAGTAAGACGTTTGAGGTCACATGGGCATGCGATCGCTCGTGTGGTAAATCGAGCCCACGAATCGTGGGCGTAAGACTGTAGAGGCCACCATGAGTGTTCTTATGGGCTTAGACTATTTTGGGCCTTGTTGGGCTGAAATAGGCCGTGTGGGCCCAATGGCAAATACTGGACTGGGCTGTGTAGTTTGTGTAACACCCTTTACCCGGGTTTATCGCTTTACCCGAGCACAAGGCATTACTGAACAAAATCACGTCTAATCATACAAACTCAAGCCATAAAATTTTGTTCCAATTTAAAATTTTTACATACTATATCATACGGTCCTTAAAATGGGCCTACGGGGCCCAAAACATACTTTGGAAGTGGTCCAAGACCAAACCAAAAAGTTAGAAAATTTTTGAAAAATTTTGCCTCATTACAGGGCACATGCCCGTGTAAGACAGGGGCTCGCCCGTGTGGGCATGCTGTGTGATCACACACGTCTGTGTCCCCTACCCGTATTGAATTTTTTTGGAAAATTATTTTCATTTCGAACCTACAGGGGTTTTCACACGGTCGAGCACATGCCTGTGTCCCTGGCCCGTGTCCTACCACACGGCCTCGACATGCCCGTGTGGCTCCCCGTGTGAAAAACTTGGGACATTCTATTTATGACGCCAGCATGCCATTTTGGTCACACGGCCACGAGACACATCCGTGTGACCAGGCCGTGTGACGTCCTTAAGCTCCAAAAATTACAAGTAAAGTTTACACGCCTAACACACATGGCCGTGGGGTTTGGTCGTGTGGCCCTAAGTTAGGCTATATTCCAAGCCATTCCTTGCCCCAAAACACATACAATGTAACACCCCAAACCCGGCCTAGAAGTTAGGCCTGAATCTGGCATGTCACATTGAAGTATTTTTTGAAAACCTTGTTTTCATTAAAAAAATCCTTCTTATTTAAGCCTTGTTGCCATTTTTAACTGGTGTAAAATCTCAATTTGTGCTTGCCTAGTTTTAAAACGTGGTTTATTAAAAGACATTCTCTTGTAAAACGTTATACCTTTAAAACCTTATTTGTTGCAGAAGCCTAATTTAAAATAAACAATTTGGGAAAATGTGATGTTTAAAAATAGTGTTGCAGAAACATTCGAAAACGTTGCAGAATCGTAGTGTTTATGAAAGCAGTTATCAATTTTGAAAATCGTGTCCTAAAACTAGCAGATATAAAACTAAGTACCGTAAAATCCCAAATTTAAAGTCCAAAACTTAAGAAGGCCTTATTACAACCCAAACAAAAATATTTGAATGTAAATAATCAAAACTAAAAACATTAGCAGTGTGTGGCCGGCTCTGAGTCCCTCGCAGCTCCGATCCGTCTAAAGCTAGAGGTTACCTGTACAGTTAATAAACGGGGTGAGTTTTAGAAAAACTTAGTGTGTAAACCCCTACTATATAAAATGAGCAGTCAGACGTACAAAAGGATTAAAAGTTTTGGCCCCAGCCCTACTACAGTTTCAGTATCAATTGGGCCTTAGCCCATTATAACAGACAGTACCAAATGAACCTTAGCCCATTTTAGAATCAGAAACATTATCAGTATCAGAATCAGAATCAGAATTAGAATTAGAATCAGGTGGGCCTAAGCCCAATATAGAATCAGTAACAGTATAATACAGGTATGCAGCAGTGTGATTATGCATCCCAACCCAGTCCAACCATAACGCCACCCGTACCAACCCTACACATCTGTGGGGAATAACTCGACCACCCAGCCCGCACACCAATACGCAGCATAGCTGCTAATAACCAAATACGTGGCATAGCCACCAGAATCAGAATACGTGGCAAAGCCACTAATAACAGAAATACGTGGCATGGCCACTAGTACAGAACTTCCTCCAAATCAAACCCAATCCCATGCAATGCAACATGTCAAGTTTAAACATTACACGTGTATGCAAACTGGCCATGCACAATAACAGACATTTAAAAATATATTACATACATATCAATTACACAAACACAACCACATCAGTCAAATCACTGTCATACGACCACAGTCAAATCAGTCAAATACACAGTCCAAGTCAGTCACTTGCCCACAAGGGCAAAACAGTCATTTTACACCCTAGGGGTAAAATGGTCATTTTATGGTATTTCGGTAATTCTACCCTACAGGAGTATTCTGGTAATTCTACCCTACAAGGGTATTCAAGTAATTCTACCCTACAAGGGTATTTTGGTAATTTCGTAAACTAGGGGTATTTTGGTAATTTTACAAACTAAAGGTATTTCGGTAATTTTACAAATTAGGGGTATTTCGATAATTTTATAAATCAAGGGTATTTCGATAATTTTGCAAATCAGGGGTATTTCGGTAATTTTGTAAACCGAGGTCTTAATGACCCAACCCAAGGTCTATCATCGCCTCAAGCGACTTTTGTAACCCAAACAGCCAGAACAGGATAATTGGGCCTAAGGCCCATTAATCGGCTCGAGTGGGCCCACGCACTCGTGTGGCCCACTTAGCCCAAAAACAACCACGGTTATATGAACAACACAACCCAAATCAATAATTTATCATATCACAACCATTTTATCCGTATGGGCCCACAAGCCCATTAGACCCACACGGCTCATCTCAGCCCATTGAGGCCCAGAACAATCTATGCCATGTACACGACATGAGAAGCCTCCCTATTTCCCACCTAACAGTCAGATTTATACCAACGAGCCCATCGGGCCCATTCGGCCCACTCTGGCCCACTTGGCCAAAAACGACTCTAGCCACGTGGACTACACAACCCAATCTAATATCTACCACAATATTCAAATTTATTTTGGGTGGGCCCACAGGCCCATTGGGCCCACACGATCCCAACGTGGCCCAACACGGCCCTGACCCATAAGAACGTTCATGGAGGCCTCTACCGTCTAATGCCCATGCTCATAGGCTCGGTTCAGCCCACAAGCGGTCGCACGCCCGTAAGGCCTCGAGTGCCGACATTTCGACATTTCGGCTTTTTAGCTTTTGCCGATCTACACTATAGTAGGGTGTGGTTACACACCTAAAATATCACTATTGTCGTTACCCTTTTAGATCACAGTACCAATCTCTAATCTCCAAACACCGAACCTTCCTTGCTTCACGCCCACGACGACCTCAATCCAATATTTTTAACCCTAACCAAAACAGTTAACCGATCAACAAAAAATCATAATCCTTAATAAACGAAAGTACCTTAGATACTTACCACGAGTGATAGATCTATATCTGTAAAAGAGCAATCGATCCAAACACCCAATCTTGATGTCGCCCTAACACACAAAACGAGATCACCTATTTTAACAAATAAAAGCCAAATCAAGAGAGAACAATGAACAATATATTCGACAAAGGTAAAAGAGAATGCCAAGGCGAGAAAAACGAAAGTAAGAAGAGTTTGATTGAGTGAAACGAATGGAATAATCGGCAGAGGAGACAATAATAATGAAAAGAGGAGAAATTTGGAAAGGAAAAGATAGTATGAGAATGGAAAAAAATAATGGGAGATTCGGCTATTGAAGAATTCGATCAAGAGAGAAAAGAGAGAGGTTGCATTCGGCCAATAATGGAAAAGGAATGTTAAAAGTAAAATGAAAGAAAAATAAAGATAAAGAGGAAAAGAAATAATGGCGTTGGCTATGGTTGGAGAAGAATAAGAAGCATTCGGCCTTGAGAGACTAAAAGCAGAGAGAAGGAGCGAAATAGGGTTTGGTCAAAGAGAAATGAAAAGTGAAGAGGAAGAGGTTTGAAGCAAAGAAAAAGGAGAAAAGAGAATAATTTTGGTTGTGTAGAGAAAGGTAAACAAATGAAAGAGGACCTAATAAACTTCGGCTAATAGGCTCATAAAGAGCAGTAAATAAGGTTCGGCCGAATAGGGGAGATTGAGAAAAAAGAGTTTGCAACTCGGCTTTACACACTTACATAAGTCGAATACCGAAAGGCTTGAATGGTAAGAGAAGTAGCAACAGGAACACGAAATGACCAAAATGAGCAAATATCGAATACCCAAGGAGGGAAAATGACTTCAGTACTCATACAAAACTGAAAAAACACCAAATGAAACCCTCTAGCCTATTTTCTCCCCTCAAGCTACCCAATTCGGCTAACACTCATCCTATACACCAAATCCATTGAAAATCTCCTTGATTTGCTCCATGATTCACTCAACCTTCCAATTTGAATTTTTATTCAAATTCTTAAGACCAAGTCATCTCTTTCCAAGTCTTCAACCACTTCTAGTATTTGAATCCAAGTCCACTTCTTACCAAGCCCAAGTAGCAAAATGAATACACTTTGCTTACAAGGGGATTCGAGCACACACCTCCCCTTCCATGCTTGTGGTGTCATAGCCACTCCACCAGAAGCTCCCTTGTGTTATGAACCAATAACAATTAATTATAAACCCTACATGCCAACGTCCAGATTCACTTAAGGCGAAAATTAAAAATTCTGCGAAGGTCCTAACTCGACCCTAGGCTTTCTAAAAACCCCCCAAACACACCCAAATCATCAAAACAACGCACCAAACATACAATTGTGATATTTTCAAGCATAATTAAACTTTTGCCAGCCGCCTTCTAACCGATCCCAAGCTCAAGGCCCAATACTTCTAGGCCCAAAATCTGAGGCGTTACATACAAACACTACCATATTTGACACCACATATCAACACATCTTTAAACATCAAAATATCACCTATAATACCATGAATTACCTCAAAAGACATATATAAACCATTATCATCATTGGCCATGTCACATTGCCTTATTTATAAAATGACTTATCAAATGACCTTTGCCCACATTATGGCTAAACCAACATGACACCTACAATTCCACTAAGTCCCTATACATGCTATAGTCCAAAAGTTTGTGTCACAATACCAAAAGATTTTGTCGATAGTGTGGGTGACCCTCTGACTCGATTCAATCTCGAGCTGGCTCGATTGAATCTATAAAGCAAAGGAAAAGAGAAAGGAGTAAGCTTCAAAAGCTTAGTAAGTTTATATGTAAGTAATCAACATTGAGACAACATTCAGCCATAACAAGGATATCTCTCATATACCAACTTACCACCCAAAACTTACCATCTTTCCCATACAATTCATACATGTTATTTTCACCTATTTAAGTCCACATGCACCATCACAACCACATGCATTTTTCCATAATTTCACTTGCCCAAAGAATACACCTGCACACACATATTAAACTACCACACCAAATCTCTTTAGTAAGTATTCCCGTTGAACTCTTCGGATTAACGCTTGATACTCGGTGAACTTTCTCATCAAGATACCACCAACCCATAAATTCGGCTCTCGGGTACACATAGTGAAGATCACTTTATAACCTATGTGACCTAGCCATTTAGTCTTGTAGCCCTCGTGTTCACATGGCGAAGGTCACTTTATCGCTCATGTGTCTTAGCTACATAGTACATTGGCCTCATGTACACATGATGAAGGTCACTTTATCATCCATGTGACATAATCATTAAGTCTCAAAATCCTTATTTGCATATGGTGAAGGTCACTATATCACACATGTGGCTTAGCCATTGAGCTCCTTAGCTCCCGGGTCTATATGGTGAAGGTGACTTTATCACTCATATGACCAAACTGCATTTTACTTGTATCGTCTGTTATCTCAGAAGTTCAACCCGAAACTCTCAATCCCAACTCAATCAAACATCATAGAAAATTATAATCATCAACAATTCATCATAACCATTAAATATCATTAATGCATAATTAAAACAATTGAATTACTTACATATAAACTTACCTTGATAACAAAATGTGATAATTTGCAATTTAGTCTGAAATCTTGCCCTTGCCTCGATCAAGGTCAATTCCTCGATCTTCTCGATCTATAATGACACATTTAACTCGTTTAATACACACATTGTTCAATTTAGTCCAAAATCACCCTACAATAATTTTTACCA
Organism: Gossypium stocksii; assembly: GCA_020496765.1. Taxonomy (NCBI): domain Eukaryota; kingdom Viridiplantae; phylum Streptophyta; class Magnoliopsida; order Malvales; family Malvaceae; genus Gossypium; species Gossypium stocksii. The sequence continues at coordinate 58,265,694 of CM035624.1, read as the reverse complement.
TTTTACCCCTAACTTTGTCAATTTTTACAACTAAGTCCTTAGGCTCGTAAATTGAAATGTATCTATTTCTTTGATTACCCAAGCCTAGCTGAATGTCTATAGCACCCAAAAAAACCCACATTTCTCGTCAATTTATACTTTTACCCCTCAATTTCTTAACTTTGCAATTTTGTCCTTTTTAGGGACTTTCATGAAAAAATCACCTAGAAATCATAGTTCACTACACCTTAAACCTCATATTCCACCATTAGACATCAAAACACTTGCATGTAATAAATGGGTAAATTTTTAAGCATCAACCCTAACTCAAAATAAGGGTAGAATTAGCTAGAGCAACCTACAAGGATTCCAAAAATACGAAGAATATTAAAATCGAGGCTTGAATGTACCTTAAACCAAGCTTGAAAGTAAGCAAAACCCTAGCTATGATTGGCTTCTAAATTTTTGCACCAAGGAGGAAGATGGACACCAATTGTGGCTTCTTTTTCCCTTTTTATTTCTTTAATTATCCAAATAACCAAAATGCCCCTCATGCGCTTCTTTAAAATTCTTCCCTTCCATGGGTATTTTTGTCCAAACAAGGTTAAAATAGTTTAATTACCACATAAGGACCTCTAATTTAAAAACCTAGTTCAATCAAGTACCTCTATGAAATACAACCCATATTTTTCAACTATTGCAATTTAGTCCAACTTACCAAATTGGACGTGTAACCAAAAAAATTCACTCACCAAAATTCCACATATTTATCCAAACACCCAATAAATATAAAACTAAATCAAAATAATATTTCAAACCCCAAATTCATGGTTTTGAAACCACTTTTCTGTTTAGCCCCTAATTCGGGCTGTTACAGTTTGCATAGCCATGGCCAAACCTGGGCTAAATGGGCCACATAAGCTTGTGGGCCCACTGTGGCCAAGTAATGGGCCTTGGGCCCCATTTACACTATTATGACCGTTTAAGTTATATAAGACGCTCTAGGAAACTATAAACCTTCTAAGAGGTCGGTATGTGTACCAAGATCCCAAAATAGGTAAAATGACTAAAATACACATAAAGGGTAAAATGACTATTTTACCCCTAATAGATAAAAATGACCGTTATACCCCTAGAGCTAGATTGATTGATGTACTTATGATCTAAACATGATTGTTACTGAGCATAACACTCTACATACTTGTATGATTTATGACATGACATACTGCATGGGGTTGGGATACTATGATAGAGGAAGTATACTATACTGGTGGCTTTGCCACATATACTATTACTGGCAGCTTTGCTATGATACTGTTACTGGCAGCTTTGCTGCGATACTATCACTGGTAGCTCAACTGCGATATTGGTGTGTTGGCTGGGTGGGTCGATGTTAACCTCACATGGTGTGTTGGTGGTACGGAGTGGTGTGCCTGGCTAGATTAGGGTGGGTTGCACTATTGCATTACTACACTGTACTGTTTCTGAATAGGGCTTAGGCCCAGACCGTTATTGCATATACTGTATACTGACTGACTGATAGGGGATTACATACTGAGTTTCGTAAACTCACCTTTTTTCTTAAACTGTATAGGAAATCTCTAGCCTTAGACGAATTGGAGCCGCATGGGACTCGGAGCTGGCTACACGACTGTAGTTATTTTGCATTACACACTAATTATGACTAAATTTCGTTTTGGGTTTTTTGCCATGTAATAAAGCCATTCATGGGATTTAATTTTTAAATTGGGCTTTGTCTACTTACTTTAAACTGTTAGTTTAGGAGAAGACAAGTTTTCAAAATAATAATTGCTTTTAAAGACACACAATTCAAAACTTCAAAGTTTTCAAAAGCTTCTGCGACCTTGACAAACCATAAATTATACATATTTTTACCTCATGCTTAGCACATTTATGGTTGAATTATTCCTTGATTTATGGAAATTGATGCTCCTAAACCTTTAATTTCATGTTTTATACTCAGGTGAGATTAGGGGAGTGAAAAGAACAAGAAACGGGCCGAAAACGGAGAAAATGGGCCAAAGCAAGAAATCAACACGGCCTGGAGTTCACCACACAGGCGTGTCACATGGCCGTGCCACATAAAAAGTCTCGAGCATGGCCTAGACTCGATTCACACGGGTAACCCACACGGCCGTGCCACCTTAACAGGCTTGAACACGGCCTAGCATCGACTTACACGGGCATGGCACACGGGCGTGTCCCTATCGTGAAGAAGTTCAATTTCACTCGGAAAAGGCTACTTAGGGGTTAAGAAAGACATACCAAACTCTATATAAAAACCCTAGGAGGCCGCCATAAAGGGGTATATTATTCCCGCCAAGGGTATAGTCTTCCCGCCAAGACGGAAAGCTAAAGGCAAGGAATTACTCGAAGGAAAGCCGATTGATCCATCTCAGAAGCCAGGATTTACATCAAGACAGAGGATCTCACTTCATTCTTTTCAGGATTTTTGGGTTTTCTGATGTTTTGTTATTTTATCTATTCTGAGATGTTCCTTTTTATAATTATGAACTAAAGCCCCAAATATCTAAGGGGGATGAAACCTAAGACGGATCTTGTTATTGTTATCTGAACTATATGATAAATATTTGACTTGTTCTTAATTGTGTTTTTAATTCTTGAATTGATATTTTTGGGATATTGATTTAAGTCGAATGTGCTTGGGCAGAGGAGTAAAAGTCCCTGTTTAAGAGTAGATCCAACACAATTAAGCGGAGTTGATTGCAATCCTAGACATAGGACGACGAAAATCTATCGGATTAGAGTCAAATCTATATATGGGGATCCATAGATCGAGTTAATGGAAGACTAGGGGTTTTAATTGAAAGAGATTTCAATTAATCAACCTAGGATTAGTTGTTCTTATCCTCGATGGAGGTATTAACATAATTTAGGGATCTCTACAGATCAAGTCGAATGAAGAAATCGTTTGGTTCAGAGTTAGATAACAAGTGAAGTCTAGGTGGATTCTTCCTTAGGTATTGTCCTTATCAATCAGTTTTCCCAAAAGTAATTTTCTCAATTTACTCTTTGTCCCTTCTTTAGTTAATTTAGATAGTTTACAACCAAACCCCCATTTTTATTCTTAGGCTAGATAATAGGGAGAAAGTCATTACTAGTACTTTTAGTTCCTTAGATTCGATATTCCGGTCTTGCCACTAGCTATACTACTACTCAATAGGTGCGCTTGCCTTTTATCGTGATAATAGTTAGTCTTTTAGGTACTATCAATTTATTACTTCATCACATTACGATCAAGTTTTTGGCGCCGTTGCCAGGGAACTAAGATATTAGGAACACTCGATTCTTAGTACTTTATCTATTTGTACTTTTATTGCAAATTATTTTCTATTTTTTTATTATTTTAGGTTTTTAATTTTCTTTTTACCTTTCCCTTCTAGGTGTCTCTAGTTTATGACTAGAAGAAACCCAGGAGGACCATTATTATTTAATGACGATTTAAAAGCCACAGTTCGTAGAACTCGCAGAGAAATAAGAAGAAGCTTGCGATATCCAAAACAAGGTCAAGAAGAAGAACTTGAACCTACTGAAGAGATGGGGGCAAATCAAGATAATTAGCTACCTCCTGTGGTAGCTGCAAATCCTGTTGAGCAAAATCCTATTCCTCGTACTATGTATGATTATGCTAAACCTAATTTGGCTGGTACTAAATCCAGTATTGTTAGGCCTACTATTGCTGCAAATAATTTTGAACTGAAACCTAACACTATTCAGATGATACAACAGTTTGTTCAGTTTGACGGTTTGTAGGATGAAGATCCTAACGCTCATTTAGCCAACTTTTTGGAATTTCGCAACACGTTTAAAATAAATGACGTTTTTGATAATGCTATTCTTCTTCGGCTATTCCCATTCTCCTTGAAGAATAAAGCTAAACAGTGGTTAAATTCTTTACCACGAGGGTCTATCACTACATGGGAACAAATGACTGAAAAACTCTTACTCAAATATTTTCTGCCGGCTAAAACGGCTAAATGAAGAAATGATATCTCTTCTTTTGTGTAGATGGATTTAGAAACACTTTACGATGCTTGGGAGAGTACAAGGATCTATTGAGAAGGTACCCTCACCATGGGTTACCCTTATGGTTACAAGTTCAAACTTTTCATAATGGTTTGAACCCTTCAACGAGACAAATGATCGATGCAGCCACCGGTGGAACAATGAATAACAAAATGCTAGAAGTAGCTTACGAGTTTATAGAGGAGATGTCACTGAATAACTATCAGTGGCAAGTCATGAGAACAAAGCTACAAAAAGCTGCAGGGGTTTTTAATGTTGATGCGGTCACCATGCTTTCTAATCAGGTAGAACTTTTAAATAAAAAGATTGATGGTTTAGTTGGTTCTACGCAGGTACACCCAGTAATGCAATGTGACTCAATCCAAGGAGACATGAGCAATTCTGAGTACCCCACTTATGGATATGGCATGGAAAATGAGCAAGCCAACTATATGGGTAATAATTCTAGATCTCAAAATAACCCTTATAGTAATACTTATAATACAGGCTGGAGGAATGATCCTAATTTCTAATGGGGAGGACAAGGCAATCAAGGAAATTGTAACACCCCAAACCCGGCCCAGACGTTACGGCCAAGTCTGGTGTGTCACATTGAAGTGTTTTTTGAAAACCATGTTTTCATTGAAAACCCTTCGTAATGTTTAGAAACTTTTATCGGAAAATTTACATAAAACCTTAGCTTTATTAAAACGTGATACATTGTAATGATCAAAACATTGTAAACAACCTTATTAAATCTTATGGGAAATTTTGAAAATCTTTTTGACATCTGTACTTGCAAAAAATATGTTATTTTAAAAGCAGTTTAAGTTATCAGAAAATCAGATCCCCTTTGTTATGGCTTAAAGTGAATGGATACTATGCACCAGGTAGGATTCAAGAGAAGAGGAGGTGAGTCATTTAGACTGCTTAAGTACCAAGCTCTTCCTAGATCCACTCCTAGACAAGCACACATCCATTGCCACACTTTAACCTTGTGATTTGTCTACGAACAAATTAAGTTTAAACGTATTGAAGATATATATTTGTGAAATCATTTACGTTGCGGAAGCTTTGCTCTACTTATCGAGATATTTTGAAAACAAGTAGCGTTTATAAAACTGTGCCCTAAAGCTAACCCATTAAGAACAATTTATATAATATCATACTTAAGCTAAAACAAATTAAAAATTATTAAAAGGCCCTTATTACAAACCCAAAATCAAAATAAAAGTAATTAAGATTAAACTGAACTAATTAACTAGATTTAAACCATCAGTCCAGTCCAAGTGGCCACTCTGAATCCCTCCCAGATCCAAGTCCACCAATCTAAGTTCACCTGCGAGGATGGAAGAAGAAGGGGTGAGTTTGGAAAACTCAGTGTGTACAGAAGCCCATCCAAAGCCCAAGTCAACTCAAGCCCATTGGGCCTAAGCCCTAACAGTAACATCAGATACTGGGCCAAAGCCTTATACAGATAACAGATACTGGGCCAAAGCCCTATGATAGATAATGGGCTGAAGCCCTATTCACATAACAGTTTGGCCCATAGGCCTATAACAATACAGAACAGTAAACAGTATGCATGCAACCCAATTGGGGAGACTACTCAACCCACCAACCGCTACACACCACCCGTACCAGCCAATACACCATGTGGGGAGACTACTCGACCCACCCATCCGCTACATACCATAGAATTTGCAGCGAGGCTGCCAGATATTGTGACAGAGTCACCAGGTATAGATATTGTGGCGAGGCCACCAGAACAGATATATGTGGCGAGGCCACCAGAACAGATATATGTGGCAAGGCCACCAGAACAGATATATATGTGGCGAGGCCACCAGATTGCAGCGAGGCTGCCAGAACGCTTCCTCCATCATAAACCCAAACCCCATGCAGCAGGCATACATGCTATGACATATAACATACAGAATCACATGCATCAAATATATACATATGTTATGAGATATGACATGCAGAAACAGAAAATCATACATTTCATACAGAATTTACCCTAGGGGTATAAAGGTCATTTTACACTTAGGGGTAAAATGGTAATTTGCCATACTTAGGGGTATTTTAGTACTTGTTCCAATATTACGAGTTTTATGCATGTTACAGTCACATATAAGCTTTAGTTCCATCTTAGCAGTCAATTTAACAAATTTTAACAATTTCAGTCACTGGGCCCTAAAACTCCTGATGGGCCCTACAGTGTCTATTTAGCAAATTAAGCCCATTCAGCCCAAATTTCCTATCTAGCTACCAGTTTTAGCAGTTCCGATACTACAGTCTAATAGAACACATTTATTTCCTATTTTTACCTATATGAGCCCGAAAGCCCGTGAGCCCATGTTCGGCCCATCGAGACCCAACTTACCGAGGTGTGCGAAATTGCACACTCAACTAACTTACCACTTACGGTTACAGATCTCAGGATTTCTAATCATCTTGTGAGCATTTGCACACTCACAAGCCCACATAATACCAACTTTCCGGTTACTTGGCCTTTGCCGAATTAGACTAAAGAAGGGTTCGATACACACCTGATTACGACGAACGATGATGATATCTGCTCCAACTCAATCCTATATTCAATTACTAAAACATTAGACCACGAATCAATGATCCACGAATCAATGATAACTAAATTTAACATACTCTTACCATATTCAGGCATCCATGAACAAGGCCCTAAATCTTTACCTTTGCTGAAGTTGATATCCAAATCTGGATCCAAACGCTCCACTGATCCAAGCCCTTAGTCAGCAGCCTTTAACCCTTACAAGCACAGAGTAAAATAATTGGTAACAGCCCCTTAAAGCCTTAGGCACTATTTCGACAGCCTTCCTAAACACATAGGGATTCCAACTTTTCCAAATCCCAAAAATAAGAATAGATCAAAGTCAAGTCATTCATATCACCAACTTATATCCACGGTCAAACTAGCCCAATCATCACACAAGTTAGTCATTTACCCACGAAGGGCAAAATAGTCATTTAACACCTAGGGGCAAAATGGTAATTTTACCCCACAGGGGTATCTCGGTAATTCTACCCTACAGGGATATTTCAGTAATTCTACCCTAAAGGGGTATTTCAGTAATTTCACAAATCAAGGGTAAAACAGTAATTTTACAGATCAAGGGTAAAACGATAATTTTACAAATCATGGGTAAAATGGTAATTTTACAAATCAGGGGTAAAATGGTAATTTTACAAATCAGGGGTAAAATGGTAATTTTACAAATCAGGGGTAAAATAGTAATTTTACAAATTAGGGGTAAAATAGTAATTTTACAAGTCGAAGGTATTTCAGTAATTCGGTAAACTAAAGCATTCTAAACAGAGATAACAATGCAAATGGGCTTAGGGCCCATTCTCGGCCCAAATAGGCCCACACGCTCGTGTGGCCCTTTTAGCCCAAATTTAGCTACAGATATGCGATTCACCTAGTCTAGTCCAATATTTACTATACAATTAAACAACTTGTCCAAATGGCCCCGTAGGCCCATTGGGCCCACATGGGCCCTTCGACCCATCGCAGCCCGAAGTAGCCGTCCTACCGCTAGAGTAGTGAGAAATACACACCTGATAAGAGACTGAAGTTAATCCGCGCTCCAAACACTCTTAGCCGATGCCCAACCCAAACGGGCACGCCATAAAGCGAAAGGGATCAGCCAAGAAGGCTGTGCCTACTCTCCTCCTGGTTTGCTCTATTTAAAGCTAACTCCTCACCTGCTCTCATGTTAGCTTTTCGATGTGGGATTCTCCATCAATCCCCACAAAATTAAAGCATTAGCAAAATAATCAACCTTTGCGTGCAACGGGATTCGAACCAAAGTCCTCTCAGTAACCCTGTCATGCCATCACCACTCGGACACAAGCTCCTTTGTGTCATAAGTCTAACACATTTAACTTTAAAGCTCACCTACTTGCTTCCAGATTTATTTAAAAGAAAAACCAAAATAAATTGCAAGAGCCAAGACTTGAACCTTGGACCTTTTGCTTCCTTGTCCCCTAAGTGGCGCTACTTTGCCACTACACCATATTCCTTTTTTGTGTCTTATTACACACATAATTCCTTACAACTCCTCTTTTCCAAGTCCTCTATTCCTTAAGTCTAAAAATCCAAGAATTCTCCGGGTTTTTAACCAACACTTGGGCCTTCCATAGGCCCAATAACACACTCCAAACATGAATTACACATCCATATATCAAAATTTCAACATTACATCAAATATCACAAAAATCCCGAAATCCCAGAAATTAGCCCAAGACTTTTCCCCACACTATGAATCCTTCGCAGTTCACTAAAATACCACATTAACCCATTAATAATAACCTTCCATAACAGAATTCAACACATCAATAATTTTATTTCGAATTATCTCACACCCGCACCCAGGCCCAAGGCCCAATACTTCTAGGCCCAAATTCAGGATGTTACAGAAATCAGAGACCACCACCTCCTTCGGGATTTCAGCAACCTCCGTACCAACAAGAGAAAAAGCTGAACCTTGAGGAGATGCTCACGAAATTCATCGCCGTGTCATAAACCTGCTTCCAGCACACCGAGATGGCACTTAAGAACCAACAAGTATCCATTCAAGGACTCGAAACGCAAATAGGCTAGCTCGCTAAGCTAACCTCTGAAAGACCACAAGGAGGGTTGCTAAGCAACACCGAGACCAACCCTAAGGAGCAACTCCATGCCATCAATACATTTAATGAAGAAAGGTTAGCTAAAACCAAACCAGAGCCAAGTAAAGAGAAAATGGTAAGTAGAGGTAAGGACGAGGTAAGTCATAAAGAACTGATTGTTAAAGAATATAAGCCTCGTGTCCCATACCCCAACATACTACGAAAAGACCGCACAGACGAGCAATTCATCAAATTCCTTAAACTCTTAAAGAAATTACAGATTAACTTACCGTTTATTGAAGCTCTATCGCAGATGCCAAACGCTGTTAAGTTTTTAAGAGATCTCTTGACGAACAAACGGAAGCTAGATGAAACATCTCACGTGGAATAAAATGCAGTATGCTTAACAATTTTGTAGAATAAGCTACCCAACAAACAAAAAGATCTAAAGAGTTTTACAATTCCTTATTTACTTGGTAGTTTAGATGTTAAAAATGCTTTAGTGGATCTAGGAGCTAGTATTAATTGTTTAAGCAACTAGGTATTGGGAAACCTAAACAAACTAAGATGAGCATCCAATTGGCTGATAAAACCATTAGATTTCCTAAGGGCATAATCGAAGATGTGCTTGTCAAAATTGATAAATTTATATTCCCCGTCGACTTCGTTGTTTTAGACATAGATGAGGATAGCAATGTACCCCTAATTCTAGGGCGACCATTTTTAGCAACTGCTAGAACCATATTGATGTAGGCACAGGCGAGCTCACACTTCGTGTAGGTGATGTAACACCCCTAACCCGTATCTGTTGCTGGAATAGGGTTACGAGGTATTACTTAACCAAACAAAACTTACAGAGGTTTATAGATACACACCAGACATAAATTTCGAATATGCATCAATACCAAAAATAAACTACTTTAATTTGACTACAACCGAATATGTTCCAACTCACTAATATGATTCAATCCATGCAAACATATCTCAATATTATACCATATTGATTCAATCCATGCAAACATATCTCAATATTATACCATATGCGCACTATCAAATTTATAAAGTGATTTTACATCAATGAGTATAGCCGAATTTTCTTAGTAGCAAAGCAGCCCATTTTTAATTAATTTTCACATTTATCAACATCGAATACTTATGCAATTTCATTCATACTTATATGAATAACATAATTCCATTTACTCTTTCAACTACTTAACATAAGTACTAATTAACAATTCGCATAACTTCATCAAACCGTACCTTCATATTTAGGAACTAACAAGCCATTTTCGCATGGCTAGAATATTTACAAATCAAAATATAATTCAATTCAAAAGGGAGAGCTTAGCCTATACATGCCATCTTTTCAAAATAAACTATCAAAAGTACCAAAATAATGACGATAGTGTGGATGACTTGTGCTTGAATCCCTGAGCTCGTAGCTGGAAACAGAGATCTATAAAACAGAAGAAAACATAACAAACGGAGTAAGCTTTCATAAGCTTAGTAAGTCTTAAGCAAATGCTAAAATTTAAACCCAAATAAAATCCATCATTCAGATTTGCAATTAACCATTTTCTAGGTATGTTGCCATTTGGCTGAATATACACAAACACATTATGTACATTTAACATAATACTTTCACTTGAATTCATTCTCATAAAACATAGGTAAATCAATATCTTCACATAACTTCACACATTGGCCGAATGTACCATTACCATCTGGGTAATCTTAATGCTTAATCACATATATACGCCACATTACACACTTACGATTCAATCCACACTAAACTCAAATTTAAGTATAGGATACATACCTGGCCAACTTAAGGTGTTGAACAATTCAATTGTCGTTTTATCGCGAAGTATCAAAATCATAGACTTTTATCAAATCACTGGCAATTAACTTTCTAAGTTATAAATCTGAATTCATCATCGGCATTTTTCCTGCTAGGCTCGAAGCCCGATATCACATCACCGGCATTATAGCCTGCTAGGCTTGAAGGCCTGATATCATATCACCGGCATTATAGCCTGCTAGGTTCGAAGGCCCGATATTATCTCACCGGCATTAAAGCCTGCTAGGCTCGAAGGCCCGATATTATCTCACAGGCATTAAAGCCTGCTAGGCTCGAAGGCCCGATATTATCTCACCGGCATTAAAGCCTGCTAGGCTTGAAGGCCCGATATTATCTCACCGGCATTATAGTCTGCTAGGCTTGAAGGCCCGAATAGTATCGCATGATAATCAAATCACCAAGTTTCATTTATATGTCAAAACATAAGCTACTAGATTTCACATATCACACACATAATTAAGTTATTTCCCTTCACTCGAATATATACACATATCACACTCTTTAACTTTATTTCACAAAAGCCATTCGGCCACAACATATATACAATTCACTTCATATTCGGCTTTATAGCCTAAATTCAATACACTCTTTGCAAGTTGAATATATAAAGGTCAAATAATCACTTATCATACTTATATAATTTTAAACATGCAAATGAATCAAGCTCAAATACTTAAGAACTTACCTCTATTATCGTCGAACGACTACGGACCAACTATTCCACAAGTTTAGCTTTTCCCTTATCCAAGTTTGGCTCTTGAGCTTAGTTCAACAAAACTTAAACTAGTTTAATCACCTTATCAACTCGTTATAACCAACAAAAATAATTTCTCAATAAAACACATACATACGGCAAACACGTTTATTTATACACACACTCACATTCGGCACTATATCACAATCCATTCAAAAAAGCATTTAATTAGCTCATTCATTAAACTTTAACATTCTCTTACATACTTTCTTAAGACCGAATGCATATTTCACTTATCCTAGCATATTTATGCCATGTAACTTTACTTATTTTTTCTTATCAAGCATTATTCGAACATGTAAACGTAATACATTTTAATCACTTTAATAAACTACCATTTGTTATTAGCATAATTAGCTTTCATTTTCAACATCATACTAACCTAAATTTGGCCAAATGTTTACCTTCACATATGCACACTTAAAAATCACACTTCATTAAGCTTACCTTCCTATTTCAAACCATATAGCCGAATACATATATACTCTTTGATACACATAATAATTTATACAAACACCACTAAACCGAATATCAATTAATTAAACACTTGAATAAATTTCTTTAACCATTTTCATTTTAACTAACTAAATATTTCCAACTAGATTTTCACTATTTCAAGACTACATTCGATACAAGGTAAATTCATCTCTACCTTACAACCATCAAACTAATCCATGAATAAAATGTAAGTTCATTCGGCCATTATGGGAATAACTAGGTTTGACATTAACACTTTAGCTCTCATCAACTAGCATAAATTTCACAAGCTAATGACCAAACCCGAATTCTATTTTAAACATTCAAACATTCATTTCTAGAATTTAACATACGGTCTCACTAAGTAATCACTATGACCGAATGTTATTTACCCATCAAGCCTACATTTTTTTTATTTAACTCAATTCACCTTACCATAACTCTTTCCTTACAAAACTTCCAAAACACCAATTCAAATTACACAAAGAAAATCATGGCCGAACGCACATTCCTCAATAAACAACCATTATTCCCATTTTTACTCAAGTCTACATTCGGTAACCATATGTATACACATACTAATAATTTAACTATCAATTTCTAATATTAAACACAATTCCCATATTTCACTATGTTAGCCGATTATCAATTAAACATTTAAGCCACAATGACCAAATTATAACAAGCTCAAACCTCAAATTTCTACCGTTTACATATTAAAACATCAAACATTCAAAGCATTACACCTTACCAAAGTAAAATTTCAAAACATATAAATTCCACACAATGACACCATAATCAAATGCAACCGCTCTTTTTTTTAAGCCACAAAAACCTAGCTTTACTAGCTCAAAGCCATCTTACAACCATTATCAATGTAAAAACATCACATCATTCTTAAATCTATTTACTTATCTCATGGCCGAATAATCAAAATTCTTTCTTGGGTTATACTAAGAGCTTAAAGATCAACTCAATTTCACAAAATTACAAGAAACAACATAAAAATCATACCTTAATTAGAACACATGCTAGCCGATTACTCTTGTTCCCAAATTCTTTTCTTTCCTTAGTGCTCAGCAAAGTGAGAAACAAAGAAGAAGTACTTTATTTTTTTCACACAATTTACTTTTATTATAATCATATTATATATTATAACATATATTAAGTTTATTTATTATAAAACTATTAAATATTATTTAACTAAAATACAATACACAAAATGCCAAATTTTATCATCATTACCGTCCACCATATATCAAAAGTGGACTATTTGACATGCAAGTCCCCATTTTATAAACCATGCATTATTCGGCCCTCTGAATTTAACCTATCACATTTTCAAAGTTTCTCACTTGAGTCCTATTCAGTAAAATTCACATTCAAACGACAAAATTAAGACATGATATTTTCACACATGATACTTCACATATAATAGGCATAGAATATAATATTTAATTATCCTCGTGTCTCGGTTTTGTGGTCCCAAAACCACTTTCCGACTAGGGTCAAATTAGGGCTGTCACAGGTGATGACAAAATTACTTTGCAAGCTTGTAACTCTAATAAGACTGTTGATGATAAAGACGTTATTACGAGTCCTAATAATAAAAGTGATCCCACCACCCTACCTTCTTTGCAGGATACTCTCCACATAGGTAAGCTGAAACAACAGACGAGTTCTTCCAAGGAGAACACCCATGAAAAATGAATGCTACAGCTCAAAGAGTTAGACGAGTGGTTGAACTACCGACAAGAGAAACCCAAAGTATGCCACATCACACCAGAGCATCACCATGATGACTCTAGGGTAAAAACGAATCAATTTAAGGTAGGGGATAAGGTCTACTTAGAGGAGGAAGATCCTCTAATTTCAAATTCAAAAGTTCAGATATGTGATACTCCTCATTTCCCAATAATGGAAATTTTCCCCTATGGTACAGTCGAGATAACACATAAGATATTTGGCACTTTCAAGGTAAATTATACTCGACTCAAACCTTATTTTGTTAGTGAAACTAATAGTAAGAGAGAGGAGTTCGTGTTGGAACGCCAGTGCCTCCAAGGCGCAGCAAAAAAAATATTCCGGTGATCCAAACCATGGATCCATGTGTAAGGAATGAATAGGGGTGATAAAAAGTTTCAAAATTACCGAAACTTCAATCTGAGTAGACAACGACTCCTCGGCTACGAGAATACTATTGTGCTATCGAATCCAAGCCACAATCCTATAATCCCGGCCTCCACTTGATCCACCCAGTTGACAATGAATGAGAGAAATCCCCAAAACTATTTTCAGAGGTATTTTGCTTTGACGAATACTAGACCTTGTAGCAAAAAATGAGGTTTTATATTTATTCTCTTTTTAGGGTTTTCCTCTCCCTTTTTATATATAAACCCCTTCCTAATTGGTATGTATATAATGAATTCTTAATTCATTAAGTTTTAATTTGAACATAATAATCATAATAAATAAATATAATAATGTTTTAACCGAAAATTATAATTACATTAATTATAGTAAATATTTCAGTAAACTATATTTATTTAAATTTATATACGAACCAAATTCATATATTAATAGAATTATATTCTCCTTATGTGTACAACATCCTTGTACATATAATGTGTTCGATATTTGATTGCCTAATTAAATTAATTCTACAATTAATTTAATTCATGTGACAACCAAACACAATACCAACTATGTTCTATTCCGTTCATTTCAACCATAGGGTGTGACCCTGTAGGTTCTTGTAATGTTAGTAGTAATACCAGAATGATTCTAATATTACAAACAATGAGTGGCATCTAGCAATGCATCATTGCTACCTAAGTTCCAAGAAGTTATGATTCGACATAACCTTTTCTTGTGATTAACCTTTCATGCATTAATCCTTAAGTCCTTTATCTCTGGAATGGACACAAGTCATGGAATAGTCACACTTGCATAGTCCATCCCATGTTTCTTAATACCTTGAGTAGACTATGATACACAAATAAGTATGACGTCTCATGTCAACTTATTTGAGCATGGCCATGTATTTCTAGTCTCACTCAATCAAGTGGCCTGAGATATTACTCCCATTATGTAGGAGGGACTTATCTTATATTGATCAACCATATCCCTCTACATAGATTGTGGTATATCCAACATCAGTCTTTATACAACAACCAATTACGGTGTTCGTTTAACTATATCAAAATATACAACTCACGATGTTGGGATAATGATGATCTCAAGTATGAGGATCATATACATATTAATCACTATGAGTAATGTTATGACAATTACATAATAATCCAAGAAACATACTTATAGCGGGTCAGTCCAATATGTTGTTCTCTAACACACATATTCATGCATTGATTCTGACACTCCATATCAATGATAACTCTTTATCATCAATCAACTACATGTTAGTCTTAGTGCATTATTGTTGTCCTAGCCAACGATAATACTTGACTAAGGATCTTTTAAGAATAATCATATTATTCTCAGGACATTATTATAAAATAGTTTATTTATGCATACAAAAAAGAAACTGAAATAATAATGGCAACGCCTTATATTAATAAACATGATAAATCAAGTATGTTATTACAACCATCTCGTGATTGATCTTTGGGCATACTCTTACAATCTCCCACTAGCACTAAGACCAATCACTCATATATCTAATACCAAGTGACTTAGTGTGGCGATCATGCTTCTGCTGTGTCACAGCCTTGGTCAGGGGATCAGCAATGTTATCATCTATAGGTACTCTGCATAATCTCTACATCCCCTTGATCGATAATCTCTCAAATAAGATAGTAGCGCTTAAGTATATGTTTGGATCGCTGGTGAGATTTGGGTTCTTTAGCTTGTGCAATGGCTCCATTGTTATCACATTGGAGTTCTATAGCATCTAATATGCTAGGCACAACCCCTAGTTTAGTAATGAACTTCTTGATCCAAACTGCTTCTTTTGCTGCCTCACTAGCTACAATATACTCGGCCTCTATTGTAGAATTGGCTCTGTACTTTGCTTTGAACTCTTCCAGCTCACAGTACCACCATTAAGGCAAAACATAAAACCTGATTATGATCGAGAACCATCCTTGTTGATTTGGAAGCTAGCATCAGTGTAACCTTTTACACTTAACTCTTCCTCACCTCCATATATTAGGAACGTATCCTTAGTTCTTCTTAAGTACTTAAGGATATTCTTGACTGTGGTCCAGTGACTTTCACCGGGATTTACTTGGTACTTGCTCGTCATACTTAAGGCATATGAGACATCTAGACGGGTACATAACATGGCATACATGATAGATCCAATAGCAGAAGCATATGGAATTTTACTCATGCGTTCTCTCTCTTGTGGAGTTGAAGGACACATTTCCTTCGAGAGTGAAATACCATGTCTCATAGGTAGGAATCCTCTCTTAGATTCTTCCATATTGAACCTTTTCAACAGTTGTTTATAACTTTCCTAGCATGGATTTAAGCTAAATTAAACTTCATATAATGAGAACTTTAGCAATCGGACAACTTGGGTTGGCAAAATCATACCTCAAATGCAACCCTTTCAATGTATATATATATATATAACTCTATATCATAACTTCTAGAATAGGTACTCTTCACTTAAATCATTTATCCATTTATACATAAAAAATCAACATTTAATTCTGGAATTGTGAATAATTCTAACATACATGAAACTTAATCAGACTGCTCAACTGAATTGGTTTTAACTAATAAACAATAACTTTTCAAGAACTGCTCTTCTTTATGCTATCATTATATCTCAGACATACATTCTATCATGATCTCTTCAAAAAGCTAATCACAAATTATTATCACTGCATAACTCGAAAGAACATAACATTCGCTCTTTAACTTGCTGATACATGTATCAAGATCATTTAAAAAGAAAAATCATTACCTCGATCTAAGCTGAACTTCTTATCATTCACATTTTGCCAAAGTCACTTTCTCTTCAAATTCATTTAGCTTAAAAATCGCAGTGCCATAATAAGACTAACTTCTCAATTACTTTAGTAAATGATGTCTCAGCTCTGTACTTTCATTATCAAGTCCAAACTCATATTTGTCAATAGAACATTTCTTGCTATTATCTTATGGCTAATACTTTGAACAGTAATTTATTAAGAAACTCGGAATAATAAAATCTCAGAACACAAAGCTATATAGAATTTCTAAAAATCACTTCTCATGTGGAACAATTAAGGTCTCGATATCATCTCAAAAAATTTCCAAAAAGGAAAGAGAATACTCACAAGCACTAAAATCAACTATAACAGAAACCATATAATTTTCCTTTATATTTACCAAACAATAGCTATAGAACGAGACGCTAACATCACACAGACCTTACTGTCAACTTTCCATCTGCATATTGGAGCAGAAAACTAGAATAGATAGAACAATATCAATCACAACTCAAGCAAACTACAATGCATTCATCTTTCTGTATATTTAATTGACATCCTCATACAGTAGGAATTTTATTTGAAATCTTGCAGATATAAATATAGATACCTCTGAAAATAAATGTGCACATATAATAGTCGAAAGAAATTTTTGAAATTTTCTCAACCAAAAATTATGCGTTCAGCTATTAATGCAGCTCAATCATTATTCATCTGTCTAATTCTGTCATTACTGAATGCACATTATCTCATTCAAAATCAGAATTTATTCGAAAGAAAATCCAGTAATCATATACCTTACACATCATACCTGAATAAGTGCATTAGCTAAACCTAACTTTTCTTTAACTGTAACGTTTTAGAATCCAGATGATCTTCATATTAACCTGGCATCTTTTTTGTAACTGCATTCATTTGCTAAATGATCCTTGATTCTGAGTATGTTGTCAATTAATTTGCCATTGAACTCTTTAGTTTTTCACTTGTAAGCCTATTCAGTCTGAATTTCATATAATCTCTCTCTGAAATACCTTGCTGAAAAGGGGGCTGAGGTTGTAACACCTTTGGTTTACCTCGTATATACTCATGCATATAACTTAACACTCATCAATATATAATATTATCACAATTATACAATTTGCTTCAAGCAACTTAGCATACATGGTCATTATACAGAGACTTACTGATCATCTTATGCAAACTAGTGCACTTATACATGCATTCATGAATCTCAAATAACATTACTCATAACATTCACTTAACTTCTCCAGTTATACACATAGTATCATACAAATGCCAATTTAACATGAACACTTATCTCAATATAAAATTTCCTTTCATCTTATCTCATCTTTCATATTTCCCAAATAGTTCTTATTCACAATTTATTTATTTTCACATAAACATCATGAACTATTATTCTTACCTTTTATGAGCCTCAACTCATCATAAATATATTGTCTGTACTATCAAACTTAGCTCGGTTGGAGTGCACATCTATCTGGCAAAACATTTTGCATCTGGGTCGGGAGTCGTCACACTATCACAGTTCAATATGGCATGTATAGCTAGACTCTTACTTATGCTAGATAGTTCGAGAACCAACTAAACTCGTGCTCTGATACCAATAAATGTAACACCCCTTACTCGAGATCGTCGCTGGAGTCGAGCACGAGGCATTACCAGACTTATCTTACTAATTCGGGGAATAAAAATTAACTTTTAAAATTAATTCACTCACGTTCATCCAATATATCCTTAAAAAGGGCCCTCAAGGTCCTAAAACATGCAATTGAAATGGTTCGGGACCCAACCGGGAACATTAAAAT
Organism: Gossypium stocksii; assembly: GCA_020496765.1. NCBI lineage: Eukaryota > Viridiplantae > Streptophyta > Magnoliopsida > Malvales > Malvaceae > Gossypium > Gossypium stocksii. The sequence continues at coordinate 58,247,157 of CM035624.1, read as the reverse complement.
TTTTTCGATTACTTACACATATCAAAACAATTTATTTCACTATTCATAATAAAATTGTCCACCTGCGTAACAGTCACTAAATTAATTATAACTCGAGTTACAAAACCCAAAATTTAAATTCATAAATTTTCCTTGAAACTAGACTTATATATATTTTTACCATAATTTTTCTAGAATTTTTGGTTTTGCTAATTAGTACAGTTTATTAATTAAATGTTCCCTTGTTTCGCAGTCCAACAAAGCTGACCTCTCTTCACTAAAAATTGATTATCTCATTTTAGAGAATTTAGATAATGTTTTCGTTTGTTCTAATGAAAATAGACTCACGAAGGAATCTATAAATATTAATTATACATCATAATTTTTTTTTTACAATTTCTAGTGAAATTATAAAACCGGAATAGGGGATCACAAAGTCACTTTGAACCAGTCTCATAATAGTTTAAATATTTCAAAATACAGACTTCCTTTGCTTACTATGTTTCTTTCCTATGAAAATAGACTCAATAAAATTTAATTCTATACCTCATTCACCATTAAATTCCATTTCTACAATTTTTAGTGATTTTTCAAAATCACGTCACTATTGCTGTCCCAAAACTGTTTCATAACCAACTTTTACTCTTTCATAATTTCTTTGCATTAAACCTCATTTAGGCATACATAACATCAACACATGTTCTTATTTAGCCATATCATAAGGACATGCACACAAAATGTCCAAGTCTATATACATGCCATAACTGAAAAGGTTTCAATGAAAATACCCAATTGGTTTCTTGATAGTCGAAAGTGTGAAGCGATCTCTGACGATCTCCAACCTGAGCTTGTTTGATAAAACTCTGGAACAGAGGAAAGGAAAGAGGTAAGCTTATAAAGCTTCGTAAGTTCAAATGTAAAATAATAGGCATTAGCAATGAATTTAGCTTATTATTAAGCTTTCATAATTTGCATAAATAAGGTTAAGTTCTTACTTTCCCATCTTACTCATTGGTAAACTTACTAAAGGCTTGGAATAAAAAAAATACCTTACTTAATAGCTTGCTTATGTACCTGCAACATCTCACTTAACACATTAATACTCTCTCATAATATATAGGCATATTGCTAATCATGTCACAAAGTGTCATAAGTATAATTGAAAACTTATCACTTACTTAATACTTGAATATACTCATTAAAATACTTTTAATATCATCAACTAACAAAATCTTTATTTTACTTCTCCACTTAATCTTTAACTTTCCTTTTTATTATTCCTTTACTTGAACTTTTTTGTAACATAGCCTATATATTAGCCCGATGAATTGTTTGGGATACTAAGGGTACTTGGGTTTTCCTGCCTGATAATAGCCTACCAATGCCATGCTCTAGGCATGGTCTTATATGGGATGTTCCCTGGTTTGCCAAAGCCATGTATCTGATATGGACTTACACGGGATGTTCCTCAACTGTCTCAACTTGCCAATGCCATATGTCTAATATGGACTTACATGGGATGTTCCTCAACTGTTTCAACCTGCCAATGCCATATGTCTAATATGGACTTACATGGGATCTTTTCCTTATAGTAACTTATCAATGCCATGTCTTGACATGGTCTTACATGATTTCCTTGCCTTGTAAGGCTTACCAATGCCATGCCTTGGCATGGTCTTACTTGGTATCCTTATCTTATGTTGCCATGGGTCAACCATGGTATTTTTCCGTCAATTCTTCCTTAATTGCCATATTATAAACATGGACTTTGAAATATTAATGTCTTGGCAATTCATAGCTAAAACATACTTGCTCAGAATTCTCAAGGTCAGTCACATAACTCAATAATAATAATAGCGACAATTTCATAATAATAAAATGCTACTTAACTTACATACATACATTCTTAATCTCATCATATCCTCAATTTATCTTACTTTCCTCAAATTATGCTATTCGATACTTTCTTGATCTTATACGAAGCCACATTACCACTATGGTCTTATATGTAAACTTATTCGAATTCTCACTTTTAATGTCAAATCATTATCGAACATTTCTCAATTTTTATCATTATATTAAAAAATCAATATTAAAACATTATAACTAATATATCAATTTAGCATTCAAACATGCTTAATTAAATGCTTATTAAACACATGAACTTACCTCGATACCAATACGGCCATTTTGACTAACTTTCTCGATTTTTGATTTTTCTCTCGTTCCCGGTCCAAATCTCATTTTCTGGGATCTAAAACATCATATTTCAGTTATTTAATCAATGTACTAATCATTTCAGACCTAAAACATATTTTTACAAAATTTACATTTTTGCCCCGAAAATTTTGCACATTTAAACTTTTGCCCCAAACCTCGGAAATAAATTTTTATTCAATTTCTTTGCATATTAGGCCTAACTGAACCATTTCATAAATATGGCAGCCCACAATTCTCATTAAAACTCACACTTATTTCCAATTTTATAACTTTTATGATTTAGTCATTTCTGACATTTTCGTCGAAAATCACTTGGCAAAAACCGTTTCTCTAACCATAAACATGCATAATCTTCCATAATTCATCAAAATGCAAAATTATTCAACATGGGTCAATTTTTGAAATCAAACCCTAGCTCAAATAAATGGTAGAAATAGAGAAATATGTTACTGGGATTTCAAAAAACGCAAAAATCATTAAAAACAGGGCTAGAACAGACTTACAATCGAGCTTGGAAGCTTGAAAAACCCTAGCCATGGTTTCTCCATGCTATATTCGGCCTTAAGGAAGAAGATGAGAAAATTTTTGCTTCATTTTCCCTTTTTAATTCTTTTAAATTACTAAATGATCAAAATGCCCTTAAAGACTTTTCTTTCTAATTTGTCTTATTCAAGCCCATTTTTGTCCAATAATTTATCCAATGGTCTAATTACTATTTAAGGACCTTTAATTTAAAACTTCATAACAATTGGACACTTCTAACATATGGAACTCAACTTCTGTACTATTTACAATTTAGTTCTTTTGACTAAATTAAGTGCCCAAATGTCAAAATTTTCGAATGAAATTTTCACGAAATCTTTTCATGAAATCGTAGATCATAAAAATATAATAAAAATAGTGTTTTCCTTGTCGGATTTGTGGCCTCAAAACCATTGTTTTGACTAGGCCTAAAATTGGGATGTTACAAAATAAGGATCATTAAAATGCATATGTATTTAGTAAAGGATTCTGAAAGGACCTAATGTGGTTTCCAAACTCATGAAAGATCGAGTTGCCATGGAATGTTTTTCCGAATGTTATTAAGCATGTTGATAATGAATTGAGTTTAATTAAAGTAATTGTCCCAGTTTATTTATGTTATAGTTGTTGCAAATTGTGTTTAATTTTGCTAAAATCTATTTCATGCATATAGTTTGCATATTTAGGATAATTTGCATTGGGGATAATTGCATTTAGTTTAATATATTTAATTTTAATAATCACTTCTCAATCATATTGTGTTTTTAAATTTACCAAGTTGTTAATATAATTGTACAATTAAGTGATTTAACACAAATACAATCCCTGTGGAGACGATAACTGGCTACTTACTTATTACTTGATAACGGCTATGTACACTTGCACAAACCTATGCGTTACAAGTTTTTAGCGTCGTTGCCAGGGATTGTTAACTGTTGCCATTGTCATTTTTTTGTGAAATTATTTACTTTCAATTTGGTTTATTTCTAACATTACTAACTTATTCTTTTTAATTTTGTGATTTTATTTTCAAGGTGGTTATGAGCATAGATCAAATTATCAATTTACTCTCTGTAGACCCTGAACTTGAGCGAACTTTCAGAGAAAGAAGACGTGAATGAATAGCTCAAAGACAAGATGAGATAGACCTTGGAAATTAGAATCAAGACCAAGGTAATGAAGCCGATCGTGTACGAAATCCCATCCTCATTGCCGATGATAGGGATCGATACATCAGACAATATGCTGTGCCACTTTTCAGTGAGTTAAATCTTGGAATTAGGAGGCCAGATATTGAGGCAACCCAATTTGAATTGAAACCAGTGATGTTTCAAATGCTCCAAACAGTGGGCCAATTCAGTGATATGCCCATGGAAGATCCACATCTCCACCTTTGATTGTTTATGAAGGTATGTGATTCACTCAAGATAGCCGGTGTGACTGAAGATGCACTGAGGTTGAAGTTGTTTCCATACTCGTTGCGAGATAGAGCATGAGCATGGCTCAATTCATTGCCACCAAGTTCCATTTCTACATGGCAAGATTTAGCAGAGAGATTTTGGTTAAGTATTTCCCGCCTAGCAAAAATGCTAAGTTGAGGAAGATCACAACTTTCCAACAGTTGGATGACGAGTCTTAGTATGAGGCTTGGGAGTGATTAAAGTGTCCTCATCATGGGATTCCTCATTGTATCTAGTTGGAGACATTCTATAATGGTCTTAATGCACATACAAGATTGATGGTAGATGCATCTGCGAATGGTATAATTTTGTATAAGTCTTATAATGAGGCTTATAAGATCATCGAGAGGATCGCAAGTAATAACTATCAATGGCCAACAAATCGAGCAGCTTCAGGAAGACGTGTAGCCAGAGCTCACGAAGTTGACGCCCTCACTTTATTATCAACTGAGATTTACCTACTCAGAAGAGTTTCTGAATCAATCAAAAGTTCTATCACCTACATATCCGTAAATATTGTAGCAACACAAGTAGAAATAGGAGGTGCAATTCAAGAAGTTCTTGGATGTTCTAAAGCAGTTACACATCAATATTCTATTGGTGGAGGCTTTAGAACAAATGCCAAATTATGTGAAGTTTATGAAGGATATACTGTCTAAGAAGAAACGATTGAATGAGTATAAGACTGTTGCCTTGAAAAAGGAGTGCAATGCATTCTTATAGAACAAATTGCCACCGAAATTGAAAAACCCAGGAAGCTTTACTATACCCTATAACATTGGTGAAACTTACTGCGGTAAAGCTTTGTGTGACTTAGAAGCATGTATCAACTTGATGCTCAAGTGTAACACCCCAAACCTGGCCCAGACGTTATGGCCAAATCTGGTGTGCCACATGGACAATTCATTCATAATCAGACATTTTGTCAAACAGTTTCTCTTATTTTCAATGCCTTGTTTAGAATGTTGGATGTTTTGAGTAAAACCAGATTAAAACTATTCTTTTCCATTAGCTTGGTGTGTACAAACATGATTTCATTAGCCGTAGTATTCCATTATATTATTATCTGAGACATTTCGCGAGATTTATTTAAAAACATTCCATTGGAATTTTGAAAGCCCGAATATCCTAATCTACCGGTTTAAAACAAAATAACAATGTAACAAAATAAAAACACCCATAATGGCCTTATTACAAAATAATACCGAAACTAAAACAGTGATAAAAATAAAAGTAAAAACAAATCCCAGAAGCAGATGTCATGTGGCCACCCCGAGTCCCTCGCAGCTCCAAATCCTTTATGGCTGGGGGTTACCTGCATATGTAAAAATAAAAGGGTGAGTTTGTGAAAACTCAGTGTGTAATTTTCCCAACCAATAACTATAGATCAAACATACCGAATAGACTGGGCCGAAACCCTATTCAGAAACAGATCAATCTGGGCCTTGGCCTTATTTAGAAATAGATCAATCTGGGCCTTGGCCTTATTCAGAAACATAGTGGGCTTTGGGCCCATTATAGATATAGAACAGAACAGATGCATAACCCAACCTAGTCCAGCCCATCACACCACCCGTACCAGCCCATCACACCATGTGGGGAGTAACTCAACCCACCCATCCCACACACCTGTTCGCAGCCATGCTGCTAAAATCAGATATCGTGGCAAAGCCACCAAAACAGAATTACGTGGCTGAGCCACTAAATAGAACTTCCTCTGATTAAACCCAACCCCATGCAGACTAACAGAATTTCATATAGCATGCATATAGACAGGCAGATACAGATAAAGTCATCTACATTTCAAACAACCTATTTCTAGGGGTATAATAGTCTTTTGGCCGCTAGGGGTAAAATGGTAATTTTACCCTTTAAGGGTATTTTGGTCATTTTACTAAGTCTCGGTGTCTCAGCACCTAATATGACCTTTTAGCAGGTCTAACATCGCTTTGAGCGACTCAAAAAGCCTAAATGTTCAAAAAGGGTTTATGGGCCCAAAAACCCCTAATGGGCCAAGGTGGGCCCACAGCTCGTGTTGCCCGCCTAGTTCAAGTTCACATTCAGTACCACAATTCTTAACCTCTAACATGCTAATCATGATTTGATGTGTAATAAAATCTGATCGTACCTGGAAACTAACTAATATCACGATAAAAGGCAAGTGCACCTATCGAATAGTAGTATAGTTAGTGGCAAGACCGGAATATCGAATCTAAGGAACTTTGAGTACTAGTAATGACTTTCTTCCTATTATCTAGCCTAAAAATAAAGAAGGTTTGGTTGTAAACTAAACTAAACTAACTAAAGAAATGACAAAGAGTAAAGTGGGAGATTGCTTTTCAGAAAGACTGATTGATTAAGGCAATGCCTAAGGAAGAATCCACCTAGACTTCACTTGTTATCTAACTCTGAACCAGATGATTTCTTCATTTGATTTGATCCGTAGAGATCCCTAAATTATGTTAATACCCCATCGAGGATAAGAACAACTAATCCTAGGTTGATTAACTAAAATCTCTTTCTAGCTAAAACCCCTAGTCTTGCATTAACTCGATCTATGGCTCCCCATATTAGATTTGACTCTAATCTGGTAGATTTTCGTCGTCCTACATCTAGGATTGCGATCAAATCCGCTTAATTGTGTTGGATCTACTCCTATGTAGGGACTTTTGCTCCTCCACATAGGCACATTGGACTTAAATCAATATCCCGGACATACCAATTTAAGAGTTAAAAACACAATTAAGAACAAATCAAATATTTATCACACAGCTTAGATAACAATAACAAGATCTGTCTTAGGTTTCATCCCCTTAGGTATTTAGGGATTTAGTTCATGTTTATAAAAGAAAACATCTCAGAAGAAATAAAATAACAAAACATAAGAAAACCCAAAACTCCTGAAAGGATTGAAGGGAGATCCTCTATCTTGATGTAGATACTGGCCTCTGAGATGGATCAATCAGCTTCCATTCGAGTAATTCCCTGTCTTTAACTCCCCATCTTGGCGGGAAAATAGCACCCTAGTGGAGAATCAAGCACCCCTTTGTAGTTGCCACCTAGGGTCTTTATATAGAGTTTTGGAATGCCTTTCTTAGCCCCTAAGCAGCCTTTTCCAAGTGAAATTGAACTTCCTCACGACAGGGACATGCCCGTGTGCCACGCCCATGTGACTTTGACAATGGGCTGTGTTCAGGCCTGTTGATGTGGCACGGCCATGTGGTCTGGCCGTGTGAGTCGGGGTTGGGCTGTGTTTGAGCTTCAAGGTAGCACGGCCGTGTGACACGCCCGTGTGGCCAACTCCCAGGCCTTGTTGATTATTGAATTGGGCATTTACCCGTTTTTGGCCCGTTCCTTGCTCTTTTCTCTTCCCTAAGCTCACCTGAGTATAAAACATAAAATTAAAGGTTTAAGAGCATCAATTTACACAAATCAAGGGGTAATTCATCTAGAAATTGGGCTAAGCATGGGCTAAAAATATGTATAATTTATCGCTTATCACATGCCAATTATCACTTACTGCATAATTCATCCATATGGACCCGTAGGCCTATTGGGCACTTTTTGGCCTATCATGGCCCGTAGCGACCCAAGTGCACGAGAATGCGTACAACGGCCTCCACAGTATATCACCCACAGTTCGTGGGTTCAGATCAGCCCACAAGCGTTTGCACGCTCGTTAGGCCTCGAAATGCCGACAGTTCGGCATTTCGGCTTTTCAGCTTTTCAGCTTTTATTGATCTACGCTATTAATGGGTATAGATACAAACCTAGTTTATGAATGGGGTCGAATAATCTCGTAAAAAATCTACCTTCAATCGTCTAGACAAATTATTAAACAACAATTCGGCTTGCTAGCCATAACTACAAAAACCCCTATTATATTCAGCCAATATCCCAAATATGAGAAGAAGTAATGAGATTCGGCACAAGCAAAGAATTGAGATTGAAAAATAAAGATGGAAAGGGAAAGAGATAATGTCGTCGGCTAAGAGTGGAGAAGAACAAGAAACAGAGTTGGGAGAACTAGAGGGAGGGAGGTTGTCACGATTCGGCTATGGAAGAAAAGTAGAGAGAATTAAGGGACAGTTGAAACACAAGGTTCAGCAAGGATTAGCTTGGTTTGATATTTGGGAGAATGAGGGTATGTCAAAGACAAAGAGGGTATGGTATTCCAGCTTAGGAGAAAAAGGAGAGAAACAAATGTGGTTTGACTAGCAGTGAAAAGAAAAAGAATGAGAGAAGAGGGAAGATTCACCTAAACACTTCGGCACAAGAGAATACAAAACCAAAGTGTCCCAAAATGCCAAATCTCGAATACCCAAAAGGAAGAGATTCGACACCTATACTCACCCTTTGCCTAAAATGCCAAATGCTAAAGACAAAAGCCGATTTTGCCTACTACAGCTTACCTACATTCAGCCCACTCTTCCCAATCCTATGAAAACCTCCACAATTTCCTCCATGATTTACTCTAATTTAAACTTAGATATTAATTCAAACCTTCAAGATCATGTCATCCTTATCTCACCACCAACCTGAAGGGTTTACATCCAAGACCACCACTTGCTGATTCCAGCTAACAAAATAATAACATTTTTGCTTGCAAGGAGATTTAAACCCCGGATCCCCTTGCTAATGATGCCACTTCCCTTCCCTTGCCATTGGCGCCACATGCCACTGTGTCACAAAACCCCAATAACATTTCTTAAGCCCTAAAACTAACATCCATACTTCCCTAAGCCCAAAAATTAAAATTTTTCCCAAGGCCCGGCTTTAACCCAGGCCTTCTAAAGGGCCCCTAGACACACCCAAACATCAATTCAGCACCTAACATGCAAATATCAATTCAAGTAAAAATTTTAAAACCCTAAAATTTGGGGCGTTACAACTCTACCCCCTTAAAGAAATTTCGGCCTTGAAATTTACCTGGTTAGAATAGGTGAGGGTATTGTTGATGCATAGGCTCCTCTGGCTCCCACGTAGCTTCCTCTCTACCGTGATTACGCTAAAGCACTTTGACCAGAGGAACAGATTTCCTTCTCAACACTTTGACGTCACGCTCTAGAATTTGCACTGGTTCTTTCTCAAAAGTCAGATCAGGTTTAACTTCAATTTCCTCAACAGGTATGATATGTGAGGGATCAGAATGGTATCGCCTCAACATGGAGACATGGAACACGTCATGAATCCGGTCCAACTTAAGAGGCAATTCCAGCTAATATGCTACCAGACCCACCCGTTTCAGAACTCGATAGGGCCCAATAAATTGAGGGCTCAACTTGCCTTTCTTTCCAAATCTTAAAATCTTCTTCCAAGGAGAGACCTTTAGGAATACCAAATCCACACAGAGTATTCGATTCCTCTACGCTTCAAATCGGCATAAGGCTTCTGCCTATCTGATGCCTCCTTTAACCGATCCCTAACCAGCTGAACCTTACTCTCAATATCTGCCACCAACTCTGGCCCAAGAACTTGACGTTCACCCAATTCTGTCCAACAGGTAGGCGTGCGACACCTACGGCCATACAACGCCTCATATGGTGCCATCTGAATGCTCGTCTGGTAACTATTGTTATACTTAAATTCTGCTAACGGCAAGTAATCTTCCCAGCTACCTTGTAAATCAATAATACATCCTCTTAACATATCTTCCAGAACTTGGATTATCTTTTTCGACTGTCCATCAGTCTGAGTCTGACAAGCAGTGCTAAAATCCAACCGCGTACCTAATGCCTCATGCAACTTCTGCCAAAACCAAGAGGTAAACCTAAGGTCTCTGTCGGAAATAATCAAAACTGACACCTTGTGAAGTTGCATTATCTTAGCTACATACAACTTTGCCAACTTCTGAAGTGAATAATCGGTTTAGACGGGTATAAAATGAGCAGATTTCGTCAGCTTGTCCATAATCACCCAAACCAAGTCCTTCTTGGAAGGAGTTAAGGGTAGTCCACTCACAAAACCCATGGTTACCCTTTCCTACTTCCAAAGTGGAATATGGACTGGCTGCAGAAGTCCAGAAGGTAGTTGATACTCAGCTTTCACTTGCTGGCATGTCAGACACTTACCCATGAATTCTGTTACCTTACACTTAAGTCTAGGCTACCAGTAGAACTCCCGTAGATCCCGATACAACTTATTTTCACCAGGATGTACAGCACATGGGTCGTCATGCGCCTCCCGCAGTATAGACTGCCTTAGATTAGAGTCCCTTAGAGCACAAACTCTTCCCGGAAGCACAAAATCCCTTCACTGTTTAATCCAAAATAAGAAGTTTCACCCTTTTCCACTTATCGAAACTGAGAAACCAATGAGTCATCCAATAATTGCTTCTCTCTAATTTGCTCAGTCCAGGTCGGTCTTACTTGTAGTTCCACCAACAGACTACCATCATCATAAAGACTAAGACGAGTGAACATCGCCCTCAAATCCGATACAGCCCTACGACTCAGAGCATCCGCTACCACGTTAGCTTTACCCTGGTGATACTCAATAGAAGAGTCATCATCCTTAAGCAACTCTATCCATCATCGTTGCCTAAGGTTCAACTCCTTTTGAGTAAGGAGGTACTTGAGGCTCTTATGATCCGTGTAAATGATACACTTCTCTCCTTATAAGTAGTGCCTCCAGACCTTTAGCTCAAATACCACCACCGCTAACTCCAAATCATGAGTAGGGTAGTTCGCCTAATGAGGCTTAAGTTGACGTGATGCGTAAGCAACCGATTTATGCTCTTGCATTAACACACAACCCAATCCAACGTGGGACGCATCACTATACACAATAAAATCTTTCCCAAACTCCAACTGAATTAACATAAGTGGTTCAGTCAAGACATTCTTCAACCTCTTGAAACTCTCTTATTGCTTATCAGTCCAGTTAAACAATACTCCTTTCCTCAGAAGCTTCATCAATGGTGCCACAATTACAGAAAACCCTTCCACAAACCTTTTATAGCACCCTGCCAGTCCCAGAAAACTCTAAATTTTTGACACCGTCCTTGGTGGTTTCCACTCCAAAATAGCTTCAATTTTTTGAGGATCCACTCTTATCCCCTTAGCAGAAACAACATGACCCAAGAATGTCACTTCTCGCAGCTAAAATTTGCACTTGCTGAATTTTGCATACAACTGTTTCTCCCTTAGAATTTGCAAAATAATCCGGAGATGCTCATCACGATCCTCCTCGATTTTTGAATACACCAGGATATCTTCTATAAAGACAACCACAAATTGATCTAGGTAAGGCTAGAATACCCGATTCATAAGATCCATAAAGGCTATTGGAGCATTCGTAAGTCCAAACAGGATTACCAAGAACTCGTAATAACCATACCGTGTCCTGAATGCTGTCTTATAGATGTCTGCCTCCTTAACACTTAATTAATGATATCCAGATTGAATATCGATCTTGGAGAACACTGAAGCTCCTCTAAGTTGATCAAACAGGTCTTCGATTCTTGGTAAGGGGTACTTGTTTTTAATAGTCAGTTTGTTAAACTCACGGTAGTCAATATACATGCGCATCGTTCCATCTTTCTTTTTGACGAATAGTACTGGTGCTCCCCACGGAGACACACTCAGTCGGATAAAACCTCGATCCAAAAGTTCTTGGATTTTTGCTTCCAACTCCGCCAGCTCCTTCGGTGCCATCTATAAGGGGCGATAGACACTGGAGCCATTCCAAGCAATAGATCGATTCCAAATTCGACTTCACAGTTCAGAGGCAAACTAGGAAGCTCATCCGAAAAAACATCCTGAAATTCCTTGGCAGTTCTAACATCACCCACGGAAAGACCCACAGACTCAGATTTACTCACATATGCCAGAAACGTCTCGCAACCCTTGCGAACTAGCTTTTGGCTCTTAATGCCGAGATAACATTAGACAAGTAGTCTCTTCGCTCCCCGATTATAGCCACCTCCTTATCCTCCGAAGTCTTTAATACCATTTGCTTGGCAGCACAATCCATGTTCCCTCGATGCTTAACAAGCCAATCCATACCCAAGATGAGATCAAACTCTCCGAATGGTAACTCCATTAAATCCGCAGAGAAAGTTTTACCTTGTACCTCTAAGGGGACGTCTCTAAAAAGTTTGTCTACCCTAATCAAGTGACCCAGTCGAATAATTACAGATACCCCGCTCACAGTATTCTCGTATTGCACACCTAATGTCCCAGACACATCACACAGAACATATGAATGTGTAGACCCAATGTCAATCAAAGTAGTATATGGCGTGCTAAGAGTTAAAAACGTACCAATTATGATGTCAGGTGCGTCACCTTCCTCTCGACAACGAGTAGCGTAAACCAAAGTTGGCTGTCGTGCCTCAGCATTTCTAGCACCTCTACCCGGTGCTCAACGTTCAAGTCTATTTCCATTACCACCCCTGGCCTAACCATGGCCTCTCAGTGGTTGCTGACCACCTCTCACTGGCTGAGCAACCCTCTGTTCAGTAGCTTGCATCTGTGCCAACCTTTGAGGGCAATCTCTGACTCGGTGATCTTTGGACCCGCATCGGAAGCATGCTCCAGAACGTCTCCAACATTCGCCTTGATGAGCTTTTCTACAGTCTGCACAAGCTTGTGGTTTGACCACATTCACCGAAACTGCTCGAACCGACTCATCAACTCTAGCTCTCTTAGCAAGCCTCCCTGCAGCACCCGAGGGCCCTAAATCCCTCCTGAATCTGTTTCTATCCTTTTCGCATTCTGGCGGTCTGAGCACTTCACCTCCTCTGCTATCTTAGCTTTCTCCACAAGAGCAGCAAAATCCCGCTCCCTCTGTGGAGCAATCAGTACCCGCAGCTCATCTCTAAGGCCATCCTCGAACCACACACTGCGTTTATATTTAGTCACAACAATTGCATAGGCATATCTACTTAATCTTAGGAATTCTGCCTCGTACTCAGCCACCAACTTATTTCTCTGGGTTAAGCTTAAAAACTCATTCCTTCGGGTGTCCACATAACTTGCCCCGATGTACTTCCCTTGGAAGGCCGTCTTAAATAAGTCCCAAGTTAACCGATCAGCTGGAGTACCATTTCTCACTGTGAGCCACCACTGGTAAGCCTCGTCTCACAGCAAAGATACTGCTCCTTTCAGCTTCTGCTCCATCGAGCAAACCAGATCATCCATTATCTAATCCGTGGCCTCTAACCAATACTCAGCCACATTTGGGGCTACGCCAGATATGCCCCTGAAGATCTCTGCCCTATTAGCCCGGAGCCACTTAGAAATCGAACCACGGTTCACCGTTCTAGTACTTGTTCTAGCAACTCTTTCCAGAACTCGAAGCATTGCCTGGGACAAAGCATTGTCCCCTGCAACTCGATCGTAAGACCCCGTCTCAATTGCAGGTGGCGCTGGTGCCTCCATAGCAGGCATATGTCCCGAGGATAAAGATCCAGCTTGAGCACTTCCTCGGCCTCTACCACGGCCTCTTCCATGTGCAGCTCTTGTACTCATTTCATATTATCTGATTTACAAATTTTATGCATTAGTTCATAATTTTAGTAATTATTAAAGATGTTTTATGGAAAGATAGTAACTTAGAGCTTTGTTTATACAGAATCGCAATCTAGCTACAGTTTTCAGTCTTCTACAATTTCCAATTTTTCCTACTGTCTCAGTTTCCTACAATATCAGTTTACCCTAACTACAGAGTTTCAGTAGGGTCTTGGCACTATCTACAGTAGTATCTCAGTATCATAATTTAATCATTTATCAGTAAAATAAATCAGAGTACTTACAGATTTGGTGCCGGAGACTCGGTGTGCCACACTTTTCAGTAGCCATATTTAGAGTAATTCAAGTTTTTGTCAAAAGCGAAAATTTTAAACCAACTTTGTTGAAAAAAAACCTTTCAAAAACCCTAGATTTTGGAGAAATAATTTTTGGGAAGAAACTTGTTTTTAAAGAATTTTAAAAGGAATTTTCAAAGAACAAATTTCAAAAACAATTCAAGTCTTTCAATTCAATTTTCAAGAAAACTTTCAAACCCATTCCACAGCCGAGTTGTTGCAACCTGGCTCTAACACCACTAAATGTAACAGCCCAAACTCGGCCTAGACGTTATGGTCAGATCTAGTGTGTCACATGGACAATTCACTGTAATCAGACACTTTGTCAAACAGTTTCCCTTATTTTCAAAGCCTTGTTTAGAATGTTGGATGTTTCGAGCGAAACCAGATTAAAACTATTCTTTTCCATTAGCTTGATGTGTACAAAACAAGATTTCATTAGCCGTAGTATTCTATTATCTTATTAACTGAGACATTTTGCGAGATTTATTTAAAAACGTTCGATTGGAATTTTGAAAACCCAAGTATCCTAATCTATCGGTTTAAAACAAAATAACAATGTAACAAAATAAAAACACCCATAATGGCCTTATTACAAAATAATACCGAAACTAAACTAGTGATAGAAATAAAAGTAAAAACAAATCCCAGATGCAGATGTCATGTGGCCACCCCAAGTCCCTCGCAGCTTCAAATCCTCTATGGTTGGAGGTTACCTACATATGTAAAAATAAAATGGTGAGTTTGTGAAAACTCAGTATGTAATTTCCCAACCAATAATAGTGATCAAACATGTCGAATAGACTGGGCCGAAACCCTATTTAGAAATAGATCAATTTAGGCTTTAGCCCTATTTAGAAACATAGTGGGCCTGAGGCCCATTACAGATATAGAACAGAACAGATGCATAACCCAACCCAGTCTAGTCCATCACACAATGTGGGGAGTAACTCAACCCACCCAGCCCACACACTTGTTCGCAGCCATGCTGCTAAAATCATATATCGTGGCAGAGCCACCAGAACAGAATTACGTGGCTGAGCCACTGAACAGAACTTCCTCCGATTAAACCCAACCCCATGCAGACTAATAGAACTATATATAGCATGCATATAGACATGCAGATATAGATAAAGTCATCTACATTTCAAACAACCTATTTCTAGGGGCATAACAGTCTTTTGGCCGCTAGAGGTAAAATTGTAATTTTACTCTTTAGGGGTATTTTGGTCATTTTATTTCGTCTCGGTGTCTCAGCCCTTAATATGACCTTCTAGCAGGTCTAACGTCACTTTGAATGACTCAAAAAGTCTAAATGTTCAAACAGGGTTAAAAGGCCCCAAAACCCCTAATGGGCCTGGGTGGGCCCACACGCTCGTGTGGCCCGCCCAGTTCAAGTTCACATTCAGTACCACAATTCCTAACCTCTAAAATGCCAACTATCACTTACCGCATAATTCATCCATATGGGCCCGTAGGCCTATTGGGCCCTTTTCGGCCTATCATGGTCTGTAGCGACCCAAGTGCACGAGAACATGTACAACAGCCTCCACAATATATTGCCCACAGTTTGTGGTTTCAGATTGGCCCAAAGCATTCGCACGCTCGTTAGGCCGTGAAATGCCGGCACATTTCAGCTTTTCAGCTTTTCGGCTTTTCGGTTTTTGCCGATCTATGCTATTGATAGGTATAGATACACACCTAGTTTATGAAGGGGTTCGAACAATCCCGTGAACAATCTACCTACAATCGTCCAGAAAAATTATTAAACAACAATTCGGCTTGCTAGCCATAACTACAAAAACCCCTGTTATATTCAACCAATATCCCAAATATGAGAAGAAGTAATGAGATTCGGCATAAGCAAAGAATTGAGAACGAAAAATAAATATGGAAAGGGAAAGAGATAATGTTGTCGACTAAGAGTAGAGAAGAACAAGAAACAGATTTGGGAGAACTAGAGTGAAGGAGGTTGCACGATTTGACTATGGAAGAAAAGTAGAGAGAATTAAGGGACAGTAGAAACACAAGGTTCGGCAAGGATTAGCTTGGTTTTATATTTGGGAGAATGAAGGTATGTCAAAGACAAAGAGGGTATGGTATTTCGGCTTAGGAGAAAAAGGAGAGAAACAAATGGGGTTTGACTAGTAGTGAAAAGAAAAAGAATGAGAGAAGAGGGAAGGTTCACCTAAACACTTTGGCACAAGAGAATACAAAACTAAAGTGTCCCAAAATGCCAAATCCTGAATACCAAAAGGAAGAGATTCAGCACCTATACTCACCCTTTGTCAAAAATTCCAAACGCCAAAGACCCAAGCCGATTTTGCCTACTCAAGCTTACCTACATTCAGCCAACTCTTCCCAATCCCATGAAAAGCTCCACAATTTCCTTCATGATTTACTCTAATTTCAATTTAGATATTAATTCAAACCTTCAAGATCATGTCATCCTTATCTCACCGCCAACCTGAAGAGTTTATATCCAAGACCACCACTTGCCGATTCTAGCTAACAAAATAATAGCATTTTTGCTTGCAAGGAGATTTGAACCCCGAATCCTCTTGCTAATGACGCCACTTCCCTTCCCTTACCATTGGCGCCACATGCCACTCCATCACTAGGCTTTTTGTGTCACAAAATCCCAATAACATTTCTTAAGCCCTAAAACTAACATCCATACTTCCCTAAGCCTAAAAATTAAAATTTTTCCCAAGGCCCGGCTTTAACCCAGGCCTTCTAAAGGGCCCCTAGACACACCCAAACATCAATTCAGCACACCCAACATGCAAATATCAATTCAAGAAAAAATTCCAAAACCCTAAAATTTAGGGCGTTACATCAAGTCTATTTTAAAGATGCTAAGGATAGCTGAAATAAGACCTACAACTATGACGCTTCAGCTAGCAGATCGATCCTTAGCATATCCTGAGGGAAAGATCGAAGTTGTGAAATTATTGTCTTAGATAAATTTATTGTCTTAGATTTTAAAGCAAACAATGAAGTGCCGATCATCCTTGGGAGACCTTTTTTAGCCACGAGAAGAATATTAATTGATGTGCAAAAAGGTGAACTCACCATGCGAGTTCAAGATGATCAGGTAACCTTTAACATTTTTAAAGTGATGAAATTTCCTGATCCGACAGAAGAGTGTTCAGTTATGGAAGAGATAGAAACCTTGGTTTCTATGGAAAGCAATTTTGAAGAAGATCCATGAGAGAAAGCCTTAGATATTGACCTTTTAGAGGATGAAGAAGGTGAAGAAAACATGGCTTTGATGGAAGCCAACCCGAGAAATTTTATTCAATCCACATGGTTTGAACCGTTGGAGTTAGAAGTCAGAGAATTTGTGCAACCCAAGTTGTCAATTGAAGAAACACCTAAACTCAAACTAAAGGTACTTCCTTCTCATTTAAAATACGTTTATTTAGGTGACTGTTCCACTTTGTCTGTGATTATTTCAGCAGAACTGACGAAAGATTAAGAGGAGCAACTAGTTGTTATTCTAAAAAAATTTAAGAAAGCAATTGGTTGGACCATAGCTAATATTCGAGGTATAAGCCCTTTTTTTTGCATGCATAAAATTATTTTAGAGGAAGGTGAAAGAGCTCGAATTAATGGGAAAAGGATACTCAATCCTATTATGAAAGAAGTTGTGAGAAAGGAAGTGATCAAATGGTTAGATGCAGACATTATCTATCCTATTTTAGATAGTTCGTGGGTAAGCTCGGTGTAGTGTGTACCGAAGAAATGTGAAATCACGATTGTTGAAAATGAGCGTAACAAGTTGATTCCAACGAGAACTGTTACTGGTTGGAGAATTTGTATTGATTACATAAAGTTGAATAAATCCACTCAAAAGGACCATTTTTCGTTGCCTTTTATGGATTAGATGTTAGATCGGCTGGCAGGTAATGAATTCTATTGTTTTTTAGATGGCTAATCGGGATATAACCAAATAGTTGTAGCTCCGGAGGACCAACATAAAACAACCTTTACTTGTCCATATGGTATGTTTGCGTTTAGGTAAATGCCTTTTGGTTTATGCAATGCACTTGTAACATTTCAACGATGCATGATGGCAATATTCACTAATATGGTTGAAAATTTTGTTGAGGTTTTCATGGACAATTTTTCTATTTTTTGTAACACTTATGATATCTGTTTAAGTAATTTGGCTAAGGTACTGAAGAGATGCGATGAGACGAATCTTGTCCTTAATTGGGAAAAATGCCATTTTATGGTTAAGGAAGAGATTGTCTTAGGCATAAAATCTCAAAGAGAGGAATTGAAGTCGATGAAGCAAAGGTGGATGTAATTGAAAGACTACCGGCCCCAATTAATGTGAAAGGAGTCAAAAGTTTCTTAGGTCATGCCAGTTTTTACCGAAGGTTTATCTAGGATTTCTCGAAAATTTCTAAATCATTATGTTTGTTGTTAGAGAAAGATACAGTGTTTGATTTCAACAAAGCATGTTTGGAAGCTTTTAAAGATCTAAAAAAGGGTTAATATCAGCCCCAATAATTGTTACACCTGATTGGTGCTCACCTTTTGAGTTGATGTGCGATGCAAGTGATTATGCCGTTGGAGCTGTGATGGGTCAAAAAAGGAACAAAGTGTTTCACCCTATTTACTATGCAAGTAGAACTTTGACGGGAGCCCAACTCAATTATACGGTAATTGAAAAGGAACTCTTTGCTATAGTTTTTTATTTTGACAAATTTTGCTCATATCTTATAGGTACCAAAGTTACAGTATTTACTGACCATGCAGCCATTAAATACTTGCCCACGAAGAAAGATATGAAACTGAGGCTAAATTGTTGGATACTTTTACTCCACAAATTTGACCTTGAGATCCAAGACAAAAAAAGGTGTCATAAATCAAGTAGCTGATCATCTGTCGAGGTTGGAGCAAGATGAGGTAACTCGATCATGTGTGCCTATCAATGAGAATTTCCCAAATGGACACTTATTTGAAGTAAGTCGAATTCATGAAACACCTTGGTTTATTGATTTTGCCAATTATCTTGCATGTGGAATAATTCCTCGAGAAATAACATAACAACGAAGGTAAAAATTCCTTCATGATAGTCAGTATTATTTTTGGGAGGATCCATTTTTGTTTAAACAATGTGTAGATAATATAATCCGAAAGTGTGTAGCTGAAAGTGAGATTGCTGAGACCTTGTATCATTGCCATTCATCTCCAAGTGGGGGGCACTTTGGTGGTTCACGTATTGCAACAAAGAATTTGCAAGCAGGTTTGTTTTCGCCTACACTACTTAAAGATGCTTATGCTTATGTGAAGAACTGTGATAAATGCCAAAGGACCGAAAATATATCAAAGAGGAACGAGATGCCCTTGCCAAACATTTTGGAGATTGAATTATTCGACGTATGGGGCATTGACTTCTTAAGCCCGTTTCCTTCTTCGTATGGGAACAAATACATCTTAGTTACTGTGGACTATGTATCCAAGTGGGTTGAAGCTGAAGCATACCCTACAAATGATGCGAAGGTAGTCATGTGATTCCTACATAAGAATGTGTTTACACGATTTGAGACACCAAGAGCTATTATTAGTGATGAAGGTTCTCACCTTGTGAACAAATGGCTTAAGTGGTTGCTTGACAAATATGATGTGAAGCACAAGATTGCTACTGCTTATCACCCCCAGTCTAATGGGTAAGTTGAAAGAATGAACTGTGAAATCAAAGGTATCCTTGAAAGGGTAGTACGCCCTAGTAGAAAAGATTGGTCTTGAAGGCTTGATAATGCATTATGGGCCTATCAAACAACATTTAAGACACCTTTAGGAATGATTCCTTATCGGTTAGTTTTTGGAAAGGCATGTCATTTGCCATTAGAGTTGGAGAATAGAGTTCACTGGGCTTTGAAGCAGTTGAACTTTGATTTTAAGCAAGCTGGTGAGAGAAGGATGTTACAACTCGATGGGTTGGAAGAGTTGAGGTTGTTTTCCTATGAGAATGCCAAAATGTGTAAAGAAAGATCAAAGGGATGGCATGATAGTCATATACAACCTCGTGAGTTCAAAGAAGGTCAGAAGGTTTTATTGTTGAATTCAAGGTTGAAGTTATTTCCTGGGAAGCTTAAATCACAATGGAAAGGACCCCACACCATCTATCAAGTTTATCCTTATGGAGCTATTGAATTATATGACAATTACAAAGGTACACTTAAAGTTAATGGTCAACATCTCAAACACTACTGGGATGGTGAAGTTGAGAAAGTTGAATCCTCATTCAAATTAACAGACCCTTGATTTTTCATGAACTCTTTTTGTAAATAAATAAATAAATAATTAGAACTTATTTTCTTAACTTAGTATATTTAATTAATTCTATCTAAGGATATTGGAACTTAAGCGAGACCGCCATGACCCCTCCAACTTTTCCTGGGACTTAATTTAATGTAACTTGTTAAGAAGAAATTTTCTAATTAAGATTTAAAATTTTAAAGTTTTCATTTGTTTTGTTTAAATTTTAAATTTTTATGTTAATAAAGGGGGGTCAAATTTTGGAACACCCCTAACCCGAGTACGTCGCCGGATGGGTTATGAGGCGTTACCCAAAAGTTTTACCTTAAATATTAATCAAATACGCGTAATCATCATATCACATTATACATAAAGCCCTTATATAAATATATATACATTATGATCAATCCTCAAAGCAAACATATCCATCATTGATTAAAACTCCAAACCAAACTTAACTCAATAATTAAGCCATTTTCGCATGGCTCATTATGATTACAAAACCACAAAACCAACATAACGTATTCTAGCTTGTACATGCCATGAATCTCAAGTTTTAATTTATATGAAGTATCGAAAGC
Source organism: Gossypium stocksii (assembly GCA_020496765.1). Taxonomy (NCBI): domain Eukaryota; kingdom Viridiplantae; phylum Streptophyta; class Magnoliopsida; order Malvales; family Malvaceae; genus Gossypium; species Gossypium stocksii. Next base: position 58,226,311 of record CM035624.1, on the reverse strand, counting down.
GATCGATAGTGTGACCAACTCCTTTGACGATTTTCGAGCCCGCAATTTGGATTCCAGATCTATAAACAGAATCAAAAGAAATCACACAGAGTAAGCGAACTACGCTTAGTAAGTCTTAATGACATATAATAATTCCACGAAATACCCTTTCATTAAAATCACATAAAAAAATACCCCCTCGAATTATACTCTATTTCACTAAGTGGATTTATATTGATTCCCGAAATCAATTTCAATTTCGAATAAATCTTACTTTTGAGAGCAATTGTATAAAGTTTATTACATTATTCATCATGTAAATGAAAGAATATATATATTGATATATATATATTCAAAGCATCCCATATTCAGTTCACAAGAGCATTTTTCGTGATTATATATATATATATGTGTATATATATATATCCATCCTCTGTAACACCCTTAGGACTAATTATACCATTTCCACACATATACACGAAAAATATAGTAGAAGGTAACATTTCCTTATGAGTACATATATGGCCAAATCTAACCTTTTCTTCATAAACACACATACAATCGAATATAACGTTATCTCATAAGTGAACATATAACCGATTATAACTTTCAAAGCGAACATTACCAGCTTAGTAAATCTTATGCTCATAAATGAATTCAATAAGCATCTAACATATATAAATTAGTTGAATTGTACAATTAGAAGCATGCAATACTTTAACCAAATGCATTTAGTAACATATATACAATTTTTATACTATTCAACTTATACCCGAACCTACCATTTCAATAAGAGCCTGCCTTTGATCTGAGACATTGTTTAAATATACATACTCATATAACCGATTATACAAATTTCATAATAACACATATATCCAAATATATCAATTGCATATAGCTGAAAATATTCCTTCCTTATAGTCTATATATGACCAAATATTTCAAAATCATATAACCTCACATTTACTTACCCCAAAAAAAAAAAAAGTCAAATAAAGAAACATTTAAAATATCTTATTTTCTTACCACTTCGGTAATGAAGCACATAGATATAACTTGATTTAGAACACCTGTATAAACCTACTAGGCATAAGTCCGAGTCACGCCTCTATTTAATTCTCATTCAACAATTTGATTTACATAGGCACTAAGCCTCTTAAGCTTAAAGCTTGATACTGTTCACCGGCTCAAAGCCTGCTAGGTGTAAAGCCTGTTTTTAACAAATACACTTGAATAAATCACTTCCAAATCAACTCATATTGAGCACATCAAATATGCATTTGATAAATTTTTCGTCGCATAATTCAATAGGTACTTCCAATGATTCCATAAGTAATACGTTAACTATATAAAAATCACACATATCATATTCCAATATAGTGGCTAAAACACGGCAGTTAATTTCATTGTATTATATGTTCTTCACATGGCAATCATAGCACATTTTTCATTCACACACTAATTTGCTTCCAATCCTCTCAATACTCAACAAATAAACTGTTCAGCTACAAAATTTGCATTCCACAATGCCATATCCATCTCCCATATTTCAATTCGACTAATACCATAAGCCATGAGTGTCACAACTCAATTATTAAATTTTCAAACAGTAACCATGTAAAAACCGTATGTATTATACCTTAACATCATCTACTGATTCGGTTCTAACACAAATACACCTCAAACATTTCAATTCAATTCTAATTTTATCTCTATTTAAAAAAAATTCAAACTCATTTAGTGACTTAAGAACTTACCTCGGATATCGTTTAACAACTACGGACCAGCTACTCGACTACCTTTGCTTTTCCCTTATCCGAATTTTGCCCTCTTTGTTCTTGAGCTAGAATTAAGCAATTTTACTTCTTTAATCATTTATCCAAGTAAAAATCTAATTATATTAACTATGCAATCGAAAGCATTTAGACCATATTTAACCAACAACAAGCTACGATCAAAATTATCAAACATAACCATGGCTGAATATAACTTCAACAAGGTGGCACTTAATTCAACCAAATGTGTCTTAACATTTTTGTATTAGACAAAATAAAAACTTCTATCGGACATACATTTAATCAAATTCAAGCAAAAACAATTTCTTTTCCTACTATCCCATATACGGCAACCTTATGTATATTCATATTAACAATTTAATTATCAATTTCTAATATTAAAAACAAATCTCCCATTTCACTACAATAATCTTATACACTTAACATATAACAAAACATACATTTTAATTGAACAAGTAACATAAGATTTCAATGTTCAGGGATACTTATATCTTCGGCAAGCTCCAATGAATAACACAAGATCATTCCTTACTTGTAACTCATTCGGCATTCATGTATATATAAAAGCCAATATTTAAACCTTCCGTTCTAATATCATGTCATGCCAAAGCCATATCTCTCATTTAACCAAATATAGGTCTTTCACTTGTTTTATTCACACATACACAACTCTTACTTTCTAATTATCTCAATACACAACAAAATTACTCAAATCATCATTAAATTTCACATTTCGGCAACACATCTATAAGGCAAACCCCTTTCCCCTTAATCTAAAATTTATCCAAACCAATCCATTCAATTATAAAAAAAAACTTATTTGACCAAATAACTATTTTTAGCATTTAAGCCTAACTACCAATGCTTGGCACCATTTCACAACTTTGAACCAAATTGCCGAATGCACATAGATTCATCCATTTGAGAAATTAAACCATGAGTTTATTAAACAATGCTTTAATCATCCTAATTTCATAAAAAATTTTCAAAAATTCACATAAACATACCTTTAATCTTTGCTACAAAATGACCGAATGCTTCTTACTTTTCTTTCTTCCTTTCTTAATTCATTTCGGGATGAACAAAGAGAAAAATGGAGCACTTTCATGTCTTTCTTTAATTATAAAATAAGGTGTGATTGTTTTACCATTATAACCCTTTCACTTAGCATAAAACCATATAATAATCTTGGCTAAACCGTCCATTACACATGCACATACATTGTTTTCATCACCAAATTTTATATTAATAAATAAACTCACATTTCATATAATATATATATATATATATCATCATGCATATAATAATGTTTACATACAACCACTACCGTACATCATTTCTCCAATGGCTTATTTGCCATTCAAAGCCCTAATAATAAAGAAACATGTCACTTTAGCATTTTTATTATAGCATGCATATGAGTTTTTTGATGCAATTCAATCCTTTCTTAGTAATTAAGCACTCAACCTCAAAATTAAATCATGAAACTTTAACACATCAAAGTAAACACAATTAAAACATAGAAAAATAATATTCAAACATTTTTTTTATTCGGATTCGTGGTCTCGAAACCCCCATTCTGATTAGGGTCTAAAACAGGCTGTCCCAACTCTCCCCCCTTAAGAATTTTCGTCCCCGAAAATATTACCAGTGAATAGGTTAGGGTATCGTTCTCTCATTGCATAAATTATACACAATCATATTTGTCACCACCATTTTAATCAACTAATCCTTGCATAAATTTTAAGCTTATTTGGTCATATAACATATATATATCTCAACAATCTATTCACTAACATTAACATTCTTATTCAAATAACATTTAAAACATTTAATACTCTTTTCTCTTGTACTATATTAGCCGAACTCAATTATCCATTTTAGCTACATAAATCCAATTTTTTTTTAGTTAGCTTAAACACGTCTATAAACATCCTATGTTAAGAAACCACAAAACTCAATCCATTTAGCACATAATATCCGTAACCGAATATGCCCTTTACCACTATATTCATCAATACTTAAGGTTCACAATTCATCTTCTCATCATTAACCATTCAAAAATTATAAACACAAAGACATTTGTACTCAAACAAGGATAATCTCATATTAAGGACTTACAAACGGAAATTCCTCATTATTAAACATATACACTCATTCCAAATCCTCTTATGAACAAGTTAAAGCAACAACATTTCCCAAGTCCTCACTTAGGTTCACATTCGGCATTAAGGACATACACAAGCTCACTATCCAATTACTACTTATCACTATTAAAAACAAACACATTCAAAACACCATCAATGCATTTCTCTCATAATCTAACATAAATATAAACACACAACCAAATCTTAATATAAATCATATATACTAATTTACCGAATGCACATAGCTTATATACTAATTCAATTTAATCATTTCTTGACTAAAATACCACATGATTACACTTAGCTCATGGCCGAATATGCTTCACAATTACTCACCATTACAAAATTAACATCATATATATATATATATATTATCACATTTAAGTAATCAACTTATCTTAATATATATATATAACATATATATATACACCACATAGCCAAATGCTCCCTAATATATATATATATATCAATCCTTATGAATTAATTCAAGTGCATAAATCCTTTCTAAATGAATTTATTCTTAAGGCTTTTGAACCGTAGGTGGTATATCAGCACTTAAGTCCTTCTATCCCATGATTATACTAATTTGCCCACTTATAAATACGGATTCATCCATTCTCCTTATTCAACTAACACCATAATTAATTTCAACTTAATTTCTTTCATGAGTTATGCTACGGCTCTCCAAACAACTCAATCTCTCAAATTACTAATTAAAAACATATTCGGCTAACACAAAATCACATATTAACAATTTAATAATCAAATATCAAAATTAAGCACAAATTCCATACTTTACCACACTAGCCGAATGAAATTCACTCATATTAGTCACTCTTGGCAAAAGTTAACTAATCTATACTCACATATATTTATTCCTCAACAAACCTCAATGAACAACAATCCAGACACATCAAGATCATAACCGAATGTATCATTCTTCATAAATTCAGAAATAATCACATGGGCTATCTTCAAAATCTATTAAACAACTCAAATTTACTAAAATTATCAAGAAATTAAGCCAAACATACCTCCAATTAGTAATATCAATGCTGTATGTCTAAGGGCCCCTTTTTACTTCAATTAATTTCGAACTCATACAGGCATAGGCATTTATATGCTTCAATGCTAACTTCAATTCATTCGAATTGAACTAGTGTACCATTTCATATCCACATTTACTTTCATCATTCATATATAAATGGTATATCGAATACTTTCATATAATTTTGCATAATGACTGAACGCACACATATACACATATACATATGTATTTACAACATCTTTACATATGCTTCTCATTAGACATTCTTGAATCCCTTCAAATCAATCTCACATATATAAAAATATACATATCACATACCTGGCCAACTTAATGTCTTGAACTCATTTTATTACCAATTTAGCACAAGGTCGCAAAATCTCTGACTTTAACCATATCACTGGCATATTGCCTGCTAGGTTTACAACCTAAATCACATCATATAAGGTAAGTATTTACCCGTTTAACAGACTTTCCTTTCGAGCCGTTCAGAAATGTACAGATTTCAAATATGTCTTATACAATGCCAATGCCCCGGACGCGGTCTCACATGTTATTCGAGGTCGATGCCACTGTCCCGGGCAGGGTCTTACACGAAACATAAGTGATGCTGGTGTCCCAGATACGATCTTACACACTATCTCAAATCAATGCCTTCATCCCGGACGAGGTCTTACATGATCTCATTTCACACACTTAGTGTCTCAACAACCAATCTCGCATAGATAGTGCTCGGTTAAAGAACTTGCACACACAGTGCCTCTATTCATTCGCACACATAGTGCTGTATAAATCACACACATAGTGCCAGATAAATCCGCACACATAGTGCCATATAAATCCACACACATAGTGCCATATAAATCTGCACACATAGTGCCAATGTCAAATCATCTTCTTTTTTTTTTTTAAACACATCAACTGACTTAATCCAAAATGTATTTACTATCACATATCCATCAACCAAGTACACATATATATAATCATCATTCGTATATAAATTAGCTAAACTCTTAATTACTTATAGACTTACTAAGCTAGAGGCCTGAATAATACAATATGTTAATCAATCTACAAAGTTTCTTACATATCCCATCATGTACTTCTAATTTTCACACAGCATAAACACATTAATAAAAACTTAGCATCATTTTAATAAAAGCATATATCAAACACCTTAGTTCCTTATAAAAATATACTACTGAATCAATAGACAACTGCCAAATAATATCTAGTAATCCCTAACTCAAACTCATTTGCCGCATATCCCTTCATCTATTTTATCAAACACAACTCACAGATGCATATCAAAACGTATCGACTAATTTATTTATTCCTCAATCGAATATGCATAATCATCAATATATAATGATTGTCGAACTTAGTAAATATATCAACCCTTTTTCCTTCGATCTCATCATGAAATCTTAAGTATCAAAATAATATTATCTATTTCATATATCAACTCCATAAATTTTCGCACTCAAAACATTTCAAATAGCAATTACAACCCAATTATCGTATTCCATAAATTCATATAATTATAACACTTGTCGACATCACAATGTCATACATTTTGATCCACACCTGTATGATTTTCAACGCATCATTAACACAATTTCACACTAGCATCTGTGTACACATTCTGTACTATTAAAATTTAGCTCGATTGGAGAACTTATCTGCCTCATCAAAGTAATTTTCGTCAGAGTTGGGAGATATCACACTATCGCAGGTTAAATATGGCATGTATATCTAAACTCACCTATGCTACGGTAGTCCTAGAACCGCCTAAGCCTGGCTCTGATACCAACTAAATGTAACACCCCTAACCCGAGTATGTCGCCGAATGGGTTATGAGGCGTTACCCAAAAGTTTTACCTTAAATATTAATCAAATACGCGTAATCATCAAATCACATTATACATAAAGCCCTTATATAAATATATATACATTATGATCAATCCTCAAAGCAAACATATCCATCATTGATTAAAACTCCAAACCAAACTTAACTCAATAATTAAGCCATTTTCGTATGGCTCATTATGATTACAAAACCACAAAACCAACATAACGTATTCTAGCATGTACATGCCATAAATCTCAAGTTTTAATTTATATAAAGTACCGAAAGCGATCGATAGTGTGACCAACTCCTTTGACGATTTTCGAGCCCGCAATTTGGATTCCAGATCTATAAACAGAATCAAAAGAAATCACACAGAGTAAGCGAACTACGCTTAGTAAGTCTTAATGACATATAATAATTCCATGAAATGCCCTTTCATTAAAATCACATAAAAAAAATACCCCCTCGAATTATACTCTATTTCACTAAGTGGATTTATATTGATTCCCGAAATCAATTTCAATTTCGAATAAATCTTACTTTTGAGAGCAATTGTATAAAGTTTATTACATTATTCATCATGTAAATGAAAGAATATATATATATTGATATATATATATTCAAAGCATCCCATATTCGGTTCACAAGAACATTTTTCATGATTATATATATGTGTGTGTATATATATATATATCCATCCTCTGTAACACTCTTAGGACTAATTATACCATTTCCACACATATACACGAAAAATATAGCAGAAGGTAACATTTCCTTATGAGTACATATATGGCCAAATCTAACCTTTTCTTCATAAACACACATACAATCGAATATAACGTTATCTCATAAGTGAACATATAACTGATTATAACTTTCAAAGCGAACATTACCAGCTTAGTAAATCTTATACTCATAAACGAATTCAATAAGCATCCAACATATATAAATTAGTTGAATTGTACAATTAGAAGCATGCAATACTTTAACCAAATGCATTTAGTAACATATATACAATTTTTATACTATTCAACTTATACCCGAACCTACCATTTCGATAAGAGCCTGCTTTTGATCTGAGACATTGTTTAAATATACAGACTCATATAACCGATTATACAAATTTCATAATAACACATATATCCAAATATATCAATTGCATACGACTTTGCATATAGCTGAAAATATTCCTTCCTTAGTCTATATATGACCAAATATTTCAAAACCATATAAGCTCACATTTACTTACCCAAAAAAAAAATCAAATAAAGAAACATTTAAAATATCTTATTTACTTACCACTTCGGTAATGAAGCACATAGATATAACTTAATTTAGAACACATGTATAAACCTACTAGGCATAAGTCCGAGTCACGCCTCTATTTAATTCTCATTCAACAATTTGATTTACATAGGCACTAAGCCTCTTAAGCTTAAAGCTTGATACTGTTCACCGGCTCAAAGCCTGCTAGGTGTAAAGCCTGTTTTTAACAAATACACTTGAATAAATCACTTCCAAATCAACTCATATTGAGCACATTCTATCAAATATCCATTTGATAAATTTTTCGTCGCATAATTCAATAGGTACTTCCAATGATTCCATAAGTAATACGTTAACTATATAAAAATCACACATATCATATTCCAATATAATGGCTAAAACACGGCAGTTAATTTCATTGTATTATATGTTCTTCACATGGCAATCATAGCACATTTTTCATTCACATACTAATTTACTTCCAATCCTCTCAATACTCAACAAATAAACTGTTCAGCTACAAAATTTGCATTCCATAATGCCATATCCATCTCCCATATTTCAATTCGACTAATGCCATAAGCCATGAGTGTTACAACTCAATTATTAAATTTTCAAACAGTAACCATGTAAAAACCATAACTATTATACCTTAACATCATCTACTGATTCGGTTCTAACACAAATACACCTCAAACATTTCAATTCAATTCTAATTTTATCTCTATTTTAAAAAAATTCAAACTCATTTAGTGACTTAAAAACTTACCTCAGATATTGTCAAACAACTACGGACCAGCTACTCTACTACCTTTGCTTTTCCCCTATCCGAATTTTGCCCTCTTTGTTCTTGAGCTAGAATTAAGCAATTTTACGTCCTTAATCATTTATCCAAGTAAAAATCTAATTATATCAACTATGCAATCGAAAGCATTTAGACCATATTTAACCAAGAATAAGCTACGATCGAAATTATCAAACATAACCATGGCCGAATATAACCTCAACAAGGTGGCACTTAATTCAACCAAATGTGTCTTAACATTTTCGTATTAGACAGCATAAAAACTTCTATCAGACATACATTTAATTAAATTCAAGCAAAAACAATTTCTTTTCCTACTATCCCATATACGGTAACCTTATGTATATTCATATTAACAATTTAATTATCAATTTCTAATATTAAACACAAATTTCCCATTTCACTACAATAATCTTATACACTTAACATATAACAAAACATACATTTTAATTGAATAAATAACATAAGATTTCAATGTTCATGGATACTTATATCTTCGACAAGCTCCAATGAATAACACAAGATCATTCCTTACTTGTAACTCATTCGGCATTCATGTATATATAAAAGCCAATATTTAAACCTTCCGTTCTAATATCATGCCAAAGTCATATCTCTCATTTAACCAAATATAGGTCTTTCACTTGTTTTATTCACACATACACAACTCTTACTTTCTAATTATCTCAATACACAACAAAATTACTCAAATCATCATTAAATTTCACATTTCGGCAACACATCTATAAGGCAAACCCCTTTCCCCTTAATCTAAAATTTATCCAACCAATCCATTCAATTATAAAAAAAAAAAACTCATTTGACCAAATAACTATTTTTAGCATTTAAGCCTAACTACCAATGCTTGGCACCATTTCACAACTTTGAACCAAATTACCGAATGCACATAGATTCATCCATTTGAGAAATTAAACCATGGGTTTATTAAACAATGCTTTAATCATCCTAATTTCATAAACAATTTTCAAAAATTCACATAAACATACCTTTAATCTTCGCTACAAAATGACCAAATGCTTCTTACTTTTCTTTCTTCCTTTCTTAATTCATTTCGGGATGAACAAAGAGAAAAATGGAGCACTTTCATGTCTTTCTTTAATTATAAAATAAGGTATAATTGTTTTACCATTATAACCCTTTCACATAGCATAAAACCATAAAATAATCTTGGCTAAACCGTCCATTACACATGCACATACATTGTTTTCATCACCAAATTTTATATTAATAAATAAACTCACATTTCATAATATATATATACATCATCATGCATATAATAATGTTTACATACAACCACTACCGTACATCATTTCTCCAATGGCTTATTTGCCATTCAAGGCCCTAATAATAAAGAAACATGTCACTTTAGCATTTTCATTATAGCATGCATATGAGTTATTTGATGCAATTCAATCCTTTCTTAGTAATTAAGCACTCAACCTCAAAATTAAATCATGAAACTTTAACACATCAAAGTAAACATAATTAAAACACAGAAAAATAATATTCGAACATTTTTTTATTCGGATTCGTGGTCCTGAAACCACCGTTCTGATTAGGGTCTAAAACGGGCTGTCACAAATTTGGCCCAAGTACTAATAAGTTTTTTTCATGAGTAAGTCTGTAAATACAGCCTGAGTTTGAGGCCCAAGGATAAACGATAAATTATACATATTTTTAACTCATGTTTAGCCTAATTTCTGGATGAATTATCATTAAATTTGTGAGAATTGGTGCTCTTAACCCTTTTATTTCATGTTATATACTCAAGAGAGTATAGGGAAGAGAAAAGAACGAAAAACAGACCGAAAACAAAGAAAATGGGCCAAAGTGTGAAAATGACATGGCCCAAGGAGTCACCACACGGCCGTGGCACACGGCCGTGCCACATGAGGTCCAACATAGCCCAGCCTCGACAAGCACGGCCAGGCCACCCTCGATAGGCCCGTACATAGCCTCTTGTCGACCCATACGGGCATGGCACACGGGCGTGTCCTTGTAATGAGGAAGTCCAATTTCACTCAGATTTGGATACTTAGAGGCTAAGAAAGACACCCCAAAGCTTTATATAAAGACCCTATGAGGCAACTTCAAGGGTGTACTCTTTTCTCCCACAAAGGAGCGCCATATTTCTACCAACACAGAAAGTGAAAGCAAGGAATTACTCTAAGGAAAGCCGATTGATTCATCCCAGAAGCCGTATTCTACATCAAGACAAAGGATCTCCCTAAATTCTTTCAGAGGTTTTTGGGTTCTTTATGTTTTGTTATCTTATTTCTTCTGAGATGTTTTCTTTATTAATTATGAACTAAATCCCCCAAATACTTGAGGGGGATGAAACCTAAGACAGATCTTGTTATTATTCATTCTTGAATTATATGATAAATACTTGAATTGTTCTTAATTATGTGTTCTTAATTCTTGGTTTAATAATCCTATGTATTCAAGAAAGTGATGTGCTTAGGCAGAGGAGCAAAAGTCCCTGTTTTAAGAGTAGATCTACCATAATTAAACGGAGTTGCATGCAACCCTAGACATAGGGCGACATAAATCTGCCAGATTAGGGTCAAACCTAATAGGGGATCCATAGATCGAGTTAATGCAAGACTAAGGGTTTAACTAGAAAGAGATTCTAGTTAATCAACCTAGGATTAGTCGTTCTTATCCTCGACGGAGGTATTAACATAAGTTAGAGATCTCTACGGATCAAGTCAAGTGAAGAAATCGTCTAGTTCAAGAAGTTAATAACAAGTGAAGTCTAGGTGGATTCTCCCTTGAGTATTGCCCATATCAATTAGCTTTTCTCAAGAGTTTTTCCCCAATTTACTTTTTGTGCATTCTTAGTTTAGTTTTAGAATTAGTTTCATACAAACCTCTTTTACTTTTAGGTTAGATAATAGAAAGGATAAGTACTAGTACTTTTGGTTCCCTTGGGTACGATAACTCGGTCTTGCTGCTAAACTATACTACTGTTCGATAGGTGCGCTTGCCTTAAAATCGTGATATTAGTTAGTTTTTGGTGTGATCAGTTTTTATAAATTTTATTACTACATATCACGTGATATCAAGTTTTTGGCGCCGTTGCCGGGGAACTAAGATATTAAGAACACTCGATTTCTATTACTTTAGCGATTACTATATTTATTTATTTTTTATTTTTATTTATTTTTATTTTTATTTTAAATTTTCTTTGCATTTTCCTTCTAGGTATTTCTAATTTATGACTAGAAACAACCCAGCAGGACCATTACTTTTTAACGAAGATTTGGAAGCGATAGTTCGCAGAACTCGCAGAGAGATCAGACGAAGCCTTCATTATCTAGAACAAGAACCTAAACCTATGGAAGAGATGGAAGCAAATCAAAACATTCCACCACCTCTCGCAATAGCCGCGCAACCAGTGAATCAAGATGAAGCTCCTCGTACTATGTATGATTATGCTAAACCTAGTTTGGCTGGTGCTCAATCTAGTATTATTAGACCTACTATTGCTGTTAATAATTTTGAATTAAAACCTAACACTATTCAGATGATTCAGCAATTTGTGCAGTTTTATGGTTTACAGGATGAAGATCCCAATTCACACATAGCCAACTTTTTGGAACTTTCTGATACTTTTAAAATTAATGGCATTTCTGATGATGCCATTCGTCTACGACTATTTCCATTCTCTTTGAGAAATAAAGCCAAATAGTGGTTAAATTCTTTAGCACGAGGCTCAATCACTACATGGGAACAGATGACTGAGAAATTTTTACTAAAATATTTTCCTCCAGCTAAAACAGCTAAATTACGAACGATATCTCTTCTTTTGTGCAGATGGATTTAGAAACACTTTACGATGCCTGGGAAAGATACAAAGATCTTTTGAGAAGGTGCCCTCATCATGGACTACCTATGTGGTTACAAGTTCAAACCTTCCACAATGGTTTGAACCTATCAACAAGGCAAATGATCGATGCAGCCGCAGGAGGAACAATTAACAACAAAACACCCGAAGCAGCTTATGAGTTTATAGAAGAGATGTCACTGAATAACTATCAGTGGCAAGCCATGAGGACAAAGCCGACAAAAGCCGCAGGAGTTTATAATATTGATGCTGTCACTATGCTTACTAACCAAGTAGAACTTCTAAATAAAAAGTTTGATAATTTTATTGGTTCTACGCAGGCACAACCAGTAATGCAATGCGACACAACTCCAGGAAATATGTTCAATCCAGACTACTCATCTTATGGACACAACATAGAAACTGAGCAAACTATATGGGTAACAATTCTAGACCTCAAAATAACCCTTATAGTAATACTTACAATGTAGGTTGGAGAAATCACCCCAATTTTTCATGAGGAGGACAAGGAAATTAAAGACAACAGCCTTCTCCGGGATTTCAGTAGCCACCACCACAGCAAGAGAAAAAGTCGAATCTTGAAGAGATGTTCACCAAATTTATGACTGCACTAAAAACCCGTTTTCAAAACACTAAAACGGCACTAAAAAACCAACAAGCATCAATTCAAAGGTTTGAGAATCAAATCGATTAACTTGCAAAATTAATTTCAGAGAGACCACAAGGTGGACTACCAAGTAACACTGAGCCAAATCCCAGAGAACATGTCAAAGCAATTACTTTAAGAGATGGGAAAGTACTAGCTGAACCAGAAAAGAAGCCTGTTCAAGAATCTCCAAAAGACAAGGTAGAGGAACCCAAGGAAAACACTCCACCAACACTCAATGAATACAAACCGCCTATTCTATATCCGGCAAAGTTAAAAAAAGACCGCGCAGACTCTCATTTCGGTAAATTTCTTAAACTTTTTAAACAATTACATATTAACTTACCTTTTGTTGAAGCAATTTCGCAGATGCCGAAGTACGCGAAGTTTCTTAAAGAACTTCTAACAAATAAAAGGAAGTTGGAAGAATTAGCCACAGTGGAACTCAACGAGGAATGCTCAGCTATTCTTCAAAATAAACTACCGGCAAAACTGAAAGATCCAGGGAGCTTTACTATTCCTTGTTTAATTGGTAGTTTAATTATTGATAAAGCCTTAACTGATTTAGGTGCTAGCATTAATCTAATGCCTTACAAAATGTTCAAGCAACTGGGTTTAGGGGAACCAAAGCCCACTAGGATGAGTATTCAACTAGCTGATAGATCTGTTAAATATCCTAGGGGAATCATCGAAGATGTGCTAGTAAAGGTAGATAAATTTATATTTCCTGTTGATTTTGTTGTGCTTGACATGGATGAGGATATTGAGGTGCCTTTAATTTTGGGACGTCCATTTTTAGCTACTACTAGAGCTGTTATCGATGTAGGGGATGGTAAATTAGTACTTAGAGCTGGTGAGGAAGAAGTCGTTTTTAAAATCTATGATGCTATGAAATTTTCTAAAAAACAAGATGATTCCTGTGATTTTATTGATATTATCGATTACTTTGTTCAAGATAATTTTTAGGAACTTTCTCTCGCAAACACGTTAGAATTGTGTCTTGTTCAAGGTGGAGGGAAGATAAAGCCACCACTGAAATTGAAGAAGTAAGAAAGGAATTAGATTCTAATGAAATTATCACGAGACACATAAGTTATGAAAGTATAAAAATGAATGATGAGTTGAGACTGAAACCTTCCATTGATGAACCCCCTAAATTAGAGTTAAAGCAACTGCCAGATCATTTAGAATATGCCTTTTTAGGGAAAGATTCAACTTTACCAGTTATAATCACATCAGATTTGAGCATTGCAGAAAAAGAGGAACTACTCCATGTGTTAAGGGAGCACAAGCAGGCTATAGCTTGGAAAATTTCAGATATTAAGGGAATTAATCCTTCTTTTTGCACCCACAAAATTTTAATAAAAGATGAATATAAACCATCAGAGCTCAGAGACGATTGAATCCCAACATGAAGAAAGTCGTAAAAGCTGAGGTAATTAAACTTCTAGATGCAGGAATTATTTATCCTATTTCTGACAGTTCTTGGGTAAGTCTTGTACATGTTGTTCCTAAAAAGGGAGGCATGACCGTGGTGTCTAATGACAAAAAAGAGTCAATACCTACAAGAACAGTCACTGGATGGAGAGTTTGCATTGAGTATAGAAAGCTGAATGACGCAACTCGAAAAGATCATTTTCCCTTACCTTTTATTGATCAGATGTTGGAAAGATTATCAGGTCACATGTATTATTGTTTCCTAGATAGCCTCTCTGGTTACTTCCAAATCCTGATAGCTCTAGAAGTTCAGGAGAAAACAACATTCACATGTCCATACAGTACGTTTTCTTATCGTAGAATGCCTTTCGATTTATGTAACGCTCCTGCTACTTTTCAGTGATGCATGCTAGCTATCTTCAACGAATTCGTGGAAGACATCATGGAGGTATTTATGGATGATTTTTCAGTTCTCGGTAATTCTTTCCAACTTTGTCTTAATAATTTAAAACGTGTTTTGATAAGATGTGAAGAGACAAATTTAGTGCTAAACTAGGAAAAATGCCACTTTATGGTTCAAGAGGGTATTGTATTAGGACATAAAATTTCTAGTAAAGGGATAGAAGTTGATAAAGAAAAAATTGAAACCATTGAAAAATTACCTCCCCTTAATTTAGTTAAGGCTATAAGAAGCTTTTTAGGACATGCCGGTTTTTATCGCAGATTTATTAAAGATTTTTCTAAAATAGCTAAGCTTTTAACAAAATTACTAGAAAAAGACGTACTTTTCAACTTTGACCAAGAATGTTTAGGATCTTTTAACACTCTCAAGGAAAAGTTAGTCAATGCCCCGATAATGATTTCAACTGATTGGAATCTACCTTTTGAACTAATGTGCGATGCGACTGATTTTGCAGTAGGTGCAGTTTTGGGATAGCGAAGAGATAAGACTTTCAACCGATTTATTATGCTGGCAGAACCTTGATAGCTGCTCAAGCAAATTATACTACCATAGAAAAGAATTGCTAGCTGTCATTTTTGCATTTGACAAATTCAGATCTTATTTAATATTGTCAAAAGTCATTGTTTATACTGACCATTCTGCTCTTCGCTATCTCTTAACTAAAACTGATGCAAAACCTTGATTAATAAGATGGATTCTATTATTACAGGAATTCGATTTAGAAATAAAGGACAAAAAAGGAGCTGAAAACTTGGCAGCAGATCACCTTTCAAGACTAGAAAACACACAACCCAGGTACCTCGATAAAATAAACGACTTGTTTCCTGAAGAACAACTCCTAGCCATAGCAGATGCAGCAGTTCCTTGGTTTTCTAATTTTGCAAATTATTTAGCAGCTAATATAACTCCAAAAGGGCTGACCCATCAGCAAAAGAAGCGATTCTTTGCTGATGTGAAAAACTACTTCTGGGAAGATCCTTTTTTTTCAAATTTGTGCAGATCAGGTTATTCGAAGATGCGTTGCCGAGATAGAAACATACCAAATTCTAGATCACAGTGGAGCTAGAACTGCTCATAAGGTACTCGAATCAGGCTCTTACTGGCCTACACTTTTCAGAGATGCCAACAGGTATGTGACCTCTTGTGATAAATGCCAGAGAACAGGTAATATTTCTCAACATAATGAAATGCCTCAGAACTATATACTTTCATGTGAAATATTTGATGTATGGGGTACTGATTTCATGGGTCCATTCCCTACTTCATTTGGGAATAAGTACATCCTAGTAGCAGTAGATTATATGTCAAAGTGGGTGGAAGCCCAAGCCTTACCTACTAATGATGCTAGAATGGTAGTACAATTTTTGAAGAAACTTTTCTCTCGATTCAGAACACCTAGGATAATTATTAGTGATAGGGGTACCCATTTTTGCAATGCTCAATTTGAAAAAGTTTTAAAAAGGTATGGAGTACACCATAGAACAGCTACCCCTTATCATCCACAAACCAGTGGCCAAGTCGAAGTAACAAATAGGGAACTAAAATGCATCTTAGAGAAAACAATAGGAACAAATAGAAAAGATTGGTTAAGAAAGATAGATGATGCGTTATGGGCCTATAGAACTGCTTTTAAAACGCCCATAGGTACATCTCCCTATAAACTTGTCTATGGAAAAAGTTGTCATCTGCCATTTGAACTTGAACATAAAGCATTCTGGGCTATTAAATTTTTAAACCTTGATTTTAAGCTTGCAGGTGAGAAAAGATTAATGCAGTTAAATGAGCTAGACGAATGGCGTTGCAATGCCTACAAGAGCTCACGACTATATAAGGAAGCCATGAAGCGACGCGATGACAAACGACTGAAACAACCTAAGCAGTTCAAAACGGGTGATCTTGTCTTACTCTACAACTCAAGGCTGAAACTATTTCCTGGAAAACTCAAGTCAAGGTGGTCAGGTCCATTCACTGTTCAAACTGTCTTTCCATACGGCACAATTGAGGTAACTCACCCTAACCACGGTACTTTCAAGGTAAACGGCCAAAGGCTTAAAGACTATAGAGGTGAGAATTTTAAAGATAATAGGGAGGAGCTTCAGCTCCATGAAATCCCTTCATGATACATCCAGGTAGAGTCAAGCTTAAACTCTAAATAAGCACTTCTCGGGAGGCAACCTGAGCACTAACTTAGTACCTTTTCTTTTATTTTTTATTTTAGTCTTTTAATACATCAACTAACGCTTTTTAAATACAGAAATTTAGGACCACACGGCCACGCCCACGGGCGTGCCTAAGGTCATGTGTAAACAGAGCACAATTTTCCCAAAAGCACGGGCTACCGACAAATCGCCATGGCCGTGCGACATGGCCGTGGCAACCTTCCAACTTAGACCCGGGCTTGCACAAGCCTGCACGCCCGTGTCCCCAAATCGTGGCCAACACTGTCGATTTAGACACGGCCGTGTGAGTACCTACACGATCGTGTGAATAATGAAACCTCATCGCAAACGGTTATGTGACCGATCACACGACCGTGTGACAAGCGAACAAGATCGCAAACAGCCGTGCGAGATGGCTAACACGGTCGTGTACTTCTAACCAAGCGCGCCAAAACCACCGAATTTCGAATCACATGGGCAAAACCCGAGTCACACGGGTGTGTGCCATGCCCATGTGACCCAAAAACTATAAATAGGGGCCACTATTCATTTTCTCCCTCACTCAAACCCTAAAAATTTTCTTCCCCAACCACTATAAACGTCGCCGCCGATCCTCAAAACATCACCAAGCTCGCACAAGACCATCCCACGCCCGTGAAAAGTGCCCCATGACTGTTCAAATCCTCTCCCACGACCGTGTACCTCTCTCATTTAGTTCTATTTTCTCATTTTTCTTTCAAATTCTTGCTGTTTTATTTTTATTTTTAGTTTTTAGTTTCATTTTATTATGAATATATTTAGATTCAAGCATGGAATTAACTATATTAGGATGAATAATCTAGAATGTTATAGAAAGTTTTAGGATTACATGACACTTAGGGTTACAATTGATTGCCATTTTTCATAGTTAAACTCTCATGCATTTAGTATAAATACACAACTACATTGCTTATTTTTGATATCATTTTAGGATGGATAATTTATACTATTTAGGTTAGTCCCCATGTTATTAGGAACATTGTCATATTATTTTTCGATTTAAACTTTAATTCTTTTTAGGACTAATGTTTATTATTTTGTTATTTAGGCATTATGTCGACATCACGCGGAAAACAAGCTGCTGCCCCGCCTTTAAAGAAACGAAAAGGGCCAGGTGGCTCATCATCGAGGCCCACCTCCGAGGCTCGCCACCTATTCATCACATTTTCCCAAGCCTCCCAAGAGGAGTTATTTTAGATACTACGGGAATGTACATTAAGCGCAGGCCGATGCATTGATTGGGATGCGCTAGAGTAAGTCAACCTCGCAAATGCAGTCTGGGCCCTACTGATGACGGATCCTTGGGAGCAGTTCTTTCGAATCATCGAGCCTATATACCTTGAACTCACTCTAGAGTTCTACTCCACCTTTCATCTTCAGACCATTATGAGCCAGTTCGATGATCCCGGCACAGTCCAGTTTCACTTAGGAGGTCGTGTACGCCATCTTAGCGTACCAGAGTTTGGCTCAGCTCTTGGCCTCTACACAGAGCAATTCATGGAGGAGGAAGACCTTCCTACACTTCCCTGACGAATCTACCTCAAACCCATAGATTGTTGGCGTAACATCACCCCGGGGTATCCCTCCTACGACCCTAGTCACACGAAGGCAACCGCCCTCCCCCCGTTATTAAGGTACCTTCACGCTCTTCTCACACATACTTTGATAGGTAGACGGGAGAGCACAGGTGTCGTCAATACCCATGACGCCTATTTTTTATGGAGCATGGTGAAAGCGCACCCTATCGACCTTGCCTACTTTATCGCTCACGCCATGTAGCACCAAACCGAGCGTCATCGTAGGGGCGTCATATCCATGGGCCCATATATTACACGCTTGGCCCGTCACTTCGGGCTCCTCAACACAGCGACCCAGGCATCCTTATACACACTGATAGGCCAGATGTCCCCTCAGGGTATCTAGATTATGCACTATATGAGGATGATCCAGCGGAGACTAGGAGGTGACCCTTTCCAGTACCGCCTCATCTAGGAGGCCGATGATCTAGAGGACATTCCTAATGATGTCCCACCACCACCACCGGAGGATGATGTACCTACTGACCCACCACCACCCCGCCGACCAGTTCATGTGGCAGCTTTCCATGCTGACCTATCTAAGTGCCTATCACGATTCGAGTAGCAATACTTCCAGCACTTCGATCACATCGATGCGACACTATAGCAGATATGCCAGCACCTTCATATCACTTCACCACCGCCACCTCGTGATCCATCTGAGGATTAGAGATTTCTATTCCTCTTAACTTTATTTTTATCTTAATTTTTATTTAAACACTGATCCTTATTTTCACATTTTCCTCTAACTTTATTTTTCTTTGTACTTTTACTTTTATTTTCTTTCATTTTACCTTTTTCATTATTTAAATATTAGTATTTTTAGATATAGTTTATTTTATTTCAATTATTTCTTATCGACTATCTCTTAACGAGTAATTTTTCTAATCCTGAAATTCTCTAAAAATGATAAGTGCCTTCACAGTTTCAAAGGAGCTTTACAGCTCAAATCTAAATTCTAAAGGGAACCTCGCCACAACCTTACCAAGTCGACATCTCCAAAGCCTACACTCACAACATGAAAGCTGCGGACAAACAAACACTACCATAACCGGAGTATCTACCTTCGCACCTTCTTTTGTCCCAAACACTCTGTAGGCACCACCACCTTACTAATCCATCCAAAGCATGGAGTTTCATGCCTTTCCCTATCTTATGATCTTCTGCTTTTATTGCTACTAATGTTATCTTTGTACATTGAGGGTAATGTACATCTTAAGTGTGGGAGGAACTTACTTTCAGTCATTGCATTCTTTTTGAAATCCCTGAAATTTTTCTACTAACATTTTGCATTGTTCTCAGATCTGTATTATCTTCAATCTCCTATTAGAAATTAATTCTGACAGACGTATAATTTCTATTGATATGTTGAGAATTAAGACATAAGTGCTTGTACTTTGATTATTCAAACTTTAAAACATTAGGGAATCAAGCATGATAAGTTGAAATTTTTGAGATTCCCATTTTTTTATAAGTTATTTTCCCTAATTCTAAGTGTTATCTTGAGATTTGAAATTCGCAGGATTAACATCAAAAGCCATAATTCTGGTGAGATTTGAGCCTTTTGAGCATACATTCTTTCATGCTCACTTTTATTATTGCTTTGAGCAAGTCAATACTGAATTGTTATTCTAGAACTTGCTTTGATTATACATGTCGAGACCACATAATTGATTTGATACACTGAAATGATAAAGGCACTTAGGATTTAACCCACTTACTCCATAAAAGCCTACCTCCACAAATTAACCCCTAGTGAACCCTATTAAGCCTAACAACCTATTCTTTGACTTACCTTTAATTATTAACCAATAACCCGTTTTTGTTGAATTTCATTCAATTATTCTGACCCTTATTTTTGTCGTGAGTTGAGTTAAAATTATTCTCTAACTTTATTTTCTTTTCCAGATTGTAAAGTTTATATTGAATTGTACTTGAATTGTTCTTAAAAAAAAAGAGCATATGTATTAATTCAGTTGTAATCTATAATATTTCAATAGTTTTTGCATATTTCTATTTTAAGGCTACCAAGGCGGAAATGATGTTATCATAAGAATTAGCTTGAGAAATATGTTCCGGTGATAGAGATTTTTCTAGATAGATAATTTTTCAGTTCAATCTCGATTCTAACCTTTCTTTTTCAGCTTGTGACAACACCCCTAACCAAAGCCCCATTACAACCATTGAAAGACCTTTTGATCAACGTATCATATCAATCTATAGTGGTGGAGACTTGATTTTCTTGCAAGCCTATGGTAATAACTTTTCAGGTTGACTAGAGAGTGCTTAATCCTTGGACCCTAAACACTTTGAGTGGATAGAGTGAATCTTTAGTGAGGATGTCAAATCTTGTTAATTTTGATCAAGAGATAGTTACTTAAGAGCAGGGAAGAAAACTTATGTTTCAATGATAAAATTCTCAACTTAAAGTAATTGAATCTTTAATGTTCCTCTGATTGAATTTTCATTGTATGACTACTTGTGAATTAGTTTGAAACATTATTGATAAAGATTGTAAGTTGAGAGGAATGATTCTTAATTAGGGATTGAGATTTTGCTTGAGGACAAGCAAAGGCTTAAGTATGGGGGTATTTGATAAACGATAAATTATACATATTTTTACCTCATGTTTAGCCTAATTTCTGGATGAATTATCATTAAATTTGTGAGAATTGGTGCTCTTAACCCTTCTATTTCATGTTATATACTCAGGAGAGCATAGGGAAGAGAAAAGAACGAAAAACAGACTGAAAATGAAGAAAATGGGCCAAAGTGTGAAAATGACACGGCCCAAGGAGTCACCACACGGCCGTGGCACACGGCCGTGCCACATGAGGTCCAACATGGCCCAGCCCTGACAAGTATGGCCAGGCCACACAGCCGTGCCACCCTCAACAGGCCTCTTGTCGACCCACACAGGTGTGGCACACGGGCGTGTCCCTATCATGAGGAAGTGTAATTTCACTCCGATTTGGATACTTAAAGGCTAAGAAAGACATCCCAAAGCTCTATATAAAGACCCTAGGAGGCAACTTCAAGGGTGTACTCTTTTCTCCTACAAAGGAGCACCATATTTCTACCAACACAGAGAGTGAAAGCAAGGAATTACTCCAAGGGAACCCGATTGATTCATCCCAGAAGCCGTATTCTACATCAAGACAGAGGATTTCCCTAAATTCTTTTAGGGGTTTTTGGGTTCTTTATGTTTTGTTATCTTATTTCTTCTGAGATGTTTTCTTTATTAATTATGAACTAAATCCTCCAAATACTTGAGGGGGATGAAACCTAAGATAGATTTTGTTATTATTCATTCTTGAATTATATGATAAATACTCGAATTGTTCTTAATTATGTGTTCTTAATTCTTGGTTTAATAATTCTAGGTATTAATTCAAAAAACTGATATGCTTAGGTAGAGGACCAAAAGTCCCTGTTTTAAGAGTAGACCTACCATAATTAAGCGGAGTTGCATACAACCCTAGACATAGGGCAACATAAATCTGTCGGATTAGGGTCAAACCTAATAGGGGGATCCATAGATCGAGTTAATGCAAGACTAGGGGTTTAACTAGAAAGAGATTTCAGTTAATCAACATAGGATTAGTTGTTCTTATCCTCAACGGAGGTATTAACAGAAGTTAGGGATCTCTACGGATCAAGTCAAGTGAAGAAATCGTCTAGTTTAAGAAGTTAATAACAAGTGAAGTCTAGGTTGATTCTCCCTTGAGTATTGCCCATATCAATTAGCTTTTCTCGAGAGTTTTTCCCCAATTTACTTTTTGTGCATTCTTAGTTTAGTTTTAGAATTAGTTTCATACAAACCTCTTTTACTTTTAGGTTAGATAATAGAAAGGAAGTAAGTACTAGTACTTTTGGTTCCCTTGGGTACGATAACTCGGTCTTGCCGCTAAACTATACTACTGTTCGATAGGTGCGCTTGCCTGAAAATCGTGATATTAGTTAGTTTTTGGTGTGATTAGTTTTTATAAATTTTATTACTACATATCACGCGATATCACCAAGACAGCAAAAAGGAGGGAAAATCCATACTTTGCCGCCACTCCCATTACTTTCCACCCAATTAACCCTAATGTAATTAAATTTTTGTTACAGTTTCCCTAATTCTTCCCTATATAAACCCTTCTTCATTCCACTATTTTTCATATCCCTCAAACCAATTTGCTTAACCCTAAAAATCCTTAAATCTCCCTCTTGTGCTACTAGCCTCAAATCCCAAAAGAAAACCTAGTTTATCTTTCCTTTTTGCCAAAATCACCTATTATCGCCCAAGAAGATTGCCGAAGCACCAATGTTGCTAACGTACATCATCGTTGTTATTGCTGCACACTGTCGTTGCTATCGCACACTATCGTTGCCACCGCACCATCCTTGCTATCGTAAGGTTTTCGTCGTAGCAAGTCCTTACCCACCTTGCTAATTTCTCTTTTCCAACTTGTGTAGAAACTTTGCCAAATTTTCAAGAAAAGATACCATGTCTCGCAAAAGAGCTAGATGCTCAAAGACTACTCCTAAAAACTCGATTTTGATCAATGAATAAGTGAAAGAGAGATTTGATTCAATCTTCAAGCATTAACCTATGATGCCGAAAAAAGGTTTTAACTTGAAGAGTCATGTTTTGATGGTTGTTCCTATACCAATTAGAAAGAAAATCAATCCTCTCAAGTGGGAACGATTTTATGATGCTTGTTCACTTCCTGATGATGAACTAGTTCGAGAGTTCTATGCTAGTTTAACTATGCAAGATGCTATTGAGATCATCATTTGAAAGAAAAAGGTACCTCTTACTTCTAAGTCCATCAATGATTTGTTTAACTTACCTAATGTTGAAGAAGGTGAGTACTTGATGTTGTGATAAATCCGAGATCCTAATGGATTATAAGAAAGTTTGGGAGCCATTCTTACCGAAGGGAATACCTAAAACCAGTAGCAAAGGTATGGTTTTATTTCGTTCGCTACAGTTTTATGCCTATCTCACATAGTTTCGCTAGAATACCTTGAATTTGGGCCTAGAAGAATTGGGTTTTGAGTCTGGGTTCAGATAAAAGAAAATTTGAATAATTAAGAAGTTTTAAATATTATTATTGTTTTAGAAAATGTTTTAAATATTTATGAAAATTATAAGTGAGATAAAATTATTATTATTATTATTTAAAATATATATATGATATTATTAATAATTTGGTGTTTAAATTTAGTTTTTAAATAAGTTTAGAAGTATTTATTGTGTGGGAAAAATCTTGGGTTCGATCCAATACTCTAGCAAAAAAAAAAATTGGTCTTTGCTTCTTAGGGGAACTGGGCAATAAGGCCTTAAAAATAAATAGGGCAAGATTGGGCACGAAGAAGCGTATCTGGCCCAGTGGTTAGGCATGCTAAAGCAACAGGAAGAGGGCTGGGGTTCGACTCCTAGCATGGGCAAAAGTGTTTTATTTTTTTATATATCAGGGAACGATGCAGGGAAGCCTTATAATTAGTTAGGGTTAAAAGGTAACAGAAAGGGAGGCTTGGTCCAGTGGCAAAGACACTAGGGGGTTGTGGGTGTGCCTGGGTTCAAGGAACGGTACGCGCATAGCTACTTTTATTTTAGAAGTCAGGTTGGTGTTAAGGAGGCTTTAAGAGAAGTTGCGATGGGATTATGCCATAAAAACGCTTGTGGCGCAGCAGCAGCAGTGCGTTAGGCACTCCACAGGGGCACGGGTTCGAGTCCAGGGGCAGGTATGTTTTATTTTATTTTTAAAATAGCAGGCTTCAGCAGGTAACCTTTAAAATAAAATGCGGCCGATTATTATTGAAAGCAAAAGCCCGTCCCAGTGGACAGCAGCGTACTGGGTACCCTGGAGGACCCGTGTTCAAGCTGGGGCACGCGCAAAGAGATCGTGTTTTTGCTGGGCGCGCGTGGGAAGGTGCCGTGCGGGACTAAGGCGCTTCCTAGCAGCAGATTCAAGCGGTGGGGGCTACTACTAATTGGTGGAAAAGTTTGAATTCCACTCAAACTTTGTTTTTGTTTTTTTAGCTAAAATCAAGGAAGAATTTGAATGCAATTCAAATTTGTTTGGATGGAATTTAAATTCGGTGGTAGCAAAATTGAAGGAGGAAAACATGGGATTTAATTTTGAGAAGAATCTTTTTGGTGCCGAAATAGTCCCATTCGGCTATAGCTATTAACTGCCGATTACCTTTATTCGTTTGGCTTGGATGGTTCATATTTTAGGTCAATTTTGTTTATTCTTTCTTTTAATAGATTCTATTT
The DNA here is from genome assembly GCA_020496765.1 of Gossypium stocksii. Lineage (NCBI taxonomy): Eukaryota > Viridiplantae > Streptophyta > Magnoliopsida > Malvales > Malvaceae > Gossypium > Gossypium stocksii. The sequence goes on along the minus strand of CM035624.1, from coordinate 58,200,958 downwards.
TCTCACTTTCTCTTCGACAAGCTTCTACCCCTATTATTGATTTTCTATTGTTATTTTTCTTTCCATAATAACCGAACCTCACCCATATTTTTGAACATCCTCTATTTGTCCATGCAAAGGCCGAAATTACACTCACCATAGCTGATTACCCCTTTGATTGAAACCATCTCTCCTTTCTTTTTTCAGAAGGTCGAATCCCCTAGAAGCCGAATCTCCCATCTTTTCATTTAGCCGAAACCTTCATGACTTGTGGTGTTTCAAAAGTTGACTATAGAGTGTAAGCGTGGCTATTCTCGTGCTCGTGATTGGAGCCATTGTGGATCGGGATTAGATCGGTATCTAAGAGCACTTCTTTGGCAGAATAACGTTGTGGTAAGTGTACAAACCTTGTTCACTCATTAATTCATAATTGAAGGAAAAGCTGAAACCTTTTTGGGTAGTTAACGTTAGGGGCTTAAGGCTCCTAAAGTCTCATTCTTAGGTTCGTATGTGTTTAGTGAAGCGTAAGGCCGATCAGTCAAGGAGTATTGCGGAGTAGCACTTGGGGAGCATCTGGCTCTAGGGATTGTTTTGGGCTATGGCCGAACATGGTAAAGTGTATAGTGGGTTGGTATAGTCAATTGTTAGACTAATTTATTAATGACCGATTATAGGCTTTACGTGTGGGGATCTCGTCAACGATTCGACATTAATCAGGTGTGTACCATACCCCTCTATAGACTAAATCGGCAAAGGCCGAAAGTGACCGAAAAGTGACCGAAAGTGACCAAAAGGTCGGCACTGTGGGGATCTGTGAGTATGCGATTACTCTTTGATGGTTAGATTTGAAACCGTAGATGGTAGAATTGCAGAGAGCGCAATTCCGTGCATTTTGGTAAGTTGGGCCTCGATGGGCCAAATATGGGCCCAATGGGCTTTCGAGCCCATGTAGGTAAAAATAGTCATTAAAGGCGTTCAGACAGACTGTAGGAATCAATACTATTAAAATCTGTAATCTGATCATAAAACTTGGATTAATGGGCTTAATTACTATTAGATACCGTAGGGCCCGTTAGGGGTTTTTGGGCTTAATTGCTAAAACTATTAAATTAGGTAAAACAGATTACTGTGACGACATAAAGATTAGTGGTTACTGTAATATGCATGAAAACCTTAAAAATTGATAAAATTACTAAAATACCCCTAAGTATGAGAAATTACCATTATACCCCTAGGTGCAAAATGACTGTTATACCCCTAGGGTTAATTCTGTATGAAATACATGATACTCTGTTTCTGTATGTTATATGTCATAACATGTATACCTGTTGCATTGGATATGGGTTATATTGATGGAGGAAGCGTTCTGGTGGCCTCGCCACATATATCTGTTCTGGTGGCCTCGCCACATATATATCTGTTCTGGTGGCCTCGCCACATATATCTGTTCTGGTGGCCTCGCCACAATATCTGTATCTGGTGACTCTGTCACAATATCTGGCAGCCTCGCTGCAAATTCTATGGTGTGTAGCGGATGGGTGGGTCGAGTAGTCTCCCCACATGGTGTAAGGTTGGTACGGGGGTGTATACGGTTGGATATGGGTTGGGTTTCTGCATACATGATATATATCTGCTCTGTTTCTGTCATGGGCCTATGGGCTTCATTCTGATTTCTGTAATGGTAAAGCCCAAATTAATCTGATTTTGAGGCTTGATTTGATTTGGACTATGGTTGGGTTATTTGTACACACTGAGTTTTCCAAACTCACCCCTTTCGTTTTATCCATGCAGGTGAGCCTTAAGTTAGTGGACTTGGAGCTAGAGGGATTCAGAGTGTCCATGAGGACTGCAAATGGACTGTCTAATTTAAGCATTTGATTTATTTTTAGTATTTTTCATTAGTTTACTTTTATTCGGTTTTGGGTTTGTAATAAGGCCGCTCTAATTATTTTTATTTTGGATTTTTAATTATTTAAATTGTTTTTAGCTTAAGTAGGATATTGTTTAAATCGATTTGAAGATGAATAGTTTTAAGGCGCGATTTTTATAAAAGTACTTGTCTTCAAAATATCACGATAATAGAGCAAAGCTTCCGCAACATAAATGTTTTCATAAATAAATATTTTAAAGACTTAAAGTGTGGCAATGGTCATGTGCATGTCTAGGAGTGGATCCAAGAAGAGCTTAGTACTTAAGCAGTCTATTCGGCTCACCTCCTCCTTTCTGGAATCCTACCTAGTGCACAGCTTCCATTCACTTTAAGCCATAACGAAAAAGGTTTAATTTTCTGATACTTAAACTGTTTTTAAAATAACATGTTTCCGCAACTACAAAGGTTTACCAGCTTTCACAATTTTCCATAAGATTTTACAAAGCTGACAATGTTTTGATTACAATGAATCATGTTTTGGAAAAGAATAAACACAAGCTAAGGGTTTATACAAGTTTAGCGGTAGGGGTTTCTAAAAACCAAGAAGGGTTTTCAATGAAAACATGGTTTCTGAAAAACACTTCAATATGACACACCAGGCTTGGCCGTAACATCTGGGTCGGGTTTGGGATGTTACATTCACCATCTCGATGGAACGGATGCTCTTGTTATATGCAATTTTGACAAAAAAGTCCATTAATGTTGGGAAAATTATTCTCAAGGAGATTCATGAATATGCTAAAAAGGAGACAAGAAGTGCTTATTTCCCATCATTAATCACTTCACTTTGCTTAAGGGCCCATGTTAAAACACAAGCAAATTTGAAGGGGCAATGTGTTCAAGGGTGCATTACAAATCATGATCTTGAAAGGTTAATAAAGAAGGTGCATGAGCTGAATCAAGGCAAGCAAGAAGAGCCAACTGAGCCAGACTTCGAGGAGCAACAAATGAAACTGAAACTGAAGCTAATTCAGTTATAGACACTAAAGAAGAAGAATCTGATAAGAAACTGAACAGTCCTAAATCAGTTGAAGGATCTGCAAACCCTGAACCAAAGGTTGAGCTAGAAGAAGAAACAGTTAATCTAAGTGTTGAACCTGAATTTACAACTCTAATGCTGACTTCTGCAAGTACTTCAAAGAAATCAGAGTTGTCAATTATGATGGATATGTGCAAGTTTATGCACAATCAACAACAAACTTATTGGAAAAATGCAAAAATTAGAGATGACACAACTCGAAATACTTTTTAGAATATCTCTAACATTTTTGTTCCTGAGTTCCCAGATGCTATCTTTGAGACATGGACAAAAGATACTACTATGCAAGCAGAGATGGAGCTTAAGAAGACAAGAGGAATGAGTCGGAAAAATAAAAGGGGGGATTCTTATCTTGTTATTTATTTAATTGTTTTTAGGTATTTAGGAATTTATTTATCTCGTAATTAGGATTCAATTTCTACAGAATAAAACATAGCAAGCATGAATAAACTTAACACTTCTTTAGAAAGAAAAGACCTAAGTGATGTGGCAATAGGAATAAACATATCTAGGATTGGGTTATTAGGAAAGAGTTGGTATTTAAGAGCCTTAATGACTCACTTCTCTTTTTTTACAACCCTACCTGGTGTTCAATTTTCATTCATTACTTTGTTCTTACAATGAGGACATTGTTTCTTTTTAAATGGAGTAAGGTAAATAAATTGCTCAAATTTTTAAAATTTTCAAGTATGTTTCAATCATTTCTTTCATAAGTTTGTTTTAATAAATGAATGTTTAGAGAAAATTTTTTTGTTAATGAGATAGTTTGTATGCAAGTATGAATGATGATTCTATCTAAGTGAATGTATGTTATCATGAAGAATGGAATGCTTGTATGATCTTAGTCTTAGGTAATGTTTGCCACGAAAACTTAGTTTCTCTTAAGATTAGACATGCATGAAGGTTTATATCTTTAGAATTGACTTAGTAACTTTCTTGAGGCGAAATCCTAGGAGACATAAAAATCTAAAATGATATAGGCACTATTTCTTTGGATTGTTTGAGCCTTTTCGAGCCAACCTTATGATATTAGACCCTTAAAACTGTAATTTTGAGCTTAAAGGCTTGTTTATTGCAATGAACCTATATTATAAGCCACATTACCATCTTTTTAAGTTATCCTAATTTTGTGCACCCATCTTAACCAAAGTTGTCTTGGTAATCAACATTTGAGGAAATTTTCAAAAAGATGCATGTGCTCATGCTAAAAAAAAAGGATGACGAAAGAGCGAAGAAAAGTTTGCTCAGAAAAATGTATGAGCATGTGTTCAAAATAAGTTTGGGGGTGTTCTTGTAACACCTCTAACTTGTATCCGTCATCATATTAAGGTTATGAGGCATTACTGATCAAAAAATAATTTAATACGGTAATTCAATTCAAATCATGCACAAAGTTATAATAACTCACTTACAATAAATTTTAAATTCAAATAGTAACCATCAAATTAATCATATAAATCACATTCAGTCATATTAAACGCATAACCAACAAAATCAAATCACGCTTATTTAACTCTTTAACATATACAAATTATGCTCCAAAAATTCAATCATTTTAATATCAACTTTTTAATCACATATTCGAACCATACATACATCTTACTCATGGCATTCGACTTATCAAATTATAAGAAAGCTTATTACACTACAATTCCATGCGCATACATTAATACATTCAAGCATATATCATTACAACTTTTGCACATACGCATATCAAAACTAATAAAATCATATTTCCTACTTAATATGCATTCACATATGCGACATAGTAACATTGTAGCATAGCTGAACATACTTTTGATGCTATCCTATTATGCGTACATTACCTTAAAAACAAAAGCCATTTCTATGCACAATTACCAAATTGATACTATCCTATTCCATTTACTAATTAATGACTATACCAATTCACTTGTTATGCACATTTATGTATTAATCTAAATCAAGCTTTCCCACATGGCTTAGTAGACAAAATAGTATAAGCATAATCATGCATTACCATATGACCGAATTTCAATCGTATTTATAACTAATTCATGCACCACTCACTTGACTAACATTAGTCATTTTCTAAGATCGAATCAAAACATGTCAATTTCATAAGCTTCATGCCAAAATGTCTTTTACACAACCAATTTGTTTTTCATCTATTCGGCTAGTAAATTAACTATAAAAAAAATTTATAACAATTTCATAACCAAAAAGTCATATTAACTAAACATATTATACTTGACTCAATAAGCAACAAATCAACCATAATTCATGAACATTCTTTGTCTCCATAAACCACACCAACAAATCCAATTACACAAGCAATGATATATTCATAACTTAGCTTATCCAATTAAGCCACAATCGAAAACACATTCATCAATTGCATTGACATTACTCAAACCGGTTTATAAGTCCATATATCACATAAAATATACCATAAAACACACTTCTAAAATGAGCTAATTTCATGGCCGATTATACACCATACCTACCATTTCTCATTTCTGAATAATACAACTAAACACCACAAGTATATATACAATGAAACATACTTCCAAAATAAGTTCAAAACATAACCAAATTCACACAAGCATTAACATCATACTTAAGCCATTTTCACATGGCTATACATACAAAAAGTCAAAATACAAACATATTAAAACTAGTCTATACATGCCATATGTTCAAAGTTTCAAACTTCAAAAGTACCGAATGATAGTCGATAGTGTGACGATGATCCTTGACGATCCCCGAGCTCGTAACTAGCTTCCAAAATCTATAAAACACCAAATGAACACACAATGTAAGCTTCATAAGCTTAGTAAGTCATAAGTAAATAAATTATCAAAAGAACATTTATATTTAATTCAATTAGGCCGAATACCTCCAATCTCATACACATATATATATAGTCACATTTCATAAATAGTTCACATGATCATATTATGCAACAACACTTACCTTTTCTTTCAAATTTCATATAAACTTAAAACATACCTAAATCATTTAACTCGAACTCACATTCGGTTTTGCCATGTCATTGCCCGTTGAACCATTCGAAATTATTAAAGATACATGGAGATCATATAAGCTCGTACAATGCCATATCCCGGATATGGTCTTACATACTATCACATATCGATGCCACTGTCCCAGACAGGGTCTTACACGAATCATATACGATGCCGATGTCCCAGACATGGTCTTAGACGTTTTCTCACTTTAATGCCAATGTCCTAGACATGGTCTTACACGAATCACACATCGGAAGTTCTAATGTCATGACATACGTATCCTATAGTATTCCTATGGTTTTTACGGGGCTTTCGGACGTCGTAATTCGATCGCTTCAAGCTCGTAACTAGTTCTCCAATGCTTAATTCAATTCGTCATATACAAATATATTTATTATAATTCAATTTGACACATATAATACATATACATTTGAATTTAACAACATTTATTTACTTATGAACTTACCTCATACGGACATGAACGGACCGAAACGATTATTTGACAACCTTTGACTTTCCCCGATCCAAATCTGATTTCCTCTTTTCTTGATCTAAATTGATTCAAATTTAATTTATTAATTACACATTCATTCAATTTCATCCAAAAACACATAATTTGGGCATTTTGCACATTAGCCCCTAACATTTCACATTTTCACAATTTAATCCCTATTTCAAAATAACACAAAATACACAAAATCTCATCAAACCCATGTTAGTCCGAACTCTCCTTAGTCCCTAGCAGCCCATTTCTTTCAGTTATTACACATTTTGACCCCTCAATTTACAAATTTCACAATTTAATCCTTAATAAAAATTTTATTAAAAATCACTTAATTAAACATGATAATCTAACAACATATATTTATTTTTCATCATCAAACAACAAAAACATCTAGCTATCAACAATGGCAAATCACAAATTCATTATCAATTCTGAAAATTCAAGCATGGGCTAGCTAGTATTTGAAGCAACGATATCAAAAACGTAAAAATTATCAAAAACCGAACAACTATCATACCTTAATCAAAGAAAACCAAAGCCGAACCTAGCTTGCTCTTTTTCTTTCTTTTTCTTTTTTATTTTCAATCATAAAAGATGAATATGCATGTCATTTTAAGTTTTTTTTATTTTATTACATATTAATATACTTTTTACTATTTTAACCTTAAAATTTGAAATTGAAATCTATATAACAATGCCCAAAATCGTCCATGCTATTACTCAATGGTCAATTATCAACATAAGGACCCCACATTATAAAAGCCATAGCAATATAGCACTTTAACAAATAGCAAGTCACTTTTGCATTTTACGCCATTAAGTCCTTTTATCAAATCGAGCATACAAATGATAAAATTTTCACACAAAACTTTCACACATATTAATTCACATACTGGAAACACCAAAAATAATATTAAAATAATTTCACGACTTCAGATTTGTGGTTCTAAAACCACTGTTCTGATTTAGCTAAAACCGGGTTGTTACAATTCCAAAGGTTCACTTAAAGAAAAAAGGCTATATTTCGAGAAATCCAAGACAAAGTTAAAGGTTAAGCTTTTGAAACTGAAATGTCTCATCTCTTAAAATCCCTACCTTTAACCGAGCCCCATTACAACCTTATAAAAGACCTATTGATTTGATGATTATGTCACCTACAATAGTGGAGAGGAAGTACTAAGTTCAACATATGAAGATCATAAGTAAGCCTTATGATTGTTTGCTTGATTGATAAGAAATTATGTTGAATGAATAATGTTATCTGTGGCTATGACATACATACAAACTATGATTCATGTTGGCATATTTTGAAAGTTAGTATAAAATTCTAAAAATGTTTGCATATGAATTACTTGTAAATAAAGAAGATCTTATGGGACAAAGATTGATGCTACTTACATAGTTAACAATTGTGCCTTAGGAAGACCTTTTGCTATGCATGAACATTACTCGGGACGAACAATGATTTAAGTTTGGGGGGTGTGTAAATTGAAAAATATATAGGATTTTTCCTATGTAATTTATCACCTTTTTACTTAAAGTCGTTGTTAAAACTAAGTAATTGTTTAATTAATTAATTAATAAAATATGTGAAAATATGAAATTAGGACTTAGAAATTATAAAAATGTGATTTTATGCTTTATTATATAGTTTTCATGCATAAAGTGGCTTATTTTATATTTATTTGAACATATTATATTTTTAAGACATAAAATGGGCCATGCATGATTAAATTAAATAATAAAATATAAAATTATATTTAATAATTCATTTTAAAATATTCCATTAGTAATTTGGGTTTCAATTAAGTATTTAAAATTTATTCTTTGGTCCTTTAATTTATTGATTTATTTTGGACAGGTCTGATAGCTTTGTTGGATTACAAAAACCATCCAAATTGAAGACCAAGTCAACCCAATTTCGGCTACACATGGTTATCCACATAAACCACTTTTTGGTTTAATTACACAAGGTCCTTACAATGTTGAAGAAATTAGAGATTTTCTCGAAGATTTACATTTGACTAAGTCTCAATCCTGATTTGTTATGACATTCAAATTGCTTAGAAATCAAACAAAATTCAACTCAATATCCACTACTCATGGCCAGCCACTCATTGAAGAAGCTTGAAGAGACTAAACCTTTCCATTTTTAGCAAACTACTCTCCTCTCTTCACCTATAAATAAGACCCCATTTCACCATTTCTAATCATCCCTCATCCCTCATCATTCTCTCTTTTCTCTCAATTCTCTTAGCATTTTCCATTCCCCACACCTAGCATCATCTCTTCATAGAGATTTTAGCAATTAAGCCTCTTAAAGAGCCCTTGGTCGGCCACCTTGGAGAGCCATCAGCAAATAAGCAAAGCAAAGGAATGAAGGAGCCCTTGTCGGTCAGAGTCTTGGGTGACAACCGCTTTGATTTGGGTTTAATTTTTCTTTTCTTTGATTTAATCTAAAAATGTTTGCTATGTGTTCTTTGTTCTCGTTTACAACAATGTTAGCTTAATTTTATTTAAGCTAGGATGATTACTTTGATTAAATAATTTTTATTTGATTCATGCTTATGTTTTCAATTAAAATCAAGTCTATATTTCATTCATACGTGATTGGAATGCACCTGAAGTAGCTGAGTGATCCTAACCAGACGACGGCTAGTGGACACATAATTGAAATGTGCATGCTCAATTTAGATACTAACTCGATTAAATTGCAGGTTGCATAACAACTCTAACCAAGCTTTGTTATCTACATAGTTTTTAGATTTCTGTGATTAAACTGTTTCAAACTTAACACGCCCCATTACTTTGGAAGAATGCTAAGAAACCCTTAGTAAATAAGGATTAGTAAAATGCATATATACTAAGTAAAGGATTCTGAAAGGACCTAATGTGGTTTCCAAACTTATAAAAGATCGAGTTACCATGGAATGTTTTTCCGAATGTTATTAAGCATGTTCATAATGAATTGAGTTTAATTAAAGTAATTGTCCTAGTTTATTTTTGTTATAATTATTGCAAATTGTGTTTAATTTTGCTAAAATCTATTTCTTTCATATAGTTTGCATATTTAGGATAATTTGCATTGGCGATCATTGCATTTAGTTTAATATTTTAATCATCACTTCGCAATCATATTGTGTTTTTAAATTTACCAAGTTGTTAATGTAATTTTACAATTAAGTGATTTAACACAAATACAATGTAACACCCCAAACCCGGCCCGAACGTTATGGCCGAATCCTGTAGTGTCACATTGAAGGGTGACTCGTACAAATCAAAGTTGTTGGAAAACTTGAAATCTTTTGATCATTCGTAATTCTAAAATAGCATTTTAAAACAAGATAAGTTACTTTGCAATCATGCCTCGTAGGTGTTTTCAGTTCAAATCAAAAACCATTGAAAGCTTGGTGAATTGCAAGTTTAGATAAAACCTTTAGTTTGTTATTTGAAAACCTTAGTTTGTATTCTTTGTTAAATTCCCCTGTTTATTTACAGCGGAAGCTCTTGTTCTGAAAACGTTCGTGTTTTTAAGTAGAGTTTGTGTAAAAAATATTACTTTAGTTTTGTTTAACAAAAACTGAATCAACCTTAAAAGTCGTGCAAATACAAGAATAAATCCAAAACCAAATCTAATCGGAGAACAGGCCTTATTACAAAAAAAAACCCAATAGAAAATAAATAAGAAAAATGGGAATTTGAAAATGCTAAAGTTTGATACTGTTTTAGTATGGCCACCTCCGAGTACCTCCATACATCGAGCTGCCTACTGACGGTTACCTGCAACATTAAAGAGAGAGGGTGAGTTTTCAAAAACTCAATGTGCACAACCCTCAATGATTAAAAAGCATGCATCGGGCCTAAGCCCATTACAATCACAGTGGCATTTGGGCTTTAGCCCATAACAGCCTCAATTGGGCCTGCACCCATATTACAACCATAATCAATGTATGCAATGCACAATATCCCGTCCATCCCTACACTCCGTGTAACGCCCTGATTTTCGGGATTTTTTGGGTTTTGTGAATTTTAGTGAAATTTTAAAATTTTGGTGTTCTGAAGGTTGAAAATGTATGTACATGTGTTAGTGGGCCTTTAGAAGGCCCAAGCTTAAGTTAAAACCTGGTAAAATATTAAGTTGGATTTTCAAGTGAAAGGGGACTTGGTTAAGTGGGCCTTTAAGAAAAACCGTGGGAAATATGTCACAAAGGGAGCCTTGGTAGAGTGGCAAGGTGGCGCCACTAAGCTCCTAAAAAAGTGGTGCCTAAGTGGGTATTCAAGGACAAGGGTTCGAGTTACAGGGTAAGCGTAGTGTTCTTTTAATTTTTAAGCATGTGCCGGGCATGTGCCCAACTTAAGTGAATTTCGGCAAGGGCTTTTAGGGACTTGGGCCGATTGCTTTAGAGAGATTATTAGGGTTATATCTTTTTCTCTTTTCTGTCATAAGAATTAGGGTTAGCCACCTTAGGAATTAATCTTCTCTTTTACTGTCAGAAAAGCTGAAACTTGCCTCCCTAGAAAGCTTCTAGCCGATTTCTTCTTCTTCACCTCTACCATTATTTTTTTCACTTTTCTTTTTCCTCTTTGATCTCTTCCCTAGCCGAATACCCTCCTTACTCAGATCCACTCTTTCTTTTGCTTTCATCCCTATCAAAATCAACCATAGCCGATTGCTCAAAGTGCTAGAAATCCCAAAAACTGCTTTCTTTTGCCGAATCTTTCTAAGCCAAATTACCCCTGTTCCTTTCACCTGTTGTGGCCGATTACTACATCCCCTAGAGCCACATCATTGTTGACACCATCACTCAAAATCATAGCCCAAATCGCCATCTTCTTCTCTAGTTGAAAAGTCGAAATCACCATAGTTTTAGGGAGATAGCCGAATTTGCAAATCTCAAAGATAAGGGTTCTACTAATGTTTAAGGGTCAGATTTACATCAGATCTGCATAGGAATCGAAGAGAAATCGTTGTTAACGAGGAAGGTGATCAAGCAAGGAGTTGAAGGCATCGGTATCACCAGATTTAGATCTAGTGCACCTAAATCGTCAGAGGAACTGTCGCATAGGAGATCTCATCAGTGGAACTGCAAAACAGGTGTGTGTTTCGAATACCCTTCAATGCTCAAATCGGCAAAAGCCGAAAGGCCGAAATGTCAAAATTCTGGCATTTCGAGAGCTTGTGAGCGTGCGAACGCTCTCAAGTTGGTAGGAGAAGGTTGGTTTTGGAATCGGCACTGTCAGGTGGGCTGACTGTGAAATTTTGGGCGTTACGGTAAGTTGGGCCTCGGTGGGCCGAATATGGGCCCAATGGGCAATTTGGGCCCAGTTGGGTAAGAATAGGTTTAAAGGCAATAATATGGATTACAGGCATAAAAATTGTTAAAACAAGATAATGGATTGGAAATTAAGGCTTAAATGGGCCTAATGGGCTAAAATGGCATGGTAGAGCCCATTAGGGGTTTTAGGGCCTAAGTGCTAAAACTGATAAACTGAATTAAATGAGCTTCTGTAACAACCACTGTGATAGTAGAGGCTGTAATAATAATAAAAACTGTAATAAGAGAACAAAATTATTGAAATACCCTTAGGGTGAGAAATTACTGATTTACCCCTAAGTATAAAATTACCATTATACCCCTAGGGCTAAAATCGACTGTACTGCTTGATATGACTGTTACTGTTACTGCATACCATGATATGTATCTATTGCATGGGTTGGATTTTATAATGGAGGAAGTGTGAGTGGCACTGCCACGTTACTGAAAGGGGCTATGCCTCGTACTGTTACTGAAAGGGGCTATGCCTCGTACTGTTACTGAAAGGGGCTTTGCCTCGTATACTGTTTATCTGAGTAGCCATGCTACGACTGTGGTGTGTGGGCTGGGTGGGTCGAGTTATTCCCCACATGGTGTGTTGGCTAGTACGGGTGGTGTGTAGCGGTTGGTGGGTTGAGTAGTCTCCCTAAATGGGTTGCATTCATATTGTTATACTGTACTGTACTGTTATGGGCCTAGCGGCCAAACTGTTATCTGAATAGGGCTTCGGCCCAGTATCTGTTATAGGGCTTTGGCCCAGTATCTGTAATCTGAATAGGGCTTCTGCCCAGTATCTGACTGAGACTGGTTAGGGCTCAGGCCCAGTGGGCTCGAGCCGATGTGGGCTTTGGATGGGTTCTACACACACTGAGTTTTCCCAAACTCACCCTTCTCTTTCCATCCTTGCAGGTGAGCCTTAGATCGTGACTTGGTTGCTGGGAGGGATTCAAAGTGGCTACAAAGAGTGAACTCGTATTTTAATTGGTTTATTAATTTAATTACTTTTACTATTGGGTTTTATTTTGTTATGGGTTGTAATAAGGCCACTATATCTGTTTTTATTTGGGACTTTCAACTATTTTATTTCATCCACAATTACACATTGTTTTCGAAAATTAAATAAATGTTTTCTTAACCAACCTGTTATTACAAAAGACTAAGTAAGATAATAAGGTTAAAGTGAATCGCTTAACAAATGAATTAGAAATTAAGTTGAGTAGTTATTAAAACGAGAATTTCCAAAAAAGTCAAGCATTACTTTTCAAAACTCACCATCGAACTTAGTAAATAGGGCGGCATAAGATAGTCTAGGCGATGTAGCACACCGGACATGGCCATAACGTTTGGGCCAGGTTCGGGGTGTTACATTTAGTGGTATCAGAGCCCGGTTGCAACAACTCAGCTGTGGATCAGTCCCAAAAAGGGTTTTCAAATATGTAGACTCCAGAAGGGTATTTTTGGAAAAATCAGATTTTCAGAGAATTTTTTGTTTTAAAAGGTTTTTTTTTCCCTTCAAATTGTAGTTTTTAAAACAAGTTGTTTGAAACATTGATTTTTTGTAAAGAGGCCTCAAACTATTTGATATGATAAATCAAAAAGTGGCACACTGAATCCCCGGCACCAGGTTGTAAGTATTTTCTGCCTTAACTTCTGTACTGTACTGAAAATAAAACTGTAGATAGTACTGAGCCTTGGATGTGATACTATAGGTGAGGTAGTATTAGGGCTACAAAACTGAAACTGTAGGGTAAACTAAACCCTAGGAAACTGAGACAGTAGCTAGGCTACGATCGCGTGAACACAACTCTGAAACTTATCTGTTCATAAGATATTCTGTAATAAACAACTGAAACATTAACTGATGTCATAAAATTCATAAATCAGATAATCGATATGAGTACAAGAGCTACTCGTGGACGAGGCCGTGGACGAGGCTGAGTTAGTGCTCAAGCTGGGTCGTCGTCTTCTGAGCATATGCCAGCTGGAGAGGCACGACCACCGGTTGAGGATAATGGGCCGTACGATCGGGCCGCAGGGGACGACGCTTTGTCTCAGGCCATGCTAAGAGTTCTGGAAAGGGTGGCCGGAGCTAATGTTGGGCCTATGAATAGGGGGTCCATTTCTGAGCGACTCTGGGCCAATGGAGTGGAAGTTTTTAGTGGCATATCTGGAGTGGCCACGAATGTGGCTGAGTACTAGTTGGAAGCCACAGAGCGAATTATGGATGACTTGGACTGCTCAGTAGAGCAGAAGCTGAAAGGAGCGGTATCGTTGCTGAGGGACGAGGCGTATCAATGGTGGATCACCGTAAGAGAGGGTGCCCCAGCTGAGAGGGTAACCTGGGAATTGTTCAAGCAGTCTTTCAAGGTGAAATATGTTGGGGCTAGTTATGTAGACGCACGAAGGAAGGAATTTCTGAACCTGACCCAGGGTAGTAAGACTGTGGCTGAATATGAGGCAGAATTTCTGCGATTAAGCTGGTATGCTAGTGGCATTGTTTCCACTGAGTATGAGCGTAGTGTACGGTTCGAGGATGGCCTCAGAGATGAGCTGAGAGTATTGATAGTGCCGCAGAGGGAGCGCGACTTTGCTGCACTGGTGGAGAACTACGATAGAGATCGCAACCGTTTTAAGAGAGATTCTGCAACATCAGGAGCTACAAACCGAAATTTTAAGAGGGCTAGAGTAGAAGAACCAGTGCGAGCTGTGCCAGTAAATTTTGTTAGACCACAGGCTTGTGGAGACTGTGGCAGAGTTCATCGAGGAGAATGTTGGAAACACAGTGGAGCTTGTTTTCGTTGTGGGTCTAAGGATCATCAGGTTAAGGACTGCCCACAGAAGCCAGCTCAGGCTCAAGCTGTTGATTAGAGGGTTGCTCAGCCTGCGCGTGGAGGACTGCCATCGCCAAGGGGCCGTGGTCAAGGTAGATGAGGCAATGGTAATGGACGTGGTCGTGGAGCACCTGGCAGGGGTACTGGTAATGCTGAGGCTCGTCAGCCAGCCTTAGTGTATGCTGCTCACCGCCGCGAGGAGGGTGATGCACCTGATGTTATAACTGGTACATTCTTAATATATCATACATCATATACTGCTTTAATTGATGTGGGTTCGATGCATTCGTATGTTGCTTATGAAATTTCTGGTCGTTGGGTGTGCATTCTAAGGAAACTGTGAGTGGGGTAACTGTGATTAGTCCTTTAGGTCACTCTGTTAGGGTAGATAAACTCTTTAGAGATGTGCCTTTAGAGACTCAAGGGAGGATCTTTCTGGGAGACTTGATGGCGTTACCTTTTGGAGAATTCGACTTGATTCTGGGCATGGACTGGTTAACCAAGCACAAGGTAACGCTGGATTGCGCGGCCAAAAGAATGGTATTGAGAACAACCAAAGGCGAGGAGGTGATGGTTATTGGTGAACGTAGGGACTATTTGTCCAATGTGGTTTCTGCCTTAAGGGCTGGAAGGTTGATGCGCAAAGGTTGTGAATCATACTTAGTGTTCGTAAGTTAAACTGAACCCGAAGGGGTGACAGTGGAGACAGTGAGGACTGTTAATAAATTTCAAGATGTATTTCCTGAGGAGCTACCTGGATTACCTCCTAACCGAGAAGTGGAATTTGGGATCGATCTGTTGCCTGGAACAGCTCCAGTGTCCATTGCGCCTTACAGAATGGCACCAAAGGAGCTAGTGGAATTGAAAGCCCAGATTCAAGAGTTGTTAGATAGGGGCTTCATTAGACCGAGTGTGTCTCCGTGGGGAGCACCGGTGCTGTTTGTGAAAAAGAAGGATGGAACGATGCGTATGTGCATCGATTATCGCCAGTTGAACAAACTGACAATAAAAAATAAGTATCCTCTACCAAGAATCGACGATCTGTTGACCAGCTTAAAGGAGCTTTAGTGTTTTCCAAGATTGACCTTCGATCTGGGTACCATCAGTTAAGAGTGAAGGAGGTGGATGTGCATAAAACAGCATTCAGAACTCGTTATGGTCACTACGAGTTCTTGGTTATGCCCTTTGGATTGACGAATGCACCAGCAGCTTTTATGGATTTAATGAACCGAGTATTTCAGTCGTACTTGGATCGTTTCGTGGTCGTCTTTATTGACGATATATTGGTGTATTCAGAAACAGAGGAGAAGCATGATGAGCATCTTCGAATCATTCTACAGACTCTAAGAGAAAAACAATTGTATGCGAAATTTAGTAAGTGCGAATTCTGGCTTCGAGAAGTGACTTTTCTGGGTCATGTTGTTTCTACTAAGGGAATTAGGGTAGATCTTCGCAAGATTGAGGCAGTTCTGGATTGGAAGCCGCCTAGGACGGTATCGAAAATTCGTAGTTTTCTGGGTTTGGCAGGCTATTATAGAAGGTTTGTTGAGGGGTTCTCTATCATTGCGGCTCCGTTAACGAAATTGTTAAGGAAGGGAGTAGCCTTTAATTGGACTGAGAGGTAGCAAGAAGCTTTTGACAACCTGAAAAAGGTGTTGACTGAGGCGCCAGTGTTGATTCAGCCGGAATCTGGGAAGGACTTTACGGTTTATAGCGATGCTTCGCATGTGGGATTAGGTTGTGTACTGATGCAAGAGGGTAAGGTGGTTGCTTATGCTTTGCAACAGCTTAAGCCTCACGAGGCGAATTACTCTACGCATGATTTGGAGTTGGCAGCGGTGGTATTTGCATTGGAAATCTGGAGACACTACCTTTATGGGGAAAAGTATATTATATACACTGACCATAAAAGTCTCAAATATCTGTTAACTCAGAAGGAGTTGAATCTTAGGCAACGGAGATGGATAGAGTTGCTTAAGGACTATGACTGTTCGATTGAATACCATCCTGGCAAGGCTAACGTAGTGGCTGATGCACTGAGTCGAAGGACCGTTGCTGAGTTAAAGGCCATGTTTGCTCGTTTGAGTTTGTATGATGATGGGAGCTTGCTAGCAGAGTTGCAAGTAAGACTGACTTGGACTGAGAGAATCAAAGAGTTACAGTTGAAGGATGATTCGTTGTTCCCTCAATTTCAGCAAGCCAAGAATGGTGAGAGTGAGGATTTTAGACTGAATTCTGATAGGGTTCTTTTTTTCCGTGGGAAAATTTACGTTCCTAAGAACTCTGATTTAAGGCAGTTGATTTTGGGTGAGGCTCATGGTGGACCTTGTGCTATGCACCCTGGAGGTAATAAGTTGTACAAAGACTTGCAAGAGGTTTATTAATGGCCTGGACTTAAGCGAGAGGTGACTGAGTTCGTTGGGAAATGTTTGACGTGTCAGCAAGTTAAAGCTGAGCACCAACTACCATCTAGATTATTGCAGCCAGTGAAGATTCCGCAGTGGAAATGGAAAAGAGTAACGATGGATTTTGTGAGTGGGTTGCCTTTGACACCTTCGAAGAAAGACTCTATTTGGGTAGTCATGGATAGGTTGACGAAGTCTGCTCATTTTGTACCAGTCAGAACCGATTACTCACTGCAGAAGTTGGCCAAATTGTATGTAGCAGAAATTGTGTGTTTGCATGGGGTGCCAGTTTCGATAATTTCTGATCGAGACCCTAGATTTACATCTCGATTCTGGAAGAAGTTGCATGAGGCATTAGGTACGCGATTAGACTTTAGTACTGCATTTCACCCTCAGACAGATGGTCAGTCTGAGAGGGTTATTCAAGTGTTGGAGGACATGTTGAGAGGATGTGTGATTGACTTTCGTGGTAGTTGGGAAGATTATCTACCGTTGGCAGAATTTGCATACAACAACAGTTATCAAGCAAGTATTCAGATGGCTCCATATGAGGCACTTTATGGGCGAATATGTCGTACTCCTATTTGTTGGATAGAGTTGGGAGAGCGCCAAGTGCTTGAACCAGAGTTAGTGGTAGATACTGAAAGTAAGGTTAAGCTGATTCGAGATCGGTTAAAGGAGGCTTCTGATTGGCAAAAGTCTTATGCTGACCTTAAGCGTAAGGATTGAGTTCGCTGTTGGGGATATGGTGTTCCTAAAGGTGTCACCGTGGAAGAAGATCTTGAGATTTGGTAAAAAGGGCAAGCTAAGTCTGCGGTTTATTGGGCCTTATAGGATTCTCAAGCGGATTGGGCCAGTAGCATATCAGTTGGAGTTGCCACCAGAGTTGGATCGTATCTATGACGTTTTTCACGTGTCTATGCTAAGACGGTATCGGTCGGACCCTTCGTATATTGTACCAGTAGAGGAGATTGCAGTAAATACCGATTTGACTTTCGAGGAGGAACCTGTGGAGATCTTAGATCGTGAAGTCAAAGTCTTAAGGAGGAAGTCTGTTCCATTGGTAAAGGTGCTATGGCGTAATCATAGTAGAGAAGAAGCTACCTGGGAGCCAGAGGAGACTATGCGTCAACAATACCCTCAGTTATATGGATCAGGTAAATTTCGAGGCTGAAATTTCTTTAAGGGGGGTAGAGTTGTAACGCCCTGATTTTCGGGATTTTTTGGGTTTTGTGAATTTTAGTGAAATTTTAAAATTTTGGTGTTCTGAAGGTTGAAAATGTATGTACATGTGTTAGTGGGCCTTTAGAAGGCCCAAGCTTAAGTTAAAACCTGGTAAAATATTAAGTTGGATTTTCAAGTGAAAGGGGACTTGGTTAAGTGGGCCTTTAAGAAAAACCGTGGGAAATATGTCACAAAGGGAGCCTTGGTAGAGTGGCAAGGTGGCGCCACTACGCTCCTAAAAAAGTGGCACCTAAGTGGGTATTCAAGGACAAGGGTTCGAGTTACAGGGTAAGCGTAGTGTTCTTTTTAATTTTTAAGCATGTGCCGGGCATGTGCCTAACTTAAGTGAATTTCGGCAAGGGCTTTTAGGGACTTGGGCCAATTGCTTTAGAGAGATTATTAGGGTTATATCATTTTCTATTTTCTGTCATAAGAATTAGGGTTAGCCACCTTAGGAATTAATCTTCTCTTTTACTGTCAGAAAAGCCGAAACTTGCCTCCCTAGAAAGCTTCTAGCCTATTTCTTCTTCTTCACCTCTACCATTATTTTTTTCACTTTTCTTTTTCCTCTTTGATCTCTTCCCTAGCCAAATACCCTCCTTACTCAGATCCACTTTTTCTTTTGCTTTCATCCCTCTCAAAATCAACCATAGCCGATTGCTCAAAGTGCCAGAAATCTCGAAAACTGCCTTCTTTTGCCGAATCTTTCTAAGCCAAATTACCCCTGTTCCTTTCACCTGTTGTGGTCGATTACTACATCCCCTAGAGCCACATCATCGTCGACACCATCACTCAAACTCATAGCCCAAATCGCCATCTTCTTCTCTAGTTGAAAAGCCGAAATCACCATAGTTTTAAGGAGATAGCCAAATTTGCAAATCTCAGAGATAAGGGTTCTACTAACGTTTAAGGGTCAGATTTACATCAGATCTGCATAGGAATCGAAGAGAAATCGTTGTTAGCGAGGAAGGTGATCAAGCAAGGAGTTGAAGGCATCGGTATCACCAGATTTAGATCTAGTGCACCTAAATCGTCAGAGGAACTGTCGCATAGGAGATCTCGTCAGTCGAACTGCAAAACAGGTGTGTGTTTCGAATACCCTTCAATGCTCAAATCGGCAAAAGCCGAAAGGCCAAAATGCTTAAATTCCGGCATTTCGAGAGCTTGTGAGCATGCGAACGCTCTCAAGTTGGTAGGAGAAGGTTGGTTTTGGAATCGGCACTGTCAGGCGGGCTGACTGTGAAATTTTGGGCGTTATGGTAAGTTGGGCCTCGGTGGGCCGAATATAGGCCCAATGGGCAATTTGGGCCCAGTTGGGTAAGAATAGGTTTAAAGGCAATAATATGGATTACAGGTATAAAAATTGTTAAAACAAGATAATGGATTGGAAATTAAGGCTTAAATGGGCCTAATGGGCTAAAATGGCATGGTAGAGCCCATTAGGGGTTTTAGGGCCTAAGTGCTAAAACTGATAAACTGAATTAAATGAGTTTCTGTAACAACCACTGTGATAGTAGAGGCTGTAATAATAATAAAAACTGTAATAAGAGAACAAAATTATTGAAATACCCTTAGGGTGAGAAATTACTGATTTACCCCTAAGAATAAAATTACCATTATACCCCTAGGGCTAAAATCGACTGTACTGCTTGATATGACTGCTACTGTTACTGCATACCATGATATGTATCTGTTGCATGGGTTGGGTTTTATAATGGAGGAAGTGTGAGTGGCACTGCCACGTTACTGAAAGGGGCTATGCCTCGTACTGTTACTGAAAGGGGCTTTGCCTCGTATACTATTTATCTGAGCAGCCATGCTGCGACTGTGGTGTGTGGGCTGGGTGGGTCGAGTTATTCCCCACATGGTGTGTTGGCTGGTACGGGTGGTGTGTAGTGGTTGGTGGGTTGAGTAGTCTCCCCAAATGGGTTGCATTCATATTGTTATACTGTACTGTACTGTTATGGGCCTAGGGGCCAAACTGTTATCTGAATAGGGCTTCGGCCCAGTATCTGTTATAGGGCTTTGGCCCAGTATCTGTAATCTGAATAGGGCTTCTGCCCAGTATCTGACTGAGACTGGTTAGGGCTCAGGCCCATTGGGCTCGAGCCGATGTGGGCTTTGGATGGGTTCTGTACACACTGAGTTTTCCCAAACTCACCATTCTCCTTCCATCCTTGCAGGTGAGCCCTAGATCGTGACTTGGTTGCTGGGAGGGATTCAGAGTGGCCACAAAGAGTGAACTCGTATTTTAATTGGTTTATTAATTTAATTACTTTTACTATTGGGTTTTATTTTGTTATGGGTTGTAATAAGGCCACTATATCTGTTTTTATTTGGGACTTTCAACTATTTTATTTCATCCATAATTACACATTGTTTTCGAAAATTAAATAAATGTTTTCTTAACCAACCTGTTATTACAAAAGACTAAGTAAGATAATAAGGTTAAAGTGAATCGCTTAACAAATGAATTAGAGATTAAGTTGAATAGTTATTAAAACGGGAATTTCCAAAAAAGTCAAGCATTGCTTTTCAAAACTCACCATCGGACTTAGTAAATAGGGCGGCGTAGGATAGTCTAGGTGATGTAGCACACCGGACATGGCCATAACGTCTGGGCCAGGTTCGGGGTGTTACACTCCGTATCCCTTCCAACCCTACACTCCTATGGGGAAATAAATCGACCCACCCATCCCTACACTCCAATGTAGCACTGATGGCGGTATTAACCAATATTACAACAAACTGTCAATCACAAATTAGGCTTCGAAAGCCATCGTTGGATCCACGGTCGTCAAGCGACCATGCGACCTTCACATATCAAATCTTCTTCCAATCCATAATCCCAACCCACATGCAACATAATATTACATGAATGCAACGCAAATATACATATGGCATACAATATCATATATATAGTATGTAGGGGCATTTTAGTCATTTTGCCCTTAAGGGCATATCGGTCATTTTTTGTTATGGGCCTATATACATAACTCGACCCATTAACCAGTCCACAATCATTCGGCACATGTTACGTCACTTTTAGCAATTACAAATACACTAGGGCCCAAAAGCCCAATACGTGGCCTAAATGGGGCCCACACTCTCATATGGCCTAATAAGCCCAAATCTGCCATTGGCCATGTATCCAACATGACCGGCTCGTCATTTTTTTACCTAACCATCAATTTTGCTCATGTCGGGCCCACGGGCCCATCGGGCCCGCTTGGCCCATTTCGGTCCAGTTGGCCAAAAAGTGGCCCACACTCATGATATCGCTCATGGGGCCTCTGTCAATGTATCAATCTCCCCACATGAGTGTTCGCACACTCGTGGGGTTACCGTAGCCAAACTTTCGGCTTTCCGGCTTTTTGGCATTTCAGCTTTTCAGGATTTGCCAATTTATAGTGTGTGTGTTATGTGTGTGTACACACCTGTTCTACGAAAACTCGTTTCGGATCCCTAACAACAACCTACAAATCCAAGATTAACTGTTAGTCCCTCGATTCACATCATTTCCCTCCTCCTTCTACAACATGAATCAAAACCACTTAATACCTACCTTGAATAATAAAGCTTTGCTAATATTCCTACTTGATATCAAAGTATATACCCCTTGACAGGTCTGCGTTTATAAAAGCCTTGTTAAAAAGGAGTTGCTGAAAACATGTGATTAAAACCACACCTAGTAAATCATAGGCCATTAAGAATATTCAGCCTTTAATCATAGCAAGGCAAGAACACTTACTTAGATCAAGGCTAAGAGTAGGATGTCAATTGCTTCACGTCAACACTTACTTAGATCAAGGCTAAGAGTAGGATGTCAATTGCTTCACGTCACTTGCCCCTTTATCAAAACTCAAGCGAATCTAAGTACTAACCAATGTCAGACTAAGCAAAAAGAGGGGAGAGTTGGTAGGTAAGAAAGAAACAACACTAGCAATGAAAACCAAATCACATTTACTTACCCTTGATTTAACTAAGAAAAGGTGAAACAACAAGTAAGCGATAGGGGAAAGAAATGGGAATAGCTTCGGCAATAGATGATAGAGAGAGATATATATTCGGCTTTTAGAGAACAAGGGAAAGAAGATATTCGTCTACCACAATTGTACAAGAGGAGTTGGGAAAACCAAAGTAATCGGCCAATGGGAGAAAGAAATAGTTAAAGATGAAATGAGTAACAAAAGAAGAGTGCCTAATCGCTTAGGCAAAATTGACTAGAAAGGAGAAAAACCAAAATGAGATATATATTTGGCTTTTAGAGAACAAGGGAAGGACTACCACAATTGCATAAGAGAAGTTAGGAAAACCAAATTAATCAGCCAATGGGAGAAAGAAATAGGTAAAGATGAAATGAGTAACAAAAGAAGAGTGCCTAATCGCTTAGGCAAAATTGACCAAAAAGGAGAAAAACCAAAAATAGCTACCGAACGAATCAAAAACTAAGAGCCGAAACTGACCAAAAAGTGCCAAAAGTCGAAATGACTAGAATAAAATCAGCACCTACTCCCTAACCCCTTCAAGGTCGATTCTTTGCTTCACGAAAGTCTCCATTTTGGCTCCAACTCCCCATAATCATGTCTCCATAATCTTCTCCCCTTATCATGCCACAAATCTCTCCTTAATTTACTCCCCATCTCACATTCAAACATCAAGACCAATTCAATCCTTCCTCCTGCAGAGTTTAAATCCATCTCTACTACTTACACATCACAAGTGCAAAATAAATCCCCAATGCACTACCATACCACTCGAACATTGGACTCTTTGCCTTTCTGTGACGCCACCTCCAAGCCTCCTATTTGGTGCCACTTTGCCACTAGACCACTTTGCTCATTGTGTCAAATTTTCATCCCACTTATTTAAAAGTCATACCACTTAAGGTCAGGATTCCACTAGCACTAAAAATAAAAATTCCCCATATGCAGGCTTGATCTTAGGACTTCCTATAACCCTTCTAACACTCAAAAATCACTTAACTATACAATCAAACATTCATTTCAAGACACAACACAAAAATAAAAGTTCGGGATTTTTAAGGCATTACAACTCTACCCCCTTAAAAGAAATTTCGGCCTTGAAATTTACCTTGCTAAAATAGATAAGGGCATTGTTGTCGCATTGCCTCCTCGGGTTCCTATGTAGCATCTTCAGCATTGTGGTTATGCTAAAGCACCTTGACTAATGGGACGGATTTCCTTCTCAACACCTTAACATCATGATCAATTATCCCCACAGGCTCCTCCTCGAAAGTTAGGTCAGGTCTAACCTCGATCCCCTTGACTGGCACAGTATGAGAAGGATCCAGGCGATAACGCCTTAACATGGAAACATGAAACACATCGTGGATCTGACTCAATTCCGGAGGTAATTCCAGCTTATAGGCAACCGATCCTATACGCTTTAGCACACGATATGGCCCAATGAATCTAGGGCTTAGCTTACCCTTCTGTCTGAATCTTAGTACCTTTTTCCATGGGGAAACTTTAAGAAATACAAAGTCCCCTACTGCATACTCAATCTCTCAGTGCTTCAAATCGGCATACGATTTCTGCCTATCTGATGCTTCTTTCAACCGTTCCCGAATCAATTTCACTTTATCCTCAGTATCAGCTACCAACTGAGGCCCCAATACTCGCCACTCACCTAACTCAGTCCAATAGGTCAGAGTATGACACCTACGCCCATATAGCGCTTCATATGGTGCCATCCCAATACTTGTCTGATGGCTGTTATTATACGCAAACTCGGCTAACGGAAAATAGTCTTCCCAACTGCCTCGGAACTCAATTACACAGCCCATTAACATATCTTCCAGCACTTGAATTACCTTCTCCAATTGACCATCTGTTTGGGGGTGGTGTAACACCCCACACCCAGTCTAAAAGTTAGGCTCGAGTTCGGTGTGTCACATTGAAGTGCTTTTCGAAAACCTTGTTTTCATTGAAAACCCTTCTTATTATTTAGAAACTTAAATCTCAGTTTATGTTTGTTAATGTCAAAATGTGGTTCATATGCAAAATTATTTACTTTCAAAACCTTGGATATTGTTATAAGTGATAACCAAGTAGGTTGCGGAAGCTTTATAAAAATTCGTAGTTTGCGGAAACGTGTTGATTTGAAAACAGTTAATGTTT
Organism: Gossypium stocksii; assembly: GCA_020496765.1. Lineage (NCBI taxonomy): Eukaryota > Viridiplantae > Streptophyta > Magnoliopsida > Malvales > Malvaceae > Gossypium > Gossypium stocksii. The sequence continues at coordinate 58,176,579 of CM035624.1, read as the reverse complement.
TTGGAAAACTGGGTTCTACTTAGAATAGATAATAAACATAATAACTAAAGATCCCAAAATAAAATCCAAAATTTAGGAGAGGCCTTGTTACAAAAATTAAAACCCAAATAGGTATTTAAAACATAATTAAAGTCCAAAGTAGTAGTGTGGCCGTCTCTGAGTCCCTCGCAGCACTGATCCACTAACGCTGGGGATTACTTGAGAAGATAAAAGACGGGGTGAGTTTATGAAAACTCAGTGTGTAATACCCTTCCTAAAGAAATGTTAGTAAATAGAAACAAATATAAAAATAGTTTGGGCCGGAGCCCTGTAACAGAAATAGTACAGTTAAGCTCAGAGCATAAGTGGGCCAAAACCTAATACAAACCATTTGGGCCTAGCCCATATCAAAATCAACTGGGCCTAGCCCATATCAGAGACAGAGCATAAATGAATGATGCATGATGCATACAAACCCATCCAACCAGCATACCACTCTGTCCAACCCTGCACAGTCTGTTGGGATATAATCAACCCACCCATCCCTACACTCCATAGTATAGTACCGATGCGGCACTATTAGTATCGCAACAAGGCTACCAGAAATCAGAATGGGCAAAAGCCATAAACAGAATGGCACAGAGCCATAGTAATATACGTGGCACAAAGCCATCGTTAACGGGTCTATAATCGGCACAAAGCCTATGATATCGGCACAAAGCCTTCGGTAATGGCACAAAACCCATAATTACAGTACAAAGCCCACAATAACGGCACGAAGCCCACAATAACAGCATGAAGCCCATAATAATGGCACACAGCCCTTGGTAACATGATTGTCACACAACCATCGTTCAGTCCACAGTCGTCTCGGGGGACCCGTGCGATCTTATCAAATTAGTACGGCTCTTACGCCTTTAGTGGGTCCACAATTATCTCGGGTGACTCGTGTGACCTTATCAAATCAGTACGGCTCTTAAGCCTTCGGTGGGTCCACAGTCGTTTCGGACGACCCATGCGACCCTAACAAATCAGAACTTCCTCCATATAATATCCTAACTCATGCAACATGTCATGTATGCAGAATGTCATGCTCATAACCAGAAAAACAATCACAGTCACATCAGTCGAATCATAGTCATTCAATTACCGTCAATCAGCTAAGACATAGCACTAGTCAGTCTTTTACCCACGAGGGGCAAAATAGTCATTTTACACCTTAAGGGCAAAACGGTCATTCTCCCCTACAGGGGTATTTCGATAATCTTACCCTACAGGAGTATTTCAGTAATATTACAATTTGGGGGTATTTCGGTAATTTGCAAACTAGGGGTATTTTGATAATTTTGCAAACCTAGGGTAAAATGGTAATTTTACAAATCAAGGGTAAAACGATAATTTTATAAATCAGGGGTAAAACAGTAATTTTACAAATTAGGGGTAAAACGGTAATTTTAAAAATTAGGGGTAAAACGGTAATTATACAAATTAGGGGTAAAACGATAATTTTACAAACTAGGGGTAAAATAGTACTTTTACAAATCGGGGGTATTTCTATAATTTTTCAAATTAGGGGTATTTCTGTAATTTTAAAAATCGAGGGTAATTTATTAATTTTACAAATCGAAGGTACTTTTGTAATTTTGCAAATCGAGGGTATTTTTGTAATTTTACAAATCAAGGGTAATTCGGTAATTTTGTAAATCAGGGGTATTTTGTAATTTTGTAAATTGAGGATAATTTGGTAATTTTGTAAATCGGGGGTATTTCTATAATTTTGTAAATTGGGGGTATTTCTGTAATTTTGCAAATCGAAGGTAATTCGATAGTTTTGCAAATCGAGGGTATTTCTATAATTTGGCAAATCAGGGGTATTACAGTAATTCTACCCTATAAGGGTATTTCAGTAATTTTATCAATCCCTCAGAAAGTCTACAGTCGCCTCGGGCGACTCAAGTATTCTAAACAGAGAAATGTTACGAATGGGCCTAAGGCCCGTCCTCGGCCCAAGTGGGCCCACATGCTCGTGTGGCCCTCTTTGTAACACCCTATACCCCTGTCTGTCGCTGAAATAGGGTATTAAGGTATTACATAACTAAATACAACCTACTGAGGTTCATAGATACGTACAAGACATAGATTCGGTTGTACATCGAAATTTGATTAGGGATCAAATTTAAATTCTAGATCCGAACAATCTAACATTCAAGGTAATTCGACTAAGGCAACCATCTCACATATATTTACTATAAGAGTACTATCAAGGTTGTCAAACGACTACCGACCAATAGGTGTAATCAAATTTCTGGGTATTAAGCATACCATCATCACATCATATAACCCATGCCTCGAAGTAACAAGGCACATAAAATTTCCAACAAAACATATACATCAACTTAGAGATTAAGCAAGCCATTTTCGCATGGCTAGAACAAATACAACTCAAAATGTAATTCGGATTCACAAAAGGAGATTAGCCTATACATGCCATTGTTCTCAAAATAACTATCGAATGTACCAAAATAACGACGATAGTGTAGGTGATTAAAGCTTTAATCCCCGAGTTCGTAGCTTCAAAAAGAGATCTACAAAATAGAGGAAACAAATTAAACGGAGTAAGCATTACAATGCTTAGTAAGTTTTAAGTAATGACAACGGATAAAAATCAAATTATAACATAGTTGTTCGCATTTTTGTTTCCCACTTCTTTGGGCATGTCACCCCTTAACCGAATATACACGTTCTCATCATATACAATAGGCAGATAACTTTCACTTGATAGTGAGCTCATGTAAACAAAAACATATTGCATAATTTCACATAACCTTTCACATTGACCAATTGTACTATAATCATATAAATTATCTCATTTCATACTCACATATGCAATCGTATAATGACCTTATGATTTGGTCCAAAACAAGCTTGCATATAAGCTTAGGGTACATACCTGTATAACTTAACGCTTTGAGCGCATTCATTAACAATCATTACTACGAAGTCTTTTAATCTTAGACTTTACTCGAATCATCATCGAGACCTTTAGCTCGGATAAAATCTCCACACAAAGCCAACAGATCTTTACCCGGACATAGTCACCGCATATAGCCATCGGGTCTTAACCCGGACATAATCTCCGTATATAGCCATCGGGTCTTAACCCGGACATAATCTTTGCATATAGCCATCGGGTCTTAACCCGGATATAATCTCCGCATATAGCCTTCGGGTCTTAACCCGGATTCACATCACATAGTTTCATTCATATCTATTCACATGTTACCACATTTCTCATAGCAAAATCACATTTGTAATTCAAGTCCACTCATTCGCATATAGAGATATAACATGCTCATTGACTTTGTGTCGTAACATCATTCAAATCTAATACATGTATACTTTGTTTACTAAACTTTCAGCTCAATAAGCAAACACACATAAGCATATATCCCCAATCTTGTTCTTTGTTTAATTCTCTAATAGCCATTCGGCTATATATCAACATGTATAAGGTTTCTTTTTCAATAACCTTGTTATGGTAAGGACAATGGGACATCATTCATCTATCATATATGTATATCATGGCATTTTAAATTAAATACCAAATTCAAATACTCAAAACTTACCTCGAACTTTTCTAAGCAACAATAAGTCAGCTATTCAACAACTTTAGCTTTCCCTTTATCCGAACTTGTCCCTCTATGCACTTGAGCTAAATTAAATAATTCAATTTTATTAATCCTTATTCAAATATCTCACTTGATCATTTCACTTACAATCAAAGTAAGAAACACATATATACATCCTTTGCCACGCACGCACACACATTCGACCAATCACATATATATCACAAGTCACTACAAGCTGACTTCCTAAGCAACATTCACTAAGTTGTTCATCACTAGAGCTACGAAACTCCAAATCAAGTTCCGTAAATTTTGCCTGAAACTAGACTCATGTACCTTTCTACTATAAAATTTCCATAATTTTTGAATTGACCAATTAATACAGTTTAATCCTTAAAATTACCCCTGATTCACAGTTGGACAGTTCCGACCCTTCTATACTAAAGTTCAATTATCTCTTAGTTCAAGTCTCAAAAAATTTTCTTGTATATCTCTCTTGAAAATAGACTCATTAAGGATTCTAAGCATATAAATTACATCTTATGGATATTTTTTACAATTTATAATGATTTTCTAAAAATAGAACCGGGGATTTCGGAGTCAATCTGCCACTGTCTCACACTGCTTTAAATATCTCTTTATCGGCAATTCCTTTGCTTATAAGGTTTCTTTTATAAGAAACTAGACTCATTAAGCTTTAATTACATAATTTATTCAGCCTCTAATTCAGCTCCCACAATTTATGGTGATTTTTCCAAAACACATTACTGCTGCTGTACCAAGCAGATTTATACAAATTCACTCTTTAAAGTTTTTATTCACATATTTAAAACATAACATCATATATGGCATCATTTGGAGAAGTCATTGACCTTAACATATATATACAAAATTCATATTCATTCCATTTAAGTACTTAAAACTTACAAAGGAATCAAACTCAAATACTTAAGAACCTACTTTTCAAACACACCTATAGCCGAAACATATGTATATGAATATAAGATTTTCCATCATTTGAAGAAAGCACAAATACAATTCACATTTCATTTCAAGTTACAACATATAATCAAGGTCACATTTGGCCACTAATTAAACATATCAAATTTCTTAGCCAAAATCCCAATTTCAAATTCGGCAATTCATGAGCAAAAGTTATTCACACATTAGCTAATTCCGATGTATACTACCATAATTTATCAAAGAAGCTTACCTAAATTTACATTCAAAATTTTTGACATTAACTAGCACATCAACCAAGCCCTATCGATCAATTAATACACACATATATATTCACTTACTTGCAATGGCCGAATATTACTTATCACTTCCCAATTCAACTTAATTAACTACTCACCAAAATAAGTTCATTCGGTCATCACAACTCAATTTCAATACCAAAGCAAAATTTTCCTCATCAAATTACTAATCAACCAAAACTAACATGCTTCACTAATGAGAAGTTGCAAATAGGTTTCGGTCAAACAAAATAGAAAGCTCACCACATCAAAATTAACACCTATTAACCCCAAGTCATTACCAATAACCAACTATCATGTTAAAGATCAAATTGCAAATCAAAAGCAAAACAATTTAATCATTCAAAGGACCAAATGTCCCTTAGACATTTTAAACCACACAAAACTTTAATCTAACAAATTTGAGCTCACAAATTTTAATTCACAGTGATTTCAACATCATAGAGTCCATTCAAACTCCATTTATCAATTTCTATTTCAAAAACATAACACACTATCCCTTTGCAAAAGAAATCAACCATGGCCGAATGTATAGTTCATCATCAACTTAAAATTAACAAATTGGTTATGATAAGAACTTAGCTACTAACTCAATTTCTCAAAATTTAGAAGAGATAACATGAAATCCTACCTTAATTTGCCTTCAAAATGACCGAATGCCTTTGTTCTTTTCCCTTTCTTCTTTCACTTGAATTTTCGGCAATAAAGGAAGGAAATAAACATGACAACTTTGTTTTTTTTTTTTTTATCACCTCAACTTATTATAATATATCATATATTACTATCATTATTTACTAACAAACAAACAAAACACAAAATGACAAACAAAGTCATCATTACCGTCCACTAGCATTAAAAGGGGAATTTGACATGCAACTCCACTATTTTGCATGCATGTACTTATTAGTCATCACACCTTTGTCGTGCATATTTCCAAAGTTCACAATTAAGCCCTTTTTGGTGCAATTCATTATTTTAATACTAAATTAAGGCACCTAAGATGTCACACATGAATTGGCACATGCAATAGGCATCAAAATAATGGTTAAATTATTTTTGTGCCTCAGTTTTGTGGTTCCAAAACCACATTCCGACTAGGGTTGTTTTAAGGCTATCACAACTCTCCCCCACTTAAGAAATTTTTGTCCCCGAAAATATTACCGGAAAATAAGTTTGGGTAATGTTCTTTTATTGAATCCTCAAGCTCCCAAGTAGCTTCTTCCACCCCGTGTTTGACCCACAACACTTTCACTAACGAATTCCTCTTCTTTCGTAACTCTTTAACCTCGTGTGCCAAAATACGAATTGGTTCCTCCTCATAACTCAAATCAGATCGAATCTCAATGTTAGATGGATTAATCACATGCGATGGGTCGGATCTATATCGTCGAAGCATCGAAACATGAAAAATGTTGTGAATCTTTTCAAGTTCGGGAGGCAAAATCAATCGATATGCTATCGGTCTAATCCGTTCTGATATTTCATAAGGCCCGATGAACCTCGGACTCAATTTACCCTTACGGCCGAATCTAAGCACCTTTTTCCAAGGTGACACTTTAAGAAATAGTTTGTCTCCGACCTGATACTCAATGTCTTTTCGCTTTATATCTGCATATGACTTCTGACAATCTGAAGCTGCCTTAAGGCTATCACGGATCACTTTTACTTTCTGCTCGGCATCTCTAATCAAATCGACCCCAAAATCTTACTTTCACTGAGCTCGGTCCAAAACAACGGTGTACGGCATTTGTGACCGTACAAAGCCTCGTAAGGTGCCATCTTAATGCTTGATTGAAAACTGTTGTTGTCAGTGAATTCAATCAAAGGCAAATACCGTTCCCATGAACCACTAAACTCAAGGATACAACATCTCAACATATCCTCAAGTATTTGAATTACTCGTTCCGACTGACCGTCCGTCTGGGGTTGAAATGCGGTACTAAAATGTAGCTTAGTACCTAGAGAATCTTGTAGTTTCTTCCAAAACCGCGATGTAAATCTCGAGTCTCTATCCGATACGATAGAGATAGGCAACCCGTGTAGTCTGACAATCTGTCAAACATATAATTCTGCTAACTTATCGAGTGAGAAATCCGTACGCACAGGAATAAAATGAGCCGATTTAGTTAATCGGTCTACGACAACCCAAATCGCATCCTTCTTGCTCGGTGTCAACGGTAGCCCAGATACAAAATCCATCGTGACTTTATCCTATTTCCACTCGGGAATCAAAATCGATTGCAACAAACCTGAAGGCACCTGATGTTCCGCTTTTACTTGTTGGCATATCAGACACTTAGACACAAAATTTGAGATGTCTCGTTTCATACCATGCCACCAATACTGACGTTTCAAATCGTTGTACATTTTTGTACTTCCCGGATGAACCGACATTCGGCTATTATGGGCTTCATTTAAAATTATCGAAACCAACTCTAAACTTTTCAGAATACATATTCGGCCTCGGAACCTCAAACAATTATTGTCATCAACTTGAAATTCAGAATCCACATTTAGGTCAAATTGAGTTCGATTGGCAATTAAATCATCATCAGCTTTCTGAGCTTCACAAACTTGTCGTAAAAACACAGGTTTCGCTTTTAATTCCGCTATCATTACACCATCATCAGATACCGATAAATGCATATTCATTGTTCGTAAAGTAAACAATGATTTTCGACTAAGAGCATCAGCAACAACATTCGCCTTTCCCGGATGATAGTCAATGACAAGCTCGTAATCCTTTAGCAATTTAAGCCAATGTCTTTGTCTCAGATTCAAGTCTCTTTGCGTCATCAAGTATTTGAGGCTTTTATGGTCGAAAAAGATATGACATTTCTCTCCAAAAAGGTAGTGACGCCAAATCTTCAGAGCAAACACAATAGCAGCTAATTTGAGATCGTGAGCCAGATAGTTTTTCTCATGAAGCTTTAACTGTCTCGAAGCATACGCAACGACTCTGCCCTCTTGCATCAAAACACATCCCAAGCCATTCAAAGATGCGTTGCTATAGACCATATACTCTTTACCAGATTCAGGCTGAACTAATATTGGAGCTTCTGTCAAAAGGGCTTTCAACTGGTCGAAACTCTTCTGGCACTTCTCAGACCATTCGAATTTAACATCTTTCTGCAATAGCTTCGTCAATGGAGTTGAAATCATGGAGAAGCCCTTCACAAACCGTCAGTAATACCTGGCAAGTCCCAAAAAGCTTCGGACTTCTAAGACATTTCTAGGAGGCTTCCAATCAAGGATAGCGGAAATTTTATTCGGATCGACTCGTATACCTGAAGCAGATATAATATGTCCCAGAAAGCTGACCTCGCACAACCAAAACTCACATTTACTGAATTTCGCATACAACTGATTATCACGCAAAATCTGAAGCACAAGTCTCAAATGCTCGGCATGCTCAAACTCATCGCGAGAATAAATCAAAATGTCGTCGATAAACACAACCACAAATCGATCTAGGTACTACCTAAACACCCGATTCATCAAATCCATGAAAACAGCAGGGGCATTAGTTAGCCCAAACGGCATCACTAAAAACTCGTAGTGTCCGTACCTCGTTCTAAAAGCAGTCTTGGGTACATCTGAGTCTCGAACTCGCAACTGATAATAGCCAGATCGCAGATCAATCTTTGAGAACACTAAAGCTCCCTTTAACTTATCAAATAGGTCGTCAATACGAGGCAACGGATACTTATTCTTTATAGTCGCTTTGTTCAGCTGCCGATAGTCAATACACATTCTCAAAGTTCCATATTTCTTTTTCACGAACAAGATGGGTGCACCCCAGGGTGAAAAGCTCGGTCTTGCGAAACCTCTATCGGTCAACTCTTACAACTAAGATTTCAACTCTTTCACCTCTGTCGGAGCCATACGGTACAGATCAATCGAAATCGGAGTTGTCCCCGAAACTAACTCAATACCGAGCTCAACCTCTCTAACAGGTGGTAATCCCGGTAACTCTTCAGGAAACACGTCCGGGTACTCACAAACCACAGGTACAGTCTCAAGCTTTCGCTCGAGCATTTTGCTATCCAAAACATAAGCAAGATAAGCCTCGTAACCCTTTTTCATATATTTCTGAGCCAGAACAGAAGATATCACTGCCGGTAGCCCGTTTAGATCAGTAGACTCAATTCGAATTATCTCATTACTCAAACATCGCAAATCAATAGTCTTTCGCTTGCAATTTACTACTGCATCATGCATAGTCAACCGTCGAATTCATCAAATGGGAAAAGTATCAAATCGGTCGGAAAACAAAAATCCTGAATCATAAGGGGACATTTCTTACACACTCTATCAACTAAAACACAACGACCCAAGGGATTGGATACTCGAATTACAAACTCAGTAGACTCAACAGGAAGAGTCTTACTGGATGCCAAAGTTTCACATACATATGAATGAATTGAACTGGGGTCAATCAAAGCAATCACATCAGAATCAAACAGAGTAAAAGTACCGGTGATAACATCTAGGGAAGAGGCATCCTCGCATGCACGTATAGCGTAAGCTCTAGCAGGGGCCCGGGTCTCAGATTTGGTCGTAACATCTTTCATTTGTCTCTGACCGCCGCTAGCATTTCCTGTGTTCCTAGGTGGTCTACCTCGTGCTGAATTAGTGCTCGGTTTCCCACTCTGATTCACATTCTGCTCAGACCATCTAGGGCAATCTCTTATAAAGTGATCAGTCGATCCACACTTATAACAGAAGCGATCATGAAATCTGCAGCTCCCCGAATGCCATTTTCCATAATACTTGCACTGGGCTCTATCTCGACGGTCATTCCCAACACTAGCAGCAGAAGTGACTCGTGTACTCACAGGGGGTCGATCACGATCTCGTTTAGAAAAATCTGAGGTAGCATTAGATCTGTCCAAGTCGCCTCAAAATTTCTTTGTGGATTTTTGAATAGGCTTCCCCGAAGATCTCTTACGGAACTCTCTGGCTCTGCTATCAGCTTTTCTCTTTTCATTTCTGAGCTTTTCGGCCTTGCAGGCTCGCTTGACAAGAACAACGAACTCTTGAATTTCCAGAATGCCAACTAGTAGTTTGATGTCTTCATTTAACCCGTCCTCGAAGCGTTTACACATAATAGCTTCGGATGATATGCACTCGCGAGCATATCGACTGAGCCGTATGAATTCTCTCTCATACTCGGTCACTGACATTCGACCCTGCTTAAGCTCAAGAAATTCTTTCCGTTTCTAATTGATAAATCTCTGGCTGATATACTTTTTACGGAATTCAATTTGGAAAAACTCCCAAGTAACCCGCTCTCTCGGGACAACAGAAACTAATGAGTTCTACCAATAGTAGGTAGAATCACGTAACAGAGATACGGCACATTTCAAACACTCCTCGGGCGTACATGACAATTCATCGAACACACGGATTATATTATCGAGCCCGCTAAGAATCATCAACTGTAGCCCAAAATTCTTCAGCCCTGTATTTTCTAATTTTGTCGACCGGGGGTTACTCGACCTCACAGGGTTGGTCTCACGAGGAGCCACGGGGGTTAGAAACGGATTATTTCAGGGAGGAGGTTGTGGGATAGCCGGATTAGTTTGAAGGAATTGAGTGAACCAATCACTCATCATTGCATAAAAATTCTGTCTCATGTCATCATCTCGATGACTGGTATTCGGCTGAGAGTTGATCGGCGCGGTCACTTGCGCGGGAGCAGCCGCTATACTCTCAATATCCTCTGTTACGGCTCGATCGGGATCGGGATACATTACTATACGAAAAACATATTTCAAATGTCAGAAATCACCACACTATCATATTATCACAAAACGGCATGTATAGCTATACTCACAAGCGTTACGTTAGTCCGAGAATCGACTAAACCGTAGCTCTGATACCAATAAAAATGTAACACCCTATACCCCTGTTCGTCGCCAAAATAGGGTATTAAGGTATTACATAACTAAATACAACCTACTGAGGTTCATAGATACGTACAAGACATAGATTCGGTTGTACATCGAAATTCGATTAGGGATCAAATGTAAATTCTAGATCCGAACAATCTAACATTCAAGGTAATTCGACTAAGGCAACCATCTCACGTATATTTACTATAAGAGTACTATCAAGGTTGTCAAACGACTACTGACCAATAGGTGTAATCAAATTTCTGGGTATTAAGCATACCATCATCACATCATATAACCCATGCGTCGAAGTAACAAGGCACATAAAATTTCCAACAAAACATATACATTAATTTAGAGATTAAGCAAGCCATTTTCGCATGGCTAGAACAAATACAACTCAAAATGTAATTCGGATTCACAAAAGGAGATTAGCCTATACATGCCATTGTTCTCAAAGTAACTATTGAATGTACCAAAATAACGACGATAGTGTAGGAGATTAAAGCTTCAATCCCCAAGTCCGTAGCTTCAAAAAGAGATTTATAAAACAGAGGAAACAAAGTAAACGGAGTAAGCATTACAATGCTTAGTAAGTTTTAAGTAATGACAACGGATAAAAATCAAATTATAACATAGTTGTTCGCATTCTTGTTTCCCACTTCTTTGGGCATGTCACTCCTTAACCGAATATACACGTTCTAATCATATACAATAGGCAGATAACTTTCACTTGATAGTGAGCTCATGTAAACAAAAACATATTGCATAATTTCACATAACCTTTCACATTGACCAATTGTACTATAATCATATAAATTGTCTCATTTCATACTCGCATATGCAATCGTATAATGACCTTATGATTTGGTCCAAAACAAGCTTGCATATAAGCTTAGGGTACATACCTTTATAACTTAATGCTTTGAGCGCATTCATTAACAATCATTACTATGAAGTCTTTTAATCTTAGACTTTACTCGAATCATCATCGAGACCTTTAGCTCGGATAAAATCTCCACACAAAGCCAGCAGATCTTTACCCGGACATAGTCACCGCATATAGCCATCGGGTCTTAACCCGGACATAATCTTCGCATATAGCCATCGGGTCTTAACACGGACATAATCTCCGCATATAGCCATCGGGTCTTAACCCGGATATAATCTCCGCATACAGCCTTCGGGTCTTAACCCAGATTCATATCACATAGTTTCATGCATATCTATTCACATGTTACCACATTTCTCATAGCAAAATCACATTTGTTATTCAAGTCCACTCATTCGCATATAGAGATATAACATGCTCATTGACTTTGTGTCGTAACATCATTCAAATCTAATACATGTATACTTTGTTTACTAAACTTTCAGCTCAATAAGCAAACACACATAAGCATATATCCCCAATCTTGTTCTTTGTTTAATTCTCTAATAGCCATTCGGCTATATATCAACATGCATAAGGTTTCTTTTTCAATAACCTTGTTATGGTAAGGACAATGGGACATCATTCATCTATCATATATGTATATCATGGCATTTTAAATTAAATACCAAATTCAAATACTCAAAACTTACCTCGAACTTTTCTGAGCAACAATAAGTCAGCTATTCAACAACTTTAGCTTTCCCTTTATCCGAACTTGTCCCTCTATGCACTTGAGCTAAATTAAATAATTCAATTTTATTAATCCTTATTCAAATATCTCACTTGATCATTTCACTTACAATCAAAATAAGAAACACATATATACATCCTTTGCCACGCACGCACACACATTCGACCAATCACATATATATCACAAGTCACTACAAGCTGACTTCCTGAGCAACATTCACTAAGTTGTTCATAACTGGAGCTACGAAACTCCAAATCAAGTTCCGTAAATTTTCCATGAAACTAGACTCATGTACCTTTCTACCATAAAATTTCCATAATTTTTGAATTGACCAATTAATACAGTTTAATCCTCAAAATTACCCCTGATTCACAGTTGGACAGTTCCGACCCTTCTGTACTAAAGTTCAATTATCTCTTAGTTCAGGTCTCAAAAAATTTTCTTGTATATCTCTCTTGAAAATAGACTCATTACTCATTAAGGATTCTAAGCATATAAATTACATCTTATGGATTTTTTTTACAATTTATAATGATTTTCTAAAAATAGAACCGGGGATTTCGGAGTCAATCTACCACTGTCTCACCTGCTTTAAATATCTCTTTATCGGCAATTCCTTTGCTTATAAGGTTTCTTTTATAAGAAACTAGACTCATTAAGATTTAATTACATAATTTATTCAGCCTCTAATTCAGCTCCCACAATTTATGATGATTTTTCCAAAACACGTTACTGCTGCTGTACCAAGCAGATTTATACAAATTCACTCTTTAAAGTTTTTATTCACATATTTAAAACATAACATCATATATGGCATCATTTCGAGAAGTCATTGACCTTAACATATATATACAAAATTCATATTCATTCCATTTAAGTACTTAAAACTTACAAAGGAATCAAACTCAAATACTTAAGAACTACTTTTCAAACAGACCTATAGCCGAAACATATGTATATGAATATAAGATTTTTCATCATTTGAAGAAAGCACAAATACAATTCACATTTCATTTCAAGTTACAACATATAATCAAGGTCACATTTGGCCACTAATTAAACATATCAAATTTCTTAGCCAAAATCCCAATTTCAAATTCGGCAATTCATGAGCAAAAGTTATTCACACATTAGATAATTCCCATGTATACTACCATAATTTATCAAAGAAGCTTACCTAAATTTACATTCAAAATTTTTGACATTAACTAGCACATCAACCAAGCCCTATTGATCAATTAATACACACGTATATATTTACTTACTTGCAATGGCCGAATATTACTTATCACTTCCCAATTCATCTTAATTAACTACTCACCAAAATAAGTTCATTCGGTCATCACAACTCAATTTCAATACCAAAGCAAAATTTTCCTCATCAAATTACTAATCAACCAAAACTAACATGCTTCACTAATGCAAAGTTGCAAATAGGTTTCGGTCAAACAAAATAGAAAGCTCACCACATCAAAATTAACACCTATTAACCCCAAGTCATTACCAATAACCAACTATCATGTTAAAGATCAAATTGCAAATCAAAAGCAAAACAATTTAATCATTCAAAGGACCGAATGTCCCTTAGACATTTTAAACCACACAAAACTTTAATCTAACAAATTTGAGCTCACAAATTTCAATTCACATGAATTTCAACATCATAGAGCCCATTCAAACTCCATTTATCAATTTCTATTTCAAAAACATAACACACTATCCCTTTGCAAAAGAAATCAACCATGGCCGAATGTATAGTTCATCATCAACTTAAAAATTAACAAATGGATTATGATAAGAACTTAGCTACTAACTCAATTTCTCAAAATTTAGAAGAGATAACATGAAATCCTACCTTAATTTGCCTTCAAAATGACCGAATGCCTTTGTTCTTTTCCCTTTCTTCTTTCACTTGAATTTTCGGCAATAAAGGAAGGAAATAAACATGACAACTTTCTTTTTTTTTTTTTTTATCACCTCAACTTATTATAATATATCATATATTACTATCATTATTTACTAACAAACAAACAAAACACAAAATGACAAACAAAGTCATCATTACCGTCCACTAGCATTAAAAGGAGAAGTTGACATGCAACTCCACTATTTTGCATGCATGTACTTATTAGTCATCACACCTTTGTCATGCATATTTCCAAAGTTCACAATTAAGCCCTTTTTGGTGCAATTCATTATTTTAATACTAAATTAAGGCACCTAAGATGTCACACATGAATTGGCACATGCAATAGGCATCAAAATAATAGTTAAATTATTTTTGTGCCTCGGTTTTGTGGTCCCGAAACCACATTCCGACTAGGGTCATTTTAAGGCTGTCACAACTCTCCCCCACTTAAGAAATTTTCGTCCCCGAAAATATTACTGGAAAATAAGTTTGGGTAACGTTCTTTTATTGAATCCTCAAGCTCCCAAGTAGCTTCTTCCACCCCGTGTTTGACCCACAACACTTTCACTAACGAAATCCTCTTATTTCGTAACTCTTTAACCTCGTGTGCCAAAATACGAATTGGTTCCTCCTCATAACTCAAATCAGACCGAATCTCAATGTCAGATGGATTAATCACATGCGATGGGTCGGATCTATATAGTCGAAGCATCGAAACATGAAAAACATTGTGAATCTTTTCAAGTTCGGGAGGCAAAATCAATCGATACGCTACCGGTCCAATCCGTTCTAATATTTCATAAGGCCCGATGAACCTCGGACTTAATTTACCCTTACGGCCGAATCTAAGCACCTTTTTCCAAGGTGACACTTTAAGAAATACTTTGTCTCCGACCTGATACTCAATGTCTTTTCGCTTTATATCTGCATATGACTTCTGACGATCTGAAGCTACCTTAAGGCTATCACGGATCACTTTTACTTTCTGCTCGGCATCTCTAATCAAATCGACCCCAAAAATCTTACTTTCACTGAGCTCGGTCCAAAACAACGGTGTACGGCATTTACGACCGTACAAAGCCTCGTAAGGTGCCATCTTAATGCTCGATTGAAAACTGTTGTTGTAAGCGAATTCAATCAAAGGCAAATACCGTTCCCATGAACCACTAAACTCAAGGATACAACATCTCAACATATCCTCAAGTATTTGAATTACTCGTTCCGACTGACCATCCATCTGGGGATGAAATGTGGTACTAAAATGTAGCTTAGTACCTAGAGAATCTTGTAGTTTCTTCCAAAACCGCGATGTAAATCTCGGGTCTCTATCCGATACGATAGAGATAGGCACCCCGTGTAGTCTGACAATCTATCAAACATACAATTCTGCTAACTTATCGAGTGAGAAATCCGAACGCACGGAAATAAAATGAGCCGACTTAGTTAATCGGTCTACGACAACCCAAATCGCATCCTTCTTGCTCAGCGTCAACGGTAGCCCAGATACAAAATCCATCGTGACTTTATCCCATTTCCACTCGGGAATCAAAATCGATTGCAACAAACCCAAAGGCACCTGATGTTCCCCTTTTACTTGTTGGCATATCAGACACTTAGACACAAAATTTGAGATGTCTCGTTTCAAACCATGCCACCAATACTGACATTTCAAATCGTTGTACATTTTTGTACTTCCCGGATGAACCGACATTCGGCTATTATGGGCTTCATTTAAAATCATCAAAACCAACTCTAAACTTTTCGAAATACATATTCGGCCTCAAAACCTCAAACAATCATTGTCATCAACTTGAAATTCGGAATTCACATTTAGGTCAAATTGAGTTCGATTGGCAATTAAATCATCATCAGCTTTCTGAGCTTCACAAACTTGTCGTAAAAACACCGGTTTCGCTTTTAATTCCGCTATCATTACACCATCATCAGATACCGATAAATGCACATTCATTGCTTATAAAGTAAACAATGATTTTCAACTAAGAGCATCAGAAACAACATTCGCCTTTCCCGGATGATAGTCAATGACAAGCTCGGAATCCTTTAGTAATTTAAGCCAACGTCTTTGTCTCATATTC
Organism: Gossypium stocksii; assembly: GCA_020496765.1. Lineage (NCBI taxonomy): Eukaryota > Viridiplantae > Streptophyta > Magnoliopsida > Malvales > Malvaceae > Gossypium > Gossypium stocksii. Next base: position 58,160,188 of record CM035624.1, on the reverse strand, counting down.
AAGTCTCTTTGCGTCATCAAGTATTTGAGGCTTTTATGGTCGGAAAAGATATGACATTTCTCTCCAAAAAGGTAGTGACGCTAAATCTTCAGAGCAAACATAATAGCAGCTAATTCGAGATCGTGAGTCAGATAGTTTTTCTCATGAGGCTTTAACTGTCTCGAAGCATACGCAACGACTCTGCCCTCTTGCATCAAAACACATCCCAAGCCATTCAAAGATGCGTCACTATAGACCACATACTCTTTACCAGATTCAGGCTGAACTAATATTGGAGCTTCTGTCAAAAGGGCTTTCAACTGGTCGAAACTCTTCTGGCACTTCTTAGACCATTCGAATTTAACATCTTTCTGCAATAGCTTCGTCAATAGAGTTGAAATCATGGAGAAGCCCTTCACAAACCGTTGGTAATACCCGGTAAGTCCTAAAAAGCTTCGGACTTCTGAGACATTTCTAGGAGGCTTCCAATCAAGGATAGCAGAAATTTTATTCGGATCGACTCATATACCTGAAGCAGATATAATATGTCCAGAAAGCTGACCTCGCGCAACCAAAACTCACATTTACTAAATTTCGCATACAACTGATTATCACGTAAAATCTGAAGCACAAGTCTCAAATTCTAGGCATGCTCAAACTCATCGTGAGAATAAATCAAAATGTCGTCGATAAACACAACCACAAATTGATTTAGGTACTGCCTAAACACCCGATTCATCAGATCCATGAAAACAGCGGGGGCATTAGTTAGCCCAAACGGCATCACTAAAAACTCGTAGTGTCTGTACCTCGTTCTGAAAGCAGTCTTGGGTACATCTGAGTCTCGAACTCACAACTGATAATAGCCAGATCGCAAATCAATCTTTGAGAACACTAAAGCTTCCTTTAACTGATCAAATAGGTCGTCAATACAAGGCAACGGATACTTATTCTTTATAGTCACTTTGTTCAGCTGCCGATAGTCAATACACATTCTCAAAGTTCCATATTTCTTTTTCACGAACAAGACGAGTGCACCCCAGGGTGAAAAGCTTGGTCTTGTGAAACCTCTATCAGTCAACTCTTGCAACTAAGATTTCAACTCTTTCAACTCTGTCGGAGCCATACGATACGGAGCAATCGAAATTGGAGTTGTACCCGGAACTAACTCAATGCCGAACTCAACCTCTCTAACAGGTGGTAATCCCGGTAACTCTTCAGGAAACACGTCCGGGTACTCACAAACCACAGGTACAGTCTCAAGCTTTCGCTCGGGCATTTTGCTATCCAAAACATAAGCAAGATAAGCCTCGCAACCCTTTTTCATATATTTCTGAGCCAGAACAGAAGATATCACTGCCGGTAGCCTGTTTAGATTAGTAGACTCAATTCGAATTATCTCTTTAATCGAACATTGCAAATCAATAGTCTTTCGCTTGCAATTTACTACCGCATCGTGCACAGTCAACCAATCCATTCTGAGAATAACGTCGAATTCATCGAATGGGAAAAGCATCAAATCTACCGGAAAACAAAAATCCCGAATCATAAGGGGACATTTCTTACACACTCTATGAACTAAAACACAACGACCCAAGGGATTGGATACTCGAATTACAAACTCAGTGGGCTCAACAGGGAGAGTCTTACTGGATGCCAAAGTTTCACATACATATGAATGAGTTGAACCGGGGTCAATCAAAGCAATCACATCAGAATCAAAGAGAGTAAAAGTACCAGTGATAACATCTGGGGAAGAGGCATCCTCGCGTGCACGTATAGCGTAAGCTCTAGCAGGGGCACGGGTCTCAGATTTGCTCGTAACATCTTTCATTCGTCTCTGACCGCCGCTAGCATTTCTCGTGTTCCTCGGTGGTCTACCTCGTGCTGAATTAGTGCTCGGTTTCCCACTCAGATTCACATTCTGCTCAGACCATCTAGGGCAATCTCTTATAAAGTGATCAGCTGATCCACACTTATAACAGGAGCGATCATGAAATCTACAGCTCCCCGAATGCCATTTTCCATAATACTTGCACTCGGCTCTGTCTCGACGGTCATTCCCAACACTCACAGGGGGTCGATCATGATCTCGTCTAGAAAAATCTGAGGTAGCATTAGATCTGTCTGAGTCACCTCAAAATTTCTTTGAGTATTTTTGAATAGGCTTCCCCGAAGATCTCTTACGGAACTCTCTGGCTCCGCTATCAGCTTTTCCCTTTTCATTTCTGAGCTCTTCGGCCTTGTAGACTCGCTCGACAAGAACAATGAACTCTTGAATTTCCAGAATGCCAACTAGTAGTTTGATGTCTTCATTTAACCCGTCCTCGAAACGTTTACACATAATAGCTTCGGATGATATGCACTCTGAGCATATCGGCTGAGCCGTACGAATTCTCTCTCATACTCGGTCACTGACATTCGACCCTGCTTAAGCTCAAGAAATTCTTTCCGTTTCTGATCGATAAATCTCTGGCTGATATACTTTTTACGAAATTTAATTTGGAAAAACTCCCAAGTAACCCGCTCTCTCGGGACAACAGAAACCAATGTGTTCCACCAATAGTAGGCAGAATCACGTAACAGAGATACAGCACATTTCAAACACTCCTCGGGCGTACATGACAATTCATCAAACACACAGATTATATTATCGAGCCAAAACTCAGCCCGCTCAGCATCATCATCAATTGTAGCTCGAAATTCTTCAGCCCTGTATTTTCAAATTTTGTCGACCGGGGGTTTACTCGACCTCACAATGTTGGTCTCAGGAGGAGCCACGGGGGTTAGAAACAGATTATTCAGGGGAGGAGGTTGTGGGACAACTGGATTAGTTCGAAGGAATTGAGTGAACCAATCACTCATCATTGCATAAAAATTCTATCTCATGTCATCATCTCAATGACTGGTATTCGGCTGAGAGTTGATCGGCGCGGTCCCTTGCGCGGGAGCAGCTGCTACACTCTCAATATCCTCCGCTACGGCTCGATCGGGATCGGGATCCATTACTATACGAAAAACATATTTCAAATGTCAGAAATCACCACACTATCGTATTATCACAAAATGGTATGTATAGCTATACTCACACGTACTACGTTAGTCCGAGAGTCGACTAAACCGTAGCTCTAATACCAATAAAAATGTAACACCCTATACCCCTGTCCGTCGCCAAAATAGGGTATTAAGGTATTACATAACTAAATACAACCTACTGAGGTTCATAAATACGTACAAGACATAGATTCGGTTGTACATCGAAATTCGATTAGGGATCAAATTTAAATTCTAGATCCGAACAATCTAACATTCAAGGTAATTCGACTAAGGCAACCATCTCACGTATATTTACTATAAGAGTACTATCAAGATTGTCAAACGACTACCGACCAATAGGTGTAATCAAATTTCTGGGTATTAAGCATACCATCATCACATCATATAACCCACGCGTCGAAGTAACAAGGCACATAAAATTTCCAACAAAACATATACATCAACTTAGAGATTAAGCAAGCCATTTTCGCATGGCTAGAACAAATACAACTCAAAATGTAATTCGGATTCACAAAAGGAGATTAGCCTATACATGCCATTGTTCTCAAAATAACTATCGAATGTACCAAAATAATGACGATAGTGTAGGTGATTAAAGCTTCAATCCCCGAGTCCGTAGCTTCAAAAAGAGATCTATAAAACAGAGGAAACAAAGTAAACGAAGTAAGCATTACAATGCTTAGTAAGTTTTAAGTAATGACAACGGATAAAAATTAAATTATAACATAGTTGTTAGCATTTTTGTTTCCCACTTCTTTGGGCATGTCACCCCTTAACCGAATATACACGTTCTCATCTTATACAATAGGCAGATAACTTTCACTTGATAGTGAGCTCATGTAAACAAAAACATATTGCATAATTTCACATAACCTTTCACATTGACCAATTGTACTATAATCATATAAATAGTCTCATTTCATACTCACATATGCAATCGTATAATGACCTTATGATTTGGTCCAAAATAAGCTTGCATATAAGCTTAGGGTACATACCTGTATAACTTAACGCTTTGACCGCATTCATTAACAATCGTTACTATGAAGTCTTTTAATCTTAGACTTTACTCGAATCATTATTGAGACCTTTAGCTTGGATAAAATCTCCACACAAAGCCAGCGGATCTTTACTCGGACATAGTCACCGCATATAGCCACCGAGTCTTAACCCGGACATAATATCTGCATATAGCCATCGGGTCTTAACCCGGATATAATCTCCGCATATAGCCTTCGGGTCTTAACCCGGATTCACATCACATAGTTTCAAGCATATCTATTCACATGTTACCATATTTCTCAGAGCAAAATCACATTTGTAATTCAAGTCCACTCATTCGTATATAGACATATAACATGCTCATTGACTTTGTGTCGTAACATCATTCAAATCTAATACATGAATACTTCGTTTACTAAACTTTCAGCTCAATAAGCAAACACACATAAGCATATATCCCCAATCTTTTTCTTTGTTTAATTCTCTAATAGCCATTCGGCTATATATCAACATGTATAAGGTTTCTTTTTCAATAACCTTGTTATGGTAAGGACAATGGGACATCATTCATCTATCATATATGTATATCATGGCATTTTAAATTAAATACCAAATTCAAATACTCAAAACTTACCTCGAACTTTTCTGAGCAACAATAAGTCAACTATTCAACCACTTTAGCTTTCCCTTTATCCGAACTTGTCCCTCTATGCTCTTGAGCTAAATTAAATAATTCAATTTTATTAATCCTTATTCAAATATCTCACTTGATCATTTCACTTACAATCAAAATAAGAAACACATATATACATCCTTTGCCACACACGCACACACATTCGGCCAATCACATATATATCACAAGTCACTACAAGCTGACTTCCTGAGCAACATTCACTAAATTATTCATAACTGGAGCTACGAAACTCCAAATCAAGTTCCGTAAATTTTCCCTGAAACAAGACTCATGTACCTTTCTACCATAAAATTTCCAGAATTTTTGAATTGACCAATTAATACAGTTTAATCCTCAAAGTTACCCCTGATTCACTGTTGGACAGTTCTGACCCTTCTGTACTAAAGTTCAATTATCTCTTAGTTCAGGTCTCAGAAAATTTTCTTGTATATCTCTCTTGAAAATAGACTCATTAAAGATTCTAAGAATATAAATTACATCTTATGGATATTTTTTTACAATTTATAATGATTTCCTAAAAATAGAATAGGGGATTTCAGAGTCAATCTGCCACTGTCTCACACTATTATAAATATCTCTTTATCGGCAATTCCTTTGCTTATAAGGTTTCTTTTATAAGAAACTAGATTCATTAAGATTTAATTACATAATTTATTCAGCCTCTAATTCAGCTCCCAAAATTTATGGTGATTTTTCCAAAACACGTTACTGCTGCTATACCAAGCAGATTTATACAAATTCACTCTTTAAAGTTTTTATTCACATATTTAAAACATAACATCATATATGGCATCATTTAGAGAAGTCATTGACCTTAACATATATATACAAAATTCATATTCATTCCATTTAAGTACTTAAAACTTACAAAGGAATCAAACTCAAATACTTAAGAACCTACTTTTCAAACACACCTATAGCCGAAACATATGTATATGAATATAAGATTTTCCATCATTTGAAGAAAGCACAAATACAATTCACATTTCATTTCAAGTTACAACATATAATCAAGGTCACATTTGGCCACTAATTAAACATATCAAATTTCTTAGCCAAAATCCCAATTTCAAATTCGGCAATTCATGAGCAAAAGTTATTCACACATTAGCTAATTCCCATGTATACTACCATAATTTATCAAAGAAGCTTACCTAAATTTACATTCAAAATTTTTGACATTAACTAGCACATCAACCAAGCCCTATTGATCAATTAATACACACGTATATATTCACTTACTTGCAATGGCCGAATATTACTTATCACTTCCCAATTCATCTTAATTAACTACTCACCAAAATAAGTTCATTCGGTCATCACAACTCAATTTCAATACCAAAGCAAAATTTTCCTCATCAAATTACTAATCAACCAAAACTAACATGCTTCACTAATGCAAAGTTGCAAATAGGTTTCGGTCAAACAAAATAGAAAGCTCACCACATCAAAATTAACACCTATTAACCCCAAGTCATTACCAATAACCAACTATCATGTTAAAGATCAAATTGCAAATCAAAAGCAAAACAATTTAATCATTCAAAGGACCGAATGTCCCTTAGACATTTTAAACCACACAAAACTTTAATCTAACAAATTTGAGCTCACAAATTTCAAGTCACATGAATTTCAACATCATAGAGTCCATTCAAACTCCATTTATCAATTTCTATTTCAAAAACATAACACACTATCCCTTTGCAAAAGAAATCAACCATGGCCGAATGTATAGCTCATCATCAACTTAAAAATTAACAAATGGGTTATGATAAGAACTTAGCTACTAACTCAATTTCTCAAAATTTAGAAGAGATAACATGAAATTCTACCTTAATTTGCCTTCGAAATGACCGAATACCTTTGTTCTTTTCCCTTTCTTCTTTCACTTGAATTTTCGGCAATAAAGGAAGGAAATAAACATGACAACTTTGTTTTTTTTTTTTTATCACCTCAACTTATTATAATATATCATATATTACTATCATTATTTACTAACAAACAAACAAAACACAAAATGACAAACAAAGTCATCATTACCGTCCACTAGCATTAAAAGGTGAATTTGACATGCAACTCCACTATTTTGCATGCATGTACTTATTAGTCATCACACCTTTGTCATGCATATTTCCAAAGTTCACAATTAAGCCCTTTTTGGTGCAATTCATTATTTTAATACTAAATTAAGGCACCTAAGATGTCACACATGAATTGGCACATGCAATAGGCATCAAAATAATGGTTAAATTATTTTTGTACCTCGATTTTGTGGTTCCAAAACCACATTCCGACTAGGGTCGTTTTAAGGCTGTCACACTCTTTGCCCAAATCTAGCCACAGATATGAGATTCACCTAGTTTAGTCCAAGATTTACTACACAATCATACAATTTGTCTGATTGCGCCCACGGGCCCATGTCAGTATTCCGGCATTTGCCGTTCTACAGCTAAAGTAGGGTGAAGTACACACCTGATAGAAATCTGAAGTTAATCTGAGCTCTGAACACTGGTATGCCCAGAAGCCAATAATAATCACACCCTTGACTCCCAAAGGGTGTGTCGATCAACTACAGTCACCACCACCGTGACCCAATGGCATACAGATCAACAAATGATCCAACGCCTAACCCAAACAAACACGCCACAACGTGGAAGGGATAATCCAAGAAAGGTATGTTTATTCTCCTCATGGTTTCCTCTATTTAAAGCCAGCTTCTCACCTATTCTCATGTTAGCTTCCCGATGTGGGATTCACCATCAATCCCCCTAAAATCGATGCATTAGCAAAATAATCAGCCTTTGCGTGCAAAGGGATTTGAACCAAAGTCCTCTTGATAGCCATGTCACGCCACCACCACTAGGACACAAGCTTCTTTGTGTCATAAGTCCAACACATCTAACTATAAAGCCTACCTACTCGCTTCAAAGTTTATTTAAAAGAGAAACCAAAATAAATTGCAAGAGCCAAGACTTGAACCTTGGACCCCTTGCTTCCTTTATGGCATCACTTCCTTATCTCCCATGTGGTGCCATTTACCACTAGACCATAACTCGTTTTGTGTTTTATTTTAGCCTTTTTTATTTATAAGTTATCCCACCTGAGCTCAAGGTTCTGTTAACCTAAAAATAAATATTTTTCCCATACTAAACCCAAACTCAGGACTTCACAGAAACTCTTTAACACCTCAAATTACCACCTTATCCACTAAACGAAACACACAATTTAAATTATTAAAGTCGCTTTTTAACTGATCCAAAACACAAGGCCCAATACTTTTAGGCCCAATTCGGGGTGTTACAGGTGGAATGTTGTACTGAAATCCAATCTAGTACCCAGTGCCTCGTGCAATCTCTTCCAAAATCAAGACGTGAATCGAGGATCTCTGTCAGATATTATGGAGACTGACACCCCATGCAATCTTACAATCTCGGCCACATATAACTTAGCTAGCTTCTACAGTGAATAGTTAGTGCAGACCGGTATAAAATGAGCAGACTTAGTTAACCGATCCACAATAACCCAAATCGAGTCTTTCTTAGTAGGCGTCAGGGGTAGCCCACTAACAAAATCCATAGTTACCCTCTCCAACTTCTAAAGTGGAATCTTCACTGGCTAAAGTAATCTTGAAGGTAACTAATGTTCCGCCTTCACTTGATGACATGTCAAACACTTACTTACGAACTCAGTAACCTCGCGCTTAAGTCCTGGCCACTAATATTGCTCACAAAGATCCCGATACATCTTGTTTCTGCTGGGATGCATAGTATAGGAACTACTATGCACTTCCCATAGTATAGACTGTCTTAGGTCATTATCCTTTGGTACGCAAATTCCCCCACAAAAATACAATACTTCTTCACCATTCAACCTAAAGTCTGACGTTTTCCCACTTTCCACTTGTCTGAAACGAGGACCTAGAGTCTCATCTAACAGTTGCTTACCTTTTATCTGCTCAATCCACAACGGCTTTACTTGAAGCTCAGCTAGTAAACTGCCATCATTAAATAAACTCAAACGAGCGAACATAACCCTTAACTCAAACATAGCCCTTTAGCTCAATGTGTTAGCTACCACATTTACTTTGCCAGGGTGGTACTCAATCGTATAATCATAATCCTTTAGCAGCTCAATCCATCTACGCTGCCTAAGGTTTAGCTCTTTTTGAGTGAGGCAATACTTCAGACTCTTATGATCTGTATAATTAATGCACTTTTCCCCATATAAGTAATGCCTCCATATCTTTAACGCAAATACCACTCCTGCCAACTCTAAGTCATGGGTTGGATAATTCACCTCGTGAGTCTTAAGCTGGCGCGACGCATAAGCAACCACCTTTCTCTCCTGCATCAACACACAGCCCAAGCCCACATGCGAAGCATTACTATAAACCGTAAACTCCTTCTTAGGCTCTGGCTAAATCAAAACAGGGGCCTCCGTCAAAACCTTCTTAAGCCTCTCAAAGCATTCTTGCTGTTTATCAGTCCAAACAAATGGTACCCCTTTTCATAACAACTTGGTTAAGGGTGCAGCAATTAATGAAAACCCCTCAACAAACCATTTATAGTATCTAGCCAGGCCCAAAAAACTCTAAATTTCTGACACTGTCTTAGGCTGTTTCTAGTCTAACACTGCCTCAATTTTCTGAGGATAAACCTTAATCCTCTCAACTGAAGCTACATGATCGAGAAAAGTGACTTCCCTCAACCAGAATTCACACTTGCTGAATTTTACATACAATTGCTTCTCCCTCGAAATCTGTTATACAAACTTTAGGTGTGCATCATGCTCATCCTCAATTCTTGAATACACCAAAATATCGTCCATAAAGACTACCACGAACTAGTCTAGATAGGATTGGAACACACGGTTCATGAGATCCATGAAAGTGGTAGGTGCATTCGTCAGCCCAAACGGCACCATAAGCAACTCGTAGTGCCCATAACGAGTTTTAAAAGCTGTCTTATAAACATCCACCTCCTTAACTCTCAGTTGATGATACCCTGAATGCAGATCAATCTTTGAGAAAATCGATGCTCCTTGAGCTGATCGAAAAGATCATCTATTCTCAGTAGAGGGTACTTGTTTTTGATAGTCAAGTTGTTCAACTATCGATAGTCGATGCACGTTCACATGGACCCATCCTTCTCTTTCACGAACAACACCGGTGCTCCCCACGGAGACACACTTGGTCTAATGAACCCTCGGTCTAATAATTCTTGAATTTGCGCTTTAAGTTCCACTAGCTCATTTAGTGCCATTCTGTAAGGGGTGATGGACACTGCAGTCGTACCAGGTAGTGTGACAGCCCAATTTTTGGCCCTAATCAGAATGGGGATTTCGAGACCACAAATCTGAATAAAAAATGTTAAAATATTATTTTTCGTGTTTATTATATGTGAATTTACATGTGTGAAAGTTTCGTATAAAAATTTAATTGTTTAGGTGCTTAATTTTAACAAAAGGACATAATTGTAAAAACATGAAAACTCATGATTTAATTTGTGATGACCGAATTGCATGTGTTCTTTTAATTAGAAGTAGTTATGTGGATATTAGGCCAAAAGATTATAATTGGACGGTATTAACCATGACTTATAATGGTTTAAAAATTTCTTTATAAAGGTTATTATATTAAAATAACTAAAGAATAATCATGATATAAAACCTAAAATAAAACAAATGTTCATATTCTTCCTTGTTTTGACTGAAACAAAAAGAAAAATATAAGTTTAGAGAGTTTGACCATTTGACAACTTGGGAGCTTGATTCTAGGTGAGTTTGTTTCCGGTTTTTGGTAATTTTTACGTTTTTGAGATCGTTGTATTGTATATTACTCAACCCATACCCGAATTTTTTATTTTAATGATGTATTTTGGAGTTGTAATTGTTGATACTTTGATGAAATTAGAGTTTTAATTTGCTAAATAAAATATAAGTGTTAAATTAGTGAGCTTGTATAGGAAAAATTTCATAAAAATTTAGTAAATGGGCTTAATTGTAAAAATTAGTTAATGGAGGGACTATATTATTAAATAAGTACATGTGAGGACTTAGGGAGGCTTAGGAAGTATTCGGCTTTGGCTTTGAGCAATTGAATTGTGCCTAATTTGTGTTTTGTGAATTTTGGATTAAATTGCCAAATGTGAAAAATGTATAGGGCAAAAGTGCAAATTGCCCATTTATGTGTTTTTGAGTAAATTAGATTGAATATTTAATTAAATAAATTTAATTTATATCAATTTAGATCAAGAAAAGAGAAATTCAGATTTAGATCGGGGGAAGACAAAAATAGCTGAATTGCCGATTTGTAACACTCGACGACATTCAAGGTAAGTTTTAAGTGATTGAACTTAGCTTATTTTTGAACATAACATGGTGGATTAGTAGGAATTATATTTCTATGATGTTTGAGTATATAACCGAATGAGAAATATAGAAAGGTAATAAGGTAGTTGAAATGTGTTCAAGTGATACTATGAGCTAAATTGTGTTTGTGTTATATGGAATAATATGGTAAGGTTTGTTATGTGAAGCAATGATGAATGCCTTTTGTGTGTACCATTCGGGCCTTTGGCTTAGCAAGCTTAAAGCTGGTGATTATTATCGGGCTTCGAGCCTAGCAGGGGTAATGCCGATGAATAAGTATCGGACTTGAAGTCTAGCAGGCCTTGTGCCGGTGATGAGTTCAGGCTCATGCCTAGCAGGTTATATACCAGTAATTTGTTTCCAAGTTTGTGAATATAAGAATTCAAGTTGTTACAAATAGTGAACAATGGAAATTGAGTTATATGATATTATATAGAATCGGCTATATAGGTAAGTATGTATTAGTGTATTGAAATAGCTGATTTAACTATGGGCGATTTATATTATCTTGTGTGTATGGTTTTATGTGAATTTACTTTGAATGAGTTAAGTTAGAGAATATAATGTTATATTGAGGTTGAATTATGTATGGCTTGTAAGGCCTATTTATCTTTTATATCCGGCCATCTGTATGAACATTCAAATGGAAGTATCAATGATGTTATATAATAAGGATATTATAAGAAGCATTTAAGTGATGCTAAATAAGGGTATTATACATTTGGCCAAGATAGCCATTGTGTAGTTGTATTAGGTTATTGAACAAATTTGATAGTTTGAATATTATATATATACTGGATTGAGTTGTTTAATTACTTAAGACTTACTAAGCTAATTTGCTTACTTTGAGTGTCTGTGTTATTTTGTTTTATAGACTTTGGCTGAAAGTTACGAGCTCGGGGATCAATATCGAAGTCATCCACACTATTGTCAACCTGCGGTACTTTTAAAAGTCTATATTCAAACTTATGGCACGTATAGGTTAATATGTATTTTGTTCGCTTTTGAATTTGTATAACCGTAGCTATGCGAAAATGGCTTGGTCATTTTGTTAAGCTAACTTCTATGTTTAAATGTAATAATGTGATTGACATTAGTGATTATGGAGTGTTTGTTTAGCTTGGCTCATAATTAATTATGTTATGAAATGTCTTTGAAGAGTAGTTGTTTGCAATTTGGTGTTAAATGGTCAAGATGCTAGTTGATTATTAATAATTGCATGATTAGAAACTTAGTGATATGTTTATATTTGGGTTATTATGTGTATAATGTTGGTATGCACTTTGAGCAAATATGATTTATATTAGTGTTGAAATTGGTTGTCATGGACACGCTTATTATGCTTTAGCATTGATGAGAAATGATGCATATTTGGTCCGATTTTAATGCTATTTCATGCGCATGATTTTGTTATGTGTATATATATATTTGTAAGTGATGTGCGAATTAAATGGTAAACTATAGAAGGCTTTGGTATGTTTTTCTTTTTATAGTACAATGGTTGTAATAACGTTTTAAATCAAAATGAACTAGTCATATACTTATTTGCATTCGGCTAATGAAGTGGTTTTTGACCAAATGAATAGTAATATCTTTATTTCTAAGGTACTAAAATGGTTGTTAAGATCTTTGGTCATATATACGCATATGCTAATTTTTAAATTATTGGATTTTAGTTGATGTTAGTTTTAATTATAAAATCATAATAGGATTGATAAATTTATGAATTTCATATCATGATTGCTGAACAGAGAATTGAACAGAATGAGATTTGGGTATTTTTCACATGTGAATTATATGATTGTATTTATGATTTTATTAAGATGTGAAATGCATTAAAGAGAATTTAAATGAGATGTGTTGTATAATTTAATTACTCATTTATATGTATACGGGTTTTTCAAATGTTTTATGTGAGATGTTCGAATGTTAAATTTTGATTTGTAATGCCTCGTGATCCATTCCGGTGATGGATTTGGGCATTGGGGTGTTACATTTTTATTGGTATCAGAGTACGGTTTAGTCGATTCTATGACTAACGTAGCGCGTGTGAGTTTAGCTATACATGCCATAATGTGATAGTACGATAGTGTGATGACTTCTGACAATTGAAAATGTGTTTTCGTATAGTAAATGGATCCTGATCCTGATCGAGCCATAGCAGACAATGTCGAGAGTGTAGCGCCTGCTCCCGCTCAAGGGACAGCGCCGGTTGATTCTCGACCGAATATGAGTAACCGTGATGATGAGGCTGAACAAGCCTTCTATACCATGATAAACGATTGGTTTACTCAATATATCCGTACTAATGTGGCTGTTCCACAACCCTTACCCCCGAATAATCCATTCTGATACCTGTGACACCTCTGATGATTAATCCAATGAGATTAATTAAGCCTCCCGTTGATAAAATCAGAAAGTACGGGGTTCAAAAGTTTAGGGCCACAGTTGATGATGATGCTGAGAGAGCTGAATTCTGGCTCGATATCTGCGTGTTAGAAGAATTATCATGTACACCTGATGAGTGCTTGAAATGTGCCATATCTCTGTTGCGTAATTCTGCCTATCATTGGTGGAATACTTTGGTTTCATTTGTGCCAAAAGAGTGAGTCACCTGGGAATTCTTTCAGATTGAGTTTCGCAAGAAATATATCAGTCAACGATTCATTAATAAAAAACACAAGGAATTTTTCGAGCTTAAACAGAGTCGTATGACAGTTACTGAATATGAGCAAGAATTTGTGAGACTCAGTAGATATGCCCGAGAGTGTGTTTCAACAGAAGCTATAATGTGTAAAAGATTTGAAGATGAGTTGAATGAAGATATCAAATTGTTGGTTGGCATTTTGGAAATCAAAGAATTCGTGGTACTTGTCGAGCGAGCTTGTAAAGCCGAAGAGCTTGGGAAAGAGAAAAGAAAAGATGATGTTGAAGCCAAAGATTTTCATAAAAGATCTTTGGGTAAAACTTTCCAGTCTTCATCGAAGAAATTTTGAGATGATTCGGGCCGATCTAAGACTACTACGGGTTTTTTTAGACGAGATCGAGATCGACCTCCCGTTAGTTCACGAGCTACTTCAGTTGCTAGTGTTGGCAATGATCGATAGGATAGATCTGAGTGTAAGCATTGTGGTAAATGGCATTCAGGAAGCTATAGATTGCATGAGCGGTCTTGCTTTAAATGTGGATTGATGGATCATTTTATCCGGGATTGTCCAATGTTACCAGAGCAAAACACTGTTCAGAATGCGAGACCGAGTAACATGTTAGCACAAGGCAGACCACCTAAGCACACGAGTAATGTGAGTGATAGTCAGAAAGAGGCGAAAGATACAGCGATTCGATCTGAGGCTTGTGCACCTGCCAAAGCCTATGCTATACGCGCTCGTGAGGAGGCTTCTTCTCCGGATGTTATTACTGGTACTTTCACTCTTTATGATACTAGTGTTATTGCGTTGATTGATCCTGATTCAACTCATTCATATGTGTGTAAAACATTAGTATCCAATAAGACTTTACGGTTGAGTCTACTGAGTTTGTGATTCGGGTATCGAACCCCCTGGGCCAGTGTGTGCTAGTTGACAAAGTGTGCAAGAATTGCCCCCTGATGGTTCGAGATTCATGTTTTCTGGCCCATTTAATTTTACTACCATTTGACGAGTTTGATATCATTCTTGGTATGGATTGGCTAAACGTGCACGATGCTGTGTTGAATTACAAATGAAAGACTATTAATCTGTGATGTCAAAATGATAAGATTATTCGAATTGAATCTACTGATCTAGAAGGGTTACCAGCAGTAATATCTTCGATGTTGGCACAGAAGTATGTGCAAAAGGGTTGTGAAGCTTATCTCGCTTATGTATTGGATAGTAAGGTGTCTGAAAAGAAGCTCGAAATCATGTCAGTGGTATATGAGTATCTGGATGTGTTTCCTGAGGAATTATCGAGTTTGCCACCTATTCGGGAGGTAGAGTTTGGTATAGAATTGGTACCTAGAATGACTCCGATTTCGATAGCCCCGTATCGTATAGCACCGACTGAATTAAAAGAATTGAAATCTCAGTTGCAAGAGTTGACGGATAGAGGTTTTGCTCGACCGAGTTTCTCTCCCTGGGGTTCACCAGTGTTGTTCGTGAAAAAGAAAGATGGAACTATGAGAATGTGCATCGACTATAGGCAGCTTAACAAAGTGACCGTAAAGAATAAATATTTGTTACCACGAATTGATGATTTATTTGATCAGCTAAAGGGAGCCTTAGTGTTTTCGAAGATAGATTTACGATCGGGTTATTATCAGTTACGAGTTAGAGACTCAAATGTGCCTAAGACCGCTTTTCGGATGAGGTATGGACATTTTTAGTTCTTGGTGATGCCGTTTGGGCTCACTAATGCCCCTGCAGTTTTCATGGATTTGATTAATTGGGTATTCAGACAGTATTTGGATTAGTTCGTAGTCGTATTTATAGATGACATTTTAATCTATTCACGGGACGAGACCAAGCATGCCAAACACTTGAGACTTGTTTTACAAATTTTGTAGGATAAATAGTTGTACACAAAGTTTATTAAATGCAAATTTTGGTTACGTGAAGTTAGCTTTCTGGGGCATGTTGTTTCAGCATCAGGTATCCGGATTGATCCGAGCAAAATTCCAGCTATACTTCATTGGAAACGTTCGAGGAATGTTTTGAAAGTTCAGAGCTTTTTGGGACCTGCTGGTTACTACAGATGATTTGTGAAAGGTTTTTTGATGATTGCAACTGCAATGACCAAGTTACTTTAAAAAGATGTCAAGTTTGAATGGTCGGTGAAATGTCAGAAAAGCTTTGATCAGTTGAAAGCCCTTTTAACTGAAGCTCCGGTATTAGTTCAACCAAAATCGGGTAAAGAATTCATGATTTACAGTGATGCATCTTTGAATGGACTTGGCTGCGTAAAGTTGTAGCTTATGCCTCAAGATAGTTAAAGCCTCATGAGAAAAATTATCTGACGTACGATCTAGAATTGGCTTCTATTGTTTTCACTTTGAAGATTTGGCGTCACTACTTGTTCAGTGAAAAATGTCACGTTTACTCCGATCATAAAAGTCTTAAATACTTGATGACTCAGAAGTATTTGAATTTGAGACAGTGATAATGGCTAGAGTTACTCAAAGATTATGAAATTGTGATTGATTATCATCCGGGAAAGGCTAATGTGGTTGCAGATGCTTTAAGTCGTAAATCACTGTTTGCTTTGCGTGCGATGAATGCGCATTTGGCTATATCCGATGATGGTGCATTAATAGTTGAATTAAAAGCAAAACCGTTACTTGTGCAACAGATTCGGGAAGCTCAAAAAAGTGATGATGATCTAGTTGCGAAATGAAATCAATGTGATTCGAGAGTTGATTTAGAATTCCATATAGACGTGGATGATTGCTTAAGATTTTGAGATTGATTATATGTTCCGAGAAATCTCGAGCTTTTACAGATGATTTTGAGTGAAGCTCATAATGGTCGAATGTCTGTTCACCTGAGTAGCATGAAAATGTATAGTGATCTAAGACAACATTATTGGTGGCATGGTATGAAGTGAGACATTTCTAACTTTGTTTCAAAATGTTTAATATGTCAACAAGTGAAAGCTGAGGATCAGATGCCTTTGGGATTGCTTCAGCCGATCATGATACCTGAGTGGAAATGGGACCGAGTCACTATGGACTTTGTATCGGCTTACTGTTGACATCAAGCAAGAAAGATGCCATATGGGTTGTTGTTGATAGATTTACAAAGTCCGCTCACTTTATTCTGGTCCGTACTGATTACTCGCTCGATAAACTAGTAGAATTGTATATTTCTCAGATTGTGCGATTGCATGGGATACCTGTTTCCATTGTTTCGGAATGAGATCCGAGATTTACATCGCGATTTTGGAAGAAACTGCAAAATGCGCTAGGTACTAAACTGCATTTTAGCACCGCTTTTCATCCCCAGACTGACGGGCAATCCAAACGAATTATTCAGATACTTGAAGAGATGTTGAGATGTTGCATCCTTGAGTTTAGGGGCTCGTGGGATCGATATTTATCGCTGGTTGAATTTGCATACAACAATAGCTTTCAATCGAGTATCAAAATGGCACCTTACGAAGCTTTGTACGGTCGTAAATGTCGTACACCCTTGTTTTGGAATGAGCTCAGTGAAAATAAGATTCATGGGGTTGATTTAGTTAAAGAAACGGAACAAAAGGTGAAAGGGATCCGTGAAAGTTTGAAGGTAGCATTGAATCGTCAGAAATCATATGCAGATTTGAAACGTAAAGATATAAAGTTTCAGATCGGAGATAAAGTGTTTCTAAAAGTTTCTCCGTGGAAAAAGGTACTCAGATTCGGTCGTAAAGGCAAATTGAGCCCAAGATTTATTGGGCCGTATGAAATTATTGAATGTATCAGACCTATTGCGTCTAACTTGATGTTACCTCTGGAATTAGAAAAGATTCATAATGTTTTTCACATCTCGATGCTTTGACGATATAGATCTGACCCTACTCACATAATTAGTTCGGCAGAG
Source organism: Gossypium stocksii (assembly GCA_020496765.1). Taxonomy (NCBI): domain Eukaryota; kingdom Viridiplantae; phylum Streptophyta; class Magnoliopsida; order Malvales; family Malvaceae; genus Gossypium; species Gossypium stocksii. The sequence goes on along the minus strand of CM035624.1, from coordinate 58,142,533 downwards.
ATTGAAATTCAGTCCGATTTGAGTTATGAGGAAGAACCGATTCGTAATTTAGCTCATGAAGCGAAATAGTTATGAAATAAGAAAATCTCTTAAGTAAAGGTGCTTTGGCACAAACACGAGATAGAAGAAGCAACTTGGGAATTAGAAGATTCGATGAAAGAATGTTATCCAAACCTCTTTACTGGTAAGATTTTCGAGGACGAAAATCCCTAAGGGGGGAGAGTTGTGACATCCCGATTTTTTGCCCTAATCGGAATGGTGGTTTCAGGACCATGAATCCGAATTAGAAAAATGTTAAAATATTATTTTTCGTGTTTATTATATGTGAATTTACATGTGTGAAAGTTTCGTATAAAAATTTAATTGTTTAGGTGCTTAATTTTAACAAAAGGACAAAATTGTAAATACATGAAAACTCATGATTTAATTTGTGATGACCGAATTGCATGTGTTCTTTTAATTAGAAGTAGTTATGTGGATATTGGGCCAAAAGATTATAATTGGACGATATTAACCATGACTTATAATGGTTTAAAATTTTCTTTATAAAGGTTATTATAGTAAAATAACTAAAGAATAATCATGATATAAAACCTAAAATAAAACAAATGTTCATATTCTTCCTTGTTTTAACTGAAACAAAAAGAAAAATATAAGTTTAGAGAGTTTGAGCATTCGACAACTTGGGAGCTTGATTCTAGGTGAGTTTGTTTCTGGTTTTTGGTAATTTTTACGTTTTTGAGATCGTTGTATTGTATATTACTCAACCCATACCCGAATTTTTGATTTTAATGATGTATTTTGGAGTTGTCATTGTTGATACTTTGATGAAATTAGAGTTTTAATGTGCTAAATAAAATATAAGTGTTAAATTAGTGAGCTTGTATAGGAAAAATTTCATAAAAATTTAGTAAATAGGCTTAATTGTAAAAATTAGTTAATGGAGGGACTATATTATTAAATAAGTACATGTGAGGACATAGGGAGGCTTATGAAATATTCGGCTTTGGCTTTGAGCAATTGAATTGTGCCTAATTTGTGTTTTGTGAATTTTGGATTAAATTGCCAAATGTGAAAAATGTATAGGGCAAAGGTGAAAATTACCCATTTATGTGTTTTTGAGTAAATTAGATTGAATATTTAATTAAATAAATTTAATTTATATCAATTTAGATCAAGAAAAGAGAAATTCAAATTCGGATCAGGGGAAGACAAAAATAGCTGAATAGCCGATTTGTAATGCTCGACGACATCCGAGGTAAGTTTTAAGTGATTGAACTTAGCTTATTTTTGAACATAACATGGTGGATTAGTAGGAATTATATTTCTATGATGTTTGAGTATATAACCGAATGAGAAATATAGAAAGGTAATAAGGTAGTTGAAATGTGTTCAATTGATACTATGAGCTAAATTGTGTTTGTGTTATATGGAATAATATGGTAAGGTTTGTTATGTGAAGCATTGATGAATGCCTTTTGTGTGTACCATTCGGGCCTTTAGCCTAGCAAGCTTAAAGCTGGTGATTATTATCGGGCTTCGAGCCTAGCAGGTGTAATGCCAGTGAATGAGTATCGGACTTAAAGTCTAGCAGGCCTTGTGCCGGTGATGAATTCAGGCTCACGCCTAGTAGGTCATATACTGGTGATTTGTTTCCAAGTTTGTGAATATAAGAATTCAAGTTGTTACAAATAGTGAACAATGGAAATTGAGTTATATGATATTGTATAGAATCGGCTATATAGGTAAGTATGTATTAGTGTATACTGAAATAGCTAATGTAGCTATGGCCGATTTATATTATCTTGTGTGTATGGTTTATGTGAATTTACTTTGAATGAGTTAATTTGGAGAATATAATGTTATATTGAGGTTGAATTATGTGTGGCTTGTAAGGCCTATTTATCTTTTATATTCGGCCATGTGTATGAACATTCAAATGGAAGTATCAATGATGTTATATAATAAGGATATTATAAGAAGCATTTAAGTGATGCTAAATAAGGGTATTATACATTCGGCCAAGATAGCTATTGTGTAGTTGTATTAGGTTATTGAACAAATTTGATAGTTTGAATATTATATATATACTGGATTGAGTTGTTTAATTACTTAAGACTTACTAAGCTAATTTGCTTATTTTGAGTGTTTGTGTTATTCTGTTTTATAGACTTTGGCTGAAAGTTACGAGCTCGGGGATCAATATCGAAGTCATCGACACTATCATCAACCAGCGGTACTTTTAAAAGTCTATATTCAAACTTATGGCATGTATAGGTTAATATGTATTTTGTTCATTTTTGAATTTGTATAACCGTAGCTATGCGAAAATGGCTTGGTCATTTTGTTAAGCTGACTTCTATGTTTAAATGTAATAATGTGGTTGACATTAGTGATTATGGAGTGTTTGTTTAGCTTGGCTCATAATTAATTATGTTATGAAATGTCTTTGAAGAGGAGTTGTTTGCAATTTGGTGTTAAATGGTCAAGATGCTAGTTGATTGTTAATAATTGCATGATTAGGAAACTTAGTGATATGTTTATATTTGGGTTATTATGTGTATAATGTTGGTATGCACTTTGAGCAAATATGATGTAACACCCCAAACCCGGCCCAGATATTACGGCCAAGTCTGGTGTGTCACATTGAAGTGTTTTTCGAAAACCATGTTTTCATTGAAAACCCTTCTTAATGTTTAGAAACCTCTTGTATAAAATCTCAACTTTGTATTTGTTTATTCTTTTTAAAACGTGGTTCATTGAAATAATCATTCCCTTTTTAAACCTTGTTAAAAACTTTGTAAAACTTTATGGAAAATTGTGAAAGCCTGTAAACCTTTGTAGTTTGCTAAAACATGTTATTTTGAAAACAGTTTAAGTATCGGAAAATTAGATCTTCTTTGTTATGGCTTAAAGTGAATGGTAGCTATGCACCAGGTAGGATTCTAGAAAAGAGGAGGTGAGTCAAATAGACTGCTTAAGTACCAAGCTCTTCTTGGATCCACTCCTGGACATGCACACGACCATTGCCACATTTTAAGTATTTAAAATATTTATTTATGAAAACATTTATGTTGCGGAAGCTTTGCTTGGCTATCGTGATATTTTGAAAACAAGTAATTTTATAAAACGCGCCTTAGAGCTAACCGATTTCAAAACGATTTAAACAATATCCTACTTAAGCTAAAAACAATGTAAATAAGTAAAGAATTAAAAAACCAAAATAAAAATAATTAAAGAGGCCTTTTTACAACCCAAAACCACAAATAAATAATTAAAACTAAATTGAAATAAATAACTTAATTAAAAACCAATAGTCCAGTCCATGTGGCCACTCTGAATCCCTCCCAGCTCCAAGTCCACCAATCTAAGTTCACCTGCGAGGATGGAAGGAAAAAGGGGTGAGTTTGGAAAACTCAGTGTGTACAGAAGCCCATCCAAAGCCCAAGTCAGGTCACTCCCACTGGCTAATCAGTCACAGTAATATCTGGGCTGAAGCCCTATTCAGTTACAGTAGTCTAGGCCGAAGCCCTATTCAGAAAACAGTACAGAGAACAGTACGGCCCAAAGGCCCAATACAGAAACAGAACAAATAATAAGCATAAATGCAAGCCCATATCATGTGGGGAGACTACTCGACCCACCCAATCGCTACACACCACCCGTACCAGCCAACACACCATGTGGGGAATAACTCGACCCACCCAGCCCACACACCATAGAATTTGCAGCGAGGCTGCCAGAACAGATATTTTGGCAGAGTCACCAGATACAGCTATTGTGGCGAGGCCACCAAAACAGATATATGTGGCGAGGCCACCAGAACGCTTCCTCCATCAATATAATCCAAATCCCATGCAACAGGTATACATGTTATGACATATAACATACAGAATCTCATGCATCAGATATACACATTATGACATATATAACATACAGAAACAGAATATCATGCATTTCATACAGAATTAACCCTAGGGGTATAACGATCATTTTGCACCTAAGGGTATAATGGTAATTTCTCACACTTAGGGGTATTTTAGTAATTTTATTAGTTTTTAGGGTGTTCATGCATTTTACAGTCACCACTAATCTATATGTCGTCACAGTAGTCCGTTTTACTTAATTTAACAGTTTTAGTTATTGAGCCCTAAATCCCCTAATGGGCCCTACAGTGTCCACTAGCAACTTAAGCCCATTTAGTCAAGTTTCATATTCAGTTACCAGTTTTAGCAGTTTTGACCCTACAGTCTATCAGAAAACCTTTAATACCTATTTCCACCCATATAGACTCGCAAGCCCAATGGACTCACATTTGGCTCATCGAGGCCCAACTTACCAAGACGCACGAAATAGCACACTCATTCGCCTTACAGCTTACGGTTACAGATCCCATAATTTCTAACCATCTTGTGAGTATTCGCACACTCTTAAAGCCCATGAAATAACAAGCTTTCGGTCAAACTTTCGGTCACTTTGGCCTTTACCGAATTAGACTAAAGAAGGGTTCGATACACACCTCATTTGCGATTATACCGATGAGATCTCCTACGTGATTTCTCCTATAATCAACCGCTTATAGATTGGATTACAAATCCATGAAAACCAATGTAGAATTTACCTACCACATTCGGCTAATACAAGCATTAATAATGACTTACCTTGTCGATCTTCAACTGCTAGTTCTAAATCTAAACCGAGTTGAAACCGTTGATCTTGTTAGCCTTCAATCCGCACTAGCACATAATAAACTGAATGAAAGATACTAATTTAAACCTTAACCAAAATGATAGACTCCCTAAAAGGTTTAGGGATTTCAACTTTTCTTAAATTCCAAAATAAAGAATGGAGAGGGTTTCGCTAACTTACTTACCAAGAGATCTACTTGCCAAAACGTTCCCATGCACCTCCTTTTTTTCCAGATCTGTTGTGAATCCAACTTAAACGCGCGTAGAAAATAGATCCAAATATTAATTCCCGAATCACTAAAATATGAAGCTTTTCGGCTTTTGTAAGAAGAAGAAGATAATGTCAACAGAGACCAAGGGTGAAGTGAATTTCGGCTATGGAAAATCAATATTGACGGGTTGAAGGGAAAATCAAAGGGAAAGAAAATCAAAGGAAAGAAAATCTAATAATAGGGGTAGAAGATTTATGTAAAGAGAAGTGAAAGTGGTTGGCAAGGTAAAGGCTTGGGGTTTCGGTTTTGCAATGGTGAAAACAAAAGGAATAAAAAGAATGGAATTGCTTTTAAAATAGCAACCCCCCAATCAAGTCGGCTACTACAAATACTAAAAATAATACCCTAAGTTAATAAAGAAGAAAACAATTCATAAAAACTAGAACTTTAAGTGCAATTCGGCACTTTAATCCCCAAAGCCGAATGATGTATTGGCATAAATAAAAAGAACTCTTCCTAGAATTAAATTCCTTTCTTGCTCCTTAATTTTAGCAACAAATGGATTTGGATTTCATCCAAATCCCTTCACCGAACAGCAACCCCCATTATCCACCACTTGCACCGCAAGTCTCCCGCACAGCATGCTGCTACGAGTCCTCCAGCCCCGCACGTCTCCTTCTGCGTGCGTACAACAAAAAGGAGCACCCTCTTGCGCCCGCCCTAGCTCGAACCTGGGACCTCCGGGGTACCCAGCACGCTGCTGACCACTGGGACATGCTCTTGCTTTCAATATAATACGGTCCCAGTTATTCTTAAGCTATACCTGCTGAAGTCCCGCTCATTTAAAAATAAAATGTAAAACATACCTGCGCCTGGACTCGAACCCGTGCCCCTTGAAAATGCCTAACACACTGCTGCTGTTGCACCACAAGCGTTTTTGTGGCAACTCTCGGTTGCAACTATACTTAAGCCTTGTCTTCATGCTACCTGCTTATTTAAAAAAAAAAAAAACACACCTCTTGCGCAAACCGTGCCTTGAACCCATGCACTCCTCCAAGCTTCCAGCGCCTCTTGCCACTGGGCCAAATGCTCTCTTATGACTCAAATTAACCCCAATCTATTTATAAGGCATTAAGCCTAGATTTCCTAAAGATCAAAAAATTTTATTTTTGCCCATTTCATACCCGCACTATAAATTAGTAGTAATTTAATTTAAACACTAAATTAACAACAATAATTTCATATAAATAATAATAATAATAATAACAATAATAATTTTATAAATATGTTTTTTATAAAAATTTCAAATATCAATAATACGGTAATATTTTTTTTCCTAATAATAATAATTTTATCTCATAATAATAATTATAATTTTCATAAAATTCTAAAACATCCGTAATAATAAATATTTAAAACATCAGTAATAATAAATACAGTAAAAATTTTCTAATATTAATTTAATTCAATTTTTTTCTTAAACAATAATATTTAAAACTTCTCAATTATTCAGGTTTTCTTTTATCCGAACCCAGACTCAAGCCCAATACTTCTAGGCCCAAATTCAGGGTGTTACATATGATTTATATTAGCATTCAAATTGGTTGTCATGGACATGGTTATTATACTTTAGCATTGATGAGAAATGATGCATATTTGGTCCGATTTTAGTGTTATTTCATGCGCATGATTTTGTTATGTATATATATATATTTGTAAGTGATGTGTGAATTAAATGGTCAACTATAAAAGGATTTGGTATGCTTTTCTTTTTATAGTATAATGGTTGTAATAACGTTTTAAATCAAAATGAACTAGTCATATACTTATTTGCATTAGTTTTTGACCAAATGAATAGTAATATCTTTATTTGTAAGGTACTAAAATGGTTGTTAAGATCTTTGGTCATATATGCGCATATGCTAATTTTTAAATTATTGGATTTTAGTTGATGTTAGTTTTAATTATAAAATCATAATAGGATTGATAAATTTATGAATTTCTTGTCATGATTGCTAAACAGAGAATGAACAGAATGAGATTTGGGTATTTTTCACATGTGAATTATATGATGTATTTATGATTTTATTAAGATGAGAAATGCATTAAAGATAATTTAAATGAGACGTGTTGTATAATTTAAGTACTCATTTATATGTATACAGGTTTTTCAAATGTTGTATGTGAGATGTTCGAATGTTGAATTTTTATTTGTAATGCCTCGTGATCCATTCCGGCGACGGATTTGGGCATTGAGGTGTTACAGGTAGTAACTCGATTCCAAATTCCACTTCTCTGTTTGAAGGTAGCCCAGGCAGCTCATCGGGAAAGACATAAGGAAATTCCTTAACTGTTCTTAACTCCTTAACTTTAGGACCCTTAGAACCTGTATCACTAATGCAAGCTAAATACGCATCGCAACCCTTCTGTACCAACTTCTTAGCCCTTAAAGCCAAAATTACATTTGATAAATAATCCCGACGTTCCCTGATTACCACCACTTCCTCATGCTCTGTGGTTTTCAGTACCATTCATTTCACAATACAATCTAGAGTTTCCCAGTGTTTCACCAGCCAATCCATGCCTAAGATTAAGTCGAATTCACCAAAAGGCAATTCCATCAAGTCCGCTAAGAAGATAATCCCTTGGACTACTAAGGGTACATCCTTAAACAACTTATTCACTTTCACTGACTGGCCTAAAGGACTCAACACAACAATCTCATTCTTTGTAGTTTCAAACATATCACCCAAGGTTTCAGTCATATTGCATGCAATGTATGAATACGTTGACCCAACATTAATTAATGCAGTGTAAGGTAGCTCATAAATAAAGAACATACCCATTATCACATCTAGGGCGTCTCTATCCCCTCAGTAATGAACAATATAGACCAAGGTTGGCTGCCTCGCCTCAGCATGTCCTACACCTCTACCTGGCGCACCACATCCGCGTTCTGCACCATTACCGCCCCTGGCCAAACCACAGCCTCTTGCTGGCTGCTGACCACCCCTTGGCGGCTATACATTACCTCTGCCTATGGCTTGCACCTGATCTAGCCTTTTAGGACATTCCCTAATCCTATGCTCCATTGAACCGCAGCTCAGATAAGCTCCCATCCTCCTCAGCACTCACCCAATTGATCTTTTCTGCAGATAACACAAGGTAGCACCCCAGTATTAGCAGCAGGAGGCCCAACTCTGACTGGCCCATCCACTCTGGCCCTCCTTTTAGGCCTCTGTCCAGCTCCAGAAGACTCTGCATCTCTCTTGTTTTTGCCCTTCTCTTTTTCCCGGTTCAAGCGCTCTGTGCGCTTCACCTCCTTAACAAATTTCACTTTCTCCACTAGTGCTGCAAAATCTCGCTCCCTTTGTGGAGCTATCAGTACTCTAAGATTATCCTTAAGACAGTCTTCGAACTGTACGCATCGCTCATAGTCCATTGCTACCATCCCTCTTGCATATCGACTGAGGCGTAGTAACTCTGCCTCATATTCGACCATAGATTTGTCTCCCTAGGTCAAGTTCAAGAACTCCTTCCTTCGGGTATCCACATAGCTCGCACCCACGTACTTCCCCTAGAACGCAGATTTAAAAAATTACCAAGTGATTCACTCAGGTTGGGTGCCCTCTTTCACTGTCAGCCACAATTGGCAAGCTTCCTCTCTCAGCAGCGATACTGCCCTTTCAGCTTTTGCTCAAATGTGTAGTCCAAATTATCCATTATCTTTCAATGGCCTCCAACCAGTATTCGGTCACATTAGGAGCCACACCAGTAATACCCTTAAAGATATCTGCTCTATTTGATCGAAGTCGCTCCAAAATGGACCGACGACTCCCCATACCATTGTTGGGCCCAGCGACCCTTTCCAAAATCCTCAGCATTGCCTGCGACAATGCATCGTCCCTAGTAGCCTGATCATACAGTCCCGTTTCAACCATTGGTGAAGCCAGAGCCTCCTCCACTCCAACATTGGGCATATGGCCGGATGCTGAAGACCTAGCCTTAACGCTTCCACGACCTCTGCCGTGGCCTCTTGCACCTCTTCTAGCGCTCATCGTCAATTCGCTTATTATCTGAATTAGAAAATTTTATGAAATTTAGTTCATAATTTTGATAATTAAGCAGATGTTTTATGAAAGTAGTAGTTTAAGAGCTATTTTCATAGTCGTAAGTCCACTACAGTTTTAGTTTTCTATAGTCTCAGTTCTATTTTAACTAGAGAGTCTCAGTAGTTTTTCTAAAGTAATCCTAGTAGTTTTCTACATTATAACAGTTTAGAACAATTTTAGTATTAAGAGTACTTACTTGGCTCGATGTCGGAGACTTGGTGTGCCACACATTGAAACCACCTTAAAATCATTTGTAAACAATTTTTTTAACCCAAAACTACGGCCCATTCACAACCTGAGTTTTACAGTCGGCTCTGATACCACTAAATGTAACATCCCAAACTCGGCCCAGACGTTATGGCCGAATCTAGCAGTGTCACATTGAAGGGTGACTCGTACAATTCGAAGTTGTTGGAAAACCTTGAAATCTTTTGATTGTTAGTAATTCTAAAACAGTATTTTAAAACAAAATGAGTTACTTACTTTGTAATCACGCCCTGTAGGTGTTTTCAGTTCAAATTAAAAACCATTGAAAGCTTGTCGAATTGTGAGTTTAGATAAAACCTTTAGTTTGTTATTTGAAAACCTTAGTTTGTATTCTTTGTTAAATTCCCTTGTTTATTTACAGCGGAAGCTCTTGTTCTGAAAACGTTCATGTTTTTAAGTAGAGTTTGTGTAAAAAATATTACTTTAGTTTTGTTTAAGAAAAACTGAATCAACCTTAAAAGTCATGCAAATACGAGAATAAATCCAAAACCAAATCAAACTAGAGAATAGACCTTATTACAACAAAACCCAATAGAAAATAAATAAGCAAAATGGGAAATTTAAAATGTTAGAGTTTGATACTGCTTTTAGTGTGGCCACCTTCGAGTACCTCCATACATCGAGTCGCCTATTGAGGGGTACCTACAATATCAAAGAAAGACAGGGCGAGTTTTTGAAAACTTAGAGTGTGCAACCCTTAACGATTAAAAAGCATGCATCAATCCATTTGGGCCTAAGCCCATTACAGTCACAGTGGTATTTGGACCTTAGCCCATAATAGCCTCAATTGGGCCTGCACCCATATCACAACCATAATCAATGTATACAATGTACAATATCCAATCCATCTCTGCACTCCATATCCCTTCTAACCCTACACTCCTATGAGGAATTAAATCGAACAACCCATCCCTACACTTTAATGTAGACCAGTTGCGGCACTAGCCAATATTACATCAAAGCTGTCAATTACATATTAACCTTAGAAAGCCATCGTTGGATCCACGGTCGTCAAGCGACCATGCAACCCTTACATATCAAATCTTCCTCCAATCCATAATCCCAACCCACATGCAACATAATATTACATGAATGCAACGTAAATATACATATGGCATACAATATCATACATATAGCATGAAGGGGCATTTTAGTCATTTTCCCTTAAGGGCATATAGGTCATTTTTTATTATGGGCCTATATGTAACGCCCCAAAAATCCTGAACTTTCCTTTTTCGATTTTGATGTGGAGTATGTGTTTGATATTTTTAGTTAAGTATTAATGTGTCAATAGGCCATTGGTTAAGTTCTGAGTTCAAGCTTGAAAGTGGGAAAATTTTAGTTTAATATTAAAGGAACCCTGATCTTGAGTAACTAGGTTGTTAAATAAATGGAGAAGAAATAGGACACAAATTACCTTGTGGTCTAGAGGCAAGGTGGCACCACATAGGGAGCATGGGATGGCGTCACAGGCATGGCAAGGAGGACTGGGGTTCGAATCCCTTGCTCAAAAGAAGGGTTTAATTTTGCTCATTAAAAAGCTAGTAGTGGCGTTGGATGTGGACTCTAAAAGGGGTGACCAGAAGAAAAATTCAAGGAAGTGATAATAGAGAAAACTTAGGAAGAGGTTAAGGAGTAGAGAACTGGAGCCGAATTGGGAATTTTGGGGATAGGTAAATTCGGCTATAGTATATATAGGTGCCGATTTTAGGGATTCCAGGCAAATGCTAAATTCTTCCTTTCTATTTTGTTGAAAACATTTTTCTCTCCAAATATCTAAAAGCCAAAATCCCTTAGTCTTTCTCTTTTATTTTGTGCCAATTTCTTCCCTTCCTTTCTCATCAAACTCTTTTCTTTCTTGCTTCTAGTTTACCTTCCCTAAAGCCAAATATCTTTTGGCCAAAATTCTATGGTGTCACCACTTTTTCTTCAATGTTGGTCGATTGGTTCTTGTGTAAGTACTTTACTTTCTTCTAGTTGGTCTTTCTAGTACCGATTTCGTCTCTCCCTCACTCTTTCTAAATTAATTTTGGTAGGGGATTAGTATCGACTCTCGGATTTCAGATCTCTGCCGAATTGCTCATTAAGCGTTTTGGGGTTTTGGGTAAGTATTCCTCTTTTATTGGTTAAGGTTGGCCGAATGGTCATGAATGGTTTAAAGATGACATAAGATGATTGCAAGTCACTTGTTGTTTAGTTCTTAATGATTAAGATTGATACATATTTAAGAAATACTCGTGGTTAGTGATCAAGGAAGGGCTGTTAAGGCTTGTCGTCCAAGGTAAGGCAAAGGTGGGACTATGATTTTTGGTTATAGTATTTGATAAGTGTGTGATTAATCGATGAGTGACATCGTTTGTAGGTTCGTGGCTAAGGAGATCACAACACGTTTTATTACCAGATGTGTACATACACTACACACACAAAATAGATTGGCAAATCCTGAAAAGCCGAAATGACAAAAAGCTGAAGGTTTGGCTACGGTAGTCGTATGAGTGCGCGAAAACTCGTATGAGGGTAATCGATATGTTATCAGAGGCCCCATGAGTGATCTCATGGACTTGGGTCACGTTTTGGCCAACCGAGCCAGAATGAGCCAAATGGGCCTGACGAGCTCGTGTGCTCAAATCAGTAAAAATTGATAAGTTGATAATAAGTGACGTGCTGTTAAAGTTTGTTGAATGGTTTGGAATGGATTGGGCCTAATGGGCCATATAAATGTGATTGGGCCTAATGGGCCATATAAATGTGATTGGGCTTGATAGGCTATATGAATGTACGAAAGCATGTGGACTTGCTAGGATTTTATAATGGACTTTTAGGCCTAGTTTCTATTGAATCCTTAAGCGGGCTTAAAACTTAATTAATTTATCAAGTGCGTTTATGGACAAGTCATGAGGTTAGAGTGTGGCAATGGGCATATACATGTCTAGGATTGGATCTATGGTGAGCTTGGTACTTAAGTGGTCTTAATGACCTACCTCCTTTTCTCTGGAATCCTACCTGGTGCATAGTGTCTGTTCACTTTAGCCAACGAGGACTTGTTGACGGGCCAAAGTTTGTAATTAAGACCCATACTGTTAAGAAATTACGAAAATACCCCTGTAGGGCAAGAGTTACCCAAAACACCCTTGTAGGATGAAATGACTAAACTACCCCTATGTGAAACATGAAAGATTTACGCATGACATGTGGATATCTGCTGCATTCATATAATTTTATGTTGCATGTGGGTGGGAAATATGGAACGGAGGAAGAATTAAGGATCGCATGGTTGCCTGACGACCGTAGATCCACCGATGGCTTTTTAAGCCCAATATATAATTAGCAGCTTTGCTGCAATGTTAGGTAGTACTGCAACCGGCACTACCCTTGGAGTGTATCGAATGGGTGGGTCGATACGGTTATACCCACATGGTGTGTTTCGGTTGGATGGAGATGTTGTGTAGAGGATGGTTGGGTAGGATTTTTGTATATCTGCTGCTCTAATTTTATGCTATTATTGTATTGGGCTCAGGCCCAAGATGACTTGTGTTGCATGATGTATATATTGTTGCCGAGGGTTATACACACTGAGTTTTTGAAAACTAACCCCCTCTTTTATTTTATTTTTCTTAGGTGAACCTTAGTAGGTGGTTCGACGGATGGAGGGACTCAGAGATGGCCAACTAGCAAGACGATTTGGACTTGTTTTTTTTTTAAAATCTATAGTATTTTGATTATCTTAGTCTGGATTGTAATAAGGCCTTCCCTCTGGTTGTTATTTCATTATTGGTTACTAAGCTTTATATACATTTGAAATTGAACATGGATTTAGTTATTTCAAACACCTTTCAAGTTTTTATGAAATCAATTATTGTTTTTTTAAATTAAGTTTCCACAGTTAAAGAGAATTTTCCAAAGTAACTATTAACACGTAACCAAGAAATTGCTTTTGAATACACCTCGTTCTAGAAACAAATACAAATTGGGATTTTACATAAAATTTCTTTTAGAAGGTTTTCAAATGAAAACAAGGTTTTCGATAAAACACTTCAATATGACATGCTAGATTCGACCCTAACATTGGGGCCGGGTTTGATCTGTTACACTATATACATAACTCGGCCCATTAACCAGTCCACAATCATTAGGCGCGTGTTATGTCACTTTTAGCAATTACAAATACAATTGGGCCCGAAAGCCCAATACGTAGCCCAAATGGGGCTCACACTCTCATATGGCCTAATAAGCCCAAATCCGCCATTAGCCATGTATCCAACATGATTGGCTCGTCATTTCTTACCCAACCATCAATTTTGCTCATGTCGGGCCCGTTGGCCCATTTCGACCCAGTTGGCCAAAAAGTGGCCCACACCCATGACATCACTCATGGGGCCTCTGTCATTGTATCAATCTCCCCACACAAGTGTTCGCACACTCGTAGGGTTAACATAGCAAAACTTTCTACTTTCTAGTTTTTTGGGATTTGCCAATCTATAGTGTGTGTTATGTGTGTGTACACACCTATTCTACGAAAACTCATTTCGGATCCCTAGCAACAACCTACAAATCCAAAATTAACTGTTAGTCCCTCAATTCACATCATTGCCCTCCTCCTTCTACAACATGAATCGAAACCACTTAATACCTACCTTGAATAATAAAGCTTTGATGATCTTCCTACTTGATATCAAAGTATATACCCCTTGACAGATTTGCATTTATAAAAGCCTTGTTAGAGAGGAGTTGCTGAAAACATGTGGTTAAAACCACACTTGGTAAATCATAGGCCATTAAGAATATTCGGCCTTTAATCATTGCAAGGCAAGAACACTTACTCAGGTCAAGGCTAAGAGTAGAATGTCAATTGCTTCATGTCACTTGCCCCTTTATCAAAACTCGAGCGAATCTAAGTACTAACCAATGTCAGACTAAGCGAAAAGAGGGGAGAGTCGGTAGGTAGGAAAGAAACAACACTAGCAATGAAACCCAAATAAAAGAATCACATTTACTTACCCTTGATTTAACTAAGAAAAGGTGAAACAACAAGTAAGTGTAGGGGAAAGAAATGTGTAACACCCTAAACCCAGCCTAGACGTTACGGCCAAGTCTGGTATGTCACATTGAAGTGTTTTTCAAAAACCATGTTTTCAATGAAACCCTTCTTGTTTAAAACTTGTTGCCAACCAAAACTTGTGTTTGTTTATTTTCAAAACGTGGTCAACTAAAAGTTAATCCCTTTTTAAAAACATTATTACCTTTAAAACCCTCTTTGTTGCGGAAGCTCAATTTAATTAGTTACGGAAGACGTAGTGTTTGAAAACAGTTAACATTTTGGAAAAACCGCGATTCACCTCTAGTAGATATAATTCAAAGTAAATAAAAACCTTAAAATGAAATCCATAAATTATAAAAGGTCTTATTACAAACCAAACCCAAAATGAAGTACTTGAGAGTAAATAATCAAAACAGAAAGCATAAGCAGTGTGTGTGGCCTTCTCCGAGTCCCTCGCAGCTCCGATCCATCCAAGGCTGGGGATTACCTGAAAGGTTAATAAACGGGGTGAGTTTACAAAAACTCAGTGTGTAATCCCCTTACTACAAATACGAACAGTCAGTCATGTAAAAGAATTTAAAAGTTTGCCCTACCACAGTTTTAGTATCAATTGGGCCTTAGCCCATTATAAGAGGCAGTACCAGATGGGCCTTAACCCCTTACAAAATCAGAGACATTATCTGAACCAGTATCAGTATTAGAATTAGAATCAGAATCAATTAACAGAATCAGAATCAGAATCAATTAACAGAATCAGAATCACTTAACAGAATCAGAATCAGAATAAATGAACAGAATCAAAATCAATTAACAGAATCAGAATCAGAATGTGAATGCAATCCCATAACATGTGGGGAGACTACTCGGCCTACCTAACCGCTACACACCACCCGTACCAACCAACACACCATGTGGGGAATAACTCAACCCACCCAGCCCACACACCATAGTCGCAGCATCGCTGTTCAGATAAACAGTATAATGAGGCAAAGCCCCTTTTCAGTAAACAGTACGAGGCAAAGCCTCTTTCAGCATACGTGGCATTGCCACTTAACAGAATATGTGGCACAAAGCCTTTGATAATGGGTCTATAATCGGTACAAAGCCTGTGATATTGGCATGAAGCCTTCGGTAATGGCAAAAAGCCTACAATAACGGCACACAGCCCACAATATCAGTATCGCAGCAAAGCTGCCAGTAATAATAATACAGCATAGCTGCTAGAAACAGTAAATGTGGCAAACCCACCAGTATCAGTAATTGTGGCATAGCCACCAGTAACAGTGAATGTGACATAGTCACCAGTACAGTACTTCCTCCGGATAAAATCCCAATCCATGCAACATGTCGTGTATGCAAGATATCATGCCCATATTTAAATCAAACAATTTTAGTCAAGTCATTCATATCACCAACATATATTCACAATCAAATCCGTCAAACACACAGTCCAAGTCAGTCACTTGCCCACAAGGGCAAAACAGTCATTTAATACCCTAAGGGCAAAATGGTAATTTTACCTATAGGAGAATTTCGGTAATTCTACCCTACAGGGGTATTTCAGTAATTCTACCCTAAAGGGGTATTTCAGTAATTCTACCCTACAAGGGTATTTTGGTAATTCTACCCTATAGGGGTATTTTGGTAATTCTACCCTACAGGGGTATTTCGGTAATTCTACCCTCATGGGTATTTCGGTAATTCTACCCTACAGGGGTATTTTGGTAATTTAGCAAATTAAGGGTAAAACGATAATTTTACAAATTAGGAGTAAAACAATAATCTTACAAATTAAGGGTAAAACAATAATTTTACAAATTAGGGGTAAAATAATAATTTTACAAATTAGAGGTAAAACGATAATTTTACAAATTAGGGTAAAATAGTAATTTTACAAATTAGGGGTAAAACGGTAATTTTACAAATTAGGGTAAAACGGTACTTTTACAAATCGAGGGTATTTCTATGATTTCGCAAATCGGGGTATTTCTGTAATTTTACAAGTCGGGGGTATTTCTGTAATTTTACAAATTGAGGGTAATTCGGTAATTTTACAAATCGTGGATATTTTTGTAATTTTGTAAACCAAGGGTACAGTAATTTTGTAAACTAAAGCATTTCTAAACAGAGATAACAATACGAATGGGCCTAGGGCCCATTCTCGGCCCAAATGGGCCCACACCTCGTGTGGCCCTTTTAGCCCAAATCTAGCCACAGATATGAGATTCACCTAATCTAGTCCAATATTTACTATACAATCAAACAACTTATCCAATTGGGCCCATATGCCCATTGGGCCCACATGCCCCTTCGGCCCATCGCAGCCCGAAGTAGCCGTCCTACCGCTAGAGTAGTGAGAAATACACACCTGATAGGCATCTAAAGCTAATCCACCCTCTGAATGCTGCTATGCTCAGAAGCCAACAATAATCGCACCTTTGACTCCCCGGGCTGTCGATCAACTACGGTCACCATCATTATGGCCCAATGGCATACAGATCAACGAATGATCCAACGCTTAACCCAAACGAACACGCTTCAACGTGAAAGGGGGTAAGCCAAGAAAGGCATGCCTACTCTCCTCATGGATCGCTCTATTTAAAGCCAGCTTCTCGCCTACTCCCATGCTAGCTTCCCGATGTGGGATCCTCCATTAATCTCCAAAAACTAAAGTATTAGCAAAATAATCAACCTTTGCATGCAAAGGGATTCGAACCATAGACCTCTCGATAGCCATGCCACACCACCACCACTGGGACACAAGCTCCTTTGTGTCATAAGTTCGACGCATTTATCTTTAAAGCCCGCCTACTCGCTTTTAGATTTATTTAAAAGAAAAACCAAAACAAATTGCAAGAGCCAAGACTTGAACCTTGGACCCCTTGCTTCCTTTATGGCGTCACTTCCTTTCCCCCTAAGTGGCGCTACTTTGCCACTACACCACACTTTTTTCTGTGTCATGCTTTCACCAAAAATATTCTTAAAGCCTACCCAATAACGTCAAGGATCCCATAAGAGAAAAACATAAATTTTTGCTAAGGCCCAGGTTTGAACCTAGGACTTCTCCAACACTTCCAAACCTCTTAGCCATCACACCAACACGTCATTCAGTGAATATGGGCCCGGGGTACATTACGCAACCCAAGTGGGGCCCACGTGCTCGCATGGTCCACCAAGCCAGATTTGCCTATAGCCACATGTACGACACAGCCGGACCACTAATTCTCGTAAGTCCAAAGACAACAACCCGTGTGGGCTTACAAGCCCATTGGGCCCACACGACCCATTCTTCCAGGCCCAATTTCGAGGCGTTACAAAATGGGAATAGCTTCGATAATAGATGATAAAGAGAGATATATATTCGGCTTTTAGAGAACAAGGGAAAGAAGATAAGAAGTGTGAAAGAAGATATTCGGCTACCACAATTGTACAAGAAGAGTTGGGAAAACCAAAGTAATCGGCCAAGGGGAGAAAGAAATAGTTAAAGATGAAAGGAGTAACAAAAGAAGAGTGCCTAATCACTTACGAAAAATTAACCAGAAGGGAGAAAAACCAAAATGATATCTACCGATCGAATCAAAAACTAAAGAGCTGAAACTGACCAAATAGTGCCAAAAGCCGAAATGACTAGAATAAAATCGGCACCTACTCCCTAACCCCTTCAAGGCCAATTCTTTGCTTCACTAAAGTCCCCATTTCGACTCCAACTCCCAAAAATCATGTCTCCTTAATCTTCTCCCCTTATCATGCCACAAATCTCTCCTTAATTTACTCCCCATCTCACATTCAAACATCAAGACCAATTCAAACCTTCCCCCTACAGAGTTTGAATTCGTCTCTACTACTTACACAGCACAAGTGCAAAATAAATCCCCAATGCACTAGTATACCACACGAACCTTGGATCTCTCTGCCTTTCTGTGACGCCACCTCCAAGCCTCCTATGTGGCGCCACTTCACCACTAGACCACTCTGCTCATTGTCTAAAATTTTCATCCCACTTATTTAAAAGTCATACCACTTGAGATCAGGATTCCACTAGCACTAAAAATAAAAATTTACCCATGTGCAGGCTTGATCCCAGGACTTTCTAGAACCCTCTTAACACTCCAAAATCACTTAACTATACAATCAAACATGAATTTCAAGACACAACAGAAAAATGAAAGTTCGGGATTTTTAGGGCATTACATACAATCCCTGCGGGGACGATAACTTGATACTTACTTATTACTTGGTAAGGACTGTGTACACTTGCACAAACCTACACGTTACAAACCGACACCTGTTTACCCTATTTTTATCCTAATGACTTAGTTTTAAGGTGTTTGGGTACCTTTTTACTCGTTATCTAAATTATGTCAATAAAATTAAGCCATATTCTTCCTAATTAATGCTTACTCCTCTTTAAATGTGTAAAAATAAATAAATTTACAATAATTTACTAAATTAATATAAGGTCTAATGTCATGTGTGGCTACCTGATTCATCCATTAGCTTGGTCAGTATGTACATGGACACTTCATTTATTGCTTGTCTATTTGTATTAGTCCAGAGTCTGTTGTGCCACTCCATGTTACCCCACTCTTTAAACTTATAATCATTTACTAATTGAACTTAAATTATTAAAATCCTGACAACTGTTTTCATAGTCAAATATCATTAGTACCAAAATATTCAAACATATATTTCAATGTACATGATGGCTCAAATCAAGCAATCCATGCTTCCATACATATACATATACATATACATATACATATACATATACATATACATATACATATACATATATATACTCATTCAAGTCATTATACATAAATTAAATTCATAGAACGATTTTACATTTAAACATAAAGTTTCATGGCCCATTGAACTATAGCAAATTGACTCGGATACTCGGGTTTCCTCCAAAACACTAGAGAGCATCGAAATGCTAATAGAGGCACCAAAGTGCAATCTAGTACAAGTGCGCTTACTACCTTATTGGCATGTCAATCATATCCTAACCATTTACTACGTTTAATCGGGCACTATAACTTAATTCAAACATTTACAATTAGAGGCACTTCGTAATTTTTATACACATGATAAAAATTCATCAGCTCATTTCAATAGCATATAATCACAATATTCACCAATTATCAAATACTTGTTTCTCACTTGTACTTAATAGCAATATTTAAGAATTTAACACTTATTAACAAAGTTTCATATTAACTATACTTAAATCAACACAAAGTAATACAATGCATAAAGAAGAACATATGTATATTTTATATTATGAACTTACTTAATATAAACTAGTAGTTGACTAATATAAACTAGTGGTTGACTCATAGGGACTATGTAATACCCCTAACCCATTTCTATCCTTGAATTAGGGTTATGGAGCATTACCATACATTTAGAAACATTTAACACCATAATATCTAAAGAAATTAAACATATCATAATCCGTTCAAACACATGCATTTTGCCCTAAATTGAGCCTTTGAGGCCTTAAAAATGGCTTAAAAACAATTCAAGACTAATTTGAACCAAATTGTAAAGTTTAATAAAAAATTGCCAAAAATTAGAAACAGGGGTCACACGACCGTGTGGAATCACCCCAGGCTGTGTAACTTCCAAACAAGGGACACACGACCGTGTCCCAGCCCATGTCCTCACTCGTGTAACTCTCTGAAATGCCCTATACGCTCGTGTGCTAGGTCGTTTAACTCACTGAGTTGGTACCCTAAGGAATCACAAGTGCCACACGACCATGCCAAGCTGTGTGAACCCAAAATGTACCTAGGATCAAACCATTTCATAACCGAATCATGCATAATCATCCAGTCCATTTCTGCACACTGTCAAGTGACTCAAACATCATCAAAATACACTTAAACATACCATTTGAAACATCTTAACTTGCCTAATCAATAGACCATTCATGGGCACCACAAACTTACCAAAACTTCAACTATCACTACATGCCATTTTGTTCAAACATAATAACCTAATTCAAACACTTACCAATACATATCACATTTACCATTTTCAAGCCACCACTAACATATCAAAATACCATACCTTTTAATTACCCTAAAGTAGTAAAAGAAAACCTTACTTAACAAGCATTATATGTTCTTCAACTAAACATAAACTTTAAAGACATAAACTTACTAAATCAACCATTTAATACGTCCATGAGCTATCAATATAAAAGACCTATACATGATAACATTGTCATTTCCATACATGATAACCTAGCTCAACTATGAACTAAAAAATGTCACAAGTAATCATTTTCAAGCCATCATCATCATGTCAAGATAACCTTATAAACAAGCACTTTAAAGTAACCAAAATCTCTTAACTTGGTAAGGCATCAAAGCGTACCAAATTAACATAGCTTTCCAAAGCTTATACATACCAAAACACTATTAACTCATACACCATAATACCATTACAAATCACCTTATACATGTCATTTTAAACCTTCGCTAAATTACTTAAAAACTATTGAATAGTCTATTAGATAGTGTGATAGGTCTCCAATGAGCTTCCAACCAGATCAAGCTTCCGATGATCTATAAAACAAGTAAAATAACTACGTAAGTAGTGAATGCTTAGTAAGCTCATATAAACTTAAAACATAACTTACCATTTCTATAACACCTCTAACCCGTTTCCATCACCGAAATAGGGATACAGAGCATTACCGTACAATCTAAAACATTTATACATTCACGTAGAAAGTTATCCTTTGGCAAGGGTTAATTTTGTATAAACAAGATAGCCAAAAGTGGTTAACAGAGGATTAAATTTTCTTCAAGTGAAGGATATTTCAAAAATGCCATTTGTCACTTTGAACATGTCCAACTTATTAAGTAATTAAACTTAAAGAGAATGCAAGATTCCAAGGTAAAACATAACCTCAAACGTGATGCACGAAGAAAAGAAAAATAAAAAAAGCCAATAGTATGATATGTGAATAACTCTTTAAGAAGAATCAAGCTTAATTTTTAAGCAAATTATTTTTTTCACTGCATCAGACTTTACAGGGTTCGACATCTTGTCTCCGTCCATTTTAGTAAGAAACAATGCTCCGCTAGAGAAAGCTTTCTTCACCACATACGGTTCTTCCCATTTTGGAGTCCATTTTCCCTGATGATATAAACAGATGGAAAAATCTTCTTCAGTACCAAATCCCCTTCTTTGAACTGCCTTGGTTGCACCTTCTTGTTATAGGCCTTCATCATTCTTTGCTGATACAACTAGCCATGACATAAAGCTGCTAATCTTTTTTCCTTAATTAAATTCAATTGCTCATATCTCTTTTACACCCATTCAGACTCCTCTAGTCTCACCTGCCTCAACACTCATAGAGATGGGATTTGTACATCGATAAGTAAAACGATGCCATACACTAATGAAAATGGAGTAGCTTCAGTCAAAATCCTCACTGATGTACGGTATGCTTGGAGAGCAAAATGGAGTTTCTTATGCTAATCCCTATATGTTTCTATTGTATTGGAAATGATCTTCTTGTACTCTTGTTTGTAGCCTCGACTGCCTCATTCATTTTTGGATGATATGGCACAAAATTGTGATTATTAATCTTAAATTGTGTGCAACCTCTTCTATCAAGGCATTGTTCAAGTTCTTAGCATTATTTGAGATGATTCTTTCTAGAAAATCGTACCAATAAATGGCCTATTTTTTAAAAAAATTGTAGATCATTGATTGAGTTACATTGTCATATGAAGCGGCTTCGACCCATTTGGTGAAAAAATCAATCACTATAAAGATGAAGAGATGCTCAGTTGAAGCTTTCGGTGAGATGGGGCCAATGACATCTATACCCCACATTGAGAATGGCCAAGGAGGCGTCAAGACATGAAGATTGGTAAGAGGAGTGTTAATACTATCTGGATAAATTTGGCATTTATGATTTCCAATCATAATTTAAACAATCTCGTTCCAATGTCAACCAAAAATATCCAACCCTCATGATTTGTCTTGCCATTGTATGTCCATTAATATGTGCTCTACATATCCATCATGGATTTCCTTCATTATCTGATTTGCCTCTTCTATGTTGACATATCTCAATAGGGTTTGGTCATGTCTTCTTTTGTACAAAAACTCATTGTCTAAGAAGAAACCCATAGCTAACCTCCTAATTATTCGTTTATCATTTTTTTGAGGTGCAATACGAGTATTATTGGTATTATAAATACCACTTAATGTCAACATACCATGGTTTCCCCTCTATTCCGAATTCTACTCCTATGCAGTGGGCCTATGAGTCCTTGACCTTTAGTTGTATAGGTTGCACTTCTGTTTTGGATCCTACTTTGAACATGGTGGCTAGAGTAGCTAATGCATCTGCTAACTAGTTTTATTCTCTCGAAAAATGACAAAATTGAACATCATCAAACTCATTGATCACCGAAAACTTTTAAAAGACCCTGATCTTTTTCTCAATAGCGATATGAAGTGCCAAAATGCATGCCTCGTATTCAGCTACATTGTTTGTATAGGTGAACATTAGTTTAGCTATAGCGGGAAAATACTAGCCACTTAGGGAGATTAGTATGTCCCAATCCCATGCCCTATCATGTTGGATGCTCCATCGTAATACACCCTCCAAATTTCTTCTTCGCACTTCTAAATTGACATGATCTTTTCGTGTAGGAAATCAAAACTCCTAGGCTCATATTCCTCTTTTGTGTGATCCGCTAGAAATTTTACGAGTATGCTTCCTTTTGTAGCCTTTTGGGGCACGTAGATGATGTCATACTCGAACAATACAACTTTTTAAAGAGTAACTCTTCATGATAATGATGGCTTCTTGAAAATGTACTTTAAAGGGTCGAACTTTGTGATGATGAAGGTGGTGTGATACAACATGTATGCCTTAGTCAATGCGCGGTTCATGCTAAAGTGTAACACATCTTTTCTAGATGGGAATACTTGGCTTCATATTTCGTGAACTTCTTGCTCAGATAATAGGTTACGTGCTCTTTCTTGTTTGAACTATCTCGTTGCCCCATAACACAACCTATAGAATTATCCAACACTACCCAATACAAAATCAAAGCTCTTCTTAGCACTAGGGGAATCAAATTTGTTGGCTTAGCCAAATACTCTTTTACTTTCTTGAACACTTTTTGACAATCTTCAGTATATTTACCATCACTATCCTTACGTAAGAGCTTGAAGATGGGATCACATTTATTCATCAACTGTGAGATGAAACGAGACACATAATTTAACCGTCCCAAAAAAACCTTTTACCTCCTTTTGAGTTTTAAGGGGTGTAAAATCTTGAAATGCTCGAACCTTGTCTGCATCTATTTCAATTCCCTATTTATTCACTACGAAACCCAACAGCTTCCCTGACTTTACTCCAAAAGTACATTTTGTTGGATTTAATCTCAATTTATATTTCCTCAATCTTTCAAATACTTTACGGAGGTTTTCCACATAACTTTCCTCTCTAGCAGACTTTACTATCATATCGTCAACATAAACTTCAATCTCTTTATGCATCATGTCATGAAATAACGTCACTATTGCTCGTTGATATGTGGCCTTAGCATTTTTTAGACTGAATGGCATGCCCCTGTAATGAAAAGTTCCCCAGGATGTGATGAATATGGTTTTCCATGTCCTCTCTCACCATTTTGATTTGATTATACCTTGAGAATCCATCCATGAAAGAGAAAACAAAATGTTTAGCAGTGTTATCCACCAATGTGTCTGTATGAGGTAACGAAAAATTTTCCTTAGGCTTGGCTCGGCTCGGTTCAAAACTCTATAATCGATGCACATTCTGACTTTCCCATACTTTTTAGGTACTAGTATAATATTCGCCACCCACTCTGAGTATTTAGGTACTTTCAAAAATCCCACATCGAATTGTTTCTTGACTTCTTCTTCAATCTTCAACAGTATCTCAGGTTTCATTCTTTTCAACTTCTGGTATACAGCCTTGTAATCTGATTTCAAAGGTAGCACATGTTCCACGATATTGGTGTCCAAACCCGGCATATCTTGGTATGACCATGCAAACACATCTAATAACTCAATGAGTAGATATTTCAACAATTGACTTTGTTCTGGCATGTCCAATCCTAATTTCCTTTCTTACCTCATCATCACCTAGATTGATTAAATCTGTTCCCTCTAAGTGGGGTTCTATAAGCTTTTTTTCTTGTTCAACTAGCCTCAAAAACTCATCTGGTACAACTTCCTCCTCTTCTATCCCATGATCGTTATAGTGAACATAATTATGAGAATTTGATTCAAAGATTTCATTTGGTTCATTTATCAATACATGAGGTATATCCATGAAATAATTATGAGTAAGTATATTGGTGTTGAATGAAAACAATTGAATAAATAAAAGTGACTAGGGACATGATCCAAATCTGATTTCATTAAAGATAAAACAATTTTACATGGATTTTTGAAGGAAATTAAATTAACTGAATGATATTAAACTTTGATATAAAAACTCTTGAAACTGGTTACATCTTGGAAAACTCAAGGATAGTAGGTAACCATATGAGTTGCTAGTTGTCCAAGGTGGAAAGGTCGTAGCGAACCTAGTGTCTTGACATTGGCACCCTATCGCCAATCATGTTTAGATCCATTGCATCTCCATTAATCATTAACTTGACTGGGGTCCTTTCCTGGTGCTCGAATCCCACTGAGTAAAAGGTCTCAGATAGTGGATGAGAAATCAAAAAGAGGTTCCACCACCTTATTTCTAGTCATGTGGGCCAACCTTTTTGCTCTCTACTCATTATACATCCTCTCGACATCCTCCCTCGTGGGGTTATATCACGACCCTATTGCATCATTTTGAGTGGGAACAAAAATGTGTTCTGAGATACCTTGTAGGTCTTTTCCAAACCTAAGTAGATTTTCCAACCCTTTCTTACTGTCTGGGCAAATAACATGTTCACTGTTCGTGGCACATGAGGCTTAGGGGCTCACATTCCCTCTACCACGTAAGATATAGTGGCCACCTTAGAGGTTTGGAAAAAACTTTCTATTACATCATCATCCACTTCTATGAAAGGAGAATTTGGCAAGCTAGCTACCAACAGGTCCTCTTTGCCTTGCACAATGCTCAAATTTTGATCGGCTACAAATTTCAATCTTTGGTGCAAGGACGATGGTACCACCCTTACCGAATGAATCCAAGGGTGGCCCAACAGCATACTATAAGAAAGCATTATATCCATCACCTGAAAGTGAATAAAGAAATTAATGGCTCCTACCAATAAGGGAATCTCTATTTTGCCAATCATACTTCTTTTGGTGCCATGAAAATCTCGCACCACTAAAGGGCTCGATACTATGTATGAGGTGTCCACGACAGTTTGGACAATGTTGACAAAGGCAAGACTTTAACCGATGACCCATTGTCGATCATGTCTCTAGCATTACTTTATTGAGATGTGTAATGCCTTGGTACTTCCTCTTCCATCCAAGGGTATTTCATCATCATTGAAAGATATGTAATTTAGGCAATGCTCTCTGCTAAGTGACTGACATTATCTACTGACACATTATGAGCAACGTAAGCTTATTTTAGAACTCATACAAAGGCCTCCCTGTATGGCTTTGATTTCAAAAGTAGTGACAGTGAAGAAATTTTTGTTGGTGTTTTGTTTAACTGCTAAATCATGCTACACTCGTTGTACTTTATTAGACACAAAAATTCATTAAATTCATCATTCTTGACTTCTCCATTTTGGTCCTCCCTTGTTTCCTAATTGGCTTCTTTATTGTCAATTTCTAGTTGATTTTCTAAAATCATTTCTTTACCATGAGGTTCTTTCCTCACCGTGTTTGGCTTGTAACAACATTTGCTACGAGTTATGGCACTAAGTCTTGAGATGTTGGAGGCATCAGATCCAACCATCTCATAATCATATCTCCATGGAACTCATTGGTTATTTCCATACTTAAAAGGGCCAGGAACCCTAATGACCAACACATCATCTTGTATAACCTTTGAGGTAGACTCTTTTCTAATAGGGGTTTTCTTTCTATATACAGTGGTCACAGGTTCTGCATCTAATGTGTTTATCTCATTGGTCTTAACACCCTCTCATATCTCTAGTTAGAAAGAATCTAAGAGACATTGTATATATTCCCTAAATGTTGCACAAACTTGGATAGAGTGTCCTTGAGCTCCTAGGTGGAATTTGCAGATTTCTTCCACTTGTTTCCTTTAAAGGCTTTTTTTCTTCAATTATAGCATTAACTGTTCGATTGTGGTTTGGTAACAGATTCGTGTTAACATCTAGTGTATTCTCTCGTTGAAAATTTATCTTTCCCACCCTTATAAGATATTACACCTTGTATTTTAACACTAAGCAGTTTTCGATGGTATGACCTAGATTGCCAAAGTGATACTCATATCGAGCATTGGCATCAAACCACTTTGGAAATGGCAGTTGCATTGGTACCTTGTGTGTAGGTGCAAAGAGGTGCTTACCTACTAGAATTGGAAATATTTTTGCGTAGGAGATGGGAATTGGATCAAACACAGGCCTCTCTCGTGGTAGCCTTAATGGAGCTTGAGTCTGTGGGGATCAGTTGGCATAGTTAACATGAGGGAATTTATTAAGGGTACAGGTGGATGATACATAAATGGTAAAGTATTGGTAGCATTTACAACCGAGTATTAGGGGCATAGAGGTATTGGGCTTTGGTATGGAAAGTAAGAGTATGGGTAACCGCCCGGTGCGATTGTTTGCATTTCTACTTCCTCTTTCTTTCCAATGACACCTCTATTCGTGCTCAAGGGGTCATCTATTTTACCCAACTTCAATGCATTCTCTATCACTTCTCTGGATAATACTATATCTGTGAAGGTCTTTCTCCGTACGTGGGGACTGTACTTGCAATGCCAGAGCCCTACATTGCTATGCGTATTCCTTAAAACTCTTATTTGACTTTTTTATATGTTCTACAAAGTCAAGAAGTCTGGGGCCATGTATACAATATGTTTGTATTGAGCAATAAATGCCCATGCGAGCTCTCCCTAAGTTTGAATCAGGCTCCTATCCAACTTTACATACCAACGAGCCGCAGATCTAGCTAGGCTATCTAGAAATATGTGCATTAGCAATTTCTCATCTTTGGAGTAAGTAGCCATTTTCCTATAGGACATGGCAATGTAAGTAATGGGGCAACTACTACTATTGAATTTTTTAAAGTCAGGAACTTTGAATTTTGGTGGGACGACCACATCGGGTATTAGATACATGCCATTTGCTTCTATAGATTTGAAGGTGTTTAATCCTTCGATGGCTTTCAAGTGTTCCTTAATTAGGTTGAAATTATCAGCTTCTTCATCCACAATTGACTTTCCTTTATCCATTTCTCTTAGCTTCTCACTTGTAGGCAACTAGTTTACTATTGGGATTTGAATGGTCACACCTGGCGCTTGAAGCGTAAATCTACACGATATCCCCTATATCACCATAAAAAGGGATTGGATTGTCCAAAGTGCCGCTTCCTTCTCTTACCTTGGCCTTGCCTTTGACCATTGTAGTCTTCATTTTCATTTGTTCCTCTAGTTTGGCCATGCGTGCTAATTCTTCTTTCGTCATCTTATTAGCTTTTGAGCGGGTGTTATACCTGTGAGCTATCCTTGGTCCTTTTTCAAATGGCATTTATTTCCAAAGTTAGAAAATTATTTGGATTTGTCATAAAAAATGTGCTTCTTTTATTTTTTAAATAATGTTTCTGAATTAATAAATGAGCGAATAAGTGAATGAATGGATGGATGAATGAATGATTGATTGATTGAAATTAGGGCACATTGTCGTAAAAGATACTCGAATATAAACATTTTCTTTCATAGAAGGTTCGAAAACTATTTGGCTTACAAAGTTTTTCTTTTTTCATTTTTCATTCATCCTTAATGAAAATCTTAATCGATCCTATTGCCATAGGGCCAATCTCTACTCGCCATTCTTCTTTTTCCTCCTCATGAGCTTGCTGAACTTTTGGTAATGTACCTGAGCCACCTCCAAAAGTTTCACTGCAGGCTTGTTCCTAATTACAAAAGGGGTAAATTCTTTTTTCAGTTCTTCAATCTGTTCACATAAGTCTTCAGCTTGTTGAGCGAAAACCTAACCTTCTCTGTGCATTGTTGCAAACATCTCTTGTCGGCTTACAGCCATTTGTTCCACCGTAATAAAATGCTTTGTAAGATTCGTATATTCTTTTGCGACCTCTTTGTTTTGCTCTTCTTTTGTCTTCAATTATATAGTCATACGACAAATTTCCTTCTCCAGCACCTCAATTTCAATAGTTTTCTGATTAGACACCCTCCTCCAAGCTTGCTCTTGTTTTCGCACTTTCTGGAGTTCATTAGCCCGTAGACTCAGATCTGCCTCTAACCTCTGAATCTGAGTGAACAAGTCAAATCTTTCTCATGGACGTCGTTCTAATTGTATTCTTAGTTCTTCCTGCCTTCCCTTCATGTCTAACCAGTGTTTCTGCTGTTGTCTCATGATTTCTTCCTTATTTTCCGTTACATATGCCTGATGTTTCTCTCATTATCGCCTAACCTCTTCATCTCTCCCCCTCAGATGCATCTCTAAATCGCGTATCTTTTCTATTAGCTCGACTATGTCATCTGGGACCTTCCTCTTTCCTTTTAATTGAGATAACATAGAAATTTCACTTCTTTCTAGGCCCTAGTGGATATACGTTTCCGAGGGGGAATGGTTGAAAAAAGTTCCTAATTGCAAGCTCAAGGTTTGACCCACTTGATTTGTATCTCTTCCAATTTCTTCCAAAATCTCAGGTCCAGAACCGAAACTTCCATCCTGTTTAAAACAGTTGTAGTAGGTACGTATTGATCATACCCGTATTGGCTCAGAACCATCAACGAGGAATAACTGATGGCTCCCCATATGCCAATTAAGGGAACCCACACCGCACCTGAAAATTATCATGCTCCAAATCATCCTTAGAGCCCTCATTTCTATTTCTTGGTATGTCAATGTACTAAGGTTCTGAACACACTGTTTAATCAATTGATTTAGAGGCCACTCACTTTCCAGAAATTCCTCTATAGGCCTAGTCGAAGGAACAAACACATGATGAAAGCGCTTATAGAGGCACCTAAAATGGCTTTTCATCCATACGGAAAACAATTGTGTGCATCCTAAGAAAAATCCATCTCCTTTCCTTCTAATAAAATTCAGTGAAATGATGGTTTCAACTAAGACAGCTGGAGCAGGATTCACCATTTTTTCAATCTGAAAAATAAAATCAGATAGCTCCACACTCACATATCTTATAGCTTTTGGGAACACAATCAACCCGTATACAACAAATGCGAATAGTGCCAAATGTCTATCATCGTTGGCCTTTCCCATAGCATCCCTAATGTCAGACCAAGAAATGCAATGACCATTTTTATCTTTTAATCTTGATTTCACTGTATCTACAGGTAATTCCATCAAATTGGCTAAGGGTCCCCAAAAATCAACGTTCTACTTCCAATATATCCTAAGAAAATCTCTAAAGTCATAGTGGAGAAGGGTAAAATATTCCTCTATAGTTGGTACCATATCCACTTCATTAAACGTAAAACACCTATAAGTGGGATCCCAAAAACATGCCATAGCCTTCAACATGGAAACGAAAAAAAACTGTGATACATCGCCATACTTGTCCTGGAAGCATGTTTTCTTATCCTCCACCCATGATTTCAATATTACCTTTAACTCATCTTCACGATTCCTCCTACAGCCTATGCAGACTATTTAAGGTAGGCTCGAGTCAAAACTAGCTATCTGGGAATCACCTTCTCTACTCTGAGTATCCTTTGACATTCTCACTATTATCTGATACAAACTCGTTTTGTGAATGATCTGAGTCGTAATGTTGCCTAATTGTGAATTTGAGTAAATCTGAACGATTGGAAAAATTGGCTTGTAATTAAGAAAAATAGGCTCAAATGGAATGCTTTCAAAATGGTTATAGAAATAAAGAATTGGTTTCGGCTAAGGCTTAAGAGTGAACCAACACAATTTGCCGTGTTTGACCCAAAACTTAGACAAACACTTATGTTGAAATGTGGTTGAAAAAGAAAGGATAATTTGATAATGAACTTCAACCCACTATCAATGGATGATAGGAACTTTGATATAGATGAACCTTGGCCCACTATCAATGGATGATAGGAACCTTGGTATAGATGAACGTCATGCTTTTAACAAGTGATAAGTTCAAGAAGACAGGAGTTGATATCGAAAAGATTGCTTGATAAGTCAATTTAGTCTAAAGAAAATAATGAGAGTATGAACACTCACAAAGTAAATTAATATTTATAAAAATGATCAAAAGGTCCTTTACAATTAGTTTGAACCAATATGTATAGCTAAAACAAGTGGCTAACTGAATAGTCACAAAGACTATCTTAAGGAGCAATAATAAGTTGAAATAAAGCTAAAAAACTCTTCAAATTCTGAATTAGGTAACTCCACCCTTCAATGCACTTTAATTCAGCTGAATCAATGGACTTGAATGCTTAGAAAAAAAAAACTTTTGAAGTCTCCTTTAGCCAACCGAATAAACACCAGCTTCATGATGGAGTTTTGAATGCATGAAATGATCATTTAAGAAGCCATCAGTTTATGGAATAAGAAAAGGGTTGCTACCAAATTTAAGGATGAATAATGCTCTCCTTTACTTGATAAAACAGCTCCTTAATGATGTATAATGCTTTCTTATAACATCCCCCCTTGTATGTAACTGTAAAACACTTGAAAAGTCATTTTAATAAATTTGTAACAGCCCTTTAATGTAATGGTTTCAAGCTGAAAAGACACATGTAATTAAACACATTAAAACAGACATATTAAACACATTTAAGCACTTATTAAACATAAAACACATTAAACACTTAACTTAAATAAATGAACTTAAAACATATGCATCAATTATTCTAGCAACTAAATTAATTAAGAAAAACACATATTAAATAAAGTTTAACAATAACTCAATTATTTAAACTAATTTGAGTTGAATAAAGTCCAACAACTCATTTATTAATCTAGGATGAGTTTATTAAAAACCAGATTCAACTTGCAATAAATTGCAAGTAACGCCTATTGAGCTGAATGAGCTTGTAATAAAGCTTCATTTTGCACTTAGGCCCCTTGAGCTTAGGCCACTCTTGATGATGTTGAATTGTGTCGTAACATGATGCGACTGGGATTGCATCATACCCTCCCTCTTGAAGATGATTTATCCTCAAATCGGGCCACTTGCATGCAAAATTTTTTCAACATCATGAACACCCTTGTTCATGAAACTAACAGATTCATTTTTGAAAATCTAAGAACCACAAATGGTTTGTAATGGAAGTAGGTTATTTCCATACCCTCCTTCTTTAGGAGGATACCATTTCGTGTTGTCACCAACAGAAGAATAAAACAAATTAGTGACATTACAAATTAAAGGCATAAAAGAATTTCCTGAAATCTCATTAAAAAATTTAACAAATGAAACAATGGTGGGATCAAAAGCATGATTTGGCCTTACCTTCTCATGATGGATCAAAAAATTCATTAATAACATGAAATCAGAATCACAAAGCATTTGAAAGTTATAGTCTTGGGAAACCAAATTCCATAACTGAAATCCCTTGAACAATATCACAAAATAATAATTTCTGCGATTAAAAACAAAGTTCTCTCTTACCGTTTCAAGCTGACTCAAAAATTTCATGAGTGGTATCATGGAAGGAACATGAAACAAGTGAAACTTGTAATCATGCAAAGTGTAACGCCCTAAAAATTTGGGCCTAGAAGAATTGGGCCTTGGGCGTGGGAGCGTTTATATTTTTTTTGGAGAGCTAGATTTTGGCACAGTTGTATGTTGGTGTGTTGGTAGGTGAGTTTGGAATGTTAGGGGGTCTTTATGAAGTCTTGGGTCCAAGCTTTGGTATAGGAAAAATTTGGTTTTTAGCCTTAAGGGAACTTTGACTTCAGGTGGTATGCCTTTTAAATAATTAGGGTGAGGATAGGACACAAGAAGATAAGTGGCCTAGTGACAAAGTGGCGCCACATTGGGGCATGAAGGTGGCGTCACAGAGAGGTAGGGTGGTCCAAGGTTCGAGTGCTGGCATGGTATTTATTTGGGTAATTATTTTGCATGTCTAGATAGTCAGTGGTGGAATTGAAGTTGAACTTTGAAGGGAGGAGTTTGAGGTGGTCATAGGAGAAATTCAATGAGGAGATTATGGAGCATATCTTGTAGAAAATTTAGGAGATGAGGTGTGTGGATAAGTTGGAGCTAAAATGGGAACTTAGGGAGGCAAAGAATCAGTTTTGAAGGGGTTTGGGGGGTAGGTGCCGATTTTATTCTAATGATTTTGGCTTTTGGCATTTTTTTGGTTAGTTTTGGGTTTTTATTTTTTTTAGTTGATTGATTCATTAGTAGTTGTCTCGTGTTGGTATTTTCTCTTGTTTGGTCAATCTTGCCTAAGCGTGTAGGCACTCTTCTTTTGTGCATCTTTCTCTTGATCCCCAAAAGCCGAATAACTCCATTCACCCTTTACCAAAATTCTTCTTGGGTGCCAAATCTACTTGAGTCAAAGGTGGCCGATTAGTTTCTCATTCTTCCTCTTCTCGGTTCTCTTCTTTTTGTTTAAGTCTTCCATCTCTAAACCGCACCCTCTTTTCCTACTCAGTTGAAGTTTTCTTCCTCGAAGTCCCTAGAAATCGATTTCTCTTATCATTCTTTTGTTAGTGCCGATTTTTCATCTTCAAGATACCTAGACTGAATCCTCTTCTCTTTGTTTCTTCACGTCTTCTCTTCCCCCTCTATTGTTGGTCGACTATTGGTCTCTTACTCCCTATTCACTTTGTTAATTCTCTTGTTCTCTAAAACTAAGCACTCATCCTTGTTCTCTCATCTACACTTCCTTACTCTCTTAATCAGTTTTACTAGAACCGACTTCTCCTCTCTTTTCTTCTTAATCGTGGAACCGATTCTCTTTCTCCAAGACTTTGCCAAATTACTCCTCTTGCGTTTTGGGTTTTGGTGTGGTAAGGGTCTTTAGTAATCAGTAAGTATATTCATCTTTATTTTTTATTTTAGTAGTGGTCGAATGCCCTTATAGGGTGTTAAAGGTGACTTAAGATGGATGTGAGTCACGTGTTTACTCAATCGTTGATGGTTCGGGTTTTTGTGATGTAGATCTCATAAAAAATTATGGCTAGTGAGTAGTGCAGGGATTAATAAGGCTTAGTCTTTCAAGGATTCGTGGTTAAGGAGTCATAGTGCATTTCGTAATCAGGTGTGTACACACACTGCACACACAATAGTTCGGTAAAAGCCGAAATCTCGAAAAGCCAAAATGCCAAAATGCTGAAAAGCTGAAAGTTTGGCTACGGTAACCCTGTGAGTGTGCGAACACTTGTGTGGGAGTGATCGATACAACGACAAAGGCCCCATGAGCAATCTCATGGATTTGGGCCGCTTTTTGGCCAACTGGGTTAAAATGGGTCAAATGGGCCCGATGGGTTCGTGGGCCCGAGACGAGTGAAATTGATGGATTGGTAAGAAATGATGAGCAGGTCACGTTGACTAAGTAGCCAATGTTGGATTTGGGCCTAATGGGCCATATGAGAGTATGGGCCCATTTGGGCCATGTATCGGGCTTTTGGGCCCTATAGTGTTTGTAATTGCTAAAAATGCCATCAAATGCATTAAATGTTAGTGGACTTGTTAATGGGCTGAGATATGTACTTAGGCCATAATAATAGTAAATCACTATAATGCCCCTAAAGGGCAAAATGACTAAAATGCCCCTATATGTTACATGACTGATTTTGTATGCCATGTCATGATATGTTTGCATTCATGTGGTATTATGCTGCATTGGGGATGGAAATATTGTTGGACGAAGTGATTTGATCTGTTAGGGTCGCACGGGTCGCCCAAGACGACTGTGGACCCATCGATTTGATTTGTTAGGGTAGCACGGGTCGCCCGAGACGACTGTGGACCCACCGATTTGATTTGTTATGGTCGCACAGGTGGCCCGAGATGTTTGTGGACCTAATTTGGTAAGGTTACACAGGTCGTCCGAGACAACTGTAGACCTACCGACGAATATTGGTTAGTGCTGCAACGGGTGCTACATTGGAGTGTAGGGATAGTGGGTCGATTTAATCCCCACAGAGTGTAGGGTTGGATGGGACATTTGTGCATAGGATGTACTGTTATTATATGTGATATGGGCTTAGGCCCAACAGAGGCCATTATGGGCTGAGGCCTAAGGACCATCGTTAATGTGATATGGGCTCAGGCCCAGCTGAGGCCACTATGGGCTAAGGCCTAAAGGCCACCGTTACTGAAATGGGCTGAGGCCCAAGTTGATTGTTGCATGTTATTTATTTGATGAGGGTTGTGCACACTGAGTTTTCGTAAACTCACCCCTCTTTTTAAATTTTCAGGTGATCCTCAGTAGGCGGCTCGACGTAAGAGATGACTCGGAGGTGGCCACATCACGATTGGTTTTAATTTTTAAGTTTTGTTTAAGTATTACTGTAATTACTTCCTCTTTGGTTTTTGGTTGTAATAAGGCCTTTCCTATGGTTTGATTTGGTTATTGTTTTTTTCTATATGATAATTCTTTAATATCTAAATTTTAAAACTTGATTTCCAAAAGAGCTAAAATGACATTTTTTGAACCATACAAAACCTGCACGTTTTTTTACAAGAAAGAGCTTCCACTATAATTGAAACATGGAAAATTAACAGTGAATACAAGAACTAAGGATTTCAAATAACAAATTAAGGTTTTACTTAATCTTACAAATACAAACGTTTTCACTGTTTTAAACCGTAACAACTCAACATTTTCAAGGTTTTCAACATCATCAATTTGAACGATCTACCATTCAATGTGACAACCATCAGATTCGGCCATAACTTCTGGGCCAGGTTTGGGGTGTTACACAAAGAATATGCAAATCCTTTTAACCATGTCATAGAATAAGCTTTGGGATCAAAGATTAGAATTTGCATTTGCATCTTATCACAATTCAACAACTTTATTTTCAAATTTAAAGATAAAACATCACACAAGTAAAATTATTTACACATTCATTCAAACAAAATTTACGATGCTTGCTTTCTCTCATAGACGATCCATAATAACAATCTCCAAAATTAAACACATTATTTTGATCAATTGTCCATAACACAACAAAATTTTCATTTTCAACAATACATCATACATGCCAAGCAAACTAGATTTAGGTATATATACATTTGAACTATCAAATCCTTCATATTTCATTTGCAAAAGCATGTTTAAATAAGAGGGTTTCACACAAAAATGTAAAGACTTCACATAACCATCACATTCAAACAAGTCAAGCTTTGTATGTGAATAATCTTTAGCGCACACATCCCAAGTTTGCATATGCTGGATCAATCCAACGTCATCAACAGATTTTTTATCACAAAACAATTCAAGAGAACAACTCCTCATGCTTCCACTTAGAACGAATTTCTCAACCACAAATAATGAATGACAATTAACCAGATCGAAATAAGGAGATCTTTTAAAAACTAAGTCATAAAAAATTTTATCGACAACTTTCAAACCTGATTGCCGTGACTCAGTTGCTAAAGATTCCTTACCTTGCTCATTTTTTAGCACTTGTGGGTTGATTTCATCTTCAACATTACCTTTTTCAATCATGCGAAAGCGTCTCTCGTCGGGAAGGTAATGAAGTTAAAACTTGTCAATCGATTCTTTTAAAACCTGAAAAGAAGCAACACGAGGAAAACTCACATGTTGATTGAGGGAAACATTCCTCACTTATTCTCGCTCACTATTATCGTTTTCTTTGGTTTCTTTTTCAAACTCATTTTCTTTTTCCATAGTCTCTCTTATTGTTCAAAACTCACTTTCACTCTTTATTTCGCTCTCTTTTTCAACAACACTTGTTTCTTTCACACTCTCTTTTCTTTCTCCATTCTCATTCTCTTTTTCAATTTCTTTTTCTTTCATTTTTATTTTTTGTCTCTCAATTTCATTTAATATTCGCTCATTTTCCCTCATTATCAACTTTTGTATTTCTTTTTTTCTTATTTCTTTTTCTCTCATTTCTTCATTACAAGATGAAGATAACATGGAAGAATTAAAACAGGAAGCCTTTCGTTGGGAAAAATAGAAAGGATCTATATATGAAATGCGGTTATCTCTTCGAGATTGACTCTTCATGGGTGAACACCTTGGTGTATACGAAAAATTACTAGGACCTTCTCATTTGTCACCGTAATAGGCTTCAAATTCAAAACTTGATTTATTTTTACTAGAAGTCGTCGTTGAATAGGAATTTCGATAGGGATCTCTTCTCACATAACCATTAGATGTTTGTCACTGGGATGATCTTAACTCTGTCCCTTGACGTGGTGAAATTTTCTTCTGTCGAGATTTTTCTTGTTGGCCCCGCTCTTCGACACGAACCAATTATTCTTGTAGGGGTGTTAGTTTCCTATCGAACAATCGATCCATTTCTTTCATCAAGTATTGAAAATCTAATTCTGAAAACACTCCTCAAGACATGATTTTTTTGCTGAAAAGAATAGTGATTAAAAATAGAAAATAGATACCTCACCACAAAACCTCACGTTTCACTGACAAAGAAAAAATTGGATGGAACTCGCACTCGTACTTGCACTCTTTATTGGCTTTTTACTCGCTCGAATAGTCTCACTTTCTCTTGCCTTTTTCACTCAAGTTCGCCTCTCGAAGTTCTCCAAGGACTACTTAGACAGATCATCACCTGTTGGGAGTCGGCTTGCAAAATTAATGTTCGGGTTTGGTAGGGAATGTTATAGGACAAAGGGTAGGCTGGAAAAAAGAAATAAAGAAGATTGAGTGTAGTCAAATAATAGTATGTTGATTGGGTGTTTTCGGGTAAGAAGCAGAATTTTCAGAAAACTCGGCAATGAAGAACTTGAATTTTTTTTCACGAATTTTTTTCACTTGCAATGATAAATATTCACTCCTTAAATTTTGAATGGAGACGAAATTTTTTCAAATGAACTACAATACCGTAATGCCGAGAATGTCGATTCTTACTTCAAATTCGCTAGCTCTGATACCAATTTGATATGAACTCATCTTGTGAATGTTTTGAGTCATAATGTTGCCCAATCGTAAATTTGAGTAAATCTAAATAGTTGGCAAAATTGGCTTGTAATTAAGAAAGATAGGCTCAAATGGAATGGTTTTGAAATGGTTATGGAAATAAAGAATTGGATTCGGCTAAGGCTTAAGAGTGAACCAACATAATTTGTCGTGTTGACCCGAAACTTAGACAAGCAGTTAGTTTGAAATGTGGTTGAAAAAGAAAGGATAATTTGATAATGAACCTCGACCCACTATCAATGGATGATAGGAACCTTGGTATAGATGAACCTTGACCCACTATCAATGGATGATAGGTACCTTGGTATAGATGAACGCCATACTTTTAACAAGTGATTATTTCAAGAAGACAGGAATTGACGCCACAAGGATTGCTTGATAAGTCAATTTAGTCTAAGGAAAATAATGAGAGTATGAACACTCACAAAGTAAATTAATATTTATAAAAATGATCAAAAGGTCTTTTATAATTACTTTGAACCAATATTTATAGCTAAAACAAGTGGCTAGTCGAATATCACAAAAACCATCTTAATGAGCTATAATGAGCTGAAATAAAGCTAAAAAACTCTTGAAATTCTGAATTAGGTAACTCCACCCTTCAATGCACTTTAATTTAGCTGAATCAATGGACTTGAATGCTTAGGAAAAGACTTTTGAAGTCTCCTTTAGCCAACCGAATAGACACCAGCTTCATGATGGAGTTTTGAATGCATGAAATGATCATTTAAGAAGCCAACAGTTTATGGAATAAGAAAAGGGTTGCTGCTGAATTTAAGGATGAATAATGCTCTCCTTTACTTGATAAAACAACTCCTTAATGATGTATAATGCTTTCTTGTAACAACTCCCTTGTATGTAACCGTAAAACACTTGAAAAGTCATTTTAATAAATTTGTAAGAGCCCTTTAATGTAATGGTTTCCAGCTTAAAAGACACCTGTAACTAAACACATTAAAATAGACATATTAAACACATTTAAGCACTTATTAAACATAAAACACATTAAATACTTAACTTAAATAAATGAACTTAAAACATATGCATCAATTATTCTAGTAACTAAATTAATTAAGAAAAACTCATAATAAATAAAGTTTAACAATAACTCAATTATTTAAACTAATATGAGTTGAATAAAGTCCAACAACTCATTTATTAATCTAATATAAGGTTATTAAAAAACCAGATTCAACTTGCAATAAATTGCAAGTAACACCTATTGAGCTGAATGAGCTTGTAATTAAGCTTCATTTTGCACTTAGGCCCCTTGAGCTTAGGCCACTCTTGATGATGTCAAATTGTGTCGTAACATGATGCGACCGGGATCGCATCATTATCCCTATTTTTTCTACCCCATGCCGAACAACTAAATCTTCTCAAAGTGTGTTCATGACGAATATAGACGTGACACTGTGCCCTAGGTATTTAAATGATTCATGAATTATGCCATTGAGAGACATAGACACAAGAAAAACAAAGTCAGTAAAAAAAATAATAAAGTCAAATAAAAAAATGTGAAATTAAATCATAAAGTAGTGCGAAAAAATTCAAACACAAAACTTATGAATAAATGCTAATGAGGTCCTATAAGGTATTATTACGAGGGGTAAGGTACGATTCTTATGTCTAGGTTTCACATTTAAAATGGTCAATACATGCTGGCTTATTGTTGACTCTAATGCACGGGGAACCCAAGGCTTAAATATGACATTCATAGGGATGCATTCCCTTTTAAAAAGGGTTGGCCCTTGGGTGGTAAGACTTCCATAGCATACACGGTAGCATTTGCTACACAAACATCTATGTCCATCTTAACCATGGAGTAGTCCTTAAACTTATGCGGTGAGATATTGCTACACAAAAGCCTAAAGCTACTCCTCCTAAATGGGATGGGCCCAGGTGTAGGTCTGAAAGTAAGATGCAACATGAATGACAACTATAGCCGCCCCATGATGGTAGAATCAACATACACATTAATCAATTTCATCGATAAAAGAATAAACAAATGCATTGACTTTCATATCAAAATAGGATAAGTAAATGAAATGAACAAATAAATTGATATTTAACATATATTCGACAATGTAAAATGACATTAGGCAGTTAAATAAATTGATGAACAAATAAATAAATCCAATATGCACAAATACTAAAAAACCTAACTCTCAAACCTAAGTAAATCGACTCACTAACATCCCCAGTGGAATCGCCAATCTGTGATAACATTACCTACATAAGAGTGCGGGGGCCTAGTAAGCAAAGCTAGACATGGAGGGCCTAAATTAATGTAGAGTTGCCACTAACCAATTAGGGCTAGGTTGGTTAGCCACCTACAGTCTAAAAGTCTAGAATTAATACTACGAAAAATCCTAAAAGTCTAGACTCGATCTCATCACTAAATTTCAGGTTTGAGAGTACCGTTACGTGTGGGGAAGGTTATAGCACCCCAGAACGTCTATCCAGGGATAGTCCTACGGGGTCTTAGGAGCTAGGTTTTTTTTATTTAAGCATATTAATATCTTAATCTAGGCTAAAATCTAATGGAGATCTTAAATAAAAAATCTAAAGAAAATGTCTTCGGTTTACTAATAACCCGATTAAGATGTGTTCACCAAACTTATCTAGATTAGAGATTTTTACTTTTAATGGAAACCCTAAAGGATACATAAATAATTCTAGTAAAATACCTTCAATTCCTAAAATTAATTCTATCTTAGAATTCTAAAAAAAACCTAGAAATTACCAATTAATTAAGAGAAATATTAAAATTCCATCTACAACTTATTCGATCTTTTATTATTATTTTTAAAAGAATTAGTTAATAGCATTAAACCTATCAAGATCTTACGAAAGTGCCCTATGTCGGGTTTGTGATTTATCTTACTTTAAAATTCTTGATCTAAGGTTTAAATTTGTCAAAATCCTAAAATAATTTCGATTAAATAACATTTATTAGCTTTCTTAAAATGTTTCTAAAATAAAATACTTAGAAAAGCCTGCTCATGATTTACAATTCACCTAAAAAAAGAATATTTACATATTAATTTAAGATTCACCTAAATTTAAATGTAAAAACCTTATGGTTTCATTAAAATGGAACACCTACTTAACTAACTTCATGTCAACAATTATTGGATGGAAAAAATGACCTAAAGTTCCCTCTTTAAAATGAATAGTAATAAAATAGGAAAATTAATTAAATTGGCTAAAGTTAATGAAAAGTTAAAACTCTTTCACAAATGGCAATAATAAAAAAGAAAACATAAATAAATAAAGTAAATAAGACATTGACATGATAATGATGATAATAATAACAATAATACACCTTATTCATAATACAATAAAAGAATCAAAGTAACATAAATAAATATATTAAAAGGGGAATGTGTAAAAAAACATAAATATAAATGGACATGAAAATAAATAAAAACAAAATTAGAATAAATAAAAATTATACAAGTGTGAATAAATATAAAACATTAAAATAAAGTGCATAATTGGCATTAAATATATAAGGTATAAATGCAAATGAAAGGGGAGATATAAGTGTAAACAATTTATTAAATATCGAAATAAAATGACATAGCTTGATTTTGGGATTAAAAGATAAAAAATGTGGAAGACAGAGGACTGATGTAGCAATTAATTTGCCTTTAATTTTAAAATTTTAGATTAAATTGAATGTTCGAATAAACAAAAGGGTTGCGGGTGTTAATAAGCCAGAGAGTGAGGGTAGTGTTGCAAAAAATAGGGTTTTTTGTAAATTTAAAAAGTATGGGGTGGGAATAAATTACCTTTTTTTGCACCTATAAATGAAAAAAAATATTGATTCTTTCATTTTAACCCCATTTTTTCCAAAAAAAATCTTCCTCTTTCTCTTCCACCTTCTATGCTGGCCATGACTCCACCACCGGAGAGCCTAATGGCTTTCTGATCCCCAATGGTGGAGCCACTGCGTACGGTGGCTGAAATATATTTATATATATATATTTTACAGAATCAAATTTGCTCTAAAAAGAATAACTACTTTTCTTAAAACTCAAAACTTTATTTGGAAATAGTTGAAAAAGATTAAAATTTTGTTTTAAAAAATTTACGGTGGCTGAAATATATTTATATATATATATTTTACAGAATCAAATTTGCTCTAAAAAGAATAACTACTTTTCTTAAAACTCAAAACTTTATTTGGAAATAGTTGAAAAAGATTAAAATTTTGTTTTAAAAAATTTAAATTTTCCTTTAAAATGACGAAAAAACATATTTTTATTTTAAAAATCTAAAATTTTTCTTTTTAAAAAAGTCACTATTTTTCTAAAAAATCATAACCTTATTTCGAAATAATTGAAAAAGATCAAAACTTTGTTTTAAAAATCTAAACATTTCCTTTAATATGTCTAAAAAAAACATAATTTTATTTTAAAAATCTAAACTTTATCTTTTTTTAAAAAAATCAAAATTTTCCCAAGATCAAACCTTTTTTTTTTTAAAACGAAAACATTTTTTTTTTTAGAAAGGGGAAGGGAAAAAATGGGATTTTTTGGGCTCCTAGGGGTAGAGGACCGATGTTCCGGTGACGCCTCCTTCATCGGAGCCCAAACTCGATACCTCAAGATATGCATATGGCAAAAAAAGTGAAAAAAAAAAAAAAGAAACTATACTGTTTGTTGTTGTTGCTATTGTTTTACCTTTTTTTAAGAACAAAATATGAAACCCTTTTTATTTCATTTTATTTCATGTATATATATTATTTTTTTAATCTTGTTTATTTGTAAAAAATGATAATAATAATATTTAATAATAGTAGTTGTTGTGATGTTAATAATAACAATAATTTGGGCACTTAACATGCACAAAAAGGAAAGAAAAAATAAAAGAAAAACAAAGGTCTCAAATTGACCAAAATCGGCTGGGCTTCGAACAACCCAAGAGAGAACAAAAATTTAAATAGGCCTTGTAACACCTCAGATTTTGGGGTTAGAAGTTTTGAGCTTTTAGGGTTAAGGTTAGTGAAAGGGTTGCACTATTGTGTTCAGTAGCGTGTTTAAGTACCATAATGGGTTTACTGGTCTGCTGGTTAGGTGAGTGTCAGTGTAACTCAAGGTTCTGGGTTCGAGTCCTTATGTGTGCATTTGGGTTAGATATTTACTTATTTTGTTTTGTTTTGCTAAACGAATGATTTGCTTTATGATTAAATATATATAATATTATTTAGTCATTGAAAGTGAGTGGATTACTCCATCTCCCATTACACTCTTGTTATTACTAAGGTTGGGGACTGTTTTGGTGATTTAAACGGCAATTTCGGGCTGTTTTAGGGTGGTTTCGTGACCACACAGGTGGGCACAAAAGCGTGTGTTGATTCACATGTCCATGTAGTTTTGGGAATTATGGTTTCTGGGCTAATTTGGGTGCCACACGGCTGTGTGGCCGATTGGGATTTTTTTGTCAATTTTCACACAGATGTGTCCCCTGGTCACACGGGCATGTGCGTTTAGGAGTTAGGGATTTAGTGAATTAGTGCTACACGGCCTGACCACCGTGTGGCCGATTTGGGGATTTTTTGTCAATTTTCACACAGATGTGTCCCCTAGTCACACGGGCATGTGCATTTATGAGTTAGGGATTTAGTGAATTAGTGCTACACGGCCTGACCACACAACCGTATGGCTAATTTGAGGATTTAGGGATCCCACACGGGCGTGTGTTTTTGGACACAAGGCCGTGTCTGGTAGACACATGAGCTTGTGAGACCCTCACACGGTCGTGTCTATCCTTCACCCTTTTTAGCATAGTAGGACAGTGAGATACACGGCCTATTCACACAGTCGTATCCCCAGTTCACACGAGCAT
This sequence comes from Gossypium stocksii, assembly GCA_020496765.1. NCBI lineage: Eukaryota > Viridiplantae > Streptophyta > Magnoliopsida > Malvales > Malvaceae > Gossypium > Gossypium stocksii. The sequence continues at coordinate 58,099,142 of CM035624.1, read as the reverse complement.
GCACCTCTACCACACAGCCGTGTGCCTCCCTCCACATAGGTAATTTGACCCCCATATAGCCCAGGTTAATCCACACGATTGGAACGCATGGCTGTGTGGTTCTAAGTCACTTACTTTTGTTCTGTGTGTGCCTTAGCTGGTCCCTAGTCAGGGTGGCTAAGAATTCTGATCTGAGCTTCGGCTTATGTGTTATCTATGATTGTTGTGTGAGATGTTTGGTTCTGAAACTGATTTGTTGGGTGTGTGTGCATATCTATTTCTGTCTGATTGCCGATTGATGTGTTTATTATTGCGGTGAGATTGGATGCATTCATGCACTTGCATAAAGTATTTTGGGTGGGATTGCGAAGAGAAGGGATTTTGATTCTGATCTGGCAGTTCTACTACAACTTATCCATATAATGATTTATCGTACTGTACTGCATGTACACCAGCTTTGCTGCATACTACTATATGATCTAGCAGTTTGATCTGCAACATGTTTGTAGAGCAAATTACTGTGTTGCACTGTACTGCTTATGCGATAGCTTTGCTGCATAATATATCTGAGTGTCTTAGTCCACATACATGGTGTGTAAGGTTGGACGGGCCTTTTGAGGTCCTATGTGCTGTGTTTTGGTTGGATGAGCTTAATCGGCTCTTTTGGGGTATAGTTGGGGGTGGAGAGGTAATTTAGTTAAACGGGTGGGTTTTTTCAATATCTAACTACATTTGTACGCATCTGTTTGATTGCTTGGCATGTAAGACTATCTGACTATTTTTGACTGACTGAATAGTACTTGTAACTGTGTGTCTATGTGCAACTTTATGTGCTTGAATTGTTATTTCCTGTTAGGACACCAATTTCATGTTTACCTTCTAGTTCTGTATACCTCTGTATGTACGTTCGCTATTGATCTGCTTTTCGGCATCTTGTTCTATGATTTTGTAGATAGTTTGATTTTGAACTTACACTAAGCTCGTGTAGCTCACCCCCTTTGTTTCCCTTTCAGGTACATTTCTGAGTTCTAACGCTGGATTCGGTATGTGGAGGTCTTGGACAGTTTCGGTGAACAACATAATTACCAAAAATAAACTAATAGTTTTATTTTCAGTTGCTATTTTGTTATTCGATTTTTGTACTGTAAGGGTTTTTAAAAAAATTATGGTGCAAGTTTAGTTTTTGATCTATGCCGTAAATCTTATTTTGTTTCTGAAATAAACTAGCTTAATTTTTTTTTTTTGATTGAAGACTAAACAAATGTTTTTAGTTCATAAAGGGGTAGAAATGTTTTGTAATGGAATTTAAGATAACACATGTTGTAAAATTTTCCTATGATCACTTTGGTGATCAATGTAACATCTGAGATTCGGTTTAAACTTCTGGGCCAGGTTTAAGGGGTTACATTTAGTGGTATTAGAGCCAAGTTAGGAAAAACTCGGCCTGTGTTTCTACGTATATGTGTGTGCAAGTAATTTTTTAAAAATATTTTGAAGAACTTTACCATAGTAAGCTGAAATGATTTGTGTTTTGGGAAAAGTTTTACGAAAATGAACTGTCTGAGACTCCAGTGCTAGTCCAGGTAGAAATTTGAATCTGTAAGACCGGAAATGTAGAATTTTGTATTTATTTTGTGTGTTCTTTGAAAATGTAGATATTTTAAGTTAGGGACAAGACTGATATGGATTCTGAAGGTAAGCATGATCATGAGGAGTCGTCTGCTTCTTCGGGACGTGTGTCTATTCAAAAGTCAAAGGTTAGTGCAATTTCACCAGCTTCGGGTAGTGGCAACTCGGAGGTTGGTACTGAGGCATTGACTCTGGTGGTGAGAGAGGTATTAGAGGAAGTCTTCGAGTCTAGTTTATAGAGGAATAGAGAGGTAGTTCAACGTAGGTGTAACACCCCAAACCCGGCCTAGACATTATGGCCAAATCTGGCAGTGTCACATTAAAGTGTGAAAGTAAAACTTGTTGTCATTGAAAACCTCAAAATCAATTAATCAATTTGTTATTAGGCGGTGACTCCAAAACGGGTCGTCCATTTTCAAAACGTACGTCGGTGAAAAGTTATTCGCTTTTAAAATGTGTCTTCGTTTGGGAAAAAAAACCCAACCTTTACTAAACCTCTTTGCATGCATTTGAAGCTGATTTAAAACCTAGCGTTATTATCAAAAGTTACTTTCTTTAAAACATTGTTAATTTTAAAAAAATCACCTGTATAGCGGAAGCTTTTCTTTTAAAATAGTTGTGTATTTGCATTTTGTGTTGTAAAAATGTTATTTTGTTTTTTTTTAAAACCCAAGTTCTAGCACAAGTAGTTATAACCAAAGCAAATTAAAATCCTAAAATTAAAAATAAAAACCAGAGAGGCATTATTACAAAATAAATATCTGAAATAAATCCAAAATTATCAAAAAGTACTAAATCAATCGTATTGAAATGCATGGCCATTGCTGAGTGCTCCGATTGCACCGAACCACCTAAGATTGGGGATTACCAATATAGTTAAAGTAGAAGGGTGAGTTTACAAAAACGCAGTGTGTAATTCCCCAACATACAAGCAATATGCAATAAAACAAACTGGGCCGAAGCCCTTCACAGTAGTAGTATCAGTTGGGTCTTAGCCCGTAATAGTATCAGTTAGGCTTTAGCCCATAACAGTATCAGAAATCAAAATGCATGATGCATATAATCCCAACCAACCCTGCACACCATCTCCTATCCAGCCCTGCACTCCTGTGGGGAAATAAATCGACCCACCCATCCCTACACTCCAATGTTAGCACCGGTTGCGGCACTAACCAGTATTGTAGCAATGCTGCCAGTCATATAAGTGGCATTAAGCCATCAGTAGGTCCACAGTCGTCTTGGGTGACCTGTGCGACCATAATAGTTCAGTACACTTCTTCTAAATCAATATACCTATTCGTATGCAGTATATCATAATGTCATGCATGTATGCAAAACATGTATATCATATGGCATGCTTAATCTATCATATATCATATAAGGGAAAAACAGTTATTTTACCTCAAAGGGAAAAATAATCATTTAATCAGTTTGGGGTCTAGGTTTACTTACCGACCCGTCAGTAGGTCCACAGTCGTCTTGGGCAACCCGTGCGACCTTTAACAGACAAACAGTGTAAATAGACCCAAAACCCATTATGCGGCCCAAGTGGGCCTACATGTTTGTGTGGCCCACGAAGCCCAGAAACGACCTTAGCCATGAGAATGACACACCTGAGTCCAATATTTTCCACATATCCGCGAGATTTACCCATGTAGGGCCTACAAGCCCATTAGGCCCACATGGCCTAATTCGGTCCAACAAGGCCCAAAACAGCCTAAGCTCATGAGATTGCTCATGGTGGCCTTTACAGTCATATGCCCATGTTTCGTAGGCTAGGATTACCATACATGCAATCGCACGCCCGTGTGGTAACAACTACCATATTTTTAACTTTTCGGCCTTTGTTGACCTACAGTTAAAACAATATGAGTACACACCTAATTCGAAAGTGAACCGTGCTTCGAAAACTCCTATTCTTAAATTAAACCAACATAACATCTATTCAATTACACCACTCATGTTTCAATTAAATCCTAATGGCGTTCCCAAATTGACCATAGTCATCTTACTTGAAGAACAATCGTAACTGTACCCCGGATTCCTAGGAGTTGGGTTAATCAATTCCGATTGCCACCTACAAAAGCATCACCATCTTAATATACCCATACTTAAAGTAAAATATAATCTATGTTTACCATTCAATACCGCCTATTGAGTAATAATCTAAGTTTCCAAATCATAAACCTCAATTTATTTACCAACAAAGACAGAGTAGATTGTAGACAATGAAGTAGCGTACAAGGAACTGAGAAGGAGGATTGATTAACAAATATCCGGCCAACCCACCAAGTGGAAAAGGAAGGATTAGAGAGAGAGTAGAGAATTGAAAAGAAGAGGAGATGAGAGGAGTTAAGGTGTTCGACCCAAGAACAGTAGCCGACTGTGAAAAGAAAATAAAAGTAAACTAATCGATCAAGAAAGCTAGAACCAAAAATGTTGAGAGGGGAAAGGTGTAAGGAGCAATCTAACAAGAGAAGAATTGATTGAGGAAAGGAAAGAAAGTCGGTTCTCAAACCTATAGAAAGCTGAATAGAAAAAAGAGGGAAGAGAAGAAGTAGACAATCAAGAGGAAGACCGATTGGGGAAAAAGGAAAAGAAAAAGCTGCCTACTCGGCAGAAGCACAAAACAACAACCGAAATGAACCCAAAAGCAAAGGCAGAAACCGAAAGTGAGTAGAGAGTACTCAGGAAAAGCACAAAACCTGAAAATAGAGTACTCAGACACCCCAAAGCCGAAAGTGATCATACTTCCCCTAGTTGAAATTCCTGAGTAATAAGAGTCCTCATTCAGCACTCCTCTCCCCCTAATTCAAACCTCCTTATTTTTCTCCTAATATCCCTTAACCATCAAATCCCAATATCCACTCATAGAATTCAACAACCACACTTCCACCATTTAGCATTTTAGTTAACCTCCAACACTGACATGGCACAAGTAATAAAATAAAAATTCTTCACTGCACCTTCCCCAAGATTCAAACCTCACACCTCAAAGAACAATCCACATGCCACTATCCTTAGACTAATAGCCTTTTTCTGTAATGTTTAAACCAAAGTTATTTAAGAAGCCTACAGACTGAAGTCAGGGTTTATTTAAGTAAAAACCAAAAATTTTATACTAGTCAAGGCTTGAACCCAAGACTTCTCAAACACTTCCTAGGGTAGTAAACCACTAAAGTAGGCTTACAATTGTATCACAAACATACAAAATAAAAAAACTTGGGTTTTGGGGCGTTACAGTAGGTGTGTAGGAAGGAGAGAGATCATAGCCCTTTGATGTTGGAGCCTTAGTCTGCGAAACGTATAAGACTGTTGGGTGTTAGTAAAGGTCATGTGGATGGTTCTGGTAATGAAGCAAGCGTATCGTTTGTGGGCATTGTAAGAAGCGTCATTCGGACGACTATTAGAAGAAGTTGGGAGCATGTTTGAGATACGGGTCCATAGAGCATTGGATCCGGGAGTGTCCTTGATGATTTTGAGATAGGTATGGTGCTGAATGTTTTGATGTATTGATTAGAACATAGTAATTGTTAGTGACAAATGTGTATCTGCCTCAGTGGTTATGTGTTCTGGTGTGCATGAGAGGTCTTGAGTTCAAGTTTAGTGTGGTAGTGTTTAGGACTAGAGTGCACAGCGGGAGCGTAGTGGGGTGGCTTGTGTTATACCCTTGCTCTGTTAGTTGGAAATTTTAAGGACAGAAATTCTTTAAGGAGGGGTAAGTTGTACCACCTCAGATTTTTAGGTTAGAAGTTTTGAGCTTTTGGGGTTAGGGTCAGTGAGAGTGTTGTGCTATTGTGTTTAGTTGTGTTTAAGTGTCAGATGGGCCTGCTGGTCTAGTGGTTGGGTGAGTGTTAGTGTAACTCAAGGCTCTGGGTTCGAGTCCTTGTGTGTGCATTTGGGTTAGATATTTACTTATTTTTTTTGTTTTATAAAATAGACAATTTCCTTTATGATTTAAAAAATATATAATTATTTAGTCATTAAAAGTGAGTGGATTACTCCATCTACCATTACACTCTTGTTATTGCCAAGGTTGGGGACTGTTTTGGTGGCTTAAATGGCAATTTCGTAGTTGTTTTAAGGTAGTTTCGTGACCACATAGGCGGCTATACGGGCGTGTGCTAATTCACACGGCCTTGTGCTTTTTGGAATTGTGGTTTCCAGGATAATTTGGGTTCTACACGGCCTAGCCACAGGGCCGTGTGGCTGATTTGGGGATTTTTTGTCGATTTTTACACTGCCGTGTCCTCTGGTCATGCGGGCGTGTGTGTTTAGGAATTAGGGATGTAGTGAATTAATGCTACACGGCCTGGCCACAAGTCGTGTGGCTAATTTTGAGATTTAGGGATACCACACGGGCATGCGTTTTGGAGACACGGCCGTGTCTAGTGGACACATGGGCTTGTGAGACCCTCACACGACCGTTTTTGTCCTACACCCTTTTTAACACAGTTGAATAGTGAGTTACATGGCCTATTCACACGACTGTGTCCCTAGTTCACACGAGCGTATGCCTCTACCACACAGTCGTGTGCCTCCCTCCACATAGGTAATTTGAACCCCATACGGGCTAGGTTAATCCACATGGCTAGAGCACACAGCTGTGTGGTTGTAAGTCACTTACTTTGGTTATGTATGTGCCTTAGCTGGTCCCTAGTCAGGGTGACTAAGAATTCTGATATGGGCTTCGACTTATGTGTAATATGTGACTATTGTGTGAGATGTTTGGTTCTGACACTGATCTGTTGGATGTGTGTGCATATCTATTTCTATTTGATTATAGATTGATGTGTTTATTATTGCGGTGAGATTGGATGCATTCATGCACTTGCATAAAGTATTTTGGGTGGGATTGCAAAGAGAAGGGAATCTAATTCTGATCTGATCTGGTAGTTCTACTGCAACTTATGCATACAACGATTTATTGCATTGTACTGCATGTACATCAGCTTTGTTGTGTACTACTATCTGATTTAGTAGTTTGATCTACAACATGTTTGTATAGCAAATTACCGCATTGCACTATACTCCTTATACAATAGCTTTGCTGCATAATATATCTAAGTGGCTTAGTCCACATACATAGTGTGTAAGGTTGGATGGGCCTTTCGAGGTTCTATGTGGCATGTTTTGGTTGGATGAGCTTAATCAGCTCTTTTGGTGTATGGTCGAGGGACAAAGAGGTGATTTGGCTGGATGGGTGTAACATCCCTTATCGGTGTCCGACGCTGGGACTAGGTTCAAGGCGTTACTAGACTTAAACGTAAACATCCATGTAGAACCGGGCCATAAAATTTCATTTCTATTTAAAACCATTCATACACATGTATTTCGTTCCTTATAAGAGCCTACGAGGCCCAAAACGTACTTTGGAAGTGGTTCGGGACTAAATCGAGAACTTCTAAAAATTTTACAAAATCAGAGAAATTGTAACGCCCTGATTTTCGGGATTTTCCAAGTTTGTTACAGTCATTGTTGAAATTATGAATTTTGTATGTTGGACTACTAAAGTTGTGTTTAAGCATGTTAGTGGGCCTTTAGGAGGCCCAAACTCCGGTTAAAATCCGATAAAAATAGCAGAGGTATGTTTTAAGTGAAAGGAGGAACTGGGTCAAGAGGGCCTTTAAGAAAAACCTAGCAAAAATTGTCACAAAAGGAGCCTTGGCAAAGTGGCAAGGAGGCGCCACTAAGCTCCAAAAAAAGTGGCGCCTAAGTGGTGTAGGAGGTCCATGGTACGAGTTGCAAGGCAAGCATTAAGTTCTTTTATTTTTATGTGCATGTGTGGTAAGTGTTGGCACTCAACTAGAACTCTGTCTTGAGGAATTTGAATTGGTCATGAAAGTTAATCAAGGAGTGAATTAAGGTCATTTGAATTTGAAGAGGAAGTGGTCAGCCAAGGGACTCTCCATGGTGCAAAAATCGGCAAGCAATTCAAGTATAGTATTTTCGACAATTGAGGGTTGTTGTGCCGATTTCTTTAGGTTAGTGCATTCTCTTCTTCTGTCGATTCTATTTAGCATATTAGCGTTCCCTTTTGTTACTTTTTTCTTGCTTTTCTGACCTAGTAGCCGCATCTCACACCTAAGAAACCCCTACTGCCGATTTCTTTGTGACCGAAACCACTCTCTAGCTTTTCTCCCTCTTTCATTCTTCTTCTATCCTCTTGCACCCATAAACCGATTTCATTCCATCCCTTTCCTCTTTAAGACCGAATCCATCTTCTTATTTCTCTTCTCTTCAACCTCTGTCGACATAACACTTGACTGAAACCTCACCTTAGCAGAATATCCATTTGACCGAAAACACACCATAATTGTTCATCTTTTGACCGAAACCAGTCATTCCTTCTTCTCTTGAATCTATCAAAAGCTGAACACCTAGTTCATCACCCCTTCTGTTGATTCACTCTAACCAATTCCTTGCTAAAGCCGACAAAAGCATATTGCCATAGATCCAAAAGCCAAAAACAACCCCTCTGAACCCTTCTAAAGCCGAATTCTTTAGATCTCTTTCTTGATAACGTTTGGGAGTAGATCTAATAGAGATTTAGTCAAGTGGAAGTGTGGAAGCAGTATCCATCGTGTAGAGGTGTCGGTAAGTGGTCTAAACCCTATGTGATATCGTTTTCTTAACATCCAAGGAAAAAGCCAAAACCCTTAAGTCCTTAAAGGCTTTGTCGACATGGTCTATTGATAACCTAGGGTTGTATTTTGGTTCTTTTATGTGTTAGTTAGCGAAAGAGAAGAGCCAACAAGGAACGAAAGGCATCGATTCAACTAGATTTAGATCTAAGGGGATCTAAGTCGACAAGGTGAGATCTATAGGGCCATTAAGGGTGTTGGCCGATTGTGGTAAGAGATTCTAGTGTTAGTTTCCTGGATTCGTAGTTTAATCGTTTACGTGTTGGATTATAGGGATATTCGCGTAGAGGAGTTCGTCGGTGAAATCGTAATCAGGTGTGTGTTTCGAACACCCTCTATGGTTCAAAGCGGCAAAAGCCGAAAAGCTGAAATGCAGAAGTTCTGGCATTTCGTGGGCTTGTGAGCGTGTGAATGCTCTCAAGTCGATAGGAGTATGTTAGATATGAAATCAGTACTGGTAGGTGTTTTAACCGTAAAATTTCAGGCACAACAGTAAGTTAGGCCTCGGTGGGCCGAATATGGGCCCAATGGGCTTTTGGGCCCATTTGGGGTAAAAATAGGTTTAAAGGTATTTTTGGATGGACTATAAGTTAAAACTGCTAAAATGAGTAATTGGTTATGGAACATAGCCTAAATGGGCTTAAACTGCTAAATGACACTTTAGGGCCCATTAGGGGTTTTATGGCTTAAAAGCTAAAACTATTAAACTGAGTTAACTGAATTACTGTAACGACTACTGGATTAGTAGAGACTATGATAGACATAAAAATTGTAATAAGAGAGCAAAATTACTAAAATACCCTTCAGGGTGAGAATTACTGTTTTGCCCATAGGCATGAATTTACCATTATACCCCTAGGGCTAGAATTGACTGTACTGCTTGATATGACTGTTACTGTTACTGCATACCATGATATGTATATCTGTTGCATGGGTTGGGTTTATATTGGAGGAAGTGTGAGTGGCACTGCCACATTACTGAAAGGGGATATGCCTCGTACTATTTCTGAAAAGGGCTTTGCCTCATTATACTGTTTATCTGAGCAGCCATGCTGCTACTGTGGTGTGTGAGCTGGGTTGGTCGAGTTATTGCCCACATGGTGTGTTGGTTGGTACGGGTGGTGTGGAGCGGATGGGTGGGTCAAGTAGTTTCCCCACTTGATATGGGTTGCATTCATACTATTATTCTGTACTGTACTGTTTTGGTCCTATGGGCCATACTGCTATCTGAATAGGGCTTCGGCCCAATATCTGTTATCTGAATAGGGCTTCAGCCCAGTATACTGTGAACTGGATAGGGCTTTGGCCCAGTATATGACTAAGACTGGATTGGGTTTAGGCCAATGGGCTTGAGTCGACTTGGGCTTTAGATTGGCTTCTGCAAACACTGAGTTTTCCAAACCCACCCTTTTCTATTCCATTCTTGTAGGTGAGCCCTAGTTTGTGGACTTGGAGCTGGGGAAGGGATTCAGAGTGGCCACGAAGACTAAACTCAGTTTTAAATTGGTTTATTATTTTGTATTTTTAATTACTCGTTCTATTTTCAATATGGGTTGTAATAAGGCCATTTTAACTTTTCTAAGTGGGGATTTATTTTCATACTTATGCATGATTTACTACAACTATAATGATACATATTTTCCAAAATTAAACAAACGTTTTCATAACCAACTTTGCAACATAATCGGCTAAGCAAGATAACAATACTAAAATGAAACGTTTAACAAATGGGTAGAGAGTAAGTCGATTATCCAATAAACCGAGAATTTTCTAAAACCAAGGTATTGCTTTACAAAACTCACCAACAGACTTAGTAATTAGGTAACGTGGAATAGTTTAGGTAATGTAGTACACCAGACTTGGTCATAACATCTAGGCCGGGTTTAGGGTGTTGCATTTAATGGTATCAGAGCCAGGTTGCAACAACTCGGCTATGGATCGGGTCCAAAAAAACTTTCAAAATTTTTAAGCTCAAAAAGGGTACTTTTGGAAAAATCAGATTTTCTATTTTAAAAGTGATTTTTTTTCAAACTTGTCTTGTCTAAAATTAATATGTTTTGAGAAATCGATTTCAAAATGTCTAAATTTTTATGAATTTTTCTGGAGTTTGATAATTCGAGAGGTGGCACACTGATTCCCCGGCACCAAGTGTGTAAGTATTTTCTGCCCTAAATACTGTACTGTACTGAAAATGATACTATAGATAGTACTGAGCCTTAGATATAATACTATAGATAAGGTAGTATTAAGGCTACAAAACTGAGACTGTAGGGTAAAATAAACCCTAGGAAACTGAGATAGTAGCTAGACTACGATTGCGCAAGAACAACTCTGAAACTTTATCTGTTCATAAGATACTCTATAATGAACAACTGAAACATTAAACTAATGTCATAAAATTTGTAACCAGATAATCGATATGAGTACGAGAGCTGCTCGTAGACGAGGCCCAGTTAGTGCTCAAGCTAGATCTTCGTCTTCTGGGCACATGCCAGCTGAGGAAGTGCGAGCTCCACCAGCGATGGAGACTGGGTCTTACGATAGGGCTGTAGGGGACGACGCTCTATCCCAAGCCATGCTGAGGGTGTTAGAGAGGGTCGCTGGAGCAAGCACTGGAACTGTGGCTAGAGGGTTTGTTTTTGAGTGACTTCAAGCTAACGGAGCTGAGGTTTTTAGAGGCATATCTGGAGTAGCCCCAAATGTGGCTGAGTACTGGTTGGAAACCACGGAGCAGATAATGGACGACCTAGACTGCTCAGTGGAGCAGAAATTGAAAGGTGCAGTGTCGTTGCTGCCAGACGAGGCAAATCAGTGGTGGATCACCGTGAGAGAGGGTACCTCAGCAGATGGGGTAACCTGGGAACTGTTTAAGAAGTCTTTTAAGGCGAAATATGTTGGAGCTAGCTATGTGGATGCACGGAGGAAGGAATTCCTTAACCTGACCCAAGGCAGGAAAACCGTTACTGAATATGAGGCAGAGTTTCTACGACTGAGCCGTTATGCCAGTGGTATTGTTTCCACTGAATATGAACGCAGTGTTTATTTTGAGAATGGCCTCAGAGATGAGCTGACAGTGCTGATAGCGCCGCGGAGGGAGCGCGACTTTGCTGCACTGGTAGAGAAGGCTAAGATAGCCGAAGAAGTAAAGCGAGCTGAGCATCAAAACTGTGATAGAGATCGTAACCATTTCAAGAGAGGTTCTAGACCATCTGGTGTGCAAACCAGAATTTTAGGAGAGCTAGAGTAGAAGAACCAGTGCGAGCTGTGCCAGTGAATGTTGTTAGACCACAGGCTTGTGGGGACTGTGGTAGAGTGCATCGAGGAGAATGCTGGAAATGCATTGGAGCTTGTTTTCGATGTGGGTCTAAGGATCATCAAGTTAAGGACTATCCACAGAAGCCAACTTAGGCTCAAGCTGTTGATCAAAGGGTTGCTCAACCTGCGCGAGGAGGATTGCCACCGCCAAGGGGCCGTGGTCAAGGTAGAGGAGGCAATGGTAATGGACGTGGTCATGGAGCACCTGGCAGGGGTGCTAGTAATGCTGAGGCTCGTCAGCCATCCTTGGTGTATGCTGCTTGTCGTCGCAAGGAGGGTGATGCGCTTGATGTTATAACTGGTACGTTCTTGATATCTAGTATACCATATACTGCTTTGATTGACGTGGGTTCAACGCATTCATATATTGCTTGTGAAATTTTTGGGTCGTTGGGTGTGCACTCTGAGGAGACTGTGAGTGGGGTAACTGTAATTAGTCCCTTAGGTCACTCTGTTAAAGTAGATAAGCTCTTTAGGGATGTGCCTTTAGGGACTCAAGGTAGGATCTTTTTGGGAGACTTAATGGAGTTACCTTTTGGAGAGTTTGATTTGATACTGGGTATGGACTGGTTAATTAAGCACAAAGCGACTTTGGACTGTGCGGCCAAGAGGATGGTGTTGAGAACAACCGAGGGTGAGGAGGTAATGGTCATTTGAGAGCGAAGGGACTACTTGTCCAATGTGGTTTCTGCCTTAAGGGCTGAAAAGCTGATTCGCAAAGGTTGTGAAGCATATCTGGCATTTGTGAGTCAAACTAAATCTGTAGGTGTGACAGTAGAGACAGTTAGAACTGTTAATGAGTTTCAAGATGTTTTTCCTGAGGAGCTTCCTGGATTACCTCCGAACCGAGAAGTTGAGTTTGGGATCGATCTGTTGCCTGGAACAGCTCCAGTGTCCATTGTGCCTTACAGAATGGCACCAAAGGAGCTAGTGGAATTGAAAGCCCAGATTCAAGAGTTGTTAGATAAGGGCTTTATTAGACCGAGTGTGTCTTCGTGGGGAGCACCGGTGCTGTTTGTGAAAAAGAAGGATGGAATAATGTGTATGTGCATCGACTATCGCCAGTTGAACAAGCTCGATAAAGAATAAGTACCCTTTGCCAAGAATAAATGATTTGTTTGATCAGCTTAGAGGAGCTTCTATGTTTTCCAAGATCGATCTCCGGTCTGGATACCATCAACTAAGGGTAAAGGAGGTAGACGTTCACAAGACAGCATTCAGAACTCGATATGGTCACTACGAGTTTTTGGTTATGCCATTTGGATTGACGAATGCACCTGCAGCCTTTATGGATTTAATGAATCGAGTGTTCCAGCCGTACTTGGATCAATTTGTGGTCGTCTTTATTAACGATATATTGGTGTATTCAGAAATAGAGGAGAAGCATGATGATCATCTTCGAGTGGTTCTGCAAATTTTGAGAGAAAAGCAATTGTATGCAAAATTTGGTAAGTGTGAATTCTGGCTGCGAGAAGTGACTTTTTTGGGTCATGTTTTTTCTGCTGAGGGGATTAGGGTAGATCCTCACAAGATTGAGGCAGTTCTGGACTGGAAGCCGCCAAGGTCAGTATCAGAAATTCGTAGTTTTCTGGGCTTGGCAGGTTATTACAGAAGGTTTGTTGAGGGGTTTTCGTTAATCGCGACACCGTTGACAAAATTGTTAAGGAAGGGAGTAGCATTTATATGGGTTGAGAGGCAGCAAGAAGCTTTTGAAAAACTGAAAAAGGTGTTGACTGAGGCGCCGGTGTTGATTCAGCCAGAATCTGGGAAGGACTTCACTGTATATAGCGATGCTTCGCATGTGGGGCTAGGTTGTGTATTGATGCAAGAGGGTAAGGTGGTTGCTTATGCTTCGCGATAGCTTAAGCCTCACGAAGTGAATTACCCTACGCATGATTTGGAGTTGGCAGTGGTGGTATTTGCATTGAAAATTTGGAGACACTACTTTTATAGAGAAAAGTGTATTATATACACTAACCATAAAAGTCTCAAATATCTGTTGACTCAAAAAGAGTTGAATCTTATGCAACGAAGATGGATAGAGTTGCTTAAGGATTATGACTGTTCGATCGAGTACCACTCAGGCAAGGCTAACGTAATGGTTGATGCACTGAGCCGAAGGACTATTACTGAGTTAAAGGTTATGTTTGCTCGTTTAAGTTTGTATGATGATGGGAGTTTATTAGCGTAATTGCAAGTGAGACCGTCTTGGACCGAAAAAATCAAAGAGATACAATTGAGGGATGATTCGTTGATTCCTCGATTTCAGCAAGTCAAGAATGGTGAAAGTGAGGGTTTTAGATTGAATTCTGATGGTGTTCTTTATTTCCGTGGAAGAGTTTACGTTCCTAAGGACTCTGATTTGAGAAGGTTGATCTAGAGTGAGGCTCATGGTGGACCATGTGCTATGCACGCTAGAGGTAATAAGTTATATCGAGATTTGTGAGAGACATACTGGTGGCCTGGACTTAAGCGAGAAGTGACTGAATTTGTTGGGAAATGTCTGACGTGCCAGCAAGTGAAAGTTGAGCACCAATTACCTTCTGGATTGTTGCAGCCAGTGAAGATTCCGCAGTGGAAATAGGAAAGAGAAACGATGGATTTTGTAAGTGGGTTGGCTTTGACACCTTCGAAAAAAGACTCTATTTGGGTATTCGTGGATAGATTGACGAAGTCTGATCATTTTATACCGGTTAGAACCGATTACTCACTTCAGAAGTTGGCCAAGCTGTATGTAGCAGAGATAGTATGTTTACATGGGGTGCCAGTTTCGATAACTTCTGATCGAGATCCTAGATTTACATCTCGATTTTGGCAGAAGTTGTATGAGGCGTTGGGAACACGATTGGATTTCAGTACTGCATTTCACCCTCAGACAGATGGTCAGTCTGAGAGGGTCATCTAAGTGTTGGAAGACATGTTAAGAGGATGTGTTATCAACTTTCATGGTAGTTGGGAAGATTATTTACCATTGGAGGAATTTGCATACAACAACAGTTATCAAGCAAGTATTCAGATGGCTCCATATGAGGCACTTTATGGGTGAAGATGTCGTACTCCTACATGTTGGACAGAGTTAGGAGAGCGCCAAGTTCTTAGACCAAAGTTGGTGGCAGATACAGAGAACAAGGTTAGACTAATTTGAGACTGGTTAAAAGAAGCATTTGATAGGTAAAAATCATATGTTGACCTTAAGCGCAAGGAAATTTAGTTTGCTATTGGAGATATGGTATTTCTAAAGGTTTCGCCATGGAAGAAGATTTTGAGGTTTGGTAAAAAGGGCAAGTTAAGTCCGCGGTTTATTGGGCCTTATCAGATTCTCAAGCGAATTGGGCCAGTAGCATACCAGTTGGAGTTGCCGCCAGAGTTGGACCGTATTCATAATGTTTTCCATGTGTCTATGTTGAGGCGGTATCAGTCGGATCCTTTGCATATTGTACCAGTAGAGGAGATTGCAGTGAGTACTGATTTGACCTTCGAGGAGGAGCCTGTGCAAACCTTAGATCGTGAAGTCAAAATCTTAAGGAGGAAGTCAGTTTCATTGGTAAAGGTGCTGTGGCGTAACCATGGTAGAGAAGAAGCTACTTGGGAGCCAGAGGTAGCGATGCGTCAACAATACCCTCAGTTATTTGGATCAGGTAAATTTCGAGGCCGAAATTTCTTTAAGGGGGTAGAGTTATACGCCCTGATTTTTTGGATTTTTCGGGTTTGTTACAATCATTGTTGAAATTATGAATTTTGTGTGTTGGACTACTAAAGTTGTGTTTAAGCATATTAGTGGGGCTTTAGGAGGCCCAAACTCTGGTTAAAATCCAATAAAAATAGCAGAGGTATGTTTTAAGTGAAAGGAGGAACTGGGTCAAGAGGGCCTTTAAGAAAACCTAGCAAAAATTGTCACAAAAGGAGCCTTGGCAAAGTGGCAAGGAGGCGCCACTAAGCTCCTAAAAAAGTGGCGCCTAAGTGGTGTAGGAGGTCCATGGTACGAGTTGCAAGGTAAGCATTAAGTTCTTTTATTTTTATATGCATGTGTGGTAAGTGTTGGCACTCAACTAGAACTCTGTCTTGAGGAATTTGAATTGGTCATGAAAGTTAATCAAGGAGTGAATTAAGGTCATCTGAATTTGAAGAGGAAGTGGCAGGCCAGGGGACTCTCCGTGGTGCAAAAATCGGTAAGCAATTCAAGTATAGCATTTTCGGCAATTGAGGGTTGTTGTGCCGATTTCTTTAGGTTAGTACATTCTCTTCTTCTGCCGATTCTATTTAGCATATTAGGGTTCCCTTTTGTTACTTTTTTCTCGCTTTTCTGACCTAGTAGCTGCATCTCACACCCAAGAAACCCCTACTGCCGATTTCTTTGTGACCGAAACCACTCTCTAGTTCTTCTCCCTCTTTCATTCTTCTTCTATCCTCTTGTACCCATAAATCGATTTCATTCCATCCCTTTCCTCTTCAAGAACGAATCCATCTTCTTATTTCTCTTCTCTTCAACCTCTGTCAACATAACACTTGACCGAAACCTCACTTTAGCCGAATATCCATTTGACCAAAAACACACCCTCGTTGTTAATCTTTTGACCGAAACTAGTCATTCCTTCTTCTCTTGAATCTATCAAAAGCCGAACCCCTAGTTTATCACCCCTTCTGTTGATTCACTCTAACCAATTCCTTACTAAAGCTGACAAAAGCATATTGCCATAGATCCAAATGCCGAAAACAACCCCTCTGAACCCTTCTAAAGCCGAATATTTTAGATCTCTTTCTTGATAACGTTTGGGAGTAGATCTAATAGAGATTTAGTCAAGTGGAAGCGTGGAAGCAGCATCCATCATGTAGAGGCATCGGTAAGTGGTCTAAACCCTATGTGATATTGTTTTCTTAACATTCAAGGAAAAAGCCGAAACCCCTAAGTCCTTAGGGGCTTTGTCGACATGGTCTATTGATAACCTAGGGTTGTATTTTGGTTCTTTTATGTGTTAGTTAGCGAAAGAGGAGAGCCAACAAGGAACGGAAGGCATCGATTCAACTAGATCTAGATCTAAGGGGATCTAAGTCGATAAGGTGAGATCTATAGGGCCATTAAGGGTGTCGGCCGATTGTGGTAAGAGATTCTAGTGTTAGTTTCCTGGATTCGTAGTTTAATCATTTACGTGTTGGATTGTAGAGATATTCACGTAGAGGAGTTCGTCAGTGAAATCGCAATAAGGTGTGTGTTTCAAACCCCCTCTATGGTTCAAAGCGGCAAAAGCCGAAATGCTGAAGTTCTAGCATTTCGTGGGCTTGTAAGTGTGCGAACGCTCTCAAGTCGATAGGAGTATGTTAGATCTGAAATCGGTACTGGTAGGTGTTTTAACCGCGAAATTTCAGGCACGACGGTAAGTTGGACCTCGGTGGGTCGAATATGGGCCCAATGGGCTTTTGGGCCCATTTGGGGTAAAAATAGGTTTAAAGGTATTTTTGGATGGACTATAAGTTAAAACTGCTAAAATGGGTAATTGGTTATGGAACATAGCCTAAATGGGCTTAAACTGCTAAATGACACTTTAGGGCCCATTAGGGGTTTTAGGGCTTAAAAGCTAAAACTGTTAAACTGAGTTAACTGAATTACTGTAACGACTACTTGATTAGTAGAGACTGTGATAGACGTAAAAACTGTAATAAGAGAGCAAAATTACTAAAATACCCTTCTGGGTGAGAATTATTGTTTTGCCCCTAGGCATGAATTTACCATTATACCCCTAGGGTTAGAATTGACTGTACTGCTTGATATGACTATTACTGTTACTGCATACCATGATATGTATATCTATTGCATGGGTTGGGTTTATATTGGAGGAAGTGTGAGTGGCACTGCCACGTTACTGAAAGGGGATATGCCTCGTACTATTTCTGAAAGGGGCTTTGCCTCATTATACTGTTTATCTGAGCAGCCATGCTGCGACTGTGGTGTGTGGGCTGGGTGGGTCAAGTTATTCCCCACATGATGTGTTGGTTGGTACGGGTGGTGTGTAGCAGATGGGTGGGTCGAGTAGTCTCCCCACATGATATGGGTTGCATTCATACTGTTATTTTGTACTGTACTGTTCTGGGCCTATGGGCCATACTGCTATCTGAATAGGGCTTCAGCCCAGTATCTGTTATCTGAAAAGGGCTTCGGCCCAGTATACTGTGAACTGGATAGGGCTTTGGCCCAGTATATGACTGAGACTGGATTGGGCTTAGGCCAATGGGCTTGAGTTGACTTGGGCTTTGGATGGGCTTCTGCACACTGAGTTTTCCAAACTCACCCTTTTCCATTCCATTCTTGAAGGTGAGCCCTAGTTTGTGGACTTGGAGCTAGGGAAGGGATTCAGAGTGGCCACGAAGACTCAACTCGGTTTTAAACTGGTTTATTATTTTATATTTTTAATTACTCGTTTTATTTTTAATATGGGTTGTAATAAGGCCATTTTAACTTTTGTAAGTGGGGATTTATTTTCATACTTATGCATGATTTACTACAACTATAATGATAAATATTTTCCAAAATTAAACAAACGTTTCCATAACCAACTTTGCAACACAATCGGCTAAGTAAGATAACAATACTAAAATGAAATGTTTAACAAATGGGTAGAGAGTAAGTCGATTATCCAATAAACTGAGAATTTTCTAAAACCAAGGTATTGCTTTACAAAACTCACCAACAGACTTAGTAATTAGGTAACGTGCAATAGTTTAGGTGATATAGCACACCAGACTTGGCCATAACGTCTAGGCCGGGTTTGGGGTGTTACAGAAATTTTGCCCTAAACAGAGGTCACACGCCCGTGTGGAATTGGGACATGCCCTTGTGGGTAGGCCGTGTGGTCACACACGCTTGTGTCATACCCCGTGTAACTATCTGTTTATGACGTCATCAACCAAATGACACCCCACGGCCAAGCCACACGCCTGTGTGCTAGGCTGTGTGACGAATTAAATTCTCGTAAATTAGGTGCAGACTTACACGCCCATGGCACACACCCGGGTCCAAGGCCGTGCCAACCACATGAGTGAGAAACATGCCCGTGTGCTCAGCCCGGGTCAAATTATTTTTCATTTTGAAGCTAAACTAGTTTTCACACGGCCTAGGCCGTGGCCTTCACACGGCTGAAACACATAACCGTGTCTCTGCCTCTGTGCTCCATTTTATTTCTTAAAAATTAAGGTGCAGGGGACACGCAGCTTGTTCACAGACCCATGGGGCTGACCGTGTGTCACACACAGCCTAGACACACGCCCGTGTGTCTACCTATGTGGACAATATATAGGCTATTTACCAAGCATTTTGCCACCTTGAAGCATAAAAAACATAAGCACCAATTCATTGGTATAATTCATAGCACACTTACACCACTTCAAAGGCACAGAACATAACATAAGTAAGCTATCAAATATTCTTAAATCAAGTCTTCCACACATCATTTGCATACTACATCCATCATGCATATATATCACACACTTAGTAATTGAAACATGCAAACTACCTTAATCATGAATAACATCACCATACGCATATATCAAGTATCAATATCAGCCAACTTTTAATGGCCTTATGCAAAATGAATCTATCATCATAACCCAAAAATGTGGCTAAACCAATATGACATATAACAAAAAGACTAAGTCCCTATACATGCCATACTCAAAATGTTAAGACTAGCTATACTCAAATATTCCAATTGATAGTGTGATCAAGTCTCCGATGTCCTTCGATCCTTGAGCTAGCTTGGCGATACTATAAGAAAAATGAAAAAGAAAGGAGAGTAAGCATGAAGCTTAGTAAGTTTGCATGTAAATATTTAACAACAATAATCATGCAATATCATACACATAACATAAATATAACTTGTCACAATGTCATCAAGTATCATAGGTACATCTTAAATCATGTCATTCTCATAGTGAATAATAAAACTCATGTTCATGATTCCATTATTCACTTATTACTGAGAACTCATTGATGTCATAATCTCAATGATTAATGAGCTTAATGTACACACCTATACCCTTTCAACATGTTCATACCTCATCATTTCTTTGACATAAACTTTGAGTTACCCGTTGAACCACTTGGAATACTAAAGGATACTCGGGAAATCTCATACTCATGGCAAGATGCCAATGCCATATCTCAGATATGGTCTTACATGGGATCACATATAAATGCCAATAGCCTAGCTATAGTCTTACACGTAATCAAATACTGATGCCATATCCCATATATGGTCTTATATATGAGGTCAATAACCCTAATGTCATGACATTTGTATCCTATCTATTCCTAAGGTTCAACCGGGATTTCAGGATATCAAAACTTCGTCACAATATCATCGATTCATCATTAACCAATTTCATAAAAACAATTGCACAATTCATGCAATATTAAAGTATGAAATACGTAATAATGAAATGTTGCATTATTTACCTACAAGCTTTGTTCTTTCCCCGGTCTAGGTTTGAACTCTATTTTTCTTGAACTATAATAGTAAACTTCACTCATTTAATCATCACATTGTTTAAAATAGCCCATAAATCATACTTTGACAAAATTAAAATTTTACCCCTAAACTGTCACATATTTACAAATTAGTCCCTAAGCTCGTAAAATGATTTTCATTCAATTTCTTTGTACTTTAAGCCTAGCTGAACACATTTCACGCTTATAACAGCCCACATTTTCTTTCAAATCAGATTTCTACCACTTATTTTACAACTTTTACAAATAATTCCTTTTTAGGGTTTTCATGAAAAATCACATTGTAAAAGATGTTTAACACTAATCAAACTTACATATTCCTTCATTAAACATCAAAATAATTTCATATTCCTTCATTAAACATCACCTTTTTAGGTATTTCAAAATCACTTCCCGAGGTTTAAGAAAATTATTTTGGCAATAAATTATGTGTTTTAGTGATTTTAGAAGTATGCCTGAAAATTTTGGCAATTTAATTTACGCGATTGAAGGCTTAATCGCGAAAAGCGACTAAATTGCATAAAGGGTAAAAGTTGCAAATTACTAGCAAATTGAGTTAAATAGCTGGAGAATTAAAAGTGGAAGGTTTTAAAGGGAAAAAAAGCCCATTAATTGAGTCATGGCCGGCCAAGGTGGGACAAAAATAAGAAAAGTCAAAGGCTTAGGTGTATTAGGTGATCAAAATAGTAAAATAGTACCTATTTTTGCCTAGTCGCCTTTTCTTCTTCATTTTAGCCTCTCCTTCTGCCGATTGTTCAGCTATTTTTGGGGTTTTAGAAGCAAAAATTTTAGCAACTTCAAGCTCTCATTAGTAAGTGATTTCTAAGGTTTTTCTTGAACGTTTTTGCATTTTTGGAACCCTTGTAGCATGAGCTACATTTTGAGGGGTGTATTGAGCATTTTGGTTTGAAGTTTAAAAATTTTCCACGAGTGTATAAATGATGTTTACTGAAATTTTTGGGAAGAAAATGAGCTATTATTGTTAAATAAACAACTAGGTGAAGGAAATTGAATGAAAACACCGAGGAAGGGCTTAGTTGTAGAAGTTGCAAAATAAAGAGGCAAGTGTTGGAAATAATGAGAAATTGGAGTAGTAATGGGAATAAAAAGAATTGTTTAGGCATGAGAGTTAAGGAAATTCAATAAAAATCAATTTCCGGGTCTAGGGGTAAAATGGTGAATTTGCCATAGTCTAGGGGCAAAATGGTCATTTTGCTAATTTTTGAATTTTAGTTTGTTTGTATTAAATTAGTGGCTAAATTGGAAAATTTGTTGTTGTCATAGATCAAGAATTTTTGAATCCGATCCTAGACCAGAGGAAAGCCAATCAAGTCAGGTAAACCGAATCGTCACCTTCACTTTTGTTTGCCAAGGTAAGTTATAGGTAAATAATACAACATTTCTAATCCTTATGCTTGAAATCAATACATTGTAGCAAAATCTAGAGTCGTGATATAAGCCAAGGGTATACTAGATAATCAAGTATAAATTGTAAAATTGATGACACGTATTTATAAACTATTGAGAACTTGTGTAATAGAGCCCATTTGAACACTTGGGATAGAATTGGATACTCATGCGAAGACATTGGGTGACGGGTGTGCTAGTGTAAGACATGTCTAGGAGATACGTCAGTCACATTTTGAGAGCTAGTGTAAGACATGTCTGGGACATGCATCGGCCTCGAGATTTATAAGCTAGTGTAAGACATGTCTATAACTTACATCAGCTTGAGACAAGTGCTAGTGTAAGACATGTCTTGGACATGCATCAGCCTCGGGTTATACAAGCTAGTGTAAGACCTATCTAGGATATGGCGTTAGCTTTTTGCAAGTCAGTGTAAGACCTATCTAGGACATAGCATCGGCTCGATATCCTACTTAAAGCCCATTGGATATCCTTTTGTATTCTAAATAGTTCAACGGGAAAATTTTAGTTATTATTAAGTTGATAGATGATATGATTGTTTTACGAGTGGTCAGGTGCCCAAATGATTTGTATGTATTATGAGCTCATTAACATGTTGTATAATTAGTAAAAGATGGAATCGAGTAAGTTATGTTGTAACTTTCCTTGATATATGTATGATTGTGACACAAATGCCAACTTATCATGACTTGGTACATTGTTGTTATTTATTTACTTATGACTTACTAAGCTTCATGCTTACCCCTCTCCTTCCCATTTTCTTTTAGAGCCACCTAATTAATTCGAGGATCCAAGAGCATATGAGGCAGCGTGTACACTATCTACCAAAATACTTGGTATGGTCGTATTTTTTGTTTTGAGTAATGGCGTGTATCGGTTAAATGGTTATTCTGTTGTAAGGTACATTAGTAAGCCAATTGTGTTGGCCATTTATGATATCAAGCTAATTTTGTAAACGGCCATTGGAATTGGCTAAAATGGTTCTAGTTATCATTAATCAAACAAGCATGAATTCAAGGAAAGGTTGATAATACTAATCAATGTTTGGATGCCAATTGATGGCTATTGGCTGAGCATGGCAGACCTAGTATATTTGGACTTGTGTTGATTTTATTTTAGGGAGGCAAAAAGGCTTGGTAGATAGCCTATTTTTGCCCACACGGGTAGGCACATGAGCATGTTGCCTAGGCCGTGTGCGACACACGGCCAGTCCACAGGTGTGTGCCATGACCATGTGGTTGCTGACGTTAGAAACAAAATACCCAAGTTCTCTCACACAGGCTGAGACACGGGAGTGTCCTAGGCATGTGACAGACATGGGTTGAGCCTACGGGTGTGTGCCATGACCGTGTGTTTGCCGATGTCAGAAATAGAATGTCAAGTTGTTACACAGGGCTGCGAGATGGGCGTGTCGTGGTCGTGTGAGGGGACACAGGCTAGGCACACGGGCATGTGCACAGGCGTGTGCTCAGTCGTGTGAAAACCCCTGTAGGTTGAATATTGGAAATTAATTCCAAACGGATAAGGGACACAGGAGTGTCCCTAGGTTGCTTGGGCAGTGTGAAGGGCACGGGCCATTAACACAGCTGTGTCTATAGGCCACAAGGGCATGTTGCCCTTCATACGGGCGTGTACCCTGGTTATGCTAGTTTTTGAAGAAATTTTTCCAAGTGCACGAAATGGTTTCGGAACACCTCCAATCCATGATTTAGCTTTATAGGCCCATAAGAAGGTTCGTAGATTAATGTTTGAAAAAGTTAAAAATTGGGATGTATTTACAACGGTTCGAGATTGATTATTTGCACGTGTTTTAGAAGGGTAACGCCTCATACCTTGTTCCAGCGTTGGATATGGGTTAGGGGTGTTACATTTAGTGGTATAAAAGCTATGGTTTAGTTGATTCTAGGACTAACCTAGGTTATGTATAAGTCTAGCTATACATGCGATTATTATTTGATGATAGTGTGATCACTCCTGATGTTTATAAATTGTGTTTTTCATATAGTAATGGATCCTGACCAACCTATGGCAAACGATGTGGAAAGCAATGTGCCGACTCCAACTGAAGGGACCACGCCAGTAGAAACTGAGCCTGTGATGATGAGTCAGGGTAGAAGGGCCAGAGAGGCTTACCTCCAAATGATGGACACTTGGTACTCAGAGTATGTTCGTGTGAATCCAAACACTCCACTTCCCCCACCTCCTCTAATTTATCACCATACCACGGTAGCTCCTCAAGGAGCAGAAATAGGTAGGAGAGTCAAACCTCCTGTGGATCGGATTAGAAAACATGGGGAAGAAGAATTTTAGGTGAGTAAAGATGATAACCTAGAGAGAGCAGAATTCTGGTTGGAGAATACCATCGAGGTATTCGATGATCTGTCATGCACCCCTGAAGAGTGCATGAAGTGCATAGTATCACTCTTGCGAGACATAGCCTACCAATGGTGGAACACTCTCGTGTCAGTGGTACCGAGAGAAAGAGTGACTTAGGAGTTCTTTCAAGAGGAATTCTGAAAAAAGTACAGTAGTCAGAGGTCTATCGACCAAAGGAGAAAGGAGTTTCTTGAACTGAAGCAAGGTCGCATGACGGTCACTGAGTACGAACGAGAGTTTGTGAGGCTTAGCAAGCATGCTTGGAGTGTGTGTCTTCCGAAGCCATTATGTGTAAATGGTTTGAAGACGGTTTAAACCGAGACATTAGACTATTGGTGGGAATTCTAGAGATTGAAGAATTTGTTGTGGTAGTTGAGAGGGTGTGCAAGGTCGAAGAGTTGGCCAAGGAAAAGAGAAAAGCCGACATGGAGTCTCAAGACTCGAGGAAGAGACAGATGGGGAAATCGCATCAATCCTCGTCTAAGAGATCAAGGGAGTTTACTACCCGATCCAATGCTTCAATGGGATTCCCGAGTAAGAACAAGAGCAAACAACATGCTACATCCAAGGCTCAAACTGCCTTAGTGGCAAGTGTAGGTAGTGCTCGACTGGATAAACCAAGGTGTTCATAATGTGGCAGGCGACATTTTAGTGAGTGCTGTGGGAACGAAAGAGGTTGATTCCGATGTGGCTCACTCAATCACTTCATCTGAGACTGTCTTGAGACGGATGAGAGTATTAAAAAGCAAGAGGTGAGAGCGAGTAGTGCTCCTATGAAAGGACCGACCACAGAAGAACCCTAGCAGTGGGACTAGTAGTCGAGGTGCCCCTAGAGATGCTATGGTGAGGTCCAAGGGCAAAGCACCTACAAGGACCTATGCTATTTGTGTCTGTGAAGAGGCTTTGTCCCCCGACATGATTATGGGTACCTTCTATATTCATGACATATCTGTGGTAGCTTTGGTTGATCCAGGTTCCACCCATTCTTATATCTACATGAAAGTAGCATCTAGAATGGAATTGCTAGTTGAGTCAACCAAATTTATAGTGAAAGTGCCAAATCCACTAGGCAAGCATGTGTTAGTTGACCAAGTGTGTCAGGATTGTCCTTTGACAGTTGGAAGTCCTTGCTTCCTGACTAACTTAATGTTATTACCGTTTGACGAATTTGACGTAATCCTAGGCATGTACTGGTTGATTGCCCATGATGTAGTGGTAAATTGCGAAAAAAAATTTATTAAGTTGAGATATGAAAACGGAGATGTTCTCTGGATCGAATCAGGTGAATCGGATGGTCCACCTATAATGGTATCTTCTCTGACGGCTCAGAGATATTTGAGAAAAGAGTGTGAAGCCTTTCTTTCTTTCATGTTAAACACCCACGTGTCAGAGAAAAAGATATTGAGTGCCTGTGGTGTGCAAGTACCCGGATGTGTTTCTGGAAGAGTTGCTTGGGTTACCTCCCGAGAGAGAAGTAGAGTTTGGCATTAAATTGGTTCCAAGGACAACGCCTATTTTTATCGCTCCTTATAGGATGGCTCTAATAGAGCTTAAGGAGTTAAAGACCCAGTTGCAACACTTGATAGATAAGGGATTCGCTAGATTGAGCTTTTCTCTGTGGGGAGCGCCAGTTTTGTTCGTTAAGAAAAAGGATGGTTAGATGAGATTATGCATAGATTACTATCAGCTCAATAAGGTCACAGTGAAGAATAAGTACCCATTATCGATGATCGACGATTTGTTTGATCAGTTGAGAAGAGCAACCCTATTTTCCAAAATTGATTTAGGGTTGGGGTATTACCAGTTGAGGGTCAAGGAACAAGATGTGCCAAAAATTGCCTTCTAGACGAGGTACGACCACTATGAATTTCTAGTCATGCCCTTTGGCTTGACAAATGCGCCTGTGGTGTTCATGGATTTAATGAATCGCATTTTTTGACCCTATTTGGACAAATTTGTCGTGGTTTTTATTGACAACATACTCGTTTATTCTCATGACGAGAGAGAGAGCATGCAGAACACTTAAGGATAGTATTGCAGACCTTGAGCGATAAGCAGTTGTACGCCAAATTTGGCAAGAGTGAGTTTTGGCTACGAGAGGTTGGATTCTTGGGACACATTGTGTCAGGAGATGAAATCAGAGTCGACCCAACTAAGATATCAGCAATTGTTGAGTGGAAATCACCAATGAATGTGATCATGACTTGATGAAGTAATAAAATCTGATCATACCTGTAAACTAACTAATATCACGATAAAAGGTAAGTGCACCTATCGAACAGTAGTATAGTTAGTGGCAAGACCAGAATATCGAATCCAAGGAACTATGAGTACTAGTAATGACTTTCTTCCTATTATGTAGCCTAAAAATAAAGAGGGTTTGGTTGTAAACTAAACTAAACTAACTAAAGAAGCGACAAAGAGTAAAGTGGGAGATTGCTTTTTGGGAAAGACTGATTGATTAATGCAATACCTAAGGAAGAATCCACCTAGACTTCACTTGTTATCTAACTCTGAACCAGATGATTTGTTCATTTGATTTGATCCGTAGAGATACCTAAATTATGTTAATACATCCGTCGAGGATAAGAACAACTAATCCTAGGTTGATTAACTGAAATCTCTTTCTAGTTAAAACCCCTAGTCTTGCATTAACTCGATCTATGGCTCCCCATATTAGATTTGACTCTAATCCTGTAGATTTTCGTCATCCTATGTCTAGGACTGCGATCAACTTCGCTTAATTATGTTGGATCTACTCCTATGCAGGGACTTTTGCTCCTCTACATAAGCACATTTGACTTAAATCAATATCCTGGACATATCAATTTAAGAGTTAAAAACACAATGAAGAACAAATCAAATTTTTATCACAGAGCTCAGATAACAATAACAAGATCTATCTTAGGTTTCATCCCCTTAGGTATTTAGGGTTTTAGTACATAATTATAAAAGAAAACATCGCAGAAGAAATAAAATAACAAAACATAAGAAAACCCAAATCTCCTGAAAGGATTGAAGGGAGATCCTCTGTCTTGATGTAGATCCTGGCTTTTAAGATGGATCAATCAGCTTCCCTTCGAGTAATTCACTCTTTTAACTCCCTATCTTCGCGAGAATAAAGCACCTCCTTGGTGGGAGAAAAACACACCTTTGTAGTTTCCTCCTAGGTTCTTTATATAGAGTTTTGGAATGCCTTTCTTAGCCCCTAAGTAGCCTTTTCCAAGTGAAATTGAACTTCCTCAGGACAGGGACACGCCCATGTGCCATGCCAGTATGGATCGAGGCCTAGGCCGTGCTTGAGCCTATTAAAGTGGCACGATCGTGTGGCACGGCCGTGTGGCGAACCTCCAGGCTGTGTTGATTACTGAACTGGGCCTAATTTACCTGTTTTTGGCCTGTTCCTTGCTATTTTCTCTTCCCTAAGCTCACCTAAGTATAAACATGAAATTAAAGGTTTAAGAGCATCAATTTACACAAATCAAGGGGTAATTCATCCAGAAATTAGGCTAAGCATGGGGTAAAAATATGTATAATTTATCGCTTATGAAATACCCTCACACTTAAGCCTTTGCTTGTCCTCAAGCAAAATCTCAACTCGCAGTTAAGAATCATTCTTCTCAACGTATAATCATTATCAATAATGTTTCAAACTAATCCATAAGTAATCATACAATGACAATTCAACCAGAAGAACATTAAAGTTTTAAACACTCTAAGTTGAGAATTTTATCACAGAAACATAGGTTTTCTCCCTTATCCTAAGTAATTACCTTTCAATCAAAATCAACAAGATTTGACATCCTCACTAAAGATTCACTTTATCCACTCAAAGTGTTTAGGGTTCAAAAATTAAACACTCTTTAGTCAACCTGAAAAGTTATTACCATAGGCTTGCAAGAAAATCAAATCTCCACCACTATAGATTGATATGACACATCGATCAAAAGGTCTTTCAATGGTTGTAATGGGGCTTTGGTTAGGGGTGTTGTCACAAGCTGAAAAAGGGGGTTAGAATCGAGATTGAATTGAAAAATCGTCTAGCTAGAAAAATTTCTATCACTTGAACATATTTCTAGTGTAAAGCCTTTCTTTTGGATAATGTTGTCTAAGAACAGCAGCTCAAAAATTACATAGAAATATGCAAAAATATTGAATTACAACTAAAGTATACATACGTTTTTTTAAGAACAAATCAAATAACGACAAATATAATATTTATGGACTTTACAAATCGAACAGAAAAAGAATAAAGCTAGATAATGATTCAACTCAAATCTCGATAAAAATAGGGATAAAAAATAATTAGGGGGATTTCAATAATAATGGTTTTTGGTTAATTTTAAAGGTAAGTCAAATGAATGGGTTGTTAGGCTCAAGGGGGTTCACTAAGGGTTAATTTATGGAGGTAGGCTTTTATGGAGTAAGTGGGTTATACCTAGGTGCCTTTATCATCTCAGTATATCAAATCAATGATGTGGTCTCGACATGTATAATCGAAGCAAGTTCTAGAATAACAAATCAGTATCGACCCACTCAAAGTAACAATAAAAGTGAGCACAAAAGGATGTATACTCAAAAGGCTCAAAAATCTCACCAGAATTATGGCTTTTTTTATGTCAATCCTGCGAATTTCAAATCTCAAGATAACACTTAAAATTAGGGGAAATGGCCTAGAAAAATTTAGAATTCTCAAAAATTTCAACTTGTCATACTTGATTCCCCAATGTCTTAAAGTTTGAATAATCAAAGCATAATACCTATGTCTTAATTCTCAACATATCAATAAAAATCATAAGTCAATTAGAATTAATTCCTAATAGGAGATTGAAATTTGAGAACAATGCATAAAGTTAGTGGTAAAAATTTTCAGGGGTTTCAAAGGTAATGCAAAGAGTGAAAGTGATTTCCCCCCACACTTAAGATGTACATTGCCTTCAATGTACAAAGATAACATTAGTAGCAATAGAAGCATAATATCATAAGATAGGGAAAGAAATGAAACTCCCTAAATATTAGCTGAATTCCTTGAAAGTAGTGAAAGCTGGATTGGAGAGATGACTACTTGAAGTTCATAATCTTGGGTAACTTGAAGCACAACTGCGTGGGGAATTTAAGTCTTACTCAATAAGAAATGAAGTGTAAAATAAAAGGAAAAATAGAAAGCAAAAATAAAAATAAAATAAAACTAATAGGGAATTGGGCACAAGGCCGTTGGGCACGGGCATGTGGCCTAGGTCTAGCCCGTGTGTTTCGTGCTCCTATTGGTGCGACCACGACTAGTTGGCACGGGCGTGTCCTATACCCGTGGTAATTTTTCAGTCTCGCCCACAATTCATTAGCACGGGCGTGTTGAGTCACACAGCCTTATAGCACGGTCGTGTCTTTTGGTGTTCGCTTCGCCCACGGCTGTGTTTGAAATCACACGCCCATGAATGAATGGATAGGTTTGGCCACGGCAGTATCGCACGGCTGTGTTTCTACCTGTGGGGTGTCCACGGCCTTAGGCATGCCCGTGTGTCTGGTCATGTGGTCCTAGAAAATCTTCGTTTTAAGGAGTTAGTTAAAATTTTAAGAAAATCAAACTTGTTAGTGCTCGGGTTCCCTCCCGCGGAGCGCTTGTTTATAGTCTAAGCTCAATTTTTCTCAAGCTTGTTCGGTCACGGTGGCTTGAAGAGTTGATATTCTTCTATCCTGCTTTCAATTTCATTATTAACGTAAGATTTGAGTCGAGTGTGATTTACCTTGAAAGTGCCGAGTAACTCATGTTTTATCTCGACTGTACCATAGGGAAAGATTTTCGTTACCATGAAGTAAGGTGTATCACTTGTATGTTCTTTTGAATTCAAGATTCGAGGATCGTCTTCCCCTAAGATTACCTTATCCCCTACCTTGAGTTGATTCGTTTTTACCTGAGGGTCGTCTTGGTGATACTCAGGGTTGGTATGGCATATTTTGGGCTTTTCGTGATAATGCAGCCACTCATCTAGTTCCTCAATCTGAAGCATTCACTTTTCATGTATGTCTCATTTGGATGGACTTGTCTATGGTTGGGTGGCCTTGATGTGGAGTGTATCCTGAACAGAAGGTTGGATGGTGAGATTAGTGTTTTTATAAGGACTCGTTACTATATTTTTGTCAGCAACAGTCTTAATCGAGTTTTTAGCTTGTAAAGTAACTTTGTCATCACCTACACGTAGTGTAAGCTCACCTGTTCCTACATCAATTATCGTTCTAGTAGTTGCTAAAAAGGGTCGCCCTAGAATTAAGGGTACATTGCTATCCTCATCAATGTCCAAAACAACAAAGTCAACTGGGAATATAAATTTATCAATTTTGACAAGCACATCTTCAATTATTCCCTCTGGAGATCTAATGGTCTTATCAGCTAATTGGATGCTCATCTTAGTTTGTTTAGGTTTTCCAAGACCTAGTTGTTTAAACAATTTAAATGGCATGACATTTATACCAGCGCCTAAATCAGCTAAAG
The DNA here is from genome assembly GCA_020496765.1 of Gossypium stocksii. Lineage (NCBI taxonomy): Eukaryota > Viridiplantae > Streptophyta > Magnoliopsida > Malvales > Malvaceae > Gossypium > Gossypium stocksii. Next base: position 58,068,784 of record CM035624.1, on the reverse strand, counting down.
CATTTTTGGTGTCTAAACTACCAAGTAAACAAGGAATAGTAAAACTCCCTGGATCTTTTAGTTTGTTAGGTAGCTTATTCTGTAAAATGACTGAGCATACTGCATTCAGCTCCACATGAGATTTCTCATCTAACGTCCGCTTGTTTGTCAAGAGCTCTCTTAAAAACTTAACAGCATTTGGCATCTACGAAAGAGCTTCAATAAACAGTAAGTTAATATGTAACTTCTTTAAGAGTTTAAGAAACTTACCAAATTGCTCATCTGTGCGGTCTTTTTTTTTAACACATTTGGGTATAGGATACAAGGTTTATACTCATTGATAGTTACTTCTTTGGAACTTACCTCATCCTTACCTTTACTTACCACAGTCTCCTTGCTTGGCTCTGGGTTGGTTTTGGTTAACCCTTCCTCATCTATTGTATCCACGGCGTTAAGTTGCTCTTTAGGGTTAGTCTCAGTGTTGCTTGGTAACCCACCTTGCAGTCTTTTAGAAATTAGCTTAGCGAGCTGGCCTATTTGAGTTTCGAGTCCTTGAATGGATGCTTGTTGATTCTTCAGTGTCGTTTTGGTGTTTTGAAAACGGGTTTCTGACACGACAATAAATTTTGTGAGCATTTCTTCAAGGTTCAGCTTTTTCTCTTGTCAGAATGGTGGCTGTTGAAATCTCTGAGGAGGTGGTTGTCTTTGATTTCCTTGTCCTCCCCATGAAAAATTGGGGTGGTTCCTCCAACCTACATTGTAAGTGTTACTATAAGGATTATTTTGAGATCTAGAATTAGTACCCATATAGTTGGCTTGCTCAGTTTCCATGCCATGTACATAGGAGGAGTAATCGAGATTGTACATGTTTCCCTGAATTGCGTCACACTGCATCACTAGGTGTACCTGCGTAGAACCAACAAAATTATCAATCTTTTTATTTAAAGGTTCTACTTGATTAGAAAGCATAGTGACTACATCAATATTAAAAACTCCTGTAGCTTTCTGTGGCTTTGTTTGCATGACTTGCCACTGATAGTTATTTAGTGACATCTCTTCTATAAACTCGTACGCTGCTTCGGGTGTTTTGTTGTTGATTGTTCCACTGGAAGCTTATCGATCATCTGCCTTGTTGAGGGATTCAAACCATTGTGAAAAGTTTGAACTTGTAACCACAGAGGTAACCCATGGTGAGGGCACCTTCTTAAGAGATCTTTGTATCTCTCCCATGCGTCGTTAAGTGTCTCTAAATCCATCTGCCCAAAAGAAGAGATATCATTCCGCAATTTAGTTGTTTTAGCTGGAGGAAAATACTTAAGTAAAAATTTTTCAGTCATTTGTTCCCATGTAGTGATAGACCCTCGTGGTAAAGAATTTAACCACTATTTAGCCTTGTTTCTCAAGGAGAATGGAAATAGCCTAAGACGAATGGCATCATTAGAAACGCCATTTATTTTGAATGTATCGTATAATTCCAAAAAGTAGGCTAGATGCGAGTTAGGATCCTCATCTTGCAAACTATCAAACTGAACAAATTGCTGTATCATTTGAATAGTGTTAGGTTTCAGTTCAAAATTATTTGCACTAATAGTAGGCCTAACAATGCTAGATTCAGTGCCTACTAAATTAGGTCTAGCATAATCATACATAGTACGCGGAGCAGGATTTTGCTCAACAGGATTTGCGGCTACTACAGGGGGTAACTGATTATCCTGATTGGCTTCCATCTCTTCAGTAGGTTCTAGCTCTTCTTCTTATCCTTGTTCTGGGTATTGCAAACTTCTTCTTATCTCTCAGCAATTTCTGTGAACTGTAGCTTCTAAATCGTCATCAAAAAGCAGTGGTCCTCTCCGGTTTCTTCTAGTCATAAACTAAAGATACCTAGAAGGGAAAAGGCAAAGAAAATTTTAGTAAATAAAAAAATAAAGGCTAAAAATAAATAAAAATAGTAATAGCTAAAGTAATAGAAATCGAGTGTTCCTAATCTCTTAGTTCCCCAGCAACGGCACCAAAAACTTGATCGTGATTTGATGAAGTAATAAAATCTGATCGTACCTGTAAACTAACTAATATCACGATAAAAGGCAAGTGCACCTATCGAACAGTAGTATAGTTAGTGGCAAGACCGGCATATCGAATCCAAGGAACTATGAGTACTAGTAATGACTTTCTTCCTATTATCTAGCCTAAAAATAAAGAGGGTTTGGTTGTAAACTAAACTAAACTAACTAAAGAAGCGACAAAGAGTAAAGTGGGAGATTGCTTTTTGGGAAAGACTGATTGATTAAGGTAATACCTAAGGAAGAATCCACCTAGACTTCACTTGTTATCTAAATCTGAACCAGATGATTTCTTCATTTGATTTGATCCGTAGAGATCCCTAAATTATGTTAATACCTTCGTTGAGGATAAGAACAACTAATCCTAGGTTGATTAACTGAAATCTCTTTCTAGTTAAAACCCCTAGTCTTGCATTAACTCGATCTATGGCTCCCCATATTAGATTTGACTCTAATTCGGTAGATTTTCGTCGTCCTATGTCTAGGATTGCGATCAACTCCGTTTAATTGTGTTGGATTTACTCCTATGCAGGGACTTTTTCTCCTCTCCATAAGCACATTCGCCTTAAATCAATATCCCAGACATATCAATTTAAGAGTTAAAAACACAATTAAGAACAAATCCAATATTTATCACATAGCTCAGATAACAATAATAAGATCTGTCTTAGGTTTCATCCCCTTAGGTATTTAGGGCTTTAGTTTATAATTATAAAAGAAAACATCACAGAAGAAATAAAATAACAAAATATAAGAAAACCCAAAACTCCTGAAAGGATTGAAGGGATATACTCTGTCTTGATGTAGATCCTGGCTTCTGAGACGGATCAATCGACTTCCCCTCGAGTAATTCACTCCTTTAACTCCCTGTCTTCACGGGAATAAATCACCTCCTTGGTGGGAGAAAAGCACACCTCTGTAGTTCCCTCCTAGGGTCTTTATATAAAGTTTTGGAATGCCTTTCTTAGGCCCTAAGTAGCCTTTTCCGAGTGAAATTGACCTTCCTCAAGACAGGGACATGCCCGTGTGCCATACCCATGTGGATCGAGGCCCAAGCCATGCTTGAGCCTGTTAAAGTAGCACAACCGTGTGGCACGACCGTGTGGCGAACCTCCAGGCCATGTTGATTACTGAACTGGGCCTAATTTGCCCTTTTTGGCTCGTTCCTTACTCTTTTCTCGTCCCTAATGTCACCTGGGTATAAAACATGAAATTAAAGGTTTAAGATCATCAATTTACACAAATCAAGGGGTAATTCATCCAGAAATTGGGCTAAGCATAGGGTAAAAATATGTATAATTTATCACTTTTCAGAATGTAACATTCTTGGGTCTAGCGAGCTACTATAGATGTTTCGTTAAAGGGTTTCAATGATCACTACTCCTATGATAAGGCTACTTCAAAAGGATATTAAATTCGAGTGGACCAAAAACTGCCAGCAGAGTTTTGATAAGTTAAAGGCCTTGTTGACCGAAGCTCCAATGTTGGTACAACCGAAATCGGGAAAAGAATTCGTAGTGTATAGTGATGTTTCCCTAAATGGATTAGGGTGTGTGCTCATGCAAGAAGGCAATGTGATAGCCTATGCCTCGAGACAGCTAAAACCACACAAGAAAAATTACCCAACCCACGATTTAGAGTTGGCTTTCGTCATATTTGCATTGAAGATTTGGAGACACTATCTATATGGTGAGAGATGTTAGGTATTCACGGATCACAAAAGCTTAAAACACCTGGTGATGCAAAAAGAGTTGAATTTATGACAATGAAGATGGTTAGAGCTACTTAAAGACTATGAGTTTGTAATTGACTACCACCCTAGAAAGGTGAATGTAGTCGCCGATGCGTTGAGCAGAAAATCATTATTTACCTCGAGGGTTATGAATGCTCAGTTGGCTTTAGATGATGACGGATCGATTTTAGCTCAAATGAGAGCTAAACTGATGTTTTTACTAAAAATTGTCGAAGCTCAAAAAAATGACAAAGGTTTCCAAGCTAAGAGGGCTTAGTACGAAATGGGAAAAGAATCTGACTTCAGAGTTGATGTCGATGGCTGTTTGTTGTATCGGGACCAAATGTGTGTAGCTAAGGATGTTTAACTTATTGAAAGGATTTTGTAAGAGGTGCATAGTAGTCACTTTTCGATTCACGTGGGTAGCGTGAAAATGTATAATGACTTGAAGAAAATGTATCGGTGGTCGGAGATGAAAAGAGACATTTCAAAGTTCGTCTTTAAGTGCTTAATTTTTCAACAAGTAAAAGTCGAATACCAAGTACCTTCGGGTCTACTTCAGCCCATAATCATTCTCGAGTGGAAATGGGACCGCATTACGATGGACTTTGTTTCCAGGTTGCCTTTGTCGCCAAAGAAGAAAGATGCAATTTGGGTCATTATAGATAGACTCACAAAGTTGGGTCACTTCATACCTGTGCATACAGACTTCTCACTTGAGAAGCTAGCTGAGCTATACATCTCTGAAATTGTAAGGTTGCATAGGGTGCCCTTGTCAATAATTTTAGATAGAGATTTGAGGTTTACATCTTAGTTTTGGAAAAAAGTTACGAAAGGCTTAGGGATGAAGTTGAATTTTAGCATAACTTTTCATCCGCAGACTGATGGCCAGTCAGAGAGGATTATTTAGATTCTTGAGGACATGTTGAGATGTTGCGTCCTCAAGTTCCAAGGTAGTTGGGAGAAATATTTACCACTAGTTGAGTTCGCCTACAACAATAGTTATCACTCAAGTCTTAAGATAGCGCATTATGAGGCTTTGTATGGGCGTAAGTGCAGAATGCCCTTATTTTGGTCAAAGCTTAAAGAAAATCAGATACACGGGGTTGATTTGGTCAAAGAGGCCGAAGAGAAGGTTAAGATAGCCCGAGATTGCTTGAAAGTTGCCTTGGATAGGCAAAAGTCCTATGCAAACTTGAAAAGAAAAGATATTAAATTTCAAGTCGGAGATAAAGTGTTCTTAAAAGTCTTCCTATGGAAGAAAGTCCTTCAGTTTGGTAGGAAAGGCGAGTTGAGTTCACGGTTTATCGAACCTTACGAAGTGACCAAGAGAATTAGACCGGTAGCATACCGATTAGCATTGCCTTAAGAATTAGAGAAAATTCATGACGCCTTCTATGTATCGATGTTAAATCATTACTGCTTAGACCCGTCGCACGTGATTTCACCAGTAGATATAGAGATAAAGTCCAGATATAACCTATGGTGAGGAACCGGTTAAGATCTTGGATCGAGAGATTAAGAAGTTGAGGAATAAAAGCATAGAGCTTGTGAAAGTATTATGGCATTGACATGGAGTCAAGGAAGCCACGTGGGAACCATAGGAGATGATGAGAGATTAGTACCCGAACCTCTTCAACGGTAAGATTTTCGGGAACGAAAATCCCTACGGGGAGAGAATTGTAACGGCCCAAAATCGGGCCTAGTCAAAATAGTGATTTTAAATCACTTATTGAGGTTTAAGAAAATTATTTTGGCAATAAATTATGTGTTTTAGTGATTTTAGAAGTATGCATGAAAATTTTGGCAATTTAATTTACGCGATTGAAGGCTTAATCTCGAAAAGGGTCTAAATCGCATAAAGGGTAAAAGTTGCAAATTACTAGCAAATTGAGTTAAATAGCTGGAGAATTAAAAGTGGAAGGTTTTAAAGGGAAAATAAGCCCATTAATTGAGTCATGGCCAGCCAAGGTGGGACAAAAATAAGAAAAGTCAAAGGCTTAGGCGTATTAGGTGACGAAAAAAGTAAAATAGTACCTATTTTTGCCTAGTCACCTTTTCTTCTTCATTTTAGCCTCTCCTTCCACTGATTGTTCAGCCATTTTTGGGGTTTTAGAAGCAAAAATTTCAGTAACTTCAAGCTCTCATTAGTAAGTGATTTCTAAGTTTTTCTTGAATGTTTTTGCATTTTTGGAACCCTTGTAGCATGAGCTACATTTTGAGGGGTGTATTGAGCATTTTGGTTTGAAGTTTAAAAATTTTCCATGAGTGTATAAATGATGTTTGCTGAAATTTTTGGGAAGAAAATGAGCTATTGTTGTTAAATAAACAACTAGGTGAAAGAAATTGTATGAAAACACTAAGGAAGGGCTTAGTTGTAGAAGTTGCAAAATAAAGAGGCAAGTGTTGGAAATAATGAGAAATTGGAGTAGTAATGGGAATAAAATAATTGTTTAGGCATGAGAGTTGAGGAAATTCAATAAAAATCAATTTCCGGGACTAGGGGTAAAATGGTGAATTTGCCATAGTCTAGGGGCAAAATGGTCATTTTGCCAATTTGTGAATTTTAGTTTGTTTGTATTAAACTAGTGGCTAAATTGGAAAACTTGTTATTGTCATAGATCAATAATTACCGAATCCGATCCTAGACTGGGGGAAAGCCAAGCAAGTCGAGTAAACCGAATCGTCACCTTCATTTTTGTATACCAAGGTAAGTTGTAGGTAAATAATACAACATTTCTAATCCTTATGCTTGAAATCAATACATTGTAGCGAAATCTAGAGTTGTGATATGAGCCAAGGGTATAATAGATAATCGAGCATAAATTGTGAAATTGATGACATGTATTTATAAAGTATTGAGAACTTGTGTAATAGAACACTTGGGATAGAATTGGATATTCATGTCGAGACATTGGGTGACGGGTGTGCTAATGTAAGACATGTCTAGGAGATGCATCAGTCACACTATGAGAGCCAGTGTAAGACATGTCTAGGACATGCATCGGCCTCGAGATTTATAAGCTAGTGTAAGACACGTCTAGGATGTACATTAGCTTGAGATGAGTGCTAATGTAAGACATGTCTGGGACATGCTTCAGCCTTGAGCTATACAAGCTAGTGTAAGACTTGTCTGGGACATGGCATCAGCTTGTTGCGAGTCAGTGTAAGACCTGTCTGGGACATGGCATCGGCTCGATACCCTATGTAAAGGCCCATTTGATATCCTTTCATAATTAAGTAGTTCAACGGGAAAATTTTAATTATTATTAAGTTGATAGATGATATGATGGTTTTACGAGTGGTGCAGGTGCCCAAATGATTTGTATGTATTATGAGCTCATTAACATGTTGCATAATTAGTAAAAGATGGAATCGAGTAAGTTATGTTGTAACTTTCCTTGATATATGTATGATTGTGACACAAATGCCAGCTTATCATGACTTGGTATATTGTTGTTATTTATTTACTTATGACTTACTAAGCTTCATGCTTATCCCTCTCCTTTCCATTTTATTTTACAGCCGCCTATTAATTCGAGGATCCAAGAGCTTCTGAGCCAGCATGCACACTATCTACCAAAATACCCAAGTTCTCTTACACGGGCTGAGACATTGGCTTGTCCTAGTCGTGTGACAGACACGGGATGAGCCAACGGGCATGTGCCATGGTCGTGTGTTTGCTGATGTTAGAAATAGAATGTCAAGGTTCTTACACATAGGCTACGGACGTGTCATGGCCGTGTGAGGGGACACGGGCTAGGCAAATGGGCTTGTGCTTAGCCATGTGAAAATCCCTATAACACCCTAAAATCGGCCTAGACATTAGGGCCGAATCTGATGTGTCACATTGAAGTGTTTTTCAAAAACCATGTTTTCATGAAAAACCCTTCTTATTATTTAAAAGATCTTCTTATTTGAAACTTGTAAAAACCCTAATTTTCGTTAGTTATTTTCAAACGCGGTTCATTGACAAGTTAATCCCTTAATAAAAACATTGTTATCTTTGAAAACCAAAGTTGCGGAAGCTTTTGCGAGGTTTTATGGAATCATGGTATTTCAAAAAATAGTTATCATTTTTGGAAAACCATGTTCTACTTCTAACAGATGTAGTTCAAAACAAACCATAAATCCAAATTTAAAAAGTTTGGGAATTAGGAGAGGCCTTATTACAACCCAAATAAAAAATCAAAGTGCTTAAAAGTAACTAAATGTAAATGGAAGCAAAAGCAGTTGTGTGGCCTTCTCCGAGTCCCTTGTAGCACTGATCCACAAAACACTGTGGATTACTTGAAAAGGATAAAACCGATGTGAGTTTATGAAAACTCAGTGTGTAATCCCCTTACTAAAGTAACAGTCAGTGAACAGAATTAGAGACAGACTGGGCCAGAGCTCGATAATGGAATAGTACAGTTTAGATCAGAGTATAGCTGGCCAAAGCCCAATAGAAATCATTTGGGTCTTAGCCCATAATAGAACCAATTGGGCCTAGCCCATATCAGTAACAGCAACAAAATTAGATCACATGTGGCCCTAAGCCCAATAGTATAATAGAATCAGGATACAATATGTATAATGTATGAATGACACATGTAAACCCATCCAACCCTGCACTTACTATGGGGATAAAATCAACATACATGTAAACCCATCCAACCCTGCACTTACTGTGGGGATAAAATCAACCCACCTATCCAACACAACAAGCTTAACAGAACGGCTCAAAGCCGTAAATAGAATGGCACAGAGCCATAATCAGAATGGTTGTAAACCATCAACGGGATGGCATAGAGCCATACTAATATGCGTGGCACAAAGCCATTGATAGAGTGGATAGCACTAAGCCATCAGTCACTGTAACATATTCAGCACAAAGCCATCAATCACGGTAACATATTTGGTACAAAGCCATCAATGGGCACAAAGCCTTAATTAGGTTGGCACAGAGCCATAAGTAGATAAAGTGGCTTAAAGCCATCGGTAAGTCCACAGTCATCTCGGGCGACCCGTGCAACTTTACCAGATCAATACAAATATACGGCTCTAAGCCTTCAGTAGGTCCACATTCGTCTCACGTGACTCGTGCGACCCTATCAGATTAGATCTTCCTCCATACAATATCTCAACCCATGCAACATGTATGCAGTATGTCATGCCTATAATCAGTCATACAATCACATTCAAATCATTCATTTCATAATCATACAATTACAGTCAAATTACACTACAAGGGCATTTAAGTAATTTTACACTACAGGGGTATTTCAGTAACTTTACACTACAGGGGTATTTCGGTAATTTTGCGCTACAGGGGTATTTAGTAATTTTGCACTACAGGGGTATTTCGGTAATTTTATACTATAGGGGTATTTCAGTAATTTTCAAACCTCCAAGGAGGTCTACAGTTGCCTTGATCGACTTCAGTAACACAATCAGCCATAACAGTATAAATGGACCCGAGGCCCATTGTCGACCCAAGTGGCCCATAACGGCCCGAACCATGAAAACGTTCATGGAGGCATCTACAGTCTAACGCCCATACCTATGGCCTCAATTCACCACATGTGCGATCGCACACTCATGTGGCACCAAATGCCGAAGTTTCGACTTTTTGGCATTTTGTCGGTCTACAATCATAGTAGTGAAAACAACACATACTTTCAACTTTTCAGTCGATTAGCATTCAGAACGGGGTGAATACACACCCCTTCGACTTTTCAGCCGATTAGCAAACATAGACCCAGTTTCACGCCTATTATGGATTTGTAGTTGAAACGCTTCCAAGATCAAACTCCTATGATAACATCAACCCCATCATTAGTCTCAAACCCTCGTTGATCCATCACCATAATATTATAAAAGCATTAATCAAATTAATGCTACTTACCAATCAATAATCGTAACCTCCTTAAGCCCCAAAATCACGTATTCTTTCCCATGCTATAACATTTACAATAACCGTTAACCGATTCATAAGAATCTACAAACCCACATGACTATATATATGTACAATGCTTAGAGCACTTACCCCAAAACAAAAGATCCCTTGCAAGGAAAAAGTAATCGGTCTACACCTTGGTTAAGGAAAACAAGTCCCAATAAATCAAAGAGATTTTGGCAGAACCTTTATAAGAACGATTAGGAAAGAAAAGAAGGTGTTTAGGCCTTAACAGATTCGGCCAACACAAGAAGAACAAAGATTTTGAGAGAGAGAAGAGGAGTAATCAACCAACAAGCCAGGCTAAACGGAAAAAGGGTTTGCAAAAGAAAGAACAAGTAATATTCGGCCAAGGTATGAACAAAAGAGAAAACCAATTGAAGAAAAGATAAGTAGGGAATTTTAAGAGGAGAAAGAAATGGTATTCAATTTTTAGAGAAAAAGAAACAAAACTAAAGGTAAAAATGAGAAGCCATTCGGCACACATAGGAGAGCAAGAAAAGAACCAATTCTAGCACTTCAGGATTTTGAACAGAATACCAAAATGAAACCAAAAGACCAAAATGAATGAAAGAAACAAATAGATGACCAAAAAGAACCCCCTAACTGCTGAATATGCTTACCCCTAAACCTCTAGCTGAACTCACCTACTCAAGTTACCTAATTTGGCTCTAACATCTCTAATTTTCAAATCCTTTTGCAATCTCCATAAATCCCTCCTTGATATGCAGCATAATCTTCTCCCAACAACTCAAGACCAATTCAAACTTCCTCCCCAGTAGTCTTTCACTCGAATTCCACCACCTCACATCAAAGGAGTAAAATAAATACTCCTTTGAGCACAGGGTGACTCGAACCTATGATCATTTGCCCTCCTAATGATGCCACAAGCCACCAAACCACAAGCTTATCCTGTGTCACACTTTATCCCCAAATATTTAATAAACCATTATGCCAATATCCAGGTTCATTTAAGAATTAATCAAAAAGTTTGCACACGTCATGACTTGAACCTCGGACCACATGCATACTCCTAACGCCTCCTTGCCACTAGACCACCCACTCTCTTTGTGTCATATTTTAACCACAATTAACTATAAGGCCTTCTTTTAATCACCCAGGGTTTTATTCCCTTAAAACCAAAAATTTTGCTAAAGCCTAGGTTTGAACCCCGGACTTCTCCAACACTTCTTAGGACCCTAAATCCACTGAAACAAGCCTTCATTTATGATCATTCTTGCACACATAAACTTTTACGTGCAGCCTCCTAGCATCTCCCATGCACAGGGCCTGTTCCTACTAGGCCCAAATTCAGGGCGTTACAACCCCTGTAGGTTGAATGTTGGAAATTAATTCTACACGGACTAGGGACACGGGCGTGTCCCTAAGTCACTTGGGCTATGTGAAAGGCACGAGCCATTAACATGGCTGTGTCTATAGGCCACACGGGCGTGTTGCCCTTCCATACAGGCATGTACCCTGTTTATGCTAGTTTTTGAAGAAATTTTCCCAAGTGCACGAAATGGTTCTGGAACACCTCTGATCCATGATTTAGGCTTTGTAGGCCCATAAGAAGGTTTGTAGATTAATGTTTGAAAAAGTTAAAAATTAGGGCATATTTACAAAGGTTCGAGATTGATTATTTGCACGTGTTTTAGAAGGGTAATGCCTCATACCCTGTATCAGCTTCAGATATGGGTAAGGGGTGTTACAATGAACCCTAGCTCAAAATAATGGTAAAATTAGCTAGATCGATTGATAATAACTTCAAAAATACAAAGAACATTAAAAATAGGGCTAGGATGCACTTACTATGAAGCTTGGAGGTTGAAGAAACCTTAGCTATGGTGTCTTGTAAAATTAGGCTATGGTAGGGAAGATGGACACAATTTTTCTTGATTTTTCCCTTTTTAATCTTTAATTAACCAAATGACCAAAATGCCCTTCACTTAAAACTTTGATGTTTTGTCCCTTCCATGTCCATTTTTGTCTATAAAAATTGAAATTGGACAAATTGCTATTTAAGGACCTTTAATTAATAATCCAAAGCTATTTCATACTTAAAGCTTCTAGAATCTTATATTTTGTAACTTTTGCAATTTAGTTCTAAAAGTCAAATTGGACTCTTATTCACAAAATTTCTTAATGAAACTTTCACACAATCATGTAAACCTGTCATGGACCTCAAAAAAATCATAAAAAAATATTTCTACTTCAGATTTGTGGTCTCAAAACCACAGTTTTGACTAAGCCCTAAATTGAGATGTTACGACTCTCCCTCCTTTAGGGATTTTCGTCCCCAAAAATCTTACCACTGAAAAGGTTTGGGTATTGTTTCCTCATGGCCTCTTCAACCCCATGTCTTTGCCATAACACTTTCACAAGAAAAATACATATATTTCTCAATTTTTTGACTGCCTGAGCCAAAATCTTAACCGGCTCTTTGCCATAAGTCATATCCGGTTGAATCTCAACCTCTGTCAGTGAAATCACATGCGAAGGGTTTGATCGGTATCGGCGCAACATAGACACATAGAACACATCATGGATTCTTTACAACTGTAACGACCCAAAATTTCACGGGTACTGAAAAAGTGAGTTTAGGGCCTCCGTCTTAGGAAAACGAGTCCATAAATATTTATTAAAAATATTTACGAAGTTAGTTATGAGTTGAATTCGATTTTGATTAAGTGAATTTAGTTTAATTAAAAATAATTAGTAGAAAGGACTAAATTGAATAGGGTATAAAAGTTTAATTATAGAATAGAAAATATTAAGGGATTAAATTAGTTATTAAACCAAATTAGTGATATGTGTAAGGTAGAGAATAAATACATGTGTTTTTAAATTATTGGTACAAATATATAATATATATGTATTTACTTAATTATTAAGTAAAAGATATTTATTTATTATAATTATTATTAATAATTATGTAATATTATGTTTTATTAATTAATTTAGATGGTGAAAAGTGTATGGTAATGATGATTACATGTGTAATAACATGTATGTATACAAATGTATGTATATAATTAGTTATAATTAGATATTTTATTATTATTAATAAATTAAAATAAAACAAAAAGAAAAATAAAAAGAAACATACCAAAGAAGAAACGAAATTGAGAAGAAAAAGAAGGAAAGAAAAGAAAAAGGGAGAATTAGGGTTTTAGTGCTTGAAGTTTTAATTGGTAAGTTTAATTAAGCCATTTTCTTGTGATTTTGATGTTTTTGAAGACTTAGAGTTGAATACTTTTGAACTTGTGTGGAAATATTGAAAGTTGATAGACTTTTGAGTAGGGTTTATGTTGAGTAAATGATGGAATTATGGATTAATTTGATAAAATTATTGATTTGAATTGATTTAAGGACTAATTTGTAGACTAGCTTATAAGTTTTGAGTTTTAGGGGCTAAATTGAAAGAAATTCGAAATTATGAAAAAATGATGAAAATTTGATAGTTATATTGAGGTTTTGATGGAAATTGAATAAGGAAATGAAAGGATTTGTAAAAAGGAAGAAGATGGAATTGGTTAGGACAAATTTGATATTTAGGCAAAAGTTGCATGGAAAGTTAATAATTTTGTATGAAATATGTGTGTTATTAATTAATTGTAATTATGTTAATTTTCGTAGCAAGCAAGGAAACCGAGACGTCTAATACGAAAGGGAAGGAAAAAGTGATCAAAGAGTAGCTCGAGAAATATCAGTTTGTATTATCATAATTCAAGTTATTTACTATTGTATGTTTAATATATTTAATATATGTGCATGGAATTGGAATTGAAATAAGTAGTGATATTTAATTTGAATGTGATTGGAATTAATTTGAATTGATGATATTGAATTGAATGGGATTGGAATGTGAAACGTGAATGGAAAGTATATTTCATTTTGAAAGTGTTCTTATGAGATGAAATGTGAAATGAAATTAGTGCAATGAGATTGAGTACATGAACTAAAGGTTCATGAAATGTTCAAAGTGGAAATATGTGATTATGTGAATATGATTAAAATAGAGAAAGGAATTCAATACCCTATTAACTAGTCGGGCTTAGTGGATATAGTTGGCATGCCATAGGATTAGAAGAGTTCAGGGTTACTTCGACCTCGAGTCGATGAGACACTTGGAGTGTCATATTGCTTCGGATAGATTCAATGAGGTACTGGGTACCACCTTACTTCAGCTAGGCCGATAAGACACTGGGTGTCACTATATTGCTTCGAGCTATCCGATGAGGCACTGGGTGCCAATATGGTGTGTTTGGTTTGATCCGTGTATCCGGCAAAGTCTGAGTCATGTTGATAGGGGTAATTATGTGAAATGAGAAAATCTATTGAATTTGATTATTTAAACCATTGAATGAACAATGAAAGCTATATTGTGAATTAAAATGAGAAATGGTATTATGCTATGAGATTAAAGGTTCATGAATGGTTCCTATTGAAATGTGAATTGAATATGTATATGTGATGGAGAGATGAACCAAAGGTTCATGAATGATTGGAATTCTATTGTTGAGATATTGATTCGAATATTGACAATGACACATTGATAATAAGATAATTTAGCATGAAATTATATGTTTGATTTACTATTTATATAAGTATGTTTATGATATTTGATTGTAGTTATATATAGTTGAATTATGATACTACCACTGAGTATTCATAATACTTAGCGTACGGTTGTTTTCCACGCACAGGTTAGGTAGAGTTAGAGTCCGGCTCAGCATTCAAATCAATCCCGACTTCAACTCAAATTTTGGTGATGAATCTATCTTTTGAAATGTGGTGATACTAAGTTTGGTTTTAATCACTTGCAAACACTTTATGTTTTGAATGTAAATGTGATTTATAAACCTTAAGAAGTTTTTGGAATGAATGAATGAAGCTTGCTAAGTTTGGAAATGAAATGAATTGTATATGATTAAGATTTATAAGTCAATGATTTAGGCATGAATTGGGTATGTTTAGTGGGTGAAAGTAGCTTAAAATGGTGAAAAATCATGTTTTCACACGGCCAAGACACATAAGCTTGTGCCTAGGCCATGTGGCAAAGTCAGTGTTGCCCACAAACAGACCAAATGGGCATGTATCAGGCCACACGGGCCCGTCTCAGGCCACACGGGCATGTGCCCCTGTCTTCAAAGAAAAATTTCCAAAGTTCCCGGTTTAGCCCCAAATCACTTCCTAAACTTATTTTGGGCCCTGTAGGCCCATATTAAGGACTAATTGATGGAAATTAGAAGGTTTTATTCGTTTACTAATGTATAAGTCTGGTAATACCTCGTAACCCTGCTCTGGCAACGGTTTGGGGTTAGGGGGTGTTACATTTATTAGTATCAGAGCTACAGGTTTAGTCGATTCTCAGACTAAATCGAGCTCGTGAATGAGTCTAGAAGTACATGCCACAGTCAAGTTAAAACTAAGTCAGGATTTTTGGATGCTGTCTTATTTAATTGTTTTTGTTTTATAGATTAAAGATGTATGAAGAACACCTTAATGATATAAATGAAGAAATGAATGAAGAATCATATGATTTAGAAGAAAGTGAATCAGCTACACCCAGTGAAAATACGATTAAAAAGCAGCCTCCTAATGTAGAAAGAGAAAACATTAGGGAAAGAGACGAAAAAGGTCGAAATGATTTTGATGTATTAAGAGTTAACTGATGCTCTTCAGCGAGTAGCGGAGTCTGTACCTACTACCACATCTGTACCAATTCCTAGACGGGCCCCTATCAAGGAATTAAAAAAATATGGTGCCATGGAATTTTCGGGTCTAAAAGGAGTTGATCTGTCCATAGCTGAAAATTGGATGGAGGTAACAAAAAGAATTTTACAACAGTTGGAGTGTACTCCACGAGAAAGCCTGTCATGTGCTGTATCTTTGCTATAGGGTGAGGCATATTTATGGTGGGAATCCGTGATCTGACATTTGCCAACTGATCAGGTAACATGGGATCTATTCCAAAACGAATTCCAAAAGAAGTATATTGGGGACATATATATAGAAGAGAAGAAACAAAAATTTTTAACTCTAAAACAAGGTAAAATGACAGTAATGGACTATGAACGGGAGTTCTCAAGACTTGGTAGATATGCATCAAAGTTCGTACCAACTGAAGCTGACAGCTGTAAAAGATTCTTACGGGGAGTAAGAGATGAAATAAGGGTGTTATTAGTATCTCATCGAATTACTAAATTTGTTGATTTGATTAAGCGGGCTAAGATGGTAGAACAAGTCTTAGGACTTGATAAAAATTCTGAATCTTCTAAACCAGTTAGAAAACGTGTGGGAACTACAAGCTCGAATCCTTTACCGAAAAGATCTAGAGATTCTCGAAGTGGATGGAAATCTAGTTTCCAATTGGATAGAGGAGAAAAGAGTCAGGCAAAACAAACTACAGTGTTCACTGATAGTGTGAGAGGTCCGTCCCGAGATTCTACTATTCCAGACTGTGAACATTGCGGGAGGAAACATAGGGGTGAATGTTGGAAATTAGCTAAAGGTTGTTTTCGATGTGGATCTAAAGAGCATTTTATCAGAGATTGTCCGAAAGTTGACAGTGCTACACCTATGACATCATAGAGATTGGGCTCTACTACTAGAGGTAGAGGATCGGGCAGAGGTGGATCAGTATCTAGAGGAGGAGGTACAAGAAGAGGGAGTGACATTGTTACTCAGCAATCTGAGGCTCGAGTACCAGCTAGAGCATATGTAGTCAGAACTCACGAAGAAGGCGATGCGCATGATGTTGTAACAGGTATAATCTTATTATATTCTGAACTTGTTTATGCTTTAATTTATCCTAGATCTTCGCATTGATATATTAATTCAAAGCCAGTTGTGACAGCCCTAATTTTGGCCCTAATCGGAAAAGTGGTTTCGGAACCACTAAACCGAGTTAGAAAATTTTTTTAAATATTATTTTCTATGTTTTTATTATGTGAATTATCATGTGTGAAAATTTGGTGTTTTAATTTTGTCAATTGGATGTTAATTTATTAAGTAAGGATTTGATTGCATAAAAGAAAAATTAGAAGGCAATATGTGTGAGTGCCGATTTGTGGTTGTTCATTAAGTTTGGAGGATTTAAGAAACAAATAAACCAAAAAAAACATGGATGGACACATTCGGCCATGACTTAGTGGAAGGGAAATGATTTTAAAAGGGCTAGTTTGGTAAATTAACAACTAAAGCTCATGCATGTAATAGTAACATGGAAAAATCATGCTCATTCTCTCATGTTTTGCCGAAACCATAAAGAAAAGAAAAGAAAATGAAGCTAAGGCATTCGACTATGGTGATAGTATAAATTAAGGTATGATTTCATGTGATTTCTTTTGGATTTGTGTGAAATTGAGTTGGTTTTGAAGCTCTTAACATGACCCATTGTTAATTCTTGAGTTTGTGATGCATGAAGCATTCGGTTATGGTTTCCATGTGTTAAATTGTTGATGTTTTGAAGTTATGTGATGAGAAATGATTATAGGTGAGTATGAACCAATTAAATTTGCTATGAGTGGCTAATATGAGCAAAATTTCATTAGGCTATTATGGTGTAATGTGAAATTTGCGCTTAATTTTGGAAATTAACAATTTAATTGTTAGTATGTGTTTATATGGATGCAAAATGTGGACTTGAATTAAGAGGTGAATAATTTGTTGTTTATTAAGTTATATACATTCGGTCATAGAGGAAATTAAGGTGAATTTGATTATTGTTTTAGTTGAATAATGAGATAGACATGGACAAATTCAATTAGGTAAGCTTTAAGCACTTGGATTGATTTGTGAGGATTAAGATATACTAGGGAGTATTCGGTTAAGGTATGGGAGGTAGAATGTTGAATAATTGCTTATCAAAGATGATAGGACCGATGGTTAATATTCGACTATGTAAGGGGCTGTTATGTGATTATCGCTCTAGTGATGTTACGTATAAACAATATTTGAAAAATGTTAAATGTTGAAAGTAAATTTGTTTGTGCCATTGCCGAATGTACTTGATATCAAGGCATGGTTTAGTTAAATGCATTTGACATGAAAAAAATTGAGTTTGCCGTATATGTGATAGTAGGAAGAGAAATTGATTTGCTTGACTATAATTAAATGTATGTCCGATTGAAATTTTATATGCTGCTAATACGAAAATGTTATGACAAGTTGGTCGAGTTTAAGAGCTATGTGCATTCGGTCATGATATGTGTTTAATTAATCAATAATGAAAGTGCCGTATGCTTTATGTGTTTAGAATTAATAGAATTTGGATTATGATGAATTGATAAGATGATTGAATTAGTTTACTTGTTTAATTAAGCTCAAGATCAAAGGGAGCCAAGTTTGGATAAGGGGAAAGTGAGATTAGTTGAATAGTCGATCCGTAACAGCTTGACAACATCGGAGGTAAGTTCTTAAGTATTTGAGCTTAATTCTTTTGTATGTTTAAGATTGTATGAACCTGACAAGTGAATGTTTAATTTTATACATTCCATGTGCCGAAGGTGTAGTGAATTTATGCTATAAACCGAATGTGACTAGTGTATTTAAGTCGAATGTGATAAATTATGTGTATCGATGTGTAAACTATGCCTATGTGTTTTATTGAATTATGAAAACCTTTGTACAAAGAGGCTTGTGCCTCAGCTATACGTAAATTGAACCATAGGTTACGGAAATATGAAAGAACGTGTGAATTAATTATCGTAATGTGGTATTCGGGCATAAGCTCAGCAAGCTTAAAGCTAGTGAATATTATCAGGCTTTAAGCCTAGCAGGCGTAATGCCGGTGAAATAATATCGGGCTTTGAGCCTAGCAGGCGTAATGCCAGTGAAGAAATTTCAGACTTAAAAGTCTAGCAGGCTTATAGCCGGTGATGAAATCAGGTTATTACCTAGACGCAAATTTGCCAGTGAACTACGAAAAGTGTAGTGCCATGAGACTATGTGCTAATACGATATGCGAATTTGCTACATAAATTAAGCTATCCAAGTAAGTATAGCCTATTTATGTACCTGAAAGTTTAATGAATTAGATGTTCGATGTGAAATGAACATATGTGAAATGGTTTATGATTATGTTCATTTATGAACATTCGATTCATGTGAAATTATTCATGGAAGCATATTATTTATGTATGTGGTTACGAATATAGAAGGAATGTTTAAAATGTGGAAATGGTATTATGCTCTAGTTCATTCTGGCTAAATTAATGTTGGCATTGAGATATTAAAGTGTTCATGACTATATGAATTTGAAGTTAATCGAATGTCTTACTGTAAGTACATATAAGGGATTATGTACATTCGGCCCTTGTGGAATTTTATACATGGAGGTAGAGGTTTTATTCATATGTGATCAAAATTATTGAAATTTTAAGTGGATATGATGCCCGAATTAACTCTGTTAAATTAAATCAAGGAATGTTTTTGTGCTATTTAATTTTGTGATTATGTGATTTTGCATTTTTAAAGAAATGTTATGTATATGAAAATGTGTACAATGTGACTATGTATATTCGGCTAAATGAGGATACTTTAGGTTATTTTATAAGTGAATAATGTTTATAAATAAGTTCAATTGTTTAAATTACTTAAAACTTACTAAGCTAATTAGCTTACTTCGAGTGTCTTTGTTACTCTATTTTTATAGATCTCGTTCGAAAGCTACAAGCTCGGGGATTCAAGTTCAAAGTCATCCACATTATTGTCTCTATTTTGGTACTTTTAAAAGTCTATGTTTTGAAAGATGGCATGTGTAGGCTTAACTCCCTTTTGAAACAAGTTATATTTCGGCTATGTATATATTAAAGCCATGCGAAGATGGCTTATTCATTTTGTTTAGTAAAGTCCCATAGTTGAATCAATATTTGTGAAATGTTTTGGTTATGGATGACATATTCGGTAAAGGTATGTATATATATACATGTGTGCATATTCGGTGGTTGTTATAATTATTGAATTACCAAGTATGACAAGTGGTTCTTTTATCATGTATTTATTGTATGATGTTGTAAGTCACTATTGTGCATAAACTCAAAAGAAAGCTTGATTCGTTAATGCTTATGTTATTGTTTAAATGTATAAGTTAGGTTGAATTAAAGTCATGAATTGTATTATTTCTTTGTTCACATTCGGCCACTCGATAATGATTTCTATGTCTATCCTTGAATGTACTGAGGTTGTGTTTAGTTAGGTAATACCTAGTGACCCTATTCCAGCGATGGGTAGGATTATAGGGTGTTACATTTTATTGGTATCAGAGCTACAGTTTAGTCGATTCTAGGACTAACGTAGCGTGTACGAGTCTAGCTATACATGCCATAATGTTATAATACGATAGTGTGATGACTTCTGATAGTTGAAACGTGATTTTCGTATAGTAAATGGATCCCGATCCTGATCGAGCCGTAGCCAACGATGTTAAGAGCGTAGTGCTTGCTCCCACTCAAGGGACAGCACTGAATGACTCTCAGCTGAATGCGAGTAACCGATATAAGGAGGCAAAACAAGCCTTCTATGCTATGATGAGTGATTGCTTCACTCAATATATTCGAACTAATCCGGCTGTTCCACAACCCCCACCCCCAAATACTCCGCTTCTAATACCTATAGTGCCTTCTGTGACCGATCTGTCAAGATCGAGTAAGCCTCCGATTGATAAAATTAGAAAATATGGGGCTGAAGAGTTTAGATCTACTGTTAGCGATGACGCTGAGCGGGCCGAGTTTTGGCTCGATAATACTATCCGCGTGTTTGAGGAACTATCGTGTACCCCTGATGAATATTTGAAATGTGTTGTGTCTTTGCTTCATGATGCCGCCTATCACTGGTGGAATACCTTAGTTTCGGTTTTTCCGAAAGAGCAGGTTACTTGGGAACTCTTCCTGACGGAGTTCCGTAAAAAGTATATCAGTCAAAGATTCATCGATCAAAAATGCAAAGAGTTTCTTGAGCTTAAACAAGGCCGAATGTCAGTTACAGAATATGAACGAGAATTTGTAAGGCTTAACAGATATGCCCGCGAGTGTATCTCTTCCAAAGCCATCATGTGTAAATGCTTCGAGGATGGGTTGAACGAAGATATTAAACTGTTAGTAGGCATTCTTGAAATCAAAGAATTCGTGGTACTTGTTGAGCGAGCCTGTAAAGCCGAAGAGCTCGGCATTGAGAAAAGAAAAGCCGAAGCTGAAGCTAGAGAGTTTCGTAAAGGATCTTCGGGGAAAAACTTTCAGCAGTCCTCGAAGAAATTTTGAGATGAATCGGGTCGATCCAAGACTACTTCGGGATTTTCTAGACGAGATTGAGATTGACCTCCTGTGAGTACATGAGCTACCTCCGTTGCTAGTGTTGGCAATGATCGTCAAAATAGATTTGAGTGCAAGCATTGTGGTAAATGGCATTCGGGGAGCTGCAGATTGCATGATAGCTCCTATTTCAAGGTGGGTCAGCCGATCATTGTATCCGAAACTGTCTGAAATTAGCTGAGCGGAATACTGATCCGAGTGAGAGACCTAGTAACACTGCAGCACAAGGTAGACCACCTAGACATGCAGGCAATGTTAGTGGCAGTCAGAGAGGGACCAAAGATACTGCTGTTTGATCTGAGGCTCGTGCACCTGCCAGAGCTTATGCCATACGCGCTCGTGAGGAGACTTCTTTTCTAGATGTTATTACCGATACTTTCACCCTTTTTGATACTAATGTTATTGCTTTGACTGATCCCCGTTCAACTCATTCCTATATGTGTGAAACTTTGGCATCTAGTAAGACTCTACCTATTGAGTCTACTGAATTTGTGATTCGAGTGTCAAACCCTTTGGGCCGGTGTGTGTTAGTAGACAAAGTGTGCAAGAATTATCCTCTAATGATTCGAGATTTTTGCTTTCGGGCCGATTTGATGTTATTACCATTTGACGAGTTCGATATTATCCTCAGTATGGATTGGTTAAACGTGCATGATGCTGTAGTGAATTGCAAAAGAAAAACAATTGACTTGCAATGTCCGAGTGGTGAAATAATTCGAGTTGAGTCTACTAATTTGAATGGATTACCGGCAGTGATATCTTCGAGTTGGCTCAGAAGTATATGAAAAAGGGATGTAAAGCTTATCTTGCATATGTACTGGATAATAAAGTATCAAAAAAGAAGTTAGAGACAGTGCCAGTAGTATGTGAGTATCCGGATGTGTTTCCTGAAGAATTGCCCGGGTTGCCACCTATTCGAGAAGTAGAGTTTGGTATAGAGCTAGTACGTGGAACGACTCCAATTTCGATAGCTCTGTATAGTATGGCACCGATCGAATTAAAAGAATTAAAATCTCAGTTGCAAGAATTGTCACATAGAGGTTTTGCTCGACCGAGTTTCTCTCCCTGGGGTGCACCAGTGATGTTTGTGAAAAAGAAATACGGAACCATAAGATGTGCATTGATTATCGTCAACTTAATAAAGTTACGATAAAGAATAAATATATGTTACCGCGAATTGATGATTTATTTGACCAGCTAAAGGGAGCTTCAGTATTTTTGAAGATAGATTTGAGATCGGGCTATTATCAGTTGCGAGTTAGAGACTCCGATGTGCCTAAAACTGCTTTTAGAACAAGGTATAGACACTACGAGTTCTTGGTGATGCCATTTGGGCTCACTAATGGCCCTGCTGTTTTCATGGATTTAATGAATCGGGTTTTTAGATAGTATTTGGATCGGTTTGTGGTCGTGTTTATAGATGACATTTTAATCTATTCATGCGATGAAACTGAGCATGCCGAACACTTGATATTAGTGTTACAGATTTTATGAGACAAACAGCTTTACGCGAAATTCAGTAAATGTGAATTCTGGTTGTGTGAGGTTAGCTTTTTGGGACATGTTATATCTGCATTGGGTATCCGGGTTGATTCGAATAAAATTTCAGCTATACTTGATTGGAAGCCTCTGAGGAATGTTTCGGAAGTTCGGATCTTTTTGGGACTTGCCGGATATTATAGACAGTTTGTGAAAGGCTTCTCGATGATAGCAACACCATTAACGAAGTTGCTTCAGAAAGATGTCAAATTTGAGTGGTCAGAAAAATGTCAGAAAAGTTTTGATTAGTTAAAAACTCTTTTGACCGAGGCTCTAGTGTTAGTTCAGCCGGAATCCGGTAAAGAATTCGTTATCTATAGTGATGCCTCTTTGAACGGTTTGGGCTGTGTTTTGATGCAAAAAGGTAGAGTGGTTGCTTATGCCTCAAGGCAGTTAAAGTCTCAAGAGAAAAACTATCCGACACATGATCTCGAGTTAGTTGCCATTGTTTTTGCTTTGAAAATTTGGCGTCATTACTTGTTCGGAGAGAAATGCCATGTTTATTCTGATCATAAAAGCCTCAAATATTTGGTGACTCAGAAAGACTTGAATTTGAGACAACGACGATGGTTAGAATTATTGAAAGATTACGAGCTTGTCATTGATTATCATCCTGGAAAGGCTAATGTAGTCGCGGATGCTCTAAGTTGAAAATCTCTGTTTACTCTTCGAGCAATGAATGTACATTTGTCTATGTCCACTGATGATGCGTTAATAGCGCAATTAAAAGCAAAACCAGTGTTAATACAACAAATCCGTGAAACTCAGAAAGTTGATGATGATTTGATTGCTAAACGGGTTCAATGTGATTCGAATGAGGATTCAGAGTTTCAGATTGATGATAATAATTGTTTGAGATTCAGAAATCGATTGTGTGTTCCGAGAAATTCAGAGATTATTTCGATGATTTTGAACGAAGCTCATAGCAGTCGAATGTCAGTTCATCCGGGTAGCACAAAAATGTACAATGATTTGAAACGTCTATATTGGTGGCACGGTATGAAACGAGACATTTCTGACTTTGTTTTGAAATGTCTGATATGCCAACAAGTGAAAGCGGAACATCAAGTGCCTTCGGGATTGCTTCAGCTGATTATGATACCCGAGTGGAAATGGGATCGTGTTACGATGGATTTTGTATCTAGTTTACCGTTGACATCGAGCAAGAAAGATTTGATCTGGGTATTGTTGACAGATTGACAAAGTCAGCTCATTTTATCCCCGTTCGTACCGATTATTCACTAGAAAACTTAGCTGATTTGTACATTTCTCAGATTGTGAGATTACACGGGGTGCCCATTTCTATTATGTCGGATAGAGATCCGAGATTCACATTGTGGTTTTGGAAGAAATTGCAAGAAACATTGGGTACCAAGTTGCATTTTAGTACTGTTTTTCATCCTCAAATCAATGGTCAATCCAAACGAGTCATTCAGATACTTAAGGATATGTTGAGATGTTGCATCCTCGAGTTTCGTGGCTCGTGGGAACGATACTTACCTTTGATTGAATTCGCATACAATAATAATTTTCAATCGAGTATCAAGATGGCACCTTACGAGGCTTTATACAGTCGTAAATGTCGTACACCGTTGTTTTGGACTGAGCTAAGTGAGAATAAGATTTACGGAGTCAATTTGATTAAAAAGGCCGCGCAGAAAGTAAAAATAATCCGTGAAAGTCTGAAAGCAGCATCAGATCGTCAAAAATCATATGTAGATTTGAAACGGAAAGATATAGAGTATCAAGTCAGAGACAATGTGTTTTTTAAAGTTTCACCTTGGAAAAAGGTACTCAGATTCGATCGTAAAGGTAAATTAAGCCCGAGATTTATCGGACCGTATGAAATTTCAGAACGAATTGGGCCGGTTGCGTACAGATTAAATTTGCCACCAGAACTTGAAAAGATTCACAATGTTTTTCATGTTTCGATGCTTAAACGGTATAGATCTGATCCTTTACATGTGATTTGTTCGTTAGAGATTGAAATTCAGTCCGATTTAAGTTACGAGGAAGAACCGGTTTGAATCTTGGCTCACGAAGTGAAAGAGCTGCGGAATAAGAAAATCTCGTTAGTAAAAGTATTGTGGTTCAAACACAGGATCGAAGAAGTGACTTGGCAACTTGAGGACTCAATGAAAGAACGTTATCCTAACCTATTCACCGGTAAGATTTTCGGGGACGAAAATCCCTAAGGGGGGAGAGTTGTGACAGCCCTAATTTTGGCCCTAATCGGAAAAGTGGTTTTGGAACCACTAAACCGAGTCAGAAAGTTTTTTAAATATTATATTCTAAGTTTTTATTATGTGAATTATCATGTGTGAAAATTTGGTGTTTTAATTTTGTCAATTAGATGTTAATTTATTAAGTAAGGATTTGATTGCATAAAAGAAAAATTAGAAGGCAATATGTGTAAGTGCCGATTTGTGGTTGTTCCTTAAGTTTGGAGGATTTAAGAAACAAATAAACCAAAGAAAACATGCATGGACACATTTGGCCATGACTTAGTGAAAGGGAAATGATTTTAAAAGGGCTAGTTTGGTAAATTAACAACTAAAACTCATGCATGTAATAGTAACATGGAAAAATCATGCTCATTCTCCCATGTTTTGCCGAAACCATAAAGAAAAGAAAAGAAAATGAAGCTAAGGCATTCGGCTATAGTGATAGTATAAATTAAGGTAGGACTTCATGTGATTTCTTTTGGATTTTTGTGAAATTTAGTTGGTTTTGAAGCTCTTAACATGACCCATGTGTTAATTATTGAGTTTGTGATGCATGAAGCATTCGGTTATGGTTTCCATGTGTTAAATTGTTGATGTTTTGAAGTTATGTGATGAGAAATGATTATAGGTGAGTATGAACTAATTAAATTTGCTATGAGTGGCTAATATGAGCAAAATTTCATTTAGCTATTATGGTGTAATATGAAATTTGTGCTTAATTTTGGAAATTGATAATTTAATTGTTAGTATGCGTTTATATGGATGCCGAATGTGGACTTGAATTAAGAGGTGAATAATTTGTTGTTTATTGAGTTATATACATTCGGTCATGGAGGAAATTGAGGTGAATTTGATTATTGTTTTAGTTGAATAATGAGATAGACATTGACAAATTCAAATAGGCAAGTTTTAAGCACTTTAATTGATTTATGAGGATTGAGATATACTAGGGAGTATTCGGTTAAGGTATGGGAGGTAGAATGTTGAATAATTGTTTATCAAAGATGAGAGGACCGAATGGTTAATATTCGGCTTTGTAAGAGGTGTTATGTGATTATTGCTCTAGTGATATTACGTATAAACAATATTTGAAAAATGTTAAATGTTGAAAGTAGATTTGTTTGTGCCATTGCCGAATGTACTTGATATCAAGGCATGGTTTAGTTAAATGCATTTGACATGAAAGGAATTGAGTTTGCCGTATATGTGATAGTAGGAAGAGAAATTGATTTGCTTGACTATAATTAAATGTTTGTCCGATTGAGATTTTATATGCTACTAATACGAAAATGTTATGACAAGTTGGTCGAGTTTAAGAGCTATGTGCATTCGGTCATGATATGTGTTTAATTAATCAATGATGAAAGTGCCGTATGCTTTATGTGTTTGGAATTAATAGAATTTGGATTATGATGAATTGATAAGATGATTGAATTAGTTTGCTCGTTTAATTAAGCTCAAGATCAAAGAGAGCCAAGTTCAGAGAAAGGGAAAGCGAGATTAGACGAATAGTCGATCCATAATAGCTTGACAACATCAGAGGTAAGTTCTTAAGTATTTGAGCTTGATTCTTTTGTATGTTTAAGATTGTATGAACCTGACAAGTGAATGTTTAATTTTATACATTCCATATGCCGAAGGTGTAGTGAATTATGCTATAAACCGAATGTGACTAGTGTATTTAAGTCGAATGTGATAAATTATGTGTATCGATGTGTAAATTATGCCTATGTGTTTTATTGAATTATGAAAACCTTTGTACAAAGAGGCTTGTGCCTCAGCTATACGTAAATTGAAGCATAGGTTATCGAAATATGAAAGAACGTGTGAATTAATTATCGTAATGTGATATTCGAGCATAAGCTCAGCAAGCTTAAAGCTAGTGAATATTATTGGGCTTTAAGCCTAGCAGGCGGAATGCCTGTGAAATAATATCGGGCTTTGAGCCTAACAGGCGTAATGCCGGTGAAGAAATTTCGGACTTAAAAGTCTAGCAGGCTTATAGCCGGTGATGAAATCAGGTTATTACCTAGCAGGCAAATTTACCGGTAAACTAAGAAAAGTGTAGTGCCATGAGACTATGTGCTAATACGATATGCGGATTTGCTACATAAATTAAGTTATCCATGTAAGTATAACTTATTTATGTACCTGAAAGTTTAATGAATTAGATGTTCGATGTGAAATGAACATATGCGAAATGGTTTATGATTATGTTCATTTATGAACATTCGGTTCATGTGAAATTATTCATGGAAGCATATTATTTATGTATGTGGTTACGAATATAGAAGGAATGTTTAAAATGTGGAAATGGTATTATACTCTAGTTCATTCTGGCTAAATTAATGTTGGCATTGAGATATTAAAATGTTCATGACTATATGAATTCGAAGTTAATCGAATGTCTTACTATAAGTACATATAAGGGATTATGTACATTTGGCCCTTGTGGAATTTTATACATAGAGGTATAGGTTTTATTCATATGTGATCAAAATTATTGAAATTTTAAGTGGATATGATGCCTCGAATTAACTCTGTTAAATTAAATCAAGGAATATTATTGTGCTATTTCATTTTGTGATTATGTGATTTTGCATTTTTAAAGAAATGTTATGTATATGAAAATGTGTACAACGTGACTATGTATATTCGGCTAAATGAGGATACTTTAGGTTATGTTATAAGTGAATAATGTTTATAAATAAGTTCAATTGTTTAAATTACTTTAAACTTACTAAGCTAATTAGCTTACTTCGAGTGTCTTTGTTACTCTGTTTTTATAGATCTCGTTCGAAAGCTACGAGCTCGGGGATTCAAGTTCAAAGTCATCCACATTTTCGTCTCTATTTTGGTACTTTTAAAAGTGTATGTTTTGAAAGATGGCATGTATAGGTTTAACTCCCTTTTGAAACAAGTTATATTTTAGCTATGTATATATTAAAGCCATGCGAAGATGGCTTATTCATTTTTTTTAGTAAAGTATCATAGTTGAATCAATATTTGTGAAATGTTTTGGTTGTGGATGACATATTCGGTTAAGGTATATATATATATACATGTGTGCATATTCGGTGGTTGTTATAATTATTGAATTACCAAGTATGACAAGTGGTTCTTTTATCATGTATTTATTGTTTGATATCGTAAGTCGCTATTGTGCATAAACTCAAAAGAAAGCTTGATTCGTTAATGCTTATGTTATTGTTTAAATGTATAAGTTATGTTGAATTAAAGTCATGAATTGCATTAGTTCTTTGTTCACATTCGGTCACTCGATAATGATTTCTATGTCTATCCTTGAATGTACTGAGGTTGTGTTTAGTTAGGTAATACCTAATGACCCTATTCCGGCAATGGATGAGGGTTATAGGGTGTTACAAGTTGAGTTGAGGAAATTAGACTCTGAGATATCTAGAGTAACTATAGAGGTATCGAGTCCGTTGGGGCAGACGGTGGTAGTAAATCAAGTTTGTCCGAGATGCCCGTTGAAAATTCAGAATGAAACTTTTCTAGTTGATTTGTTGATTATGCCTTTTGGAGATTTTGATATAATATTAGGTATGGATTGGTTGTCTGAACATGGTGTGATTTTAGATTGTTACAAAAAGAAGTTTAGTATTCAGGTTGAAAGTGGAAGCATTATTGAGGTAAAAAGTATTCGAAGCAGTGGGCCAACATGTGTTATTTCAGCAATGAAGGCTAATAAGTTGTTACAACAGAGTTGCACAGCATACTTGGCTTATGTTATTAATTCAGATTTGGTTGGGAGTCAATGCAATAAAATTCATACAGTTTGCGAGTTTCCTAATGTATTTCCTGAAGAATTACCGAGTTTGTCTCTAGACAGAGAAGTTGAATTTGCTATTGAGGTATACCCAGGTACGGCTCTAATTTTTATACCTATGTATCGCATGTCACCTATAGAATTGAAGGAGTAAAAGGTACGGTTGCAAGATTTGTTAGATCGTGGTTTTATTTGGCCGAGTATTTCACCGTGGGGAGCTCCAGTATTATTTGTTAAAAAGAAAGATGGTTCGATGCGACTCTGTATAGATTATAGACAGTTGAATAAGGTGACAATCAAGAACAAGTATCCACTTCCTCACATTGATGATTTATTTGATCAGCTGAAAGAGGCTTCGGTATTTTCCAAAATTGATTTAAGATCCGGGTATTATCAATTAAAGGTGAAAGAATGTGATGTGCCAAAGTCAGCTTTCCGTACAAGGTATGGTCATTATGAATTTTTAGTAATGCCATTTGGATTGACTAACGCCCCAGCCGCTTTCATGGATCTGATGAACCGCATATTTCAGCCATATTTAGATCAATTTGTTGTGGTTTTCATTGATGACATATTGGTTTATTCAAAGACAGAGGCAGAACATGACCAACATCTCAGAATAATGCTACAGATTTTACGGGAAAAATAATTGTATGGGAAATTGAGTAAATGCAAATTATGGTTATCAGAGGTTGTATTTTTGGGACATGTGGTATCGACAGATGGAATCAGAGTTGATCCTAAAAAGATAGAAGCCATAGTTTAGTGGAAAGCTCCGAAGAATGTATCTGAGGTACGTAGTTTCCTTGGTTTGGTTAGGTACTATAGAAGATTCGTAAATGGATTTTTGAAAATAGCTTTGCCAATGACTAAGCTACTACAGAAGAATGTTTCTTGTATTTGGAATGATCAATGTCAGAAAAGTTTTAAGATGTTGAAGCAAATGCTAACAGAGGCACCGGTTTTGACTTTACCAGAGATGGGAAAAGATTTTATTGTATATAGTAATGCTTTATTGAGTGGTTTAGGTTGTGTGTTGATGCAAGATGGAAAGGTCATTGCCTATGCATCTCACCAATTGAAACCACATGAGCATAATTATCCGACTCATGACTTGGAGCTAGCAGCCGTGATTTTTGCCTTGAAGATTTGGAGGCATTATTTTTATGGAGAAAAATGCTATATTTACACAGATCATAAAAGTCTGAAATATCTTCTTTCTTAAAAAGAATTGAATTTGAGACAGATAGATGGATCGAGCTTCTGAAAGACTATGATTGTGTTATAGATTATCATTCGGGAAAAGCTAATGTAGTAGTTGATGCATTAAGTAGAAAAGCTACAATTGAATTAAGAGCAATGTTTGCACAGCTCAGTATCAGTGATGATGGGAGTCTATTGGCCGAGTTAAGAATAAAGCTGGTAATGTTTGATTAGATTAAAGCAGCTTAGTTGAAAGATGACAAGTTGATGAAGAAAAGAGAGATGATACAGACTGGTACATTAGAAAATTTCAGCATTGATGCACATGGATGTTTAAGGTACCAAAATCGAATTTGTGTTCCAGCTACTTCTGAACTGAGAGAGTTAATACTTCGAGAAGCACACGATGGTTCATTTGCTTTACACCCGGGAGGTAAAAAAATGTATCGTAATCTACGAGATTTGTACTGGTGGCCCGGAATGAAAAGAGACATAGTTGAATATGTTGGTAAATGTCTTACATGTCAACGGGTAAAGGCGGAACATCAAGTCCGATAGGTTTACTTCAGCCTATCAGTATTCCTAAATGGAAATAGGATCGCATCACGATAGATTTTATTTCGAGATTACCATTGTTAGCAAGTAAAAAGAATGTAGTTTGGGTGATAGTTGATAGACTTACCAAGTCAGCTCACTTTATAGCAGTCAGAACAAATTGGTCATTGCAAAAACTTGCTGAGGTATACATCTGGGAAATTGTTAGATTACATGGTTCCGACGTCGATAATTTCAAATCGAGATCCTCAATTCATGTCTAGATTCTGAAGCAGTTACATGAGTCATTGGGTACACGTCTTAGTTTTAGTACTGTATTTCATCCGCAAACAGACGGACAGTCCGAGCAAGTAATTCAAATATTGGAAAATATGCTTCGGGCTTGTCTCATTGAGTTTGAATCAGGTTGGGAACGTTATTTACCTTTAGCTGAATTTATATATAATAATAGTTTCCAATCAAGTATTCAGATGGCTCTGTATGAAGCATTGTATGGTCGAAGATGCCGATCACCTATGTGTTGGACATAGTTGAATGAAAGAAAAGTGATTGGACTGGAATTGATTCAAGAAACAGAAGAAACAGTTGAGAAAATACAAGAGAGATTAAAAGTAGCCCTTAACAGACAAAAATCATATGCTGATCTGAAACAGCGAGATATTGAGTATTCAATTGGGGACAAGGTATTTCTTAAAGTTTCTCCTTGGAAGAAAGTGTTGAGATTTGGCCGGAAAGGTAAATTAAGTCCTCGTTACATTGGGCCGTATCAAATAGTAGAGAGAATTGGACCGGTGGCTTATCGGTTGGCTTTACCTTCGGAGTTACAGAAGATACACGATGTTTTTCATGTTTCTATGCTTCGACGCTATAGATCGGATCCTTCTCATGTTATTTCTACTGAAAATATTGAAATCCGACCGGATTTGCCGTATGAAGAAGAACCAGTTGAGATTCTAGCACGAGAAGTGAAAGAATTGAGAAATAAATGAGTTTCTCTAGTAAAGGTGCTATGGAGAAGTCATAATGTGGAAGAAGCGACTTCAAAACTGCAAGAAACTATGAGAGCTCAATACCCCCATCTATTCTCAGGTAAATTTCGAGGACGAAATTTTTAAGGGGGAGAGAAATGTAATGACCCAAAATTTCACGGGCACCGAAAAAGTGAGTTTAGGGCCTCCGTCTTAGGAAAACGAGTCCATAAATATTTATTAAAAATATTTACGAAGTTAATTATGAGTTGAATTCGATTTTGATTAAGTGAATTTAGTTTAATTAGAAATAATTAGTAGAAAGGACTAAATTGAATAGAGTATAAAAGTTTAATTATAGAATAGAAAAATATTAAGGGATTAAATTAGTTATTAAACCAAATTAGTGATCTGTGTAAGGTAGAGAATAAATATATGTGTTTTTAAATTATTGGTACAAATGTATAATATATATGTATTTACTTAATTATTAAGTAAAAGATATTTATTTATTTATTATAATTATTATTAATAATTATGTAGTATTATGTTTTATTAATTAATTTATATGGTGAAAAGTGTATGGTAATGATAATTACATGTGTAATAACATGTATTTATACAAATGAATGTATATAATTAGTTATAATTAGATATTTTATTATTATTAATAAATTAAAATAAAAAAAAACAAAAAGAAAAAGAAACATACCAGAGAAGAAATGAAATTGAGAAGAAAAAGAAGGAAAGAAAAGAAAAAGGGAGAATTAGGGTTTTAGTGCTTGAAGTTTTAATTGGTAAGTTTAATTCAGTCATTTTCTTGTGATTTTGATATTTTTGAAGGCTTAGAGTTAAATACTTTTGAATTTGTGTGGAAATATTGAAATTTGATAGACTTTTGAGTAGGGTTTATGTTGAATAAATGATGGAATTATGGATTAATTTGATAAAATTATTGATTTGAATTGATTTAAGGACTAATTTGTAAACTAGCTTATAAGCTTTGAGTTTTAGGGGCTAAATTGAAAGAAATTCAAAATTATGGAAAAATGATGAAAATTTGATAGTTATATTGAGGTTTTGATGGAAATTGAATAAGGAAATGAAAGGATTTGTAAAAAGGAAGAAGATGGAATTGGTTAGGACAAAATTGGTATTTAGGCAAAAGTTGCATAGAAAGTTAATAATTTTGTATGAAATATATGTGTTATTAATTAATTGTAATTATGTTAATTTTCATAGCAAACAAGGAAATCGAGACGTCTAATACAAAAGGGAAGGAAAAAGTGATCGAAGAGTAGCTCGAGAAATATTGGTTTGTATTATCATAATTCAAGTTATTTACTATTGTATGTTTAATTTATTTAATATATGTGCATAGAATTGGAATTGAAATAAGTAGTGATATTTAATTTGAATGTGATTGGAATTAATTTGAATTGATGATATTGAATTGAATGGAATTGGAATGTGAAACGTGAATGGAAAGTGTATTTGATTTTGAAAGTGTTCTTATGAGATGAAATGTGAAATGAAATTAGTGTAATGAGATTGAATACATGAACTAAAGGTTCATGAAATGTTTAAAGTAGAAATATGTGATTATGTGAATTTGATTGAAATAGAGAAAGGAATTCAATACCCTATTAACTAGTCGGGCTTAGTGGATATAGTTGGCATGCCATAGGATTGGAAGAGTTCAGGGTTACTTCGACCTCAAGTCGATGAGACACTTGGAGTGTCATATTGCTTCGGATAGATTCGATGAGGTACTGGGTACCACCTTACTTCAGCTAGGCCGATGAGACACTAAGTGTCACTATATTGCTTCGAACTATCCGATGAGGCACTGGGTGCCAATATGGTGTGTTTGGTTGGATCCATGTATCCGAAAAAGTCTGAGTCATGTTAATAGGGGTAATTATGTGAAATGAGAAAATCTATTGAATTTGATTATTTGAACCATTGAATGAACAATGAAAGCTATATTGTGAATTGAAATGAGAAATGGTATTATGATATGAGATTAAAGGTTCATGAATGGTTCCTATTGAAATGTGAATTGAATATGTATATGTGATGGAGAGACGAACCAAAGGTTCATGAATGATTGGAATTCTATTGTTGAGATATTGATTCGACTATTGAAAATGACACATTGATAATAAGATAATTTAGCATGAAATTATATGTTTGATTTACTATTTATCTAAGTATGTTTATGATATTTTATTGTAGTTATATATATTTGAATTATGATAATACCACTGAGTATTCACAATACTCAGCGTACGGTTGTTTTCCGTGCGCAGGTTAGGTAGAGTTAAAATCCGGCTCAGTATTCAAATCAATCCTGACTTCAACTCAAATTTTGGTGATGAATCTATCTTTTGAAATGTGGCATGTACTAAGTTTGGTTTTAATCACTTGCAAACACTTTATGTTTTGAATGTAAATGTGATTTATAAACCTTAAGAAGTTTTTGGAATGAATGAATGAAACTTTGCTAAGTTTGGAAATAAAATGAATGGTATTTGATTAAGATTTATAAGTCAATGATTTAGGCATGAATTGGGTATGTTTAGTGGGTGAAAGTAGCTTAAAAATGGTGAAAAATCATGTTTTCACACGGCCAAGACACATGGGCGTGTGCCCAGGCAATGTGGCAAAGTCAGTGTTGCCCATGGGCAGACCACATGTGTAACGCGCCCACGCCCGAGACCGTCGCCGGAGTCGAGCTTGAGGTGTTACTAAATATAATTTACCATTTTAAACAACTTTACATCATCTATTTTGATTTTCGGAATAAGCAGTTTATCTGCGTCATGGTCTCTTTAAAAATCATATCTCGAGTTACAAAACTTGAAATCAAGATCCGTAAATTTTCCCTAAATCTAGACTCATGTATCTATCTGCTAATTTTTTCCTAGAATTTTTGGCTGGGCCAATTAGTACAGTTTATTAGTTAAAGTTACCCCTATTTTAGAACTCAACTGCACTGACCTCTACTTATTTCGAACCACTTTTCTCCATGTACAAAATTCATATGAATATTCTGTTTGTTTCTCTTAACACTAGACTCAATAATAATTCTGAACATATAAAGTACTCCTCCTAATTATTTTTTTATAATTTATGGTGAATTTCCAAATTTGGAACAAGGGATCCAGAAATTACTCTCGCCCTATTTTACTAAAACTCAGATATCTCATAAAATACAAAACTTTACCTGTTTTGTTTGTTCCATATGAAAATATACACAATAAGATTTAATTTCATATATTATTCA
This sequence comes from Gossypium stocksii, assembly GCA_020496765.1. Lineage (NCBI taxonomy): Eukaryota > Viridiplantae > Streptophyta > Magnoliopsida > Malvales > Malvaceae > Gossypium > Gossypium stocksii. The sequence goes on along the minus strand of CM035624.1, from coordinate 58,034,191 downwards.
CCATCATACCATGTTTCTACTATTTTTGGTGATTTTTCAAACTCACGGTACTGCTGTTACAATGTTCTGTTTTTAAGCTACTTTCACATTTTTCCTTAATTTCCATGTGATAGTTATCACTCAAGCATACATACTATCATACTTGTATATCATTAGCCATTTCATTAGCAAGTATTTACACATCATTCATTGAACATATCATACCAAAAGAAGCCAAGTCCCTATACATGCCATACACGAAAAGAAACGTCTAACTATACCAATATGGTTCCTCGATAGTGTGATCGGATCTCCGACTTTTCCTTTGATCCCCGAGTGGCTTGGCAAGAACTATAAGAAGAAAGAAATAAAGAGAGTAAGCACTAGGCTTAGTAAGTTTACCAGCAAATAAATTACAACATTCATCGTATGGGATAAGTATGCAAACTATCAATTAGCATTATAAGCTTTCTTTACATTTCATTTTCTGCCTTCTTCTTCTTCACTTACCTTCTTTCTTGCCTGACCTTTCATTATTCATGATTACTATCTACCTTTCCTTTGCTGATAATTTACTGTACATTTACTTGAATAATGGCCCGTTGAACCACTCGGAATACTAAGGATACTAGGGTCGTTCCTGTCTAACAATATCCTGCCAATGCCATGTCCTTGACATGGACTTACGTGAATTATTCCTGTCTCCAATGCCATAAATCTAATATGGACTTACATGGCTCATTCCTGTCTCCAAAGCCGTATATCTAGTACGGACTTCCATGGCTCATTTCTGTCCTATCCTGTCCTATCGACCCCTAATGTTATGACATTTCGTATCCTAACATTCCTAAGGTTCAATCGGGACTTTCTACTGCTTTTCTTTGTCATATCACCTTATATTCAACTTGATTATTTTCATAAAATGAATATATAAATGCTGGAAAATGACAATAGTAATGTAAAATAACAGAATATTGCATTTATTTACCGTAAACTTACCTCAATACAAAATGTGACTAAACTTTACAATTTAGTCCTTTACTTTTTCTTTTCCCCGATCTACTCCCGAATTTCGTTCTTCTTGATCTATAATAGAAAATTTAGCTTATTTAATATCAAAATTTATCAAAACAGCCCTTTACTCAAACTTTGGAAAATTACATTTTTGCCCCTAAACTTTTGCATATTTACACTTTTGCCCCAAGGCTCGGAAATCAAAACTTTTCACAAATTCTTGTATTTTAAGACATTCTGATCATTTATTTACCAACATCATCTTCAAATTCCTACTATAACATACACTTATGTACAATAGATATTTTTACCAATTAAGCCATTTTACTCGTTTTTACCTAAAACCGAGTAGCTCAAGTTGTCTAACATAATTTAAAACCTCATATTCTATCATAAAACATCAAAATACACAAATTTCACCTATGGGTATTTTTCCAATATGAACCCTAACTTAAAATATTGCTAACATAAGCTTTATCGAGCTACCGGGATCTCAAAAACGTAAAAATCATTAAAAACGGGGCTTGGATGCACTTACTATGAAGCTTGTGTAACGCCCTAAAATTCTGGTCTTTTTTTTGAATTATGGTTCATCTAGTAAAATGTTTGAACTCTGGTGTTTGGTTGTGAAATTCGTGTTTTGAGAATGCTATTGGGCCTTTGGAAGGCCCAAGTGTTGGTTAAACTCGGGAGAATTTTTAAATTTTTCATTAGGGAGATAGGGGACTTTTGGAAGTAGGGGTCTTAAATAAATTTGGCTAAAATGAAGCACAAGAGAGCTCCTGGTAAAATGGTTGTGTGACGCCACTTAGGAGCTACAAAAGTGGCGCCTAAATGAATGGGAAGGGCAAGGTTCAAGTCCCAGGTTATGCAAGGAAGGCGTTATTTTTATGCAAGGAGCAGGCAGGAATTTGAAGCAGAATAAAACTCTACTTGAGGGGTGTTTGAATCGGTCATGAGAGGATATTGTGGAGTGAATCAAGGAGCGGATTAAGGTGTTTTTGAATTTGAAGTAAGGTGGCCGGCCAAGAGGACTCTTTGTGGTACATTTTCGGCAATTAGGTGCTAGAAGTGCCGATTTCTCCCTTAGGTCTTCTTGTGTCCTTATGCCGATTTTATCTTAGGTTAGTGAATCCTATTCTTTTGTTCGATTGACATAGCATATTAGGTTCGTTTTGCCATTTTGTTCTTCTTTTTGTCCTAGTAGCCGAACCCTAATACACCCCATTGCCAAATCCTCTTTTCTTTTCATTTGCCGAACCTAGATCTCCCAAAACACCATCTTGTGCCATTCTTTTTCTGTTAAACCGATTGCTCATTTCTTTCCCTCTCAAATCTCTTTTCGTATTTTCTTCTTTTCCATTTTCTTCTTCTATCATTCATATATCTTCTTCTGACGTTATTCTCTGGTTGATAGTCACAAAAGAACCGAAAGCAAACATCTCATTGCCGATTACTCCCTTGACCGAAACCTTGTGGTTCTATTACCGATTTATCATCAGTCACATAACTCCCTTCTTTCTCTCCTTTTGTCGATATTTCCTATAACTCTTTAGTCGAATCTTCGTGTGTTAAACCTCATTTATTTCTTCAAAGAGAGAAACCGAAACCTCCATACCCTGTGGTGCTCAAGCCGAATGTAGATCATCTTTTATCTCTTCTCGTAGTTGCAAGGGGAATCGTTGTATATCGAGGCTAGGTTGGTAAGTATTCGGGAACTTGTCTTTGTTAGATAATCACGTTTTAAGAATAAAGCCGAAACCCCTTAGGGAAGGCTATCGTTTGGACTAAGGCATTGTGGCCTCTTGTTTTGGTGTTGTGTTAGGGTGAGCAAGAGGACTTTTTGCAAGGACGTGAAGGTTGGCACGGTTGGGGCTCATAGACTTAGTCTATTTTCTTTCGACAAAAAGGTAAAGGCTTTTAGGGACTTCAGTCATGTTAGCCGATTATAGTAGTGAGATTTTAATTTAATGGTTGAAGAGTATTAAACTAACATTGAGGTGATTAACGATAGGTTTTTGTTCGTGGATTTCGTCAACTGTTTCAACGGTTAACAGGTGTGTAACGTATTTCCATCATAGACTAGGATGGCTAAAAGCTGAAATAATCGAAACTGTGCTAAAGTGTCCGACTAAAGTGACCGAAAAATTTGTCTTGAAAGGATCTGAGGGTAACCGAATACCCTGTGGTGATCAAACTAGTAAATGACAGTGGCAAAATTGCAGAAGGTGCAATTTCGAGCTTCTCGGTAAGTTGGGTATCAATGGGCCAAAGATGGGCCTAATGGGCTTCCGAGCCCAAATAGGTAAAATGGCAAATAAAGACTATCTGGCGACGTAGTTAGTAGTAACATGTTAAGTTGGTAAACTAAACCTAAAATTTGGCTTAAAGGGCTTGAGACAATATTGGACTTAGTAAGGCCCATTAGGGGTTTAGGCTAAAAAGGGCAAAACTGAAAATTTGGCACAAATGGACTTCCGTGGTTAATTGGGAACTAATAATCAGCTGTACATGCATAAAACTTCTGAAAATATGAAAAAAAAAACTAAAATACCATTAAATATGGAAAATTACCAAAATACCCCTAGGTGTAAAAAGACTATTATACCCCTAGGGTCAATTCTGTATGAAATGTATGATGTTATGTATCTGCGTGAGTTAATTATTTATATGAGTATATCTGATGCTAGATATTGCATGATAGCATGATTATCTGTTGCATGGGGTATGGGTTTATGATGGAGGAAGCGTTCTGGCAGCCTCGCTGCAATCTGGTGACTCTGTCACATTATATCTGGCAACCTCGTTGCAATCTGGTGGCCTCGCCACAATATTTATATCTGGTGACCTCGTCACAATATCTGGCAGCCTCGCTGCAAATATATCTGGCAGCCTCGCTGCAAATGTTTTCTGGCAGTCTCACTGCAAATTATATCTGGCAGCCTCGCTGCAAATATCTGTGGCGTGTAGCGGTTGGGTGGGTCGAGTAGTCTCCCCACATGGTGTAAGGCTGGTACGGGGGTGTTAAGGATGGATTTGGGATGGGTTTCTGTTTGCATAATATTTATATCTGATCTATTTCTGTTATGGGCCTTTGGGCTTAACCTGATTCCTGTAATGGGCCAAGGCCCAATTAACTCTGTTTCTGAGGCTTGATCTGTTTTGGCCTATGGTTGAGATAATGTTGCACACTGAGTTCTCAAACTCACCCCCCCTTCTGTTTCATCACTGCAGGTAACCCTCAACCATAGTGGGCTTGGAGCTGCGAGAGATTCGGAGTGGCCACGGCGTCTGCAATAGAACTGGTTTTCATTTATGTTTTAGTTTATAAATTTTTATGTTAATTTTTGGGTTTTAATGTGTAATAAGGCCGCTATTAAATTTCCTTTTTGGGTTTTAACTTTCTAAAGGATTTGGTTCGTACTTATCGAAACTGCTAGATATAGGCTGCGCGGGTTTTCAAAACCTTAATAACGTTTTCAAAATAACGTTTATAAGCTTTAAGCAATCTTGAATAATGACAACTTAAAGTAGTTTTGACAAGAACTTTTCTCACCTTGCCAGTTTTATCACCTAAGTCTCAACGCGTAATAAAAGGTTACAAACGTAGTTTAGGATCATGTGATACACCAGATCTGGTCATAGCGTCCAGACCGGGTTTGGGGTGTTACAGCTTGAAAGTTGAAGAAACCCTAGCTATGGTGGAGAGTAAAATTCGGCAGCAACATATGAAGAAGATGATGAATTTTGTGTTATTTTTCTCTTTTTATTTCATTTAATGTCCAAATGACCAAAATGCTCTTCCTTACTAAACTTTCAAAAATTCCCTCCATGTCCAATTTTTGTCCATAAACTTAAAATTGGTCAAATTTCTATTTAAGACCTCCTAATTAATATTCCAAGGTAATTTCATACTAAAAACTTCTAGAATGTAGGTTTTGCAACTTATTCAATTTAGTCCATACTTTCAAATTAAACACTTTATGCATAGAATTTCTTCACGAAATTTTCACACTATCATGCAATCATAATATAGACCTCAAAATAATTATAAAATAATTATTTCTATCTCAAATTTGTGGTTACAAAACCACTATTCCGATTAGGCCCTATTTTGGGATGTTACAACATGGGCATGTCTCAGGCCACACGGGCATGTGCCCCTGTCTTCAAAGAAAAATTTCCAAAGTTCCCAGTTTAGCCCAGAATCACTTCCTAAACTTATTTGGGGCCCTGTAGGCCCATATTAAGGACTAATTGATGGAAATTAGAAGGTTTTAGATTGAATCTCAAATTTATGTCTCGATTTTATTCGTTTACTAATGTTTAAGTCCAGTAATACCTCGTAACCCTGCTCCGGCGACAGTTTGGGGTTAGGGGGTGTTACAACAACTTTGTCGGCAAAGCTAACCGATATGCTACTGGCCCTATCCTTTCAGTAATCTCATGCAATCCAGTAAAACGTGGACTTAATTTGCCCTCTCGGCCAAACCTCAATACTTTCTTTCATGGAGATACTTTCAAGAATACCTTATCACCAACTTGAAACTCAATCTCTTTCCATTTCAAATCCGCGTCGGACTTTTGTCTATCCGAAGTGGCTTTTAAACAATCATGAATAACCTTTACTTTCTCTTCGGTTTCTCTAACCAAATCAACCCCGTGAATCTGCTTCTCACTTAGCTCGGTCCAATACAAAGGTATACGACATTTACGTTTATACAATGCCTCATAAGGCACTATTTTCAAACTTGATTGAAAACTGTTGTTGTGGGCAAACTCTACCAATGGTAAATACTTTTCCCAACTACCTTGGAATTCCAATACACAACATTGGAGCATGTCTTCGAGTATCTGAATTACTCTCTCCGACTGACCGTCGGTCTACCAATGGAAAGTGGTACTAAAATTCAACTTTTTACCCAAAGCTTCTTGCAACTTTTTCCAAAACCGTGATGTAAACCTCGGATCTCTATCCGAAATAATCGACAAAGGTACTCCATGAAGTCTCACAATTTCAGAAACATATAAATCAACCAACTTATCAAGTGAATAGTCAGTAAGTACCGGTATAAAATAAGCTAATTTTGTAAGCATATCAACTACAACCCATATGGCATCTTTCTTTCTCGCTGTCAAAGGAAATCCTATCACAAAATACATAGTAATACGGTCCCATTTCCACTCAGCAACCATCACAGGCTGAAGTAAACCAGAAGGCACTTGAAGTTTAGTTTTTACTTACTGACAAATTAAACATTTAGAAACAAACTCTGAAATATCTTTTTTCATTCTCGGCCACCAATATAATTTCTTCAAGTCATTGTACACTTTAGAACTACCTGGATGAATAGTTAAACATCCACTATATGCTTCGTGTAAAATTTTTCGAATAAGTTCATCATTCCTCTGTACACAGACCCTATCTCAGAACATCAAACACCCATCAAAACCAATTTAAAAATCTGATTCAATACCCAATTCACACTGGACTATTTTGTTTTGCAAATCACTGTCATTTTTTTGAGCTTTGCAAATCTCTCGGAGAAACATTGGTCTAGCTTTTAACTTTGCTATAATTGAACCATCATCGGATACAGTCAACTGAGTATTCATAGCTCTCAAGGCAAACAATGACTTTCTACTCAAAGCTTCGGTGACTACATTCGCCTTTCCCGGATGGTAGTCAATCACCAATTCATAATCTTTTAATAGTTCGAGCCACCTCTGTTGTCGTAGATTCAAATCCTTTTGAGTCATCAAGTACTTTAAACTTTTATCATCAGTGAATACTCGACGTTTCTCGCCATATAAATGGTGTCTCTAAATTTTCAATGCAAACACAATGGCGGCTACTCTAAATCATGCGTCGGATAATTTTTCTCATACGATTTCAGTTGTCTCGAGACATAAGCTATTTTCTTGCCTTCTTGCATAAGTGCACAACCCAATCTAATCAAGGATGCATCACTATAAACCATAAATTCTTTTTCCGGTTCAGGTTGTACTTAGACTGGAGCTTCAGTCAACAATGCCTTTAGTTTCTCAAAACTCTGTTGGCACTTTTCTGTCCATTCGAACTTGACATCCTTTTGTAATAGCCTCGTCATCAGAGTAGCAATCATGGAAAATCCCTTAACAAACCGTCTGTAATAGTTGGCTAAGCCTAGAAAGCTTCTAATCTCTAACATGTTCCTCGACAGTTTCCATTCAACAATAGCCAAAATCTTACTTGGGTCAACTCTAATACCATTACCCAGAACAATATGTCCCAAAAATCCAACTTCTCGAAACCAAAATACAATTTTACTAAACTTAGCATACAACTACTTGTCTGTCAAAGTTTGCAAAACTGTTCTCAAATGTTCAGCATGTTCAGTCTCATCACGAGAATAAATTAATTATATCATCAATAAAAACAACAACAAACTTATCCAAGTACGGTCGAAAAATACGATTCATTAAATCCATAAATACAGCAGGAGCATTCGTTAAACCAAAAGGCATGACAAGAAAATCATAATGACCATACCTCGTCCGAAATGCAGTTTTTGGCACATCTAACTCCTTAACTCTCAACTAGTAGTAACCGGACCTCAAGTCTATCTTTGAGAAAACTATGGTTCCCTTTAATTGGTCAAACAAATCATCGATCCTTGGCAAGGGATACTTGTTCATTATGGTTGCCCTATTGAGCTGCCGATAAACTATACATAGTTTCATTGAACCATCTTTCTTTTTCACAAATAGTATCAGTGCACCCCACGGGTAATAACTAGGTCTCGTAAAACCTTTGTCCATCAATTTTTGTAACTGAGCTAACTCCTTCAATTTAGTCGAAGCCATTATATGCAGAGCAATTGAAATAGGTGCAATACCATGGACTAGCTCAGTACCAATTTCTACTTCTCTAATAGGAGGCAATCCGGGCAGCTCTTTTGGAAACACATCCAAATACTCACATACTACTGGCACTGATTCAATTTTCAACTCAGACTCTTTTGTATTTAGTATAAAGGCAAGATAAGCTTTATAACCCTTTCTTATACATTTATGAGCAGTTATAGAAGAAATCACTATAGGCAAGTTATCCAATTCATCTGGTTCAACCTGAAGAATATTCCCATTTTCACATTTCAGTTCAATAATTTTCTTTCCACAATTCACTACCACACCATGAATGGTCAACCAATCCATACCAAGAATTATATCAAATTCATCAAATGGAAAAAGTGTAAGATTAGCCGAAAAATAGTGACCTCTAATCATCAAAGGGCAATTCTTACATACTTTGTAAACTAACACATACTTGCCTAGCGGATGCGACACTTTTATCACAAATTTTGTACACTCAACAGGCATATTCATACTAGATACCAATTTCATACAAACATACAAATGGGCAGATCCCGGATCAATCAAAGCAACAATAGAAGTATCATAGAGAGAAAAAGTACCCATAATCACATTATGAGATAAAGCCTCTTCGAGAGCGCGAATGGCATAAGTCCTCGCAGGTACTCTACCCTCGAGTCTCACATCTGACTCTTTAGGTACACCCTTGCTACTAGCTTCATTTCCCAAATTTCTCTTTGGTCTTCCTTTACTAGTAGTGTTACCCGATCTCACACTTTGAAATTTCTCTTTTTCTGCCATCTCGGGTCAATCACAATTAAAATGGTCTTGTGAACCACATCTGAAGCAAGATTTATCATTCACTCGGCACTCATCGAGGTGATGTCTACCATACTGCGGACACTCCAGTCTATTTTGTCAATCACTACTGACACTCACAATCAAAGTAGTCTGAGCTTTATGTCCCGACTATTGTTTACCCCTATTTTTATTCGAGAACCCAACTGAAGCATTCGATTAAGTAGTGAACTATCTCGATTTCTTAGATGAGGACTGAAATGACTTTCCCTTCTGTCTCTTCTTTGAACCTCGAGGCTCAAACTCAGATTTTCTTTTCTCTTTAGCCAACTCCTTGACCTTACAAGCTCTCTCCACAAGCATAAAAAATTCTTTCTATAACAGCCCAAATTAGGGCCTAAACGGAACAATGGTTTTGAAAACCATGAATTTGAAGTAGAAAAATTTATTGAAATTAATTTTTAAGGTTTATAATGTGATTGGATACTTGTGTGAAAAATTCGTTAAGAAATTTTATCGATTGGGTGTTAAATTTGGTATTTAGGACTAAGTTGTAAAAGGTGAGGCATGTGAGTTCTTGTTCATAAAGGTACTTGATTGAAATGGGGTTTTAAAGTAGAGGTCCTTAAATGAAAATTAGACCAATATATTTTAGTTTGGACAAAAATGGACATGGAAGGATAAAATGCCAAAGGTTTTTAATGAAGGGCATTTTTGTCATTTGGTGATTAAAAGAATTAAAAAGGGAAAAATAGGCCAAAATCATGTCCATCTTCTTTATGTGGCTGAAACTTAGGGGGGATATTCTTACATATGTAGCTAGGTCACATGCGTAATACTGTGTGTATACCATGTGTACACGAGAGCTACGGATTAAAAATAGCTAGGTCGCATGTATGATCCGGGTGGTGGACACCATGTAGACACGAGAGCTATGTTATGTGTAGCTAGGTCACCTGTGTGATTCGAGTGGTGGGCACCATGTAGACACGAGAGCTACGGAATTAAATAGCTAGGTCGCATGGGTGATATTGAGTGTTCCCCATCTGTACACGAGAGCCAGATTTATGTAAGGGTGGAGCTATGTGTTGAAACCATCGAGAATGAGATATGGTTCCAAAGGGGTTCAAGGGGAACATTTAGTAAGTGATGCTTACGTGATTATGTGATGTATTAGCGCAGGTGTATATTTAGGGAAATGTATATGGGAGCAGTGGTGTAATGTGAGCAATGTGCTCGATATGTGATTGAAAATTGTGGTAAGGTTGATATGGTGTAAGTGCTATTATGAATACTCGTAAATATTGGTGATGATTATTCATTTGAATGACTAGTATTGGACACGCTTGGTGTTATGTGTGCAAATATGGAAGTAATATGAAGAAAACATGGGAGAGTAAAATTATCAGTAAAACAGTTTGAAACAACTGCAATTACGTGATTTTGAAAAATCACCATAAATAGTGAGAATTGAATTAGATGTTGAATTATATATGAAATTAAATCTCATTGAGCCTATTTTCAGATAAAAGAAACAGTGTGAGTAAATGAATTTTATATTATGAGATATTTAAATTTAGGTGAGATAGGGTCTAAATGGTTTCGAAAATCCCCTGTTCCAACTTTGGAAAATCACTAAAAATTGTATAAAAATGGTTATGGTGTGTAATTTATTCTTATAAACCTTCACAAGTCTACTTTCAAGAGAAACAAACGGGTAGGTTATCCAAACTCTATATAATGAGAAATTTGATTTTTAGTGAAGAGAAGTCAGAGCTAATGAACAGCAAAAAAGGGGAATCTTTAATGAATAAATTGTATTGATTGGATAAACCAAAAATTCTGAAAATTTTATGGTATGAAGGTATGTGAGTCTAATTTCAAGAAAAATTAGTAGATCTAAATTTAGAGTTTCGTAGCTCTATATATAATTAATTTAGTGACAGTGACTCATGAAGATAGCCTAAGGTGAATGTGGGCAAAAAGGTGAAATCATGTGAAACTAAGATCATGTTATCGTTAGAATTCCTTTTAAGAATGGAAACATCTTGTTAGTTAAATTGCTTTTTATTACATGCTAACTTACTAAGCTGTAAAGCTTACACCCTTCTTTTCTTTTCTCTTAGTATTGTCAAGTTAGCTTAGGGTTGGAGATTGTCGGAGGCAGCATCACACTATCAATTTGACAAGTTGGAGTAATGCCAATTCTTATTAGTTTACAAGTGAGTGACATGTATAGAGATTTAATTATTGGTTGTATGTATTATTGTGAACTGGCTAAATGTATTAGCTGATGATACTTCATTGTATATAGCCATGAGATGTGGCTCACAATGGTTATAGGTATGTAAGCATAGTTTATGCATGCATGGAAATGCCTTGATGTAGTTAGGTATATTACATATGTTAGATGGTTAAATCTGGAATAATCAAAGGTCTGATATATGTTTATGAATTGTTTATGAGTGTGAAGAGTTAAGAGTACAAATAAGGCTTGGAAAATAGCCTAAGTGTTGGCTACATGGGCAGAGACACGACCGTGTGTCTCAGCCGTATGGAGGACACGACCTAGCACACGGGCGTGTGACTTGGCCGTGTGACCTTAAATGTGTGTTGATGTCATAAATAGAGAGTTACACGGGTGGAGGACACGGGCGTGTCCTGAGCCATACGGGCGTGTGAGACTACACGGTTTGCCCACACGGGCGTGTGACTCTCCAAAATGTGAAAAATTTTAATTGTGTTTCAAAAGTTTCAAAAGTTCTTGATTTAGTCCCGAATCATTACTAGTATATGTTTTTGGCCTAGTAGGCTCGTATAAGGGACTTTGAGACGGAAATTGAGAAGTTTTAAATTTGAACAAAAATTTATGACTCGATTTTATATGTTCATGTGCGTTTAAGTCCGGTAACGTCTCGTATCCTGTTCTGGCATTGAGCACGGGTAAAGGGTGTTACACTTTCAACTCAAGAATGCTGACAAATAATCGAATGTCCTCATTCAACCTATCCTCAAACCTCTTACACATATGGGCTTAGTAGATGCACATTCCCAAGCGTATTTGCTAAGTCTCACAAACTCAGGCTCATACTCAATTACGACCATTCGACCTTGCTTTAATTCAAGAAATCCCATTCTCTTCTGATTAATAAATCTTTGGCTAATGTACTTCTTATGGAACTCTTCCTGGAAATATTCCCAAGTTACCCTCCCTCAGTACAATCGACATAAGGGTATTCCACCATTGGTAGGCCGAATCTCGTAAGAGTGATACCACACATTTCATGCATTCCTCAGGTGTGCAAGACACCTCTTCGAATACACTGATGGTATTTTCAGGCCAAAATTCTGCTCTTTTGGGATCACCATCTTTATTACCTTGGAATTCCTCGGCCCCTTGCTTTTGAATTCTATCAACTGGAGGCCTTTCCCTTCTTACCATTTACACAACTCAGGGAGCTACAGGTGTATGCTGAGGAATAGGTGGGGGTGGAGGGGGTTGGACATTTGAGTTTATTCGAATGAACTCCATATACCAAGCGTTCATCATATAGAGAAAGGCCTTCAATGGGAGCAGGCGCGTTACTTTCCACCTCATCCTCTACAGCTCTATCGGGATACATTTACTATATGAAAAGACATTTTAAAATCATTAGGAGTCGTCACACTACCACAATATATGTATGGCATGTATAGCTAGACTCACACATACACTACGTTAGTCCAAGAATCGACTAAATGGTAGTTCTAATACCACTAAATGTAGCACCCCTTACCCGTGTCCGACACCAAGACAGGGTTTGAGGTGTTACCGGACTTAAACGTAAACATCCATGCAGAACTAGGCCATAAAATTTCATCCAATTTAAAAAAATTCATACACATATATTTCATCCCTTATACGAGCCTACGAGGCTCAAAACAAACTTTGGAAGCAGTTTGGGACTAAACCGAAAACTTCTAAAAATTTTACAAACTTATAGAAATTTTACCCTAAATAAGGGTCACATGCCCGTATGAATATGGGACACGCCCGTGTGGGTAGGCCATGTGGTCACACACGCCTGTGTCTATACCTCGTGTAACTCTCTGTTTATGACGTCATTAACCAAATGAAACCACACAGCCAAGCCACACGCCCATGTGCTAGTGTAACAACCCGAATCAAGGCTTAGTCAAAATAGTGGTTTCAAGACCACAAATCCGAAGTTGAAAATATAGTTCATGATTATTATTAAGTTATTGATATGCTTACATGATAGTAAGAAAATTTCATGAAGGAAATTTTATGAGTTAGTGATTAATTTGTCCTTTAGGACTAAATTGCAAAAGATGCAAATTATGAGTTTCTAGAAGGTTTAAGTATGAAATAGCATAAGAGAAATTATTAGGAGTCCTTATTTGGGAATTAGACCAATTTTAAGCATTTTGGACAAAAATGCCCATGGAAGGGTAAAATTTCAAAGAAATGGTGTAAGGGCATTTTGGTCATTTGATTAATTAATGAAATAAAAAGGGAAAATAAGCCAAAAATAGGCTCATTTTCTCCATGTACCATCCGAAATTTCCAAGCCCTCCATAGCTAGGGTTTTCTTCATTTTCAAGCTCCAAGTAAGTGACTCCAAGCCTCTTTTTCATGCTTTTCGTATTTTTGAAATCCTCGTAGCTTAATCGAGCTATTTCTACCACTAATTTGAGCTAGGGTTTATATTCAAAAATATACCCATGCATGACATACAAGTAATTTGATGCCTAGTGGTAGAAAATGAAAGATTAAAGTGTAGTAAACACCTTTCTCTAGGTGATTTTTCATGAAAGTCCCTAATAGGTACCAAATTGCAAAGTTAGTAAATTGTGTAGTAAAAGTATGAAATTGTGAGCAATGTCGGACTTTATGGACACTAGTAAGTGTCAGCTAGGCTTGGGCAGCCAAGGGAATAAATACATTTCATTATACGAGCCTAGAGACTATTTTACAAATATACAAAAGTTATATTTAGTCAATATGGGTACTAAATAAGTCAAATTTGCCATTTTAGATCAAGAAACACGAAGCCCAGACCGAAACCGGGGAAAAAGTAAAGTACTGGACTAAATCAAGCATTCGCCCCCATTTTGGACTCGAGGTAAGTTGTATGTATTAATTTAGCTCCTTTGTTATGTAAATTCATTATGATGACTTTTTATGAAATTATGATATTCCATAAAGACATGGATATAATTTTGTATGAGTTATGCTAAATTCCATGACATTGATTCATTGAGGAAATGTATGAGATTCATGAAATTATTGATGTGAAATTTTACTATGAAATGAAGAGAACATAAAAGGAGAAGTTACATGCAAGTTTAAATGACACGAAGGATACCGTAATCAGGTCATGAGTATTGTAGGTCCTGTATAAGACCATGATTGGGACATGGCATCAACATCGAACTAAGATCCCATGTAAGACCATGTCTAGGACATGGCATTGGCATTAAGATGTGATCCCCTGTAAGACCATGTTTGGGACATGGCATGGGCATCCGAGATGAGGTCCCGTATAAGACCATGTCTGGGACATGGCTTCGGCACTGAGAGGAGATAATGATCCCATGTAAGACCATGTTTGGGACATGGCATGGGCATCCGACATGAGATTCTGTGTAAGATCATGTCTGGGACATGGCATCGGCATTAGAGTACGATCTCGTGTAAGACCATGTCTGGGACATGGTATCAACATCAATGTGTGATCCCATGTAAGACCATGTCTGGGACATGGCATTGGCATCATTTCATGAGATTGACTTACGGGTATCCTTCGGTATTCTAAAGAAATCTTAGAAGAGTAAAGTATTCAAGTTGATAAGCTTCAAGAGAAAGGCTAAAGTTTCATGTTAAGTGTTGCAGGTATATACGAGTAAGTATGAGATATTGATAGTATAATGTTATGAGAAATACAGCATGAAAAGCATGAGTAAGTATATGATTGAGTAAGTCATGAAGATGAGTAAGGAAATTACATGAAATTCATGATACTTATTTGAGTGATATTTTCATGAGTTTGTTGCTATTTTTATTCATGCAACTTACTAAGCATTTTATGTGCTTACTATTTCTTTTCCCTCTTCCATGTAGATTTATCGTACCAGCTCGGGGATTGATAAAATCAGAGCTCAAAGTCACATTATCAAGCCATTCATTTTGGTATAGTAAAATTAGTCATTTTGATGTATGGCATGTGTAGGAAGAATGATCATTTTACTAAGTGTCATTTTGTGTAGCCATGGGTATTGGCTTTGATATTACTCTAGTAGTGTTGTAATGGCCTTTGGAAATAGCCTAATATTGTCTAACATATATCTTATTTAATATATATGAGAATGATGTGTATAACAGCATGTGCATGCCTTAATTATGAGTATTTAGAGAATATGTTATGCCTTGTTATGTGTTATGGAATTGGCTTGTGTTTTGTTATGTTTCAGGGTGGCATAAGGCTTAGCAAATAGCCTATTATTGCCCACACGGTTGAGCACACGGGTGTGTGCCTAGGCCGTGTGTGACACACGGTCAGCCTCAAGGGCATGTTAATAGGCCGTGTGTCTCCTACATCCAATTTAGTTAAGTCAGTATAGAACACGGGCTGAGCACACGGGCGTGTGCCTTGGCCGTGTGCAATTTTGATGATTGTGGTAGTCAAGTTAGAATACTCCATGGGATGTTGACATGGGCATGTCTAGGCCATGTGAGGGACACGGCCATAGATACAGACGTGTGCCTAAGCCGTGCCAAAACCACTGTAGGTTGAAAATAAAAATAAATTAGACATGGGCTAGGGACATGGGCGTATGAGACCACACGGCCTAACCACGCGGGCGTGTACCATCTCACATGAGCATGTGGCCCTATTTTAGGTAAAAAAATTTAAGTGCTTGAAAGTTCTCGGATCGGTTCTAGAACTCACCAATATATTTATTTTGGGTCTCGTAAGCCCATAATAATATTATTAAGAGAATGAATGATAAGTTTTTAAGAGAAAAGAAATTTTATAGCACGAGATTTCAAGATATAGTAAGACTCAGTAAGGTAACGCCTCGTACTACATCCCGACGTTAGACTCGGGTAAGGGCTGTTACAGCTAGGCCGTGTGATGAATTAAATTGTCGTAAATTAGGTGCAAACTTCACACACCCTTGGCACACGCCCGTGTCCAAGGCCATGTTATCCACACGGCTGAGAAACACGCCTGTGTGCTCAGCCTGGGTCAAATTATTTTTCATTTTGAAGCTAAACTAGTTTTCACATGGCCTAGTACATGCCCATGTTCCAAGCCGTGGCCTTCTCAAAGCTGAGGCACATGCCCGTGTCTTTACCCGTGTGCTCTATTCTGTTTCTTAAAAAGTATGGTGCAGGGGACACATGGCCTGTTCACACGTCCATGGGGCTGACCATGTGTCACACATGGCCTAGACACACGCCCGTGTCTCTACCTGTGTGGACAATATATAGGCTATTTACCAAGCCTTTTGCTAGCCTGAAACATAAACACACAAGCACCAATGCATTGGTATAATTCTCACCACTTCAAAGGCACATAACATAACATAAGTAAGCTATCAAGCATCCTTAAATCAAGCCTTCCACACATCATTTGCATACCACACCCATCATGCATATATCTCACACACTTAGCAACTTAAACATGCAAACTGCCTCAATCATGAACAACATCACCATATACATATATCAAGTATCAACATTGGCCAACTTTTAATGGCCTTATACAAAATGAATCTAGTATCATCATAACCCACATATGTGGCTAAACCAATATGACATATAACAAAAAGACTTAATTCCTAAACAAGCCATACTCAAAATGTTAAGACTAGCTATACCCAAATATTCCAATTGATAGTGTGATCGAGTCTCCGACGTCCTTCCATCTCCAAGCTAGCTTAATGATACTATAAGAAAATTAGAAAAGAAAGGGGAGTAAGCATGAAGCTTAGTAAGTTTGCATGTAAATAATTAGCAACATTAATCATGCAATATCATACACATAATATATATACAACTTGTTACAATGTCATCAAGTATCATAGGTACATCTTAAATCATATCATTCTCATAGTGAATAATAAAACTCATGTTCATGATTCCTTTATTCACTTTTTACCAAGAACTCATGATGTCATAATCTCAATGATTAATGAGCTTCGTGTACATACATGTACCCTTTCAACATGTTTATACCTCGTCATTTCTTTGACATAAACTTTGAGTTACCTATTAAACCGCTTGGAATACTAAAGGATACTCGGGAAATCTCATACTTATAGCAAGATGCCAATGCCATATCCCAGATATGGTCTTACATGGGATCACATATCGATGCCAATAGCCCAACTATGGTCTTACACGATGTCTCATATTGATACCAGGTCCCAGACATGCTCTTACATGAAATCTCATAACGATGCCATATCCCAGATATGGTCTTACACGTAATCACATACCGATGCCATATCCCAAATATGGTCTTATACGGGATCTCAATAACCCTAATGTCATGACATTTGTATCCTATCTATTCTTAAGGTTTAACCGGGATTTTGGGATATTGTAACACCCCAAACCCGGCCTAGACGTTACGACCAGATCTGGTGTGTCACACGATCCTAAAACTGAGTTTACGACCCTTTTAGTCTTGTTGTGTCTTAAGTGAGGTTTGAATCAAAAGAGTAAGTTTGTTAAAACCAGTTTATTAATCCTTCAAGTTATCCATATTATTCACTCGTTGAGTTTTGAAAACGTTCTTAGATTTTGAAACCAGTGCAGCCTAAGCTAGCGATTCTATAAAATGTAATTTAATCATCAAAGAAAGATTAAACCAAATAAAAACTTAGATAGCGGCCTTATTACAAAATAAAAACCAAAAATAACTTAATAATAAAATACTTTAAACAAAATGAAAACCAGTTCTGCAGATGCTGTGGCCACTCTGAATCTCTCGCAGCTCCAAGCCCACTATGGTTGAGTGTTACCTGCAGAGATTAAATAAAAGGGGGTGAGTTTGACAACTCAGTGTGCAACATTATCTCAACCATAGGCCAAAACAGATCAAGCCTCAGAATCAGATTAGTTGGGCCTTGGCCCCTTACAGAAATCAAGTTAAGCCCATAGGCCCATAACAGATACAGATCAGATATAATATACAAACAGAAACCCAACCCAGATCCATCTATAACACCCCCGTACCAGCCTTACACCATGTGGGGAGACTACTCGACCCACCCAACCGCTACACACCATAGATAATTGCAGCGAAGCTGCCAGATATAATTTGCAGCGAGGCTGCCAGATATTGTGACGAGGTCACCAGATACAGATATTGTGGCGAGGCCACCAGATTGCAGCGAGGCTGCCAGATAATAATGTGACAAAGTCACCAGATTGTAGCGAGGCTGCTAATAATGTGACAAAGTCACCAGATTGCAGCGAGGCTACCAGAACGCTTCCTCCGTCATAAACCCATACCCCATGCAACAGATGTAATCATACTAGCATGCAACATATAGCATCTCATGCATCAGATATATTCATAATAAAGATTACTCATGCATATACATAAAATTATACATTTCATACAGAATTGACCCTAGGGGTATAATTGTCTTCTTACACCTAGGGGTATTTTGGTAATTTTCCATATTCAGGGGTATATTAGTCCTTTATCATCTCAACCCTGTTAAGTCTAATTTTTAGGTTTAGTTTACCAACTTAACCATGTTATTATTATCCAAGTTGCCAGAAAGTCCTTATCGGTCATTTTTCGATTTGGGCTCGGAAGCCCATTGGGCTCATCTGGCCCATCGCAACCCAGCTTACCACACGTTCAGAATTGCTCCTTCTACAGTTCCTTCACCACCAAATTCATGATTAACCCCAACGGAATAAACGATTTCTCTAAAATATTATGCGAGTGCATTTTCAGTCATTATTCACCAGTTGACGGCCACTTATGGCCATTACAGCTTGTACCACTTCAGTCTAAAAGTTGGGATTAGTTACACACCTGTTAACTGTCGGAATCGTTGACGGAATCCACGAATGAAAACCTATCGTTAACCACCTTAATGTTAGACATATAATCGAAGATCACTAAACCATAAATCCCTTACCAAAATTGACCTAAATGGACTAAGTCATTAGAATCTTACCCTTTTCGGTTATGGACTAGATCGAAATGTCCAACCGCGCTACCCTACAATAGCCTCCTTTGCTGCACGTCTCTTGTCCACACTAACGTATATAAACCAAAGAGAAAAGCCATAAGGCCCTTAGTCACTAATGTTAACCTACCCCAAAGGGTTTCGGCTTCTTATGCCTTGAATATGACTGATTAACGAAAAAGGGTACTTACCACAATGATATCGGCCCAAGAAAGGTCTTAGATACGAGTATAATCTTGATTCACAACTACTCCTTCCACGAACCCCGCCAGAGAAAAGAGTGGGTTTGAGATTCGGCCCCTACTGAAGGTTTTCAGCTTAACAAGGACAACTGAGATTCGGTCACAACAAGTATCTATTCGGTTGGTTTCTTGAGAGAAGAGGGGAGGGGATACAAGTAAAGTGGGTTCGGCTATGGAAGATAGCAATAGAAGAAGAAGAAAGGTATGATACTAACGAAAACCGACAAAGTGCATAGGGGTTTCGGTCAATAGGAGAATCGGCAATAGAGGGTAGTCTTTTGGTTTACAATAGTGAAGAAATAAGTGTGGGTGAAAGGAAGAGGTACGGTTGTCGAAAGAAAACAGAATGAGGGAAGGAAGATAAAAGATGAAGGTTAGAGAAGAGTGACAATCGGCTTTGCAAGGTTGAACTTCGGTCAAATAAGTGTGCGGCACTAGGGGTTTAGAAGTAATGGAATTCGGCTCCTAAGGCAGTAACAAAAATAAAAACAAGGTGATCAAATGAGAAGCCTATTGCTAAGTACAAATTGACAAAAGAAGGGTGCCTTACCACCTAAAAGAAATCGGCAAAAGTCACTCTAAAAGAGCCTTAAGAAGAATCGGCATACTAAGCCCCTAATTGCCGAAATCTCCAACATCAACTCCCTAGCCGAATGGCACTTGCAAAGTCCCAAAATCGGCTACTCCTTTTCAAAATTCGAAGTTCCTTGATTTGCTCCTCAACCTCCTCCACGATTGCTCCCTTGACCAATTCAAATCTCCTCCAAGCAGAGTTCAATTCTGCTTCAAACTCTTACCTGCACAAGCTCAAAAATAAAACACCACCTTGCAACCTCTGCAGCTTGAACCTTGGATCTGCAAGCACACTTAGGCGCCACCTTTTAAGGAGCCTAGTGGCGTCTCCCTTGCCACTTTACCACTGATCCATTTGTGTCTTATTTCGCACACAATTTCTTAAGACCCTTACTTTCAATGATCCCCTATCTCCTAAGCTTAAAATTCAAAATTTTGCCGAGCTCCTAACCAACACATGGGCCTTCCATAGGCCCATTAACACACCCCACACATGCATTACACACCCAAATACTAACATTTAAACATTTTATCAGATAAGGACCAATCTAAGAAAAACCCGAAAATTAGGGCGTTACAGATATCAAAACTTCGTCACAACATCATCGATTCATCATTAACAAATTTCATAAGAACAATTGCACAATTGATGCAATATTAAAGTATTAAATACGTAATAATGAAATGTTGCATTATTTACCCACAAACTTATCTCGGTACCAAAATATGACTAACTATTGGATTTAGTCCAAAAGCTTGTTCTTTCCCCGGTCTAGGTCCAAACTCCATTTTTCTTGATCTATAATAGCAAATTTCACTCACTTAATCATCACATTGTTCAAAACAACCCATAAATCATACTTTGGCAAAATTACAATGTAACACCCCTAACCCGTATCTGTCGTAGAAAAGGGGTTATGAGGTATTACCAGACAAAACATAACTTCCGAATAATCACATGCATAATTTTATTGAAATTCTTAACATAGATAGTTATTAATATAAATAAAACTAAATTAATCTTTTTTCAAATCATATTGTGGTACTTTCTAAACACTTAATCAGATTTATAATTCATAAGCAATAAGCAACGAACATATCATTTTATCACATTGCATTTGTTCATACCATAAATATAATATAATATTACCTTCTATAAACACATATATAAAACATAATAAATAAAGATATTCAAACACATCTCATTTTTGGCAAGTTCCATTTGGCACCATTTAAAAAATAAAAAACTTAATTCCTTATAACTTAAAGTACTATTCATTTAGTCACTTTACAAAACCTCTGCTGAATATAGTAATGCATATTTCAATGTTCACTTTTAACTTACTAAATCCCTTTACAAGCGTACATTCTTACATAGAACTAATTCCAAACGTTATCCAAAATTTTCATATTGCATTAAGAACATTACAACTGTGTATTTGCAATGTAACAAACTTCATATTCAAAACCAATTCAACAGATACACATTCAACTAAGCACATACAATTATATATAAATCAACCCATCACTTCATATACTTATATGAAAATATATATATATATATACCAAATCATGATTAATTTACCAACATAATTCTTATCCATTTCTTTACTTAATGAAATAATTTTAATAAGCTAACACATCCTTTATATATAAATATCATGTCTTCACATATATCTCTTATGCGGCAATAATTATTAATAAACTAACATAATTTGAAAACACACATCAAAGCATCCAAATTTACTATTCAAATGGTCAAAACCCAAAAACAATTGCTGAATATAAACATGCTAAATTCATATGCTTTAAAATACATATAGGAATTATACTTTTTTTTAAATCACAATACCATATTAAGTCATTTGATATTCGGCTATTCAATAAAAGTACACTATGAATCAAATTTTATACCTATCATTATAAAACCAAAGTTTTAACCATATATGCACAAAATCCCATTTCTCAATACAACCAAATACAAGACATATATTAGTCAATAAACTCATGAGTAAAATATCAAACATAACCATACTTATATATACCAAAATCAAATCAACAAAAACCATAACCAAACATAATCATCAAGCCAAAGCATAAATTTTGAGATTAACAAAATGAACAAGCCATTTTTGCATGGCTTATACATATATGTACAACTTCAACCATATTCAAAAAGTAGTATAGCCTATACATGCCATAGGTTTCTAATTCAACTTTTAAAAGTACCGAAAGCAGTCGATAGTGTGATAGACTTCGCTGATGATCCCTGAGCCTGCAACTAGTTTCCAAAATTAGCTTAATAAGTCATAAGCAAATATTGACTCAATAATAATAATAATTTAATAAGACATAACCAAACCATACTTGTAAATTCAAATATCCACATATAACTAAACATGAATTAAGTTTTGTCCAAACATGCATTCGTTCTTTATCCAAAATCATCTTTCATACTCAATATCAATAAAAATTTCACTTGACAAAATACATATTATCATAATACATTTATACAATTCACATTTCCTTAATCATAATTTCACATTCAATTACCATATAGACAAATGCACATATAAACTTTGGCATAAGTATGAAATTCACATTTCCATATCATACATATATATATCATTAAATTGAATATGACCAATCATATACTTAAACATATGGTTTCATTCACTTCGTTCATAGCTCAATTTTTAATTCAAATATTATCTCAATGACATTGATAATTCATTAAGGCATAACCAAGCCATACTTATGAAATTTAATTACCAAACATTTATCTATACATAAGTTATAACATTTCCAAAACACACATTTTTTCATTAACATGTTTAATATCACATAGACCTTATTTTGCCGAATATATATATTTTCATATAAACACGTTCAAAGTTAACATTTCAAATACATACTAATCGAATGCACATAAATCCTTTAATATCAATATGAATTTCACATTTCAATTTATTCCTCATGTAACATTAGGTCGAATATAATCTCAAAAAAAAAAATTCAAACATTAATATCACATACTTGTACATTAATCCACATATAGATTTTCATACACACAATGACTACCATCAACATCATTTATAACTTGTATCACATATCAAATAATCAACTTACCTTATTTCCGAATAGGTAATAAATTGTCACGTACCTGTTCATTTTAACTCATTAATCACATTCGATACCACATCGGTATAAAGCCTATTATAATACACTAGCATAAAGCCTGCTAGGCTCAAAGCCTGATATAATTCACAGGCCCGAAGCCTGCTAGGCTTAAAGCATGATATAATTCACCAGCCTGAAGCCTGCTAGGCTTAAAGCCTGATATATTACACCGGCACGAAGCCTGCTAGGCATAGAGCTCGAATAGCACTGATACATAGTCGGTCTTACACATAATTATTATATCAGAAATCCTAATTATTCTTTAAGGTTCACACAGAGCTTTTCGAACGTCATACCTCAGTTGAATCAAACTTGTATCCAAATCTCTTAAGCATTTATACATTCGACTATAACTAAATAATATTCATACAATTAAATTCAACATATAAAGTTCATGTACATTCAAATTTAATGACGTTTATTTGCATATAGACTTACCTCGGACAACGGTAATCAGAACAGAACGATTAATCAATGATTTTAGTTTTCCTCCTATCCACATCCGATTTCTTTGGTTCCTAATCTAAATGTATTCAAGATAAACTAATTCAATATAATTTCATTCAATTTAGTCCAAAAACACATAAATGGGAAAATTACTATTTTACCCCTGACATTTCATACTTTTTACAATTTCATCCAATTTGCATAAAACACAAAATGTAACACCCTAAACCTGGCCTAGACATTACGGCCAAGTCCGGTGTGTCACATCACCTACAACTAACCATATTACCTAGTTTACTGAGATTAGAGTGAGCTTTACATAACTGATATTTAAGTCTTAAGAGAAATTCCCAGTTTATTGATGAACATCCTATTCAATGCTAGTTATTAAGAGATTTATGATAAAACTTAGCTTTATTACTCGTTTGAATCATGTGATGTGATTTTGAAAACACTCGATTAATTTTAAGAAAAATTTGCACAACCATATTCAAAAGAATTAAAGTAGTGTATGATTAAGTAATTTAAAAACCCAAAATAAAAATAATTGGAGCGGCCTTATTACAACCCAAAACCAAATAAAAGTGAATTAAGTAAAATTACTATAAATAACATAATACTTGATGAAAATAGTCCGTTTGCAGTCCACATGGCCACTTTGAATCCCTCCAGCTCCAAGTCCACCTATCTAGGGCTCACCTGCAAAGATGGGAAAAGAAGGGGTGAGTTTGGAAACTCAGTGTGCAAACAAAGCCCATTTAGAGCCCAAATCAGCTCAAGCTCACTGGGCCTAAGCCCTTATCCAATTTCAGTATCAAATGGGCTGAAGCCCGATTTAGTATTCGGTTACTGGGCTGTAGCCTTATTCAGTACGATTTATCTAGGCCTTAGCCCATTTTCAGATATTAATACAGCCCGTAGGCTCAATTTAGTAGCAGAACAGTAATATCGATGCATGAATGCAAAGCCCATATCAGTATGTGGGGAAGCTACTCAACCCACCCAACCGCTACTCTCCACCCGTACTAGCCAAACTCTCAATGTGGGGAAAACTACTCAACCCACCCAACCGCTACTCTCCATGGTGGCAACATAGCTGCATAATCAAATAGTGTGGCCAAGCCACCAGAACGGTAAACTAGGGCAAAGCCCCTTTTCGGTACACTAGGGCAAAGCCCTTTTTCGGTACACTAGGGCAAAGCCCCTTTTCGGAATATGTGGCATTGCCACTTGCACTTCCTCCATCAATATAACCCAATCCCCATGCATCAGATAATCATGTCATGGCATACAATGTACAAAAACAGTAAATCATGCATTTTAGACAAATTTAGCCCTAGGGGTATAACAGTCATTTTGCACCTAAGGGTAAAATAGTAATTTCACACCCTAAGGGATATTTCAATAATTATATCAATTTTGGAGTTTCATGCTCATCAGAGTTAATAATGCTTTACCAAAAAATACTTACCGCATTTTTTTACCAAAATGGGCCCGTAAGCCCATTGGCCCAAATTCGGCCCATCGAGGCCCAAAGTCGCCAACGTAAATGAAAACGCATACTCAAGAGTCTTACCATTCGTGTTTATCAGAATTACCAATATAACCAGCCCACGAGCGTTTGCACACTCGCAAGCCCTCGAAATGCCAGAATTTTGACATTTCAGCTTTTCGGCTTTTACCGATTTAGTCTACTTGAGGGTGTTCGTTTACACACCTAATTTGCGATTACGTTGATGAGGTCTTCCATACGATTGTCCTACGGTCATTAAGAATACTTATCACGCATGAATCTACAAAACCATCTATGCTTATCACAATCAGCCAATCCTTAAGGCCCTAGTTATTTACCTTTGTCGATTTGATCCTGCTAGATCTAGATCACTTCCACGTCCAAGCCTTTGTTCCACCTTGCTAAATCACCTTTCCTTGCCAACTAGAACACATAAACTAATTAAAACGATTACCATTACCTATCACCATCGTCGACAGCCTCCCTAAAGTATTTAGGAATTTTCAGCTTTTTCTTAAATCCAAAAATAACGTATGAGAAGAGATCTAAGCACTTACTGAAGATCTACTAGACAAGAACGCTTCCAATGCTTTTTCCAACCCAAATCTGATGTAGATCTAACCCTCAACCACGAGCAGAGAACTAACCTAAAAGTTCTGAAGATTTTAATTCCCGAATTATTCTGAATATAGAGGTTCGGCTTTTGGTGGTAATTAACTAGTCAAAGTTGAATAGGAAGATTTTTATGATTGGGGATGTAAAGAAGATGGAGAAAAGAAGAGAAGATAGAAGAAATAGAGTGTATAGATTCGACTAAAGGAAGGAAATAGACAAAGTAAGTTAAGATGTAAGGTTTCGGTTTTTAAGGAAAATCAGTTACCAACATTTTTTTAAGAGAAACAAAAGGGAAAAGAATTTTAAAAGTAGAAGAAGATGAACAAAAATAAAAAGGACGAAGGTTGATGGAATGATAGGAGAATTTTAGCAAAAAGATAACAATTCCTAAAACTCTTTCGGCATTTAAATGCCCAAGGCCGACTTGGTACCCATGAATTCCCTTTTCGGCATAATAATTAGCCATTTCCCGAATTTGAATGTAGTTCAAATTCTTCCTACCAGCTGCTGCCTTTATCCATTTTCCATCGATTGCCGACTCAACTGCTGCTAAGAGGAGTTCCAATCCAACACAACTCCTCTCCACGCTTGCACTACAAAAAGATGGTCCTTTGCACGCACAGCAGCTCAAACTTGGGACCTCCACGTGCCCATGCACGCTGCTAGCCACTGCATCATGTCTTTGCTTTCAGTAATATACTGTCGCAATTAATTTTAAGCCTTCTCCGGTTCAGTCACAGGTTACTAAAAATTAAATCCAAAATTCCGCATGCCCCTAGACTTGAACTCGCGTCCCCTTGGAGTTCCTAACCCGCTACTGCCACTGCACCACAGACGCTCTTGTGGCATAATCCGGTCGCAGCTTCTCTTAAACCCTATTTAATCGCAAACCCTTTACTAAAAAAACAAACTAAACATTGCACGCGTCGTGCCTTGAACCCAGTACCTCCCCCATCAACCTAGCGCCTCAAGCCACTGGACCAAATGCTCCTTTGTGGCACATTCCATTCGCAACTCCTTTTAGCCCCTATTTTAGCGTGACCAGACTACTAAAAAAAATAAACATTTTCTGCATGTTGGGAATCGAACCCCAGCCCTCTTCCTGCTGCCTAGTGTGCCTAACCACTGGGCCAGGCGTTTCTTTATGCCTAGTTTTTGCCCAATTTATTTTTAAGGCCTTATGCCCAGATTTCCTTAAGAGGCAAAAATTAATTTTTTGCTAGAGTCCTAGATCGAACCCAAGACTTTTCCCACACTATAAATCCTTCTTAATTTATTTAAAAACTAACCTAAACATCAAAATAATAACAGTAATTTTTTAATAATAATAATATTTAAAACATCTAAATTACTCAGGCTGTCTTCCATCCGAACCCTGACTCAAAGCCCAATACTTCTAGGCCCAAATTCAGGGTGTTACACAAAACATACAAAATTTACACATACCAAGCTTTGGCCAAATCTTCATTATGCCCTTACAAGCCCACACAATTCATTTATTTCACATTTTAATCCCTCAATTTATTATTTCTTTGTAATTTAGCCCTAATTACTCAAATTCATCAAAATTTTCAATACAAAACATACAAACCCAAAACATATCTTCAATAATTCATCATCAAACATCACAAAACACAATTATTCATCAATGCATAACTCAAAATATTCATCAAAATCAGAAATTGAAGCATGGGTCGGGTAGTATTCAAAGCAACAATATCAAAAACGTAAAAATTATCAAAAATGGAAAATAAAACATACATTGATTTAGCTTTCAAATGGTCGAATGTCTCAAACTCTTTTTCTTTCTTTTTATTTGAAGTTTCGGCACTTAAAGAAAAATGATGCATGGCTTTTTTATTTTATTTTATATTATAACATATATTAACATATTATTTAACTTACATATTTAACCTTTATTATAATTATGAAACCATTATATCATAAGGTTACAACCGTCCACTACATATAATTATGGTTTAATTGCATTATAAATGCTTCATATTATAAAGACAACAACAATTAGGCACTTTCACATTTAACCTCCAAATTTTCATTTTATGCGATTTAGCCTTTTTATTTAATCGAGCACTCAAACAACAAAATTAATTCACGAAAATTTCACACATGCAAATTCACACAAAATAAACACAGAAAATAATATTAAATATTTTTCTAACTCGAATTTGTGGTCCTAAAACCACCTTTCTGAATAGGGTCAAAAATCGGGCTATTACATACAATTTCGCCCCTAAACTTTCACATATTTACAAATTAGTCCCTAGGCTTGTAAAATGATTTCATTCAATTTCTTTGTACATTAAGCCTATCCGAACACATTTCATGCTTATAATAGCCTACATTTTCATTCAAATTAGATTTTTACCACTTATTTTACAACTTTTACAAATAAGTCCTTTTTAGGGTTTTCATAAAAAATCACCCTTTAAAAGATGTTTATCACACATCAAACTTTCATATTCCTTCATTAAACATCAAAATACATGCATGTCACACATGGGTAAATTTTTGAATGTGAACCCTAGCTCAAAATAATGGTAAAAATAGCTACATCAGTTGATAACAACTTCAAAAATACAAAGAATATTAAAAACGGGGCTAGGATGCACTTACTATTAAGCTTGGAGGTTGAAGAAACCCTAGCTATGGTGTCTTGTAAAATTCAACTATGGTAGGGAAGATGGACACAATTTTTGCTTCATTTTTCCCTTTTTGATCTTTAATTAACCAAATGACCAAAATGCCCTTCACTTAAAACTTTGATGTTTTGTCCCTTCCATGTCCATTTTTGTCCATAAAAACAGAAATTGAGACCTCTAATTAATAATCCAAAGCAATTTCATACTTAAAGCTTCTAGAATCTCATATTTTGCAACTTTTGCAATTTAGTCTTAAAAGTCAAATTGGACTCTTATTCACAAAATTTCTTCATGAAACTTTCACACAACATGCAAACATGTCATGTACCTCAAAACAATCATAAAAAAATATTTCTACTTTGGGTTTGTGGTCTCAAAACCACTATTCTGACTAAGCCCTAAATTGAGATGTTACAATAGGTGGGTTCTTTTAATATCTAACTGTATTCAAATGCATCTATTTGATTGTTCGACATGTAACACCCCAAACCCGGCCCAGACGTTACGGCCAAGTCTGGTGTGTCATATTAAAGTGTTTTTCGAAAATCGTGCTTTCATTGAAAACCCTTGAAGTTTTAAAAACTCTTACCGTTAAACTTAGCTTGTCTTTTTCCAAAACGTGATTTATTGAAATAATCCTCCATTTGCAGACATCGTTAAAACCTTTATAAAAGTTTTATGAAAGCTTATAAACCCTTGTAGTTTGCAAAATCATGTTAATTTTGAAAACGGTTTAAGTATCAAATAAATTTGACCTTTTTCGTTAAGACTTAAAGTGAATGGAAGCTGGGCACCAGGTAGGATTCCAGAAAAGAGGAGGTGAGTCGAATAGACTGCTTAAGTACCAAGCTCTTCTTGGATCCACTCCTAGACATGCACACTACATTGCCACACTTTAACTATTTGAAATATTTATCTACAAGATCATTTAAAATTGCGGAAGCTTTGCTTGGTTATCGTGTTATTTTGAAAACAAGTAACTTTTATAAAAATTGCGTCTTAAATCATTTATTTTCAACTCGATTTAAATAATATCCTACGTAAGCTAAAACCAGTTTAAATAAGTAAAGAAAAAAACCAAAATAAAAATAATTAAAGAGGCCCTTTTTACAACCCAAAACCAGAAATAAATAATTAAATCTAAATTCAAATAGGTAACTTAATTAGAAATCCAATAGTCCAGTCCATGTGGCCACTCTGAATCCCTCCCAACTCCAAGTCCACCAATCTAAGGCTCACCTGCAAGGATGGAAGGAAAAAGGGGTGAGTTTGGAAAACTCAGTGTGTACAGAAGCCCATCCAAAGCCCAAGTCAACTCAAGCCCATTGGGCCTAAGCCCTATCCCATCACAGTCAAATACTGGGTCGAAACCCTATTCAGATAACAGTAAACTGGGCCTTAGCCCTTTTCAGATAACAGTACGGCCCATAGGCCCATTACAGATACAGATCAGATATGATATGCAAACAGAAAACCCAACCCAGATCCATCCATAACACCCCCGTACCAGCCTTACACCATGTGGGGAGACTACTCGACCCACCCAACCGCTACACACCACAGAAATTTGCAGCGAGGCTGCCAGATATTGTGACGAGGTCACCAGATACAGATATTGTGGCGAGGCCACCAGAACAGATGTATATGTGGCGAGGCCACCAGAACAGATATATACGTGGTGATGCCACCAGATTGCAGCGAGGCTGCCAGAACAGATATATATGTGGCGATGCCACCAGATTGCAGCGAGGCTGCCAGAACAGATATATATGTGGCGAGGCCACCAGATTGCAGCGAGGCTGCCAAAACGCTTCCTCCATCATAAACCCAAACCCCATGCAGCAGGCATACATGCTATGACATATAACATACAGAATCACATGCATCAGATATATACATATGTTATGAGATATGACATGTAGAAATAGAAAATCATACATTTCATACAGAATTTACCCTAGGGGTATAAAGGTCATTTTACACTTAGGGGTAATTTTCTATACTTAGGGGTATTTTAGTACTTGTTCCAATATTACGAGTTTTATGCATGTTACAGTCACATATAAGCTTTAGTTCCATCTTAGCAGTCAATTTAACAGATTTTAACAATTTCAGTCACTGGGCCCTAAAACTCCTAATGGGCCCTACAGTGTCTATTTAGCAAATTACGCCCATTCAGCCCAAATTTCCTATCTAGCTACCAGTTTTAGCAGTTCTGATACTACAGTCTAATAGAACATATTTATTTCCTATTTTTACCTATATGGGCCCGGAAGCCCGTGAGCCCATGTTCGGCCCATCGAGACCCAACTTATCGAGGTGCGCGAAATTGCACACTCAACTAACTTACCACTTACGGTTACAGATCTCAGGATTTCCAATCATCTTGTGAGCATTCGCACACTCACAAGCCCACATAATACCAACTTTTCGGTTACTTGGCCTTTACCGAATTAGACTAAAGAAGGGTTCGATACACACCTGATTACGACGAATGATGATGATATCTGCTCCAACTCAATCCTATATTCGATTACTAAAACATTAGACCACGAATCAATGATAACTAAATTTAACATACTCTTACCATATTCGGGCATCCATGAACAAGGCCCTAAATCCTTACCTTTGCTGAAGTTGATATCCAAATCTGGATCTAAACGCTCCACTGATCCAAGCCCTTAATCAGCAGCCTTTAACCCTTACAAGCACAGAGTAAAATAATTGGTAACAACCCCTTAAAGCCTTAGGCACTATTTCGACAGCCTCCCTAAACACATAGGGATTCCAACTTTTCCAAATCCCAAAAATAAGAATAGATCACAGTCAAGTCATTCATATCACCAACTTATATCCACGGTCAAACTAGCCCAATCATCACACAAGTTAGTCATTTACCCACGAAGGGCAAAACAGTCATTTAACACCTAGGGGCAAAATGGTAATTTTACCCCACGGGGGTATCTCGGTAATTCTACCCTACAGGGATATTTCAGTAATTCTACCATAAAGGGGTATTTCAGTAATTTCACAAATCAAGGGTAAAACAGTAATTTTACAGATCAGGGGTAAAACGATAATTTTACAAATCATGGGTAAAATGGTAATTTTACAAATTAGGGGTAAAATAGTAATTTTACAAATCAGGGGTAAAATAGTAATTTTACAAATCAGGGGTAAAATGGTAATTTTACAAATCAGGGGTAAAATGGTAATTTTACAAATCAGGGGTAAAATAGTAATTTTACAAATCAGGGGTAAAATGGTAATTTTCCAAATCAGGGGTAAAATAGTAATTTTACAAATCATGGGTAAAATAGTAATTTTACAAGTCGAAGGTATTTCAGTAATTCGGTAAACTAAAGCATTCTATACAGAGATAACAATGCAAATGGGCCTAGGGCCCATTCTCGGCCCAAATAGGCCCACACGCTCGTGTGGCCCTTTTAGCCCAAATTTAGCTACAGATATGCGATTCACCTAGTCTAGTCCAATATTTACTATACAATTAAACAACTTGTCCAAATGGCCCCGTAGGCCCATTGGGCCCACATGGCCCCTTCGGCCCATCGCAGCCCGAAGTAGCCGTCCTACCGCTAGAGTAGTGAGAAATACACACCTGATAGGAGACTGAAGTTAAGCCGCGCTCCAAACACTCTTGGCCGATGCCCAACCCAAACGGGCACGCCATAAAGCGAAAGGGATCAGCCAAGAAGGCTGTGCCTACTCCCCTCCTGGTTTGCTCTATTTAAAGCTAGATTCTCACCTGCTCTCATGTTAGCTTTCCGATGTGGGATTCTCCATCAATCCCCCCAAAATTAAAGCATTAGCAAAATAATCAACCTTTGCGTGCAACGGGATTCGAACCAAAGTCCTCTCAGTAACCCTGTCATGCCATCACCACTCAGACACAAGCTCCTTTGTGTCATAAGTCCAACACATTTAACTTTAAAGCTCACCTACTTGCTTCCAGATTTATTTAAAAGAAAAACCAAAATAAATTGCAAGAGCCAAGACTTGAACCTTGGACCCCTTGCTTCCTTGTCCCCTAAGTGGCGCTACTTTGCCACTACACCACATTCCTTTTTTTGTGTCTTATTACACACATAATTCCTTACAACTCCTCTTTTCCAAGTCCTCTATTCGTTAAGTCCAAAAATCCAAGAATTCTCTGATTTTTTAACCAACACTTGGGCCTTCCATAGGCCCAATAACACACTCCAAACACGAATTACACATCCATATATCAAAATTTCAACATTACACCAAATATCACAAAAATCCCAGAATCCCAGAAATTAGCCCAAGACTTTTCCCCACACTATGAATCCTTCACAGTTCACTAAAATACCATATTAACCCATCAATAATAACCTTCCATAACAGAATTCAACACATCAATAATTTTATTTCGAACTATCTCACACCTGCACCCAGGCCCAAGGCCCAATACTTCTAGGCCTAAATTCAGGGTGTTACACGACATGTAAGACTATCTAACTATTTCTATTTGACTGAATAGTACTTGTGACTATGTGTCTGTGTGCGACTTGATGTGCTTGAATTGTTATTTCCTGTTAAGACGTCAGTTTCAAGTTTAACTTCTGGTTTTGTATACCTCTGTAAGTACGTTCACTATTGAACTGCCTTTCGACATCTTGTTCTATGATTTTGTAGATAGTTTGGTTTTGAACTCACATTGAGCTCGTGTAGCTCACCCCCTCTATTTCCCATTCAAGTACTTTTTTGAGTTTTGACGCTAGATTCGGTATGCGGAGTCTCAGACAGTCTCTATGAACAACATAATTACAAGAAATAAATTATCAGTTTTATCTTCCGTTACTATTTTGTAATTCAATTTTTGTACTGTAAGGGTTTTAAAAAAATTTGTGGCGCAAGTTCTATTTTTGATCTATCCCGTAAATCCTATTTTGTTTCTGAAATAAACTAGCTTAATTTTTTTCTAATCGAAGGCTGATTAAATTAAAGCCAAGTTTGGAAAAGCTCTGCCTGTGTTTCTACATAAATGTGTGTGCAAGTAATTGTTTAAAAAAAATTTGAAGAACTTTACCATACTAAGCTAAAATGATTTGTGTTTTGGGAAAAGTTTTACGGAAATGAACTGTCTGAGACTCCGGTGTGGTCCAAGTAGAAATTTGAAACTATAAGACTGGAAATGTAGAATTTTGTATTTATTCTATGTGTTCTTCGAAAATGTACATATTCTAAGTTAGGGACAAGAATAATATGGATTCTGAAGGTAAGCATGATCGTGAGGAGTCGTCTAATTCTCTAGGACGTGTGTCTATTCAGAAGTCAGAGGTCAGTGCGATTCTACTAGCTTCGGGTAGCGACAACCTAAAGGTTGGTACCGCGGCTTTGATTCGGGTGGTGAGAGAGGTATTAGAGAAAGTCTTCAAGGCTAGTTTAGGGAGGAATGGAGAGTTAGTTCAAGGTAGGTGTGTGGAGTGTGGGAAGGAGAGAGATCATAACCTTTTGAGGTTGGAGCCTCAGTTTGTAAAGCATATAAAAACGCAGTTAGGGGTTAGTAAAGGTCATGCAGATGGTTCTGGTAATGAAGCAAGCGTATCATTTGTGGGCACTGTAAGAAGCATCATTTGAGCGACTGTTGGAAGAAGTTGGGAGTGTGTCTGAGATGCGAGTCCATAGAGCATCAGATTCGAGAGTGTCCTTGACGATTTTGAAACAGGTATGGTGCTGAATATTTTGATGTGTTGATTAGAGCATAGTAATTGTTTGTGACAAATATGCATCTACCTCAATGGTTATGTGTTCTGGGTGTGTGTAAGAGGTCTTGAGTTCAAGTTTAGTATGGTAGTGTTTGGGACTAGAGTGCACAGCGGGAGCGTAGTGGAGTGACTTGTGTTATACCCTTGCTCTGTTAGTTTGAAATTTCAGGGACGAAATTTCTTTAAAGAGGGGTGAGTTGTAACACCCCGAATTTTAGGGTTAGAAGTTTTAAGCTTTTGCGATTAGGGTCAATGAAAGGGTTGCGCTATTGTGTTCAGTTGCGTGTTTAAGTGTCAGAATGGGCCTGCTGGTCTGATGGTTGGGTGAGTGTTAGTGTAACTCAAGGTTTTGGGTTCGAGTCCTTGTGCGTGCATTTGGGTTAGATATTTACTTATTTTTGTTTTGTTTTGTTAAACAGAGGATTTGCTTTATGATTAAAAATATATATAATTATCTAGTTTTATATTATTATGTTTTTCTTTTTCTTTTTACTTTTTAGGTTCTCTTTTTTCCTTTTTTTTTTTGTTTCTTTTTGTACTTTTTCTTTCTTTTTTGAAAAGAAAACGATGTTGCTTTGGGATTGTGGAAGCTTCATTATTTGTCATCGAGTTAGTATTTAGGCGACTTCAATCACGAATTAGGTGTGGGATTCGAACCCTGTCTATACTTTTTATTTATTTTACAAACTATTGTATCGGTTTTCTGTGAGTGTGCGCTAACCAGTTGATTTTGGGTTTTAGTGGTTGAAAGTGAGTGGATTACTCCATCTTCTGTTACACTCTTGTTATTGCTAAGGTTGATGACTGTTTTGGTGGCTTAAACGGCAATTTCGAGGCTGTTTTAGGGTGGTTTCTTGACCACACAGGCGTGTGCTGATCCATATAGCTGTGTGCTTTTGGGAATTGGGGTTTTCGGGTTAATTTGGGTGCCACAACACCATGTGGCCAATTTGGGGATTTTTTATCGATTTTCACACAGTCGTGTCCCCTGGTCACATAGGTATGTGCGTTTAAAAATTAGGGATTTAGTGAATTGGTGCTACACGGCCTAGCCACACAACCTTGTGGGTAATTTGGGGATTTAAGGATCCCACACGGGCATGTGTTTTGGACACACAGCTGTGTCCAGTGGACACACGGGCTTTTGAGACCCTCACATAGCCGTGTCTGTCCTACACCCTTTTTAGCACAGTTGGACAGTAAGTTACACGACCATGTCCCTGGTTCACACAAGTGTGTGCCTCTACCACACGGCCTTGTGATTCCCTCCACACAAGCAATTTGACCCCCATACGGCCTAGGTTAATCCACACAGCCAGAGCACATGGCCATGTGGTTTTAAGGTAATTACTTTGGTTATGTGTGTGCCTTAGCTGGTCATTTGTTAGGGTGGCTAAGAATTCTGATCTAGGCTTCGGCTTATGTGTTATCTATGACTGTTGTGTGAGATGTTTGGTTTTGAAACTGATCTGTTGGGTGCGTGTACATATTTGTTTTTGTCTGATTGCCGATTGATGTGTTTATTATTGAGGTGAGATTGGATGCATTCATACAATTACATAAAGTAGTTTGGGTGGGATTGCGAAGAAAAACGAATCTGACTCTGATCTAATTTGGTAATTCTACTACAACTTATCCGTACAGTGATTTATCGCACTATACTGCATGTACATTAGCTTTATTGCATAATACTATCTAATCTGGCTGTTTAATCTGCAAAATATCTGTACATCGGATTACTGCATTGCACTATACTACTTATACGATAGCTTTGCTGTGTAATATATCTGAGTGGCTTAGTCTACAAACATGGTGTGTAGGGTTGGATGGGCCTTTCGAGGTCCTATATGGTGTGTTTTGGTTGGATGAGCTTAATCAGCTCTTTTAGGGTGTGATCAGGGGACACAGAGTTGATTTAGCTGGATGGGTGGGTTCTTTCAATATCTTATTGCATTCATACGAATCTATTTGATTGTTTGGCATGTGAGACTATCTGACTGTTTCTCTCTGACTGAATAGTACTTGTGACTGTGTGTCTATGTGCAACTTGATGTGCTTGAATTGTTATTTCCTATTGGGACGTCAGTTTCAAGTTTACCTTCTGGTTCTGTATACCTCTGTAAGTACATTCGCTATTGAACTGCTTTCTGGTATCTTGTTCTATGATTTTGTGATAGTTTGGTTTTGAACTCACATTGAGCTCGTGTAGCTCACCCCCTCTGTTTCCATTTCAAGTACATTTCTGAGTTTTGACGTTGGATTTGGTATGTGGAGTTCTCAGACAGTCTCGGTGAACAACATAATTACCAGAAATAAACTATTAGTTTTATCTTTAGTTACTGTTTTGTTATTCGATTTTTGTACTGTAAGGGTTTTAAAAAATTTTTGTGGTGCAAGTTTCATTTTTATCTATCCTGTAAATCCTATTTTGTTTCCAAAATAAGCTAGCTTAATTTTTTTTGATTGAAGACTGTATAAATGTTTTTAGTTTATAAAGGGGTAGACATGTTTTGTAATGGAATTTAAGATAACTTGTGTTATACAATTTTCCTACGATTGCTTTGGTGATCAATGTAACATCTGAGATTCAACCTAAACTTCTAGGCCTGGTTTAGGGTGTTACAGGCCTCCAATTGGGCTCAGACAAAATGGGTGTCTACAGTAACTATGAAAATTAATGAATGCTTAGTAAGCTCATATAAACTTTAAATTTAACATACCATTTCAGTAATGAACTTTATAGAATAAGTATAAACCTTTACCAATGCCATAAGCTTAATAAAAGCTTATATAACACCATCAAACTCACAAGTTAGCATACTTGTTCATGATACATACGAAATCAACCACATATATATATAAACATAACATTTAATTCATCATTGTTACCATACGATCATGTTTCGATCCATTTGCTTACTTACCGTTTCTAATACCATGAGTTTAACATAAGCCTATTCAAGCATCATCAACCTCACATGTTAGTAGATTCATTGACAAATCATATAGACTCGTTTATGACATAAATATATTCATAAGATACATTACATATGCGTCAAACCTGTCATAAAGTCATGAACCTTTCCATTGAGTCACTTACCGTTTCATTCCTTTTCTTACCTATTGAACCATATAGAATTACATCGGATACTTGGGAAAGCTCACATGAAGTGTGCATTTACAAATGACCGTAGCCTTTCCTTTACATCAATGCTCACATGAGCTGTGAAATGGGCCTGCCACAGGAGCTGTGGGTCAGAATGTAAGCTACACGGGCTCTGGAGAATCCACAACAAATGCAGGACCTCAACCATCGATAGGACATTCAAGACCAGCACCCAAAACATGAAATCCCTAATGGCTTGTCATTTGTATCCTAAGAATTCCTAAGGTTCAACTAGGATTCAATATCTGTCAACTCATCATAGCTTTGATACTTTTATATTTTTGATTCATTTACATCAAAATAACATAATAAACATTCAATTTAAACAACATTTAAGTGATTACAGTTCATACAAACTTACCTCACTAAATTGCAGCAATGACTAAGTAAAGGGGCTCTTTGGTAATTTTCTCTTCTCCTTGATTTTCAACTCATTCTTGATCTAAAATAATAATTCCATTCAATTCACTAATTTTAACAGAAAAATCAAGTCATTTTTATGCAAATAAGTTTTTTTTTTACTTTTTTACAAAATTTTCCCAGCATTTTACTTTTATACAATTTAGTCCCTAATTTCAAAACATACAAATTAACCATTTTCATCAATTAATCCTATTCTAGTATTTAAAATAATTAATTTATCTTATAACCCATAATAACAAAAATTTACAAAATTACCCTTAAAGTTTACCTTTTTTGCAATTTAGTCTCTAAATCCAAAACTTGCAATTTCAATAATTTCTAATTAAAATTCATGCAAACCAAATTTTACCTATTTTTATAAAAGCCCATATTTATCATCCATTTTCAATATTTTCCTTTAATTTTATGATTTTCATAAATAAGTCCTTATACCTTAAAATTATCAATAAATATGTCTATTTAACAACAAAGCTTAACAAACTTCCACAAACACCTCAAACTCATCCATGGCACATTCTAAAACATTTAATAATTTTGAAAAAAAAAAGTATGGGTTAGCTGGGTCTAATTGCAACGATTTCAAAAGCATAAAAATTACTAGAAATAAATGAAAAATGGACCTACATGCATTAACCATAGCAAGACTTGAGCTTAAAGCTTTAATTTCTATGGTGTTTCAGTTTCTTCAATTAAAAATGAAGAAGATAACTAATTAATTTTACTTAATTTAAGTTTTATTATCTATTTACTATTTTGCCCTTAAATATTTAACCAAATTTCACCAAATGCCAAGTCATGATCATCCACTAAGCTTAAAATTGGTTGGATTACTACTTAAGCCCTTATTTCATGCTTTTATATCCATTAAATACAAATAAAGCTATAGCTATTAAATTTCACATCTTTACAATTTAGTCCTTTCAAATTAATTAATCATTTAAACATCAAAATTTCTTAATGAAAATTTAATACAACCTTAATATTTACGGCTCAGTTTATAAAAACAAGGTCCCAATACCTCATTTTCTAAAACCATTTGACCTTAAGGTCATACCACTTAAACCTAATTATCTATTCAAACATCATAATTTGCCAATTAAAAATTTATTTTAATACTATATTTGACTCATACATATTATGTAACACCGCAAACTCGGCCCAGACGTTATGGCTGAATCTGGCAGGTAAAAAAAAAAAGCTACGTTCAAACCAAATTTGTTGATAAAAGATTAGTTCTAAGTTTAAAACTCTTTCCGCTCTTAATTACCTAAGCAAATTCTGTAAGTTTGGTTGTTATAAGTTTGAAATCATTCCATCAAAACATTTGCTTAAGAGCCCAGTTATTCAAACTCACAGAAGCTTCGAATGTTTGAAGTCAAAATGTGTAAATTTCTTGAAAACATTTATTATTTTGAAAACTCGATTTATCTACTCTAGCAGTTTAAAATCAACAACCAAAACCTCAAATAAATGCAAATTAAAATCCCAATGGCCTTATTACAAAATGTAATCCAAATATCAAATTTAAAAATGATTAAGTCTAAATTAATTAATCAGTGTTCGCGTGGCCACCTCCGAGTCCCTCACGGCTCCAAATCACCTAAAGTTGGGGATTACCTGCACAGTTAAAAGAAAGGGTGAGTTTGCAAAAACTCTATGTAATCATCTATCAGACCACAAAAATCAGATCATGCAAAATAGATTGGGTCGAAGCCCTATGCAGTAGTACAGAGCAGTCTGGGCTTTGAGCCTTATACAGAAACAGTGTGGGCCTAAGCCCAAAACAGAACAGAACAGAACATATATGCATCCCAACCCAATCCATCCAACTCACCACCTGTACCAACACACCATGTAAATCGACCTATCCAGCTAACACACCAATAACGTAGCATGGCTGCTAATAGCAGAATATGTGGCGGAGCCACCAGAATCAGATACGTGGCAAAGCCACTAATAATAGAACTATGTGGCAAAGCCACCAATACAGATCCCCCTCCATATCAGACCCCAACCCCATGCAGAATATCATTGTCATACATATATATATATATCATACATACAAAATATTATACTTATCAGTCAACCTATCTCTAGGGCTATAACGGTCATTTTGACAGTTAGGGGTAAACTGGTAATTTTACCCTACGGGTATTTTGGTTATTTAACTAATGTTGGTGTCTTGGTAATATTACGACTTCTTAGAGAGTCTATCATCGCCTCGAGCGACTCAAATATCCCACATAGCCAAAATAAAATTTTTAGGCCCAAAACCCGATATGGGGCCCACGTGGGCCCACACACTCGTGTGGCTCGTCTAGTCCAAACTTAGTTACGGCAACACATACCTCACAGTCTAAATAGTTAATTATCACTTACCGTAGATTTTACTTGTATGGGCCCACAAGTCTATCGGGCCCATACGACCCGTTTCAGCCCATCGAGACCTTTAACGGCCCACATGCACGGAAATGCATGTGGTGGCCTCTACAGTTTGTCACCCATGATAGGTGGGCTCGGTTTACCCCGTGAGTGTTCGGATAGTCACAAGATCGCAAACACCAAAGGTTTAGCATTTTGACTTTTTAGCTTTTGCCGAATCACAACAGATAAGGGTGTGGTTACACACCGGTTGATTTATTATGCTAGCAAGATAGTGGATACTTACACACCTTGCTTTGCTAGAATGAGAGAATCTTCTACACCCAAAGCCTTGCCTGTGCAATTTGCAATTTACTCCCCCCTAAACTGTAGGCTAGAGACAACTAAACACCACTACTGACTCGCTATAACATAACAAATCTCATTAGCAAAACCAGATTTCGAGTGTGGCCTTAAGCCACAAAATTTGGCTATAGAAACAAAGATACAATCAGCAACCTTCAAACAAGGTAATGCACCTTACCTTAATCGAAGAGTAGGAGAAAGGGCTTAAGTACCAGAATGCCCTTGCGCTATTCACCTCTCGAGGTTACCTATAAATTCGATCGCTAACAGATTATGGATTAGGAGTTAGGCATTCGGTTCTTAAAGAGAAGATGATTAAGAAGAATTCAACAATCGACAGAGAAAACCCACTTACCAATTTTGTCAATACCTTTTGCAGACTCAGAAAGCGTAAGAGAATATTTGAGACTCAACCAATGATCCTCCAAATGAAAACGTCAGAGGAAAAGGAAAACACCCAGAGGATAGGGGAAAACTAATTCAAGAGAGAACACAAAGAAGGAAATGAAGAAGAAGGGGAACAAGAATTCAGCTTTCAAAGATTAGTCAAGGAAGAATTCAGTTATTACCACTAAAAAGAAAAGAAGGGAGGTGCACGCAAAGATGATCCCGAAATAGGTATTTGGTTTAGACAAAAAATAGAAAAAAGAGGGATCCAAGACGAAGAAGAAGAAGCTTAATTTGATTTAGCAAAAGAGGAAAATAAGAAATGCCAATTCGACAAAAAGAAAATGTGAAGGAGAGAAAAGAAAAGTTTCAGAAGGGGTAGTCAAGGTTTGGCACTTGATGTCTTGGCTTTGGCAAATTAAACTAAGAAAATTAAGGTATAATGATGAAAGGTAAAAGAACCTGTATGGTAAAAAAAAATGCAAAACGCACCAAAATGTGAAAGACAATAACTCGAGAGGAATACTACCGAAAAAACCAAAATGGAAAACACCTAGTGAACCTATACTAATTCAGCACTTCCACCCCAAAAGACCCTAGCTGAATGCACACTCAAGACCCCTAGATCAACTACAACTCCCTCATATCAGATTCCTCGAAAATCTCCCCAAATCACTCCCCTTATCCCTCCTTGAAATCCTCCATAACAACCTCCAAGACTCATTCAAACTCCTTCTTTTACCAAACCTTCTAGAATTTGTACCCAACTTAACCTCTTGCCACCCCCATGTAGCAAAATTTTTGCACTACGCTTGTAAGGGGATTTAAACCCTTACCCTTTAATTGCTCAACACGCCAATTGCCACCATGCCACAGGACTCTTTATGGCATAAAACATGCGCAATTACTTATAAGCCCTATGTGCCACTGTCCAGGTTCATTTAAAAGCAAAAACTAGAATTTTGCCAAGGTCAAAACTCGAACCCAGGCTTCATGAAAACCCCCAAATCCACCCAAATCACTTAGCCATCATATCAAACATGCAATTTGCCAACTTATGCACAACAAAATTATAGACCCTATATTTTTGGGGCGTTACAACTCTACCCCCTTAAAGAAATTTCGACCTCAAAATTTACCTGGTCAGAATAAGTGAGGCTACTGCTGTCGCATCGCCTCTTCAGGTTCCCACGTGGCTTCTTTTGAATTATGATTACAGCAAAGCACCTTGACCAGTGGAACAAATTTCTTTCTCAGCACTTTAACGTCACGATCCAGTATCTGCACTGGTTCTTCCTCGAAAGTCAGATCTAACTTAACCTCGATCTCCTCAACTGGCACTATATGTGAAGGACCAGAACGGTACCGCCTCAGCATGGAGACGTGGAATACATCATGAATTCGAACCAATTCAGAAGGCAACTCAAGCTGATAAGCGATTGGTCCCACAGGCTTTACTATCCGATATGGCCCAATAAATCCAGGGCTTAGTTTGCCTTTCCGTCCAAATCTTAGGATCTTTTTCTAAGGTGAGACTTTCAGGAAAACATAATCCCCCATAGAATATTCGATCTCCTAATGGTTTAAGTCAGCATATGACTTCTACCTATTAGATGCTTCTTATAACTGATCCCTAATCAGCTTAACTTTGTCTTCAGTGTTCGCAACTAACTCCGGCCCCAAAACTCAACGCTCACCCAATTCAGTCCAACATGTAGGCGTACGACACCTACACCCATACAACGCCTCGTACGGTGCCATCTAGATACTGGCTTGATAACTGATGTTATATGCGAACTCCGCTAGCGGTAAATAGTCTTTTCAGCTACCTCGGAAGTCAATTACACAGCTTCTCAGCATATCTTCTCATATCTAAATCACCCTCTCTGACTGTCTATCTGTTTGAAGGTGAAAGGCAATGTTGAAATCCAACCTTGTACCTAGTGCCTCATGTAACTTCTTCCAAAATCGAGATGTGAATCTAGGGTCTTTGTCAGAAATGATAGAAACTGGCACCCCATGGAGTCGCACTATCTTAGCCACATACAACTTAGCTAACTTCTATAATGAATAATCCATACGGGCCGGTATAAATGGGTAGATTTAGTCAGTCTGTCTACAATAACCCAAACAGAGTCCTTCTTAGAAAGCATCAAGGGTAGCCCACTCACCAAATCCATGGTTACCCTCTCTCACTTCCAGAGTGGGATCTTGACTGGCTGCAGTAACCCAGAAGGTAATTGATGCTCAGTCTTTACTTGCTGGCATGTCAGACACTTACTCACAAACTCAGTAACCTCACGCTTAAGTCCCAGCCACCAATATAGTTCACGTAAATCTCGATACAATTTGTTTCCACCAGGATACATGGCATATGGACTGCTATGCGCCTCACACAGTATCAACTGCCTCAAATCAGAATCCTTTAGAATACACTCTCCCACGGAAACAAAAAACTCCTTCACTGTTCAGCCCAAAATCAGAAGTCTCCATATTCTCAACCTGTCGAAAACGAGAAACCAATGATTCATCCAATAATTGATTTTCTTTAATCTGCTCGGTCCATGTCGGTCTTACTTGAAGTTCAGCCAATAGACTACCATTATCAAAGAGGCTGAGACAGCAAACATTGCTCACAAATCAGATACAGTCTTACGGCTCAGTGCGTCGACTATGACGTTAGCCTTACCAGGGTGATACTCGATCGAGCAATCATAGTCCTTAAGCAACTCTATCCATCTTCGTTGCCTAAGGTTCAGCTCTTCCTGAGTAAGGACGTATTTGAGGCTTTTATGATTCGTGTAAATGATACACCTCTCCCCATACAAGTAATGCCTCTAGATCTTCAGTGCGAACACCACCGCCGCTAACTCTAAATCATGAGTGGGGTAATTCACCTTGTGAGGCTTAAGTTGACGTGATGCGTAAGCAACCACTTTACCCTCCTGCATCAGTACACAACCCAGTCCAATGTGTTACGCATCACTGTACACAATGTATTCCTTCCCAGACTCCAGTTGTATTAAAACAAAGGCTTCAATCAAAACTTCCTTCAATTGCTCAAAACTCTCTTCCTGCTTATTAGTCCAAATAAACAGTACCCCTTTTTGCAGTAACTTAGTTAACGGTGCAAGAATTATAGAAAACCCTTCAACAAAGCGTATGTAGTACCCAGCCAGACCCAGAAAACTTTGAATTTTCGATACAGTCCTTGGTGGTTTCCAATTCAACACAGCTTCAATTTTTCAAGGATCCACCCTAATCCCCCCAACAGACACTACGTGACCCAAAAACGTCACTTCTCGCAACCATAACTCACACTTGCTGAACTTTGCATATAGTTGCTTCTCCCTTATAATTTGCATAACAATCTGAAGATGTTCATCATGGTCCTCTTTAGTTCTCAAATACACCAGAATATCGTCTATAAAGACAACTACAAACTAATCCAGATAGGGTTGGAATACCCAGTTCATGAGGTCCATAAAAGCTATTGGTGCATTCGTAAGCCCAAACGACTTTACTAGAAACTCATAATGCCCATACCAAGTCCTAAATGCAGTCTTGTATACATCAGCCTCCTTAACTCTTAGCTGATGGTACCTAGATCAATGGTCAATCTTGGAGAAAACCGAAGTTCCTCTAAGTTGATCAAAAAGGTTGTCAATCTTTGGCAGGGGTACTTGTTCTTGATAGTCATTTTGTTTAACTGACGGTAATCGGTGCACATGTGCATAGTCCCATCTTTCTTCTTTACGAATAACACCAGTGATCCCCACGTGGACGCACTTGGTCGAATAAACCCTCGGTCTAGAAGCTCTTGAATTTGTGCCTTTAACTCCATAAGCTCCTTCGGTGCCATCCTATAAGGGGCGATGGACACTGGAGCTGTTCTAGGCAACAGTTCAATTCTGAATTCAACCTCACAATTTGGAGTCAACCCAGGAAGCTCATTAGGAAATACATCCAGAAATTCCTTGACCGTTCTAACATATCCCACAGA
Organism: Gossypium stocksii; assembly: GCA_020496765.1. Taxonomy (NCBI): domain Eukaryota; kingdom Viridiplantae; phylum Streptophyta; class Magnoliopsida; order Malvales; family Malvaceae; genus Gossypium; species Gossypium stocksii. Next base: position 57,989,635 of record CM035624.1, on the reverse strand, counting down.
AGGACTTCCAGAATCAGAAATACTCACATGCACTGGAAACACCTCACAACCCTTGCGAACCAACTTTTCAGTCCTTAATGTTGAGATTACATTAGATAGATAGTCCCTTCGCTCCCCTATTACAGCTACCTCCTCATCCTCAGTAGTCTTCAACACCATTCGCTTAGTAGCATAATCCAAATTTACACGGTGTTTCACTAGCCAATCCATACCCAAGATAAGGTCGAATTCTCCAAATGGTAGTTCCATCAAATCCGCTAGAAAGATTATACCTTGAACTTCTAGGGGCACATCCCTAAACAATTTGTCTACCCTAACAGACTATCCCAGTTGACTTAACACAAACATTTCACTAGCAGTATTCTCAAATTGGAAACCCAACATCTCAGACACATTGCATGCAACATATGAGTGTGTAGACCCAATATCAATCAAAGCAGTGTATGGCATGTTATGAATAAAAAATGTACTAGTTATTACATCAAGGGCGTCACCATCCTCTAAGCGACGAGCAGCATAAACTAAGGTTGGTTGCGTTGCCTCAGTGTTACCAGCACCTCTGCCCGGTGCACTATAACCACGTCCATTATCGTTTCCACCCCTAGCCTGACCACGGCCTCTCGGTGATTGCTGACCACCTCTCACGAGCTGCACAACCCTCTGCTCTACCATTTGCATCTGACCTGGCCTCTGAGGACAATCCCTGACCTAATGATCCTTGGACCCACATCTAAAGCACGCCCCGATACGTTCCAGCACTCACTCTGGTGAGACCTCCCACAATCCGCGCAAGTTTGCAGTCTAAAAGTAGTAACAGGGACCGCTCAAACTGGCCTATCAAATCTGGCCTGCTTAACAGGCCTTCCAGAAGAACTTGAGGGCCCTGAATCCCTTTTAAACCTACCCCTATCTATCTCACGATTTTGGCACTCGGAGCGCTTCACGTCCTCAACAATCTTCGCTTTCTCAATAAGGGTAGCAAATTCCCTCTCCCTCTGTGGGGCTATTAGCACTCGCAACTTGTCTCGGAGGCCATCTTCGAAACACACGCAGCGTTCATACTTAGCTACGACAATCCCACGGGCATATCGGCTAAGCCGCAAAAACTCTGCCTCGTACTCCGCCAAAGTTTTATTCCCTTGGGTCAAACTCATAAATTACTTCCTACGGGCATCCACATAACTCGCCCCAACATATTTCCTTTTAAAAGCCATTCTAAAGAAGTACCACGTCAATCGGTCAGCCTGCGTACCATCCCTCATAGTGAGCCAATATTGGTAAGCCTCATCTCGCAATAAAGACACTACTCCTTTCAGTTTTTGCTCCACTGTGTAGTCGAGGTCGTCCATTATCTGTTCCGTAGCCTCCAACCAATACTCTACTACATTTGGGGCTATACCAGATACACCTCAGAAAATTTTCACTCCACTAGTGCAGAGTCATTCAGAAATTGATCCACGGCCCACGGACCTAGTACTCGCTCCAGCAACCCTCTCTAGGACACGGAGCATCGCTTAAAAAAAAGCATCATCCCCTGCAGCTCAATCGTGAGACCCCGTCTCGGCCACTGGCGATACTAGTGCCTCCCTAGCAGGCATGTGGCTCGATGCTGAAGACTCAGCCCTAGCACTCGCTCGACCTCTACCGCGGCCACATGTACCCCTTGCGCGAGTACCTCTTGTGCTCATTTCAATTTACGATTGATCTGTTTTAGAAATTTTGATGAATCAGTTCACAATTCTAGTAATTATTACAGATGTTTTATGAAAAAGGCAGTTGTTAGAGTTTTATTTTCGCAGATTGGAGTCCAACTACAGTTTGCAATCCTCTACAGTCTTAGTTTCCTACAATCTCTGCATACTCTAACTATAGAGTTTTAGCACAGTACTACTATCTATAGTAGTTTCTCAGTAACACAATTTAGTCTATAATAGTAAATAATATCAGAGAACTTACAAATTTAGCGCTAGAGACTCGGTGTGCCACACTTCTAGTATCAACATTTCACAATAATCAAATTCTCTTAAAAAATGAAAAACTTGTAAAAACCCAATTTTGAGATAAATTTCAAAAGAGATCAAATTTTCAAAACAGATTCAATCATTAAAATCAATCTCAATAAAAATTTTAAAACCCACTCCACGGCTGAGTTTTACAACCTGGCTCTGATACCACTAAATGTAACACCCTAAACTCAGCCCAGACGTTATGGTCGAATCTGGCGTATCACATAAAAGCTACGTCCAAACCAGATTTGTTGATAAAAGATTAGTTTTAAGTTTAAAACTCTTTCCGTTCTTAATTGCCTAAGCAAATTCTGTAAGTTTGGTTGTTATAAGTTTGAAATCATTCCATCAAAACGTTTGCTTAAGAGTTCAGTTATTCAAAATCATGGAAGCTTCGAGTGTTTGAAGTCAAAATGTGTAAATTTCTTGAAAACATTTATTATTTTGAAAACTCGGTTTATCTACTCTAGCAGTTTAAAATCAACAACCAAAACCTTAAATAAAAGCAAATTAAAATCCCAATGGCTTTATTACAAAATGTAATCCAAATATCAAATTTAAAAATGATTAAGTCTAAATTAAATAATTAGAGTTCGCGTGGCCACCTCCGAGTCCCTCACGGCTCCAAATCGCCTAAAGTTGGGGATTACCTGCACAGTTAAAAGAAATGGTGAGTTTGCGAAAACTCAGTGTGTAATCCCCTATCAGACCATAAAAATCAGATCATGCAAAACAGACTGGGCCAAAACCCTATGCAGTACAGAGTAGTCTGGGCTTTTAGCCCTATAAAGAAACAGTATGGGCCCAAGCCCAAAATAGAACAGAACAGAACAGATATGCATCCCAACCCAATCCATCCAACTCACCACCGGTACCAACACACCATGTGGCAATTAAACCGACCGACCCAAGCAACACACCAATAATGCAGGATGGTTGCTAATTGCAGAATATGTGGCGGAGCCACCAGAATTAGAATACGTGGTGAAGCCACTGATAATAGAATTACGTGGCAAAGCCACCAGTATAAATCCCCCTCCATATCAGACCCCAACCCCATGCAGAATATCATTGTCATACATATATATATATCAAACATACAAAAGATCATACTTATCAGTCAACCTATCTCTAGGGGTATAATGGTCATTTTGACAGTTAAGGGTAAAATGGTAATTTTAGCCCAAGGATATTTTGGTGATTTAACTAATATTGGTGTCTCAGTATATATTACGACTTCTTAGAGAGTCTATCATCGCCTCGAGCGACTCAGATATCCCACATAGCCAAAATAAAGTTTTGGGGCCGAAAACCCGATATTCGGCCCACGTAGGCCCATATGCTCATGTGGCCCATTTAGTCCAAACTTAGTTACGGCAACACATGCCTTACAGTCCAAACAGTTAATTATCAGTTATTGTGGATTTTACCTATGTGGACACACAAGCCCATTGGGTGGGCCCATTTCGGCCCATCGAGACCCTTAACGACCCACGTGCATAAAAACGTACGTAGTGGCCTTTATAGTTTCTCACCCATGATCGGTGGGCTCGGCATGTTCGGCATTTCTACTTTTCAGCTTTTGCCGAATCACAATAGATAAGGGTGTGGTTACACATCGGTTGATTTATTACGCTAGCAAGATAGTGGATAGTTACACACCTTGCTTTGTGAGAACGAGAGAATCTCCTATGCTCAAAGCCTTGCCTATGCAATTTGCGATTTACTCCCCCCAAAAGTGCAGGCTAGAGGCGACTAAACACCACTACCGACTCACTGTAACATAACAAATCTCATTAGGAAAACCAGATTTCGAGTGTGGCCTTAAGCCACAACATTCGGATATAGAAACAAAGATACAATCAGCCACCTTCAAACAAGGTAATGCACCTTACCTTAACCAAAGAGTTGGAGAAAAGGGCATAAGTACCAAAATGCCCTTGTGCTATTTGCCTCTCGAGGTCACCTATAAATTCGATTGGTAACAGATTATGGATTAGGAGTTGGGCATTCGATTCTTAAAGAGAAGATAATTAAGAATAATTCAACAATCGACAGAGGAAAACCCACTTACCAATTTTGTCAATACCTTTTGCAGAGTCGAGAAAGAGTAAAAGAACGTTTGAGACTCAGCCACCGATCCCCCCAATTGAAAATGTCAAAGGAAAAGGAAAACACCCAGAGGACAGAGGAAAATCGATTCAAGAGAGAACACAAAAAAGGAAATGAAGAAGAAGGGGAACAAGAATTCGGCTTTCAAAGATTAGTCAACGAAGAATTCGATTAGTACCACTGAAAAGAGAAGAGGGGAGGCGCAAGCAGAGATGATTCTGAAATAGGTATTTGGTTTACACAAAGAACAAAACAAAGAGGGATCCAAAAGGAAGAAGAAGAAGCTTAATTCGAATTAGCAAAAGAGGAAAATAAGAAATGCCAATTCGACAAAGAGAAAATGTGAATGAGAGAAAAGAAAAGTTTCAAAAGTGGTAGTCAAGGTTCGGCACTTGATGTCTTGGCTTCGGCAAATCGAACTAAGAAAATTAAGGTATAATGACGAAAAGGAAAAGAACCTGAATGGTAAAAAAAACGCAAAATGCACCAAAATGTGAAGACAATAACTCGAGAGGAATACTACCGAAAAGACCCTAGCCGAATGCACACTCATGACCCCTAGATCGACTATAACTCCCTCATATTAGATTCCTCGAAAATCTCCCCAAATCACTACCCTTATCCCTCCTTAAAATCCTCCATAACAACCTCCAAGACTCATTCAAACTCCTCCTTTTACCAAACCTTCCAGAATTTGTACCCAACTCAACCTCTTGCCGCCCCCATGTAGCAAAATTTTTGCACTATGCTTGCAAGGAGATTCGAACCCTTACACCTTAATTGCTCAACACGCCAATTGCCACCACGCCATAAGACTCCTTGTGGTATAAAACATGCGCAATTACTTATAAGCCCTATGTGCCACTGTCCAGGTTCATTTAAAAGCAATAACTAAAATTTTGCCAAGGTCAGAACTCTAACCCAGGCTTCATAAAAACCCCCAAATCCACCCAAATCACTTAGCCATCACATCAAACATGCAATTTGCCAACTTATGGAAAACAAAATTACAGACCCTATATTTTTAGGCCGTTACATATTAAATAATAACATTTTCGAATTTACTCATAGGATTTGTGGCCTCAAAACCATTGTTTCCAACACCACTAAAAAACGACTATTATAACTTCAATAACGAAATTTATAAAATAAGTATAAACCTTTACCAAAGCCATAAGCTTAATAAAAGCCTATATAAAACCATCGAACTCACAAGTTAGTATACTTGTTTGTGATAACTATGAAATCAACCATGTATAAACATAACATTAAGTTCATCATCGTTACCATACGATCATGATTCATTCGATTTGCTTACTTACCAATTCCAATATTATAATTCAGAGATTAAACATAAACCATTACCAGTACCATGAGTTTAGTATAAGCCTATTCAAGTGTCATTGAACTTACATGTTAATAGGTTCATCAACAACACATATAAACTCATTTACATCATATCTAGAATTTCATAGGATACATTACATAAGCATCAACCTTTTTATATAGTCATGAACCTTTCCATTAAGTCACTTACCATTCCATTCCTTTTCTTACCTGTTGAACCATTTAGAATTACATCAGATACTCGAAAAAGGTCACAGAAGTGTGCCTTTACATATAATTGTAACCTTTCTTTTACATCATTGCTCACACGAGCTGTGAAATGGGCCTACTCACACATGCTGTGGGTCGAAATGTAAGCTACACGATGCTGTTGACACAAGCTGTGGAGAATCTGCAACAAATACAGGACCTTAGCCATCGGTAGGACATTCAAGACCAGCACTTGAAACATGAAATCCCTAATGACATGTTATTTGTATCCTAAGAATTCTTAAGGTTCAACTAGGACTCGATATCCACCAATTCATCATAGCATTGAGACGCTTATATATCGATCCATTTACATTATAAATAACATAGTAAACATGCAATTTAGATAACATTAAAGCGATTACCATTCATACTAACTTACCAGACTAAATTGCAGGAACGACTAAGTACAGGGGCTATTTAGTAATTTTCTCTTCTCCTCGATTTTCCACTCTTTCTTAATCTAAAATAATAATTCCATTCAATTCACTAATTCTAACAGAAAAAATTAATTCATTTTATGCAATTAAGTCTTTTTTGACATTTTTACAAAATTACCCTCAACATTTTACTTTAATACAATTTAGTCCCTAAGCCCAAAACATGCAAATTAACCATTTTTATTCAATTTCAAGTTTAGCTGAATTGTTTGGAACCCAATTACAACCCATATTTGCTGTTATTTTACAAGTCCTTGTACTTTTACTAATTTCACATTTTAGTCTGTAAACATTAAAATCACCAAAAATTACTTAACAAAATACTTATCTTTAACAATAAAGCTTAATAATCTATCATAAAATTTCAAGAACACTTCAATTTCATCCATGGTAAAATTTTGAACATTTAACAATTTAAAAAGTTGACCCTTGAGTTAGCTAGGTTAAGCTAATATGACCCTAAAAACATAAAAATTATTAAAAACGAGATCAAAACACATACCATGGAGGCTTGGCCAATTGTTTTTCTCCACAACCATAGATGAATCAGTTTCTGGCTAAGCTACTTAAAGAAGATGACAAAAATTCATCTTTTGTTTTATTAAATCTTTTAACTTAATTATTCAATTACTAAATTAACCTTTTAAAATTTATTAAATTACACCAAAACCAATCCAATATCATCCACTAACTTTAAACATGGAATAATTATCATCCAAGTCCATGAATTTACATTTTCATAGCTATTAGATCCATTGAACTAATAGAATTCAACTTTTGTACCTTTTACAATTTAATCTTTTTTAATTAATTAACTATTTAAACGTTAAAAGTTTTTAACAAAACTTTAATACAACCTTAATAATACTCCGTAAATATTTAATAAAATATTTACATCTCAATTTATAGAAACAAGATCTTGATACCCCATTTTTTTAAAACCACCTGACTTTAGGGTCATACCACTTAAACCTAATTATTCGTTCACATAGCAAAAATTGCCAATTAAAAATTTATTTTAATACTATATTTGACTAGTAAATATTAAATAATAACATTTACAAACTTACTCGTCGAATTTGTGGCCTCGAAACCACTATTTCTGACACCACAGAAAAACGGGTTATTACAAACTATTTCACAATTTTTCCTTTTCCTCGATTATCCTCCGTACGAATCAAATCATGATCTATAATAATTAAATTCTATCTTATCAAATTAAAATACACATCCTAACTCAAATTTATACATATGACCCTTAAGGTTTCATAATTTACATATTTTTCGTAAACTTTTATATTTCTCTCAATTTAGTCCCTAAGCCCGAAATTCCAAATTTGTCAAAATTTCATAATTCCCCATGTTAACTGAATTTTCACTTGTACAACTAAAGCCTATAATTATTCAAAATTCACAAGAATTTCCTATCAATTTTAATATTTTTTCACATTAGTACTTTAACTAAAACTATCAAAAATTAGTTTACAAACTAATCATAATCAACAACCAATACTTCAAATACATCATTTAAAATAAAAAATAACAAAGATTCATCAATGACAAAATCCAAAATCCTTAACAGTTTTAAAAATGGAAGTTTGGGTTAGCTGAACCTAGTTGCAACGATCTCCAAAACATAAAAATTACAAGAATTAGATGGAAAAATAACGTACATGCATAGGTTTTTGCTTGGCCAAATGGAGTTTTTCTTCTCCTATATTCGGTGATGGAAAGATGATAAGGACGATGATACCAAATCTTTATTTTATGTTTTTACTTATTTTACTTATTTTATTATTAGTTAACTTATGAAATAATATATAAAAATCTATAAATAAGTGTTTTTACCATCCACTAATATTGAAACATGGTCTAATTACTTCATTAGTCACCATTCATCTACTAATTAAACTATTTATTCAATAAAAATTCAATAGTGATTAGATTTAATGACTTTTACGATTTAGTCCTTTTTAATTAATTATCTAAACGCTAAAATTTTCAAACCAAACTTTTACATATCAATATAATAACTCCTTAAATATTTAAATAAAATTATTTATGAGCTCAATTTACTAAAACGAGGTCCAAATACCTCATTTTCTGAAATCACTTGACTTTTGAGACAACCACTTATATTAGCCATTTATTAAATTAATTAAAGTTCATCAAATCAAAATTCAATATAAAATTATTATTGACTCGTATAATTTAAATATTAATTATTACTAACTTACTCGTCGATTTTGTGGTCTGAGACCACTATTTCCAACAGCATTGAAAAATAGGCTGTTACAACTCTCCCTCTTAGAAATTTCGTCCTAAAAAATTCTTACTTGAAAATAGATTTCGGTATAATGATTTCATAGAGTCTTTTGTTTACCATGTAGCTTCTTCAACTCCATGCCGATGTCATAACGCTTTAACCAGTAGAACACATTTATTTCTTAACTCTTTTATTTCTTGCGCTCAAATTCCTATCGATTCTCTATTATAAATCAAATCAGGTTGCAATTCAATTTCATCCATAGTCAACACATATGACGGATTAAAACGACAGCGTCGGAGCATCGAAACATGGAAAAACATTGTGAATTGTATCAAGTTCTAGAGGTAATGCTAAATGATACACGGCATGATACATGCACGGACGGGGTGAAAATTATTATATTCCAATCAACAAAGCTGCCAATTTTCAAGCTTAGGAAATAAACATACCTGAGATGACTTTTTGGATGGGATCCTAGCATTTCTAGCTTGAGATGTCTTCATGGCGCTTAAAGATCTATCTCCTAGCTTCAAAACACATTTTTAATCACTCAATTTTGAGTGACTATTTTAGTGAAGATTGTGCTAGCAGAATTTCAAAACAAGATTATGACAGGAATTACGAATTTTGGGCATTTAATTTGAGTTTAAATCATATTGGGTTCAAGTTTTAGGTTTATTTTTATTATATATGAGCCCAATATTGTATTTATCAGCTCTTATTATTTTATTCTAATTTTTTATAATTATTAAGTATTTTAAGTAATTTAGGAGTTTTATATTAACAAGAAAGTTTAGTTTAAAACTACTTATTATTTAGATTAAATAAGAGTTCTAGTATACTTCAGAGTTTTATTTAGATTTATCTAGTTAGCCTATATATAGGCCTTTGCATTGTACACAATTCATCCCATTCATTATTATACTTCTCTTTTGCGTTAATAAATTCTCTTTGAGTTTTATTTTTAAGAATTTTTCTTGAGTTTCTTTTAGAAGAGTTTTAACAATCTTTTTAGATTGTGGGAATCATATTTAAACTTTTTCTTGCCAAGTTTTCATTCTTGGAGTGGAAATTAGAGTCGCTTGAAGGGAGTTATGGATTCTTCGTGTTTCCAAGGCTTCTTAGGACTTCTACATACGAAGTTCTATCTTATATATTTTCTTCCTTATTATTTTAATCATAGATTTATTATAATATTTTAATTATCTTAGTTATTTATTTTAATTATTTTATCTAACTTGGATTTGATTGCGTTTCAAATTATGTCAAAAATCCAAATTTCTTTCAGAACATCTAGAGCCCTAAGTCAAATCTGTGACTTCAACAAACTCTACGATCTGCTTCTGCATTCATCCGCCTCATCCATTATCATTTGGTATCAGATTTGGGCGTTTTAGGTGTTCTTTTTGTTTTTATAAAAAGATTTCTAGCAAACAACCTCAAAACAAGTTTTTTTACCCCGACAATTTTCAAAAAAACAAATTTTAGTGGTAAACATTTTTCAAACGATCTAAAATTTTACATACTATTTCTTGGCACTATTTTAGAATATAAAAAAATAGATTTTCCACAAAAAAAAGTATAAAAAACTACACAAAAGAGAAAATATGAAAAAAGTAAGAAAATATTATATAGGTTGAATTTGATTGCGTTTCAGGTTGTGTCCAAAATCCAAGTTTCTTTTCGAACGTCTAGAGCCCTAAGTCAAATCTACGACTTTGACAAACTTTATGATCTACTTCCGCATTCATCCGTCTCATTCTTTACCACTGCAGGTCCAATTTTTTTCTAAAATTTCATACGGCCTGATGAATCGTGAACTTAACTTTTCCTTTTTGCCAAAACGTAATACTTTTCTCCAGGGTGAGACTTTTAGGAAGACTTTCTCACCAACCGAAAATTCTATATCTTTATATTTCAAGTCAGTGTAAGATTTTTGACGATCAGATGCAACTTTCAAATTATCGCAAATAATTTTGACTTCTTCTTTGGTTTCCCGAACTAAATCAATCCCAACTAACTTTCTTTAATTTAATTCAGGCAATATAATGGTCTCTTACATTTACGGCCATAAAAAGCCTTGTACGGAGCCATTTTCTTATGCTCGACAACTAGATATTATGATATACAAATTCATCTAACGTTAAATATTTTTCTTAGCTACCTTCAAACTCAATAATACAACATCAGAACATATCTTCCAAAATTTGTATTGTTCACTCAGACTAATCATCTAGTTATGGATGAAAAATGGTACTGAAATTTAACCTGGAACCCAAAGCCTCGTGTAACTTACCTTAGAATCTAGAGGTAAACATCGGATTGCAATCGAATATGATTGACAATGGTACGCTGTGCAATCTCACAATTTCTGAAATATAAAATTTCGCTAACTTCTCAAGTGAATAATCAGTTCAAACAGGTATAAAATAAGCTGATTTTGTTAATTTGACAACAATAACCCAGATAAAATCTTTCTTTTCAAAGCCAACAGTAATCCTAAAACAAAATACATAGTGACACGCTCTCATTTCTACCCAATAATCATCACAGGTTGCAACAAACCTGATGGATCCTAATGTTCGACTTTCACCTGTTGACATATCAAACATCTGGATACAAAGTCTGATATTTCTTGTTTCATATCAATAGTTTCGAAAACATAGATTCCTATAATTATCCTAACTGAACACTGAAATTTGATCATTTTTAACAAGTTTCTATTTAGCTAACTGTTTCAGATCATATTTCTGCAATACTTGAATTCCCTGGTTGATAATTGATGAGTAGATATCAAACTTTCAATAACACTAGACACATGTACTATCTCAGATTCAATTATGAAACTTTTGTTAATATAAGATTCATCTGTTTGAAACTCTGCTGGTACTTATTCAATAAAAAAATGACATTTGTAACAACTTCATCAATGATAGAGCTATCACCAAAAAGTCTAAACGAATCATCTATAATATACAATGAACCCTAGATAACTACTCACTTTTGTAATAATTCTCGGTGATTTCCTTAGTTCACAATTATCAAGAGTTGATTCGCAACACAAGGGATCTATGTCTCGACATGGCCTAGAACTCTTAAAAACTATTTTGTAATAGTCTTTTTTTTAGCCTCTCCGTATGAAGTTTAAATTTCTTCGTCTCTTTGATTAGTCCACTTCACGAGCTCAACTACCACAAAAAAATAAAACACATAATTAAAGACTTAAAATCAAATAAAAATAAACCAATGAAAAATAAAATTTAAAATTAAACAATATTTAAAAGAGAATCCTTTTTTGAGAATCAGGACAATTTGTATTGCCACAGAAGAAGAACTACTAGCTAGACCTCAACACTTTGATCTGTTATTTTTTTTCATCTAGAGATGTTAACAAGCACATTTGGTCGATTCTAATTATGCCGCCTTATTTTTTACTATCACAACATCTACATTACGAGTCACTCAGTGTCAAATCCAAGCCAACCCCATATTATTTTTTGAGGTATTATTGTCTCGAGCCTTCTCATCATCATGTCTCGTAAGGATTTGGACACTCGATCTTTGTCTTTAGTTTCGAATGAGAACTAAACAAACTCATTGATTTCTTCGGTTGACACCTCCTCAATTTTGGACAGAAAGTGTACCAGCTCTTCTACACTTTCATTCAGAATATGGTTAAGCTCAATGTTAGTAGTTAGATCTACTTCTACATCTACATCTATGGCTACATCTATATCTATGTTAATTGGATTAGAAATGCCTTCGGTGATATTTAATGTCTCCTCGTGGTCTCTAATTCCAAACTTTTGCTAACTATTATCATTTAAGTCAGAGTGGTTGACAACGATATAGTGATCTTCAAGATCCAAGTTGGGAACATCGTATCTGATCTTTTCTAAAGAACTATGTGCCTCCATTTGTTGTGTCAATGATTTTGTCATTTCCAATATTTGCGCCATCAGTTCTTTTATTTCTACCACATCCGCACTGTAGGTTGATGTGGTTGCTTCACATGAAACTGTCTCTTGCAAATTACAAGAGAGATTAAATGGTTCTTTGGATGTCTTTACCTGGTCTGATTGTCCTTGGACTTCTAGCTTGAGGTGGAATGACTTATATTCCTCCAATTCTGAACAAAATTTGAAGGAATCTTTGTACTCTTCGCACCTTCAATCGTGACTTCATTGGTTTGTTAAGGCTTTGTTCAACCATCATGATCTTTGATTATTTCTATGTTGCTCATACAAATCTCGATATACCTTATCATCCATGATTAAGTCTAATTCTTGTTGACTTGGATACTTGGGAAAATCGTATTCTCCATCATAACTGCATTGGTTTGTCGAAGGTCCGTTCATCCAACTTGTTGCTTCATTAATGTACCCATCAACATTATATTGTGAATACAACTCCAACTCTTGTTGACTATTATAATCAAGTCCAGGTTGATTGACAACAGTATAATGGTCTTCGCAATCAGGTATGGGAACATTATGCATGACCTCTTCTAATGGAGTCATCACTTTGTTTTTTTGTTGGAGCATATTTATCATGAGCAATCTTTGGTTTTCCCTAAGTTCCTTTTGATTGTATACTTCCTCTTCATGTACTTCATCAACGTACCACACAGACATCATGTGTTCTTCGTCCCAACTGTTATCATCATCAACTACATCCATGATTAAATTAAATAGTCAACAAGGTATCTAAAAATATGTAAATAAATAAAAATAATGAAAATAAAAATTAATTAAAATCAACATACTATCTAACTCATTTACCTTTTAAATATCATTATTTTACAAAGCAATTAAATTGATAACAATTTTCACTGTTGCAATCCCTGGCAACGGTGCCAACAACTTGACCATCGCTATACGTGTGAACATCTGGATTGAAAATACTGCAACAAATAAATATATAATTAAACAGAAATGTCCACAAGTATACAAGTCAAATTGTAATATAGAAAGCATGTTACAACGAAACACTTAAGGGAGTATTTCGAGGACCGTACTCAAGGGGTTGCAAATTGGAGAAATTTATTATTAAATTAATTACAGAAAATAATTACTAATCTAATTGAATCTCAAATTAGTAGTGTTGATTCAAAATTAAAATATTAATTAAATTAATTAACCTAATGGAATTTAATTAACCTAATATATTCTAATGGAATCTCATATTCCTAGTGTCAATTATGCGAGTTCCCCGCCTATGATTGATTAAATCTCTAATTATTAATTATGTCACTAATTACCCTTAATTGAGTTATATACTACCTTTAGCTAGAATACCCTCTCAGTCCCATCTTCATTAAGGATTACCACCAAAGTCACCCTCTTGGTCTCTTCCTAGGCATACAGATACCCTCTCAATCTCACTGCTTGATACAAGTTATACTCGATAGGATACCCTTTTAGTCTCACCTTTCTAGATATTCTACTAGGGGTTTCACTCCCTAATATAATAAGCATTCTTGAATAAACACCCAATTTTAAGTAAATAATTACTTAATTAATAAATCAGATCCATAGCTGAAACATGCAATATATAAAATAAACATAATATTTTATTCCAATATTCATACAAACATTAATTGATTATGCTAAAAAAATATAAATAACGAAATAAAAGAGTAAAGGAAAAGAGAAGGCTCATTAATAAAAAATTGATGCGCAGTTTCGAAACAATCTCCGCTCGCAATCGTCTTCACATCGAAATAAAATGGTTCCGACTAATCAAACTAAAAATAAAACTAAAGAAAAATGAATTAAATAAAATTTTCTGTCTAATCTAGGTCAAACCAAGCCGAACCCCTTCTTAAGAGACTATAGGTGACTTATATAGGCTAAATGTTACTTGGTGCCCACACAACCTTAGATACACTTTGATTCTAATTAATACGGTATACTATTAAATATTTATGGTCCAATTAAGGAAATAATCAAAAATTTTCATCCAAGGAAAGTAGCTACATATTTCCATGAAATCATCGCGGTGTCACGACATCAAGGTCCCCACATTGTGACATCAACCCTTTTTACCCCTGGATGCTTTGATGTTCGGTGTCGCGATGCTGCACGATGGTGTCACAACACTGGTGTCATCCTTTGTATTCTTGGGTCTGAATTGGCATCCTACTTACTCGAATAGCATATTAATCATTCTCGAGGCCTAAGTAAGCCCAACGAGTCATCAAAACGCTAAAAAGTGCGTAAAATGCTTATTTTACAATAAAATAAACTTAAGTTAATAAAACTAAAAATACAATAAATAAATATAAAATGGCTAGAAAACAATCTCGTTAAGTGCCGAAAAGACTAATTTTCCACAACAAATTGTGACAAATCAATACTTATCTATGATCCATGGGTTCATCTTTTTTCCACTTGCCTTTACCTTAGTCATCACTAGTATGTCATTTCCCTTGTCTAAATCTTGTTGAGTTACCATCATAAGCCCTATTGGCCTTTTTTTATCATTATGCTAGTGAACTATTTCCTTTTGTACTTCTTTTTTCTTTATCCAATGGATTCCCTTATAATTTGTTGGCTCACTATCGTGTTCATTATGTACATCTTTCTTCCAACCCTTTTCCTTGTTTGTAGGATTTCCCATGATTACAACCCTAATTGTCCACTAGTTTTTACTATCTCAATGCACTCTTTAGACTGCCTGAACAGAGCTAAGGTCTTACACAATATAATCTCATATTTAACATATTGAAGGACTACCCCATGTTTAGTGTCCCGGTAGACCACCCTATGTTTAGTGTCCCATCAGACTCTACTGCTTGCCATAGCTTGGCTATGGTCTTACACCTCATGATCCCCATGTTTACTATCCTGGCGATCTACCCCGTGTTTATTTTCTCGGTGGACTACCGCATGTTCAGTATCCCGGTGGGCTACCTATGATGCCATAGCGTCTTCCAGCTATAGTCTTACACAATATAACTCTCGTGTTTATCGTCCCAACAGGCTACCAAAAGATGTCATAGCATCTTTCAACCATGGTCTTGGTCCTATTTAGCCATTCTGACATGCTTTCACATGATGCCATAGCGTTTTTCAACTATAGTATTATTCATTTCTATCATGATGCCATAACATCTTTTAGCTATGGTCTTACTCATTTTAGGCGTATAACCTCTGATCGGTCCCATGGCCTAGCCATGATCATTCTCTTTACTACACTCGTTGCATTCCATCCATTCATTCATTTCACTATTGTAAACTAACTTTTATAACCATTTCATGTACTTTTTTACACTTCATGGAAATATCAACATATCATCCAAACACATTTATGCACCTTTACACTAATACACCCCATTTTTTGTGCTACCTTTTCATCCTTGTTCCAAATAACTAATGTTCCATTTCCATCATGCCGCACTATAAATGTAACGCCCTAAAATTCATACTTTTGTTCTGTTAAAATATGACACAACTGTCTGCCTGCTTCAGTGGTTAAGTATTCTGGGTGTGTGTGTGAAGTCCCAAGTTCAAGCCTTATCTTGGGTAAATTTTGGAATTTTCTAAGTGAAGCCCAATCTCTAGGTAGTAGGCTTTTTATGTAACTGTTTTAAGCATGTATCAGAATGGGCCTGCTGGTCTGGTGGTTAAATGGAGTGTTGGTGTGAAGGAGGTCGTGTGTTCAAATCCTTGCGTAAGCGTGAGGGCTATATTTTTATTGCTTGGTTGTGTGGCATGGTGAAGTCTTAGTTAAACTAGAATTTTGAGTAGTGGAGTTGTAGGGGGGATATGTGGGAGAGAATTAGGGGATTTGAGAAGTTATCACATCGTATTTTGACTTTATTCTTTCTTTTTCAGAAAATATCAGTTTCTTTTCCCAAATTTTGATGTCACTGAAAATCTACATCTCCATTCTCTCATTCTTTTCAACTTCCTTGCTAATCCATCTCTCTCTCGTGCAACTTCGGGTTAGTTTTGGTTTGGTAAGTTTGGGCATAGTAGATTTGTTTCTCTCGTTAACTTCTGTTAATTTTTTATTGATAAGTGTTGTCGATGTCATTTAGGGAAAGATTCAAGGACTCAAAATCAGTTGATAGAGACTTAAATTTGTGGGAATCACCATGGGTTGATCAAAGGTAAGTCTAAACCGCTCAATGGATGAAAAATTTTGGTTTCAAGGTTTTTGTTAATCGTAAGTAAGACTGAATGTGGTGTTGGATTGGACAATATTTAGGTTCTAGAGTGCTCGAAGTTTGGTTTAGCTTCAAACGATACTAGGTGTGTACCTGAATCATAGAAAATAGGGTTCGGTGAAAAGCCAAAAAAGTAATCTATCGACACCACATGGGCGTTGGTCGCCCTTGTGGTAGGTCGTGGGAGGGGACAGGGCCGTGTGATCAACGAGGCTAGGTTGTGTGTGAAGGACACCGTTGTGTGATGGCGGGATAGGCCATATGCGACACATAGGCTAGATTGAATTGGGCCATGTAAGCATATGAGCATGTGAGTCTACACGGGTAGTCCACACGGCCCAGGCCAATTTGGGCTGTGCAGGCCCATACGCTTAGGCATGTGAGCCCATTTCTACTAAAATGTTTCTTAAGGTTGCACAGTTGCCCAAGTCAACTGTGAGCTACTGTAGGTTCGGTAAGCACTACTTAGACCCCTATTTATGTGAAATCACTGATTGACTGATATGTACCGAGCATGTTAATATTACGCATGTGTACTGAAACTGTTTATATATACTAGTCATTATGAGATAGCATGACATGTATGGTATGTTGCATAGCATTGGGGTGGGTTGATGAAGTTCAAAGGAAGTATCTGAAAGGCTTTTAAAGCCTGTTATCTGGAAGCTAAGTTGCATATTTCTAATTATGTGCCGCACCTCGAAACAGTATGGTGTGTAGGTTTGAATGGGTATTATAAACCCTATATGGTGTGTAGGGATGGGTGGGTGTTTTAAACCCCACATAGTGTCTGGGGACGGTCGGAGATGGTATGTGAGCTGGTGAGTAAAATTCTTATTTCTGTTACTACATGTTACATTTGAGACGGGCCAAGGCCCTAATGAACGTCTGAGACTATATTTGTATGGGCTAAGGCCCGAACTGAATCTGCGATGGGCTTAAGCCCAAACCGGATATGACTAATTTATGTTATTAATCTCTGTGCATGTTTTCTGTGGGGATTACACATTGAGTTTGCAAAAACTCACCCTTTTCTGTTTAATCTATATAGGTAATCCCTAAACTTGACAGGTCGGTGCAGCAGAAGACTCGACGGTGGTGACATGTAATTAAAAACTATTTTCTGGTAGTTTTCATATTTATTATTTATTTGAGTAATTTTTATGTAATTTGGACTTTATGGACTATTTTCTTTTAATTTGGGGATTTTAACTACTTTTATGGTTGGACAACTTTGATCACAACAAAATACGATTTTCTAAATAAAGTAAAACCAAGATTTCATCAAATGGAAATGATTTTCTTAAAATAAATGGTTATCAAAGCTTTTGCTAGGAAGAAATGATTTTTGACTTAACAAAGCATTTGTGTTTTACTCCAAATTAAGATAAAAGCTAGATAACTAGAATAGTTTTAAACTCGACATCTTGCTTTCAAATTTCATTCCATGTGACATCACCAGATTTGGTCGTAATGTCTAGGCCGGGTTAGGGGTGTTACAATAAAGCCAGTAGACCAATTATACCCACCGAACCTCTACAAATCCTTTTTGTTAATTTGAACACGTAAGTGTTCCCTTGTAAGGCTGGGTATTCATCAAAGTGCCATACCGAAGGCGAAACATATAATAATGTTTCTCCTTTCTTTTTTTCACCATCATACGTATCAACACTCTGATACCCCTTTTTGTCTATCCAGATACGAAGCTTATGCACCAAGGAAGGAGTATTCATATCAATGCACATACAAGACTCATGTCTATGACTTACCGAAATCAATAGTCCACGCATCATCTTATTTCCATATTCCTTTTGTAGACGTACCAAATCCAAAGGTTAGATTAACACACCTGAATAAACAGTAAGATAATAAACATGTTGATATAGTTAACAACCACAAAGTACAAAGGAACTCACCAGAAACCTTCACACAGGGTTTTATCTACTCAACATGTTCTTTTCTCTTTACATTGGGACCTTCTCTAGTATCCTTGGCTAAAAACAATCAAATAAATCTTTTAAATATAAAATCAACCAAAATTCAACATAATAATAATTATTAGTAAACATGCTGATAGTTTCCAGAATAAAGTTTTCTTCATATCCAGTATTTCAAATGAAAACCCTAATGAACAACTCTTATGACTACCTCTTCTTATTTGGTAAAACTTAAAGAAAGGTTAAGATTTGATGAGCAAACAACTTTAAAAAAGGTAGCTTCTACAAGCTTAACAATAAATTCCTCTAAAATCAATAAAAAACACTTCTGAGTTTTCTTCGATGATAACGGAAATGATCAGAGAAGATGAAAAATAAGTTTTCTCTCCATTACTAGGTTGTCTTATTTATAACAAGAATCTTATCCAATCCACGCTCTAATTAAGTTCTATAATCAATATCCATGCACACACATTTCCACTAATTAATCACATCTTACGAGGTTCTTCAGGTGTCTTGGTTATTAACACATTACCTCCACTAGGATGCCACATGACTTATACTTGTCTCACTAACAACTATTTCTAACACACTAATACATTTATAGTAACACAAAACACGGGTGGCGAACTTTTTAGCAGGAGGACTTACCAAATAAGGAACTTGTCAATTGCAGAGTGAGAGTCTGCAAGCTTGGAAAAGCTCAGCAAACTACTTCACCAAGGAATACGCCAATGCCAACTAGCTTAAATCTTGCAACTTAGGCAATTTCACTAGTACAACCTTCCAATAATACTATTTGTGAAAAGTAGAGCAACGACACACCCTAGAAAACACTTGGGTTTTAACCTCCCTAACCCAACCTAGACATTATGGCAAATTCTAAAGGCTACATTGGTAATAAAAAAGGCTTAGATAAACTTTCGCATTTTCAAAAATGTTTTAAAACCATTTACTTTTCTATTGAAAACTGGTGAAAATGAATATTTGTCTTTATATTACAAAAACGTATTAATTTTAGAAGGTCGATTGATTTTAGAATTTCATTTGTAAGGAATAATCATTTTAAAAACTAAGTTGAATTTTTTTTAAAAGCTTATTTCAGTATAGCAGTGAAAAAGAGTGATTTAATCATACTTTCAGTAAAATCCAAATTTCATGCATAGTCATTTAAATATCAATTCAAGCATTTTGAAAATATATGTCATGCAATTCAAAATAAATACCAAAATAATGTCTCATGCCACATTCCATATAAAAATCAATGCAATCTCAAAGCAATTATTAAAATTAAGCTTAAAGTACTTAAAAAGTGAAAACATCCGAGAAGCTCCTCTGATAGCCGTGTCCAAATCCTAACCTCAAGGGTTATTTGTAAAACCAGTAAACTAATAGGATGAGCTAAAAAGCTCAGTGTGAGTCTTAATTCAAAAATATAGTAATAAACAGTAACAATTAATTGTCAAGGTAGTCAACAACAAAAAAAATTTTAAACAGTATAGAATCACATTTTTAGTATGCATGGACATGTTAATGCAATATTTTTAGTGAGGTTCCTACCCAACTCCGCAACACACCAATATAAGAGTTCCCCAGAACACATCCAACCAATAACACATCAGTTTGTGAATGAGCCACCAATATTGCAGATAAAATGCCAATATTACAATCAAGCTGCTAGTATTGTGTACAAGCTACCAGTAATGCAAATAAATTGCCAGTATTTTGGACAAGCCATATAACACCCATAACCGGTATCCGTCACCAGAATAGGGTTAAGAGGCATTACTAAACTCATAACATAGTTCAACATTCATTTCACATTCATTATCATTCATAAGCATATATTAATCACATTCAATCATATAGTCCCTTAAACAAGCCTATTCCATGTTTAATACATGATAAAAAAAAAATGAATTCATCAATCTACCTCCATTCGATACTCATTTAGATTCCATACGTACATGTATCACTTAATTTGATCGTACTTTCATTCTTGTCTCAAATATGCCTGGAACACCCCCAAACCTGACGTAGACGTTATGGCCGAATCTAGTAGTGTCACACCGAAGTGCTTTTCAAAAACATGATCTTGTTGATAAAACTTGTTTGCAAGTTAAGGTCTCTTCGTTAATTCTCAAATTATCTTGTTAAACTATTAGCCATATTCAAATGTCATTAATAAAGTGAGATTCGGTTTCTTACAGGAACTTTTCAAAAACTTGTAGCGAAATCGTGATGTCTTTGAAAAACAGTTGTTATTTTGAAAATTCACTTTTCCTAATCTAGCAAATTATGTCGAGCAAGTAAAAACCCAATTAAAAACTTAAAATCATAAAAAGGCCTTATTACATATCAAAAACCCAAATGAAATATTTATAAAGTCCAAAGCTAATAGGAAACCAGTACGAATGTGTGGCCACAATCGAGCTCCTCGTAGTACTGAACCACCTAATGCTGGGGATTACCTGTACAGTTAAACAGAAGGGTGAGTTTATGAAAAGTGTAATACCTTAATACACTCAGACAGACATTCAGAATGCAATAATAGACTGGGCCTAAGCCTATTATAGTAAACAGTATCAGGTGGGCCTTAGCCCATTATAGATTCAAAATCAGCATGCATGTAGGCCTAAGCCCAATACAATATCAATAACAGAGCAGATATGCAAACAAAAATCCCACCCCAATACAGCCAAACACACCACTCCGTCCCACCAATCACACCATGTAGGGATAAAATCAACCCACCCAACCAAACAAACCAGGATTAGCACCGGTTGCAACACTAATCGATATCGCAGTAAAGCTGCCAATAAACAGGATGGCTAAAAGCCATAGATAGGATGGTTGAACGCCATAATCAGGATGGCTAAAAGCCATAACACTTCATCCATCCATAATAACCCATCCTGTAATGCCCTAAAAATGTAGGGGTTGTGATTTTGCATGATTTGACACAAATTGCATGTTTGGTGTGTTGGCTAGATGATTTGGCTATGTTTTGGAGTGTTTGAAAAGCCTGGGTTCAAGTGTAACACTCTAAGACCCGTCCACATCACCGTAGAGTCGTAAAGCGTTACCGGAAATTTTCATGACAAAATTTTTAACGAACAAGGATAGAACAATTCCGCAACCTTTATTAATAGCACTTAGCTTTAAGGATAAAAGTTACTAAGCGAATCAAAAACTTAAAACGAAACTATTTGCATTTTGATTTCATCTCACAAATTCAATTTCCAGTTACCACATGAAATAACCGTCTATTTACTTACACATAAATTTACGTATGCCTAGAATTTGCATGTCTAGCCTTCAAGATACCTCATTTAGAAATGCATGATCTCATTCAAGTAAGGCACATAGCTCAAAATACATTATTTTTTTTTTAACCTCATAAAGACTACGTGAAAGTAAAGCATTTTGAAAAGCCATTTTCGCATGGCTGAGCTTAATACATATATCCAAAATAAAGTTTTCGATTCACAACACAAAACGCATTCTATACATGCCATTTACAAAAGTTAGCTAATTTAGTACCAGACTGGCTTTGATAGTAGAGATGACTTCGAGTGCAAAATTCCCGAGACCGTAGCTAACGAACAAAATCTATAAAACAGAAGGTTAAAAGCAACAGAGTAAGCATTTACGTGCTTAGTAAGTTTAAGTAATAAAATTAAATCCAATAGTTAGAGTAAAGTAAATTTCGAATACTTATTTGATTTACCCTGTATCCGAGTGTAACTAAAACTAAATTTGCCACCATTATACGAATATGCTAAATATCAACTAAATCCATGTCCATGTAAATCATAAATTCATGTAGAGAAAGGAAGTCACAAGTCTTTATACATCTCTAAACCTTCATTACAACCGATATTACTCATTGGTAAACATAATTCAACGGAAACCAATTTACAATTTGTGTACCACACATACCTGGCTAACTTATAATAGTAAACTCATTAATTGAAATTGTTGAGACCGAATTTTTCACTCTAGCCCTAAGGCTCTTCAGGATTTGGCCCGGCTTTAAACGCTAGCCCTAAGGCTCTTCGGGATTTGACCCAGCTTTAAACGCTAGCCCTAAGGCTTTTCGGGATTTGACCCGGCTGAAACTCTGGCACATATGCCCTTCGGGATTTTACCCGGATCATAGCATAAATACACATATATTGAATTCACCACTTGAAATTTTTCACAGGGTTAGTCATAAATTATTACTCATTCATTCACATCACCAATTAATACCTAGCATGGCATTTTCATCACACATTCGGTCAACAAGCATTTAAATAAATTGCTTTTCAATTTGTTTTCTAAAGGCTTCATAGGTCTAAAGGACTTTCGGCTATATTACTCATCGCTTCCTCATTACGCATGTCTTAGGTCACTTGTTTAGACTAATCCTCTTCATGAGTAACCAAACGCATACACCATACTAAAT
Organism: Gossypium stocksii; assembly: GCA_020496765.1. NCBI lineage: Eukaryota > Viridiplantae > Streptophyta > Magnoliopsida > Malvales > Malvaceae > Gossypium > Gossypium stocksii. The sequence continues at coordinate 57,966,652 of CM035624.1, read as the reverse complement.
TAATTCTCATGATAGAATTTTAATACTTAAAACTTACCTCGATGGTCGATAATTATTTACGAACCGACTATTCCACCACCTTTGCCTTTCCTTTGTCCGAGTGTGGTTCTCTTAGCTCTTGAGCTAAAGTAAACAAGTTTTCAGTTTAATATCTATTACTAAAATCACATAGTTATTACCTAGTCAATATAAAACGCCAAACATACTATCATTGAGTACAAGTATCCATGGTCAAAAATTTAGCTTAGCTCCACACTCAATTTCATTAAACATTTATCCTCTTTACCACACATATATACACACTCGGATGCATACATACATATTCAGTCCCATGAATATTCATCTTACAGCACAACAAAATCCTTGACTAGATAAATATGCAATATCACATTTGAAGCCATTCGGCAATCACACATGCATTAGATATGCATCTATCGCTAATTCACAAGCAAAATTTCTAAATCCCAAAAGTCAAATGTGTCCCATCAAATTTGCACAAGTACTATGCTTGATTACAAGGTAGTTACACCTATCCAAAAATACCTCTTCCGTAGAAAAATTCTATATCCCATTCGGTCACAACTAAGTACCTATAATAACATTATTACCAATTTCATTGACCTACTTTACAAAATATACACACATACAACTTCTAAATTTAAGTACAATATGCACCATTACCCTAATGTCTGAAAATATTTCGTTTTCCAAAGACATTATCTAACAATGTCATTTAGCAAATCTTTTATAAAGGAAATAAAACATAACCGAATGCTCTTTTACTAAGCATCCAACACTCCATTCGGCTAACTTTCAACCCTAACATCAAATTGTTCTTCTTCTCAACCAAACAAAGAAATCTTACCCCTAAAACATCAAAACATCATTATAAACAAAACATTACAACCTCCATGGCCGAATGCCCTATTAAAAATTTTAAAAACCATTCAAAGCAAAATTGGTATAATTTAAGCATGCTTTCATGAATTCTTACAAATTTAACTTCAAAACGTCTCCTAAGATTCCATAATACACTACATATATCATAGAACCCAAAAGCAACAAAATTCCCTATGATTCTTTCATGACCGAATGAAACCTTCACACCCAAAACAACAAAAATAAACAAAAATCAATACATGGGTTGCAACATAAACTCAACTATGGACTTAAATTCAAAAAGATCTAAGCAAACTAACATGATTTTTACCTTAAAATTGGAACAAGTAGAGTGACCGAATGGTAGTTTAATTCTCCCCCTCTTTTCTTTTCAAGTTCACGGCAAAGAAGAACAATGAATCCCCTTTGTTCTTTTCACCATTTTGTCTTATTAATTAATGATAAAATATGCTAACCACCAATCCAAATTTCTTTAATAATTTAATATACCAAAAATGATCATTAAAGAAACACATGGCTGGCCACTAACAATTAAAGAAAGGAAAATTGACATGCAAGGCCAACTATTTTAAAGCCTTTCCTATTTCGTTATTTTAATTTGTCCATCTAAATTTCTAAATTTCTCAACTAAGTCCTTGTTAATAAATTCACATCTAAAAATTGTTAAATTCAATCATTAAAATTCACATATACCTCAGCACATATAATAGACATAGGAAGTAAATAAAATAAAATAAAATAAAATCAACTATTTCATTAACTCGGTTTAGTGGTTCCGAAACCACTTCCCGACTAGGGTCAAAATAGGGCCATCACATCAAGCCTTAGCTTTGGAAAAATTTTTAGTTTTTTGTCTTAAATGAAGTTGGACAATGGTAGATAGGCTTTATAAATAATGCGCTTGAGTTTTGTCACAAAAAGCCTTGTGGTTTGGTGGCAAGTAGCGTGACTTGGGAACTAAAAGAACTTGGGTTCAAATCCCATGGCAGGCAAGGGATAATTATTTTGCTACATGGGACGGCAAGTGTTTGAAGTGGATTCGAACTCTACTGAGTGGGAGTGGAATTAGTCTTGGGAGAGAGATTTAGGGGATATGGATGAAGGTTGGTACAGTTTTGGACGAGGAGAAAGTGGAGCGAATCAAGGATTTGAAGATGGGGAGTGTTGTTTGTTGAAATTAAGACTCCTCTTGTGCCGAATTTGGTTAGTATGGGAAAGGGAGTTCGTTTTGGGTTAATAAAGGGTACCATTTCTTGCTTTGGCCGAATACCTTTACATCTCTTGGCCGATTAGTCACTCTCCCTCCTCTTGATTTCTTCTCGGTTATTGGTCTGCCATTTTAATCAGATTCATCTTGTTTCTTTCTCTGTCATATTCATATCGTTCCATCATTATCTTTCTATTATTTGATACCTTGGCCAAATCTTCCTTCTCTTTTGTGAATCAAATTTAGCTATTTTCTCTTTGGCAATTGGTTGATTTTGTGGTCACAACTCTCCTGTTCTGTAGTTGGGTTTGGTAAGTGCTTATAACTTCTTTTTAAGTAAGGTTCTTTTGTTGTTATGGGTTCCCCTAAATGTAACACCTCAAACCCGGCCTAGACGTTATGGCTGAATCTGGCGATGTCACATTGGAGTGTCTTTTTGAAAACTTGATTTTTGTCGGATAAAAACTCATTTTAAGGTTAAAGCCTCTTTGTTAACTAACCATTTAAAAATGTCATTACTTTAAAACATTATTAGTTTGTTGTTATATTTGAAAACCAAGGAAGTTGCGGAAGCTTTTACGATATTTCGTGAAAACGTGATATTTTGAAAAATAATTATCGTTTAGGAAAAACCCGTGTCCTAATACTAGCAGATATAAAACTTAACAGAGTAAAACCCCAAATTAAAGTCCAAAAGTTTAAGAGAGGCCTTATTACAAACCAAACCAAAAGTAAAGTACTTATAAGTAAATAAACAAAACAGAAAAACATGAGCAGTTGTGTGGCCATCTCCGAGTCCCTCGCAGTACCAATCCACCTAACGCTAGGGATTACTTACACAATTAAAACGGGGTGAGTTTACGAAAACTCAGTGTGTAATCCCCTACTATATAAAAAGAACAGTTAGTCATACAAAAATTGCAGTAACAATCTAGGCTTAAGCCATTACAGAAACAGAATCAGAATACAGTATGAATGATGCATCATGCATGTTATCCCATCCAACCCTGCACTTGCCTCTGTCCAACCCTGCACTTACTGTGGGGATAAAATCAACCCACCCAACCAACACACCAAGAGTTAGTACCAGTTGCAGCACTAACTAAAATCGCAACAAGGCTGCCAGATAATAGAATCATAGCATAGCTGCTAGTAAAAAAATAAGTGGCTCACAGCCATCAATAGCGGCACAAAGCCTTCAAAATGGCACAAAGCCTTTAGAAATAGCACAACGCCTTTAGAAATGGCATGAGCTTTCGGTAATATGAATGGTACTAAGCCATCGATAATATGCGTAGCACAAAGCCATCAGTAAAATGGACAGCATTAAGCCATCAATAATATACGTGGCTCAAAGCCATCGGTAAAATGGACAACACTAAGCCATTAATAATATGCGTGGCACAAAGCCATCGGTAGTATGTATGAATGTACGGCTTAAAGCCCTCAGCGGGTCCACAGCTGTCTCGTGCGACCTGTGCGACCCTAATAGATTAGTACAAATATACGGCTTAAAGCCTTCGTTGGGTCTACAGTGTTCTCGTGCGACCCATGCGACCCTAATAGATCAGTACTTCCTCTATAACAATAACCCAACCCATGCAGCATGTTGTGCATGTATGCAAAACTCATAATCACCACATAACATACTCAATCAATCAGCCATCATATAAGGGCATAGAAATCATTCCACCCCACAGGGGCATTACGGTCATTTTACCCTCCAGGGGTAATTCAATCATTTCACCCTCTAGGGGTAATTCGGTCATTTTTCCCTACAAAGGTATTACGGTCATTCTGCCCTATAAGGGTAATACGGTCATTCTGCCCTACAAGGGTATTACGGTCATTCTGCCCTACAAGGGTATTATGGCCATTCTGCCCTATAGGGATATTATGGTCATTCTCACCTACCGACCCGACAGAAGGTCTACGATCATCATGCGCACCCTAACAGTCATAACAGTGCAACTGGGCCCAAGGCCCATTTGGGGCACAAGTGGGCTCACACGCTCGTGTGGCCCATCTGACCCGGAATTAACTACGGTCGTGCAACTACACAATCTAGTCCATTATTTATCACAAAACATAACTTTTATCCGTGTGGGACCCACAAGCCTATTGGGCCCACACGGCCTATTTTGGCCCAGCGGGGCCCATTACAGCCCTAGTCATCTTACATCTATATTTTGTGGGCTCAGTGAATCACATGCGCGTTCGCACGCCCATCTGGCCTCAAAGCCCAATCTTTTGACTTTTCGGCTTTTGTCAATCTACCGTTTTCAACGGTGTTACTACACACCTTTCGAATTTTCAGTCGATTCTCAGATACAGGGTAAAAATACACACCTGATGTGAAACCGTGCTAAGATCCACGAGTATCCAACCTGCATTAATTAATAACACATCATTAATAATCTAACAATAGGGTTAAAACGACCCCCTCTTAATGATACTTATCCATAGATAAATTGTCACTTGCCTTAATTGATCGATGAAAGATTGCCTACCTAAACTGTTGGTCAAGGACACCTTCACAATCCTTGGCAGAAATCGAATGTAGTCCTTAGAATGATGGATAGCAAAATCGGGCTATAAAGGCTACTCCAGACACGAGAGAGACGAGCACCCCTAGCACATCGACAGAGATAGAGGATGTTAAAGGAGAAAATTATTTTGATAAAGAGTGAAGGAAACAACTATAAACCCAACAAGAAATACGGCTTACCTTGATCGAATGCAGAGAAATGGTGTTCGACTCTAGCAAAATAAAAGGAGAACTTGAAGAAAAACCGAACGAATAAAGAGGGAGAGGAGATAGAGGTATTCGGCCACCCCACAAAAGAAGAATATGACGGCCCTAATCTGAAAGCAAAATAGAAAGAGTGAGACTAGATGTTCGGCCAAGGTATCAACGTAAAGGGAAAAGAATCAAGAGAAGAGAAAGAAGAAGGGAAACTTACGAAAGGGAGGAGAGAGTAGAAGAGATGAGCGAATCGATTATGAGAGAAATCAAAGGAGGAGAATAATAAGTTAGGAGAGGGGTAAAATTCGACTACCTAACATTGAATGGAAAACCCGAGCAAAATAAAAGTCAACAGAGAAGAGAACAGACTTGTAAATGACTAAAAAAATAAACTGAGAGAATGCCAGTTAACCCCTAGAGAAAAACGACTTAATAAGAAATGCCAAAACCCAAAAATAAGGAAAAAATTAGCACAACCTTCTCCCACTACTGAAAGTCGAAATCACCTATCCCCACTAGTTCACTACAACTCCAACACTCCCATAATTCAAACTTTTCTTGATTTTCTCTTAACAACCCATATTTTCTCTCTATATCTCTCCTGAATTCTCTCCATGACTATTTCAAAATTCCACCCTTGCAGAGTTTCAATCCACTTCTGCTTCTCCCTTGGCCAGAGTAGCAAAATAAACACCTCTTTCCTCAAGGTGTGACTCGAACACTAGCCCCCTTGAAGCTCTACCATGCCACTTACCATCAAGCCTTGTGTCATGACTTATCCACAATATTTTATAAAACCTACATGCTAATGTCCTGGTTTATTCAAGGAGAAACCAAAAATTCTGTACACGTTATGACTTGAACCTCAGACCTTACAGTTACACTACACGCCACCTTGCCACTAGACCACAAGCTCTCTTTATGTCAAATTTTAACCATAAATATCTTAAAGTCTACCTCCATGTAACACCCCAAACCCAGCCCCGACATTATGGCCGAATCTGGCAATGTCACATTGAAAGGTAGATCATTCAAATCGATGATGTTGAAAAACCTTGAAAAAGTTGGGTTGTTGCGGTTTAAAATAGTGAAAACGTATGTATTTGTAAGATTAAGTAAAACCTTAAGTTTTTATTTGAAATCCTTAGTTCTTATATTCATTGTTAATTTTCCATGTTTCAATTATAGCGGAAGCTCTTTCTTGTAAAAAAAATCGTACATGTTTTTAAGTATGGTTCGAAAAATGTCGTTTTAGCTCTTGTGGAAAACAAATTTTAAAATTTAGATATTAAAAAATTATCGTTAAAAAACAATAACCAAATCAAACCATAGGAAAGGCCTTATTATAACCAAAAACTAAAGAGGAAGTAATTAAAGTAATACTTAAAAATTAAAACCAATCCTGATGTGGCCACCTTTGAGTCCTCCCTGTAACACCCCAAATTTTAGGATTTTATGATTTTTGCTTAATTCAATAATTGCATACCTGACTGTGTTAATTGAGGGTTTGAGCATGTTTGGAGGGCCTTAGGAAAGTCTGGGTTTAAGCTAAGACTTTAGCAAAAATTCAGATTCTGGGCTTAAGGGAGTGTGAGTGTTGAGTCGTAGGGTTTATGTGTAGTTGATGGAATTTTGTGGCACAAAAAGGTTGCTGGCAAGATGGCAATGGCATTATATGTGGGCATTTGGTGGCGTCATGGACAAGGGGATCTTGGGTTCAAATCCCCTTGCAAGTGTAGGAGTTCTTTTTGCTGAATGTAGGCGGTAAGTGATTCATTTGAGGTCAAACTCTGGAGGTGGTCGTGACCAGATAAGAGAAGACTTGGTCATGAAGAGTTTGTATTAAGTTTAAATGTGAGGGTTAAGTAAATCAAGGAGCAAAATGAGGAGGGGATTAAGGAGATTTTCAGGGATGTGGGTTGAGGTTGAGTGTTGGCCAAATTGGTGCTAAAGGGAGAGTTCGACTAGTGGTTTTTGGTGGCACATATTCGATTTTAGGGTCTAAGTGATTGCCGTTTGCTTATGAATTCATTTTTCTTCCCTCTTAGTGTCGGTTTTGGTGATAGCCATTCGTGCCATTCGGGTTTTTATTCTCTCTTTTCTAGAGAAATCGATTCTCTTCTGCTCCTTATTCTTGTTGGTCGATAGTCCCATTTGCCGAATATTGCTTTTGCCTTTTCTCTCCTTCTCCTTATTCTTGCTTAGCTGAATCCCTAAAGCTCTTTCTCACTGTCGTTACTTCTTTTCTTTTCTTTTCTTCCCCTTGGTAGCCGAAACCTATTCTTTTCTTTTTCTTCTTCTTCTTCTTCTTCCTCTTCTTTTTCTATTTTGCCCCTTCCTTCTTTATCTTGGAAATCGACTCCTGTAGAACCTCATTGGCCCATTCCTTTTTGAACCAAAAACCCTTAACCCCTTGTCGTGCTCGTGTGATAGTCATCTTTTCTCTTGGATTCTCCATTGCTTCTTCTGTTGTTACACCTTATGTAGGCCGAACCTAAAATCTCCCTACTTATTTCTGTTCTAGCCGGGTACTACCATATCCTGTGAAATGAATCCCTTAGTCAAATACCCTTATTCAAGGATTCACCCCTTGAGTCATTACTTTAGCCGAATCCCTACTTCGTTGTTAAATCTCGTTTGGTTCTCCAAGTATGCTAAGTTAGGCTAGTGGGCGACTACTTTTAGATTTCAATAGAGCAATCAATGTTTTGGGTAAGTATTTCTCCCCCTAGATTTGGTTATTGTTATTGCGGCTTATCTCATTTATAAGGTTCAGTTTGGGGGTTAACACTCCGGTAATCCCCTTTTGTTGTTGATTCTATCCTCAACCATAGGTGCTTAGATCTATCAGCTTTTGATCAGTGCGGGAGGTACTCAGTGTTCGCAAGTGGCAGCAGATAAGCAAGGTGGTGGTAAGTAACCGAGGAACAAACTTTTGAGGGTGGATGCATTAAATGTTGGTTAAGTTACTGATGAATGTTGTTATGGTAATAGGTTGAGCGCGTGCCGATTGTCTGAATCACAAAATCAGTTGTGTAACTACACCCTCTGTAGTGTAGGTCGGCAAAAGCCGAAATGCTGAAATGCCAGCATATACAAGCCCTTTAGCGTTCGAATGCTATTGGGCCAATCTGAGCCTGTTAAAATGTTTTTTTTAGTCCATGGAGATCATCCGGTGCGAATCTACACACTTAGGTTATGTTGAGCTTGGTTGGGCCGAAGAGGGCCCAATGGGCCTATGGGCCCGTAGGAGTAAATATCTGGCAAGTGATTATTAAAAGGGTGAAATAGTAAAATCTGGAATTTTAAACATAATATTTAAGCGTAATGGGCCACTCGGACGAGTGGGCCCGCATAGGCTGATAGGGGCTTTAGGGCCCAAAGTTACTTTTGACCTAATGAATGAATTTGGGTTGCTAGGCATGATGTGGGATCTGTTAGGAGGATAAAACTAGTGTTAAGACATTAAATCTGATAATAAGGATTGATATACCGCTGAGGGGTAAAATTACCACTTTACCCCTAGCTTTGGAAATGACTATTTTACCATTTTAATACTCGATTGAAAACTATTGTTATAAGCAAATTCAATTAAAGGTAATTATTTCTCCCAACTACCTTCAAACTCTAAAATGCAACAACGCAACATGTCTTTGAGTATCTAAATAACTCTTTCGGATTGACCATCAGTCTAAAGATGAAACGCGATGCTGAAATCCAACTTTGTACCCAAAGCTTCTTGCAATTTCTTCCACAATCGCGATGTGAATCTCGGATCTCTATCCGAAACAATAGAAACAGGCACCCCATGTAATCTAACAATCTCTGAGATATACAATTCTGCTAATCTATCAATCGAGAAGTCTGTACGTACCGGTATGAAATGCACAGATTTCGTTAATCTATCAACTATAACCCAGATTGCATCTTTCTTTTTCGGAGACGAGGGCAAACTCGATACGAAATCCATAGTCACTCTATCTCATTTCCACTCTGGAATCAAAACATGCTGTAATAATCCCGACAGTACTTGATGTTCAGCTTTGACTTGTTGACAAATCAAACATTTTGAAACAAACTCTGAGATATCACGCTTCATACCAGGCCACCAATATAGTTGTTTTAAATCGTTATACATTTTAGTGCTTCCCGGATGTACTAATAAACAACCACTGTGTGCTTCGTTTAGAATCTTCTAAATAAGCTCAGGATTTCTCGGTACATAGATTCTACCTTGGAACATCAAACAATCATCAGATCCGATTTGAAACTCTGAATCAGAAGTTGACTCACACTAAACTCGTTTAGATTGCAACTCGCTATCACACTCTGGGCTTCATTAATTTGCTGAATAAATAATGGTCTAGCTCTCAAATCAGCTATAATCGAGCCATCATTAGACAAAACTAACTGAGTATTTATCGCTCTCAAAGCAAATAGGGACTTTCTGCTCAAAGCATCAACAACTACATTCGCTTTCCCTAAATGATAATCAATTACTAACTCATAGTCTTTTAAAAATTCTAACCATCTTCACTATCACAAATTCAGATCTTTCTAAGTCATTAAATATTTCAAACTCTTGTGATCGGTATAGATATGGCATTTCTCACCAAACAAATAATGACGCCAAATTTTCAATGCAAACACAATTGTTGTAATAACCCAAAATTCACGGGCATTAAAAAAGTGTGATATCGCGTCTTCATTTTAGTAAAACAGATTCATAAATATTTATTAAAAATATTTACGAAGTTAGTTATGTAGTTAATTAGGTTTTGGTTAGGTGAATTTGACTTAATTAGGAGTAACTGCGAAAAATGACTAAATTGCATAGGGGTAAAAGTTTAATTATAGATTAAAGAAAATAAAAGGATTAAATAGGAAATTATGCCAATTGAAAAATTTGAGGCGGTTTATGTAGGAAAAATCTGAGATATTTAAGTTTAAAATATGTTTTTATTATTTTACTTAATAAATAAGTTATATTATGTTACATAAATTATATTATATTATATTATATTATTATAAAACAAAATAAATGAAAAAGAAACAGAAGGATAAAATGGAACAGTGAAGAATAGGGAAGAAAGAAAAAGAAAAAGAAAATTAGGGTTTTCAAAGGTTTCAAGCTCAATTGGTAAGTCAATTTAAGTTATTTTCTTGTAATTTTTGAGTTATTATAATCCTAGAGTAAAATACTATTGGATTTATGTTGAAATTTTGAAAGTTATTAGATTTTTAGACAAAGTTTATGTTAAGTAGATTGATGAATTAGAGATTGAATTTATGGAAATTCAAATTAGAATTGGGAAAAGGATTAAATTGTGAAATAAGTTATAAGTTTGATGTAATAAGGACTAAATTGTAAGAAATTTGAAATTAAGGTTTACTAGTGGAAATTTGAGAGTTAAGTTAAGTTATCAGTAGAAATTAAGTGAAAATAAGGTATAGATTTTGATAGAAATAGAAATAATTTTAGTTAGGGATTAAATTGAAATTGAGAAAAAAGTTGAATAGAAAATTTAAAGTAATTGATGTGAATTAGTAATTGTATTGATGTTGTAAATTATTTTGAATTTTCATAGCTAATATCGTACTAGAAACATCAGCGAAAAAGGGAAAGGAGAAGGTGGACGAGGAGTAAATCGAGAATTATGGTTTGTACTACTATAATTCAAATCTAATATTTATTAATTGTTGCAATTGATTATTATGCATGGTAAGTAAATGAAATAAGTATTGGATGTTGTGTTATTGATTTTGAAAGTGAATTTGATTATTGAAATCGAATGGAATATCGATTGAGATGTGGAATTGAATTATGATTGCATGTGAGCAATTGAAATGTATATTGTTTGGAAATTGAAAAGTGAATTGGATTGAATCGAATTTAATTGAATTGAATCAAGGCATGAGTACATGTGATTATTTGAAATATGTATTGATATGATATGGAAAACTTATTTTAATACGCTATTAACTAGTCGGGCTAAGTCGAATATAGTTGGCATGCCATAGGATTGAAAGTGTTTAGGGATACTTCAACCTCTACTCGATGCGACATTGGGTGTCATTATATTACTTCGGATAGATTCGATAAGGTACTGGGTACCAACTTACTTCGGCTAGTTCGATGAGACACTGGGTGTCAACTATTGCTTTGAACTATCCGATGAGGCACCAGGTGCCATACTGGTGTGTTTGGTTGGATCTGTGTATCTGCCAATGTCCGAGTCTTGTTAATAGGGTAAATAAATGAAATGGTAAATCGAATGAATTTGATTAATCGTGTTATTGAAATGAAATGAGAATGAAATGTATGAACTAAAAGTTCATGAAGTGATTAATGATTTAATGAGATGATATATGATATCAAATTGATAAATAGCCAAATTGAGTTGCTATTATTGAGAAGTGAAAGCTAAGTAAGAATTAGTTTTAATTATGAATTAAAATGTTATATAATTTAATATGTGAAACTGTTATTTTACTTCAATAATCTGAATTATAGTAACACCACTAAGTATAAATATACTCAGCGTACGATTGTTTTCCATGCGCAGGTTAGTAGATGTCAAATATTTCGGTCCAGCATCCAAAGCCGATCCCGACCTCAGAATTTGGTGATGTGAATTTCTTTTTGATAAAGGTGGCATGTACTTAGATTGGATATAAGTCAATTTGAGTATGGATGTAAGGATGTTATAATATGTAACAGCCCAAATTAGGGGCTAAACGGAAAAGTGGTTTTGAAACCATGAATTCGAGGTTTAAAATATTATTCTGATTTAGTTTTAATATTTATTGGGTGTTCGGATAAATATGTGAAATTTTGGTGTGTGAATTGTAGTGGTTACATGTCCAATTTGGTAAGTTGGACTAAATTGTAATAGGTGAAAAATATGGGTTTTAATTCATAAGGTACTTGATTGAGTTAGGCTTTTTAAATTAGAGGTCCTTATATGGTAACTAAACCATTTTAATCTTGTTGGGACAAAAATGCCCAAGGAAGGGTGGAATACTAAGGTTTTTAATGAAGGGCATTTTGGTCATTAATTAATAAAAGAAATAAAAAGGGGAAATAAGTCAAAAATGGTGTCCATCTTCTCCTCATAGTGCCGAAATTTGCAAGAGACCATAGCTAGGGTTTTGCCAACTTCTCAAGCTCATAGTAAGTGATTTCTAGCCTCGTTTTTAATGCTCTTCGTATTTTTGGAACCCCTGTAGCTTGCTCTAGCTATTTCTACCCTTTTTTGAGTTAGGGTTGAGTTTAAAATTTTACCCATATATGACATGCAAGTATTTTGATGTCTAATGGTGGAATATGAAGGTTTAAGGTGTAGTGAACTATGATTACTAGGTAATTTTTCATGGAAGTCCCTAAAAAGGACCAAATCACAGAGTTGATAAATTGAGGGCTAAAAGTATAACTTGATGAGAAAGGAGGGCTGTTTTGGGTGCTATAGACATTCGGCTAGGCATGGGTAACCAAAGGAATTGATACATTTCAATTTACAAGCCTAGGGACTTAGTTGTAAAAATTGACAAAGTTAGGGGTAAAATGGTAAAAGTTGTCATAGCATGATTTTGGATTAAACTGAGTAATGTGTATATTAAACGAGTTGAATGTGATGTTATAGATCAAGAAGAACAAAAAATCCACCTTGACCGGGGCAAAGGCAAGGTTTTGGACTAAATCGCAAAACCGCCTTATTTTGTAATCGAGGTAAGTTTATATGCAAATAAACTTGATTTAATTATATTAGAATGCTATACTTATCATGTGGGATGAAATTGAACATTTAATAGTTGTATAATACAATTTATGATTTGTGGAAGTATGATGGGATTGAGTAGGAAAATTTATGATGAAAGCTTATTGGATATGGATAATTTCATGAAAGAGTGGAGCTATGTGTTGTAACCACTTATCAATGCAAGTAGTAAAACATCGTGGAGCTTTGTGCTGTGACAACAAATAAAACATATAATATTGACATCGTAGAGCTATGTGTTGTTACTACGATAAAATATACCACATTGTCTTAGAAACGTGGAGCTAAGTGCTGTTACCAAGACTAAAAAGAATCGATTTGGTACAGTGGAGCTCTGTGCTAAAACCACTAAGTAATGGTCGGTAAACCAAAGTATTAATTTGGTAAAATTGCTAAAAGATGTCTTGTGTGACATGTGATGTATAGATGCAGGGATGTAAGCGAATGTATGTATGGGTGAGAATTGTTATAGGAAAGCAAGGGTTGTATGAGTATATGCATGGATAAGCAGAATTTCATGAGGTGTATGTGAAGGGTTGGTAAGATTAAATGAGTAAGTGAGATTGATGATAACTCAAGTTTTACTATGAATTATATGCTTGAATTGAAACAAGGCATAATGTTATTTATTTGCATATAGGCTTACTAAGCTTTTGAAGCTTACTCCTTTCTCTTTTTCCCTTGTTAGATAGATTTAGTCAAGCCAGCTTGGGATCAGATCGAGTCGGAGGATCATCCACACTATTGACAAAATCTTTTGGTATTGTGACACAAACTCTTAGACTATGGCATGTATAGGGACTTAGTGGTGTGGTAAGTATCTTGTTTGGCTGGCCATAATGTGGGCAATGGTCATTTGATAACTTATTTTGTAAACAAGGCCATGTGATATGGCCAATAATGGTATTGGTTTATATATGTCTTTTGAGGTAATTTATGAAATGCTAGGAGTCATTTTGATGTTTAAAGGTGTGTTGAGATGTGGTATTAAAAGTGGTAATGATTGCATGTGTTTTGGGGAAAAGTATGGCTTGGAAAATAGCCTAACTTAGGGCCACACGGCCAGACTGTAACACCCCTATCCCGTAATCATTGCCGAAATAGGTAAGGGGCATTACCGGACTTGTAACTCAAACCAGAACAGTAAGACTTTAAACTTATCAAATGTCATCATCATTCAACATTAATCCAACATATATATACTATAGTAACCATTTCATGTAGTCATATATATACACATCTAAATACCACTTACAAATTAATCACATTTCACCATTCTTATCAACTCATCCATAATCACATATCATTCAAACCAAAATGCCAATTATAAATTTTACCACTAAATGCACACATCATATAATGCCTCCATATCAAACCAACTTTTTCACATCAAGCCATATCACATAGCTTGATCATAATACCCAAAATTCATCTCACATTCATATAAACAAGTGACCATATAATCAACTTATTAACTAGCCTATACATGCCATATTACCCCATTTCAAGAGTTCAAAAATACCATTTGTCTCCTGGATAGTGTGATGAAATCTTCGATGACTTCCAACCCGAGCGAGTATTCGAATCACTATAAAATACAGAGAATAGATAAAGTAAGCTAATAAGCTTAGTAAGCTCGTATAATTATCAGCACTATATAAAAGATTTAAAATTAAGCTTGTCATTTTAAGCAATAAGATTGCTTTTGAACCAGCCTCATCTAATTCAATATTTATGTCCTTAACAGTCATGTAATTCATGTGTAATTTATCACATCTACTCATGTGTCTTATAAATTTATCAATGTCACTTACTTGTCAAGTGTACCATGTATACCTGTACTGATTTGTATCATCATTTCTATTCTTGTAGCATCATCTTTACAGTTGAACCCTTGAGACCAACATCAAAAACCCTGTATCTTGCACACTAATTGCCATATATGTAACTAAACCATTTATATCACATATCAGCTATACAACATCAATATCATAGAATTCACATAGCCTTGGTGTCGATTTATTTCATTACGTATAACTTGTAACACATTCATATAATTGATAGCAAAACTATACTCGTATAAATATTAACTCATCCGTAACATCAGTAATTCATTTTCAAATATACCTTCTGTATAAATCATGTCACTTTTCATAACTATATTTCATTTAAACCATGTATCAATTCATCTATATAAATCATTGATCTTACGTAACTTTTTAATACTCATAATTTGTAACAAATAATCGTGTTACTTACTCACCTAATTTCAAACAGCCAATAAATTAGATCATACCTGACCATTCAACTCATCTTACACATTCCATACCACATTGGCACACAACTTTGTAAGCATCGAGCCTAAAATAATACACCGGTATAAACTTAATAGGCGCAACCTGATAAAACTCACCGGCTCAAGACCTACTAGGCTTTTAGCCTGATAAATCACATCGGCTCAATGCCTGTAACACCCCTTACCCAAAAATCGTCACCGAAATCGAGTAATGAGCGCTACCAAACTTACCAGAGTACAGGCTTATGTTTGCTTATGATTCAATTCATAATTACCCTTATCGAGGGTTTTCTAACACAATACAGGCCTTTCGAATGATTAGGATTCGAATCCAATCATATCGGAAACTTGAAAAATTTTTCACTTTTAAAACAACGTCGCATGCCCGTGTTACTTTTAGCACGGCCGTGTCATTAGACCGTGTGGTCTTTACACACCCGTGTTAGGCAACCGTGGTCGAAACTGTCCAATTGGCCACGGTCACACCACACAACCGTTTGGGGGCCGTGTACCCCACACGGTTAAGACACACGGCCGTGTCTTCTACCCGTGTGGTACCCCAAATAAACTTTCAGGTGTAGGGGAGGCACGGTCTGAGCGCACGCCCGTAGGGACAGGCCATGTGTCGCTCACGGCCTAGGCACGCCCGTACCACCCGACCGTGGAGTAATCTGCCAAATCACACACGACCATGGCACACGCCCGTGTGCCCTACCGTGCAGGTCGTGCCAGGCTATTTATCAAGCCTTGGCCTCCCTAAAATACAAATAGATACACATACCATTCATCTTAGCCCATTCCAATAACATATACTCAAAATGACTACATATATGAACACCATTTACAAAATGAGTATCACATATAAACCTATACTATTTGACTTACAAAACAATACTTATACAATGACTAGCCACCTATACATGCCAAGATCAAAATATCAAAATCACGTATACGTATACCAAAGTAGCTTGATAGTGTAAGACGAGCCTCCTTTGATCACCAATCCAAGTATACTTTATGCTCGGTAATCTATAAGGAAAGGGAAAAAAGGGGAGTAAGCTACAAATAGCTTAGTAAGTCACAAGTAATTAATAGCATCTACGCAATAACTAATTAAGCCGTTTACTTTCCACATAGCACATCTGCAACAATCACATTACTTACTCATTCACCTCCTTACCAAAATTGTCCAAATATAGACATCCATACACATATCATAATCAGTTCGTTTTTAGTTACTTATCCTGCAGAATCACATAGCACATCTGCAACAATCACATTACTTACTCATTCACCTCCTTACCAAAATTGTCCAAATATAGACATCCATACACATATCATAATCAGTTCGTTTTTAGTTACTTATCCTGCAGAATTGCTTCACATAATAACATTAATCCTGTTGAATATTTAGAACAGAAACGGATACATAGAGGTTAGCACAGAAGTACCTCATAGAAATGTAGCCGAAGCTAGTACAGAGTTATGGCAAAAGCCATCAGAATATGTAGCCGAAGCTACCAGAATATGTAGCCGAAGCTAGTTCAAATCACAGAATGCAGATGTAATCCACGGGCCTGCTCACATAAGCTGACAGGTGACTGCAACACATGCAAGTACACCTAGCACCTGGGATACAGAATCAGACAGAATCAAAGACCCTCAAGTGACATGTCACCCATATCCAGGACATTCTTATAGTTCAAATGGGGATTTACAGAATAAAATATCATACAATTTCATAATTCGTAATTTACTTTCACATTTTTCTCACATAGAAACCATCAAATAATTTACAATGATATAAGAGTGCTATAATTTACACATGACTTACCTCGATAACAAAACGACTAAACTTCGAATTAATCTACTACCTTTTCTTTTCCGCGATCTCGATCGCTTTCTCTTCTTTCTTGATCTAAATAGACACATTTGACACATTTTGTCAATTCCTTACTCAAATTCGTTCACAACTCGGACTTTTGGCAAAATGACCATTTTGCCCTTAGTCTCGTAAACTCAATTTCATTATATTTTCTTGTAGACTTAGCTAAATCCTTTTTCATAATAAAAATCCAAGAACCACACATTTTCATATACTTATGAATAAATTTCCATTTTTCCCATTTTAGTCCCTTAGGGACTTTTTTACCAAAAACTATTCAGAAAAACCCGTAAATAAGATTTCAAGAATTCATTTTCTACCATTTCTCATCAATTCACAAATTTTCTAAGAATGGGTAGATTTTTAAAACTCAATATCTCCCCAAACAAATGGTAAAATCATGAAATTTAAGCTTAGAGAAACTCAAAAATATCAAACTAATCAAAAACGGGGCCAAAATGCACTTACAATTTGCTTGAAAAAGCTCAAAACCCTTGGCTATGGAGAAAGGAAATTTCGGCAGCCATAGAAGAAGAAGATGAACACTTTTACACCCATTTTCATCTTCTTATTTTTCTTTTAGTAATTTAGACAAAAATGCCCTTAATGACATTACTCATGAACATTTCTAGAAATGCCCATTTTGTGTCCATACACTAACTCATGGTTTAATAACAATATAAACACTCCTAATTTCATATCACATTTCAATTAAGTCCTTATTTCAACAATTTCACACATGTCGCATCTTGAAATTTAGTCCCAAATTTCAATTAGCCATCAAATCAATAAATTTCTAAATGATTTTCATACAGAGCATATTTAATAAATCGGAAAAACATAAAATTTTCATAATTTAACTATTTTAATTCAGATTTGTGGTTACGAAACCACTATTCCGGTTAGGCCCTATTTTGGGCTGTCACAATGCCTGCTAGACTTATAGTCTGATAAATAACACCGGCTCAGGGCCTGCTAGACTTATAGCCTGATAAAACTATAGCACATAACTCACATATCCAAAATCATAAGTATTCATCATAATTCATACGGACTTTCAAATGTCGAAACTCAATCGAAGTAATTTTCTTAAACATGATTAACAAGATGTCACTCATTCGGCAATATCACATATAACTTCATATATTTCATTTCAACATGAATACTTGTATTTAATTAAAATTTAATACATCTAATTACTTATAAACTTACTACATGGTATCGTATATAAATATATATAATCATATCATTTTACTCATCCAATTCGTACATCTATCATGCAACCTTCTTTACCATTATCAATCACACAGATTTATGATCAATAATATTAACCCTATAGGTTTGATACTCACCTGCTCAAATTCAAATTTATAAATCATAAATACTTCTCAAGAAATTAAAGGCAAAAACATATTCGACTATTCCCAATTACTCAAAAAGTCGCACACTTAGTGCCAATAGTTATTCAACACTATATATGGAATTTGCACACTTAGTGCTCGATACTTAAGCTTGCACACTTAGGGCTCAATAATCAGGCTCGCACACTTAGTGTAATTTTTACATCTGTAACCTTTTATACTCACACACTCAGTGTCGAAATTCAATTACTCAATATTCATCAATTTAAATTTATCAACTCTATTTGCATTCGGCAACCTCAATTTTTTATACATTTCAATTTGGCACATATATGTATATATAGTATTAAATTTAATCAACGACAAATATTTGCTAAGTAACTTACCACATACAAGACATTTAATTTATCATTACTAAAACTCAACTAACTCCAATATACATTTACTCAACCCTAAAGTACTTCATTACTTCCAAACACAAGACTGAATATATTATGGCATTCCATCATCATGTAATATTAATATAATCAAGTATAAATCCATTTAACATATCTACCAAAACATACTCACAATTTGGCCGATTATCCATCATTTCTTATAACATATAATTTTTGTATCAATTTAATCATATAATTCAGTGACGGCAACATATTCATAGAGCTGATAATTCTAGTAAATTATTAATTATGTATACAATTACCATCAATTAAAACAATTTCAGTAACTAATAATTTGATTTTTAACCATACGAACTTACCTCGTTTATTCGTCGACTATTCGTCTACTTTCCAATTTTCCTCGATCAAAATCTTGAATTCATTTTTATTGATCTAATTTAACCAAATTTAACTCAATTATTCACTAACATAATCAATTAAATACATATACAAGTATTTTGGCCATTTTGCAAAATAGCCCTTGTATTTTCATACTTTAACAATTTAGTCCTTAATGCATAATTATGGAAAAATACACAAAATCCCATTATACATGTATTTAGCCGAATTTTCTATAGTATTTAAACAGCCCATATTTTCATTTTATTCACATTTCCAACCACAAAAATTCTATCTTTTTCAATTTAATCCCAAATACTCAATTTAATCAAAAATCTCTTTATAAAACTTGTATATCTATAAACAACCATCAATAATTTATCAAGAAATAATTAAAACAAACATGTACTCATCAATGGCACATTTCAAAAACACAACCAATTTCAGAAATTGAGGTACGGGTCAGCAAAATCGAGCTGCAACGAGCTCAAAAACATAGAAATCATTAAAAACGGATCAAAAATCGTACCTTAATTGAGTAATAAAGCTTGGCCGAATGTAAAATTCATAAAAATGGCTGTTTTTGTTTCATATTCGGTGAAGAAGAAGCATGAAAATATAATATGCTTTTGGTTTATATATAATAATAACATAAAAACCATTTTACAATTTTAACCATTATTAAAACCATTTAAAAATCATGAAATATATGGACATAAATCTCCCCTAACTTAATAAAAGGGATAATTTCAACTTAGGGCCTTTCATTTAAAAATCCAAAGCCATTTAAGTCATTTTACTAATGGCACACATAGTTTTCACTTTACGCGATTTAATCCTTCTTACCGAATTAACTATTTAATCGGTAAAATTTCTATATGAAACTTTCACACAGTAATACTACCACACTTTAAACATTATTAAAATAATAAAATATAATATTTAACTCGATTAAGTGCTCCCAAAACCACTCGTTCCGATTAGGGTATAAATCGGGCTATTACACAGACCCACGACCATGTGTGTTGGGTATGTGAACCTTGCATGTAATTTTTGGAGCTTAAGGACATCACAGGCCTGGACAGATGGGCTTGCCCCATGGCCGTGTGACCAAAATGACATGTGACATCATAAACAGAATGTCCTAAGTTTTTCACACGGGGAGGTCACACGAGCGTGTTGAGGCCGTGTGGTGGACACGAGTAAAGGACACGGGCATGTGCTCGACCGTGTGAAAACCCCTGTAGGTTTGAAATGAAAATAATTTTGTAGAACTTTAACACAGGTAAGGGATACCAGCGTGTGTGACCACACGGCCTGCCCACACGAGCGTGCCCCTGTCTTACACGGACATGTTCCCTGTAATAGATCAAATTTATATAATGGCACAATTAGGTATAAATTTTAGAATGGGTGAATAGTTTGAATGATACTATGAAATACTTATGTTTATATATCGAGTAAATTAATAGGTTGATGTTTTTTATTTGATTCAGATATATTTGTATATAAATTGGATTGGTTGAGATGTTGGTTTCATGTTGATTGTGGTTTGAATTTGTAGGGTTGGTTAACTTGTTATAAAAGGCTCATATAGAGTCCACACGGCCTGGTACACGGGCATGTGTGTAAGAGTATGCCCAAAGATCAATCATGAGATGGTTGTAATAACATACTTGATTTACCATGTTTATTAATATAAGGCGTTGCCATTATTATTTCAGTTTCTTTTCTGTGTGTATAAATAAACTGTTTTATAATAATGTCCTGAGAATAATATGATTATTCCTAAAAGATCCTTAGTCAAGTATTATTGTTGGTTAGGACGACAATAATGCATTAAGACTAACATGTTGTTGATTGATGATAAAGAGTTGTCATTGATATGAAGTGTCAAAATTAATGCATGAATATGTGTGTTAGAGAATAACATATTGGACTGACCCACTATGAGTATGTTTCTTAGATTATTATGTAATTGTCACATCATTACTCATAGTGATTAATATGTATATGATCCTCAGACTTGAGATCATCATTATCCCAATATCGTGAGTTGTATATTTTGATACAGTCAAACATACACCGTTACTGGTTGTTCTATAAAGGCTAATGTTGGATATACTACAATTTATGTAGAGGGATATGGTTGATCAATATAGGATAAGTCTCTCCTACATAATGGGAGTAATACATTAGGCCACTTGATTGAGTGAGACTAGAAATGTATGGCCATGCTCAAATAAGTTGATATGAGATGTCATACTTATTTGTGTATCATAGTCTACTCAAGGTATCAAGAAACATGGGATGGACTATACAAGTGTGACTATTCAATGACTTGTGTCCATTCCAAAGATAAAGGACTGAAGGATTAATACATGAAAAGGTTAATCACAAAAAAGGTTATGTCGAATCATGACTTCTTGTAACTTAGGTAGCAATGATGCATTGCTAGATGCCACTCATTATTTGTAACACTAGAATCGTTCTAGTATTACTGCTAACGTTACAAGAACCTCCAGGGTCACACCCTATGGTTGAAATGAACGGAATAGAACATAGTTGGTATTGTGTTTGGTTGTCACATGAATTAAATTAATTATAGAATTAATTTAATTAGGCAATCAAATATCAAACATATTATATGTACAAGGATGTTGTACACATAAGGAGAACATAATTCTATTAATATATGAATTTGGTTCGTATATAAATTTAAATAAATATAGTTTACCGAAATAAATAAATATAGTTTACTGAAATCTTTATTATAATTAATGTAATTATAATTTTCAGTTAAAACATTATTATATTTTATTTATTTTAATTATGATTATTATGTTCGGATTAAAATTTAATGAATTAAGAATTCATTATATACATACCAATTAAAGGGGAGTTATATATAGAAAAGGAGAAAAAAACCCTAAAAAGTGAATATATATACAAACCCGAATTTTTGCTACTAGGTCTAGCAGCCGTCAAGCAAAAATATCTCTAAAATAGTTTTGGGGATTTCTTTATTCAAACGTCAACTGGGTGGATTACGTAGAGGTCGGCATCTTAAAAGGTTGCGGCTTGGTTCGATAGTAGATTAGCATTCTGGTTGCCAAGGCGTTGCTGTCTCCTCAGATTGAAGTTTCGATAATTTTGAAATCTTTTTCACCCCGATTTGTTCCTCAACAGGGATCCATGGATTGGATCACCGAAATTTTTTTTTCCACTGTACCTTAGGGGTACCGGCATTCCAACAATGTGAGCCCTGCACTTAGGATAAATTTTGGAAATTCACAAAAAATTTGCGATTTGCTTGAACAAGTCTCGATTAGCTTCTACTGTATATTTTGGGCTTCGGTGTCCCATTAAAGGGACAATGTGATTAAATTATAATACATATACTAACTACTCGTATAATATTGGTAATTGATCAAAAATGTTCGGTAATGCTTCGTAACCCTATTGTGGTGACGGTTTAGGGTTAGTGGGTGTTACAATTGTAGCTAACTCTAAATCATACGTCGGATAATTCTTTCCATGCAGCTTCAACTGTCTCGAGGCATAAGCTATTACTTTGCCTTCCTGTATCAAAACACAACCCAGACCATTTAAAGACGCAACATTGAAATTACGAATTCTTTACCCAACTCAGGTTGTAACGCCCTAAAAATCTTGAACTTTCATTTATGTGTGTTGTGGCTTTGTATGCATGTTTACACTGTTGGGATATTGATTTTGAGGTGTTAGAGAGTCTCTATGAAGTTCTGAGTTCGAGCTTTGGTATAGGTAAAATCTTGGTTTTAGCCTAAAGGGAACTTTGACTTCAGGTGGTATCACTTCTAAATAAATGTGACTAAAAATAGGACACAGAAAGCCTAGTGGTAAAGTGGCGCAACATGAGAGGCAAAGATGTGGCGTCACAAGGGGACAAGGAGGTCTAGGGTTCGAGTGTTGGGTTAGTACACTGAAGGGAAATTATTTTGCATCCCTGGACAACCAGTGGTGGAGTTGAAGTGGAACTCTGAAGGGGAGAGTCTGAATTAGTCATGTGAGAAATTTAAGGAGGGGATTATGGAGCAAATCTTGGAGAAAATTAAGGAGATTGGGTGTGTTGAAGAGTTGGAGTCGAAATGGGATCTTAGGGGAGCATAAATCGGCTTGGAAGGGGGGTTGAGAATAGTGTCGATTTCTCTTTTGGTTATTTCAGCTTTTGGGTCATTGTGGGTGATTTTGAGGCATTAAGGTAAGTAGTGATAGAATTTTAGTCACTCTTTTCGTTTTAGGTTTTTGCCTTTTTGCCAAACCTAAATATTACCAAAACATTGTCATTGGTGCTGATTCCTTTTTTTCCCCTCTTCCTGATTCCTTTCCATTCCTTTTTACTTCTAGCCTAATGCTCCTCCTCCCAATTCTCTTTCTGCTTCATCATTCATCTCTCTTTTTCTTTTCCTTGGCCAATTGATTCTAAGCCAATCACTTAGTTGGCTTCTTCTTCATATTATCCTCTTGAGTGCCGAAATCTCCTTTATTAAAACTAGCCTCTAAAAGCTGAATACGTTCACTCCCTCTTTGTTGAATTCCTTTTCAATGTCGATTTCTTCAATCTAGACTCTCAACCCATTACTTCAATAGTTGCCGATTGTAGTTCACTCCTCTGTTGTACCAAGTATTGTTCTTCTTTTCTCTTCGCCTATATTATTCTCTTCTTTAATTGATTTTGGGCCATAGCCGAACCTTCTTATTGTGTCTCTCATTCATTTATTTTCTTTCTTTGGCTAGGTCAAATCTTGTGTTTCTTAGCGAAGTTGTGGTCTTTTCTTTGCTAACTACTCTTCTTGCGTTTGGTTTTGGTGTGGTAAGGATCTCTAACCACTAGTAAGTACACATAGTTTATTCTTGTTTTTAATGAAGGCCGAAGGCTCTTATATGGTGTTAAGGGTGATCTAAGGTGGATGTAAGTCACATAGTTATGCAATCTTTAATGATAAAGGTTTTTGTAACGCGGATCTTAGAGTCAATCATTGCTAGTTATTAGTGAAGGATTAATAAGGCTCGATCGTTCAAGGTAAGTGATAGTGTGATTTCGACTTTTGGAAAAGGAGGGGAACCATACTGAGCGAGTGATTAACTGCTAGTTTTGAATGATTGTAGGTTCATGGCTAGGGATTCGTAGCGCGTATCGTAATCAGGTGTGTACATACATTACACACAATATAGATCGGCAAATCTCGAAAAGTTAAAATGCTAAAATGGCGAAATACCGAAATGTCAAAAAGTCGAAAAGTCAAAAGGTTGGCTACGGTAACCACACGAGTGTGTGAACACTCGTGTGGAAAGATCAATACGATGACCGAGGCCCCGTGAGCGATCTCATAGACTTGGGCCACTTTTTGGCCAACTGGGCCTAAATGGGCCATATGGGCCCGTGGGCTCAACACGAGCAGAAGTCGTGGATAGATAAGAAATAATGAGCTGGTCATGTTGTGTACATGGCCAATGGCAGATTTAGGCATAGCAGTGGGCCGATTTGCGTACTTGGGCCCATATTGATAAATGACCGTTATGCCCCTGATGGGCAAAATGACTAAAACGCCCCTGCATGTTATATGTTTGATAATGAATGCCATATATATGTTATGTTGCATTCATGTGTTATTATGCTACATATGGGATGGGATTATGGGCTGGAGGAAGAAATTAATATGTGAGGGTCGCATGGTCGCTTGACGACTGTGGATCCACCGGTGGCTTTTAAGCCTAATATATGATTAACAGCTCTGCTGTAATATTGAGTAGTACCGCAATTGGCACTACAATAGGAGTGCAAGGATGGGTAGGTCGATTAAATCCCCACAAGAGTGTAGGGTTGGAAGGGATACAGAGTGCAGGGTTGGATAGGGTAATTGAGCATTGCATATATGATTTTGATTGTGATATGGGCTCAAGCCCAACTGAGGCCATTATGGGCTCAGGCCCAACTGAGGCCATTATTGTAATGGGCTTAGGCCCAAATTGATTTATGCTTATTATATGATCGACGAGGGTTGTATACACAGAGTTTTCATAAACTCACCCCCACTTTTTAATTTTTCAGGTGATTCTCAGTAGGCGGTTTGACATATGGGAGGACTCGAAGGTGGCCATATTGCGAACAGCTTTAGACTTTAGAATTTTACTTTGTAGTATTTTTAATTACTTTCTTTTGGGTTGGATGTAATAAGGCATTTTCTCCCGTTTTGATTTGGTTTTGAATTTTATTATCGTACCTGTTTAACTTTAAATTTGAACCTGTTTCCTAAAAAAGAAACTTAAATAACATTTTACAAACCAAAGTAAGCAAGCGAACATTTTTCAAAAAAGAGCTTCCGCTATGACTAAAATATGAGAAACAACATTGAACATTGAAACTAAGGATTTCGAAAGACAACTCAAGGTTTTACTCCAAACTTACAAACATACAAGCTTTCACCAGTTTTCGTTATAAACATTGTTTTAAATCACAAACAACCTAATGTTTTCAAGATTTTCCAACAACATCAGAATTAGTGATTCACCCTTCAGTGTGACTCCGCCAGATTCAGCCATAACGTCCGGGCCAGGTTTGGGGTGTTACATTTAGTGGTATCAAAGCCTAGTTGTAAAACTCAGGCTGTGAATGAGTTTAGTTTTGGGGTTTTAAAATTGTTTACAAATGATTTTGAAATGGTTTTGAAAGATTTTTATTGTGTGGCACACCAAGTCTCTAACGTTGAGCCAAGTAAGTACTCTTAATACTAAATTATCTTTAAACTGTTATACCATAGGAAACTACTAGGATTAGCCACAGCAGAGGCCATGGAAGTGCTAGGGCTTGGTCTTCGACATTAGGCCTGTAACACCCTAAACCTGGCCTAGAGGTTAGGCCCGAATCTAGCGTGTCACATTGAAGTATTTTTCGAAAACCATGTTTTCATTGAAAACCCTTATTCGAAACTTGTTGCTAACTAAAAACTTGAGTTTGTTTATTTTCAAAACGTGATTTATTAAGAAGTTAATCCCTTTAAAAAAAACCGTTATTACTTTTAAAACTTTATTTGTTATGGGGCTTAATTTAAACAGTTGCAGAAATGTGATATTTGAAAAATAGTTGTTGTTTTGGAAAAACCCGTGTCCTACCTCTAGCGATTATAAAACCATAAATAAAATATCAAAATTTAAAATCTAGAAATCTTAAAGACCTTGTTACAACCCAAATCAAAATACTTGTATGTAGATAATCAAAACTGAAAACTTAAGCAGTGTGTGTGGCCTTCTCTGTAATATCCTAAATTAGGGCCTAATCGGAATAGTGGTTTTGTGACCATAAATTTGAGATAGAAATAATTATTTTATAATTATTTTGAGGTTTATGATATGATTGCATGATTGCGTGAAAATTTTGTGAAGAAATTCTATGCATAAAGTGCTTTCTTTGAAATTAGGGACTAAATTGAATAAGTTGTAAAACTTGCATTCTAGAAGCTTTTAGTATGAAATTGCTTTGGAATATTAATTAGGAGGTCTTAAATAGCAATTTGACCAATTTCTAAAATTTTGGACAAAAATGGACATACATAGGTAGAAATAACCAAAGTTTTTAATGAATGGTATTTTAGTCATTTGGTAATTAAAAGATTAAAAGAGGGAAAAAGATGGCAAAATATGTCCATCTTCTTCATTAGGACGAATTTAAAGGGTTCTCCATAGCTAGGGTTTGTTTCAAGCTTCCAAGCTCCATAGTAAGTGATTCTAAGCCCCGTTTTTAATGTTCTTTACGTTTTCAGAGTCCCGGTAACTTGATTAAGCTTATTCTAGCAATAATTTAATCTAAGGTTTATATTTGGAAAAATACACATAGGTGAAAAGTGTTTATTTTGATGTTTTATGATAGAATATGAGGTTTTAAATTATGTTAAACAACTTGTGCTACTCGGTTTTAAGTAAAAACGAGTAAAACGGCTTAATCGGTAAAAATACCTATTGTTCATAAGTACATGTTAGAGTGGGAATTTGATGTTGCTGTTGGTAAATAAATGATCAGCATGTCTTAAAACATAAGAATTAGGGAAAAAGTTTAATTTCTGAGCTTTGGGGCAAAAGTGTAAATTTGCAAAAGTTTAAGGGCAAAATCGTAATTTTTCCAAAGTTAGAGTTAAGGACTATTTTGATAAATTTGAGTATTAAATAAGCTAAATGTGTTATTTTAAATCAACAAAGACGTGGAATCGACCTTTATCGAGGAAAAGAAAAGATTGTGGACTAAATTGCAAAATTTCTATATTTTGTACCGAGGTAAGTTCATGTGTAAATGTGGTAACATAATTGTTATTTTAAGTAATTCGATGTTATTTATATGATATGATGTTTATTATTATGAAATATTATGTTTTGTGAATTATTATTTAATAAGTATTAAATGCTATCAAGTATCGGTCTCGACATTTCGAGGAGGACGACAAAAATGTGTGATTGAGGTGAATCCCGTTTGAACCTTGGGAATAGATTAGGGTACAAGTGACATGTCACTAGGATGGTTGAGTTCTGAACTCGTTGAGTTGAGTCCGAGTTTGTGAGATGTAACTAGGCATCCGAGCTCGTTGAGTTGAGTCTGAGTTCACTTATGGGCGGGTTACATGGTAGCTTGGCTACATAAATTCCGTAGGCTATTGAGTTTGTCTAGCTACAGATATGACACTTATGTATATGCAATCCATGTATCTGAATTTTATTCCGATGTGTTCAACGGGTGAATTTTAAGCGAATAAGGAGAATACCTAGAACGAAAGTGACATGGTGGTAAGTGTGGTGAAAGAGGAAATTGGACAGGTATGAGCTTAAACCTCGGGTTGAGAACTTGGTAAGATAAGATTGTGGTAAGATAGCAAGTATACTTTTAACATGAATGTCTTAGTGATATTTATGCAATTGATGTTAATGTTGAATTGCATGATTATGTTACTTTTTATTTGCATTTGAATTTACTAAGCATTTATGCTTACTCCCTTCTTTTCTTTCATTGTAGTTTTGACAATCCAGCTGGGAAATCGGGAAAGGTCGAAGGATCGCTCACACTATCTGGGGACCAATTTGGTATAATGGCTTGTGTATTTTGAGTATGGCATGTATAGCATTATCATCATTTTGTATATATGATCTTATGATATGGTTATTGAGTGATTAGGAAATGCTTGGTAATGATTAGCCATTGGAATGGCCGATCAAGATCATATTTGGTGATATGTATGTTTAATGTGCCACTTAATCTATGGAAGTTCACAAAATGGTGAAATTTGATATAAAACAGTATCATACAGCAGCAATGACGTGAGTTTGAAAAATCACTAAAACTAGTAGAGATAGAATTAGATGGTGAATAAAATATGAAATTGAAGCTTATTGTGTTTATTTTTATATGGAAGAAACAAAACAGGTAAAGGAGTTGTATTTTATAAGATATTTGAGTTTTGGTGGAACAGAGTCAGAGCAATTTTTGAATCCCCTGTGAGCAATTTTTGAATCCCCTATTTTGGCTTTATAAATTCACTAAAAATTGTACAAAAATAATTAGGAGTCATGCTATATATGTACCGATTCCTTATTGAGTCTAATTGTAAGGAAAACAAACGATATAGTCATTTGAATTCTTTATAGAGAAAAAAGTGATTCGTAATGGACAGAGGTCAAAGCAGTCAAGCACTAAAATAGGGGAGATTTAACTAATAAACTGTACTAATTGGCCTGACTAAAAATTCTGGAAAAACATTAGTAAATATATATATGAGTCTAGTTTTAGGGAAAATTTACGGATTTGAATTTTGAGTTTCGTAACTCGAGATATGATTTTTTTAGCGACCATGATGCAGATGGACAGTTTATTACAAATGCTGAAATAAATGGTTTAAAATTGTTTAAGTGATAAATTAAGTTTGCTAACTCCTCAAACACGACTCTGGCATGGTCTCGGGTAAGGGGCCGTTACATTCTCTGAGTCTCTCGCAGTTCTAAACCGTTTAAGGTTGGGGATTACCTAAAAAGGTTAAAAGCGGGGTAAGTTTATGAAAACTCAGTACGTAATCCCCTTACTAAAGTAACAGTCAGTAAACAATAATAGAAACTATCTGGGCCCGAGCCCTTTTATAGAAACAGTACAGTTTAGCTCAGAGCATAAGTGGGTCAAAGCCCAATACAAACCTTTTGGGTCTCAGCCCATAACAAAATCAATTGGGCCTAGCCCATATAAGAAACAGAGCATAAATGAGTGATGTATGATGCATGCAAACCCATCCAACCAGCACACCACTCCATCCAACCTTGCACAATCTGTGGGGATATAATCAACCCACCCATCCCTACACTCCACAGTGTAGTACCGATGCGACACTATCAGTATCACAGCAAGGCTGCCAAAAATCAGAATGGCCAAAAGCCATAAACAGAAAGGCACAGAGCCATAGTAATATACACGGACAAATCCATCGATAACGGGTCTATAATTGGCACAAAGCCTTCAATGATGTCACAAAGCCCAAAATAATGGCACGAAGCCCATAATAATGGCTCGAAGGCCATAACAACGGCACGAAGCCCATAATATTGGCACACAGCCCTCGGTAACATGATCGGCACTCAGTCGTCGATGGGTCCACAGTCGTCTCGGGTGACCCGTACGACCCTATCAAATCAATACAGATGTACAGCTCTTAAGCCTTCGGTGGGTCCACAGTCGTCTCGGGCAACCTGTGCGACCTTAACAGATCAGAACTTCCTCCATATAATATCCCAACCCATGCAACATGTTATGTATGCAGAATGTCATGCTCATAACCAGTCAAACAATCACAATCACATCAGTCGAATCATAGTCATTCAGTTACCATCAACTTAGCCAAGACATAACACGAGTCAGTCTCTTACCCACGAGGGGCAAAATAGCCATTTTACACCTTAGGGGCAAAATGGTCATTTTACCCCACAAGGGTATTTCGGTAATCTTACCTTACAGGGGTATCTCGGTAAACTAACCTTATAAGGGTATTTTGATAATTTTGCAAACTGAGGTATTTCGGTAATTTTGTAAATCAGGGGTATTTCGATAATTTTGCAAACCAAGAGTATTACGATAATTTAGTAAACTGGGGTATTTCTGTAATTTTGCAAATTGAGGGTATTTTTGTAATTTTGCAAACCGGGGTATTTCTATAATTTTGCAAATAGAGGGTATATCAGTAATTTGCAAACCAAGGGTATTTCTATAATTTTGTAAATCAGGGGTATTAACGACCCTTCCGAAGGTCCATTGTCGCCTCGAGCAACTTTTGTAACCTAACTAGACAAAACGGGGTAATTGGGCCTAAGGCCCATTACTCGACCCAAGTGGGCCCACATGCTTGTGTGGCCTAATTAGCCCAGAAAGAGCCTCGGCTATACGAACAACACAATTCAAACCAATTGAAACCCTATAACATGCATTATACCCGTGTGGGGCCCACCAGCCCATTGGGCCCACACGACCCATTTAGCCCAAAAATAACCCTAGCCATGTAGACTACACGGTTCGGTCTAACATTTACCATAATATGCAATTTTAACTCGTGTGGAGCCCACAAGCCCATTGGGTCCACACGGCCCATTTCGGCCCCAACGCGACCCAAAACGACCTAAGCCATGAGAATGCTCATGGTGGCCTCAACCATCCTACGCCCATATTCGTCGGCTCAATCCACCACACGTGCGATCGCACGCTCGTATGGCATCATTTGTCGGTAATTCAGCTTTTCAGCAATTACCGATCTACAATCGAAATGAGTGTGATTACACTTGTAACGAGGTAGTTGTTGCATGCTTCCGAAATCTAAGCACCTAAGATAACAACAATTTCACCATCAGTCAACTTCTGTGGTTAATCCAAAGCCATTGTAAGACCAATGCCATACTCAGTCTATCATCACTTACCAACGAAAGAGATGACCACTAGAAAAAGATAGAGATTTGGCCTATGCCCTTCTTAATGAAATCGAACCCCTAGCCCTAATGGTTAAAACACAGTGTTACAAGACAGCCACTTAAACAAAATAATTGAAACATAAGGTACACGCAGCCCTTAGATAGCGGAATCAATACCTATGCCCAAGAAAACTTACCAAAACTCCAATCTTGCAGTCGCCCTAAAACGAGAAGAGACTAATCGAGTAAGGAGTATAAGATTTGGCCTATACGAAAATAAAACAAAGAAGAGATTAGAGAGGAAGACAAGGTAAGGCTTACTTATGGCCAAGAATTCGGTAAGTAAAGAAATACCCAAACGACCACTTTGTAGTGACAAAGTTCCTACCCCCTGATAATTGATGAACTCGAGAATCGAAGGGAAGAACGATAAAATCGGTTCAATGAGAAGGAGAGGGGAAAAAGGTTATGGTGTAATCGACTACTATTAAAAAAAGAACAAAGTAGAAAAGATAAAGAAAAGAAAAAGAAGGATCAATTTAGAGGGGAACACCGATTGAGAGAGGAGGAAAAGAACTTGATCACAAAAGTAGAAGAAAGAAGTCAATGATGGCTAGAGAATCGAATCAAGATTCGGCTCTCAAGATTAAGGCATTTGACGTTGTCAAAAGAAGTGAAAAGGAAGAGGGGAAAGGTGGATAATACTAGAGTGTTCGGCCAAGAGAGTTAAGCTAAAAGAATGTAATATTCGGCCAAAGCCTCAAACTCACAAGAAAAGAAAAGGAGAAGAGAGAAATTGGTAACTAAAACGTCCACAGAGAGCAATTCTAGAGATCGAAAATGACCAAAATGAGAGACCAAAACCCCAAAATCGCCAAAGAAAAAAAAGAACAACAAAAATATGACTAACTAGCTCCTAGTCATACCTCCATTCACAAACATGCCCATTTGGTACCCCAAGGAGTTCAATTTCGGTCCACCACCTTTTCCATACCAAAATCCTTGATTTACTCCTTGATTCAAGCCAACAACCAAATTTGAAACTCATCCAAACTCCTTGATTGTTTCAACCTTTTACCATGAGGAGTTTCGGTCAAACTCCCTCTCCTCCCTTGCGTAAACAACAAAAAGATACCCACTAGTGCATGGACTAGCTCGAACCCAAGACCCCTACGCGTACATCACACACTCCCTTACCACCTTACCATCATGTCTTTCATGCCACACAACACGCACATTAATTCAAAAGGTCTATGATCATTTCACAAGGGTTTACTCAAGCCAAGAATTAAAAATTCTACATACACCTAGATTCGAACCTAGGCCCTCTCTATTGCTCAAACACGCCACCTGCCTCCCTACCATCCAACTCTTTGTGTCATAAATCCAACACATTTAAATATCAAGCCCACCTACTCGCTTTCATATTAATTTAAAAGAAAACCAAAATGATTTGTAAGAGCCAAGACTTGAACCTCAAACCACAAGCATACTCCTAATGCCAACTTGCCACTAGACCACATGCTTTTTTTGTGACATATTTTAACCAACAATATTTATAAGGTTTTCAAGCTAACGCCAAGGTCCACTTAAGGGAAAAATTAAAATTTTTGCTAGAGCCCTAGTTTGAACCCAGGACTTCTCCAACACTCCCAAACACTCTTAATTACTTAACCAATATACCAAACATACAATTGTGATATTTCCATACACAACAAAATAGTATAAGCCACCACCAAGGCCCAATACCTCTAAGCCCAAAACCTGGGGCGTTACAAGGCCATATGCCTAATGTTAAAGCAAGAGAGGCTCCAACTTCACCGGTTACTAAGGCAGGATCATATGATCGGGCTGCTGGGGATGATGCGTAGTCCCAGGCAATGCTGAGGATTCTGGAAAGGGTCGCTGGGCCCAACAATGGCATTGGAAGTCGTGGGTCAATTTGGGAGTGACTTCGATCACATAGAGCTGAGATCTTTAAGGTTATCGCTGGTGTGGCTCCTAATGTGGCTGAATACTGGTTGGAGACCACTGAATGGATAATGGATGACTTGGACTGCACTTCTAAGCAGAAGCTGAAAGGTACGATATCGTTGCTAAGAGAGGAAGCCTACTAGTGGTGGCTTACGGTAAAATAGGGCACTTAGCCTGATTGGATCACTTAGGAGTTCTTCAAATTTGCATTCCAGGGAAATACATGGGTGCAAGTTATGTAGATGCCCAGAGGAGGGAGTTCTTGAATTTGACCCAGGGAGACAAATCTATGGCAAAATATGAGGCTGAGTTCCTGCGACTCAGTCGTTATGCAAAAGGAATAGTGGCGACAAACTATGAGCGCTGCATACGATTTGAGGATGGCCTTCAGGATAGCCTTTGGGTACTGATAGCTCTCAGAGGGAGCGAGATTTCGCAGCATTAGTAGAGAAAGCAAAGATAGTTGCGGATGTGAAGTGCACTGAGCGCTTGAACTAGGAAAAAGAAAGGGGCAAAAGCAAAAGAGAGGCAGAGCCTTCCGATCTGGGTAGAGACCTAAGATGAAGGCTAGAGTGGATGGATCAGTCAAAGCTGGGGCCCCCGCTGCTACTACTGGGGTGCCACCTTGTGCTATCTGTGGAAAAGGTCATTTGGGTGAGTGTTGGAGGAGGACGAGAGCCTATCTGAGCTGCAGATCAATGGAGCATCGTATCAGGGAATGTCCCACAAGGCCGGATTAGGTGCAAGCCATGGGCAGGGGTAATGTGCAGCCGCAAGAAGGGTGGTCAGCAGCTGCCAAAGGGTCGTGGTCAGGCCAGGGGCGGTAACGGTTTAGGACGTGGTCGTGGTGCACTGGGCGGAGGTTTAGGACATGCTGAAGCGAGGCAGCCAGCTTTAGTCTATGCTACTAGCCGTCGAGAGGATGGA
Source organism: Gossypium stocksii (assembly GCA_020496765.1). Lineage (NCBI taxonomy): Eukaryota > Viridiplantae > Streptophyta > Magnoliopsida > Malvales > Malvaceae > Gossypium > Gossypium stocksii. Next base: position 57,932,841 of record CM035624.1, on the reverse strand, counting down.
GATGCCCCAGATGTGATAACCAGTACGTTCTTTATTCATGAGCTACCTTACCTACATTGATTGACATTGGGTCAACACATTCATACATTATATGCAATATGACTGAAACCTTGGGTGATGTGTTTGAAACTACTGGAAATGAGATTACTGTGTTGAGTCCTCTAGGATAGTCTGTGAAAGTGAGTAAGTTTTTTAGGGATGTACCCTTAGTAGTCCAAGAGATTACCTTCTTAATGGACTTAATGGAATTTCCTTTTGGCGAATTCGATCTAATCTTGGGCATGGATTGGCTGGTGAAACATTGGGCAACTCTGGATTGTGCTACAAAGTGAATGGTGTTGAAAACCACAAAGGATGAGGAAGTGGTGGTAATTGGGGAACGTCGAGATTATCTGTCAAATGTAATTTCGGCATTAAGGGCTGAGAAGTTGGTTCGCAAAGGTTGTGAGGCGTATTTAGCCTATATAAGTGATTCGGGTGCTAAGGATCCTACTGTTAAGTATTTGAGAACGTTAAAGAATTTCCTGATGTTTTTCCCGAAGAGCTACCTGGATTACCTCCCAATAGAGAAGTGGAATTTAGAATCGAGTTACTACCGAGTACAGCTCCGGGGTCCATTGCTCCTTACAGAATGGCACTAAAGGAGCTGGTGGAACTTAAAGTGCAGATTCAGGAGTTATTAGACAAAGGGTTTATTCGATCAAGTGTGTCTCCGTGGGAAGCATTGGTGTTATTTGTGAAGAAGAAAGATGGGCCCATACGAATGTGCATCGACTATTGGTAGTTGAACAAGCTGACCATCAAAAATAAGTACACTTTGCCAAGAATAGATGATCTTTTCGATCAGCTCAGATGAGCCTCAATTTTCTTAAAGATTGATTTACATTCAGGGTACCATCAATTAAGGGTTAAGGAGGTGGATGCTTACAAGACAGCTTTTAGGACTCGTTATGGTCACTACGAGTTCCTTGTGATGTTGTTTGGACTGACGAATGTACCAGCCACTTTCATAGACCTTATGAACAGGGTGTTCCAACCTTATCTATATCGGTTTGTGGTAGTATTCATAGATGATATCCTGGTGTACTCAAGGACTGAAGATGAGCATGATGCACACTTAAGGGTTATGTTACAGATTCTAAGGGAGAAGTAATTGGATGCCAAATTTAGCATGTGTGAATTTTGGTTAAGAGAAGTTACTTTTCTAGGTCATGTAGTTTCAGCTGAGGAGATTAGGGTTGATCCTCAAAAAATTGAAGCGGTGTTGGACTAGAAACCGCCTAAGACAGTTTCTGAAATTTAGAGTTTTCTGGGGTTGGCTAGATATTACAGATGGCTTGTTGAGGGTTTTTTATTGATTGCTGCACCCTTAACTAAGTTGTTGCGTAAAGGGGTACCATTTGTTTAGACTGTTAAGCAGCAAGAAAGCTTTGAGAAGCTTAAAAAGGTTTTGACGGAGGCCCCTATTTTGATTTAGCCAGAGCCTGGGAAGGAGTTTGCAGTCTATAGTGACACATCGCATGTGGGCTTGGGTTGTGTATTGATGCAAGAGGGAAAAGTGGTTGCATATGAGTCGCACAGCTTAAGACTCACGAGGTGAATTACCCAACCCATGACTTAGAGTTGGCTGCAGTAGTATTCGTTCTAAAGATATAGAGACATTACTTGTATGGGGCAAAATGCATAATTTACACAGATCATAAGAGTTTGAAGTACCTCCTTACCCAGAAGGAGCTAAACCTTAGGCAGCGCAGATGGATTGAGCTACTGAAGGATTATGATTGCACGATTGAATACCATCCTGGCAAAGCGAATGTGGTAGCTGACACATTGAGCCATATGGCTATGTCTGACCTTAGGTCTATGTTCGGCCATTTGAGTTTGTTTGACGATGGCAGTTTGTTAGCTGAACTTCAAGTAAAGTCGATGTGGGTTGAGCAGATTAAAGATAAGCAATTGTTAGATGAGACTCTAGGTCCTCGATTTAGGCAAGTTGAGAATGGGGAAACATCAATGGTGAAAGAGTACTGTGTTTCCGTGGGAGATTTTGCATGCTGAAGGATAATGATCTAAGGCAGTCTATACTGCAGGAAGCACATAGTGGTCCCTATGCTATGCATCTTGGCAGCAACAAGATGTACCAAGACCTCCGTGAGTTATATTGGTGGCCAGGACTTAAGCGTGAGGTTACTGAGTTCATAAGCAAGTGTTTGACATGTTAGCAAGTCAAGGCAGAACATTAGTTACCTTCAGGACTACTTCAACCAATTAAGGTTCCACTTTGGAAGTGGGAGAGGGTGACTATGGACTTTGTTAGTTGGCTACCACTGACGCCTACTAAGAAAGACTTGAAATGGGTTATTGTGGATCAGTTAACTAAGTCTACCCATTTTATATCGGTCCGAACTGATTACTCATTACAGAAGCTGGCTAAGTTGTATGTGGCTGAGGTTATGAAACTGCATGGGGTACTCGTATCTATAATATTAGACAGAGATCCTCGTTTCACGTCTCAATTTTCGAATAAGTTACACGAAGCTTTAGGCACAAGATTGAACTTTAGTATGGCATTCCACCCTCAGAGAGATGGTCAGTCGAAGAGGATAGTTCAAGTACTAGAAGATATGTTAAGGGGCTTTGTAATTGAGTTCCATGGCAGTTGGGAAGATTATTTGCCGTTGGCTGAATTTACGTATAATAACAGCTATCAGGCAAGTATTGGGATGGAACCGTATGAAGTACTATATGGGTGTAGGTACCAAACTCTGACTTGTTGGACTGAGTTAGGTGAACGGCGAGTTTTGGGGCCTTAATTGGTAGTAGATACTGAGGATAAGGTAAAATTGATTCGGGATCGATTGAAAGAAGCATCGGATAGGCAGAAATTGTATGCTGACCTTAAGCGCTGAGAGATTGAGTATGCAGTAGGGGACTTAGTTTTTCTTAAGGTCTCCCCATAGAAGAAGGGACTAAGGTTCGAAGGGAAGGGTAAGTTAAGCCCTAGATTTATTGGGCCATACTGTGTATTGAAGTGTATAGGGCCGATTGCCTATTAGCTGGAGTTACCTCCAGAGTTGAATCAAATCCATGATGTGTTTCATGTTTCATGTTTCCACGATTTATTTTGCATCTCTAGACAGCCAGTAGTGGAGTTAAAGTGGAACTCTGAAGGGGAAAGTTTGAATTGGTCATGTGAGAAATTTAAGGAGGGGATTATGGAGCAAATCTTGGAGAAAATTAAGAAGATTAGGTGTGTTGAAGAGTTGGAGCCGAAATGGGATCTTAGGGGAGCATAGAATCGACTTGGAAGCGGGGTTGAGCATAGTGCTGATTTCTCTTTTGGTTATTTCGGCTTATCGGTCATTGTGGGCCATTTTGAGGTGTTAAGGTAAGTAGTGATCGAATTTTAGTCACTCTTTTCGTTTTAGGTTTTTGCCTTTTTGCTAAAACTGAATATTACCAAAATATTGTCATTGGTGTCGATTCCTTTTCTTTTTCCCCTCAGCCCGATTCCTTTCCATTCCTTTTTTCTTCTAGCTGAATCCTCCTCCTCTCAATTCTCTTTTTGCTTCATCATTTATCTTCCTTTTTCTTTGCCTTGGCCGATTGAGTTCTAAGCCAGTCACATAGTCGGCTTCTTCTTCATATTTATCACACTAGCCTTTAAAAGCCAAATACCTTCACTCCCTTTTTATTGATTTCCATTTCAATGCCAATTTCTTCAATCTAGACTCTACCCATCACTTCAACAGTTGCAGATTGTAGTTCATTCCTTTGCTGTGCCAAGTATTGTTCTTTTTTTCTCTTCGCCTAGATTATTCTTTTCTTCAATTAGTTTTGGGCCAAAGCCGAACCTTCTTATTGTGTTTCTCATTCATTTGTTTTCTTTCTTTGGCTAGGCTGAATCTTGTGTTTCTTAGCCAAGTCGTGGTCTTTTCTTTTCCGACTACTCTTCTTGCGTTTGGTTTTGGTATGGTAAGGATCTCTGACAACCAGTAAGTGCACATAGTTTATTCTTGTTTTTAGTGAAGGCCGAAGTCTCTTATATGGTGCTAAGGATGATCTAAGGTGGATATAAGTCACATAGTTATGCAATCTTTGATGATAAAGGTTTTTGTAACGCAGATCTTAGAGTCAATCATTGCTAGCGATTAGTGAAGGATTAATAAGGCTCAATCGTTCAAAGTAAGTGATAGTGTGATTTTGGCTTTTAGAAAGGGAGGGGAATCGTACTAAACGAGTGATTAACTGTTACTTTTGAATGATTATAGGTTTGTGGCTAGGGATTCGTAGCACGTATCGTAATCAGGTGTGTACATACATCACACACAATATAGATCAGCAAATCTCGAAAAGTCAAAATGCTGAAATGCCGAAATGCCGAAAAGTCGAAAAGCCAAGGTTAGCTACGGTAACCACATGAGTGTACGATCACTAGTGTGGTAAGATCAATACAATGACCGAGGCCCAGCGAGCGATCTCATGGACTTGGGCCACTTTTTGGCCAACTAAGCCTAAATGGGCCATATGGGCCCGACGAGCCCGTGGGCTCGACACGAGCAGAAGTCGTGGATAGATAAGAAATAATGAGCTGGTCATGTTGTCTACATAGCCAATGGTTAATTTGGGCTCAGAGAGCCACACGAGTGTGTGGGCCCCACTTGGGCCACATATTAGGCTTTTGTGCCCTAGGTTATTATTGATTGCTAAAAGTGGCATAAGTCGCGCTGAATGATTTTGGGCTTAGCAATGGGCCGATTTGCGACTTGGGCCCACATTAATAAATAATCATTATGCCCCTGATGGGCAAAATGACTAAAACGCCCTTGCATGTTATATGTTTGATATTGTATGCCATATATATATTATGTTGCATTCATGTGTTATTATGCTGCATATGGGATGGGATTATAGACTAGAGGAAGAAATTGATATGTGAGGGTCGCATGGTTGCTTGACGACTGTGGATCCACCGATGACTTTTAAGCCTAATATATGATTGACAACTCTACTGTAATATTGAGTAGTGCCGTAACCGGTGCTACAACGGGAGTGCAGGGATGGGTAGGTCGATTAAATCCCCACAAGAGTGTAGGGTTGGAAGGGATACGGAGTGCAGGGTTGGATGGGGTAATTGAGCATTGCATATATGATTTTGATTGTGATACGGGCTCAGGCCCAACTGAGGCCATTATTGTAATGGGCTTAGGCCCAAATTGATTGATGTTTGTTATATGATCGATGAGGGTTGTACACACTGAGTTTGCATAAACTTACCCCTACTTTTTAATTTTTCAGGTGATCCTCAGTAGGCAGTTCGACGTATGGGAGGACTCGGAGGTGGCCACATTGCAAGCAACTTTAGACTTTAGAATTTTACTTTGTAGTATTTTTAATTACTTTCTTTTGGGTTGGATGTAATAAGGCCTTTTCTCCCGTTTTGATTTGGTTTTGAATTTTATTATCGTATCTGTTTAACTTTAAGTTTGAACCTGTTTTCTGAAAAAAGAAACTTAAATAACATTTTACAAACCAAAGTAAACACGCGAACATTTTTCAAAGATGAGCTTCCACTATAACTAAAATACGAGAAACAACATTGAAAATGGAAACTAAGGATTTCAAAAGACAACTCAAGGTTTTACTCCAAACTTACAAACATACAAGCTTTCACCGGTTTTCATTTTAAACACTATTTTAAATCGCGAACAACCTAACATTTTCAAGATTTTCCAACAATATTGGAATTGGTGATTCACCCTTCAATGTGACTCCGCCAGATTCGGCCATAACGTCCAGGCCCAGTTTAGGGTGTTACACAGGTTGAACTAAAACTAGTTTCTCTACCAATAGTGCTTTCAACTGTTCGAAACTCTACTAACATTTTCCAGACCATTCAAACTTGACATCTTTCTAAAGTAAATGTGTCATCAGTTTTGCAATCATAGAAAATCCTTTCACAAAATGTCGATAATAACCCGCTAGTCCCAAAAACTATAGACTTCAATTACATTTCTCAGAGGTTTCCAGTCTATAATTGCAGAAATCTTACTCAGGTCGACTCAGATACCTTCAGCTGAAAACTATATGCCCCAAAAACCCCAGCTCTCGAAGCCAAAACTCACATTTGCTGAACTTTGCAAACAATTGCTTGTCTCTCAAAATTTGTAACACGATTCTCAAATGCTCAGCATGTTTAGATTCATCTCGGGAATAGATCAGAATATCATCAATGAACACAACAACAAATCTGTCTCAGTACAGTCTGAAGATCTGGTTCATCAAATCCATAAAAACTGTTGGAGCGTTAGTTAATCCGAAAGGCATAACAAGAAATTAATAGTGTTTATACCTAGTTTTGAACATAGTCTTTGGCACATCTGAATCTTTCACTCGAATTGATAATTGCTAGATCTCAAATCAATCTTCGAAATTACTACTGCTCCTTTCAGCTGATCAAATAAATCATCTATTCGAGACAGAGGGTATTTATTCTTAATCGCCACTTTATTGAGTTGTCGATAATCTATGCACATTCCCATAGTGCCTTCTTCTTTACAAACAACACTAGTGCACCCCAGGGTGAAAAACTCGATCGTGCAAAACCTATATCGGTTAACTCTTGCAACTAAGCTTTCAACTCTTTCAACTCTATCGGAGCCATTCTATGTAACAGCTCGAATTAGGGCCTAGTCAGAATAGTGGTTTCGAGACCACAATTTTAAAGTAGAAAAATTTACTGTGATAAAGTTTTAAGGTTTATAATGTGATTGAATGCATGTGTGAAAATATCGTAAAGAAATTTTAGCAATAGAGTGCCCAATTTGAATATTAGGACTAAATTGCAAAGGTTGCAAAATAAGTGTTCTAGAGGCTTTTAGTTCTTAATTGAAATGCTTTTTTTAAATTGGAAGTCCTTATTTAGTAATTAGACCATTATATGTCATGATGGACAAAAATGGATATGGAAGGGTAAAATTTCAAAGAAAGGTAAAAGGCGCATTTTGGTCATTTGGTTAATTAAAGAATAAAAAGGGAAAAATCAAGTTAAAATTGTGTCTATCTTCTTCCCCTTGTGCCGAAAATTGAGATAAGACAAAGCTAGGGTTTCCTCACTTTTCAAGCTTAATAGTAAGTGCATCCTAGCCCCGTTTTTAATGCTCTTTACATTTTTGAAACCCTCGTAACCAGATTTACCTATTTCTAGCCATATTTTGAGCTAGGGTTCATGTTAAAAAATTTACCCATGTCTGACATGCATGTATTTTGATGTTTAATGAAGGAATATGAAAGTTTGATGTGTGATAAACAACTTTTACTAGGTGATTTTTAATGAAAATGCATAAAGGGACCTATTTGTAAAAGTTGTAAAACATGTGTATAAAATGTGATTTAGTGAAAAATGTGGGCTGATATAAGCATGTATATGTGTTGGCTAGGCCTGGGAAACAAAGAAAATAAGTACATTTCGTTATACGAGCCTAAGGACTAAAGTGTAAATAAGTCAAACTTTAGGGGTTAAAATGTAATTTTACCATAGTGGATTTTTTGATTGAATTGAGTAATGTGATAATTTATTGAGTTAAATTTGGTATTATAGATAAAGAAAGACAAGGAATTGACCTAGATCGGGGAAAGGGCAAAGTTGTGGACTAAATCGTAAAATTTACTATTTTTGTACCGAGGTAAGTTTGTATGTAAATAATGCATCATTTTATTTTACTTTAATGTCTTAATGTTTTATGAAATGTGTGAATTGTATTATGTGACATAATCAATAAGTTTTCAACAAGTGATAAATGTGAATGAAAAATCCCGGTTGAACCTTAGGAATAGAGTCAGATGCAAGTGACATGTCACTAGGAACCCAAGTGTATGATAGTGTGATTATGTGATGTCCAAGTACTGGCCTTGTACGTCTACCAGTGGCTAGGTAATCTTGCATATGTTGCGGATACCTGTCATCTTGTATGAGTAGCACTGAGTAATTACGTCCAGACTGTTAGCTTGTGTGAGCAGACCCGTGACTAGCTCAAGAACGAGCGTATATGTGATAAGTGGTAGCTTCGGCTACATATATGTGGCACTTATGTGCAAGTTTCCGAGTATCCAATAGTATTTCAATGTGTACAATAGGAATAACAAAAGTTATGAAAATGTACGTGTGTAACACCCCTATCCCGTAACCGTCACCGGAATAGGAAGAGGCATTACTGAAAACTAGGAATCGAATCAGGACTGAAAAATTTTGAAGATGTTCTTGAATAAAGATCATCCATTTACAAATTTTTTAGACACAGCATAGATCGAATTTATAACTTATAAATTAAACTTCCAAAGGGTGCAATATCCGCATGGCTTATAAACGATAGTCATGATATCATTTTACTATAGTCTATCCTATACATGCCATAAGCTAAATCCGAATCATTGGGTTACCACAATAGTAGATAGTGTGACGAAGAGCTGACGGTCCCCGAGCTGGTAGTCAGAATCCACAATCTATAAAACAAAAACACGAAACAACGAAGTAAGCTTTCATAAGCTTAGTAAGTCTTTAAGTAATACAATTAACTTTAATGAATTTAAAGACATAATTTCCTATTCATATTAGTAAATGAAAAATCGTTTGCTGAATGAATCTAATCACAACTACACATACTTTACTCATCATCTCATTTACTTAGAAATTAATATCACATAACCACTTCATTAAATAATTTCTACAGTGGCCAATTGTAAAGGTACTCAACCACAAATCAAATTTCCTGGGGCTATAACCACTTCCATGATATTTTCATAAATGACCAATTATACATAACCACACAATGCACAATATTTATATATAAGTTACTTAACTTCAAACTCAAACAACAAAGTAAATCAGTAATTCTCATGACTTCTCACATCAGTCAAACATGGCTTAATCGCATAGTAGTCTTAGTACTCATTTCTATAGATTTATATATTTTATTTCATACTTGTGACTCAATCCAGAGCAGATTTAATTATGAGTGTAGGATACATACCTGGCCAACTTAAGGTATTCCATCATCATTAAGTTTCTGTGACTGAAGACACATATGTATAAATCTTATAACTTCAAATACATAGTTTCACAATTGAACATAATCAAATCCAATTCGAGTCATTTTCACATCAAAAGATAAGTATCACATACCTGAGTCTTTTAATGTATACTACGAGCTTTATTTGTCATCTTAATGTGGGATCTAGTAATCAAATGCACTTGGCCGGCTAGGTACAAAACCCGACTTTAATCACCGGTTTTGAAGCTTGCTAAGTCAATGTCCCGAATGATTTCGTACCATAGTCCATTCAAAAGGTTTATCACACTTTATGATATACGCTCGGTAGTATTTACATATCACAACATATTAATAGAATAGTGCTTCCATTCAGACTAACTGATAAATCACATGATTTACTTTCATCTTTATAATAGCCATTTGGCCATGCCCCATATCTCATAAGTTATTCGTTCTCACTTTATGTGCATATAACGATACGCATCTTACTCATATCTCAAATTGACCATTCGGCCTTATCAGACATACACACTTTCACATTCATCACATTGGCTATTCGACCTTATCACACATATATACACTTACATATTCGGTCTTAATACATATCTTAGTCTCATCCTTGTCACACGATTTAGTCATTCGGCTTTGACACACATTAGCATATATAGGACTCTTACCTTAATCTTATGCATACTATTAACCAAAAGAAATATTTCTATTTATGTATCTTTCATTTCAAATTTCACATTCAAATAAGATCATTCGTGCAAATTGCATTAATTGCCAAAGGTACAAGACATGCTAAATTACTTAAAGCTCATAGAGAAATCAACTCAAATACTTAAGAACTTATTTATGCACATTAATCACATATAACATATTCAATATGTAACACCAATTGGCCGTATATGCATGGTCACATTGTCTTCATTTCGTTGACATATCATTTCTTCAAAACTCAAAGTCCCATAATTACATTATCTAACCGCCTCGATGTAATTCGTTGCTTCGACTTGAATAGGATTAATTCCAAGCACTACATTTCCATATAATTTCAATCACCTTTCTTTCATTTTATCTTCACACTAAGCATTCAATTGTTTATGCATAATATTTGGCTCACATTCATTTCATACTTATCACATGATCTTAATAGCACATTTCACACTTACTAATATGATATACTTGTCGTTAGGCCATATAAGTATAATATAACACATCATCATTTTATTTATAAAGTTCGACTAAATCCATAGATTTTTCTCAATTGGCCATTCAAGCTTAAATCATAGTGACCATTCGGCTATAAGCCATATACTCAACTATTTATCATACAATTAGATACTAACATCATTCGAATAAATATACCATCATATATCTTAATCATTTTTTCTTTCATTTCATCTTTCCCACTTATAATTCAATGGTTATACATATCATCTCACTCACATTCATTTCACACTTATCATTTGATCATAAAAGCATATCACAAACTTACCTCCAAATTATATTTTCCATTCGGCCACATAAGTTCAATTGTCATAGCATTTTTATATCATGCTTACCATTTGATTATATATACATGTCAACTAATCATTTTGTGGAATATCTAATTCCCATAATAATTCAAATTATAATCGAATGTTATTTACATTTGACTACTTAAAACTTACCTCAAATATATTTGAAAGGTTGCGGAAAGGCTACTCTATTACTTTCTCTTTCCCCTATCCGGCTTTGATCCCTTTTGCTCTTGAGCTTAATTAAAACAAATAGATTTATATTAATCCTTATTCATATATTTCATTTAGTTATAACTCTTTCATTCAAAACAAGAAACACATAGATTTCCTTAGCCACACATATTCAGCCATCAATCACATTTTAAGTATATATATAAATATGTATATTTATAAACACCTTAAATACACATACAGAACCGTTCTACCTCCATTTTGAACAAATGTTTATAACTAAGGTAGGTTCACCACCCTTTATTCACAAAAACTAATTTATTATCATGGCTATAATATTTAAATGATCAAATACATAAATGTATATTACACACCAAATCTTATTCGGTCATTATCATATACATTTAAATAAAAAAAGCTACTTTAGCCGATTATTAATCATATATTAAATCATACATGTATAATCATGTATTGCATTTTAATCTTGTGATTATAAATATAACCCAAGGCCAAATACTCATAACCACTCATAAGTATTTATTATTTCCTTTACAAAGGTAGCATGTCTTTAAAGTTATATTGTTAAGTGACTGAATTCACATAGTGATACCAATATTCATAACTCATTAGAAACAACAACTTATTACTTCGAATACTTTACTAATCTATAATCATATTCAGCACATAGTAAGTTCATACTTTCTTTTAATTCAACCACTAAATACATATTTATTCATTTTAATATATTCGGCCACTAAGCATAAAATTTGTCAAATAAAATTATAACATTCCAACTTTGCATTTAAATCACCTAAAGCCGCATCCCATAACAACATGCCTTAAATCAATTCTTTAGTACATTTGGTATTTAGTACTAAAGGTCATATTAATTTGGTCCATGAAAACCGAATGTCAAAAATCCTAAGACCATACTCCTCAACCCATTTAACCTTTATAACCAAGTATCAAATAATTATGCATTTGAACCATTTTAGCATAGACATTTTCTACTTTTGGCAATCCTCCAAAACTTAAAAAAAAATTTTGAAGTTTATTCCAACATAGCCGAATACCCCACTTAACCATGAAATTCATCTATTAACACAAGACATGTCACATTCACATTCAATAAATATGATGTCTATAATGACATGCCATGAACCAAAATTTACACATCAAGTTCCCATTCAGCCATTTAATAAACACATCAAAATCACATTTATCTAATTTAAATTCAAGCTCATCCTTTATTTCATTCCTTGAAACAAAACATAACTTAATGCCAATTTTATTTAACTAATTTATCCCAAGATCAAATACTATATTCGGCCATGAAAATGTATTAATCTAATAAATCTTAATTTATCTTTTAAAGCATCAAACCCAAATCCTTTAATCAACAAAGTCATAGCCGAATGTCTTTATAGACAATTTGGCCGAACCAAGCAAAATTTCTCAAAATTAACTTACAAACTAAATTTCACACAAGTTTTAACATCATTCCAAACTCTAAGCATATTTAGCTATTTTAACAACTAATTTAACATTCAACCTTAATTTCCCTTAACTAACATGAAATTTTCCTAAGTAATTAACCATACCTGAATATCAATTGTCCTCAAAACCTCATTTTATCAAAATCTAACAAACTTAGAACTCCTTTAGTCACCATTTACAAATCAAAACATCAAACACTCACAATTTAACATATTATAACATGGCCGAATGTATATTTTGCTACTAACTCAAAATTTCATTCATGGGCTATGTCAAAAGCTTAATGACCAATTTAAATTCACAAATTTGAATAGAAATAGCCTAAAATCGTACCTTAATTTTGCTTCCTCAATGACCGAACATTCCTAGCACTTTCTTTTCTTTAACAATTGGCATTTTCCAAGCCAAAAGAAAAATAATGCATGTTTTCTTATGTTCTCTTTTATTCAATAAACATATATTCATTCATTTTTAATTTTCCTATACTACCTATCACTAAAGCACACATGAAAGCCATTTCCAAATGTCTTTACCGTCCATCCACAAAATTTTACTTTGTTTTTATCACCATAATTTTATAATAATAATTAAGTTCACCTTTCATATTATATAATGCATATAATAATATAAAAGACATAAATTATCCATCAATTATCATCATTATGCCGTCCACTACTAATATAATGGGTAATTTGACATGCAAATCCCCATGTTTCAAGCCATGTAATATTTGGCCCCTTTTTAATTAACCTCACCTATTTTCATTATTTCACACATAAGCCCTTTTTAATTAAATTCACATCCAAATGTCACAAATCAATAAACCAAAATTTCACACATGCAATTGCACATAAAATTGGCACAAGTTATAACATTTAATAAATTTTTAGACTCGGTTTAGTGGTCCCGAAACCACTTCCCGACTAGGGTCAGCATAGGGCTGTTACAACGTGTGTTTGTATGATGATGTGCTACAGGTGTGCACGAGAAATTTGTTAAGTATGAATGTTATAAGTGGTGATATCGTGGTAAGTTGTACTTGAGTAAGCTAAAAATATATGAGCTCAAGGGTAAATGCATTAACTCTCCTTATGGGAATTTGTATGGTTACGATGTTATTAATTTGCATATAAACTTACTAAGCTATATAGTTTACCCCTTCTTTTTTTTCTTTATTTTATAATGTCACCGAGCTAGCTCAGGATCGAGACTTGTAGGAGGCTCGCATCACACTATCAGAATTATTATTTTGGGTATTGGATAATTGTGATCTTTTTGTAAGTATGGCATGTATAGGGACCTGGTTTTTTGCTATATGTGTCATTGTTGGTTTGGCCAAATGTATTGGCCTAAGTTGATTCAAAAATTCATTTTGTATAAGGCTATTTGAATTTGGCTTATGTTGGCATGAGTGTATGTTTATGATGATGCCTCTTATGGAGGTGTGGAAATACATTATTTGAATGGTTGAATACGACACTATGGCATTAAGACATTAAGACATTAAGACATTAAGACAAAACCTCCAGTGGATAAGATTCGTAAACAAGGGGCTAAAGAATTTAGAGCTAACATTGATGATGATCCAGAAAAAGTAGAGTTCTGGCTCGAGAATTCTATACGGATATTTGATGAATTATCTTGCACACCTAAGGAGTGTTTAAAATGTGCTATATCATTACTGAAAGATTCGACCTATCGTTGGTGGAAGACTTTGATATCCGTAGTTCCAAAGGAAAAAGTAACCTGGGATTTCTTTTTGGAAGAGTTTTGAAAGAAATATATTGGTCAGTGATTTATAGATCAGAAATAGAAGGAATTTCTTGAGTTGAAACAAGGTAAGATGACAGTGGCTGAATATGAACGCAAGTTTGTAAGGCTTAGTAAATATGCATAAGTGTTTCTACCGAAGCAATGATGTGCAGAAGGTTTGAAGATGGACTTAATGAAGACATCAAGGTGTTAGTGGGAATTCTAGAATTAAAAAAAGTGGTGGTACTGGTTGACAGAGCTTGTAACGTTGAGGAGTGAATAAAGAAAAGAGAAAAGCTACTATTGAAGCCCAAGATTAAAGGAAGAGGCCGATGAACAAGTCATTTCAATCCCAGACAAAGAGGTCCAGAGAGATAAATCCTTGAAAGACAACTTCAGTTGAGTATTCACGCCAAAATCGTGGGAAATCCTATTCGGGTTCTAGAACTCCAGCTATGTCAATGGCAAGTGTGGGTAATGTGAGATCTAATAGACCCGAATGCCAGCATTATGGTAGACGACACTTCGATGAGTGTTATATGGTTAGTCATGCCTGTTACAGATGTGGCTCTAGAGAACATGTTATTAAAGACTGTCCCAAGAAAGTGGAAGAAGAGAAAGCTCAGAGTGTTAGGCAGAGTAATACTACTGGTAGAGGTAGACCCCTACGGAATATCGGAGGTGGGACTAGTAGTAAAGGCATGGTAAAAGACTTAGCTGCAAGGTTAGAAATAAGAACACCTACTAGAGCTTATGCAATACGAGCTCGTGAGGAGGCATCATCTCCCAATGTGATCACTGGTACATTCTCACTTTATGATACTGATGTTATTGTATTGATTGACCCCAGGTCCAATCATTCTTATATTTGTGTAAATTTAGTACATAGTTAGAAATTGCTTGTTGAATTAACTGAATTTGTGGTTAAAGTATCAAACCCTTTACAAAAATATGTGCTAGTAGATAAGGTTTGCAAGAATTTTCCTTTGATGAGTCAAGGCTACTGTTTTTCGGTTGATCTGATGTTGTTGCCATTTGATGAGTTTGATGTTATTTTGGGTATGGATTGGCTAACTTAGCATGATGCAGTAGTAAACTGTAGATAGAAATATATTTGTTAAAATGTCAGAACAGTGAGTTGCTCCGGGTTAAATCTGATCAGACAGAGGGGTTATTTGATGTGATTTCAATTATCACTGCTCAAAGGTACGTCAAAAAGGGGTATGATGATTTTCTTGCTTATGTATTAGACACTAAGGTATCTGAATCAAAGATCCAGGCAGTGCCGGTGGTATGTGAATTTTCTGATGTGCTTCCAGAGGAATTACCAGAGTTACCACCAGAAAGAGAAGTGGAATTTTCTATAGATTTGATTCCGGGAACTACTCTGATTTCCATAGCTCCATCCCGAATGTCTCCTACAAAATTAAAGGAGTTAAAGATACAGTTACAAGAACTTGTTGATAGGGGTTTTATTTGACCAAGTCATTCACTTTGGGGTGCTCCTTTTCTGTTCGTGAAAAAGAAAGACGGGTCCTTGAGATTGTGTATTGACTATCAGCAGCTCAATAAGGTAACTATAAAGAATAAGTACTCGTTGCCTCGGATTGATGATTTATTTGATCAGCTGAAAGGTGCCATAGTATTCTCGAAGATTGATCTCAGATCAGGGTATTATCAACTACGAGTAAAGGAGTCAGATGTGTTAAAGACAACCTTTAGAACCAGGTACGGGCATTATGAGTTTCTGGTTATGCCGTTTGGGCTAACTAATACACCTGCAGTATTTATGGATTTGATGAACCAAATATTTAAATTGTACTTAGACAGATTTGTGGTAGTATTCATTGATGATATTCTGGTTTATTCTCGAGATGAAAATGAGCATGCAGAACATTTGAGAATAGGTGTTGCAAATTCTGTGTGAAAAGCAGCTTTATGCTAAATTCAGTAAATGTGAATTTCGGCTCTGAGAAGTGGGTTTCCTTGGACATATTATATCTGCCGAAGGTATTAGGGTAGACTCGAATAAAATTTCAGCTATTATTAATTGGAGTCCACCGAAGAATGTATCTAAAGTTAGAAGTTTCTTAGGTTTAGTTGGTTACTATCGGAGATTTGTACAGGGGTTCTCTATGATAGCTTCTCCGCTGACCCGTTTATTGTAGAAAGATGTTAAATTCGAGTGGACTGAAGAATGTCAGCAGAGTTTTGATCGATTGAAAGAATTATTGACAAAAGCACCTGTGTTGGTATAGCCTGAATCGGGTAAAGAATTTATTATTTATAGTGATGCACCATTAAATGGTTTAGGTTGTGTCTTGATGAAAGAAGGTAAAATAATAGCCTATGCTTCAAGACAACTTAAGCCACATGAAAGAAATTACCCGGTACATGATCTCGAATTAGCTGCTATTGTATTTGTATTGAAGATATGGCGGCATTACTTGTACGTTGAGAAATGTCATATTTATACTGATCATAAAAGCCTAAAATATTTAATGACACAGAAAGATTTGAATTTGAGACAGCGCAGGTGGCTTGAACTGATAAAGGATTATGATTTGGTTATTGATTACCATCTGGGTAAGGCTAATGTTGTAGCGATGCTTTAAGCCGGAAATCTTTATTTGCTTTGCGAGCTATGAATACCCTGTTATCATTGTCTGATGGTGGTTCAGTTATAGCTGAAATGAAGGCTAGACCAGTCGCTTATCTTTTGGCATTACCACTGAAACTTGATAGAATCCATTATGTTTTTCATGTGTCTATGCTACGAGGGTATCAATCGGATCCTTCACATGTTATTTCTCCGACAGAAGTGGAGATTTAGCCGGATATGAGTTACAGTGAAGAACCAGTTAAGATTTTGGCACAGGAGACCAAGGAACTCAGAAATAAAAAGATAAAGTTAGTAAAAGTATTGTGGCAAAAATATGAAGTAGAAGAGGAAACATGGGAATCAGAGGAAGCTATGAGAAAATAGTACCCAAACCTTTTTAACGGTAAGATTTTCAGGGACGAAAATCCCTAAAGGGGGAGAGTTGTGACAGCCTGATTTAGGGCCTAAACAAAATAATGGTTTCAAAACCACAAATCTGAAATAGAAAAATTTATTACGATTAACTTTTACTATTTACTATGTGATTGAATGACTGTGTGAAATTTTCGTTACAAAAGTTTATTGTTATGGTGCCTAATTTGGTGTTTAGGACTAAATTGAAATAGGTGGAAAATGTGTGTTCTAATTCATAAAGGTACTTGATTGAAATGGGTTTTTAAAGTAGAGGTCCTTAAATGGTAATTAGTCTATTTGTTAAATTGTTGGACAAAAATGGACATGGAATAGGTGAGATAAGATTTTTTTTAGTAAGGGCATTTTAGTCATTTTGTAAATAAAAGAATTAAAAAGGGAAATAAGGCCAAAATTTTGTTCATAATCCCCTACCTTGGATGAATGTGGTATGTCCTCCATAGCTAGGGTTTTTCCAAATTTCAAGCTTGATTGTAAGTGCATCCTAGCCCTGTTTTTAGTGTTCTTCATATTTTTGAAATCCTCGTAGCTCAGTTTACCTATTTCTATCATTATTTTGAGTTAGGGTTTATGTTTAAAATTTAACCATGAATGATATGCATGTATTTTGATGTTTTATGAAAGAATATGAATGTTTGGAGTGTGCTAAACATCTTTTACTAAGTGATGTTCGATGAAATCGCGTAAAAGGACTAGTTTGTAACAAGTTGTGAAATGTCTGTAAGTGTGTGATTTAGTTAGAATTGTGGGCTGCTATAAGAGGGAAAAAGTTTCAGATAGGCTTAAAATGCAAGGAAATTGAATAAAAATTATTTTACGAGCCTAGGGGCAAAATCGTAATTTTGTGAAATTTAGGGGGCAAAGATGAAATTTTTCCATAATGTGATTTTTTGTTCAAATTGAATAGTATGAGTATTAAATGAGCTAACTATGTTATTATAGATCAAGAAAGACGCGGAATCGACTTGGATCGGGGAAAAGAAAAGGTAGTGGATTAGAGTATAAATTCGTCATATTTTGCATCGAGGTAAGTTAATATGTAAATAAAGCATTGTTTTTATTTATGTTATAATATTTTTTCATATTATATAAGATGAGGTTGGACATTGAATAATTATTTGATATAAATTATGACTTGTAGTTGATTAAAAATGAATTGGTAAAATGAATAATTCTCGGTTGAACTTTCGAAATAAAAAATGTAACACCCCAAACCCGGCCCAGACATTATGGCCGTATTTGGTAGTGTTACAATGAAGTGTCTCGAAATCGTGTTTCACTATAACTAGATTTGTTGTAAAAACCCCTTGTTCTTTAAGGTTTGAAGAAAACATCATTCCATTACCCTTGATTAATCTGATTATGAAAGTAGTTTACTTTGGAAAGACATAATGATTGCGGAAGCTTTGTTTGAATTCTCGTTTGTTGTGAAAACGTGGTGTTTGAAAAACATATATCATTTTGTAAAACGCGCCCTAGAGCTAACAGTTTTTAAATGAAACAGATAAACCCAATATTTAAGAAAATTTAAATTGCGACCTTATTACAAACCCAAAATAAAAACCATAATTAAAGTAAATGAAAACTGAAAGTAGTGTAAAAGCAAAGTGTGGCAGCCTCCAACCCACATAGCACCGAATCATCTATGTCTCGGAATTACCTGTACAGTAAAATAAAAGGGTAAGTATACGAATACTCAGTGTGTAACCCCGATAATAATAATATAACAGAATCAGTCTGGGCTAGAGCTCATTACAGTAGCATATCACAATCAGTGGGCCTAAGCCTATTACAGTAACAGTATAGCATGCAATCAGAATCCTACCCAACCATCCTCTACACTCCATCTCTGTCCAACCCTTCACTCCATGTGGGGATATAATCAACCCACCCAACCCTACACTCCACAGTGTAATACCAATGTGGTACTATCGATAAAATGCAGCAGTGCTGCCAGAATATTAGGCTAGAATCCAACACAGTGTAGTACCGATACAGCACTATCGATAAAAATGTAGCAGGGCTGCCAGAACAGTACACTTCCTCCATAAACATATACCCAACCCCTATGCAATGCAACATACTCAGTGTCATGTTATGTCATATCACAGAATATCCACACATATAAATATATATAACAGAGCATGCATAATCATTCAAACATCATATAGGGTCAAAACAGACATTTTACCCACGACGGGTATTTTGGTCATTTCGCCCTTAGGGGCATTTCAGTCATTTATCAGTATGGGCCTAAGTACTCTAAGGCCCTTCAAGCAAGCCCACGGTCCCGTAGCGACACATGCGATCATATCAGTACAGAAACTCGTCAATGGGCCGAGGCCTATTAAGCCAGCCCATGTGGGCCCACACAGTCATGTGGCCCATCGAGCCCAGATTGGCCTAAACTAAGCGCGTACAATAATCAAATTGATAATACACATCTGTTTACAAATTTCCACTTATGCGGGCCCACAGGCCCTTTGGGCCCACTCAGCCCATTCCAGCCCAACACCTCCGAAATCACTCATGGTAAGCATTTTGTGATGTAGACCCATACTCCGCAGGCTCGATCGATCACATGCGCGTTCGCACGCCCATGTGGCTAAAAGCCCATCTTTTGGCTTTTATCCAATTGACAATCAAAGCAGTGTATACAAGTTACACACCTTATCACGTAGAGTACTAAATAATCCTGAGCGCTGCCACCTAAATTAAACATAACACACAGTTAAACCACTTATCTAAAGATTTAAGGAAATTCTAATCCAAAGTATTTGCTATCACTTGCCTTCACTAGAGTGATCAATTGCGATTTGCCTAGTCAAACCGTAGTTTGACACGGTCACCCTTCCACATCCCGGTAGAAAGTCCCTAACTACCGACACAGTCAAACTGTAGTTTGACGCGGTCACCCTTCCGCATTCTAGCAGAAAATCCCTAACTTCTAACACTCTACATCGCTTAAACTTGGAAGTAGAAACCGCGAGTGCACTTCCAGTAGATACTCTTCCACGACCTCCCTCTGTCCGATTATTGCTTGCCTCTATGATATATATATATACCAAAAGCCACAATCCTTATTCGACCGCTACCCAAAGGCAACATTCAACATTTAACGCTTTCAAAAATCGAGCACCTAAAATCACCATAAGGGTACACGTAATCTTTCAAATAACATAATCAACATTTACAATTAAGGTATTTACCCAAAACTAGAGAATGTTCACCGTGAAAAGGGCTTCGAGTCTTGGCCACTTGATCGAAATCGAGAATTGAGAAGAAGAAGGGTACAATCAGTTCAAAAAGGAGCAGAAGAGAAAGTTGACTATAATATATTCGGCTACTATTGCACAGGGGAAAAAAAGTGTGCGAAAGGCAGTGGTGCAATCGGCCCAAATAAAGAACAATGGTGAGTTTGGCTAGGAAGGTAACGCAAAACAAAGGAGAAAGGCAAGAGGGTTTCGGTTTTTGAGTAACCAAAAGAAAAGGGTGCTTCACAATGAATCCGATAGAGAAGAAAAGCAATATATAAGTCGGCTAATATGGAGAAGTGAAAAGAGTAGAAAGAGTCGATAGGAACCAAGGCTAAAGGTGCATTCGGTGTTTGCAAAGTCAAAAGAAAAGAGAAAGTGATCAATGGTGCATTTGGCAAGGCACCAACACAAAGAATGGGAAAAAAAGGTATTTTGTACGGTCAAGAGAAATAAAGTGCAAGTTTTGGCAAAAGAAAAAGAAGAGAGAAACACATGAAATCCCCAAATGAAAACTCACATTCGGCACACAAGACTTTTGTTTGAGCAAAGAAAATGGTGAGAAATGAGTATGTTTGGCCACCACTCAAATGTGCAAAAAGAAATAAAGCAAAGAAATACTGTCCCACAAAAAGACCCTAAGAGTTTTGGCTTCTCTACTAGAAATGACCAAAAAAACGACAAAATGAAAAGAAGAGAAGAAAAACCCGAAAAGCACCAAGATAGCAAAAGAGATGTGTGAACGGCACAAAAGAAAATTAAGAAGAAGGAAACTTGCCAAAACCGATTAATTTGGCACACAAAGGCTCCCTTCCCATTCGGTCAAAGCTTAGAAAACAAAAAAGAAAGCCATTCAAAATCCTTTATTAGCCAAATTAACGAATGATCTTATGGCACCAATTAAGTCCCATATTAGGTCAAAACCTCCCAAATACAATCTTTTATTAGCAGCTTAATTTAAGTTGCCATCAATCCAATCCCAAATCAATGCCCTTCCACCGCTTGCCCCTATCACTTGACCAAGTCAACACTTACCATATTCGGCCAGCCTCAACTCTTCTTGCACGAGAAGCAAAAATCAAATCCCTTTTTTGCAGGGGGAAGCTCGAACTCCAGACCTAACCATCGTCACTGTGCCTCACAAGCGCACTGCTTGCCACTGCACCACAACTCTTCTTATACTATAATACGGTCACAACTAATTATAACACTTACCTGCTGAAGCCACGGTTATTTAAGAGTTAAAACAAAAACTTCGCCTGCCCAAGGGTTCAAACCTGTGCCCTCTCAATTCCCATAGCACGCTCCTTACAACTGCACCCCAGGTGCTCTATGTGTCATATTCCATCCTCAACTCCTTTTAAAGCCTATCTGCCACAACCCAGGTTGTTTAAAAAAAATCCAACATTTTGCGCATGCTGCAGCTTGAACTTGGAACCTCATGCCCACTCCTAACACCACTTCCACTAGGCCACAAGCTCTTTTGTGTCGCAAATCACCCCCAACTAACTATAAGATTTAAACGCCAACTTCTATGCCCATATATGCGAAAATAAAAATTAAATGCTAAGGCCAGGACTTGAACCTTAGATCACTCCTTGCTACCCAACGCTCCTAGCCACTAGACCACCTGCTTTTATATGTCAAGCTTTAACCAAAAATATTTATAAATCATTCCATGTGACCCCAATTCCACATAATGGAAAAAAAAACTAAAA
This sequence comes from Gossypium stocksii, assembly GCA_020496765.1. Taxonomy (NCBI): domain Eukaryota; kingdom Viridiplantae; phylum Streptophyta; class Magnoliopsida; order Malvales; family Malvaceae; genus Gossypium; species Gossypium stocksii. The sequence goes on along the minus strand of CM035624.1, from coordinate 57,910,842 downwards.
TTTTCGTTAAAGTCCTAGTTTGAACCCAAGACTTCTCAGACATACTCAAGCACTCCAAATCACTTAACCAACAAACCAAACATGAAATTATAAAAAAAAATTTGATGAAAAAAATCCAAATTTCTCCTATACACGAAGTCCATTTCTCCTAAGCCCAAAATTTCAGGGCGTTACAGAAAAGATATGAATGATTCGGGATGAGAACACATGTGTAATACTATGTGCAGGCTACTATGTGTTCAAGATGGTTTAGGTCACGTGTGTAGTCCTAAGTGTAGGCTACTACGTGTATCATATAGTTGGGGTCGCATGTGTAGTACTATGTGCAGGCTACTATGCATACCCGATAACTTCGATCACATGTGTAGTACTAAGTGCAGGCTACTATATCCACCAATTAACTTCAGCTACAAAGGTGGTACTATGTGCAGGCCAGCGAATATCTATTATTATTCCATTCCGATGTGTTCAATGGGAAAGTGGCTAAGTGAAAATGAATGTGATTATGAAATGGCCAAGTGAAAATGAGGGTGATTATGTAAAGACTAAGTGCAGATATAGGTGTATATAAGTACATTAATAATGTGTTCGATAAATGATCAAACTTTGGTATGTTTGATGTGGACAAGTGTTATTTGGAAATTTGATATGAGGAAATTTGTGGAAAAGGTGAAATTTGAACTAAACAGTTTGTGACAGCAGTAGTGGGATGACTTTGAAAAATCACCAAAAATAGTAGACATCAAATTAGAGGTTGAATGAGATATGGAATTAAAGCTTATTGAGTCTATATTCATATAAAATAAATAGAGCCAGTAAAAGTTTTCTATATCCTATGATATTTAAATTCTTGTGAGACTAGTTTAGAATGATTATGAGATCCCCTATTCTGATTTGGAAAAATCATTAAAAATTGTATAAAACAATTATGGAACATAATTTATATGGTTAGATTCCTTAATGAGTCTATTTTTTAAAAGAAACAAACGTGGACATCATTTGAATTCTGTATAAAGAGAAATCTAAATTTTAGTGAAGAGTGGTCAAGACTGTCAGGTAGCGAAAATGAATAAACTGTACTAAATGGCCAAATTAAAAATTCTGAAATTTTTATGGTAAGAAGATATATGAGTCTAGTTTCTGGGAAAATTATCTTATCTTAATTTGGAGCTCCGTAGCTCTGGATAAAAATAATTTAATGACTGTGACTGTAATTGACAGCTTGTACTGAACTTAAGTAAATGGTAAATTCATGTGTGAATAAGGTTGTATAATTGTGGAAACATATTTTTGGGATTTATAAATTTCATTAATAGTTTGTTATTATTTACATATTACTTGCTAAGCTATAAGCTTACTTTATTTTTTTTCTTCTTGTCTTATTTTATAGTGTGATCAAGTTCATTCGTGACTCAGGAAAATTGTCGGAGGATCACCAACACTATCCATCCTTCCAATTGGTATTTAGTAAACATATTTTGGAACTATGGCATGTATAGAAGACTTGAGTATTTTGTTGTAAATTATGTTAGTATTACTTGAAATATTGATCTTTAATATTTGATGTGTCACTTAGATTATGCTATCGATGTGGTTTAATATTAGTTAAGTTACAAGTTTATAATATATATATGATTTCAATGTCTAAATGAATGATGAATAGTTGAAGGATTTTAAATTGGATGTTCTTTTTATGTCTCTGTTTAGTACATTTACATTTGTGCTATTTTAGTAATGCCTCGTATCCTGTTCCGGTGTTAAACACGGGTAAGGGGTGTTACAATGTTTGTAACTCATTTCCAACCAACTTTGCAATTCAATTCAATAATAACAATACATTTATAATGCAATTTAACAACATTTACTAGCATACGAACTTACCTTTTGACTGAAACGATGCAACGGACCTACTATTCAATTACTTTGCTTTTTCCTCGATATAAGTCTGAATTCCTCTTTTCTTGATCTACATGTAATCAAAATCAGCTTGTTTATTCCTCTATTTATTCAATTCAGTCCAAGATACACATTTGAGCTATTTTACACACTAGCCCCTAAACTTTCACATTTTTACAATTTAGTACTTATTACACTAAATTACAAATTCATGAAATTTCTTTTAAACCCATGCTTACCCGAATTCTCTATAGGTATCTAGTAGCCCATATTGTTCAACTTTTCACACATTCAACCACACATTTATCACTTTTCACAAATAAATCCCTAGCTTGCATTTTTACTCAAAATCACTTTATAAAACATGTAAATCTATCAACAAAATTTCACATTTTATCATCAAACATCAAAGAACATATATTCATCAATGGCAACTATTGAAATCTTTAACAATTTTGCAAAATAATCCCTGGGCTAGCTAGACCTAGTTACAACGATCACAAAAACATAGAAATCATTGAAAACGGGACAAAACCGAGCTTACAATTGAGGTTGGAAATGGCTGAACCCTAAAAACTCAAGAATGGAGTTTCTTCTTTTATAATTTCGGTGATCAAAATGGCTAAGGAAGATGATAGTTTGTCTTTTAATTATTTTACTTAATTAACTTATTAGATTACAATTTTAACCTTAATGAAAAACCATTAATATCATCCATTTAATGTCCAAAAATTTCCACGAACACTATCCATGGTATATTTAGCATTTAAGGATTTCCACAATTAATTTCATAGTCATTTAATACCTTTAACTAATAGAATTCAACTTTTATGCTTTACGCGATTTAATCATTTTTACCGAATGAAGCATACAAACGATAAAATTTCTTCACAAAAATTTCACACAATCATGCTATCATGCTGTAAACACTTAAAATAACATTAAAATAATTTTCCAACCTCGGATTTGAGGTTCCAAAACCACTGCTCCGATTTAGCTAAAAACAGGTTGTTACAAGCCATCAATAATGCAAATAAATTGTTAGTATTGCAGACAAGCTGCCAGTATAATGGATAAGCCATTAGTAATGCTGATAAACTGCCAGTATTGCAGACAAGCTGCCAGTATTGTGACAAGCCACCAATATTGCAGACAAGTTGTCAGTACTTCCTCCTTTCATAATCATCCCAACCTCAATGCAGTATGGCATGTTGTTAACAATATCATAACAATACAATAGGCATGATTAAAGTATGCAATCAGCAGTAGAAATAGAAGGCATGATTTAAACATGCGATCAGTAAGAAAAATAGTAGGTGCATTTAATGGTGGTTTCAGTATTACCGGTATTAGAAACCACATTTTAACATGTGACTAAAGTTTTAGTAACAGTGTACATGATTTATCATGTAATCAGTATCAACAGCAAAACATTAGCATGCTTTCATATCACATAACTTGCGGAAACATTACCGAGTCATATAATAGCATACATAAATATTTGGTAATACAGATTTTTTAAATCAAAGGTTCTTACTTGAAATCAATCCTCATTAAGGATATATCAATCACCAAGAATACTTAATGTATTCGTTTAGCCAATATTTTGAAGTAGAATTAAACGATTATTGTTAATCATAATTAGATAATATTTATGGACAAATCATACACAACTTTAGTAGGTTAAAACCCACACATGGAATAAAGGTCTGATGATACTAGATCTAATCTTTCGCCCTTTAATGTTACAGATCTAATCAGATCTTGCTTGATCTAATTAAAGAATGAAGGTACCAACCCCAAAATACCCATGTTTGTTTTGGTTTTACAGTCCAAAGTAATCCTCTTATAAAATCGAATGATTAATAACTTACTCTAACACTCTTTCAACGGAAATCCAATACTCTTGTTCTAATGCAAAAATTGAGTGATTTAGACTTAGACCTTCAAGGAAAACACAACTTTAGTGAGATGAACATGCAAGATTTGACCATAACTATTAAATAGAAAAGTTGCGATTTGATTAGGCAATCATTACTTACACTTTATCGTTGAGATCAAAAACTACGATTTAATGGTGTGGTGGTGATGGTCCAACGGTTGTGCAGTGGCAACAATGAGAGGGAGAGAGGGGAAGAACAGTGGTGAAAGGGTGGTTGAGGTGATGCAATACGTGGCACAAAGGAGGAGATGTGGTAGCAAAATGAAAAGAAAAAAAGAGGATGAGCTAGAGAAAAAGGGGCGGCACAAGTGGTGGTTTAAGAGAGAAAATATAAAAAAAGAAAAAAAAATGAAAGTTGCTGATTTTCTTTTGGTAAAAGGGGTGTCATAACTAGTTAAAGAGGAAGAAAAGGAATGTGAGGGAAATAAGGGGAAGAAAAGAAAAGCAGGAGAACACATAGAGTGAAAAAGGGAGAAAACAAGGAAGGGGGGAAGAAAAGGAAGGAAAGACTATTGCACAAAAGGCAAGTGTTTTGGGCGGCAAAAATGTTGACCAAAAAGGTGCTAAAATTAAAAACAAATTGCAAGGATGAAGACTTGAACATGGATCACAAGGGAAGCTATGCATGTTCCTAACCACTATGCTAACACACAATCTTGTTTAAATGTTTACAACATTTAAAAAAAAAAAACAGGGAGTGACACGTACTAGAGTTTCAAGGAAAAATAAAAATGAAGCGAGAGAAAGGATTTGAGCTTAGGTCTCAAGGATAATTTCACTAACACTTAACCATCAAACTTATAACTCCTTTATTTTACAAATGCAAAAAGATAATCTTAAAACCGGGGCGTAACCTCTCTCGATTCACAAACCCAATTCTACTAACCCAAATTTTGGGATGTGACATGGGTTTTTCACCCCTCTCATGTAATCAGGCCTATTGAACTTCTCATGTATTGGGTAAAATTATGTGTTATCCGAACTTTTATCAACACTTATAATTTATCCAACCCGATAGCTATTTTCTATTTCCAAAAATATTATTTATTTATTTTAATTAATTAAATTATTTTTTAAACTCCAATTCTAATTCTATTAAAATCATAACAACTTTACCGTATTAGAATCTATGAGGAAATTAATTTAATTGTCTCATTCAACAAATCTATGATCACTAATTAATTTAGTTCTCACTTCGAACTTCAATTATTTAATTATAATAAATTAAATAATAATTCAAGGAAATTAATTTAATTTATAATTCATCTTTTCTTACTTAGCAATAAAATGCATTCACTACGGATAGTGATACATAAAATCTATTTCTCTTAGTTGTCGTTTTTATCTATTTCATATTATCAGTTTTACATGCAATTCATTTCAAGTTATCTTGAGCTAGCAGAGAGACCTGTTGGACATATATAATTAGGGCTTAAATGATTTGTAATTAAGTTTTGGTTTTTTTGTTTATTAAGTACAACATTATTTAATCATAGAGTTATTCTAGTATAATACCATTACTTAACTCTCCCTTATAATAATATATCATTATAAAAGCTAATTGATACATGTTTGTCCAGTGAGCTTATCATAAATGTATTACCCACATAGAATATCCTTAATCTCTTTGGGATAAAATTTATTCTCCCAACATGACTCTATTTGATCTCATGGTATCTATTATATCTTCAAATATAAAAAGTCAATTACTCACACATAGTAATTAAATCGCTTGTCTTATGACGAATGACTCGTGACCACGTTCCTTTTTCAAAAATCATGTAATGTCAATGAGAGGATATCATTTACCTTTATAAGATTATGATTCCATTGTTGTGGAATGATACAACATCATGCAGAAATCGTATGCCCAATCTTCTAGCTTCAATTCCTTATCTATTTGAACTGAGGGTTTTAATACATTAAAATATATGAGTTATGTATATATAGTACATCATCCAGTCAATATTTAAGTATGTCACACTTGGACATCACAAGTGAATAAATCCATAAACATATCTAGGATAAATTCAACTTGAGTCCTGTCTTATGTATTGTCAGTTTATACAACGGCATTTGTCTCTATCTTTTGGGAGTCATCCATTCCAATACCCATGTCATCTCCCTAATTGGACTTGATAGATGTCATAATAGTTTTTCAGTCGATTTACTTAATTTTGATTAAACTACAAACTATTTAGATTATCTACTAAGGCTTAGTTTAGCAATGCTTCTCAAAAGTGCTTTTGGGAGGGGGTAAAAAACACTTTGAAGAGAAACTAAAATTTTTAGTTTCTAAAAAAAGTGCTTTTGGGCTAATTTTTGACTTGGGAGAAGCACTTTTTCTCTCAAAAAGAAGTTTGTTTAGGAATACTTTTATTTCAAAAGTGCTTTTTATCCCAAAAGTGCTTTTTAAAAGTAATACTAAACATACCCTAATATTTATTAGATGTCTTCTCGCATTATGGTCTGACCACATAATGCAACTTAATATTAGTTAAACATTAAATAATCAATAAGTCAATATTTGCTTATATTTGTTTTATGTGAAAATTTGTTAAGGACAAATAATGCATTAAAACATATCATTTCAAATTGGAATGATAAGAGAAAAATATGTTAATTCTAAATTATAAATTTTTCAAAAGGTCAATTTTCTTCTGTCTCATTTTTCAATTCTACCAAAAAATGAATGAAAAAGAATGTACTTTTATTTAATTTTTTCCATCTTTCCTACTAAGCCCACCTGTATAACGAATATAATTTCTTATGTTTTTCTAATCTTTAATTTCTATCTTTTCAATTTTTGTTCTACTTTATAGTGTGCTTAGTTTAGTGAAAAAGTTAGAAGGAAATAATTTTGAGTGTGCTTTGTGGGGGAAAAAAGTGAGAGAAAAGAAAATAGTATGAATGATCATTTTTCATTCTAATGCATAAAAATCAATTATTTTAAATTGAAATGATGAAAGGAGAGAAAATAAGAGATAAATCTACATTAGTTCAAAATTATGTATTTTTCAAATATTTTATTTTCTTACCTTTATTTTTCAATTTTTTTCAAGCAAGTAATTGACGGAAAGAAAATTACTTGTAATTTCAAAATTTTCATCATTCCTACCAAGCATAAGAAAAATTATATTTTCTTCTATCCTTTTATTTTCTATTCTTTCAATTTTACTATGTTTAGTATGAAGACATTATTGCCCAACTTTCGAAGGGTCCTGACAATTCCTTTCCCTTGAGGAAACCAACAATAGCACCAATAGGATTCAGCTGTTAGGGGGTTGCGTAACCAAAGCTGAGAAAGCTCTGTGGCTTGCGCAATTAATCCTAAAGGATATGGGTTTCCTCCTTCAAAGCAAACAGAAGAATGTTAGCGATGTACACTTCGATATACCTATCACATTTGAACGGAACAAGGTTGACAATTGGTGTTATCTAATACCTACATTGGAACCAAACCAGATTGCTCTCAGTGGAGGAACAAATCGTCCTCCACCCACATAACAATGGTTGGCCTGCAAAATAACAATAGTTGTGCATTACCTCTTTACTGGGTGGTCATTTTTGCTTCCTCATAGGCTTTTAAAACTGCCATTCATATTAACAGAAATCGAAATAAGCGACCTCCTTGTTTTAACAATCTTTGATGTACTAAATTTTGTCTAGTCCCATTAGCAAAGATCTGATAGCTAACTGTGTTAATACAAGCCATCACAAACTCAATCCATTTATTCTTTTTTTTTTTAAGGCATTCGGAATTCCTTTTGCCTTTTTTTTTTCCTCTTAAGAATCATATGGGGTCTTCACTCCTACAATCATGTCTTCACTTTTGTCTATTGTGCATAAATGCATTCTAGAATGCGGTAATAACATGAACTAAACAGACCTTCACTCTATTTACCAATGTTTTAGAGAGAGAAAAAGACTAAAATATTTTCCTATAAATACATTTTACTATATCAAATTATCATAGTCAAAGAAATGAAAAGCGATGTCAAATAGTGCAAAACATATATATGATGATTGATGTCTAAAGAAATGAATGTTCTCAACATCCTCGAAAAAACGGATAGATTTAACTTTTTTTTGTGTTAATTTTTTTTTGAATTATGTTTATTAAAAAATTAAAAATAACATTCAGGTTCAGTTAGTTTAAAAAGAAATTAATCCAATTTAGTTCAATCTCAATTAGTTAAAGTAAAAGATCTTATTTTATTTACATGGTTTGCAAGACCAAAAATCATGGTAAAAAAAAAAGAAGTTAAAATAAAAACAGCAATTAAAAAAATATAAATATATAATTTAACTGAACAGAAAAAGTCATTTTAATGCTACCTAATGAGTGACCAAATTTTAATCCGATTGTTTAAAGAAAAAACAAAGAGTACAAAAATAAAAAATAGAGAAAGAAAAAGAAAACTCTGGAATTAAATAATATAATCAACCAAATTAAAACCCCAATGACAAATATATTGGCACCCTTCACACAAGTTGCAGCAAGGCTTGGCCCCAAAAAACTGTACATTGACTGACCTAATTTAATTTGGTATAAACCCTAATTCTGATGTGGTTCAAATTTGGAAGCATAATTATACAAGGCAAATTCTAATGAATTGGTATAAACCCTAGATTTCACAGCCAACAGACCTCACTAAATTCTCTCAAAAACGTAAAAGACATCTATTTTTACCCAACTACTCAATAACCAGGTTTCAGTCTATATATTTATATATATTTCAACGATGTATGAAAAGCTAACCAGGAACTATACACGGCTCTGTTGCTCTTTGCTCTCAATTTCACGCACACGGTCGACTATGTGCTGGATCTTCTTTGATAGACTCTCATTGTGCTCCTCAATTTGCTCAAAAATCAATTCTAGATGTCTTTTATAAGTTGCAGCTCTCTTTTTCTCAATGGCCAGCTGCTGCGTTAATTCTCGGATTTTATTATGTTCATTCTGCAACAAAAACAAGATAGATAAACTAGTTTCAGTACAGGTAATGAATGACATTATTGAAACACATGACTTCAACTTAAGAGCATTTAATATTAACTTGTCTAGTACAAACAGCGGCAGACATACATGAGTGGTACTAGACAAAAATGCAGAGGCTAAAATGAAATTTTCAGTATTTAATACAAGTTGGAGAACCTGGCCATTTGACCGGTTAAAACATGAAACAAAGCATTTGTGTCCACCAAGGCAATAGCAAAAACTTGAGGATAAAGGCTCTAAATGACACACCAAAATGAGGCCTCAACCATAGATTCAAAGAAATTCAGATCTCCATCATTAAGGGCTCAAAGACATTAGTTCATAACCATTAAAATGGTCAAGAAAACATTAGAAGCAATAGCAAAAGACATTTATTAATTTTGTACAAAAGCTGAAAATGAGTTTTTAGAGGCTAAAATACTGAAGTTATAAGAGCGTAGTAAGTTTCTTGACAAGGTCAACGACATGACAAAAGAAACAACATTTTTGGTTATGTCAAATAGTGTCCATAGAACAGCATTTTCCAAAACGCTCTACGTCAAAAACAATTGTTACTACAGCACCAGTAAGTACTACAGCACACAAGAATAAAACATCTGTTGTTTTTTTTAAAGGCAACAGGACAAGGCAGGCATATACATTAATAAATTGCTAAATGATTCAGAAATTTATAATTTTAATTCTTATATAACATGCTAGTATTTTGAATGCCTTGTACTCCCTTCATAACATAATACCCATCCCCTTACCATTTTAAGATGCCCCAAAACAAGTCAACTAACAAAAAGAATCAAAGCCTATGCTATCAAAGAAACCTACACTATCATTTACCATGGAAAAGGGGCAAAATTATCATCGAAGGGACCTCTTTGAACTCGGGTGGAAATGCAGAGTTATCTGGCAGGACTAGTGCATTTTAAGAACTTGTGCAAAAAGACTTCATGTGTTGCAGAATGGAGATTAATAACTAGAAAGAACTTTATAAGTTTCATTTCATTAAGCTCTTGTAGTGGCATTTGGGACTCTACCTCAATAGTTAAAAACACATGGACAAAGCCACATACATCATCACCCATTTATTATCACAACAGTATATTCTAGGCATGGTAAAAGATCTAGGCACCTATAAGCAAATTGGTCTCATTTAATAGAAATTAATTAACAGTCATTCTGAGCTTTATATTATTAACTATTAAAAGGCCAACTTAGAAACAACTTTCATTTGCCATGTTTGTTTCTTGAATAATATATCAATGCATCCATCTTTTCTAACACTTAATGCTGCTCAATACCACTCAGCATCTGACCATAATTCATATTAGGAGCACCATTAATCCTCTTGCACTAAGAAGAAAAGATAGCCAGCTATTTAAGATGCTTCCATCATGCTTAACATATACCTTTGGCAAAAGCATTATTTAGTGGGAATATTTTCTTTTTATAATTTCTAATTTCGAAGAAAGATAACCATGCTAAAAAAAAAAAGTACCGATGGTTATGAGAATAACTTAGAACGCACAAACATGCATAGCGTATAACTTAAATAGAAAGTGTAGTTACATTTTAATATACTAGCCAAATGATTGTATGACAGGAGGATAAAAACTCACCGGATATTGATCATAAATGCAATCCCTACGACCTTTTCCGGGAGCCAGAGGGTGAGTGTGCTCCTTAACAAATTTTGTGACAACCCATTTGCCGGAACTCACTTTCCTCACCAAAATCATTGCCCTGCATCCAACCCTCGTCTCTGCCCTTTGCCTCACAATTTTTTCTCGCTTGTCAGGCATTCTAAAACCCTCTTTATTGCAAACAAGTGCCCTACCAATAGCAGATCCATCACGCCTTGAACGGGAAAGTTTACTTACCCGAATGATGAATCCCACCCTTGTGGCATACGCATTATAAAAAGCATGTGCAGCTGCCTCAGATTCAAATTCCTGACCCACATAAGGCTCATCAGCCGGAATACCCTCTGGGATGTCATCCCTTCCTGGAGAAATTTGCTCCACTTTTTCATTCAATTCGTGTTGAAACGTTTCTTCAACAGGATTTTCTCCTGTTTCATTTTCATTTTCCATGCTACTAGCCTCTGCTTGGACCGAATTCAGTACCATGCCACCATTAACATCACCATGAACCCCAAACTCCACTGCAAGAACAAGCCTTTTTCTAATTATTGCTAGCAGATGAAAAGATAAGCATGCAAATATACAAAGTTAAACTTTATATTTCCTATTGAGGTCCAAAAGTTCTTGGCACATTGAAATTAACAGTTACCAATAGACCATCTAGTTACCAATCAATAGACCATCTAGTTACCGATCAAACTTTATATTACAATGCAATATAACATTATAACTAGTGATTGTTTCAAACTTTTTTCTTCTCTTGCTTCCAGATTCCAACCAATCATCAAGAGCATAGATTGGATCCACGATGAAAATAAAGGAATAGAAAACACAAATAAAATTTACTTAACACAATTCTCCAGAATAGAACCTACAATGAGTCTTACAACCAAGAACTATGTCGCTACAACTCTTAATTTTTCTCGGAAGTAACTGTGTCCGATGTATATACAGACTCCAGTATGGTGACAGAAGTTTACAAAGACCCTACAAATATACGAAATTATTATTATTATTATTATTATTATTATTGGTGGTTGTTGGGGGTGAAGGGGGGGGGGGTGAGCTACCAAGTAACATAGGCCAAAATAGATAAGGCATAAAGGAAGCATTTTTCTTGTTTCTAATACTTAAGTGTAAATTATAAACTTCTTAAGAATGAAATAATAAAAAGAAAAAGGAACAAAAAGAAAATACAATGTTTATTTCTCGAGTCCTGATTGGAGTTAACTCTGGAATAAGTCAGCTCTTTTTTCCTCTTTTATATAAAAAAATTTCCTTTATTTTCCTACCCTCCAAACAGATTTTGATCACAAATTTGCTTGATATCATCAATTAATTCTACAACCTGACGCCCTAATGCTATACTTGCAAATATTGCATTCTTAAAAGGGTGGAGTTTTTAAAAAAATAAAAAATTTACCAGAACGAACAAAACAAAATAAAACCTAATAAAAATTGAAACTCTAAAGTTTCTCGCTTCCACTTGCATTTTCCCGGCATCCAAGCAGAGTAAATTAATAATTCAAACGAAAAAAAAGATCATGTTCAACAATTGGGACTCCGAATCGAACATTAAAAAAAAAAAGTAATCAAATTACTGAAATGTATAACTTAAATTGACTAAGAATTAAAACTAAACAGACAAAAAAAAAACTTACTAGAAATTTCAGCCCTAATGAGATGAAATTGTGATAATCGATTAGGATTTAGGTAAAGGAAAAGAAGGGGCGAGACTTTTGGGGTGCGAGATCAGGGTCGAGAATTATAGGGACGCAAAAGAATGTGACGTGGCAAGAGTAGATTGGTTTCAGTAAATACAAAGTCAAACATTTTTTACACTCAAGTTGAATGTTAACACGTGTTTGTTAAGTAGACTATGCCTCAGGCCTATACCTCCAAGGTCCATTCCCTGTTCTTTTTTTCGCGGTTTACAGAAAGTTTGATAAACAGTTTATGAATATTTTAAGTTAAATAAATTATTATAAATAATTTTTAAATATTTATATTATTATTTAAGTATGATTAAGATGATATCACGATTCCATCAATACCAACTCCATTAAAATAATTATGAAAAATTATTCTGTAATTAAAAATTTTAAGATTGAATTTGAATTAGGTTAATAAAACATTAAATTTTAATACTAAACCAAAATTTTATTCTATTATAATATTTACATTTTAATATTATACATATTTTATTACCTTAATCAATTGTATTTATACTTACTATTTATAAAGCTCTTTTATCGATTGGGACCATTTACTATATAAAAACACATTTTAAATTGTCAAGAGTTGTTACACTATCAAAATTTATTTATGGCATGTACAGCTAAACTCTCACACATGCTGTGTTAGTCCAAGAAATGACTAAACCATAGCTCTGATACCACTAAAATGTAACATCTCTTGCCCGTATTCACGCTGGAACAGGGTACGAGGCATTACCGAACTTAAACACAAGCACTCATACAATTTTGAGCCATAAAATTTGTGTCCAGTTTAAAACTTTTCATACATATTCATAACGTCCATATTACAAGCCTATGAGGCCTTAAACATACATTGGAGGTGGTTAAGGACTAAACCGATAACTTTCGAACACTTAGAAAATTTTTCATCAAAACAGTGTCATACGCCCGTGTGACTTGGGATACGCCCATGTGGGCAGGCTGTGTGGTCACACACGCCCGTGTCCCAACCCGTGTGAAAAACATTAAGCATTATGTTTATGACGTCATCAACCATTTGGGCGTGTGACTTGGCCGTGTGGCTAATTTAATTTTTACATTTAAGGTGCAGACTTTACACTGCCTGGGCACACGCCCATGTCCTGAGGCCGTGTCCTTCACACGGCTGAGACACACAGTCTTGTCTCTGCCCGTGTGTTTACTACTGGACATTCTGTTTTGCAAAATTAGGGTGCAGGGGACACAAGGCCGGACTACACGCCCATGGTGTAGACTGTGTGTCACATACGGCCTAAACACACGCCCATGTGTCTACCCGTGTGGACAAATATAAGGCTATTTTCCAAGCCATTTGCCACCCTGAAACACAAACATATTTATACCAATTTCACCAACTCAAAGCATGGCATAATTGCACAACCAATATCCATAATCAAGACATCCACACTTCAACCACATGCCACATACATCATGCCTATACATCACACATTAATCAACTAAATCATATAAGCTACCACATCCATGGATAACATCATCATATGCATATACCAAGAACCAATATTGGCCAATTTCAAATGGCCTTACAAAAAATAATCATTCATCAAAGTAAGCCAACCTTTTTGGCCCAATCAAATATGACACATATAACAAAATAACCAAGTCCCCTATACATGCCATAACTCAAAATATTAATGACCACATATACTAAAGATAGTTTGATAGTGTGAGACAATCCTCCGACAATCTCCGATCTGAGTTAGCTTGGTAACACTGTATGATAAGGGAAAAAGAGAGGAGTAAGTTTGATAGCTTAGTAAGTTTATATGAAAATAATGAGCATTATAAACACACTTTTAACATACAATTAAAACTACAATAATTCCATGGACACTATCAAAACCTTATATTCACATATTACTCATTCACTACATTACTAACGGTTCATCACATATCGAACTCATCTTTTAGGAGTTTCACACGCGTACCTGTGCCAATCCATAACATAATCACATGCACTTACACTTCATTATTTCGCTGAATCATCCATTGAACCACTTGGAATTCTAAAGGATACTCGAAAGTCTTGCACATAAGTGCCACACTTATTTGTAGCTGAAGCCACCACTTATCATTTGTAGCCAAAGCTACCACTTATCACTTATAGCCAAAGCTACCACTTATCACTTGTAGCCGAAGCTACCACTTATCACTTGTAGCCGAAGCTACCACTTATCACTTAAACACTTGGTTTCCTAATGACATGTCACTTGTATCCTATTTGATTCCTAAGGTTCAATCAGAATATTTCTCAATCGTCGAAGCTTGGTCGGTATACACATTCAAATAGTTATTCACAAAGTATACTAAAATTAAAGTATTCAAAAACATAATATAGCAATGCTTTATTTACATACAAACTTACCTCGGTCCAAAATGACTAGTTATTCGATTTAGTCTAAAATTTTTTCTTTTCCCCGATCAAGGTCGATTCCTCATGTTTCTTGATCTATAATACCAAATTTAACTCATTTAATTATCACATTACTCAATTCGGTCCAAAAATCACACTATGGCAAAATTATATTTTTGCCCCTAAAGTTTGACATATTTATACTTTAGTCCCTAGGCTCGATAACGAAATGTACTCTTTGTTACTAAATGTAACACCTCTTACCCGTGTTCAATGCCAGAACAGCGTACGAGGCATTACTGGATTTTTACACTTACAAATACACAAAACCAGTTATAAAATTTCTTTCAATTTAGAATCTAATAATATTCTTATTATATATACATTAATTCATTTACTAACATACAAGCATACTCGTTCATGTATTGTATCATTATGACTCGTAGCATAGCTACTATTAGTCATATCACCTAGTTTTATACAACAATAAAATTTTCATTAATTTAGGCCAACATTTTAGGCCAACTCAATAACATATATACATAAATTCAAGTCCTTATACATGCCATAAACTTATAAATATTTCGAAATATTTTAATACTAACCTCAGCCTGATAGTGTGATAGTATCTCCTGCGACCTCCAACTTGAACTTAGTATCTCCAGCGACCTCCAACTTGAACTAACATCTGAAACTCTATAATAAAAAGGAAGGGAAGGGAGTAAGCATTATAGCTTAGTAAGTAAATATGTATATAATAATCAATTTATTACAAGCTTTTATAAAACTTCATAACATGTTCTCATAATAGTATAACTACAAATACACATAGTTCCACCATTTACTTAAGCCCTTTTCAAGCTGTTTACTCAAGTAACAGTCACTAAATTATTTTTATCTAGAGCGACAGAGCTCCAAATTAAAATCTGTCAATTTTCCTAGAAACTAGACTCATATATCTTCTTACCATGAAAATTTTATAATTTTTGGTTTGGCCAATTAGTACAGTTTATTCATTGAAGTCTCCCTTGTTTTGCGGTTCAATGGTTCTAACCACTCTTCACTAAAATTTAATTATCTTTTGGTAAATAATTCAAATGAGGTTCTCGTTTCTTTCTTCTGAAAATAGACTCATTAAGGAGTCTAACCATATAAATTATGCTCTATAATTATTTTTATACAATTTTTAATGATTTTTCCAATTCAAAATAGGGGACCACAAAGTCATTCTAAACCAGTCTCACAAAAATATAAATATCTCAAAATACTGAATTCCTTTGTTTGCTCTGTTTCTTTTATATAAAATAGATTCAATAAGATTTAATTTCATATCTAATTCAACCTCAAATTCAATTCTTACCATTTTTGGTAATTTTTCAAATTCACCCTACTATTGCTGTACAAACTATTTTATTTCAAATCTCATCTCACCCATAAAATTTCTTATATGGGTTTTCCAAATAACATTTGCCCACATCAAATTTACAGAAATTCGATCATTCATCAATGTTATTCATGTACATATATATACACACATACCTGCACTTAGTCAATATGTACACTCACTTCCACTTGGCTATTTCACAATTTCATTCATTTTCACTTAGCCACTTTCCATTGAACACAACTGAATGAAACAGTAACAAATGTTCGGTGGCCTGCGCGGAGTACCACCTTTGTGGCTGAAGTTAATTGGTGCACATAGTAGCCTGCACTTAGTACTACACGTGACCATTTCATCTCTTCCACATAGTGGCCTACACTTAGTACCATACATGTGATCGAAGTTATCAGATACGCATAGTAGCCTACACATGCAATCCCAACTATATGATACACGTAGTAGCCTGCACTTAGTACTACGTACGTGACTTAATCCATCTTGAACACATAGTAGCCTACACATAGTACTACACGTGTTCCCACCACAAATCATTTGTATCTTTTCTATTCCATGAATTCAATCGGAAAATATACAATTTACCAATTCAATCATTTTCATTATAATTTTGTAATTTTTATCAAATATCCAACTTCATCTTGCATAATATAACAAAATATTGAAACATAAATAATAACAATGTATTATTTACATATCAACTTACCTCAATGCAAAGGATGATAAATTTACAATCTAGTGCACAGCTTTTTCTTTTCCCCGATTCGAGTCGATTCCATGTCTTTCTTGATCTATAATAACACATTTCACTCATTTATTCCGTATACAACTCAAATTAACTCAAATTTACATGTTGTCAAAATTTACATTTTTGCCACTAAACTTTGTCAAAATTACGATTTTGCCCCTAGGCTCGTAAAATAATTTTATTCAATTTCTTTGCATTTTAGGCCTAATTGAATCATTTCATAAATATGGAAGCCCACAATTCTCATTAAAACTCACACCTATGACCAATTTTATAACTTTTACGATTTAGTCCTTTCGAACGTTTTCATCGAAAATCACTCGGCAAAAACCGTTTCTCTAACCATAATCATGCATAATCTACCATAATTCATCAAAATACACAATTATTCAACATGGGTCAATTTTTGAAATCAAACCCTAGCTCAAATAAATGGTCAAAATAGAGAAATCATGTTACCGGGATTTCAAAAACGTAAAAATCATTAAAAACGGGGCTAGAACGAACTTACACTTGAGCTTGGAAGCTTGAAAAACCATATCCATGGTTTCTCCATGCTATATTCGGCCTTGAGGAAGAAGATGAGCAAAAATTGACTTTTAATTTGATTTTTAATTCATTTAATCACAAAATGACCAAAATGCCCCTAACTTAAAAATATTCTTTTTCACCCATTTCATGTCCATTTTTGTCCAATAAATTAACCAATGGTCTAATTACCATTGAAGGACCTCCAATTTAAAATTTCATAACAATTGGACACCTCTAACATGTAGAACTCAACTTTTGCACTTTTTACAATTTAGTCCTTTTGACTAATTGAGTGCCCAAACGTCGAAATTTTTGTACGAAATTTTTAAAAAATAATTTCATAAAATGTAAACCATAAAAATATAAATAAAACACATTTCAATTAAACACATTTACCTTCTAGAATGCACATTTTACCACTTTTGCAATTTAGTCCAATTTATCAAATTGGACACACAAACAATAAAATTTTGTAACGAAAATTTCACAAAATATTGCGAACACAAAATAAATTTTAAAACTCAATCGGAATAAATATTTTGACCTTAAATTTGTGGTTTCGTAACCACTATTCCATTTAGGCGCTGTATCGGGCTATTACATACCCAAGCCTAGCTGACACATATACATACTCATAACAACCCATATTTTACACTAAATCACATTTTATACACATGTTTACAACTTTTACAAATAGGTCCCTTTATGCATTTTTATCAAATACCACCTAGTAAAAGTTGTTTATCACACATCAAACTTTCATTTTCTACCATTAAACATCAAACTACATGTATGACACACATGGGTAAATTTTTTAATATGAACCCTAGTTCAAAATAATGGTAGAAATAGGTAAATCGAGCTACGAGGACTTCAAAAATGTAAAGAACATTAAAAACGGGGCTTGGAGGCACTTACTTTGAAGCTTGGAGTTGAAAAACCCTAGCTATGGAGAGTATAGAAATTTCGACTATGGAGGAGGAAGATGGATAACAATTTTGACTTATTTTCCCTTTTTATTCTTTTAATAACTAAATAACCAATATGCCCTTCACTTAAAACTTTAATGTCTTGTCCTTTCCATGTTCATTTTTGTCCAAACTAAACTATATTGGTCTAATTACCACATAAGGACTTCTAATTTAAGAACTCATCACAATCCAATCCCTTTAGTAATTAAAACACACATTTTGTAACTTTTTGCAATTTAGTCCTAAAAATCAAATTGGGCACTTTATCACTAAAATTTCTTAACCAAATTTTTACACATGCATTCAATCATATAATAAACCTCAAAACTTTATCGCAATAAATTTTTCTACTCCAGATTCGTGGTTCCAGAACCACTATTTTGTTTAAGCCCTAAATCGGGTTGTTACATGAACAATTGAAAGCACTGCGAACTGAGGCACCAGTCTTAGTACAGCCTGAGTCGGGTAAAGAGTTTGCGATTTTTAATGATGCATCTTTAAATGGTTTGGGATGTGTTTTGATGCATGAAGGAAAAGTAATAGCTTATGCCTCTAGACAGCTGAAGCCGCATGAAAAGAATCATTTGGTGCACGATTTAGAGTTGGTTGTGATTGTGTTCGCATTGAAAATTTAGCGACATCACTTGTTTTGTGAAGAGTGTCATATCTTTACCGATCACAAGAGCTTGAAGTATATAATGACTCAGAAAGATTTGAAAGTGCGACATCGAAGATGCTTGAGGCTAAAAAACTATGAGCTAATAATTGACTATCATCCATGAAAAGTGAATATGTCGCTGATGCTTTAAGTAGAAAGTCTTTGTTTGCTTTGCGAGCAATAAATACACAGGTAGCTTTGTCTAATGATGGTTCGATTGTAGCTAAGTTGAAAGCTAAATAGTTATTTCTTTAGCAAATCTTTGAAGCTTATACATGTGATAGTGAATTGCAAGCTAAACCAGTTCAATGTGAGTCGACTTCTGATTCAGGGTTTCAAATGAAATCTGATGACTGCTTGATGTTCCGAGATAGAATTTTTGTACTGAGAAATCTCAAGTTTATTCAGAAGATTCTAAACAAAGCACACAATGGTCGTTTGTCTATTAATTCGAGAAGTACTAAAATGTACAATGATTTGAAACAGTTGTATTGGTAGACTGGCATGAAACGAGATATTTCAAAATGTGTATCAAGATGTTTGATTTGTTAACAAGTCAAAGCCGAACATCAAGTGCCTTCAGAACTGCTACAGCCTGCACTGATACCCGAGTGGAAATAGGATAGAGTGACTATGGATTTCGCATCGGGTTTTCCCCTGTCTCTGAAAAAGAAAGATGCTATTTAGGTTATTGTTGATAGATTGATGAAATATGTGCATTTCATACCAGTACATACATGCTTTTCACTTAATAGACTAGCTGAGTTGTATATCTCCAAGATTGTTAGATTACACGGAGTACCAGTGTCTATTATTTTGGACAGAGATTCGAGGTTTACGTCATGATTTTGGAAGAAATTGCAAGAAGCTTTGGGTACAAAGTTGCATTTCAGTATT
Organism: Gossypium stocksii; assembly: GCA_020496765.1. NCBI lineage: Eukaryota > Viridiplantae > Streptophyta > Magnoliopsida > Malvales > Malvaceae > Gossypium > Gossypium stocksii. The sequence goes on along the minus strand of CM035624.1, from coordinate 57,891,057 downwards.
GCGTTCTATCCTCAAACTAACGGTCAATTTGAGAGAGTTATTCAGGTTCTCAAAGATATGTTACGATGTTGTGTTTTAGAGTTTGAAGGCAACTGGGAGAAATACTTGTCGTTGATCAAGTTCACGTATAATAACAGCTTTCAATCGAGCATAAAGATGGCACCATACGAAGCTCTATATGGTCGTAAATGCTAAACTCCATTATACTGGATCGAGCTTAGTGAGAAAAATATTCACGTGGTTGATTTGATTAGAGAAATTGAAAAGAAAGTGAAAGTAATTCGTGACAGTCTAAAAGCAACTTCAGATCGACAAAAATCTTACACAGATTTGAAACGTAAAGATATTGAGTTTCAGATCAGAGACAGAGTATTTTTGGAAGTGTCACTGTGGAAAAAGATACTTGATTTGGCCGTAAAGGGAAATTGAGTCTACGATTCATCGGACTATACGAGATTATTAAGAGAATCGGGCCAGTGGCATATCGGCTAGCCTTACCGTCTGAGTTAGAAAAGATTCATAATGTGTTTCACATGTCGATGTTACAACGGTACTAATAGGACCCTTCACATGTAATTTCTCCGACAGAGATCGAAATTTAACCTGATATGACGTATAACGAAGAACCGATCAGAATTCTAGCAAAAGAGGTTAAAGAGTTGAGAAATAAAAGCATAGCATTAGTAAAGGTTCTCTAGAAACATCACGAGATCGAAGAAGCTACGTGGTAACCCGAGGATGCTATGAGAAAACAGTACCCCAACCTTTTCACTGGTAAGATTTTCGAGGACGAAAATCCCTAAGGAGGAGAGTTGTAACAACCCGTTTTTAGTCAAATCAGAATAGTGGTTTTGAAACTACAAATTTGAGGTCAAAAAATTATTTTACTATTATTTAAGTGTGTACAGCATGGTAGCATGATTGTGTGAAATTTTCGTGAAGAAATTTTATCGTTTAAATGCTCAATTCGATAAAAAGGACTAAATCGCGTAAGGTGCAAAAGTGATGTTCTAATAGCTTGAAGTATTAAATGGCTATGAAAGTAAATAGTGGAAGTCCTTAAGTGGTAATTAGACCATTTGAAATATGGGTGGACAATTATGTGCATGAATAAGCGAATTTTAATGTTTGTTATTAAAGGTTAATTAAGTAAATTGTTAATAAATAAAGTAAAAATAAAATACAACATAGTTATCATCTTTGTCCATCTTCTTCAACTGAACAAAGAGAAAGAAAAACCCAATTGTTATTCTTTGAAGGTTCGGCCATGTCTTAACCTAACATGTAAGTGATTTTTGACTCGGTTTTTAATAATTTCTATGTTTTTAAGTTCGTTACAGCTCAATCTTGCTAGCCTGTATCTCTGATTTCAAAGCTGTTAAAGTATGTGAATGTTTTCATTGATGAATACATGTGTTATTTCATGATTAATGATAGATTATAAATGTTTGATGAAAGATTAACAAGTTTTATAAAGTGATTTTTAGTGAAATTGCAAAATATGGATTAAATTATGAATTATGTAAAATGTGTGAATAATTGATAAATATGGGCTGCTAATGACCTAATAGCAATTCGGCAAGCATGGGTTTTGATAAAATTTTCATGAATTTATGATTTTGTGATATAAGGACTAAATTGTAAAAATGTTGAAATATTAGGGGCAAAAGTGTAAATTTGCCTAAATGTGTATTTTGGATTAGAATGAATAGAGTGATGGTTAAATAAGTTAATTTTGATTACATATAGATTAGGAAACGTGAAATTCGGATCAAAATCAGGAAGAAAAATAGAGTACTTGACTAATCGACCTATTTCCTCGTTTTTGTGAACTGAGGTAAGTTCGTATATTAATAAGCATTGATATATTATATTTTTAATGCTTTACTATTGAATTAAACTGTGAATGCGATTGGATATGATCCTACGGATACGATCGACAAAGATTCAGAAATGTGAAGTCCCCATTTGAACCCTAGGAATAGATTAGGATACGAATGTCATGACATTAGGGATTACCGTGATTATGTGATTAGGGTGCTGGTCTCGTATATCCTACCGGTGGCTGGGTTTCTAGCATGTATTACGGTACCTGACAACTTGTGTGAGTAGCACCGTGTAGCTACGTCCTGACTGATAGCTTGTGTGAGCAGACCCTGTGATATCTCGAGAGTGAGAATATATATGTGATATGAGATTGAGATAGTTTCAGCTATGTATGTGGCACTTAGGTGCAATGTGTTCCTAAGTATCCTTTAGTATTCTGAATTGTTCAACGGGCCTAACCGAGTTATGGATGAAACTGAGATTGATACGAGTTGGTACAAGTATGTACGGTACCTATACAAGCATTGAGTTGAAGAGAATTGTAAATTTCATGTTGAATAATGAATTGAACAAGGCAAAGGTTTGTGGATCAATATAAATCATACTATGTCATGCTAATTTGATTGAATTAAGTATATTTGATAAGTTAAGTTTATTATCGTACGAGCTTACTAAGCTTTAAAGCTTACTTTGTTTTTATTTTCTATGTTTTATAGTGATGTCAAAGCTAGCTCGTATTCGGTGATTGTCAGAGACTTCATCACACTATCGATCTTATACTTTGGTACTTATGAACTTGTGTTTATGGTAATATGGCATGTATAGGCTATGTGGTCATTTTGGTATATGTTAGTTATGGATTTTAGCCATTTGAATTGGCTTGTAATTGATAAGTTTTTGGTTTGGTATATAGCCATGTGAGTTGGCTCATTTTCGTTGTTTTAGTTGTGTAAATATTTATGCAAATGGTCATGGTGTTATCTGGTGTATAATTATTTTGGTAATGCTTGGTTGTGGATTTGGTTTTGGATGGCTAAATGGTTGAATTATGAGACATATTATGCATGTGGGTCATGGCTGATAAACCATGTGAAATTAGTATGTGTTTTGAATAGGCAAATTGTAATGATTGAGTATTGAAGTTTTTGGGATTTAAATATCATGATTTGTGCTTGGTTGAGATTGTTTTGGCTACCTATTTGTGTCTTGTTTGTATGTCAAATGAGTTGATGTCGGTATGCACAAGTTGGATGGCAGAATGGCTTGGTAAATAACCTACTTTTGTCCACACGGGTAGAGAAACGGGCGTGTGTTCTAGCCGTGTGTGACACACAGCCAGGCGACACGGACATGTGCCCCCTGTAGGTTTTAATAGAAACAAGTCAGTGTGTTACACGACCTAGACATGTTGTAACACCCCTATCCCGTATCCATTGCCGGAATAGGTAAGGGGCATTACCGGACTCGTAACTCATGTCAGAACAGTAAAATTTTGAAATTTTTCTTGAAATAAAGATCGTTCATTTAGATAAATACTAAACACAGCCAGGGATAAAATTTAAACTTCTATAAGTAAACATTCAAAAGATGCCATTTTCGCATGGCTTATATACCTTAACCAAAATATTCTTCCGCTACTAGTCTCTTCTATACATGCCATAAGATAATCCAAAACATAGCAGTACCAAACAGTGGATAGTGATATTGTGACGAATTGCTGACGATCCTCGAGCAAAAGGCCAAATTCAACAATCTATAAAACAGAGAAACATAACAACAGAGTAAGCTTTTGTAAGCTTAGTAAGTCTTAAGCAATTTAAAACCATTGAATTCAAATATAACCAATTTGTTTATTTGATTCACATATAACATTTCATTTCCTTCACAGTTTAATACCTTCTTCGCTGAACATGCATATTCACTTAGAAGTTCATATAGTTATATTATCTTTTTTTAAATTTCACAATCATATAGCCATGGGCATGTATATACCTCAATGTCAACTTCAATTTAATCAATGTATCATTTCATATCTATAGTCACCCTCATCGGTCAAATCAAAAGGTATATCTCCCAATATCCTATAATATTTCTCCATACCCAAATACCCACATATTCATATGGCATTTTCATATTTGATTTTCACTTTACAAACATGGTTTAATTGCGATAGGTCTAAAATGTACAGGTATTTAACACATACCTGACCAACCCAAATACAAGTCGATCTTACGAATTCTCATATAACCTCTTTATAGGTATACTGCCTCTTTGTCCGAATAGACACAACTACACAATGTACATATAATAGATTGATTTTACCTGAATCTAAACTCATTTAAACATAGGTAAATCAAATATCATCACATAACACCATACATTATCCGAACGTACCATTATTAACCACATATATACAATCATGCAACTTGCTCACATAAACATCACATTAAACACTTTTAGTTTAATTCAAAATAAGCTCACATGTAAGTTCATGATACATACCTGGCCCACTTAATGTACTGAACGTCTTTAATTGTTGATTTACTACTAAATCACATAATCTTAAACCTTGCACAAATCACATTTGTTAATATCAAGAGATATCACCATTCGGTCAAATAGATCAACCCCCATGTATGCACATATAATTTATCTTTTTCATTCAAACTTAAGAGCATATACACTTTCGCCCCTAAAAAGCTTCATTTCTACTTCTAATTTAATCAGATGAACTAAAATATAACATTATAATTACATTCAATTTCCATGTTTAGAATCTCATTTTCATGTTATAATCTTTCATGAACAATTTTATAGAGTCAAAACTCATTTAACATAACATGTATCCATTTCATAATTGATTCCCAAAGCACATTCATAATTCAACCGAAGTCGAATTCACATAGCAAGTAAGCATCTCGTACCATACTTAACCTTTGTACACTTACAATTTCCACAACTATCATTTAACATAATTCAACAGTCGTTAGCCATACCGGTTAGGTTTAAAACCCGAATCCAGTCACCAACGCAAAGCCTATGGGACTTCTAGCTCGAATATAGTAATAGCACTAAGCCTGCGGGATTTAACCTGGACAAAATCTCATAGAATATCTCATTCGTAATTCATTTGCTTCATTCGAATACAAACATATAGTACACACCTTAACTTCATGTCATAAACATCATTCAACTTTAAAACATATTTATATATATATATATATATCCCTTTCAATAAACTTCCAACTAAATAAGAAAATACACACATAACTTACGTTCTTCTCATAACAACCATTCGGCTAAACAACATATATGTCACTTCACCTTCAATTTATAAAACTATCAACACATATTACAATTACATCGCTTACGTTTATAAGATAGCCATTCGGATAACTTGCACACATTTAATATTAGCTATTTTGGCCTCACCACATATACATATCTTGTACATCAATTTCAGCAATAGCTTGTAAGCAACTCAAACAGTTTTATCAATGTTTACAACAAAATCACAGATTCACTAAAAGCTGTCTTCCTGAGCAACAGTCATTAATTTATTTGTAACTAGAGCTACGAAATTTCAAATCGAGTGCCGTTAATTTTCCCTAAAAATAGACTCATATACCTTCTATCCACAAAATTTTCAGAATTTTTGGTTTGGCCAATCAATACCAGATTTTTCTTAAATTTCCCCTATTTTACTATTTGACTATTCTGTCCACTCTTCACTACGAATCAAATTTCTCATTGTACAGAATTCAAAATATGTTTTCATTTATTTCGTTTGAAACTAGACTCATTAAGGAGTCTAACCATATAAATCTTATCTTATAATAATTTTTGTACAATTTATAATGATTTTCTAAAAAATAGAACAGGGGATTTCGGAGTCATTCTGACTCTGTCTCACACAACTTTAAATATTTCATTATCAGCAACTCCTTTACTTACACGGTTTCTTTTATAAGAAACTAGACGCATCAAGCTTTAATTACATAATCTATTCAGCCTTTAACCCAACTCCCACAATTTATGGTGATTTTTCCAAAACACGTTACTGCTGCTATCTCAAGCAGATTTATACAAATTTACTCTTTAAAGTTCTCATTCACATATTTAAACATAACATCATATATGCTATCATTTAGAAAAGTCATTGACCTCAACGTATATACATAATTCATATTCATTCCATTTAAATACTTAAAACTTACCTCGGAAGTGGTCGACAACTAGATATCCACGGCTATTCGTTTACTTTCTCTTTTCCCCTATCCGACTTTGATCCCCTTTGCTCTTAAGCTTAAGTAAAACAATAGATTTGCTTAAGTACTTAATTAATATTATTCACTTAACAATCACATTTGGCAATCACATATCATTTTCAATATGTATCATATTTAATAAAATATGCCAGGACTCGATTTCATACTTATTTAATCTATATCTAATTCACATTCACAAGCAAAGAGTCACTTAATTTATCATGCTTTCTTATACATGAATTTAATCATATTGCCGAATGTCCTTATGTGTACATGGTACATACATAAGGCATATATATATATATGACCATTACAATTTAAACATTTAATCATAATTATAATCGGTTTTCACACATATAGAACATATCAACAATTATGCACATTATAAATCATTTTTTTGACCTTTCTATCATGCTAAATTTTGAACCACTTCTCACAACAAAATAACATTCGGCACTCTTATCTAAATTAACTAGCATCACTTAAAATTATGTACAAATAATCTCATACATCAAAAACATACGGCACTTCTTTTCCAACACAAAAATACATGTATTACATAAGATCATTTCCCATCAATAGACTAAATTCAAATCTCTTAGCAACCATTTTAAAAACCGATGCATTTTTTCTTAACTTTAAGTATGATCTCTCATTAGTAACTATAACCTAATACCTCTTATCAACTTCTTAAATCATCAACGACATTGAATTACAAGCTAAAGTCTATAATTGGCAAAATTTTCACAAGAGAACACATTAACCGATTATATTTATAAAAAATAAAACATCTAATACACATTCACTTATTTAACTAGCTCAACCCCCAACTTACTACCATTACTAATCAAAATTATCAAAGTATAAATCATGCTATAAGAATTCTTTTATGACCGAAAGTACACAAAACCAAAACCTTAAAATTAAACACCTCATTTCACCTAAGCTATGTACATGGCCGAAAGTCCCTTTATGAACAATTTACTCACATGTAACATACAATTCAAAAACAAGCTCACAAGCTCAAAAACATGCAAATTTTAGTGTCAAAAATTTCTTATGAACATTCATTCACTATCTTCTATCATCAACTAAATTTCCTAGCTTATCTCCACTAAAGCCGAACCTAGCAAGCTTCAAAAACCGAAATTTTCAAAATGGGTTTCGGCTAGATCAAGGAAGGAACCACATATTCATCAATAATTTAACAAAATTACACCAAATTACCTTGGAATTTTGACCTTTAATTGACCGAAAATTCAAGGATATGCCTCACTCTTCTTTTCTTTAAACAATCGGCTAAGAATAAGAACAAAGCAATCTCACCTTGTTCTTTTCACCCAATAACTTTTATTATAATCATTTTATGAAATAAAGCTTAAATTAACTTTTATTTTAGTTATCCAATAAAATTGTTATTACTTATTATAAAGCATTTATAAATATATATATATATATATATATATAATACATATATTTTCAATCATTAAGTCACATGGCCAGCCACTATCTCCAAATGTGGAAAAATTGACATGCACATCGTTATGATTTTTAAACCATATAGTAATAAGCCATCACATAAATACCTAGCACATTTTCAAAATTCTCACACAAGTCCCTTTTAATAAATTTCACATTAATTGGCAAAAATCAAAGCACCACAAATTCACATATGCATTTTCACACAAATTAAGCATGAAATTTAACATTCAATTATTTTCACGATTCGGTTTAGTGGTCCCAAAACCACTTCCCGACTAAGGTCAAATTAGGGCTGTCACACATGTGGACGTGAGGTTGGCCGTGTGACACAAGTCAGAGAGTTACACAGAGTAGGAAACGGGCTGGGACACGGCCATGTGATCCCATTTTGAATGTTCACACGGCTTGTGACACAAGCATGTTTCTCATACCGCCTGGCCACACGGGCGTGTGTCCCTTGTTTTGAGGAAAATTTTCTATTTTTCCCAAAGTTATCCTAAATTATCGGTTTAGTCCCAAACCACGTCTATTGCTTGTTTTGGGCCTTGTAGCCTCGTTTTAGGGATAATGTGATTGTATATAAATGATGTATGTTTATGAATGAAAAATGTATGAGAAATAAATGTCGAATTGTGTTATAAGTCCGGTAATGCCTTGTAACCTTATTTCAGCGACGAATACGGGTTTGGGGTGTTACAGTATTGAAAAAGCTATGTGGGAACTCGAGGAAGCTCTGAGAAAATAGTTCCCTAACCTATTCATTGGTAAGATTTTTGGGGACAAAAAACCCTAAGGGAGCAGAGTTGTAACAGCCATTTTTAGTCAAATCGGAATAGTGGTTTTGGAACCACAAATCCGAGGTTGAAATAGTTATTTTATTATTATTTTAAAGTCTATATCATGATAATATGATTGTGTGAAAATTTTGTTAAGAAATTTCACTATTTGAATGCTTAATTTGTGAAAGAGGACTTAATCGCGTAAAATGTAAAAGTTGTGTTCTATAGGCAAAGAGGTCTAATAGTTATAGAAAATTAAAGTAAAGATCCTTAAGTAGTAATTAGCCCATTTATAAAGTTAGTGGACATTATTGGACATGATTAAATGAATTTTAATGATTTATAATAAAGGTTAAGTAAATGAATAAATAAGTTTAGTAAATTAAAGAATAACAAAGTATCATCTTCCAAACAAGCTTCCACCACAGAAAATAAAAATTAGAAGCTCCATTGTTGAGCTCTTGAAGGTTCGGCTATAGACTTCTTGCATGTAAGTACATTTTGCTCGGTTTTTAATAATTTTTATGTTTTTGGAATTAGTGCAACTTAGTCTTGCTAGCCCAGGGACTAATTTGAGAAACTGTTAAAAGTCTAGAGATTTTCCATTGATGAATATACGTGTATTTTGATGCTTTATAATGGATTATGAATGGTTGTTGTTAGATAAACAACATTTGTAAAGTGATTTTTGGTAAAATTGCAAATTAGGGATTTATTTATGAAATATGAATATTTTGTGGTTAAAATGTGATTTAAATGAAAAATATGGGCTGATATGTTAACAAGAGAAATTTGACTAGCATGGGTTATGGTTAAATTGAATGGATTTACATTTTTATGTGATAAGGACTAACTTGTAAAGAAGTTAAAATATTAGGGGCAAAAGTGTAATTTTGCCAAAATATGTAATTTGGGCTAAATCAAGAAAAGCAAAGTTTGGAATTAGATCAGGGAAAAGGCAAAGTTATCGAATAAATGATTGTTTCCATCCGTGTTATACAAGGTAAGTTCGTATAATTAGAATTTAGTATTTATATATGTACTTAATTGAAATGTATGTATGTGAATTGAGAAAATAAATTACATTATTATTGAATGCTTAATAAATGAGTTTGAAGAATATTGAGCCCCGTTTGAACCTTAAGAATTCGTAGGATACAAGTGATATGTCACTAGGGTTACCGTTTGGTTGAGATTCTAGCATGTGTTGCGAACTCACCACAGCTCGTATGAGCTTACTAATATTTCAGCTCGTAAGAGCTTATCGTTTCTTAGCTCATTTGAGCTTACTATTATTTTAGCTTAAGAGAAGCTTACTGTTTATAACTCAAAAGAGCATATATGTATAGGAATTGATAGATTACCATTTAGTAAACTTCGTATGTACCACCCATGTATCTAACGACATTTTAAGTGGTTCAACGGGCATAGTTTTGTTACAGGTTAAATGAATTGGTGAGAACTTGCATAATGAGTTGAATGGATTACATGGAAAAGGTATTTCATACCATATTGAGATATGAAATGGATGATATATGCACTTTACATGACTAATCTATTGGTGATTATATGTGTTTAGGCATTTGACAAAATGTTTGAATTATACTTTGTTTATTTGCCTAAATTATGAAGAAATGGTAAGTTTAGTTTTATATTATATGAGCTTACTAAGCTTAATAGCTGACTCTATTTTCTTTTCTATGTTTTATAGTGATTCGGAAGCTCGCTCGATTTAGAAGTCATCGGAGATCGCATCACACTATCTAGCTATAAGTTTGGTACTGTTGAACTTGTATATTTTGGTTATATGGCATGCATAGGAGTTATGGCCATTTTGGCCTCTAGTTTAGTAATGGATTTAGCCATTTGAATTGGCTTGTAAATGATGAATGCTTAGTTATGTGTAAAGCCATGTGATTTGGATTATTTTGTCATACTTGTTGATGTATGTGTATGTCCAAATGGCCTTTTGATATGTTGTGCATAATTGCTGTATAAATAATTGTTCTGATTTAGTATATAAAGTACCAAATGGTTGAAATTTGAGATTTGTATGCTTGTGGTTTTAGGTAAAGTGATGTATAATTGAAAATGACCATATTGATGATTTGAGAATGTGAATTTGGTATGAAATTGAATGGCTTATTGTGATACTTGTGTGTCTTATGGTTGATGGTATTGATATAACATGAATTGAACTTGGTTTAGATGATTTTAAATGCCATTTAAAGATATGGTCATAGGCAATTTTGGTTGGTATAGGTGAATGCAAATTGGGTAAGAAACGTATCTTGTAAACTAGCCTATTTTTGTCCACACGGTCAAAGACACGTGCGTGTGTCTCAGTCGTGTGTGACACACGGTCAGATAACATGGTCGTGTGTCCCCAGTAGCATTTAATAAAACAAGTCAGTGAATTACACAGGCTAGTCACACGGGTGTGTGGTTGGCCATGTGACACAAGTCAGAAAGTTACACAGGGTAGGACATGTCTAGGACACGACCATGTGATCCCATTTCGAATATCCACACGGCATGTGACACGGGCGTGTCTTTTGGCAATGTGAGACACATGGCTTGGCCACATGGGCGTGTGTCCCCTGTATCTAGAAATTTTCAATGTTTTTCCAAAATTTTCATAAGTTATCGGTTTAGTCTCGAACCACTATTAATGCATGATTTTGGCTTTTTAGGCTCGTATTAGGGACATTGTGATTGACATTGAATGATGTACATTTGGAACTAGAAACTGTATGTGAAATGTATGCTTATTTTTGAATTAAGTTCGGTAATGCCCCGTAGCACTATTCCAACAACGGATACGAATTAAGGGTGTTACATATCATCCCCGAGACCATGTCCTGAAATTTACACATTGAAGAGTCAAATATAACATGACAATTTGAGGACTCAGATAATTTACTGACTGATATGAGATTACAAGATAGATTTGGCACATGTAAAACATCATGTAAAACCAAGGAAGACAAAATTTTAATAGTGCCTTTCCCGGCTATTGCTGGGAATGACCCATCTGCTACTTTGATCTTTTTGTTTCTTGCACAAAATGTGTAAGTTGAGAAAAGAAAATTAGTACTAGTCATATGATCACTAGCTCCATAATCAACGATCCACATGTTTGTTTTACAAGGCTTGACACTAAAAAAAATAGAAAAATCAGTACCTGATTGAGCAAAGGAGGAAGAAGAATTATTGGATAAGTTAGGAATAGAAGAATTCATTTGAAACTGTGGTGATTGAAAAAGCTTGTGTAAATGCTCTAATTGTTGCTTAGTGAATGGAGACCCTTATAGAAAACTTTAGCCCTCATAATTTGTATTAGATGTTTGGAAAGCTCTACTATCCCCTGATTGTGAACCATGACCATTGCCACTCTTCTTTTTTCCATTCATTGGTTATCCATGGAGCTTCCAACACATTTCTCGAGTGTGGCAATATTTTTTGCAGTGATCGCACCAAGATCTTTTTCTTTTTTCACCATCATCATTATTTTTAATAGTTACAAGAGCAAAATTAGCATCATTAGCTTCAAATCATGACCTTAACATTACTTTTCTCCTTGTCTCCTCTCTTCTAACCTCAGAAAAATCTCACGGAGTCATGGATGCAGTTTTTTTCCTAAGATTCAAGATCTCACTTTATCAAATTCTTTATCTAAACCAGCCAGAAATAAATAAGCTCATTCGTTCTCTTCTTTTTTCATAGCTTTTATACCATCTCTGGGACACTCCTATTCATCATTATAACATTGATCCAGTTCTTGCCAAAGAGACATCATCTCACTATAATAAAAAAGTAACTTCATTTTCCCCTTCTCTAGCTTTCCAAAGTTTTATATTTAATTCAAAGATATGTGAAGCGTTTTCTAAATCTGAATAGGTGTCCTTCACAGAGTACTAAACATCTTTAATAGTTAGGAGAAAAAGAAAAGGTTTACCTATGGATGCTTCCATGGAATTAATAAGCCACGCAATTATCATAGAATTTTCTAACCTCCACTTGCTCATCTTTGGATCGCCAACCTCTGGTTGCTTGACTTCTCCAGTTAAATGACCTAGTTTGTCATGCCCATCAATTGCTAACTTTATAGATTGCAACCATTCCAGATAATTCTTGCCATTCAACTTGTGAGATGTCAGCTGAAAAGAGAGGTGAGATGCCTCTGTCCCTTGAGTCATTGTTCTCTTGGTAGTTATTTCAATGGTAGAACTTTCTACCTCTGTTTGATTGATAGATCTCTTATCTCCAGTGAAGGTTGTTTTAACCATTATGTTACTAGAGATTTAACCTAGCTCAAATGCCTTGAAAGTTTTCAAAAGAGCATTTAATAAAATTGTTCTGTATTTTATTAACTAAAGAACTAAATTTAAATAGAGAAAAGAGTCATAACCTAATTGGGAAAATAATTCCCTTATTCTAATAAACTACTAAAAGATAAAATAAAATAATTCTAGAATATCTCAAATGATTTATTCTAAGATTTATCTACCTAAATAAGATTTATCTACCAAATAACATTAAAATATATCCCAAAATATATGGGTTTCACATATTTCAACATGTTGCTCTATGTCTAGAGTCTACTACAAGTACCTGTTAAGTACTTACAACATCTAATTTTGGTCCAACTAATCCAACCTTTTTAGAATTAAATTAGTTTATGGGCATGTTGCATAGTCATCTATGTCTAGGGATTCCACGCATATAATTTAGAAATAAGAAATTTGAATGAAACAGTAAATTAATTTAGATCTATGCTTCAATCATTAAAGAAAATAAAGATTTCATCATGTAATCCCAATCCTATGAGATTTAGCTCATGGGTTGGCAAATAAATTTCAAAACCAAAATATATTCAATATCATTTTCATAAAATCAATTCACAGAGGAACAAAATAAGAAATATGGAAGAACCTTGGGAAGACAGCTTTCGTGTGTCCAGTTCACACTTCAACGACACAGTGTCCTGTGGTGGCTAAGAGGGACTGCATTCGTCTTCCTTTCTCTTTCTCTACTCAACCGCTACCATCTAGTTTCGCCTATGGATCTACACCATTGTTCGTCATTAAGGGTTTCCTCCTTTGGCTTTTTATAAGCTTTTTCTTTAAGGTAAATCCAACAACCCAATATATCTTCTCCTCTTTTTTAGATTTCCTTTTTGGTTTAAAATCCCTTCCTTTAGGGTAGGTGGTTATTAGCCCATGATCTCATGATCTTTTTTTCCAATTTTTAGGTAGATTTTCTTGTAGAAATAAAGTTGGACTAAAACTATTATGCACTACAACACCCCCAACCCATATTCATCGTCAGAATAGGGTTATGGAGCATTACCTAAAACTTTTAACTTAAAATATTCGATTAAAATCACTTATAAAATACATCATATTACATTCAAACCCATGCATATTATACCCTATACGAGCCCTCGAGGCCATAAAAACACATTAGAAATGAATCGGGACTAAATCAGAAACATATAGAACTTTTAAGAAAAAGATGAATTTTTTCAAACTGTAGGGGTCACACGACTGTGTGGCTAGGTCGTGTGACTCACACGGCTAAGACACATGCCCGTGTCTCAGGCTGTGTCTCACCCAATCATGCACACATCTACAACCAATTTTCCACATGCAATCAAGCATTCAAAATGCATCAAATAATGCATCAAGAAGCTAAATGAATAAGGTATTTAGTCACACAACCAATATGCCCAATGGGTACCTCAAATCACGTTAGTCATACATATGTTCACATTTGCATAGTTTAGCCAAAACTCAACCAACTTATAACTAAGTCATGCCAAAACGTACCACTAGATTCACATATCAAAATCACACTTGACATGAAAAATTGACCATTTAACAATTAGCATCATTAGCCATATATGTCAACTACATTACTTAAACCATAATAACCACATTCAACTATAGCAAAGAACATTCCATCACATACATTTTGAATACCATTTCGACTTCCATCAATTAAGCTCCATAAAGACTATAATATCAACCATCATAAAGCCACATACATATATCAACATAACAACTATTCCATCCTCAAAAAGAGACCATAATTACAAGCCAATTCAAATGACTATATAATTAACCAAAACACCTATACATGTGCATATTTAACCAATTATCAATTAACTTGTTTTCATTCCAAAACATAACATAATTGATACATAAAAACCATACCAATTTTGGTTATTTCAAAACATACACCAATTTAACCAATTTAACCGCAACCAACAAGCTATCATTAGTACCTTACGTACCTCAAATCCAAGGTAACATTTCATGCCATAATCATCAACCAAAATGACATATACATACCAAACTCATCAATTAAACATTAGACATAGTCCACCTATACATGTCATTATAACCACGACTAAAGCATTAAAATCTACCAATAAAATCGATGGATAGTGTGATGAATCTCTGACTAGTTTCCAACCTGATCGAGCTTTTGATAATCTATAAAATAAAGGAAAATAAGTATGTAAGCAATGTATGCTTAGTAAGCTCGTATAAACTTTAAACATAAAAATTCCATTTTGATAATAAACTTATTAGAATAGATATAGACTTATGCTAATGTGAAAATTCATAATTCTATATGATCATCAACTCACAAATGAGTAAATTCATTAATGTCGCATATATCTATCATTCATAACATGGTAGGATTTTATGGGACATAATGTATAACCATCAACCTTTCTATAAGATTATACACCTTTCAATTTAGTTACTTTCCATTATGTACTTAATGCTTATCATAAGCCTAAACGACATTATTAATTCTGACTTAGTGTATTTATCCCTATTCTAGATATATTCATCTATAGCATATGCAATTTGTTCACATATAAATACATCATTTATCACATTAAACATTTTATAACATCATAATACATCCCAGTTACATACTTACCGTTTCGTTCCCTTTTCTTACCCGTTACATATGCATAGTGCAAGCTTAATCATAAACATCAATCATATCCACAAGCTTGGCATAAGCCTAAGCACATCAACAACATATGTTAGTTCATTCAAACATGATTTATATGAATTTGACATGGATAACCATTATACTTGAACACAATTCAATTGGATTTATCATCCATCTCATAACATATCATGTTTTTCATATATCACCATTTCAATGAGTTTCATGCATACCTATCTTAATTCATATTGAACACTTACCATTTCATTTTTACAACACATAAGACATCAATATAGCATTAACCATATTCAGAAGTTAGTGAATAAAAACATAATTTAGAAAAAATCACCACTTGATAAAATAACTTTCATGAATATAGCATATAAGCATTCATACTTTTTATGAGCATGGCTATACACACTTTAATCATAAGCAACTCGTACCTTTCCATACTTTCATGACTTTGCCAATGGGAACACTTACCGTTCCCCCCCTTTGTATGGTCATTGAACCACTTAGAATAATATCAGATACGCAGGAATCTCACACACTATGTACTAACATATGGTCGAAACCATTTCTTTCCTTTTCCTTTACATAGATGCTTTCTCTCGAGCCATAAATGGGTCTACTAACACAAGCAGTCGGTCAGAACATAGCTACACGGTGTTGCTCATGCAAGCTATCAAGTATTCGCAACACATGCCGGAACTCAGCCACCAGTAGGACGTTAAGGACCAACACCCAAAACACGATACCCTAATGACTTGTCATTTGTATCCTATACATTCCTAAGGTTCAAACGGGGCTCAGTAGTCGTCATTGAATTTTCATCATTTCTTTACTCGATAAATTGTATAATTAACATATATATGTTGATTAATTTTCAATTTAGACAACATTATATATAGTACAGTTCATACAAACTTACTTGGCTATTTTGAAGAAATGCCAAAGTATAGGAGCATTTTGAAAATTTTTCATTCTCCTCGATTTTCCACTCGATCTTGATCTAAATTAATAATTTCATTCAATCTATTAATTTAGATAGTAAAAAAATTTATTTTATGCAATTTAGTCATTTTTGACGTTTTTACAAAATTGTTCCGAAACTTTTACTTTTATTCAATTTAGTCCCTGAGCCTAAAACATGTAAATTAACCATTTTTACCCAAAATTGTGCCCAACTAAATCCTTATGCTATCCAATACAGCCCATTCATGCAACAATTTCACAACAAATCCTTGTATTTTTACTATTTTGATAATTTAATCCCTAATTGACAAATTCATCAAAAATCACATAACAAAATATATTTTTAAATATCAACCAACATTACAAATTTATCATTTAACAAAAAATATCACTAGATTCATCAATGGCAACGTTCAAAATCTTTAACAATTTCAAAATCAAAGGTGCGAGCTAGCTGGACCTAATTGTAGTGATCTGAAAAACATAAAAATTATTAGAAATAGGTGAAAAATGGCTTACCATGCATCATTTAAAGAAGAACTAAAGCTTGAAGCTTTTAAATTTCCATTTCCATGTTTTTATTTTTCTAA
The DNA here is from genome assembly GCA_020496765.1 of Gossypium stocksii. NCBI lineage: Eukaryota > Viridiplantae > Streptophyta > Magnoliopsida > Malvales > Malvaceae > Gossypium > Gossypium stocksii. Next base: position 57,874,161 of record CM035624.1, on the reverse strand, counting down.
CTTTTTATTTATTATTTTCATAATATAATAAACATTAAATCTTAAAAGACCCATTAAGGCCATCCAACTATAATTCTTTAAGCAATTAACACCTTTAAACTAATAGCGATTGACTTTTTTAACTTTTACGATTTAGTCCTTTTTGTTTAATTAACTATCGAAACGTTAAAATTTTTCAACGAAACTTTAATACCACCTTAATGACACTCCATAAATATTTATAAAAATATTCACGGCTCAGTTTATAGAAACGAGGTCCCAATACCTTATTTTCTAAAGCCACTTAACCTTAGGGTCATACCACCTGAACTTAATAAATCGCTTATATAACATAAATTATCAAATCAAAAACCTTTTTAAAACTATATTTGACTCGTAAATATTAAATAATAATATTGATGAACTTACTCGTCGAATTTGGTGGCCTCGAAACCACTGTTTTCGAGACCATTGAAAAATGGGTTGTTACATGCATTGAGTGTTGACTCGGTCTTCCTGGAATTGCCACGACATACGTGTTGGGAAACTATCCAACCTTCTACCATGACTGGAACGACAGAGATGTGCAAGTGTACATAATCGCAACAAGTAATAAAGTGACAAGTAAATGTCGAGTTATTGTACCCATAGGGACTGTGAAAAGAATTATTTATGAATACAATTAAAAACACTTTGGTGAAGAAAAATAATTTGATTTTGAGGAAGTGATTAAAAACTAAAATAGGAAGTGATTAAAAACTAAAATTTAACTAAGTAAAATAAAATAAAATAAAAATAAAAGTTCCATTGCACGATTTCAAAAAGAAGGTTTTTATTAAGATGACATAATTGTGTTAGATTAATTACATTTCTTAACTTAGAATTACTAAACTCATGTTCATCTTGTTACAAATAAATTCACGAGAACTTGGTAATTTGCTAACTACTGCTCATACGTACCTCTTAAATTAACTAATCTCTTGAACATTTTCCAATGCTAATTCAAACAATTAATCAATCTTCATAAGCACATAAAAGATTAAGTGAGATAACAATATATTCCTATATTGAAATAGTTTAATCACAATAATCTTGCAAGTTATGCAAGGCTAATGTATTGTCTAATACCGTCACTAATTTAACCCTCAGCTACCTTAGATGATTAAACATGCACTAATTAAGTATTGTGTCAATTAATTACAATTTCAACTCGTTTAAATAAATAATTCTTTAGTTACCCTTACAATTATAATGCAAGAATAACTTAGTGTAACACCCCAAAATCCTGAAACTTTTAATTTTGTGTGCTGTAGTTGACGTGTATGATTAACACTATTAGAGTATTAATTTTAATGTATTACAAGGTTTCTTTGAAGTCTCAGGGTTAAGGTAGACCATAGGGAAAGTTTTAATTTTTACCTTAGTGGAACCCTAATCTCAGGTATTAGGCCTTTTAAACAAATTAAGAGGAAATAAGACACAGATGGGCCTGTGGCATAGTGGTAAAGTGACGCCACTTGGGGGACAGGAAGGTGGCGTTACTGGGAGACTAGGAGGTCTCAGGTTCAAGTTTCGGTTTCGGCATTAAGAGTATTATTTTGCACTTGTGCCATGCAAGTGGTGGTGATGTTTTGAAACTCTGGTATGAAGAGGTTTGGATGGATGTTGAAGAGAAAATTTAGGCAGGATAAGGGGAGAAATAATAGGAAGTGATCAAGGAGAGAATTTTTGGATGAAGTGGAGCCGAATGGGACTTTAGGGGAAGGGAGAAATCGGCTTGAGTAAGGGTTAGTGCCGATTTGGGCATTTTTTCTAGGGTAGCTGAATGCTCTCGGCCTTTTTGCTTTCGGCATATGTGTGTTTTGTTTTTGGGTTTTTCCTTCTTTATTCGATTAGAAAGCATTGTTGTTTCTTTCACATACTCATTCTTTCAAACCCTAAAAGCTGAATCCTCTCAATACTTATTCTTTTCTCTACTTCTCCTCACATCATTTCATAGCCAAACGTTTGCTTTTAAACCACCTTGCTTGTGCTGATTCTTTACTTGTTCTTCCAAAACGACTACTTTGTTTCTTAGATCTAGATCTATACTTCCATAATCGGTGGTGTTAAAGGTCGATCTACTTTCTTTTTCCTCTCCTAAAAATCCGAATACTACCCCTATTTCCCTTGTGACCGAATAGCCCTACCACTTTGCTGATTTATTGCTGTTTCTCATCCATCACAAATATGTTCTTGTCATCTATTACTTGTAACGCCCTAATTTTCGAGATTTTCGGGATTTTTGAGATTTTGGTGTGAACTTAAAATTTTGTTGTCTGGTTATATAATTTATACTTTGAGTAGGTTAGTGGGCCTTTAGAAGGCCCAAGCCTAAGTTAAAACCCGGAAGAATTTTGAAATTGTAGACTTAAAGAGAATGGGGCATTGAGTAAGTGGGCTTTTAAAGAAAAGTGAGTAATTTAAGACACAAAGGAGCCAGTGGTAAGGTGGCAATGTAATGCCACTTAGAGGACAAGGGTGGCATGTGGAAGCTATGCAAGGGCTTGGGTTCAAGTCTCATAATATGCAAGGAACTATTTTATTTTTAATGCATGTGCAAGGCATGTGATGGACTCCAAGTGAAACTCTATTGGGAAGAGTTTGAGATGTTCATGAGATTGAGTCAAAGAGGATAAGGAGGAGAAAGTTTTGGGATTTCAAATTGAAGCAAGAGGTGGTCGGCCAAGGGACTTTGGTTTAGCAATTTCGGCTAGGAGAGTTTAGTATAGCAATTTCGACTTTTGTTGTGAGTGTGTGTGCCGATTGCCTTGAGTGTTCTTTCGGGATTTGTTGACCTCTTTTCTTGATTGCCGAATAGGTTTAGCAGTTGGGCTCTTTGCTCATACTTTTCCTCTCTTTTCTGTTCCAAAAGCTAAAACCCTACACCTTAAGCTTTTCCTTGCTGATTTCTTTCCTCTAGCCGAACCTACTCTCCTCATTCCTCCCTTCTTTCTTTTTTTCTTATTTTTCTTCATTGGTCCCCTTAAACCCCATTTAGCTGATTGCTTCAAGACTAAAACCCGAATCTCTTCTAGCCAAACTCTTCTTGACCGATTTCCATAGAAGCCAAAATACCAAAACCTTGGACTTTCCCTTGTCATTTTCCTCTTAAATCGAACCTCACTTATTCTTATTTTGGGAAGCCGCAAGCACTTGACACTCTTTTCTCTTTTACTGTCATCTTTTTCCACTTGGGTTCTTAAAACCGAAACCTCTATAATCTCTTGTGTGTTCTTGGAAGCTGAATTCTTTGAATCCCTCTTTTCTTTGCGTTTTGAGTAGAACCGTAATAGAACTAGTCTAGACTAGTGATCGGTGGTTCTTTTGTGAGACAAGACTGACAAGATCGACTTTGGGTAAGTAGTTCCTTCCTGTTCTATTCTTTCTTTCGGATTAAGAACAGCCGAAACCCTTAACCCTTTTAGGGTTAATCGGCCTAGACTTTTTCTAAGGGCCTGGATGATAGGCCTTGGTTCTGATAAGGTTTTATGGTTTCGTAAGGTGGATCTATTTGGAGGCTAGTAAGATCAACGGTTTCAAGGTGGTCTAGATCTAGATCTAGTAGTTAAAATCGACAAAGGTAAGTGGTTAATAATGCTTTATTATGGCTGAATATGTATGTTGAGGTAGTAGTGATTGTTACGTTGTTTATCATTGATTCGTAATCTAATATCATAGTGGACGATTGTAGGATAATCACGTGGGAGATCTCGTCAACGTATATCGCAAATCAGGTGTGTAAATGATACCCTCTAGTAGACTAGATCGGTAAAAGTCGAAAAGTTGAAATGCAGAAATTCTGGCATTTTGTAGGCTTGCGAGCGTGCGAGCACTCATGGGTCGGTTAAAAACTTTAAAATCGGTTAACGCAAACGGTAAGGAGGATGTGTGCGCAATTTCATGCATGTTGGTAAATTTGGGCATCGAGGGGCTGAATTTGGGCCCAATGGGCTCGTAAGCCCATATGGGTGAAAAATGAGTGGTAAGTGGATTCTAGTAATCTGAATATTAAGACTGCTAAAACGAATGTGAAATTTGGGCTTAGGGGGCCGTAATAGTTAATGGACACCATAGGGCCCATTCGGGGTTTTAGGGTTTGATGACTTTAAGTTGATAAAATGGGCTAAATAGGGTACCTAGATGCCATTTGGACTGTTAATAACTGTAATGAGCATGAAAACCTAAAAATTGGTAAATTTACTGAAATACCCGTGAAGGGTGGAAAATTACTATTTACCCCTAGGCGCAAACGACCATAATACCCCTAGGGTTAAATTGATTGAAATGCATGTTATATTAAATCTGCTCTCTATATGCCATGACATTTTATACTATTGCATGGGATTGGGTTTTTGACGGAGGAAGTGCTAAGTGGCAATGCCACGTTTACTGTTACGGGCTTTGCCTCGTTTTACTGTTAGTGGCTTGGCCACGTTATCTGATTAAGCAGCTATGCTGCGACTGTGGTGTGTAGGGCTGGGTGGGTCGATTTATTCCCCACATGGTGTGTAAGGCTGGTACAGGTGGTGTGTAAGGCTGGATTTGGGTTGGGCTTTGCATACATGCATAATTTCTGTTCTATTACTGTAATGGGCCTAAGGGCTACACTAATTTCTGAATAGGGCTAAGGCCCAGTAATACTGAATCTGAATAGGGCTATGGCCCAGTTAACACTGTATCTGGATAGGGCTTAGGCCCAATAAAGCTTGAACTGATCTGGGTTCTGGTTGGGTTTAGGTTACACACTGAGTTTTCCAAAACTCACCCCATTTCTTCTCATCTATGCAGGTGAGCCCCAACCTTAGTGGACTTGGAGCTGGTGGGATTCGGAGTGGCCACGTGGACTGCACTTGGTTAATTTTCCTTAAGATATTCTTTCTTTCAATATTTTATTTAAATTATTTTCTTTTCCGTTTTGATTTGTAATAAGGCTACTTCTAAGTATTTTTATTTTGGTTTTTATTTCTTTATTTATAACTTGCTTAAAATGGATAGATTAAGGCTGCGCGGGTTTTATTTAAAATTAATCAACGATTTCAAAGTATAACACATGTAGCAAAAGAATAACTTAACGACAAATAAGACCTTAAAATGAAATAAACTCTAAACTGGTAGTGGATAGGACTTTCACAAATTAAAAACCTGGTTTTCTTTCCAAACTCTTAATAACGGTTTTGCAAACTCACCCTAATCGTATTAACTAAAGAATGTGTTTCCAATCCATCGCTGATGTGACACACCAGACTTGGCCGTAACATCTGGGCCAGGTTTGGGGTGTTACACTACTCTTAATCAATTCTTAGAAGCCGGATCTCACTTATAAGCTATCTAGGCCGCGGGATCAAAGATCAAGTTTTGGTAAGTACATATTCGTCCTTATTCCTCCTATGCCTTAGTGAAAGCAGATTGGCTTATCTAATTATTTTTTTCTCGTTGGATCTACATACCTCTTAATCAACCAGTGAAGGATTCAACCGCAAGGAGGGGAGATCGTTTTGAAACCAAGCATCTTAACGAGGTGTAAGTCAGTTCGATTAAGGTAAGGGTTGTCTTAGGTTCGGTTTCAATTTTAGGAATCGCTAGATTTTGTAAGTGACTAATTGAGTTCTCTAAATGGAATATAGGTCCTACGAGTGTGAGCTATTATGGTTCTCTTCAAAAAGGTATGTACATACACCGCACACACGACAAATCAGAAAAAGCCAAAATCCCAAAAAGTCAAAATGTCGACAAGTCGAAAAGATGAAAGGTTGGCGCCAGTAACCACATGAGCGTGTGAACACTCATGTGGAGATACCGATATGACGATTGGGGCCAAGGGAGTGATCTCATGGTCTCAGGCTGCTTATTGGCCAACCAGGCCAGAATGGGTTAGATGGGCCTAACGGGCTCGTGGGCCTAAAATCAGCAAAAGTTGATAAGTGATAGTAAGTGATGAGCTGATAAAGTTGGTTGAATGTTTAGAATGGAGTGGGCCTGATGGGCCGTACATTTTTTATTGGGCCTAATGGGCCATATAAATACGATTGGGCCTAATGGGCCATATGTGAATTTAAGAAAGTATGTGGACTTGCTAGGGTTTTATAATGGACTTTAGGCATAGTTTCTATAGGCCCATAAAGCATCATCCTGTCTTTTAGTCCAATCTCGTCGATTCAGGAAAACTACCTTCTCAAGTATGCCTTTGATCTCTTTATTTGCCAGTTCAGCTTGCCAATTTGTCTGTGGATGGTAAGCTGTGGCAACCTTATTCTTCACTCCATGTTTGTTGAGTAACCATTTCAATTGTTTGTTCACAAAATGGGACCCTTCATCACTGATGATAGCTCTCAGGGTTCCACACCTTGTGAACACATGCTTCTGCAAAAACTTCATCATAACCTTAGCATGATTCGTCGAATATGCCTCAGCTTCAACCCACTTAGACACATAGTTTATTACTACCAATATGTACTTGTGACCAAAAGACGGAGGGAAAGGACCGAGAAAGTCAATACCCCAAACATCGAATAATTCTACCTCAATGATGTTTGTTCGGGGCATGTAGAAACACGAAAATATACACACTTTTTCATGCCCTTTTTAACTCAAATTCATGCAAATTCGGTAAAATTCTTGTCAAAAAATATAATTATTATAAATAATTATTTTATACTTAAATTATTAACATAATGAATTTTAATTAATTTTATAATTAATTTTGATTAATTTTTATTATTTTCGACATAGTTTGCACAAAGGGCGAAAACGACTCGGCACACTACTAAAAGTACAAAACCGAGAAACAATTTTGAAGCATCAAGGAAAGTTAATTGTTCAGCCTAAAACGGTCCAAATTATGTGTATTATTGTTCAGCCTAAAACGGTCCAAATTATGTGTATTAATTTATAATATAATTAATTTTAATTTATATCCAATTAAATTTAGGTTAAATAAATTATAATTAATTAAGTATGAAAAGTGACCCAGTTGAGTTGAACCGAGAAAATCGAACCGACCAAGTACTGGGCAGCCCAAAACCATCCCACATCCTGACCCAATCAGCTTGATTGGCTGATTAATTAGCTTTCAAAATGGCCCTTGAAGACTTTGTCAAATTACAAACAAACCCCTCCACTATTTGTGCCTTTATAGATTTGCCCCTTCTTAATATAGCAAGTTTGAAAACTTCAAACTTGCCACATGTGTGGGCAGCCAAGGGAGGGCTCTTTGGCTGCTGATTTTAGATATTTTTCAGCCCTCTCAACCTATAAAACCCCTCTTGGCTGCTCATTTGAAACACACCTCAAGCATTCACATCTCTTCTCTTTTCTCTCCACTTTCTCTCTTCATTTCCCATCCAAATCCCTTTACTCTCTTGTCGATTTCTCCTCTTTAAAAAGGGCCATTCATCGGCCATTTGGAGTGGCAATTAAGTATTCATAGTAGCCTTGGTTCGATGAAGACAACAGAGAAGGAAGAACGGGGCAAACTAGTCAAGCCACGAAGAAACACTGGATTTGATTCTTGTTCCCTATCTTTTTAAATTTTGTTGTTGTTATGATGAACATGTCTATGAATATTTATGTTGTTGGAATGGTTAATTTAATTAATTTAGCTTGAATTTAATTCGTGTTAGGTTGATTGCATTTTATCTACTTAAATTGTTAAAATTGTGTTTATGTTGTTATAGGCCTCGGTAAGATGCTTGACTAAGTAAAATCATGACTAAGTTATTCTTGCATTATAATTGTAATATAATGCCTTAAATTTGGGCCTAGAAGTATTGGGCCTTGAGGAAGGGAATAGTTAGGAGGCGGCACATAAGTATTTAATTGTGCAAGAAAATGACACAATTAATTGTCTGCTCTAATGGTTAAGTGATTTAGGAATGTTTGGGAGTGTTTGAGAAGCCCTGGGTTCAAACTTGGGCTTGAGCAAAAAAATTATTTTTAGTGTATAAATCTTTACGACCTAGATTAGAAGGTTTTTCAATTGTTGTGATTAAATCATGACACAAGAAGAGCTTGTAGTCCAACGGTAGGTGGCGTGTCAGTATGTTTAAGGGACTGGAGTTCAAGTCGCGTTATGGGCACAAGGATATTTAATTTGCTACTCTGCCATGTGAGAAGTAGTGGTGGACTGAAACTCTGCAAGGTGGAGTTTGAATGAGCCATGGAGTAATTCAATGAGGAAAAATGGGGATTTGGATAGGTGGTTGGTGAGTGAATTGAGGAGTAAGGTGGGGAGAAAAACTAAGAGGATGGTGGTGGATTTTGAATTGGTGGGTTGTGGAGAGATTTGAAGAGTTGGTGGCTATTTGGAACTCTAAAATTTCCCTTGAGAATTCGGCTAGGGGGAAATATTGAGCACTTTCGGTTTCAGTGGTGTTCTCTCTACATTTCTTTTCGATTTTGGCAAGTAAGTGTTCTTTTCGCGTTGAAACATTTTCTTTTGGTTCTCTAAAAGCCGATTGGTACAAAAAGGAGTTTCTGATAGTGCCTTTCACTTTTGCTGGTTTCGGTTTACACATATCTTCAAGTTTCTCCACTCCCATCTGTTTGTCTTTTCTACTCTCCTCCTTCTAAAACTATTTCTTTTTCCTTCTCTGTAAACCGAACACATACTTCCTCCCTTACTTAGATGTTATCCTGACTGTTTGGACCTTTTTTTCCCATCTCAACATTTTCGATTTTGACAAGTTTTCTCTTGGCCGAATATTGTTGGTGCCTCTGTGGAAGTCCTTTTTTTCCTTTTCCTTCAATTCTTTGCCCTTTACATTGATACCTTGGCCGAACTTTTATTTTCTCTCCCCCTTTACTCGAACGACCTTCTTCAAGTTGTTCATCTATTGTGCTAGAGCCGATTACTCTTTTCGGTATTCAATCAAGGTAAGCTATTTTTTCTATGGGGTTCATAGTTGGTTTCTTCATTTTCTTTCAAAATAATCTTCCTTTAACAGCCTTTAACTCTGATGACTCTATTAGGGGTGTTCATATCTCTCGTGTCTAGAGTAGCCTTTATAGGCTGATTATTGCTATTCATCATTCAAAGGACTACATCCGGTAAGTTATCTTTCGTTTGGTTTAGGTGATTCACATTTGATTATGTTTAACAAGAATGGATGGTAATGCAGATTTCTTCCAAGAATTGTAAAGTTATCCTTGACCAACAGTTTAGGTGGGCTAAATCACATTCGTTTTGTGAGGGTAAGTGTTGGTGAATATTCTGGAGTAAGTGCAAGAGGGGACTTAAACCCTATGGTCAAGCGACTAATGAAAATCTTGCATGAATGTAGGTTTTTGCACTGAAGGATCGTTAGCACTTTTTGTTAACAGGTGTGTAACAGTATCCTGTAATCGATAGTCGGTAAAAAGCTGAAAAGTGTGTACATAGACTGTAGATCGGAAAAAGCCAAAAAGCTAAAAATATGGCTTTTGATGCCACACGAGCGTACAAATGCACGTGTGGTGATCTGAGCCCACGAAACATGGGCGTATGATAGAAGAAGCCACCATGAGCGATCTCATGGGCTTGGGCTCTCTTAGGCCACGTTGGGTCGAAATGGGCCATGTAGGCCCAGTGGGCTCATGGGCCCCACACAGGTAAATCTCACGGATATGTGGGAATATTGGACTCGGCTGTAACACACCTTACCCGAGACCGTCGCCGGAGTCGTGCACGAGGCGTTACCAGACTTATTTACTAGTTCGGGGCATAAAAATTTACTTTTAAAATTAATTCACTCACATTCATCTAATATATTCCTAAAAAGGGCCCTCAAGGCCCTAAAACATGCAATTAAAATGGTTCGAGACCAAATTGAGAACATTAAAAATTTTCTGATTACTTACACAATTCAAAACAATTTATTTCACTATTCATAATAAAACTGTCCACCTGCATAATAGTCAGTAAATTAATTATAACTCGAGTTACGAAACTTGAAATTTAAATCCGTACATTTTCTCTAAAACTAGACTCATATATCTTCTTACCATAATTTTTCCAAAATTTTTGGCTAGGCCAATTAATACATTTTATTCATTAAATGTTCCCTTGTTTCACTGCCCAATAGTCCTGCCCACTCTTCACTAAGATTTCAATTTCTCTTTATATAGAATACAAAAGATGTTCAAGTTTGTTTCTTATAAAAATATACTCAACAAGGAATCTAACCATATAAATTATGTTCCATAATTATTTTTTTACAAATTTTAATGATTTTTACAAGTCAAAACAGGGGATCACAAAATCATTCTGAACCAGTCTCACAAGAATTTAAATATCTCAAAATATAGACTTCCGTTGCTTGCTCTGTTTCTTTCCTATGAAAATAAACTCAATAAGATTTAATTATATATATCATTCACCATTTAATTCCATTTCTAAAATTTTTAGTGATTTTTTAAAATCACGTCATTACTGTTGTCCCAAAACTATTCCATGGCCAACTTTTACTCTCTCATGATTTCTTTGCATTAAACTTCATTTAGGCATACATAACATCAAAACGTGTTCTTAATTAGCCATTTCAATAGCTAATCCTTATCAAGTATTCACATGCCATTCTTTAGTCGTATCATACATACACACAAAATGGACAAGTCCTTATACATGCCATAACTTAAAACGTTTCGAATCACAAAATACCAAGATAGCCCTTTGATAGTATGATACTATCTTCGACGTCCTTACGATCCCTGAGTTGGCTTGGAGATATTATAAAAAGAGGGAAAAGAAAGGGAGTAAGCATAAAACTTAGTAAGTTTGCATGTAAATAAATAACAACATTCTAAATGAATTATCAAGATAACTTTAACCTTTAAACTCAATATGTATAAGTCTTGAATTTTCTTACCTGAACCTTTCGAACATGAACTTATTTTACCTTTCCTTGAGTTTACTCTTTAAATTTCTCGTTGAACCACTTGGAATACTAAGGATACACGTGTACCTTTCCTTTTTAAACTTACCATTGCCATCTCTTGACATGGTCTTACGTGGTATCCTTGCCTTATGAACTCACCATTGCCATGTCTTGGCATGGTCTTACATGGGATCTTTGCTTTATAGTAGCTTATCAATGCCATGTCTTGACAAGGTCTTACATGATTTTCTTGCCTTGTAAAACTTACCAATGCCATGCCTTGGCATGGTCTTACTTGGTATCCTTATCTTATGTTGCCATGGGTCAACCATGGTATTTTTCCGTCAATTCTTCCTTAATTGCCATATTATAAACATGGACTTTGAAATATTAATGTCTTGGCAATTCATAGCTAAAACATACTTGCTCAGAATTCTCAAGGTCAGTCACATAACTCAATAATAATAATAGCGACAATTTCATAATAATAAAATGCTACTTAACTTACATACATACATTCTTAATCTCATCATATCCTCAATTTATCTTACTTTCCTCAAATTATGCTATTCGATACTTTCTTGATCTTATACGAAGCCACATTACCACTATGGTCTTATATGTAAACTTATTCGAATTCTCACTTTTAATGTCAAATCATTATCGAACATTTCTCAATTTTTATCATTATATTAAAAAATCAATATTAAAACATTATAACTAATATATCAATTTAGCATTCAAACATGAACTTATCTTACCTTTGTATCCTTGCCTTAATCTCAAGATAACTTTAACCCTAATGTCTTGAGATTAAGGCAAGCATTCAAACATGGTTTAAGGATACAAATCATTATATTAAAACTTACGTGGTATCCTTGCCTTAATCTCAAGATAACTTTAACCTTCAAACTCAATATGCATAAGTCTTGAATTTTCTTACTTGAACCTTTCGAACATGAACTTATCTTACCTTTCCTTGAGTATACTCTTTAAATTTCCTGTTGAACCACTTGGAATACTAAGGATACACAGGTACCTTTCCTTTTTAAACTTACCATTGCCATCTATTGACATGGTCTTACGTGGTATCCTTGCCTTATGAACTCACCATTGCCAAGCCTTGGCATGGTCTTACATGGGATCTTTGCCTTATAGTAGCTTATCAATGCCATGTCTTCACATGGTCTTACATGATTTTCTTGCCTTGTAAAACTTACCACTGCCATGCCTTGGCATGGTCTTACTTGGTGTCCTTAAACCCTAATGTCATGACATTTGTATCCTACACATTCCTAATGTTCAACCGGGACTTTTAAGTATCATTTCACCATCAATTCTTACTTGAGTCATCAATAAGTAAATTCACAAGATAAACATATAGGTGCTAAAAAATAACAATATTAATTATAAATAATAAAACATTGCATTTATTTACCGCAAACTTACATTGATACAAAATATTATCAAATATTTTGATCTAGTCCTCAACCTTTTTCTTTCCTCGATCTAACCCCGAATTTCATTCCTTGATCTATAATAGCAAATTTAGCTTATTTAATACTCACATTTATCAAAACAGTCCTTGACTCTAACTTTGACAAAATTATGATTTTTCCCCTAAACTTTTGAATATTTACACTTTTTCCCCAAAGCTCAGAAATTAAACTTTATCCCTAATTCTTATGTTTTAGGACATTCTGATTATTTATTTACCTACGGCAACATAAAATTCTCACTGTAACATGTACTTATGAACATTAGGTATTTTTACAAATTATGTCGTTTTGCTCGTTTTCACTTAAAATTGCTTAGCTCAAGTCATTTAACATAATTTCAAGCTTCATATTCTACCATAAAACATCAAAATAGACACATTTCACCTATGGGTATTTTTTTCAAATATGAACCCTGGGTTAAATTATTGCTAGAATAAGCTAAATCAAGTTACCGAGACTCTAAAAACGTAAAGAACATTAAAAATGAGGCTTAGATGCACATACTATGAGCTTGAGAAGTTGAAGAAACCCTAGCTATGGAGAACCCTTGTAGTTTCGGTCAACTTGAGAAGATGATAACCATTTTGCCATCTTTTTCCCTTTTTAATCTTTTAATTACCAAATGACTAAAATGCCTTTCATTAAAACTTTAGTTGTTTTTATCTATATATGTCCATTTTTGTCCATGAAAACCTAATGGTCTAATTACCATTTAAGGACCTCTACTTCAATTATGCTCTTCAATTTAATCCTTTAGCATCTAGAACTCATATTTATCAACTTTTGCAATTAAGCCCTAGTAGGCAAATTAAACATGTAATTCATAAAATTTTCTATCGATACTCTATCACATGCATCTAAACAGTCGATATATTATAAAAATTAATCGAAATAAATTTTCTATCTCAAATCCGTGGTTTCGCAACCACCATTCCGTTTAGGCCCTATTTCAGGATGTTACATTTCTCCCCCTTTAGGGATTTTCGTCCCCAAAAATCTTACCTGTGAATAGATTTGGATACTATTTTCACATAGCCTCTTCGGGCTCCCATGTAGCCTCGTCTACCCTATGCCTATTCTATAATACTTTCACAAGTGCAATACTTTTGTTCCTTAGTTGCTTGACCTCTTGAACTAAGATCTTTACCGGTTCTTCACTGTAACTCATGTAAAGCCCCAAAATTCTGGGCCTAGAAGAGTTGGGCTTTAGGCATGGGAGCGCATAAAATTTTTCTTGTGAATAAGAAAATGACACAATCACATGTTTGGTGTGTTGTTTAAGTGATTTGGAGTGTTTGGGGGTGCTTGAGAAGTCCTAGGATCAAACCTAGGCTTGTGCAAAATTTTTTGAGTTTTGCTCTTTGGGGAACCATGGCTTTAGCGTGTAGGCCTTATGCGTAATTGTGATTAAAATTCTATCACAGGGAGTTTAGTTGGCCTAGTGGTTGTGGCGTTGGTGTTGCATGTTTGCAAGGAGGTGTAGGGTTCGAGCCTCACCTTGCTCGTAGAGAATTTATTTTGGCTCCCTACCGTGAGAGAGGTGGAATTGGACCGAAACTCTACTGGATGGGTGTTGAATTGGTCTTGAGGAGTGTTTTAAAGGGAGAGATATGGTTGAAGAAGTTTGAATATGATTCAAACTTGGTTGTTGCAGCTTGGAGGAGAAAATTGAGGAGCAAATCAAGGAAATTCGAAATGTGTGGGGAATTGTTGTCGAAATTGAGTGTTGTGGCAAGGGGGATTCGATTTTGTGAGTTGAGCAGAGTAGAAGCCGAATGCTTGTGACCATTTCAGGTTTCTTTGTGTTTTTCCCTTCTCTTTTCTTTGTATTACCAAATTCTTTTCTTCTTTGGGGGGTGTCTGTAATTGAAACTAAAAGTGACCTCTCATGCACTTTGTGGTTCTTTTTCTTTTAGTCAAATCTAGAGACTCCCTTCTTCTCATTTCCTCGTATTTCTGTTCTTTTGATTCAAGGTGTAACCAAATCTTCTCTCCCTTTTCTCTATTTTTCCTCTAATTTCTTCTCTTGCTTTCATTTGCTACATGATCGAATCTCTTCTCTCCCTCTACCCATTAGTTTTTGTTTCTCTCTTTTGCTGGTCCTTTTGTCATCGGTTTCTCCCTTTCACTGTTGGCGTTACTCTCTTGGTCGAATGTTCTAGCATCCTTTACTCTTCTCCTATTCAAAAGCCGAATACACCATGGATAGTTATCCTCCCTTTCATTCTTTTCTTCTGACCGATTGATCACATTTTCTTCTCTTACTCTCTTCCTCTCAAGTCTTTTGCTGTTATTGTGGAAAGCCGAACCTTAATCCCATTTTGGGTCGTGCTTTCTTCTCTTCTTGGTCGATTAATCCTTATTCTTTTTGGACGATTTCTAGCCTTGGGATGTAGTGTTTTGGTAAGTTTTCCTCTGGGGTGGGCAATTTCTTCATTTGATAGGTATTCCTTTCTTCTCAATTGTTTTTTTTTTTTGTTTAGATGTTGTCTTGTAACTATTCTTGGCCGAATGTTGCTAGGGGTTCAGTTTCGTTGAGGGAGGTGTGTAGCTGATATTTTGGTGCTTCCAAGTGTTTACTCCCTTGATTTGGTAAGGGTTCAAGTTCTAATAGTTTGGTTTACGAGTTTATGGATGTGTATGAATCAGTTTTATTTTCATGTGTAGGTTAAGTGTTGAGGGGAACGAGGGGTTGAAGCAAGAAAAAGGTTGCGACTTCTTCTGTTGGTACTCGGATTCAGAAGTGTTTAGCTATGACCCCATTACAGGTGTGTTAATCACACTATTAAGATAGAAAAGTGAAATGTCGAAATGTCAAATGCCGAAACGCTGACGAATCGAATCTTGGCAACATAGGCGTGCAAATGCACATGTGACTGGTGGAGGCAATGGATTGTGGCCCTACATCGAAAAACAACCATCATGAGTAGTTTCATGAGTTAGGCCGAAATGGGCCCAATGGGCCCAATGGGCCCGTGGGCCTCGTTTGAGTAAAATTTTGTAATTAATAGGTAACGATGTTTTGAATATGATACACACTGGTCATAGGCCAAACTTAGGCTTGGTGGGCCTACTTAACGGGGCCTTGGCCCATAAATAATTTTTTACACTAATACAGTCGCATGTGTCGCTAGACGACTGTGGGCTTGCAGATGGCCCTAAGGTACTTAGGACCACACTGATAAATGACTAAAATGGCCCTAAGGGGCAAATTGACTAAAATACCCTCGCTGGTAAAATGACTGATTTGACCCTGTATGATATCTGGATGATTATGCATGCTATGAGGTGTTATATTTATGTGTTTATACTCTGCATCATGATATAACATGTCACTATTTATGTTGCATTGCATGGGGGTTGGGCATATGTATTATGGAGGAAGTGCTCTATTCTGGCAGCTTCGCTGCATTATTTCTGATGGCTTTAAGCGTACTGTTCTGGTAGCTCTGCTGCAAAATCTATTTAGTGCTACATCGGTGCGATTATATGGTGCGTAAGGATGGGTAGGTCGATACTTTATCCCCACATGGTGTGTAGGGTTGGACGGTGATGGTGTGTAGAGGTTTGGATGGGTAGGGTTTTTGCTTGCTTGATTATTCTGTCACTGTACTGTTTTGGGTTAAGGCCCACTCTGCCTCTGTTTTGAAATGGGCTTAGGCCTAGTCTATTATTATTGCTTAAATGGGCTAAAGCCTAGACTGCACTGTATAACTCTGTTTGAATGGGATTGCACACTGAGTTTTCGTAAACTCACCCGTCTGTTTTTACTGTACAGGTAATTTCGAGGCATAGACAGTTCAGTACTACGTGGGACTTGGAGACGGCCACACTTCACTCTTAAATTATATTCAGATTTCATTTATTTGGGTTACTATTCTATTTTGGGTTTGTAATAAGGCCATTACTTAACTTTTAAAACCTCAAATCTGGGTTATTCTCGTCATTTAAATCTGTTAGCTTTAGGGTGCGATTTTTAACAAAACATACTTGTTTTTCAAAAATCACGATTTCATAACAAACAGGGATTTAAGCAAAGCTTCCAAAATTAACAAGTTTTCAAAGTGAACCTCTTCTATAACTGGATTCAATAAGATAGATAATATATTGTTTCCTTCCAAACTAAAAAGGTTTTATGACAAGACAAGGCAAAGTAAGGTCACAATTTCAAAACACTTCAATGTGACACTGCCAGATACGGCCATAACGTCTAGGCCAGGTTTGGGGTGTTACAAGTCATGTCTGGCTGAATCTTAACCTCTGTCTGTAAAATCACATGTGACGGATCAGAATGGTAATGATGTAACATGGACACATGGAACACATCATGAATCTTCTCTAACTTTGTTGACAAAACTAATTGATATGCTAATGGCCCAACTCTTTCAGTCACCTCAAACGGTCCAATAAAACGTGGAATTAGTTTGCCTTTCTTGCCAAATCTAAAGACTTTCTTCCACAGGGATACTTTCAAGAACACTTTGTCACCAACTTAATACTCAATCTCTTTTTTTTTTTCAAGTCTGCATAAGACTTCTGTCTATCTGAAGCTACTTTCAAGCAATCTCTGATAACTTTCACTTTCTCTTCAGTTTCTTTAACTAAATCAACCCCGTAAATCTGATTTTCTTTAAGCTCTGTCCAATACAAAAGTATGCGGCATTTACGTCCATACAAAGCTTCATAAGGTGCCATCTTCAAACTCGACTGGTAACTATTATTATAGGCAAACTTTTCCAACGGCAAATATTTCTCCAACTACCTTGAAATTCTAAGACACAACATCTGAGCATATCTTCAAGTATCTTGATAACTCTCTCTGACTGACCATCGGTTTGAGGATGGAAAGTTATACTAAAACTCAACTTTGTACCCAAAACTTCCTGTAACTTCTTCCAAAACCGCAAAGTGAATCTCGAGTCTCTATCTGAGATAATCGATAACGATACTCCATGTAGTCTGACTATCTTTGAAATATACAACTCGGCCAACTTGTCAAGTGAATAATCCATATGAACTGAAATAAAAAGAGCCAACTTCGTTAGCTTATCAATCACAACCCGTACGGTATCTTTCTTTCTCAGTTCAACGGTAATCCTATCACAAAATCCATGGCAACTCGGTCCCATTTCCACTCAGGAACTAACACAGGCTGTAATAATCCTGAAGGTACCTGATGTTTGGCTTTTACTTGCTGACAGATCAAGCATCTAGAAATAAACTCTGAGATATCTCTCTTCATTCCTACCCACTAATACATTTTCTTCACATCATTATACATTTTTGTACTACCTGGATGGATAGACAAGGAACTGCTATGTGCTTCCTCTAAGATCTTTCGAATAAGTTCATCATTCTTTGGTACACATATCTGATTTCTAAACATTAAACAACCGTCTTTACTGATCTAAAAATCTGACTCTATACCTGACTCACACTGAGCTCTTTTGACTTGCAACTCACTGTCATCTTTCTGAACTTTACAAATTTCTTCAAGGAACATTGCCTTAGCTCTTAATTCGGCTAAGATAGAACCATCATCTGATAAGGTTAAACTAGAGTTCAAAGCTCTTAATGCAAATAAAGATTTTCTACTCGAAGCATCAGCAACTATGTTTGCTTTACCTAGGTGATAATCGATCACTAGCTCATAATCTTTAATCAACTGTAGCCATCTTCTTTGCCTCAATTTCAAATATTTCTGAGTCATCAAGTATTTCAAACTTTTATGATCAGTAAATATTTGGCATTTCTCACCATACAAGTGATGTCTCCAGATTTTCAACACAAATACAATGGCAGCTAGCTTTAAATCATGTGTCGGATAATTTTTCTCATGTGGCTTTAGCTGTCTAGAGGCATAAGCAATTACCTTTCATTCCTGCATAAGTACACAGCCCAGTTCATTCAAGGACGCATCACTATAAATCACAAACTCTTTACCCGGTTTTGGTTGTACTAAGACAGGAGCTTCAGTCAACAATGCCTTTAACTTGTCAAAACTCTGCTGACACTTTTCAGTCCATTCAAACTTGCATCTTTTTATAGCAATCTTTTCAATGAGATAGCTATCATGGAAAATCCCTCTACAAATCGTCTATAATAACTGGTCAGACCAAGAAAACTTCTGAGCTCTGATACATTCCTGGGAGGCTTCCAATCAACAATGGCTGAAATCTTACTCGGATTAACTCTAACACCTTTACCTGAGACTATGTCCAAGAAAACCAACTTCTCATAACCAGAACTCACTTTTGCTAAACTTAGCATAAAGCTGATTATCTCTCAAAGTCTGTAAAATTGTTCTCAAATGCTCTAAATGCTCAGTCTCATCATGAGAATAAATCAAAATATCATCAATCAACACAACTACAAATTTATCCAAGTAAGGTTTGAAAATTTGGTTCATTAAGTCCATGAAAATGGCAGGAGCGTTAGTTAAGCCAAATGGCATCACAAGGAACTCATAATGACCATACCTAGTCTAGAAAGCAGTTTCAGAACATTTGACTCTTTGACTCGCAACTGATAATATCCGGATCTCAAATCTATCTTGGAGAACACAGTAGCTCCCTTCAATTGATCAAACAAATTGTCAATTCTAGGCAGTGGATACTTGTTCTTAATAGTTACCTTGTTAAGATGCTAATAATCTATGTACAATCTCATCGAACCATCTTCTTTCTTCACAAAGAGTACTGGTGCACCCCTTGGTGAACAATTAGATTTTGCAAATCCTTTATCTGTTAATTCCTGAAATTGAACTTTCAATTCTTTCAATTCTATTGGAGCCATTCTATAAGGAGCAATAGAAATGGGTGTTGTACCCGGAACCAACTCAATACCAAACTCAACTTCTCTGATAGGAGGCAAACCTAGTAGTTCTTTCAGAAACACATCAGGAAACTCACATACCACAGGCACTGATTCAAATTTCAACTCTGGATCTTTAGTATTCAACACAAAAGCAAGATAAGCTTCATATCATTTCCTCAAGCATTTCTGAGTAGACATAACAAAAATCATGGCAATTGAACTATCTGACTCATCTGAATTAACCTGAAGAATTTCACCATTTTCGCACTTCAACTCAATGAATTTCTTTCCACAATTTGCTATCATGTCATGCACAGTCAACCAATCCATTCCAAGAATCACATCAAACTCATCAAATGGCAATAGCATGAGATCAGCTAGAAAATAGTAACCTCTAATCATCAAAGGTCAATTTTTACATACTTTGTCTACTAATACATTCTGACCTAATGGATTCGATACTTTAATCACAAATCCCATAGACCCTACGGACATGTTCATACTAGGCATCAATTTCATCCAAACATAAGAATGGGTCGAACCCGGATCAATCAAAGCAATAACATTAACATTATGAAGAGAAAATGTACCCATAATTACGTCGGGGGAGGAAGCCTCTTCACGAGCACGGATAGCATAGGTCATTGCAGGTGCTCTAACATCTGGTCTCACTGTTGAATCTCTAGATGCACCTCTACCTGCCCCTATTCCCCAATTTCTCTGAGGTTTGCCTCTAACGGGGGCATTGCTTGATCTTACACTTGGTATTACTTCTCTCTTAACCATTTCAAGACACTCCCAAATGAAATGATCTGGTACACCACATCAAAAACAACTAGTTTCAGTTGCTTGACATTGAACTAGATGACGTCGACTACATTGAGGACACTCAGGTCTATCAGGCTGAATACTGCCAACACTCGCAATTGAAGTGGTTTGAGCTTTCTGACCCATAAATTTTCTACCTCTGTTTCGGCTAGAATACCCTGCTGAAAAATTAGATCTCGTAGAGAACTCTCTAGGCCTCTTAGATGTAGACTGAAACAACTTGCTCATCTATCTTTTCTTCGTGTCTTGCATCTCAATTTCAACTTTACCCTTTTCTTTCAGCAACTCCTCTGCCTTACAGGCTCTTTCAACTAAAACGACAAACTCTTTTATTTCTAGAACGCCAACTGATAGTCGATATCATCATTGAGCCCATCTTCAAATCTCTCGAGCATAATTACTGAGTTTGACAAATTCACATTCATATTCAGTCACTGTCATCTTACCCTGCTTTAGTTTAAGGAATTCTTTTCTTTTCTGGTCGATAAACCTCTGACTAATGTATTTTTTACGGAACTCCTCCTAAAAGAAATCCCAGGTAACCCTTTCCTTTGGTACTACTGACACAAGTGTCTTCCACCAATGGTAGGCCGAATCTCATAAAAGTGATACAACACACTTCATGCACTCTTCAGGTGTGCAAGATAACTTGTCAAAGACCTTGATAATATTCTCGAGCCAAAATTCTGCTTTCTCTGCATCGTCATCTTTAGTAGCTCGAAACTTTTCAGCCCCTTATTTTCTAATTTTCTCAACTGGTGGCTTCTCTTTTCTGACTGTATCTGTGATTTTGGAAGCTACATGTTAGTCTGAGGATCATGAGGGGGTAAAGGTCTAATGGCCGGATTTGTACGAACGAACTCAGCAAACCATTCATTCATAGCTTAGAAGAAGGCTTTTCGAGCCCCTCCTCCCTGACTAACTTTAACGGGCCTTTCACTACTACCTGGTGGCACCGTCCCTTGCACGGGAGAGGGCGCATTAACTTCTACATCATCTGTACCAACTCGTTTGAGATCCATAACTATCAAAGAAAAACATTTTAAAATCATTAGGAGTCGTCACACTAACAAAATATAAGTATGGCATGTATAGCTAGACTCTTACTCATACTAAACATATCGAGAACTGACTAAACTCTTGCTCTAACACCAATAAATGTAACACCCATTACCTGAGACCATCGTCGAAGTCGAGCATGAGGCGTTACCAGACTTATCTTACTAGTTCAGGGCATAAAAATATACTTTTAAAATTAATTAGCTCACATTTATCAAATATATCCCTAAAAAAACGTTCCTCGAGGCCCTAAAACACGTAATTAAAACGGTTTGGCACCAAACTAAGAACATTAAAAATTTTTCGATTACTTACACAACTCAAAACAATTTATTTTACTATTTATAATAAAACTGTCTACCTGTATAATAGTCACTAAATTAATTATAACTCGAGTTACGAAACTCAAAATTTAAATTCGTAAATTTTTTCTGAAACTAGACTTATATATCTTCTTACCATAATTTTTCCAAAATTTTTGGTTTAGCAAATTAATACAATTTATGCATTAAATGTTCCCCTGTTTCACTGCCAGACAGTCCTAACCACTCTTCACTAAGATTTCAATTTCTCTTTATACAGAATTCAAAAGATGTTCACGTTTGTTTCTTCTAAAAATAGGCTCTAACCGTATAAATTATGTTCCATAATTATTTTTTTTTTCAAATTTTAATGATTTTTACAAGTCAAAACAGGGGATCACAAAATTATTCTAAAGCAGTCTCACAAGAATTTAAATATCTCAAAATACAGACTTACTTTGCTTGCTCTGTTTCTTTCCTATGAAAGTAGACTCAATAAGCTTTAATTATATATCTCATTCACCATTTAATTCCATTTATACAATATTTAGTGATTTTTCAAAATCACGTCACTACTGTTGTCCCAAAACTATTCCATGGCCAACTTTTACTCTCTCATGGTTTCTTTGCATTAAACCTCATTTACGCATACATAACATCAAAACGTGTTCTTAATTAGCCATTTCAATAGCTAACCATTATCAAGTATTCACATGCAATTCTTTAGTCATATCATAAGGACATACACACAAAATGGACAAGTCCCTATACATGCCATAACTTAAAACGTTTCGAATCACAAAATACCAAGATAGCCCTTTGATAGTGTGATACGATCTCTGACGTCCTTACGATCCCCGAGTTGGCTTGGCGATACTATAAAAAGAGAGAAAAGAAAGGCAGTAAGTATAAAGCTTAGTAAGTTTGCATGTAAATAAATAACATCATTCTAAATGAATTATCAAGATAACTTTAACCTTCAAACTCAATATGCATAAGTCTTGAATTTTCTTACTTGAACCTTTCGAACATGAACTTATCTTACCTTTCCTTGAGTACACTCTTTAAATTTCCTGTTGAACCACTTGGCATACTAAGGATACACAGGTACCTTTCCTTTTTAAACTTACCATTGCCATCTATTGACATGGTCTTACGTGGTATCCTTGCCTTATGAACTCACCATTGCCAAGCCTTGGCATGGTCTTACATAGGATCTTTGCCTTATAGTAGCTTATCAATGCCATGTCTTCACATGGTCTTACATGATTTTCTTGCCTTGTAAAACTTACCACTGCCATGCCTTGGCATGGTCTTACTTGGTGTCCTTAAACCCTAATGTCATGACATTTGTATCCTACACATTCCTAAAGTTCAACCAGGACTTTTAAGTATCATTTCACCATCAATTCTTAGTTGAGTCATCAATGAGTAAATTCAAAAAATAAACATATAGATGCTGCAAAATAACAATATTAATTATAAATAATAAAAATTGTATTTATTTGCCGCAAACTTACCTCGATACAAAATATGATCAAATATTTTGATCTAGTCCTCAACCTTTTTCTTTCCCCGATCTAACCTCGAATTTCGTTCTTCTTGATCTATAATAGCAAATTTAGCTTATTTAATACTCACATTTATCAAAATAGTCCTTGACTCTAACTTTGGCAAAATTATGATTTTACCCCTAACTTTTGCATATTTACACTTTTGCCCCAAAGCTCAGAAATAAAACTTTATCCCTAATTCTTATGTTTTAGGATAGGTTGATTATTTATTTACCAACGGCAACATCAAATTCTCATTCTAACATGTACTTATGAACATTAGGTATTTTTACAGATTATGTTGTTTTCCTCGTTTTCACTTAAAATCGCTTAGCTCAAGTCGTTTAACATAATTTCAAGCTTCATATTCTACCATAAAACATCAAAATAGACACATTTCACCTATGGTTATTTTTCCAACTATGAACCCTAGGTTAAATTATTGCTAGAATAAGCTAAATCTAGTTACCGTGACTCCAAAAACATAAAGAACATTAAAAATGGGGCTTGGATGCACTTACTATGAGCTTGAGAAGTTGAAGAAACCATAGCTATGGAGAACCCTTGTAGTTTTGACCAAGTTAAGAAGATGATAACCATTTTACCGTCTTTTTCCCTTTTTAATCTTTTAATTACCAACTGGCTAAAATGGCCTTCATTAAAACTTTAGTTATTTTTATCTATGTATGTCCATTTTTGTCCATGAAAACCTAATGGTCTAATTACCATTTAAGGACCTCTACTTCTATTATGCTCTTTAATTTAATCCTTTAACATCTAGAACTCATATTTATCAACTTTTGCAATTAAGCCCTAGTAAGCAAATTGAACATGTAATTCATAAAATTTTCTATCGATACTCTAACACGTGCATCTACTCACTTGATAAATTATAAAAATTAATCAGAAGAATTTTTCTATCTCGGATTCGTGGTTTCGTAACCACCATTCCGGTTAGGCCTTATTTCGGGATGTTACACCGGCTATGTCACGCGTATGTCTAAGGTCGTTTCTGGGCTTAGTGGGCCACACGAGCGTGTGGGCTCAGTTGGACCGCATAATGGGCCTTGGGCCCATATACACTGTTATGCATGTTAAGGTTGCGCAAGTTGTTTGGGATGACTGTGGACCTTTTGATGGGTTGGTAAGTGTGTCTGGACCCATTCTGATGAAATGACTGAAATACCCTCATAGTGTAAAATGACTGTAATACCCCTGTACGGGGAAATGACTGTTATGCTTCTTATATTAGGTGTGACTGATTTGCTATATGATATATATATATCACTATGATTGAGCATGACTTTCTGCATTCATGCATGATGGTATGACATGACATTCTGCATGGGGATGGTTGATTATTGACGGAGGAAGTCCATAACTTCTAGCCATCCTTATTATGGCTTTGTGCCATCCTGATTATGGTTTATACCATTCTGTTTATGGCCATTGGCCATTCTGTTTACTGGCAGATTTGCTGTGATTCTAGTTAGTGCCGCAACTAGTACTAACTCTAAAAGTGTAAGGATGGGTGGGTGATTTATTCCCCACAGTAAGTGCAGGGTTGGACAGGAGATGGAGTGCAGGGTTGGTTGGGGGTAACATGCATCATGCATACTGATTAATGATATTACATACTATTCTTACTAATCTTGCTTCTAAAGTGGGCTTAGGCTCAGATTGTTACTGCATTTTGTATGTCTATCTGATTGCATATTAGGGGATTACACACTGAGTTTTCATAAACTCACCCCACTATTTAACTGTACAGGTGATCCCCAACATTAGGTGGATTGGTGCTGCGAGGGACTCGGAGGTGGCCACACTACTACTCCTGTTTTCTTTTATTTGGCTTTTACTTACTTTTGAATTTTGTTCTCGTGTTTTTATTTGTGTAATAAGGCCTCTCCAATTTTTTAGCTTTCAATTGGGTTTTTATTTATTATGATTTATATCTGTTAGAAGTAAGCGTGATTTTCCAAAATGATAACTGTTTTGAAAAGATCACGTTTTTATAACACTATTGAAATGCTTCCCAACAAACAATGTTTTAAAAGTAATGATGATTTAAAATGGCTAACAAATGACTAAGATTATTAATAATTAACAAAGAGGCTTTAACCTTCAACGGGTTTTTATCAACAAGAATAAGTTTTTAAAAAACACTCCAATGTGACACCGCCAGATTCAGCCATAACGTCTAGGCCAAGATTGGAGATATCTCATTTAGTGGTATCAAAGCCAGGTTGCAAAACTCGGCTGCGGAATGGGTTTTCAAATTTTGAATTTCAACAAGTTGTTATCAAACATGTGAAGTGTTTGGAGTATTTTCTTCTGAAAAGTGTGGCACACCAAGTCTCCAACGCTGAATTCATAAGTTTCATAATATTGTTATCTGTCTAAAATTGAAATACAGTAGGATAGGAAAGACTAGGATTACTTAGGTAGACCGTACTGAGATACTCTAGTTGGAGTAAACTGAAAACTGTAGGAAAATTGAAAACTTTAGTAAGACTGTGTTCTGCGAAAACAAACTCTAAACTACTGCCTCTCATAAAATATTTGCTTATAACTATTGGAACTATAAACTGAACAGCATAAAATTTCTAAAACTGATAAAGCAAATTTTGATAATGAGCACTTGGGGTACTAGTGGAAGGGGTACAAGAGGCCGCAGTAGAGGACATGGAAGTGTTAGGGCTGGGTCTTCGGCATCAGGCCACATGCCAGATGTTAAGGCTAGGGAGGCACCGGCTTCACTGGTAACTGAGATGGGGTCGTATGATCGAGCAGCTGGGGATAATGCATTGCCCCAACCAATGCTGAGAATTATAGAAAGGGTCGCTAGGCCCAATAATGGTACTGGAGGCCGTGGGTCGATTACGGAATGACTCCAGTCGAATGGAGCTGAGATCTTTAGGGGTATTGCTAGAGTAGCCCGTAATGCAGCTAAGTATTAGATTGGCACATTGTCCCAGTCTATCTACAGACTGTACTGGAAAACACTCAAGTTAAATATGGTACTATTTTAGAATTAGAGTGTGCAACAAGAGCGTAGTGGTGTAGCCTGTGTTATGTGACTGATCTAGTAGTTGGAAATTTCGGGGACAGAATTTATTAAAGGAGGGGTGAATTGTAACGCCCTGAATTTAGGCCTAGAAATATTAGGCCTTCAGCAAGGGAGCAGTTAGGAGACGTCACATAAGTATTTAATTGTGCAAGAAAATAACACAATTGATTGTCTACTCTAATGGTAAGTGATTTAGGAATGTTTGAGAGTGTCTGAGAAGTCCTTGGTTCAAACCTGGGTTGAGAAAAAAATTATTTTTAGTGTATAAATCCTTGGGATGTAGATTAGAAAGCTTTTAAATTGTTGTGATTAAATCATGACACAAGAAGAATCTGTAGTCCAGTTGTAGGTGGCGTGTCAGTATGTTTAAGGGACTAGAGTTTTAGTCGCGTTATGGGCACAAGGATATTTATTTTGCTACTCTACCATGTGAGAAGCAGAGGTGAACTAAAACTCTGCAAGGTGGAGTTTGAATGAGTCATAGAGTAATTCAAGGAGGAAAAATGGGGATTTGGATAGGTGGTTACTGAGTGAATTCAGGAGTAAGGTGGAGAGAAAAACTAGGAGGATGGTGGTGGATTTTGAATTGGTGGGTTGTGGAGAGATTTGGGGAGTTGGTGGCCGTTTGGAACTCTAAAGTTTCCCTTGAGAATTCGATTAGGGGAAAATATTGAGCAATTTTGGTTTTAGTGGTGTTTTATCGACATTTCTTTTTGATTTTTGCAAGTGAGTGTTCTTTTCGGGTTGTAACATTTTATTTTGGTTCTCTAGAAGCTGATTGGTGCAAAAATGAGTTTTTGAAAGTGCCTTTCACTTTTGCTGGTTTCAGTTTACACATATCTTTAAGTTTCTTGACTCCTATTTGTCTGTCTTTTCTACTATCCTCCTTCTAAAACTATTTCTTTTTCCTTCTCTGTAAACCGAACACATACTTCATCCTTTACTTAGACGTTATCCCGATTGTTTTAACATTTTTTGCTATCTCAATATTTTTTTATTTTGATAAGTTTTCTCTTGGTCGAATATTGTTGGTGCCTCTGTGGAAGTCCTTCTTTTCCTTTTCCTTTCAATTCTTTGCCCTTTACATTGATACCTTGGCTGAACTTTTGTTTTCTCTCCCTCTTTACTCGAACAGCCTTCTTCAAGTTCTTCATCTATTGTCCTAAAGTTGATTACTCTTTTCAACATTCAATCAAGGTAAGTCGTCTTTTCTGTGGGGTTCATAGTTGGTTTCTTCATTTTCTTTCAAAATAATCTTCCTTTAACAACCTTTAACTCTGACGACTCTGTTAGGGGTGTTCGTATCTCTTGTGTCTAGAGTAGCCTTTATAGGCCACTTACTGCTAGCCATCATTCGAAGGACTACATCTGATAAGTTATCTCTCGTTTGGTTTAGGTGATTCACGTTTGATTATGTTTAACAAGAATGGATGGTAATGCAGATTTCTGCCAAGAATTGTGAATTTGTCCTTGACCAATAGTTTAGGTGGGCTAAATCACATTCGTTTTGTGAGAGTAGGTGTTGGTGAATATTATGGAAAAAGTGCAAGAGGGGGCTTAAACCCTATGGTTAAGTGACTAATGGAAATTTTGCGTGAATGTAGGTTTTTGCACTCGAGGATCATTAGCACTTTTCTTTAACAGGTGTGTAACAATACCCTATAATCGATAGTCAGTGAAAAGTCAAAAAGTGTATACACACACACTGATTTGACTGTAGATCGGACAAAGCCGAAAAGCTAGAAATATGGCTTTTGATGCCACACGAGCGTACGAAAGCACGTGTGGTGATTCGAGCCCATGAAACCTGGGCGTATGATAGAAGAAGCCACTATGAGCGGTCTCATAGGCTTGGGCTCTCTTGGGCCACATTGGGCCAAAATGGGCTATGTGGGCCCAAGAGGTTCATGGGCCCCACAATGATAAATCTCACGGATATGTGGGAATATTGGACCTGGTTATGTCGCGCGCATGGCTAAGGTTGTTTCTGGGCTTAGTGGGCCACACTAGCATGTGGGACCACTTGGACCGCGTAATGGGCCTCGGGCCTATATACACTGTTATACATGTTGAGGTTACGCAAGTCGCTCGGGATGACTGTTGACCTTCTAATGGGTCGGTAAGTGTGTCTAGACCCATTCTGATGGAAATGACTGAAATACCCCCATAGGGTAAAATGACTGTAATACCCTTGTAGGGGGAAATGATTGTTATGCTCCTTATACTAGGTGTGACTAATTTGCTATATGATATATATATATATATGACTATGATTGAGCATTACTTTCTGCATTCATGTATGATGGTATGGCATGACATTCTACATGGGGATGGTTGATTATTGACGGAGGAAGTGCATGGCTTCTAGCCATCCTGATTATGGCTCTATGCCATCCTAATTATAGCTCTGTGCCATCCTGTTTATGGCTCTTGGCCATTCTGTTTATTGGCAGCTTCGCTACGATTCTAGTTAGTGCCACAACCGGTGCTAACTCTGAAAGTGTAGGGATGAATGGGTGATTTATTCCCCACAGTAAGTGCAGGGTTGGTGTAACAGCCTAGTTTGGATCTTAGTCGGAATAGTGGTTTCGGGACCACATATCTAAGTTTGAAAAATATTTTAATAGTATTTTCTGTGTCTTTGTTATGTGAATTAACTTCTGTGAAATTTCTGTGATTTAGTTTGTCTGATTCTGTGCTGAATTATGAAAGAGGATTAAATTGCATAGTAAGTAAAAGTAGCTAATTATGTGATTATGTGTTGATTTGAATAGGGCTTTTAATTGTTAAGGCCTTAAATGGTTATTAAACCAATTGAAAGGATGGTGGTCATAAATGACCTTGATATTAATGTCTATTATGTTTATAATTGATGGACAATAAGGTAAACTGGTTATTAATATGTTTATAATAAAACATATCTTAAAATATAGCCATTTTCATGTTACAATAGCTGAATATCAAAGGAAATAAAAACCAAGAAAGAGTTTTAGGTTTCGTCCTTTTAGTCACTTGATTAAGGTATGAATTTTGATTCGTTTTTGGTAATTTTTACGTTTTTAAAATTGTTGCTTCGTATACTACAAGGCCCATGTCTCAATTTCTATTTTTGTTGAAGATTTCATGAGATGCCATTATTGATTTTTAAGAGCTTTGAAGTGTTAATGGATAATTTATGGAAGCTTGTTGTGAGATTAATATGTTTTGCCATGAATTTTGGTTGAAATTGAGCTATTTAGGCTAAATTTTGGAAATAATATTTTGGAGGACTAATTTGTAAGATAATTGTGTTTTATGGGCTTAATTGAATAACATTGAAATTCGGCTATGCTTAAATGTGATTAGATTTGATGAATTTGATGATTTTGTGAATTAGGGACTAAATTGTCAAAACGTGCAAATGTGAAGGCTAATTTGTAAAATGCCCTAATTATGTGTTTTTGGATTGAACTGGATGAATTGTTGAATAAAATAGCTTAATCTGAACTTATATAGATCAAGAACCAAAGAGAACGAAATTAGATCCGGGAAAGTCAAAAGTAATTGAATAGAAGTTCGTAATCGTTTGAATTCGTACGAGGTAAGTCATTATACAAATAAATGTGTTAAATTGAATTATATATGTTGTTATGTTGATTGAATTGTGTTATATGGCTTTGAGAGCTGAATAAGTGAAATCAGAAATAATTTCCGAGTATGTGATCAAGTCTGAAAGGCCCCGTCCGAACCTTAGGAATATTTAGGATACATATGTCATAACATAGGATCCGATATCTGTTTATGTGTAAGACCACATCTGGGACATTGGCATCGATCTAAGGTTTACGTGTAAGACCATGCCTGGGACATTGGCATCGTATTTGATTCGTGTAAGACCCTTTCTGGGACAGTGGCATCGATATGTGATTACATGTAAGGCCACGTCTAGGACGTTGGCACTGTACAGTCTTTTCTGAGTTTTTTGCGTATCCTTGTTGATTCTGAATGGTTCAACGGGCACTCTAAGAAAGTGAATGAGTATACAAATACGCATCTAAACTCTGGTACTATGAATGTATATGAAATTTGGAGAATAAGAGGTATGTATGGATATGATCATTTGATATGAGAGCTACATAAATGTGATATGTGAATTTGATTAGTTGAGATCAATGAGAAAAATAACTTGTGTTTACATCATGCCATAGATCATATGTTTATAATGGTTTAAAATTGTTCTATGTTATAAATTTATTTGTATATATGGCTTACTACGCTCTTTGTAGCTTACTTTGTGTTTATTTACTCTGTTTTATAGTTATCAAAGCTACCGAAAGCTCGGGGATCGTTAAGGATCATCACTACACTATCAATCTTTATTTGGTATATTTTGTAAGTGAATATGTTAAAATATGACATGTATAGGCTAGATGTCTTTGGGTTATGTTTTGGAATGTTTATAAGTTATGCCATGAGATGTGGCTAACAAATGGTTATGAATATGCCTATTTTAGTAAGTTATATGTGATGCAAGTATGGCCTTGAGTAATGGTCATTTTGGTATGAAAATTTTTTTGATTATAGTAAGTTTTATAAGTGATTGAATATGTTGCTATTAGGTTAAGGAAAGTGCATATTGGTATGTTAATGTGTTTAAAATTTTGGTATGATTTGGTCTGGATGAAGGGGATGAATTGAATGATAATGAATTGAGCTATGTTTTGGTTTGATAATTGGCTGAAATGGTTGATCATTATTAAATCTCTATTTATATACAAGTTGATTTATAGGTGTTTGGCATTTTGGTTGGGAAATGTGGCTTAAACCAAGCCCATTTTGTGCCACACAGACTGAGCACACGGGTGTGTGTTTCAACTGTGTAACCCTTGTACCTTGGTTGAATTGGTCAAGATATCACACGAGTTGGACACACGGGTGTGCCTTGTGGCCGTGTGTACAAGTCAGTAGCTCTTAGGATTTCACACGGCTTAGACACACGGGCATGTCTTGTGGTCGTGTGCATAAGTCAGTATGTATGCCCTGTTTTGACATGGCCTAGACACATGGGTGTGTCTAGTAGCTGTGTGAGGCACACGGCCTGGTCACACAGGCGTGTGACCGATGCAGTATTGAAAAGTGTTAAAGTTTTGAAAAATTTTCTAAGTGTTCGGTTTAATTCCGATCTACTTTTAATTCTTGTTGAAGGTCTTAAAGATCTTCACAAGGGACTATATGTTTATGATTGATTATGTCTGGAGATGAATGATTGTATAATGTCTGTAAAAGTTCTGTACTGCCCAGTAATGCCTTTAACCCTAGTCCGGCGATGGATACGGGTTAGGGGTGTTACAGTTCAATAGGAGATGGAGAGCAGGGTTGGTTGGGGGTAACATGCATCATGCATACTGATAAATGATATTGCATACTGTTCTTACTGATCCTGCTTCTATAGTGGGCTTAGGCCCAGATTGTTACTACATTCTGTATGTCTGTCTAATTGCATATTAAGGGATTACACACTGAGTTTTTGTAAACTCACCCCAATGTTTAACTGTACAGGTGATCCCCAGTGTTAGGCGGATTGGTGATGCGAGGGACTCGGAGGTGGCCACACTACTGCTCCTATTTTCTTTTATCTGGCTTTTCCTTACTTTTGAATTTTGCTTTGGGTTTTTATTTGTGTAATAAGGCCTCTCCAATTTTCTAGCTTTCAATTGGGTTTTTATTTATTATGATTTATATCTGTTAGAAGTAGAGCGCAGTTTTCTAAAACAATAACTGTTTTCAAAACATCACTTTTTCGTAACACTGTTGAAATGCTTCCACAACAAACAATGTTTTAAAAGTAATAATGATTTAAAATGGCTAACAAATGACTAAGATGATTAATAATTAATAAAGAGGCTTTAACCTTCAATAGGTTTTTATCAGCAAGAATAAGTTTTTGAAAAACACTCCAATGTGACACTGTCAGATTCAGCCATAACGTCTAGGTCGAGTTTGGGGGTGTTTCATGTAAGGTACCTAATGAATTAATTATTTAAATGGATTGAAATTGTAATTAATGGACATAGTACTTAATCAGTGCATCTTTAATCATCTAAGGTAGCTGAAGGTTAATTTAGCAATGGTATCTAACGATACATTTGCCTTGCATAACTTGCAAGATTATTATGATTAAACTATTTCTGTAACACCCCAAACCTGGCTTAGACGTTACGGCTGAATCTAGCGATGTCACATGTAATGGGGTTTAAAAACGAGTTATCAAGTTAAAAATCGGTCCAGTTCAGTAAAACATTTTATTAATTGATTTGTCCTGATATGTGTCTTTTTAGCGAAAGCTTTAAAAAAACCATTTATTTTAAGAAAATCTTTCCATTTGATGAAATCTTGGTTTTACTGTAACGCCCTAATTTTCGGGTTTTTCTTAGATTTTTCTTTATCTGATAAAATGTTTAAATTCTAGTATTTGGGTGTGTACTGCATGTTTGGGGAGTGTTAATGGGCCTATGGAAGGCCCATGTGTTGGTTAGAAGCTCGGCAAAATTTTGTATTTTTGGCTTAGGAGATAAGGGGCCTTGGGAAGTAGGTGTTATAAGATTAAGTGGGTGAAACAAGACATAAACTGGCTACTGGTGGAGTGGCAGCATGACGCCACTAAGGAGCTACAAAAGTGGCGCCTAAGTGTGCTTGGAGGTCCAAGGTTCAAGCTTCAGAGGCTGCGAATGTGGTGTTTTATTTTTGAGCTTGAGCAGGTAAGAATTTGAAGCAGAATTGAACTCTGCTTGGAGGAATTTGAATCGGTCAAGGGAGTAAATCAAGGAGGGATTTGTGGAGCTTTGAATTTTGAAAGAAGTGGCCGGTTTTGGGACTTTGCAAGTGCAATTCGGCTAGGGGGCTTGGTATTTGCATTTTTCGACAAATAGGTGCTAGAGGGTGCTGAATTCTCCTTTAGTTCTTTTATGATTTTGGTGCCGATTTTCCTTAAGTGTGGAAGCTCCCCTCTTCTGTCAATCTCACATAGCCTATTAGGTACCCTTTTTGCCACTTCGTTCCTCTCATTAATCTAGTAGCCGAACCTCATTCCACCCTTGAGCTGAATTTGCATTTGACTAAACACCTCCCTTGTTTTCTTTTCTATTCTCATCTATTTGCTTCTCTTCTTCTCAAACCATAAACCGACCCCTTATCACCATTCTTCTGCTAGCTGAATCCATTCTCCCTTGCCCCTCTTCTCTAAAACCTCTATCGACAACTGCAAGAAGAAGCCGAAATCTCTCTGCCAATTGTTCTTTGCCAAAGCCGATCACTCTTATTCTTTTACTTCTTTTTCTAAAACCTTCCATAAGCCGAAGCACCTTTCTTGCCGAATCCCTCTTCTTCTATCAAATATATTGTCTCTTATCATCCTACTTCCAGTGCCGAATCTCCTTTTTAACCGAAACCTCATTGTGCTTGGCCGAATCCTCTCTTCTCCCAACTCTTTCTTTCTCGTTGTTACAAGTAGAACGGCTGTGGTTTGGGACTTAGATTGGTAAGTATTTCGTGATCCTATCTCGTTAGTTTTCAGGGTTAAGGCTTGATGCCGAAACCCTTTGGGGAAGGCTAACGTTAGTGACTAGGGGGGCTTGATGGCCTCCTTCTCTTGTTTTGTTGAGTTAGGGTGATCAAGGATTGGGGCAACAAAGGATTTGGAGGGCCAAACATTTCTGGACATTAGGATCTAATCCACTTTCGACAAGAAGGTAAAGGCTTTTAAGGACTTAGGCCATGTTGGCCGATTTTGGTTGGGAGGTTATGGCTTCTTGGTTACTGAGTTTTAGGTTAACGCAATAGTGTGCAATTGTAGGTTATTCGCTCGTGGGTTCTTCAAGCACTTCGACAACTAACAGGTGTGTAACTGATCCCAACTATTAGACTAAAGTGGTAAAAGCTGAAAAGGGCGTAACGTTACCGACATCTGGTGTAAGTGATCGAAAACGCATTCGTATGATATTTGAGAGTAACCATTTACTCCATTGGGCTTAACTATGAATTCAGTGCCGGAGGAATTGCAGAAGGTGCAATTCTGAACGTTTTGGTAAGTTGGGCTTCAACGGGCCAAAGATGGACCCAATGGGCTTCCGAGCCCAAATCGGTAAAATGACTATTATAGGCTTTCTGGTGACATGGTTAATAAAAACATGGTTAAGTTGGTAAACTAAACCTAAAAATTAGACTTAACAGGTTTGAGATGATAATGGACTCAATAAGGCCCATTAGGGGTTTTAAGTTAAAAAGGGTAAAACTGGAAATTTGGCTTAGATGGACTTCCGTGGTAATTTATGGACTAATAATTAATCGAACGTGCATAAAAACTCTGAAAATATGATAAAGGACTAAAATACCCCTGAATATGGAAAATTACCAAAATACCCCTAGGTGTAAAAAGACTATTATACCCCTAGGGTCAATTCTGTATGAAATGTATGATTTTATGTATCTGCATGAGTTACCATTTAATGTGAACATATCTGATGCATGAGATGCTATATGTGTTGCATGCTAGTATGTATATATCTGTTGCATGGGGTATGGGTTTATGATGGAGGAAGCGTTCTGGCAGCCTCGCTGCAATCTGGTGACTTTGTCACATTATTATTTGGCAGCCTCGCTGCAATCTGGTGGCCTCGCCACGTATATATATTTGTTCTGGTGGCCTCGCCACAATATCTGTATCTGGTGACCTCGTCACAATATCTGGTAGCCTCGCTGCAAATTATATCTGGCAGCTTCGCTGCAAATATCTGTGGTGTGTAGCGGTTGGGTGGGTCGAGTAGTCTCCCCACATGGTGTAAGGCTGGTACGGGGGTGTTATGGATGGATTTGGGTTGGGTTTCTGTTTGCATATTAATCTGATCTGTATCTGTTATGGGCCTATGGGCTTAACTTGATTTCTGTAATGGGCCAAGGCCTAATTAATCTGATTCTGAGGCTTGATCTGTTTTGGCCTATGGTTAAGATAGCGTTGCACACTGAGTTGTCAAACTCACCCCCTTTTATTTCATCTCTGCAGGTAACCCTCAACCATAGTGGGCTTGGAGCTGCGAGGGATTCGGAGTGGCCACAACATTTGCAAGTTCGGGTTTTCATATTATTTTTAGTAATTTTATTTTGCTATTATTTTTGGGTTTTAATTGTAATAAGGCCGCTGTTTAAATTTTCTTTATGGGTTTTATTTTCTTTGATGGTTTAAATCGTATTTGGTCGAAATTGCTAGTATAGGCTGCGCGGGTTTTTAAATTCTTAAGAACGTTTTCACAACTCAACAAGTTTAAAATTTGGACAACTCTAAAGAGTAACAAACTGACTTTTCACAAGCTTACTGCTTTACTGAAAATCACACTTAAATCACAACAGACAAAAGGCCGTAAACTTAGCTTTAGGTTCATGTGACACACCAGATCTGGTCATAACGTCTAGGCCGGGTTTGGGGTGTTACATTTACTTTATCTAGAAAACCGTATTTTGTTGTGATCCAAGTTGTCAACCATAAAAGTAGTTAAAATCCCAAAATTAAAAGCAAGCAGTCCATAAAGTCCAAATTACATAAAAATTACCCAAATAAATAATAAATCAAAAACTACCAGAAAATAGTTTAAAATTACGTGTGGCCATCGTCGAGTCCTCCGCTGCGCTGACCCGTCAAGTCTGAGGATTACCTTAATAGATTAAACTAAAAAAGGGTGAGTTTTTGCAAACTCAGTGTGTAATCCCCACAAAAAAATGCACAAATTACAATATCAAAATCGGTCATATACAATTTGGGCCTGAGCCCATCACAGATTCAGTTTAGGCTTTAGCCCATACATAAACTGTCTCAAATATACGTTAAGGCCTTGGCCCATCTTAGATATAACATGCAGTAACAAAAATCAAAATTTTACCCACCAGCCTACACACCATCTCCGACCATCCCTACACACTATGTGGGGTTTAAAACACCCACCCATCCTTGCACACCATATAGGGTTTATAATACCCATCCAACCCTACACACCATACTGTACCAAAATGCGGCACATAATCAGAAATAGGGAGCTGAGCTACTAGATAAACGGCTTTGAAAGCCTTTCAGATACTTCTTTCGAACTTCATCAACCCATCCTGATGCAATGCAACATACCATACGTGACATGCAAATAGGCTAATATTAGAACATACATTCAATTCCGTACAAATATCATGCTCAGTCAGACATCATACAATCAGATCACATAATTAAAGGATCTAAGCAATGCTTACCGACCCTATAGTAGGTCCACAGTCGACTTGGGCAACCCAAGTAACCTTACAGAACTTTTCAAAAACATGGGCTCACATTGGTCGAGCCCGTGTGACGCACAGGGCCTCACCTGGCCATCACACTACCGTGTCATTCGAACATGGCCTACCCTCATCGATCATACCCCCATGTTCTGTCACACGGCTTACCACACAGGCGACCACACGCCCGTGTGGCATCGACAGAATGCTTTTTTGGCTATTCACTGAATCTCGTTTCCTGTGTTTTAGGTACACGCCTAGTACTGATTTGAAGCTAAAGCAACTACGAGCACTCCAAAACCTACTTTTGACCATTAACACACCAATTAAGCTACGTATTACTAACTTTAACAAAAACTCACAAGATGACTAAACGCCAAACTTGCAAAAATGTTACCTTCAGTCGATCATTTGGGTTTCGTACACTTAAAACGTCAATAAGAGATCTCCAGCCCTTTGATTAGCTCCTAAACCAATCAACCTGATTAGCAACGATTCAATAATCCAAAATTAGCAATAAACACTAATCGTACTTACCAATCATGAAAAGAGGATAGGAATAATGGATTGTGAAGACTTAACAGTAAAAAGGGAAGGATTTCACGTAGGAAAAAGGAAAAAAAAATTGCGGCAGCAAGGGGAATTTGGGAAGAGCAAAACGACAGAAAAATTAGAGAACAAGGGTGAAAAGATGAATTTTGAGAAAAGAAATTAGATTAGGCAAAAATTTTGATCATTTCCCCTAGAAATCTCCTCAAAACTCTCACCACTATCCCACTACTCAGATTCCAAAATAATTCAAACTCTTGCCGAAACTAATAGCGAAAATTACCCCCTTTGCACACGTAGGGATTCAAACACAAGCCCTCAAGCACAACAACTCTCCACTTAACCACCAGATTAGTAGGCCCATTCTGATATAATTCTACCAACATTCAATTAAAAGCCTACTGACTAGAGATAAGGCTTTATTCATAAAAATACCAAAATTTGCCCAAGTCAAGGCTTGAACTTAGGACCTCACACATATAGCCAGAACACATAACCATTTAAATAGACAGATATTTTGTGTCCTAATTCCACAGAAACAAAAACAAGAATTTTCAGGCCTTACAATTTCAAGGTAGGGATACCTTGTTACCTCAAGTAGCCTTTTATGTGCTTAATAGATTTAATTAATCGTTTGAATTTACATAGGGATATGTACAAGCGATTATTTCTATTTAATAAGTATGTATGTGCAATTACATATTTGCCTATTAAGATTTGTTTGATCGGTTGAATTGACATAGGTATATAGTCAAGAGATGAATGGATTTTGGTAGGTGAGTATGTTCATAAGTTATCAAATTATTGAGTTGTTGTGAATTTATTCGTAACAACATAAACATCAGTTTAATAATTCTAAGTTAAGAAATGTAATTAATCTAACACAATTATGTCATCTTGATTAAAATCGTATTTTGAAATCGTGCATTAGAATTTTTATTTTCTATTTATTTATTTTACTTAGTTTAAAATATTTATTTATTTTACTTAGTTTAAAATCTTAGTTTTTAATCACCCATTTTAAAACAAAATATTTTTCTCCACCAAAGTGTTTTAAATTGCATTCGTAAAAAATCATTTTCACAATCCCTGTGGGTACAATAACTCGACATTTACTTGTCATTTTATTACTTGTTGCAATTGTGTACACTTGCATATTTCTGTCGTTCCAGCATGTCATTTTTGTTGGTAATGTTTCCAACCCTCTAGCATCTATCACAACTCTTTACATAAGCATATGCATCTTTGAATAGCATTGCCCAAAAGAATCCGACTTGCAATACCTTGGCCGCAGTACGTGTACCTCCGAAATGTCCCCTACTCAGAGCTTTGTTACAATGATATAGAATCTTATGTACTTCATCTTCTACCATGCATCACTTAATCATTTTATCTATACACTTTTTAAACAAGAATGGTTCTTCCTAGAAATAGTACTTCACATTGTGAAGAAACTTTTTCTATTGATGATACGTCTTATCAATCAGCAGCAAACCACAAGCTAAATAGTTAGCAATATTAGCAAATCAAAGGGTATTATGCACATGATTTACCTTCAATATGTGTTCATCTAGGAATATCTCCTGAATGGGTATATGTGGAGAATTCCCTTCTTGTGACTCCAATCTGGACAAGTGGTCTGCTACTTGATTTTCTACCCCTTTTTCAGTCTTGAATTTTTAGATTGAACTTTTAGAGTAGAAGTACCCATCGGATAAATCTCAGCTTAGCATTTTTCTTGGCAAGTAAATACTTAATTGTCGAATGGTTCGTATAGATAGTCACTTTGGTACGTACAAGATCAGATCAAAACTTGTCAAAGGCAAACACAATGACAACTAACTCTTTCTTTGTTACAGTATAATTCAATTGAGCTCCCGTTAGAGTCCAACTGGCGTAGTAGATGGGATGAAAAACTTTGTTCCTTCGCTGGCCCATCACAGCTCCTATTGCGAAGTCACTTGCATCACACATCAGTTCTAATGGAAAATCCCAGTCCGGTGTGATGATTATGGGTGTCAAAACTAGCCGACTCTTCAAATCATTAAAAGATGTTAAGCACTCCTCATCAAATTTGAACATCATGTTCTTCTCCAATAATTTGCATAAGGGTTTAGCAATTTTGGAGAAGTCCTTAATAAATCTCTGATAAAAACCAGCGTGGCCCAAAAATCTCCTAGCACCCTTTATAGATGTTGGAGGGGAGTTTTTCGATAACATCTACCTTTGCTTTATCTACCTCAATTCCATGTCTTGTTATTCGATGCCTTAGAATGATACCTTCTCGTACCATGAAATGGCACTTTTCCCAGTTGAATACGAGGTTTGTTTCTTCGTATCGCCTTAATACCTTGGCTATATTGGCTAAGCAATCATCATCAGTGTCTCCAAACATTGAAAAATCATCCATAAACAATTCCAAGTATTTCACAACCATGTCAATAAAAATAGACATCATACATCTTTGAAATGTAGCAAGTGCATTACATAAACCAAATGGCATGGTCTAAATGCAGATGTACCGTACGGGCATGTGAACGTTGTTTTGTGTTATCTCTGGTGTTACTGTGATCTGAAAATACCCCAAGTATCCATCGAGAAAACAGTAATAGTCTTGTCTCGTGAGTATTTCCAGTATTTGGTCTAAGAATGGTAAAGGAAAGTGATCTTTCCTAGTCGCCTTGTTCATCTTTTGATAATCAATGCAAATTATCCATCTCGTAATCATTCTATTCGGTATTAATTCATTACTCTCATTCTCAACGACCGTAATACCTCCTTTATTTGGCACACACTAGATCGGACTTACCCACAAACTGTCTGAGATGGGGTAAATTATACTCACATCTAACCACTTAATGATTTCTTTCTTTACCACGTCCTTCATAATGGGGTTCAGTCTTCATTTTCCATCAATCATCCCTTTCTCACCATCTTCTAGGATGATCTTGTGCATGCATACAAATGGACTAATGCCACGAATATTAGCTATGGTCCATCCGATGGCCTTCTTGAATTGTTTCAACACTAGGATGAGTTTCTCTTCTTGCTCTTTGGTCAATTTTGCTGAAACAATCACAGGCAAAGTAGAAGCGTTGCCTAAATAAACATATTTTAAATATGAGGGAAGTACCTTCTGCTCTAATTTAGGTGGCTCCTCGATTGATGCTTTTGGTTGGGTATAATCTCTATTCTCTAACTTCAAAGACTCAAAGCAGGATTGTAGATTAAATCCCCATTGATTAGCTTCTAGCAAAGCTAAGTATTCATCCTACTCTTCATCACTTGGAGGGCATGATGTCAAAATTTGCTCCAATGGGTCCCCAACATAGTTGAGTTCCTTTTCCATGATTAATTCCTCCAAATCAGACACTGCAGAACAATCATCAAGTGTGTCAGGAAATTGTATAGACTTAAAAACATTAAATGTTACATGATCGTCCTGAACACGCATAGTAAGCTCTCCCTTCTACATATCAAAAAGGGTCCTTCCAGTTGCTAGGAAAGGCCTTCCTAGGATCATTGGCACCCCTTTATCCGCTTCAAAGTCTAGAATAACAAAGTCAATAGAAAAATAATGTAACACCCCTAACCTATATCCGTCACCAGAATAGGGTTACGAAGCATTATCGGAGTTTACAATTCAAACGGACAAAAAATTCAAACATTTCATAACATATCCATAAACTTATTAAAACCAAGCCAAATCATGCAAATTGTCCCTTATACAAGCCCTTGAGGCCCTAAATGAGTGTTAGAAATAAGTTGAGACTAAATCGAAAACTCAGAGAATTTTTCAAAAAAAATTGAAAATTTTCAACACTGTGGGGGACATACGACCGTGTGGCCAGGCCAAATGACTCACACGGCCAAGAGACACGCTCGTGTCTAAGACTGTATGGGCATTCAAAATAAGGACACACGGCCGCGTCCCAGCCCATGTCCTTGCTCATGTAACTCACTAACTTGTGCCACACGGCCGTGTCATTTGGCCATGTGTCACACACAGCTGAGACACACACTTGTGTTTCTACCTATATGGATAAAAATAAGCTATTTTTCAAGCCATTTTTCACACCCAAATTGACATGTACCTACAATCACCAATGCACATATACACAAGCAATTACAAATTACGAAAATCATGCATATTCCATCTTCATTCATTTGGTATAATCACATACAACCAATATGTCCTGAGGCATCTCAATGACAATATATATACATGTCCAATCATAAACTCATTTTGATCAAATGATCAACTAATTTCCAACTATATTTGCATCAAGACAAACCATTGAATTAACTTACCAAATGATACCAAATATACTACTCAATTACTAGCCTAAATATACATATATGTTTTCTATAGCAAAGTACCAATTCACATCAAGTTATAAAACATATACAATATACATATTAACCTACCATTTCACCTTTCAAACACATTAAGCAAATCATCAACCATTTCAAGGCTAATATTTACATGCCAAAACTAAGTTCATTAAAACACCAAAATATCACAGCTCAAGCCAAACCAAATGGTCATTTCAAGAATTAAAAAAATAGGCCAACATTAGCCAAAATACCTATAGATGCAATTATAACCAACATTAAACATCTGAAAGTACCAAAAGAGCCGATGGATGGTGTGATATAGCTCCGACAAGCTTCCAACTTGAACGAGCTTCCAATTCATTATAAAACACGAAAAATAAAAAAGAGTAAGCATTTAAGCTTAGTAAACTTGTATAACTTAGAATTTAATTTACCATTCAATCAAGTAATAGGTAAGTACAAAGCATATCCCAACACATTTTGGCCAAATTCCTAAGCACATATATACCAACCATGTTAGCCATGTAAAGAAATATATATGAAACAATAATTTTGGACGAGCTCAACAATTACTCAAATTACATATACATGTATCATCCATATCATATATCTATATATATCATGTAACATCATTCTCGTGTATTTCATGTGTATACTTGTAATAGTTCGTATCAAACTCATACCATTTCGTATCAGAACATTGCCCGTTGAACAGTTTAGAAGACTATTGGATACTCGAGATAGCTTAGACATAGTGTGCTAGCTTATTATCTATAATCTGTCAATTCATGTATATGTATGCTCATATAAGCTATGAATCGGTATGCTTACTCGAGCTGTAGATCGGTATGCTCTTACGAGCTATAAATCAGTATGCTCTTACGAGCTATATACCAGTATGCTCTTCTGAGCTATAAATCAGTATGCTCTTACAAGCTGTGGAGTATCCACAACACATACAGGACCTCAACCAAATCATGTAACCCTAATGACATGTCATTTGTATCATACGGATTCCTATGGTTCAAACGAGGCTTGGTAATCATTGTACGTCATTGGATATACAATTGGTAATTATTTATAACAATTCAAAAAACATATAAACACAATTTAATTACACAAACTTGCCTCGATCAGTATACCTAGATACGAAGACGATTAATCCAAGACTTTCTATTTGCCCCGATCTAACTTCATACGAGGTTTAACTGGATTTATACAGATAAATTTAACTCAATTTCATATTTTTTCATTGAATTTAATCCAACACATATTTTTGGAAAAATTACCCTTTTTCCCCTATACTTTTAATTCTTTGCAATTTAGTCTATAAAAATCCTAAATTTTCATTTTTGTGTGCTGTGGCCTTGTTTGCATGTTAGCGTTATTGGGGTATTGATTTTGAAGTGTTAGAGGGTCTCTATGAAGTCCTGGGTTCGAGTTTTGGTGTAGGAAAAATCTTGGATTTAGTCTTAAGGTAGCTTTGACTTTGAGTAGTATGCCTTTTACATAAATAGAACAAAAATAAGACACAAGAAGACAAGTGGCCTAGTTGCAAGTAGCACCATATAGGAGGCTTGGGATGGCATCACAGAGAGGTAGGGAGGTCCAATGTTTGAGTGCTGGTATGGTGTTACGTTGGGGGAATTATTTTTGCATCTCTGGACAGCCAGTGGTAGAGTTGAAGTTGAACTCTAAAGGGGGAGAGTTTGAATTCGTCATATGAGAAATTCAAGGAGGGGATCAGGGAGCAAATCTTGGAGAATATTTCGGGGATTTGGTTATTGAGGAGTTGGTGATGATTTGGGAATTAGGGGGAAGGAAAATTTGGCTTGGGCATTGAATGGGTGCCGATTTTGGTTATTCTTAGGGTTGTGTCGAATTCTCACTCACATTTTCGGCATTTTTCCTTTATGTGATTTCGATTTCTTTTGTACAACTAGAGATTGTTCCTTCCTTTGCTAAGCTGTGTTTTCTTTCTTCCTCTTTTGTTATTCAAAAACTGAATGTGATATTAGCTCAGTGGGTGGTACGAATCATCTCTTCTTTCACTTAGTATTTTCTTCTAAAATCGAATTTTCTGTTCATTTTCTTTTTTGTGCCGATTTTTTCCTACTCAACCTGCCTACTTCTTCATCAACATTTCCTTTTGCTTTTCTCTTGGGTGCCTAATATTTTTTGTCTCTCATTCAAAGGTGATTGTGTTTTCTTCCTTTCCATATAGTTTCTTTTCTTTTCTCTCCCTCTAGAGCCGAATGCAACCCCTTGTCCTCCTCTCATTTTTACTTGTCCCTATTGCCGAATCACTATTTCTTCTTCTTCTTCATCTCCAAACTTTTTCCTTCTATTTCTTCTCATCAACCTCTTGTAACAAAATCTCCCTTCTCCCTCAACGCCATCTTCTTTTATTTGGTAAGTGTGTAAAAGCGGAATTGCTCTTTTCCTAACGTTATTTTCTTTTGATCGTAAAGAAGGAGTAAAATCAATTACCAATCTCTTCTTTTTTTCTTTTCTCTGTCCTCTAGCCTTTGAAGTGTCAGATCTGCATTTCTCTTGAGGGTTGACAGAGTTTAATCTAATTGTTAGCCCATTGTTAGGGGTATATGGCTATATACTTACTAATCATAGCCGATTGCTAGATCTCTTGTAATCATGCATTTTTTTAGAGTAGTATTATTTAATCTTAAGTTAGTAGATGTTAATGGTTGTTGATGGTTATGGTACAGTAAATCACAAGGAGAAGCGACCGATTTCTAATCAAACGGTTTAGGTGGTAAAAGCCGACATAGTGAAGGTAAGTTCGATTTCGGTATTGGAAAGGCTTGTTGAACCTTGTTAAATCTTGTGAATGACTAATCGAGTGCCTTAATCGATTATAGGATCTGCGCTAGAAGGGCTACCATGTTTCTCTTCAGCAAGATGTGTCCTTACACCACTTACTGTGGATTGGCAAATCTCGAAATGCCAAAAAGTTGAAAAGCTGAAAGTTTGGCTACGGTAACCCCACAAGTGTGCGAACACTCGTATGGGGAGATCGATAAGTTGACAGAGGCCCCATGAACGATCTCATGGATTTGGCCCACTTTTTGATTAACTGGGCCGAAATCGGCCAAATGGGCCTAACGGGCCCGTGGGCCCGACAAAAGCAAAATTGATGTATGGGCAAGAAATGGCGAGCTGATCATGTTGACTAGTGGCCAAGGGTGATTTTGGGCTTAATGGGCCATATGAGAGTGTGGGCCCCGTTTGGGCCACGTATTAGGCTTTTAGGCCTTAGTATAGTTGTAATTGCTAAAAGTGACTTAAAACGCACTGAATGATTATGGACTGGTTAATGGGTCGTGTTATGTATTTAGGCCCATAACAAAAAATAACCGATATGCCCTTAAAGGAGAAATGACTAAATGCCCCTACATGCTCTATGTATGATTTTGTATGCCATAAGTATATTTGTGTTGCATTCATGTGATATTATGTTGCATGTGGGTTGGGATTATAGAATGGAGAAAGAAGTTGATATGTGAGGATCCCATGGTCGCTTAACGACTATGGATCCACCGATGGCTTTTAAGCCTTATATGTATTATTAGTTAGTGTTACAACCGATGCTACTTTAGAGTGTAGGGACGGGTGCGTCGATATAATCCCCACTAGAGTGTAGTGTTGGAAGGGATATGGAGTGCAGGGTTTGATGAGATATTGTGCATTGCATAAAATGGTACTGATTGAGATATGGGCTCAGGCCCTATTGAG
This sequence comes from Gossypium stocksii, assembly GCA_020496765.1. Classification (NCBI taxonomy): domain Eukaryota; kingdom Viridiplantae; phylum Streptophyta; class Magnoliopsida; order Malvales; family Malvaceae; genus Gossypium; species Gossypium stocksii. The sequence goes on along the minus strand of CM035624.1, from coordinate 57,829,236 downwards.
GCTGTTATGTGCTATAGCCCAAATGCCACTATGATTGTAATGGGCTTAGGCCCAAACGGACTGATGCATGCTTATTAATCGTTGAGGGTTGTACACACTGAGTTTTTGAAAACTCACCCCCTCTTTTTGATTTTGCAGCTGATCCTTAGTAGGCGGTTTGACGTATGGGAGGACTTAGGGATGGCCACACCATGAGTAGTTTTAGATTTCAGTATTTTATTTTTCATTAGCTAGTATTTGCTTTCTTTTGGGGATTTCTGTTGTAATAAGGCCTGTTCTCTGGTTTGATTTGGGTTTTTGGGGTTTTATTTCTATATTTGCTTAACTTTCAAGTTTAACTTATTTTCTGGAAAAAAAAAAGAAACTAAAGTAATATTTTCAAACCCAACCTTAAAATATGAACGTTTTCAAAACAAGGGCTTCCGCTATAGTTAAACATGGGAAATTAACAAGGAGCGTAAATTAAGATTTCCAGATAACAACTCAAGGTTTTATTTAAACTTACAACTAAACGGGCTTTAAATGGTTTTTCGTTTTAAACTAAAGTACACCTATAACAAGGTTGATTGGGAAATAAGAAACCCATTTTGAAGATACTGTTTTAAACTACGAACAATCAAATGTTTTCAAGGTTTTCCTACAACTTCGATTTGAACGAGCTACCCTTCAATGTGACATCGTTAGAGTCGGCTATAACGTCTGGGTCGGGTTTGGGTTGTTATATAGTCCCTAGCCTCAAAAAATGGAATTCATAACCTAAGCCTGGTCAATTATTATACAAACTTATAACAACCCATATATTTCATAAATTCAAAAATTATACCATGGATTTATCACTTTTTCAATTTAATCTTTCTTTGACATTTTTACAAAAAATCACTTTACAAAAGTTGTTTTTCTAACAACAACCATTCATTTTCTAACATCAAACATCAAAACTCATATGTATTCAATAATGGCAAAACCCTAATAGTTTAACTGTTTCACAAATTAGTCCCCAGGCTAGCTAGATTAAGCTACAACGATCCTGAAAACATAGAAATCATCAAAAACAGAACAAAAATACATACCTAATCAAGGTAAATAGCTTAGCTGAAATCTCAAGCTGCCCTGGCTATATTTCTCTCTTCATATTCAGTTGATGATGATAATGGAAAATAATGGTTTGTTTTATTCTAATTAATTATAACTTTAATTACTAATTTCCAAAATTAACCTTAAAAATTCATCCAGATTTTAATAATGCCAAACCATTAAAATTCACTATCAACTCTAATGGTCTAATTGCCATACAAGGACTTCCACTTTAAATTTCTATAGCTATCTAATACATTTAGCTAATAGAACTCAACTTTTGTACTTTACGTGTTTTAGTCCTTTTTATCAAATTGAACATGTAAACGGTAAAATTTGTTAACGAAATTTTTATACGGTAATACTATCATACTGTAAACAATACAATAATCATTAAATATATTTTTTAACTTCAAATTTTTGGTCCTGAAACCACTGTTCTGATTTCATTGAAAACGGGCTGTTACAAATAAATTTTTCTACACGTACCAATACATCCTTGATTTTTCCTTCTGGATGTGCTAAAGATCAAACTACTAATTGAAGTATAACTATAGTAGGTCTAACGTCACCTATCCCCAATTTTTTGAATATGGACATGGGCATCAAGTTGATGCTTGCACCCAAATCGTATGGTGCCTTACCATAATAAGTTGCTCCAATGTTGCAAGGTATGGTAAAACATCCAGGACCCTTTAACTTTTAGGGGTAGTTTATCTTGAAGATATGCGTTGCATTCCTTCATTAAGTCTATCGTCTCAAATTCTCCTAGTCTTCATTTCTTAAATAGGATATCCTTCATGAATTTAACATAATTTGGCATTTGTTCAAGTGTTTCTACCAACAAAACGTTGATATGAAGTTGCTTGAGTACGTCCAGAATAGGTCGTCTAGGTTGGGCATAAGTGTTACTAGGTCTAGCCCCTTAGTTACTCCAAGAGAAATTAGGGTGCTTTCGCCAAGATAGGTTATAAAAGTTAGATTGTAATCCTTACCTTCCTCGATTCTAGTTCTGATTACCCATGTAATACACAGATTTTGGGTTTGATGGACATTCTTTGAACAAATGTCCTTCCCCACAATAAACACAAGCTATATTTTCAAATTGATTAGGTGGCTGAGCTGCAAAACTATTAAACCCATTAGTGGTAATATTTTTAAGCATTGAGGAAATCGAATATACTGAGATGCGATTGAAGTGAGTGGATCCACTTCATCTACTCCAGCGACTCTGTAACACCCCAAATTTCCTGAATTTCAGCTTTTGTGAATGTGTAGCATAATTTCTATTTTTTTACACAAATATCTATCTCCTTAAGTGGTTATGTGTTCTGAGTGTATGTGAGAGGTCTCAGGTTCAAGCCTCAACTAGGGAAAATTTTGGGCTTTTATTGAATAAAGCCTTATCTTTAGTTGATAGACTTATAAGTAATTGTTGGTAAAAACTTATCAGAATGGGCCTGCTAGTCTAGTGGTTAAGTAGTGAGTTGGTGTGCTAGAAGTCTTGTGTTCGAATCTCAGGATAAGCAAGGGAATTATTTTTTGGTATTGATGTCGTGTAAGAGTTCGAGGAGCGATGAAATATTAAGTATTTTAGGGGTATGAAGAAGTAGTGGACGATTGGAGGTGTTTGGGTTGTAGTGGGGAAGTAAGGGAGCAAAATTAAGGATTAGAAGGGGAAATCAAATCAGTTTTCATTTTTATCCTTTTTTTTTAAAAGAAAATTCAATTTTCACTTTGTTTCCCCAAAAGTTGTTGTCGTTTTGCTCTCCCAAAACCCCTTTGCTGCCGAATTTTAATTGCTATTCACCTTTCTCCTGTTTCATTTGTGTTTTGCTATCAATTGTTTAGATTTGTGTATTGTCGTGTTGCATGTGGTTGGTAAGCTCTATTTTTTTGTTGGGCAATCGATTTCTTTTTACTTATCTGTTGTTTAAGAAAGGGGTTTTTATGGTTTTAGGAAGTGGATTAAGGGACTGAGGTTCTTACATTGTCATTTTTAAGAGTATGGAAACTCTGGTTGATCGAAGGTAAGGCTCTTCAAAGCTAGTGGACAAATACTCGTTATCTTACTGAATGAATCTTGTGAATATTGCTAATTTTAAGCATTGCAATGGTCGGTATGTAGGTTTTAGAGGCTTAAGAGTGCTTTATCATCATTTCGATACCAGTTGTGTACTCCGATTGCACAGAAAATGAGATTCAGCGAAAGCCAAAAAGCATTCTGTTGACGCCACACAAGCGTGTGGACTGCCCGTGTGGTAGGCTGTATGGCAGTACACGGACGTGTAAACAATGAACCAAGCCGTGCGTGCGCGATATGGATAAGACTGACACGGCTGTGTGAAGGCCAGCGGACCGTGTGCGAGACACAGGCTCAGCCAATTGGGCCGTGTGGGCCACACGGGCGTGTTGGCCCACAAGGGCAGGCCACATGGGCATGTGAGCCCCTTTTTTTGAAATGTACTGTAAGGTTGCATAGGTCGCCCAAGTAGACTGTGACCTATCGTAGGGTTGGTAAGCATTACTTAGACCCTTGTTCTGTGATATGATTTTGTTATGTATATATTAACATGTTGTTTCTCTATACTGTTCTGAATATAGATGTATGATCTGTTATTCGTATTTTTGCATGCTATATCTGTATGATGCATTGCATTGGGGTGGGATTGATGAAGTGAAGAAAGTATCTGAGAGGCTTTTAAGCATGATATCTAGCAGCTAACCTACAAATTTATGACATGTGCCACATTACGGTACCATTTGGTGTGTAGAGCTGGATCGGTTGATTTTATCCTCATATTTGGTGTGCTGGGCTGGGTGGGTCGATTTTATCCCTACATGGTGTGTAGGGTTGCACGGAGTTGGTGTACAGGGTTGGCGGGCATAATTGTGCTATTCTGATTTGCTATGCATGCTATATCTGTATGGGCTAAGGCCTAATTGTATGATTCTATTCTAAGTGGGCTAAGGCCCACATCGATTCTATAAAGGGCTCAGGCCTAAATTATCTGTTATCTGATATATGTCTATATGCTTACTGTCTAAGGGGATTTACACATTGAGTTTGCGAAAACTCACCCTTTGTTTGTTTAAACTGTTCAGGTAATCCCCAGCAGTGGACGGATCAGTGTAGCGGAGGACTCGTCAGTGACCACCGCTACATTTACTTCAGATTTATCGGTTATTATGTTTTTATTATTTTTAATATCATTTTTTGGTATAATTGATGTAATTTCAGACTTTGACTGTTTTGATTTTATTTTTGGATTTTAAATTGTTATTTTGGATCTATAAACTGCAACGCAACAAAAGAATGGTTTTCCTAAATAAAATTTTCATAAGTAATCACGTTTGTGAAAAACATCTGTCTTCAAAAAGCTTCTGTGTTAAAGAAGTGGTTTTAAGCAAATCGATTAATTCATGTTTTCCTGACTTAAATAAAAGATAACAATTGGAACAATTTTTAATGTTTCAATGAGATTTCAAAAACACTCTCATGTGACATCGCCAAATTCGGCCATAACATCCAGGCTGGATTTGCAGTGTTACATTCAGTGGTATCAGAGCTAGGTTGCAAAATTCGACTGTGGTTTTGGGTTTTAAAGGTTGATTTGAAAGAAATGATTTGTAAATAATTTAAATTATTTTTGGAATAAGTGAGTGGTACATCGAGTCTCCGACATCGATCTGGTAAGTTTTCTGAAATTCTATTTGATCTGTTTAAAAATATGATATTCTGAAGCTGCCATAGGTAGTAGACTTTACTGAAAAACACTCTAGGTAGTGTAGACTGCAAACTGTAGTGAGATTATTACTCGCGATAACTGACTCTGAAACTTTGATACTGTTCAGTATAAAATATTTGTTAATAACATATCGGAACTGTAAACTGATTGCATAAAATTATTAATACAGATAATTTTAAAATTACGATGAGCACACGTAGTACTCATGGACGAGGTACTAGAGGTCGTGGTAGAGGCCGTAGGGGGCTCGAGTTCGGTCATTAGCATCTGATACGATTCCGATTTTGCACACTAGCGAGACGCTAGTGTCACCTGTGACAGAGACGGGGTTAAGGTCATATGATCATTCGACTGGGGGCGACACACTGTCCCAAGCCATGATACGAATATTAGAGAGGGTCATTAGGCCCAATACTAGTTCTAGGGGCCATGGGTCGGTTAGAAATGACTCCAGTCCAATGGGGCTGAGTTATTCAGGGGCATCACTGGAGTTGCTCCTAACGTGGCTGAGTACTGGATGGAGGCCACAGAACGCATTATGGACGACTTTGATTTTACCGCTGAGCAAAAGCTCAAGGGGGTTGTATCTTTGCTACGCGATGAGTCATTCTAGTGGTGGTTGACGGTTAAGGAGGTCACTCAGCCCGACCAACTGACATGGGATTATTTAAGACGGGTTTCTAGAGTAAGTATGTAGGAGCCAACTATGTTGATGCTAGTAGACGTGAATTCCTTAATCACACCTAGGGGGATCATTTTGTGGCCGAGTATGAGGCCGAGTTTCTGAGGTTGAGCCATTATGCGCGAGGCATGGTGGCGATTGAGTATGAGCACTGTGTTTGGTTTGAGGATGGTCTTTAGGACAGTCTGCATGCTCTAATAACTCCTCAGAGTGAGCGAGATTTCTCAGTTCTAGTGGAAAAGGCAAAGATCACCAAAGAGGTGAAGCGCACTGAGCACCAGAACCAAGAGAATGGGATGTAGAGCCTTCAAATTCAGGGATAAGGCCTAAGAAAAAGGCCAGGTCTGATGGACCCATGAGAGTCGGGCCTACTATTGCACCTACTGGGGTGGCGATTTGTCAGCACTATAATAGACGCCATTAGGGCGAGTGTTGGAGAGCTACTAAGGCTTGTCTTAGATGTGGGTCGACTGAGCAACGTGTTAAGGACTGTCCTTTGAGGGTTAATCAGATGCAAGCTCTAGTTACTGAGACTGTACAGCCGCTGAGGAGAGTTTAACAGCCACTTAGGGGCCAAGGATAGGCCAAGGGTGGTAATGGCATGGGTCGAGGATAGAGAGCACCGAGCAAAGGTGCTGGACCGACTAAGGTAAGGCAGCCTACACTAGTTTATGCTATACGTCGCTGAGAGGACTGAGATGCTCCAGACGTCATTATGGGTACGTTTTTAATATTTAATGTACCTTATTTTGCACTTATAGACATAAGCTCTACACACTCTTACGTAGCTAGTACTGTGTCTGAAACCTTGGGGATCCCGTTTGAGAGCACTTCTAGTGAGGTAACAGTGGTGAGTCCGTTGAGGCAGTCTATTGGAGTTATTAAAGTGTTTAGAGACGTTCTGTTAGAGGTCCAAGGGACTGTATTTCTGGCTGATCTAATGGAGCTTCTGTTAGGCAGCTCGATTTGATATTGGGTATGGACTAGCTAGTTAAACATCGCGAGAGTCTGGGTTGTGCTACGAAAAGGGTTATTCTGAGGACCGAGGAGGATAATGAGATAGTCGTGATTGGGAAGCGATGAGATTACTTGACTAACGTGATATCTGTATTGGTAGTAGAAAAGTTAGTGAGGAAAGGGTGTGAGGCATTCTTGGCCTACATCAGTGTTATGAATTCTGTAGACTCTTCGGTTAAGGACATCAGAGCCGTAAGGGACTTTTCAGATGTTTTTCTAGAAGAACTACATGGATTGCCTCCGAGTTGAGAAGTGGACTTTGGGATTGAACTGATTACTGGTACAGCTCCGGTGTCTATTGCCCCTTACCTAATGGCACCAAAGGAGCTTACAGAGCTTAAGGCTTAAATATAAGAACTGTTAGATCGTGGGTTTATTCGTCCCAGTGTGTCTCCGTGGGGAGCACCTGTTTTATTTGTTAAGAAGAAAGACGGTACAATGAGGATTGTATCGACTACCATCAGTTGAACAAGTTGCCTATCAAGAATAAATACCCACTTCTAAGGATAGATGACTTATTCGACTAGTTTATAGGGGCTTCTGTGTTCTCTAAAATCAATCTGCGATCAAGTTATCATCAGTTGAGGGTAAAGGAGGTCGATGTCCATAAGATGGCATTTAAAACTCGTTATGGACATTACGAGTTTCTAGTTATGCCATTTGGTTTGACTAATGCACCAGCCGCGTTTATGGATTTGATGAACCGTGTGTGCCAACCCTACTTGGATTAATTTGTGGTAGTGTTCATCGATGACATTCTAGTATATTCTAAGTCTGAGGATGACCATGATGAGCATCTCAGAGTTGTACTGCAGACTCTTCGAGAGAAATAGCTTTGTGGGAAGTTTACTAGATGTGAGTTTTGGCTCCAAGAGGTAACCTTTTTGGGACACGTGGTATTTGCTGATGGGATTCATGTAGATCCTAGTAAGATTAAGGCTGTGTTGGACTGGAAACAGCCGAAGAATGTGTCTGAGATTCATAGCTTTCTGGTGTTGGCAGGATATTATCGATGTTCCATAAAAGGGTTCTCTTTGATCGCGGCTCCGATGACAAGCTGCTACGTAAGAGAGTTCCTTTCGTTTGGACTAATGCACAGCAGGAAAGTTTTGATAAGCTCAAGACCGTTTTGACTTAGGCTCCTATTTTGATACAGCCTAAACCTGGTACGGACTTTGTGGTATACAGCGATGCATCACATGTGGGTTTGGGCTGTGTTCTGATGCAAGACAGTAAGGTGGTTGCTTATGCATCTCATTAGCTCAAGACTCATGAGGCTAATTATCCGACACATAATTTGGAGTTGGCAGAGGTAGTATTTGCTCTAAAGATCTGGAGGCATTATCTGTATGGTGAGAAGTGTACCATCTACACTGATCACAAGAGACTCAAATATCTCCTCACTCAGAAGGAGTTAAACCTGAGGCAGTATAGATGGGTTGAACTGCTTAAGGATTATGACTATAGCATCGAGTGTCATCCTGGTAAGGCCAATGTGGTGGCTGATGCGTTAAGTCGTAGGGTTATGACCGATCTACGAGCGATGTTCGCTCGACTGAGTCTTTTTGAAGATGGGAGTCTTTTGGCTGAGTTGCAAGTGAAACCGACATGGATTGAGCAGATTAGGGGTAAACAAATAGGGGATTAGTCTCTCTAGATACTATTTTGTTAGGTTGAGAGTGGCAATACGATGGATTTTGGGATTAACAGTGATGGGGAATTGTGTTTCCAAGGTCGAATCTGTGTATCAAATGATGACGATTTGAGACTGTCGATTCTGAGGGAAGCACATAGTGGCCCTTATACTATGCATCCCAGTGTTGGAACGCTGGTACCCCCAAGGCACAGCAAAAAAAATATTCTGGCGATCCAAACCATGGATCCATGTGCGAGGAACAAATCGGGGTGAAAAAGGTTTTGAAATTATAGAAACTTCAATCTGAGTAGACAGCGATGCCTTGGCAACCAGAATGCTAATCTAGTATCGAACCAAGCCGCAACCTTTTGAGATGCCGACCTCTACGTAATCCACCCAGTTGATGTTGAACAAAGAAATCCCCAAAACTATTTTAGAGATATATTTTTACTTGACGGCTACTAGATCTTGTAGCAAAAATTTGGGTTTTTTTATATTTATTCTCTTTTTAGGGTTTTTCTCCCTTTCTATATATAACTCCCCTTTTAATTAGTATGTATATAATGAATTCTTAATTCATTAAATTTTAATCTGAACATAATAATCATAATTAAAATAAATAAATATAATAATATTTTAACTGAAAATTATAATTACATTAATTATAATAAATATTTCGGCAAAATATATTTATTTAAATTTATATACGAACCAAATTCATATATTAATAAAATTATGTTCTCATTATATGTACAACACCCTTGTACATATAGTATGTTCGATATTTGATTGCCTAATTAAATTAATTCTATAATTAATTTAATTCATGTGACAACCAAACACAATACCAACTATGTTTTACTCCGTTCATTTCAACCATAGGGTGTGACCCTATAGGTTCTCGTAACGTTAGCAGTAATACTAGAACGATTCTAATGTTACAAACAATGAGTGGCATCTAGCAATGCATCATTGCTACCTAAGTTACAAGAAGTCATGATTCGACATAACCTTTTTTTTTGTGATTAACCTTTTCATGCATTAATCCTTAAGTCCTTTATCTTTGGAATGGACACAAGTCATGGAATAGTCACACTTGTATAGTCCATTCCATGTTTCTTGATACCTTGAGTAGACTATGATACACAAATAAGTATGACATCTTATATCAACTTATTTAAGCATGGCCATGCATTTCTAGTCTCACTCAATCAAGTGGCCTAAGATATTACTCTCATTATGTAGGAGGGACTTATCCTATATTGATCAACCATATCCCTCTACATAGATTGTGGTATATCCAACATCAGCCTTTATAGAACAACCAATTACGGTGTACGTTTGACTGTATCAAAATATACAACTCACGATGTTGGGATAATGATGATCTCAAGTCTGAGGATCATGTGCATATTAATCACTATGAGTAATGTTGTGACAATTACATAATAATCCAAGAAACATACTCATAGCGGGTCAGTCCAATATGTTGTTCTCTAACACACATATTCATGCATTGATTCTGACACTCCATATCAATGACAACTCTTTATCATCAATCAACTACATGTTAGTCTTAATGTATTATAGTTGTCCTAACCAACAATAATACTTGACTAAGGATCTTTTAATAATAATCATATTATTCTCAGGACATTATTATAAAATAGTTTATTTATACACACAAAAAAGAAATTGAAATAATAATGGCAATGCCTTATATTAATAAACATGATAAATCAAGTATGTTATTACAACCATCTTATGATTGATCTTTAGGCATTCTTTTACCCCCGGTGGAAACAAAATGTATCAAGATCTATGAGAGTTATATTGGTGGCTAGGGTTGAAGTGTGAGGTCACCGACTTCGTTGCTTGCTGTTTGACTTATCAGCAGGTTAAGGCTGAGCGTCAGTTACCTTCAAGTTTGCTATAGCCGATCAAGATACCGATGTGGAAATGGGAGTGAGTAACGATGGACTTTGTTAGTAGGATGCCTCTAACGCCCACTAAGAAGGATTCTATTTGGGTCATCGTGGACCAATTGACCAAGTCTGCGTATTTCATTTCGATCAGGACGGACTTCTCATTACAAAAGTTGGCTAAACTCTACATCTCTAAGACAGTGAGGTTACATGGGGTATCCGTTTCGATCATCTCTGATAGGGATCCTCAATTCATGTTTTGATTCTGGAAGAAGCTTCACAAGGCTTTGGGTTCAAGGCTAGACTTCAGTACTGCTTTCCATCTCAAACAAATGGTTAGTCGGAGTGGGTGATTCAGAAATTGGAGGACATGTTAAAGGTCTGTGTAATGAATTTCTGAGATAGTTGGGAGGAGTACTTGCCTTTAGCAGAGTTCGCCTACAACAATAGCTATTAGTCTAGTATACAATGGCACCATACGAGGCACTATATGGTCGTAAGTGTCGTACTCCCTTGTGCTGGACTGAGTTGGATGAGTGACGTATTCTGGGTCTAGAATTGGTCACTGAGACTGAAGATAAGGTCCTTTTGATTCGAGATCGACTGAAAGTGGCTTCTAATAGATATAAGCCCTGTGCTGATTTGAAGAAGAATGACATCCAGTATTCTGTGGGGGACTTCATTTTTCTTAAGGTCTCGCCACGGAAGAAGGTTTTGAGGTTCGATCACAAGGGCAACTTGAACCCTCAATTTATTGGGCCGTACTAGAATCTGAAATAAGTGGGGCCAGTCACGTATCAGTTGGAGCTACCTCCAGAGTTACATCGCATACAGTATGTATTCCATGTCTCGATGTTGAGACGCTAACGCTCTAATCCCACACACATTATTCTGATGGAGGATATTGAGGTTAGACCAGATCTAACATAGGAGGAGGAGCTGGTTCAGATTTTAGATCGCGACGTTAAGGTTCTGCGAAAGAAATCTATCTCCTTAGTGAAGGTGTTGTGGCGGAATCATAGCATTGAGGAGGCTACTTGGGAGCTAGAGGATTCGATGCGATAGCAGTATCCTCACCTCTTCTAATCAGGTAAAATTTCGAGGCCAAAATTTTCTTTTAGAGGGTAGAGTTGTAACAACCCAAATTTCCTAAATTCTGGCTTTTGTGAATGTGTAGCATAAGAGTGTCTTTCTGTATTTTTGTTATTTTTTTTACACAAATCTCTGTCTGTTTCAATGGTTATGTGTTCTGAGTGTGTGTGAGAGGTCCCAAGTTCAAGCCTCAACTTGGGTAAATTTTGAGTTTTTATTGAATAAAGCCTTATCTTTAGTTGATAGGCTTATCGTTATCTTTAGTTGATATGCTTATAAGTAATTGTTAGTAAAAACTTATCAGAATGGGCCTGCTGGTCTAGTGGTTAAGTGGTGAGTTGGTGTGCTAGAAGTCTTGTGTTCGAATATCAGGATAAGCAAGGGAATTGTTTTTTTGGTACTGATGTCGTGTAAGAGTTTAAGGAGTGGTGAAATACTGAGTATTTGAGGGGTATGGAGAAGTAGTGGACGATTGGAGGTGTTTGGGTTGTAGTAGGGAAGTAGGGGAGCGAATTTAGGGATTAGAAGGGGAAATCAAATCGGTTTTCATTTTTATCCTTTTTTCTAAAAGGAAATTCAGTTTTCACTTTGTTTTCCCAAAAGTTCCTACTGTTTTGCTCTCCCAAAACCCCTTTGCTGCTAAATTTCAGTTGATATTCTCCTCTCTCCTTTTTCATTTGTGTTTTGCTATTCAATTGTTCGAATCTACGTATTGTCGTGTTGCGTGTGGTTGGCAAGCTCTGTTTTGCCATTGGGCACTCGATTTCTTTTACTTATCTGTTGTTTAAGAAAAGGGTTTTTATGGTTTTAGGAAGTGGATTAAGGGACTGAGGTTCTTACGTTGCCCTTTTTAAGAGTATGGAAACTCTGGTTAATCAAAGGTAAGGTTCTTCAAAGCTAGTGCACAAACACTCGTTATGTGACTGAATTAATCTCGTGAATGTCACTAATTTTAGGCATTGCAATGGTAGGTATGTAGGTTTTGGAGGCTTAAGAGTGCTTTAGCATCATTTTGATACCAAGTGTGTACTCCAATTGCACAGAGAATGAGATTCGGTGAAAGTCAAAAAGCATTCTGTCGACACCACACAGGCGTGTGGACTGCCCGTGTGGTAGGCCATGTGGCAGTACATGGGCATATGAATGATGAACCAAGTCATGCACACGCGACACGGATGAGACCGGCACAGCCGTGTGAAGGCCGATGAGGTCGTGTGCGAGACACGGACTAAGCCAATTGGGCTGTGTGGGCCACACGGGCGTGTGGGCCCACACGGGTGAACCACACAGGCGTGTTGGATTCTAGGCCAGGCCGTGTGATCCACACGGTCAAGGCCAATTTGGGTCGTGTGGGCCACACGGGCATGTGGACCCATACGGGTAGGCCACATGGGCGTGTGAGCTGGAACGATAAAAATGTGCAAGTGTACACAATCGTAGCAAGTAATAAAGTGACAAGTAAATGTCGAGTTATCGTACCTACAGGGACTGTAAAAAGGAATATTTATGAAATTAATTTAAAAACACTTTGGTGAGAAAAATGATTTTGCTTTGAAAAGAGTGATTTATAAACTAAGATTTTAAAACTAAGTAAACAATTTAAATAAAATAAAAGAATTCTAATGCACGATTTCAAAAAGATTTAATCAAGATGATATAATTGTGTTGGATTAATTACATCTTTTTAACTTAGAATTATTAAATTCATGCTTATGCTATTACGAATAAATTCATGGCAACTCAGAAAAATTGCTAACTATTGCTCATACGTACTTATTAAATTCAACTAATCTCTTGCATGTTCCCATGTCAATTCAAACAATTAACTCAATTTAATAAACATATAAAAGATTGTGTGAGGTAACAAGGTAGCCATACCTTGAAACAATTTAATCACAACAATCTTGCAAGTTCTGCAAGGCATATGTATTGCCAAATACAATGCTAATTCAAGCTTCAGCTACCTTAGAAGAATGAACATGCACTGATTAAGTACTGAGTCCATTAATTATAATTTCAATGCGTTTAATAATTAATTCATTAGTTATCTAACAAATATAATGCAAGAATAACTTAGGCATGATTTTACTTAATCAAGCATTTTTACAGAGACCTATAACAGCATAAACACTATTTTAATAGTTCAAGTAGGCAAAATATAATCAACCCAACACGAATTAAATTCAAGCTAATTTTATTAAAATAACCATTTCAACAACAATAATATTCATAGATTTGTTCATCATAAAAACAATAGAAATTAAAAAGATAGGGAACAACAGGCAAATCTGGTGTTTCTCTGTGGCTTGACTGATTGCTTCGTTCTTTGTCCCTATTGTCTTCGCCGAGCAAGGCTTCTATGAATCCTTGATTGCTGCCCAAGATGGCTGAAGAACAACTCTTTTTCAAGAGAGAAATCGGCACAAGGGAAAGGGGGAATGGAATGGAAAAAGGAAGAGAGAAAATTTGAGAGAAGAGAAGAGAGGATGAGAGAATGTTGTGGAATAAGGGATGAATAGAATGATCAGCAAGGGGTGGCTTTTATAGCTGATTGTGGCTGCTAAAAATAGAGAATTCCAACTGCCAAAGAGCCCTCCTATGGCCGGCCACACACATGGCAAAGGTTGAAGCTTTCAACTTTGCTAAAAAATAGGCTGGGGCAAATCTACAAAGCCATAAATTAAGGTGGGGTTTGAATGCAAATTGGAGGTCTTTCAAGGGCATTTTTGCAAGAATATTTAATCAGCTAAAATGCTGATTTGGGTCAGCCTATGGACGGTTCTGGTCAGTCCAATCAGTGGCTAGTTCGGTTCACTCCATACGGTTCGACCAGTGCGGTTCAACTGGTCCCTTTCTCCAATATTAATTAAAAATAATTTATTTAGCCCAAATTAATTGGGGAATAAATTAAAATTAATTAAATTATGAATAAAAACACATTTCTGGACCATTTTAGGCTGGAAATTAATTGGCCTCGATACTTCAATTTGCTTCTCGGTTTGTTCTTCTCGCAGTGTCGGGCCCTTTTTCGTCCTTTATGCAATTCTGTCAAAAATAACCAAATTTAATTAAAATTAACTATAAAATTAATTAAAATTCATAATGTTCATATTTTTAACACAATTTAATTATTTTATAATATTTAATTACTTTTTGGCAAGAATTTACCCGGAATAGCATGATTTTAAGTAAAAAAGGGCATGAAAAGGTATATAAATTTTTGTGTTTCCACACCCCCAAACTTAATTCATTGCTCGTCCCGAGTAATGCACAAATTTTGAAAAGAATTTCTCAGAAACACTTTTGAAAACCTTCTTCAGAACAACATTTTTCTCAAAATTATGAATTTGATATACTCATGCTCAAAAATAAGAAATTTGATCATTATGCTCCTCAAATGTTCATATTATTCAAATTAATCTCAACAATTATTACAATAGCAAAATTAGACTAAATGTTTCTTAATAAAGACATACTAATTCCTACCAATTTAATTTTTAATCCTTTATTCAACATTAAGCTACAATCATTAAGCTTAACTTATGTCTTCATATGTTGAACAAAGCAATTTCTCTCCACTAATATAGGTAACATTGGAACTTCGAATCAATAGGTCTTTAACAAGGTTGTAACGTGGCTGGGCTTAGGGGTAGGTAAAAAGATAGATAAATTTCGATTAAAAAAAACCCTAGACTCAATGTAAATTAAACCTTCGAAAATTTTTACCTTCAACCACCAACTTTCACATGCTCTTTTTCAAATACATGTGCTCTTTTTTTTTTAAGCACTTGCTTTATGCATACAATTTTTGAGCATTTGATATTTCTTTTCAAATCCCCCAAACTTATTTTCAAATGATATTCTTGAATAGTACTGAGTCTAGTGTTTGGGACAATTTAAAGATAATTAAGAGAAACGTGATGGGCTAAATTTGTATAGGTTCCAAAATAAAATTAGGCCATATAGTCTCAAAGTTGGGTTTCAAAGGATAAAATTTACCATGGTGGGCTTGAAAGGCTCAAACAGTCCAAACAATAGTTGCCTAAATCATTCCATGCTTCCTAGGATTTCGCCTCAAGAAACTACTAAGTCAATTCTAAAGACTTAAACTTTCATGCATACCTAACTTTTCGTAAGGAACTAAATATTTTATGGTACGAATTTGCATGCTTTTTCAAAAATATATTCATATCATTATTAAGCTAACATACTAATTTATTGAAATAAATAGAACTTTATTCATACTCCAGCTTAGCATACTTAACAAAATTCAAATTTATTGAACAGAAATATATCCTAATCATAATTAAAATAAAAAATTTTATTCTGGATGGAAATAATTTCAAATTTTGGTCCCCCAACTTAAAATGAACAATGTCCTTATTGTTTAAAGTGAATAGATACTATACACCAA
Organism: Gossypium stocksii; assembly: GCA_020496765.1. NCBI lineage: Eukaryota > Viridiplantae > Streptophyta > Magnoliopsida > Malvales > Malvaceae > Gossypium > Gossypium stocksii. Next base: position 57,813,647 of record CM035624.1, on the reverse strand, counting down.
GTAGAAATTCAGAAAAGAGGAGGTGAGTCAATGTGACTGCTTAAGTACCAAGCTCTTTCTAAATCCAATCCTAGACATGTATATATCTATTGCCACACTTTATACTTTATGACTTCTCCATATTTATTCAGGATTTCCTATCTCTTGTTTTATTATGCAGAAATAAAAATTTGTAATTAACCTAATCCTAAAGTAACCTAAAAAAATTAAATAAAGTCAAGATCCTCCCCTTTTCATTTATTTGTCGATCCTTCCGAAATCGACTCATCTTTTGCTCCATCATTATTGCCTTAGTATGAATCACTTTGCTCCTTCTTTGATAACGAACTCCATGGTTCAAATATAAAATCTGGAAACTTAGGCACAAAGATAAATGGGTCATTGTAAATTTTCTTAAGGGCACTCCTCATTGAGTCATCCCTTAATTTTGAGTATCTCCAGTAGGCTTGTTACTGCCATTGCATGTGTTACATTAAGTCCATTAGCTTTGACAGTTCATCTCGAACATCTGGGCTAGGCAGCTGAGCTCTAAACATTGGAGTTTCAACATCCGGTTCAGCTTCTGGCTCCACTAGTTCCACCTTATTAGGGACTTCAAATGATTGCATCGTGGGATCTTCTTCTTCATCAGGGTCCTCAGGTTCTTCATTTTCTTCAACTCGTTGTTGCAGAACTGAGTCTCCGGCTACTCGGTAGAGGTCCCAATCTGTAATTGTGCCTTGGGTGTACCCTGTCTTCTTTACATTGGTAAGAATTTATGCTTTCAAGCACATAATAGTTATTGTAAAGGGGAACTACGTAGGGCCAGAACGTCTAATGGCACAGCTTCAAATTTCTCTCAGGATGATCTTTCCCACATTAATGGTCTTGCCAGTTAAGATCGAGTATAGTAAGACCATTCGCTCCAATGACATTGTAGTCCCATGTGAGCTAGGTAGAAGGCTGAAACGGATGAAATAGAACCACACCTTTGCAATAGGTGTCAAGTATTCTCTTCGACAAGTGTGGGTTCCTTGTTTTGACGCAGTCCAATTAGAACCTTCAACTGTAAGCTCCTTGAGAATTTCTTGCAGAAGTTCCGACTTGATATTGCTCATCAAAGATGAATACTTGTCGTTCTCGAAATCAGGTAATTTAAAAAACTCATTAATAGCAGTCGAATTTATAGGTACCTTGATTCCGCGAATAGGGACTTCTCTCATCTCGCTCGAAGTTAAATTTGCATAGAGCTCATGAACTAGCTCCTCATCCACACTAGGTCTCTTTTCACAAAACAGTTCCCAATTGAGAGCTTCAACAATTGGACGAATACGTGCCATAAAGTCTTTGTAGTTGCTCTCCTTCAGTGTAAAGCCTTTCTCAGGATGCATCTGTTGATTTTTGTAGATACTTTCGTATCTCACTTTAGCTTCAACACAATGGAACTTGCTTTGTGTTTCATCGATTTGAGCGGAGGCACGAGTTCTCTTGCGAGGCGTAATTGACCTGAACATAAGATGGAAATTTTTATTTTGTAGAAAATCTTAATAAAAATTATTAACAATTCAATAATCTTGAAAAATTAAATAATTTAACAAAATTAAAATTTAAAAGAAAATTAGATCTTACCACCTTTTTTGTAAAAGTATAAGAACTCAAAGAAAAATAAAAATTATGAAGGAAAAAGATGGCAATTTAAAAGGAGGGTTGGATGGCTTGGCTAAGGTGGAATGCCATGCAATTGCTTGGCAGCAGCAAGGCGTGCGGCTGATGAAGCTAAAGCGGGTAGCAGTACGCAGTAGGGGGTTGGCTCAGCAAGCAGTAGCGTGCAGAGCCTCGTCGAGTAGGCCTGGGCGCTGGTGCGGGACACCGCCTGGGCAGCTGCAGCTGGGGCAGCAAGCGCGCTGGCGAGTGGCAGTAGGAGTAGGTGTGCGCTAGGTGCTAAGTAGGTCATGTGGCGTGATGCTACTGGGTGTGCTCACCAACTAGTCTGCTGGGAATGCTGCGTCTAGGGGAATTGAGGGTTACGACACTTAAGGGTTTTATGCATGGTTTTTTTTTTTTTTTGGTGATGAGTGAATGGGAGGAATAATGTGGTATTTATAGCATGAATAATAGGACTTAAAATAGAACTCTTAGTCTAATTTAATAATTAAAAATAAGAGTTTAATTCTAATCCTACTCAAGATTAACAACAATTAATAATTAAATATAAGCATACAAAATTATCAATTGCTATTAATTATTAAGATAAACATAAAATAAAAATTGAAATTAAATTAATCCTAATTCTAATCTAAGTTGATAAAAATTAATATATAAACTATAAATAATTATATATTAAAGTTTATCAAATTATTAATAATAGTAAAAAAAAACATTTATTCTAGATGCTTTTTGCAAATATTTACAAAGAAAGGCACCTAGTTTTTATTATTATAAAAAGAGCAATCAAATTTTAAAAATAATTCAATTAAGTCCCTAGACTTAATGAAAATTAAAAATTGAGTTGTAAATTAAAAATTGGATCAAAATTGACCCTTTTATTTGAAAAACAAAAAAAATTATTTTGTTGATTAGGGAATAATTTCTTAGGAAATTATGTTAAAATAAATTCCCAGGAAAGATTGGAGGGGTCACAAACGATCCCGCTTAAGTTCCAACCTCCTAGACAGATTTATTTAAACATATAAACATGAAAAATAGACCCTAAATTATTTATTAAACAAAACACGAAATATTAAATATTTGATAAAATGAATGAGATGTTATCCCGTTCTATTTTATCCCCCCAATAATGTTTCAAACGCTGAGCATTAACTCAGAAATTACCTCCCTTACCTTGGAGTTCAACAACTCCGTATGGATAGACTCGGCGGATCGTAAATGGACCGGACCAACGTGTTTTTAGCATAACTGGAAAGAACTTCAATCTAGAGTTGAACAGCAATACTTGCTAACCTGCTTCAAATTCTCGAACTCGGATGTGTTTGTCATGCCATTTCTTGAGTCTTTCTTTGAGTAGTTTGGCATTTTCATATGAGAACATTCGGAATTCTTCTAACTCGTTAAGTTGGAACATCCATTTTTCTTTCGTGAGCTTAGGATCCAAATTAAGCCGTTGAAAAGTCCAGTAAGCTTTGTGCTCTAACTCCAGGGGTAGATGACATGCTTTCCCAAAGACCAGCCTATGGGATGACATCCCTAAAGATGTCTTGTACGCTGTTCTGTAAGCCCATAAAGCATCATCCAGTGATTTGGACCAGTCTCATCTATTCGGGCATACTACCTTCTCAAGTATGCCTTTGATCTCCTTATTTGCCAGTTCAGCTTGCCCATTTGTCTGCGGACGGTAAGCTGTTGCAACCTTGTGTTTCACCCGTTCTTATCTAGCAACCATTTTAACCATTTGTTTACAAAGTGGGACCCTTGATCACTAATGATAGCTCTTGGGGTTCCAAACCTTGTGAACACGTGCTTCTGTAAGAACTTCATTACAAACTTCGCATCATTTGTCGAATATGCCTCTGCCTCCACCCACTTGGACATATAGTCTACTGCTACCAATATATACTTGTGACCAAAAGACGGAGGAAAAGGCCCTGGAAAATCAAAACCCCAAACATCGAACAATTTGATCTTAATGATATTGTTTGAGGCATCTCATTTCTGTTGGTGACGTTTCCGACCCTTTAACATCTATCACAACTCTTTATGTACGCATATGCATCCTTGAATAGTGTTGGCCAAAAGAATCTGGCTTGCAATACTTTGGCCGCAGTACGAGTACCTCCAAAATGTCCCCCACTCGGAGCTGAGTGACAATGGTATAGGATCTTCGGTATTTCTTCTTCTGCCATGCATCTTCTGATCATCTGATCTGCACACTTTTTAAATAGATATGGCTCTTCCCAGAAATAGTACTTCACATCGTGAAGAAACTTTTTCCTTTATTGATATGTCTTATCAATTGGCATCAAACCACAAGCTAAAAAGTTAGCAATATTAGCAAACCAAGGGGTATTATGGACATGATTTACCTTAAGTATATGCTCATCTGGAAAGGTCTCATCAATCAGTATAAGTGGAGTATTTCCTTCTTGCGGCTTCAATCTGGACAAGTGATCTGCTACTTGGTTTTCTACTCCTTTACGATCTTGAATTTCCAAATTGAACTCTTGAAGTAGAAGTACCCATCAGATCAACCTCGGCTTAGCGTCTTTCTTGGCAAGTAAGTACTTAATTGCCTAGTGGTCCTTATAGACAGTCATTTTGGTACCTACAAGGTAAGATCCAAACTTGTCAAAAGCAAACATGATAGCAAGTAACTCTTTTTCTATTACCGTATAGTTTAATTGAGCTCCTGCAAGAGTCTGGCTTGCATAGTAGATGGGATGAAAAACTTTGTTCCTTCGCTGGCCCATGATAGCTCCTACAGTGAAGTCACTTGCATCACACATCAATTCAAATGGCAAGTCCTAGTCTGGTGTGATGATTATTGGTGCTGTGACTAATCGACTCTTCAAATCCTTGAAAGCTCTTAAGCATTCATCATCGAATTTGAATGTTGTGTCCTTCTCCAACAATTTGCACAAAGGTTTAGCAATTTTGGAGAAGTCCTTAATAAACCTTCGATAGAAGTCGGCGTGGCCCAAAAAGCTCCTAACACCCTTTACAGATGTTGGTGGTGAGAGTTTCTCAATAACGTCTTCCTTTGTTCTATCTACCTCGATCCCATGTCTCGTTACTCGATGCCCTAAAACAATTCCTTCTCGTACCATGAAATGGCACTTTTCCCAGTTGAGTACTAGGTTTGTTTCTTCGCATCGTCTTAGGACCTTAGCCAGATTGGCTAAGCAATCATCATAAGTGTCTCCAAATACTGAAAAATCATCCATGAAAACTTCCAAAAATTTCTCAACTATGTCAGTGAAAATAGACATCATACATCTTTGAAATGTAGCAGGTGTATTACATAAACCAAATGGCATGCATCTAAATACAAATGTACTGTACGGACAGGTGAATATGGTCTTGTGTTGATCTTCTAGTGCTACCATAATCTAGTTGTACCCCGAGTATCCATCAAGAAAACAATAGTAATCTTGCCCCGTGAGTCTATCCAGCATCTGGTCCAAGAACGGCAAAGGAAAGTAATCCTTCCTAGTTGCCTTGTTTAGCTTCCGGTAATCGATGCATATTCTCCATCCCGTAACTGTTCTAGTTGGTATCAACTCATTGTTCTCATTCTCTACGCCGTGATACTGCCTTTCTTTGGCACGCACTGGACCAGACTTACCCATGAAATGTCTGAGATGGGGTAAATGATACCCGATCTAACCACTTGATAATCTCCTTTTTCACCACGTCCTTCATGATGGGGTTCAATCATCATTGTCCATTGATCTTCCCTTTTTCACCATCTTCCAGGATGATCTTGTGCATGCATACAAATGGACTAATATCGTGAATATCAGCTATGGTCCATCCGATAGCCTTCTTGAATTGTTTTAGAAGTAAGATAAGTTTCTCTTCTTGCTCAGTAGTTAATTCTGCTGAAACAATCACAGGCAGAGTAGAAGCGTTACCTAAATAAACGTATTCTAAACAAGAAGGTAATACCTTGAGCTCTAATTTAGGTGGCTCCTCGATTGACTCTTTTGGTTGAATATAATCCCTCTTCTCTAAATCCAAAGATTCAAAACGGGATTGTGGATTAAATCCCTTTTGATTAGCTTCTAGCAAAGCTAAGTATTCATCCTCCTCTTCATCACTTGGAGGGTCTGATGTCAGAATTCTTTCCAGATGATCCTCAACAGAGTTGAGTTCCTTCTCTACTATTAAATCCTCTAAGTCGGATACTGCAGAACAATCATCAATTGTGTCCGGAAATTGCGTAGACTTAAAAACATTAAATGTTACCTGGTAATCTTGAACACGCATAGTAAGTTTGCCCTTCTACACATCAATAAGTGTCCTTCTGGTTGCTAAGAACGGTCTCCCTAGGATAATTGGTACTTTTTTGTCTACTTCAAAATCTAAAATTACAAAATCAACAGGAAAGATAAACTTATCTACACGTACCAATACGTCCTTGATTTTTCCTTCTGGATGTGCTAAGGATCGATCTACTAACTTCACCTATCCCCAACTTCCTAAATATTGACATAGGCATCAAGTTGATACTTGCACCTAAGTCACATAATGCCTTACCACAATATGTTGCTCCAATATTGCACGGTATGGTAAAACATCCAGGATCCTTCATTTTTGGGGGTAGTTTTTCTTGAAGATATGCACTGCATTCCTTCGTCAAGGCTACCGTCTAAAATTCTCCAAGTCTTCGCTTCTTGGACGGGATATCTTTCATGAATTTGGCGTAGTTTAGCATTTGTTCAAGTGCTTCAACCAACAGGATGTTGATATGAAGTTGCTTGAGTACGTCAAAGAACTTCTTGAATTGAATCTCCTGTTTCTGCTTCTAAAGTCTTTGAGGGTAAGGTGGTGGAGGTTTCCTTGCTGGAACTGGTACTGGTTGATTTGTCTTTGGTGGTAACTATACACCTAACGGAGTTGTTAGCTGATCAGAATTAACTGGTTCTAAGGTTACCTTATCAGATCTTGCAGGTTCCGGTTCAGGTGGAACTAGAACTTCAACACTCGGTTGAACTTCTTCTGATTCTTGAGCCTCAGCTGGCTCCTTCTTAACTTCGACAATGTTGGGCTCTAGTACTTTTTCGCTCCTCAACGTTAGTGCTTTACAATGCTCCTTCCCTGGATTTCTCGGATTCTCCGTATCACTAGGTAGAGCACCTTGTGGACGGTTCCTGAGTTTAGTAGCAAGCTAGCCCACTTGATTCTCCAAATTCCTTAGAGTGGCGTCATTTTTGGCCATGTATGCCTTCAATAAATTCTCTAAGCTATTGGATGATTCAGCTTGAGCTGGTTACTAAACTTGCTGGGAGAAACTAGGTGGCTGGTGTAATATCCCGAATTAGGGCCTAATCAGAATAGTGGTTTCATGACCACAAATCTGAGGTATAAATAATTATTTTATAATTATTTTGATGTTTATGATATGATTTTATGATGGTGTGAAAATTTCGTGAAGAAATTCTAAGCGTAAAGTGCTTAATTTGAAATTAGGGACTAAATCGAATAAGTTGAAAAACTTGCATTCTAGAAGTTTCTAGTATGAAATTGCTTTGGAATATTAATTAGGAAGACTTAAATAGATATTTGACCAATTTTAAGTTCATGGACAAAATTTGGACATGGATGGAATTTTTGAAAGTTTAGTAATGAGGGGCATTTTGGTCTTTTGGATATTAACATGAAATAAAAAGGGAAAAATAACACAAAATTGGTCATCTTCTTCATTACCACGAAATTTCAAGGGTTCTCCATAGCTAGGGTTTGTTTCAAGCTTCCAAGCTTCATAGTAAGTGATTCCAAGCCCCGTTTTTAATGTTCTTTACATTTTCATAGTCCCGGTAACTCGATAAAGCTTATGTTAGCAATAATTTAAGTTAGGGTTCATATTTGGAAAAATACCCATAGGTGAAATTTGTTTATTTTGATGTTTTATGATAGAATATGAGGTTTTAAATTATGTTAAACAACTTGTGCTACTCGGTTTTAAGTAAAAACGAGTAAAACGGCTTAATCGGTAAAAGTACATATTGTTCATAAGTATGTGTTTTAGTGGGAATTTGAGCTTGCTAATGGTAAATAAATGATCAGCATGTCCTAAAACATAAGAATTTGTGATAAAATTTAATTTCCGAACTTTGGGGCAAAAGTGTAAATATGCAAAAGTTTAGGGGCAAAATTGTAATTTTGTCAAAATTTGAATTTAGGACTATTTTGATAGTGAGAGTATTAAATAAGCTAAATGTGTTATTTTAGATCAAGAAAGACGTGGAATCAACCTTGATCGAGGAAAAGAAAAGATTTTGGACTAAATTGCAAAATTGCTATATTTTGTACCGAGGTAAGTTCATGTGCAAATAATGTAACATAATTGCTATTTTAAGTGATTTAATGCTATTTATATGATATGATACTTGTTATTATGAATATTATGCTTTGTGAAATATTATGTATTGGTATGAAAAGTATGCGATTAAATTGATAAGTATGAGATGCAAGCAACGTATTGGTTCCGATATTCCGAGGAGAACGACGGGGAAATGTGTGATTGAGGAAAATCCCGTTTGAACCTTGGGAATAGATTAGGATACAAGTGACATGTCACTAGGATGGTTGGGCATCCGAACTCGTTGAGTTGAGTCCGAGTTCACTTATGGATGCAAATGTCCGAACTCATTGAGTTGAGTCCGAGTTCGTGAGATGTAACTAGGCATCCGAGCTCGTTGAGTTGAGTCCGAGTTCACTTATGGGCGGGTTACATGATTGATTGATTACATATGTGGCACCTATGTGCAAATGATCCGTGTATCCGAGTTATATTCCGATGTGTTCAACGGGTAAAATTCTAGCGGAATGGAAGAATACTCAAGATGAAAATGATATTTTGGTAAGTGTTGTGAAATGGACAATTTGGACAGGTATGTACTTAACCCTCGGGTTGAAACTTGATATAACAGAAATAAGGTGGTAAGATGATACACGATAGCTAGAAATGTGGTTTGCATCTTGGTGATATCATGCTATTGTTGTTGATATAATTGCTTTGTTATGTTACTTGTTATTTGCATGTGAACTTACTAAGCATTTATGCTTACTCCCTCCTTTTCATTCATTGTAGTTTTTAGCAAGCCAACTTGGATATCGGGAAGGTCGAAGAAACGCTCACACTATCCGAGGAAGAATTGGTATATTGGTTCGTATGTTTTGATGTATGGCATGTATAGCAATATACTTGTTTTGTGTAAATAATCTTGTGATATGGTTGTGGTTTGGTTGATAAAATGCTTGATAATGATTAGTAATTGGTATGGCTAGCCTAGATAATGTTGGATGCCTTGTGAGTTTAATATGTTATATAGTTCATGAGAATTCATAAAAAGATGAAACTTGCCATAAAATAGAACACTACAGCAACAACGACGTGAGTTTGAAAAATCACGAAAAATAGTAGAAAACGAATTAGGTGAAGAATTAACTATGAAATTGAAGCTTATTGTGTGTACTTTCAAATGGAAAAATTGAAATAGGTAAAGAAGTTATATGTCATAAGATATTTGAGTTTTAGTGAAACAGGGCCAGAGCGATTTCTGGATCCCCTGTTCCAACTTTGAAAATTCACTATAAATAGTAAAAAAATAATTAGGAGGTTTAATTTATATGCTCAGAATCCTTATTGAATCTAATTTTAATAGAAATAAACGGTATAGTTATATGAATTTTTTACATGGAGAAAAGTGGTTCGTAGTAAGTAGAGGTCAGTGCAGTCAAGTTCTGAAACAGGGGTAACTTTAACTAATAAACTGTACTAATTGGCCCAACCAAAAATTTTAGAAAAAAATTAGTAGATATATATGTGAGTCTAGATTTAGGGAAAATTTACAGATCTTGATTTCAAGTTTTGTACCTCGAGATATGATTTTTTTAGCGACCATGATGCAGAAAAACTGCTTATTCCGAAAGTCAAAATAAATGATGTAAAGTTGTTTAAATGATAAATTATGTTCGGTAACACCTCAAGCTCGACTCCGGCGACGGTCTCAGGCATGGGGGTGTTACATTTGGTGGTATCAGAGCAGGTTTAGTCGGTTCTCGGACTAACGTGTTTTATGTACGGATTTTGCTATACATGCCATATGTGTATATTATGATAGTGTGACGACTTCTGACCTTTTAAATGATTTTTTTTATAGTAAATAGATCCCGATCCAACTGTGGCCGATGATGTAGAAAGTAATGCACCAGCTCCGGCTGAAGGGGCGGTGCCGACTGAAAATCCACCTCCCACTATTCGTCAAGGAGGAGGAGAAAGGGGTCGGGAAGCCTTTCTCCAGATGATGAGTGCTTGGTATACTGAGTTCGTTCGTACGAACCCGAATGTACAACCTCCCCCACCTCCCCCAATTCCTCAACCTGTACCTCCGATGCCTCAAGATGTGGGTATGATGAAATTCCAAAGAACTCTAGTTGATAAAATCCGTAAGCTAGGGCCCGAAGAATTCAGAGCTAATGTAGATGATGATGCCGAGAAAGCAGAGTTCTGGCTTGAGAATTCTATCCAGGTATTTGATGAACTGTCTTGCACACCTGAGGAATGCTTGAAATATGCTATATCTTTGTTGAGAGATTCAGCTTATAATTGGTGGAAGACACTGATTTCGGTGGTACCGAAAGAGAGGGAAACTTGGGAATTCTTTCAAGAAGAGTTTCGGAAGAAATACATCAGTGAAAGATTTATTGATCAGAAGCGCAAGGAATTTCTTGAGCTAAAGCAAGGTAATATGACAGTCACTGAATATGAAAGAGAGTTTGTTCGATTGAGTAAGTATGCCAGAGAATATGTTCCTACAGAGGCCAAGATGTGCCGACGATTTGAAGATGGGCTCAATAAAGAAATTAAGATATTTGTTGGGATTCTTGAATTAAAAGAAATGGTGGTACTTGTCGATCGAGCTTGCAAGGCTGAAGAACTACTTAAAGAAAAGAAAAAGGTAGAATCTAAGACATGAAATTGGAAGAAAAGACCAATGAGTAATACACCCTCATAGCAGCCCGGAAAATCAAGAAATATGAATCCTCGTTCCCAAGTTTCAGCTGGACAGTCATATGGGAATTTTAAGAAGCAAAATATGGGTCCTAAGTCCCAGACTACTTCGGCAGCTAGTGTAGGGAATTCGAGATTTGTTAAACCTGAGTGCCAGCGGTGTGGTAGAAATCATTTTGGTCTGTGCAGAGCAAATGAATGTTTCCGATGTGGTTCTCCGGATCATTTTATTAGAGACTGCCCAGAGAGGATTGAAAAAGAAAAATTTCACAGTACAAAAGCAGGTGGTGCAGATTCGAGAGGAAGGTATCCAAGAAAAGCTGGGAGTGAAGCAAGCAGCAAGAATGTAGCCAGAGATGCAGCAGTTAGACCTGAAGGAAGGGCTCCGGCTTGAACTTATGCTATTAAAGCTCGTGAAGATGCTTCCTCACTCGATGTGATTACTGGTATATTTTCTCTCTATGATGTTAATGTTACTGCTTTGATTGACCCCGGTTCTACTCATTCATATGTGTGCATGAAATTAGTATCTAGCATGAATATACCTGTTGAGAATACAGAATTTATGATTAAAGTGTCAAACCCGTTAAGCCAATGTGTTATAGTTGATAAAGTATACAAGAACTGTCCTTTAATGATTCGGGGTTATTACTTTCCGGCCGACTTGATGTTGTTGCCGTTTGATGAGTTTGATGTCATTTTGGGTATGGATTGGTTGACATTGCATGATGCTATAGTAAATTGTAAACAGAAAGTTATTGAATTAAAGTATGAAAATGGTAAAACTCTGCGGGTCGAATCAGATAAATCAGAGGCATTGTCTAGTGTGATTTCTTCAATGTCAGCTCAGAGATATTTGAGAAAGGGTTATGAAGCTTATTTAGCGTATGTGTTGAATACAAAGGAAATTGAAAAGAAAGTGGAATCAGTGCCGATTGTATGTGAGTTTACGGACGTATTTCCAGAAGAATTGCCGGGTTTGCCTCCAGTTAGAGAAGTAGAGTTTGGTATTGATTTGATGCCGGGAACAGCTCCGATCTCGATTACTCCGTACAGAATGGCACCAACAGAGTTGAAAGAATTAAAGTCGCAGTTGCAAGAGTTGACCGACAAAGGCTTTGTGAGACCGAGTTTTTCGCCTTGGGGTGCTCCGATATTGTTTGTGAAAAAGAAGGATGGTTCAATGAGATTGTGTGTAGACTATCGGCAATTAAACAAAGTGACAATTAAGAACAAGTATCCGTTGCCGAGAATTGATGATTTGTTTGATCAGCTGAAAGGAGCAACATGGTTTTCAAAGATTGATTTGAGATCTGGGTACTATCAGCTGCGGGTAAAAGAGTCAGATGTGCCTAAAACTGCTTTTAGGACAAGGTATGGTCATTATGAATTTTTAGTTATGTCGTTTGGATTAACAAATGCTCCTGCCGTGTTTATGGATTTGATGAATCGAATATTTCGACCATACTTGGACAAGTTTGTTGTGGTATTTATAGATGATATCTTGATTTATTCGAAAGATGAGACAGAGCATGCTGAGCACTTGAGGATAGTTTTGCAAACTTTGCGAGACAAGCAGTTATATGCCAAGTTTAGTAAAAGTGAATTTTGGCTTCGGGAAGTTGGATTTTTGGGTCATATTGTTTCGGGTGATGGTATACAGGTTGATCCCAGTAAAATTTCAGCTATTGTTGATTGGAAGCCACCGAAGAATGTAACCGAGGTTAGGAGTTTCTTGGGACTAGCTGGATATTATCGACGGTTTGTAAATGGATTTTCTATAATTGCTGCTCCTATGACTAGATTACTTCGCAAGGATGTTAAATTTGAGTGGACGGAAGAATGTCAACAAAGTTTTGAAGAATTGAAAAAGTTATTAACAGAGGCACCAATGTTAGTACAGCCCGAGTCAGGTAAAGAATTTGTGGTATATAGCGATGCTTCTCTAAATGGTTTGGGATGTGTACTGACGCAAGAAGGAAAGGTTGTGGCTTATGCTTCGAGGCAGTTAAAACCTCACGAGAGGAATTATCCGACTCATGATTTGGAATTGGCTGCAGTGGTGTTTGCTTTGAAGATTTGGCGACATTATCTATATGGTGAAAAGTGTCGAGTATATACCAACCATAAGAGTCTTAAATACTTGATGTCACAAAAGGACTTGAATTTGAGATAGCGAAGATGGTTGGAGTTATTAAAAGATTACGAGCTTGTGATTGACTATCATCCAGGAAAAGCAAATGTAGTTGCTGATGCTTTGAGTAGAAAACTGTTGTTTGCTTTGAGAGTTATGAACACTCAGTTAGAAATGTCAGATGATGGTTCCATTCTGGCCGAGCTAAAAGTAAGACCGATGTTTTTACAAGAGATTTGTGAAGCTCAGAAAAGCGATGAAGACTTGCAAGCCAAAAGAAGGCAATGTGAGGTTGATACAGAGTCAGATTTCAGAATCGGTCCTGATGGTTGCTTGATGTTTAAAGATCGAATTTATGTACCGAAGAATGAGGAGTTAATTCAAAAGATTTTGCAGGAAGCACATGGTGGTTATTTGTCGATTCATCCAGGCAATACGAAAATGTATAATGATTTGAAGAAAATGTACTGGTGGAATGGAATGAAAAGGGATATATGGGAATTTGTATCGAAATGCTTAATTTGTCAACAGGTGAAAGCTGAACACCAAGTGCCTTCAGGATTACTTCAGCCTATTATGGTTCCAAAATGGATATGGGATCGGATTACTATGGATTTTGTTTCAGGGTTGCCGTTGACTCCAGGAAAGAAAGATGCCATCTGGGTAATAGTTGACAGATTGACTAAATCGGCTCATTTCATTCCAGTACGTACGGATTATTCTCTTAACAAGTTAGCTGAATTGTATGTTAGAGAAATTGTTAGACTACATGGAATACCATTGTCAATCATTTCAGACAGAGATTCGAGATTTACTTCACGGTTTTGGCAAAAGTTGCAAGAAGCGTTAGGTACAAGGTTAAATTTCAGTACTGCTTTTAATCCACAAACTGATGGGCAATCAGAAAGGGTAATTCAGATTCTTGAAGACATGCTTCGATGTTGTGTATTAGAATTTCAAGGAAGTTGGGAAAGATATTTACCGTTGGTGGAATTTGCTTACAATAACAGTTATCAGACGAGTTTGAAAATGGCACCTTATGAAGTATTGTATGGTCGTAAGTGTCGAACGCCTTTGTATTGGACCGAACTCAAGGAAAATCAGATCTATGGAGTTGATCTAATAAAAGAAACCAAAGAAAAAGTGAAGGTAATTCGAGATTGTTTGAAAGCTGCTTCGGATAGACAGAAATCTTATGCAGATTTGAAACGAAAAGAAATTGAGTTTCAAGTTGGTGATAAGGTATTTTTAAAGGTGTCTCCGTGGAAGAAAGTCCTCAGATTTGGACGGAAAGGTAAATTAAGTCCGCGTTTTATCAGGCCGTATAAAATAATTGAAAGAGTTGGACCGGTAGCTTATCGGTTAGCATTACCATCTGAGTTGGAGAAAATTCATGATGTGTTCCATGTATCTATGCTACGTCGGTATCGTTCGGATCCTTCACATGTGGTTTCACCGACAGAAATTGAATTACAACAAGATATGACCTACGAAGAAAAACTGATTAAAGTTTTAGCTCGAGAGGTCAAACAACTAAGAAACAAAAGTATTGCTCTTGTGAAAGTGTTGTGGCAAAAGCATGGAATAGAAGAGGCTACATGGGAACCCGAGGAAACTATAAGGAAACAATACCCACACCTGTTTACCGGTAAGATTTTCGAGGACGAAAATCCTTAAAAGGGGGGAGAGTTGTAAAATCCCGAATTAGGGCCTAATCGGAATAGTGGTTTTGTGACCACAAATCCGAGGTATAAATAATTATTTTATAATTATTTTGATGTTTATGATATGATTTTATGATGGTGTGAAAATTTCGTGAAGAAATTCTAAGCGTAAAGTGCTTAATTTGAAATTAGGGACTAAATCGAATAAGTTGCAAAACTTGCATTCTAGAAGTTTCTAGTATGAAATTGCTTTGGAATATTAATTAGGAGGTCTTAAATAGCAACTTGACCAATTTTAGGTTCATGGACAAAATTTGGACATGGATGGAATTTTTGAAAGTTTAGTAATGAGGGGCATTTTGGTCTTTTGGATATTAACATGAAATAAAAAGGGAAAAATAACACAAAATTGGTCATCTTCTTCATTACCACGAAATTTCAAGGGTTCTCCATAGCTAGGGTTTGTTTCAAGCGTCCAAGCTTCATAGTAAGTGATTCCAAGCCCCGTTTTTAATGTTCTTTACATTTTCGTAGTCCCGGTAACTCGATAAAGCTTATGTTAGCAATAATTTAAGTTAGGGTTCAAATTTGGAAAAATACCCATAGGTGAAATTTGTTTGTTTTGATGTTTTATGATAGAATATGAGGTTTTAAATTATGTTAAACAACTTGTGCTACTCGGTTTTAAGTAAAAACGAGTAAAACGGCTTAATCGGTAAAAGTACATATTGTTCATAAGTATGCGTTTTAGTGGGAATTTGAGCTTGCTAATGGTAAATAAATGATCAGCATGTCCTAAAACATAAGAATTTGTGATAAAATTTAATTTCCGAACTTTGGGGCAAAAGTGTAAATATGCAAAAGTTTAGGGGCAAAATTGTAATTTTGTCAAAATTTGAATTTAGGACTATTTTGATAATGAGAGTATTAAATAAGCTAAATGTGTTATTTTAGATCAAGAAAGACGTGGAATCAACCTTGATCGAGGAAAAGAAAAGATTTTGGACTAAATTACAAAATTGCTATATTTTGTACCGAGGTAAGTTCATGTGTAAATAATGTAACATAATTGCTATTTTAAGTGATTTAATGCTATTTATATGATATGATACTTGTTATTATGAATATTATGCTTTGTGAAATATTATGTATTGGTATGAAAAGTATGCGATTAAATTGATAAGTATGAGATGCAAGCAACGTATTGGTTCCGATATTCCGAGGAGAACGACGGGGAAATGTGTGATTGAGGAAAATCCCGTTTGAACCTTGGGAATAGATTAGGATACAAGTGACATGTCACTAGGATGGTTGGGCATCCGAACTCGTTGAGTTGAGTCTGAGTTCACTTATGGATGCAAATGTCCGAACTCGTTGAGTTGAGTCCGAGTTCACTTATGGATGCGAACGCTCGAGCTCGTTGAGTTGAGTCCGAGTTCGCTTATGGGCGGGTTACATGATTGATTGATTACATATGTGGCACCTATGTGCAAATGATCCGTGTATCCGAGTTATATTCCGATGTGTTCAACGGGTAAAATTCTAGCAGAATGGAAGAATACTCAAGATGAAAATGATATTTTGGTAAGTGTTGTGAAATGGACAATTTGGACAGGTATGTACTTAACCCTCGGGTTGAAACTTGATATAACAGAAATAAGGTGGTAAGATGATACACGATAGCTAGAAATGTGGTTTGCATCTTGGTGATATCATGCTATTGTTGTTGATATAATTGCTTTGTTATGTTACTTGTTATTTGCATGTGAACTTACTAAGCATTTATGCTTACTCCCTCCTTTTCATTCATTGTAGTTTTTAGCAAGCCAACTTGGATATCGGGAAGGTCGAAGAAACGCTCACACTATCCGAGGAAGAATTGGTATATTGGTTCGTATGTTTTGATGTATGGCATGTATAGCAATATACTTGTTTTGTGTAAATAATCTTGTGATATGGTTGTGGTTTGGTTGATAAAATGCTTGATAATGATTAGTAATTGGTATGGCTAGCCTAGATAATGTTGGATGCCTTGTGAGTTTAATATGTTATATAGTTCATGAGAATTCATAAAAAGATGAAACTTGCCATAAAACAGAACACTACAGCAACAATGACGTGAGTTTGAAAAATCACCAAAAATAGTAGAAAACGAATTAGGTGAAGAATTAACTATTAAATTGAAGCTTATTGTGTGTAATTTCAAATGAAAAAAGTTAAATAGGTAAAGAAGTTATATGTTATAAGATATTTGAGTTTTAGTGAAACAGGGCCAGAGCGATTTCTGGATCCCCTGTTCCAATTTTGAAAATTCACTATAAATAGTAAAAAAATAATTAGGAGGTTTAATTTATATTATCAGAATCCTTATTGAATCTAATTTTAATATAAATAAACGGTATAGTTATATGAATTTTTTACATGGAGAAAAGTGATTCGAAGTAAGTAGAGGTCAGTGCAGTCAAGTTCTGAAACAGGGGTAACTTTAACTAATAAACTATACTAATTGGCCCAACCAAAAATTTTAGAAAAAAATTAGTAGATAGATATGTGAGTCTAGATTTAGGGAAAATTTACATATCTTGATTTTGGGTTTTGTAACTCAAGATATGATTTTTTTAGCGACCATGATGCAGAAAAACTGCTTATTCCAAAAGTCAAAATAAATGATGTAAAGTTGTTTAAATGATAAATTATGTTCGGTAACACCTCAAGCTCGACTCCGGCGACGGTCTCAGGCGTGGGGGTGTTATAGCTGGGTTGGTCTAGGTTGGGCATAGTTGTTACTACCTCCAGCCCCTTGTTTACTCCAGGAAAGATTGGGGTGATTTCGCCACGATGGGTTGTAAAAGTTGGATTGCAGCGCTTGCCTTCCTCAATTTTGGTTCGGGTTACCCATGAAGTATATAGATTCTGGGTTTGATGGACATTTTTCAAACAAATGTCCTTCCCCATAATAGACACAGGCTATATTCTCATATTGGTTAGGTGGCTGTGGTGCAAAATTGTTAGACCCATTAGTGGTAAGATTCTTTAACATTGAAGATATCGAAGATACCTGAGATGCAAGTAAAGTAAGAGCGTCTACTTCATGTATTCCAGCGACTCGGCTTCTTGACACTGCTCGATTGGTTGGCCACTGATAATTGTTACTAGCGATCCTCTCGATGATTTCATAAGCCTCATTGTAGGATTTAGAGAGGAGAGCACCATTAGCGAGGCATCCACTACCATTCTCGTGTGAGCGTTGAGACCATTATAAAATGTCTCATGTTGGATGAATGTGGGATTCCATGATGAGGGCATTTTTGTAATAATTCTTTATATCTTTCCCATACCTCATACAAGGATTCGTCATCCATTTGTTGAAAAGTAGTGATCTCATTCCTCAATTTAGCATTCTTGCTTGGTGAGAAATACTTCATGAGGAATCTCTCGGCTAACTCTTGCCATGTGGAAATTGAGTTCGGTGGCAGTGAGTTTAACTAGGCTCGAGCTCTGTTCCTCAATAAATACGGGAACAGCTTTAATCGTAGTGCATCTTCGGGTACTCCAGCTAGCTTGAAAGAGTCGCTCACCTCCATAAATAGTCTTAAGTGAAGATGAGGATCTTCAGTAGGCATTCCACTGAATTGGCCTACTGTCTAAAGCATCTGGAACATGACTGGCTTCAGCTCAAATTGTTGTGCCTCGATCTCGGGTCTTCTAATACCCGTATTAAGATCATTGAACACTAGCACGGCATATTGGGCCTTGATTGGTATTCTCAAGATTCATCTCTTCGGTCCTTCTCTGGATTGCTTGTCTTCTTTGTTGTCGAAAGCTTCGTTCTATCTCAGGGTCTACAGGGAGTAAGTTGATAATTCGGTCAATACTCATAAACACCTGATATAATCAAAGAAAAATTAAGCTAGCAAAATTGAACAGGAAAATAAATGAACCAAAATGTAAAAATAAATTCACAAATAATATTTTTTAAGATAGTTCCCTGGCAACGGTGCCAAAAACTTGGAACAGTAAAAATGTGCAAGTGTACACAATCGTAACAAGTAATAAAGTGACAAGTAAATGTCGAGTTATCGTACCCACAGGGACTATAAAAGGGAATATTTATGAAATTACTTTAAAAACACTTTGGTGAGAAAAATAATTTTGCTTTGAAAAGAGTGATTTGTAAACTAAGATTTTAAAACTAAGTAAACAATTTAAATAAAATAAAAGAGTTCTAATGCACGATTTCAAAAAGATTTAATCAAGATGATATAATTGTGTTGGATTAATTACATCTTTTTAACTTAGAATTATTAAATTCATGCTTATGATGTTACGAATAAATTCATGGCGACTCGGAAAAATTGCTAACTATTGCTCATACATACTTATTAAATTCAACTAATCTCTTGCATGTTCCCATGTCAATTCAAACAATTAACTCAATTTAATAAACATATAAAAGATTATGTGAGGTAACAAGGTAGCCATACCTTGAAACAATTTAATCACAACAATCTTGCAAGTTATGCAAGGCATATGTATTGCCAAATACAATGCTAATTCAAGCTTCAACTACCTTAGAAGAATGAACATGTACTGATTAAGTACTGAGTCCATTAATTATAATTTCAATGTGTTTAATAATTAATTCATTAGTTATCTAACAAATATAATGCAAGAATAACTTAGGCATGATTTTACTTAATCAAGCATTTTTACCGAGACCTATAACAACATAAACACTATTTTAATAGTTCAAGTAGGTAAAATATAATCAACCCAACACGAATTAACTTCAAGCTAATTTGATTAAAATAACCATTTCAACAACAATAATATTCATAGATTTTTTCATCATAAAAACAATAGAAATTAAAAAGATAGGGAACAAGAGGCAAATTCGGTGTTTCTCTGTGGCTTGACTGATTGCTCCGTTCTTTGTCTCTGTTGTCTTCACCGAGCAAGGCTTCTATGAATCCTTGATTGCTGCCCAAGATGGCTGAAGAACACCTCTTTTTCAAGAGAGGAAATCGACACAAGGGAAAGGGGGAATGGAATGGAAAAAGGAAGAGAGAAAATTTGAGAGAATAGAAGAGAGGATGAGAGAATATTGTGGAATGAGGGATGAATAGAATGATCAGCAAGGGGTGGCTTTTATAGCCTATTGTGGCTGCTAAAAATAGAAAATTCCAGCAGCCAAAGAGCCCCCCTATGGCCGGCCACACACATGGCAAAGGTTAAAGCTTTCAACTTTGCTAAAAATAGGCTGGGGCAAATCTACAAATCCATAAATTAAGGTGGGGTTTGAATGCAAATTGGAGGTCTTTCAAGGGCCTTTTTGCAAGCATATTTAATCAGCTAAAATTCTGATTTGGGTCAGCCTATGGACGGTTCTGGTCAGCCCAATTAGTGGCTGGTTCGGTTCACTCCATACAATTCGACCAGTACGGTTCAACTGGTCCCTTTCTCCAATATTAATTAAAAATAATTTATTTAGCCCAAATTAAATGGGGAATAAATTAAAATTAATTAAATTATGATTAAAAACACATTTTTGGACCGTTTTAGGCTGGAAATTAATTGGCCTCGATACTTCAAATTGCTTCTCGATTTGTTCTTCTCGTAGTGTTCGCCAGGCCCTTTTTCGCCCTTTATGCAATTCTGTCAAAAATAACCAAATTTAATTAAAATAGACTATAAAATTAATTAAAATTAATAATTTTCAGATTTTTAACACAATTTAACTATTTTATAATATTTAATTATTTTTCGACAAGAATTTACCCGGAATAGCATGATTTTAAGTCAAAAAGGGCATGAAAAAATATATAATTTTTTGTGTTTCCATGAGCCCACACATAGGCATGTATATCTGTACTATTTTGAATATAGATGTATGATCTATTATTTGTATTTTAGCATGCCATATATGTATGATGCATTGCATTGGGGTGGTATTGATGAAGCGAAAGAAGTACCTAAAAGGCTTTTAAGCCCGATATCTGGCAGCTAAGCTGCATATTTATGACATGTGCCACATTATGGTACCATTTGGTGTGTAGAGCTGGATGGGTTGATTTTATCCCCATATTTGGTGTGTTGGGCTTGGTGGGTCGATTTTATCCTTACATGGTGTGTAGGGTTAGACGAAGTTGGTGTGCAAGGTTGGTGGGCATGATTGTGCTATTCTGATCTGCTATGCATGCTATATCTGTATGGGCTAAGGCCTAATTATATCTGATTCTATTCTGAGTGGGCTAAGGCCCACATCAATTCTGTAAAGGGCTCAGGCCTGAATTATATGTTATCTAATATATGTCTATATGTTTGTTGTCTGAGAGCATTTACATACTGAGTTTGCGAAAACTCACCCTTTATTTGTTTAAATTGTTCAAGTAATCCCCCAACAGTAGACAGATCGGTGCAGCAGAGGACTCGTCAGTGACCACTGCTACATTTACTTTAGATTTATGGGTGTAATGCCTTAGATTTTTTGCCTAGAAGTACTGGGCCTTGGTGGCAGCTTATAACATTTTGTTGTGTATGGAAATATCACAATTGCATGATTACTTTAATGGCTAGGTGATTTAGGAGTGTTTGGGAGTATTTGGGAAGTCCTGGATTCAAACCAGTACTCTAGCAAAATTTTTTAGTTTTTCCCTTTGGTGGATCTGGGCATTAGTAGGAAGGCCTTATAGATATGTTTGGTTGAAATATGATGCAAAAACAGATGTGGTAGATTGGCTAGTGGTGTGATGCTTCTGCTAGGAGACCTAAGTTCGAATCATAGCGTGCTATGGGACTATTATTTTGCTACATGGACGCCTAGTGGTTGTGTGGTAGTGGGCTTCTCCTAAGGTGGTTGTGGACTTGTTCATAGGGAGGAAATCTGGATATTTGGAAATGGTGGTTATGGATGTGGATGTTTGAATTAGTCTTGGAATTTGAATGTGCGGTGGAGGAAATTAAGGAGATAATCAAGGGATTTGATATGGGAGATGTTGTAACCGATTTTTGGTGGTTATGTATGGCAAATTCAGCTTAGGGGAAATTCTTTCATTTCAATTTCATTTTTGGTTACATCTCCAAGTCTTTTCTCTCTATTTCCGTGTTTGTGAACTTACGGAGTTTCTTTTGCAAGTGTTTACTTTTGAGAGCATTGCAAGCCTTCTATTCTTTCTACTTTTCGGTTCTTATTGGTTATCACTCAAAAGCCGAATGTAGCTAGCTCTCTTTTCTCTTAAACCGAATAT
Source organism: Gossypium stocksii (assembly GCA_020496765.1). NCBI lineage: Eukaryota > Viridiplantae > Streptophyta > Magnoliopsida > Malvales > Malvaceae > Gossypium > Gossypium stocksii. The sequence continues at coordinate 57,791,930 of CM035624.1, read as the reverse complement.
TTTCTCCTCTTCTAGTGTTCTCCCTTTTCTTTTTAATCTTTTTCCCTTTTTGTTTGGGCCGATTATTGATCCTCCTCTCTATGCTCTTCTTCCTTATTTCTTTGTTCTCCTTTTCTCTTCTTGTTTCTACTCTCAAGCCTAAGCCAAACCTCTACTTTGTTTTTCCCCTCTCCCAGTCAGATATTAATGTTTACCTTTTCTGTCGCCTTAGGCCAAATATCTTATCAACTTTCCTCCATTGCTTTCGATTCGGTTAGCTTCATTGATTCTCCTTCTTCTCTCTTAAATCTTTCTGTTCTTTTTGCTTGGGCCGAATCTCTTTTTTTTACTATTGTCGAAAGTCATTTGAGTTTTTAGTAAGGGTAAGTTCAGTCGCATCACTATTTCTTTTCTAGCCGAATCTCTGTTAGCTCTACTGCCAAGTTTCGGTTTTACCTTCTCTTTCTCTTGGGGCCGAATGTATGCCTATCATCAATCATCTTACGATCTGCCTAATCTTGCTAGGAGTGTGGATTCTATTATAGAAGTTCGGGCCAATTATTTTTCTCTTTACAGGCGGTCTTTTCACTATTGGGGTAAGTACTTTAAGTGGGATGTGTTTTTATTAAACTTTAAATACTTATGTATTGATCGAATGTTCTTGAAGGTTAAAGTTTTGGAATGCTACATGGCTGTTAAGTCGGTAGGAATCTGCGATTGTTGGATTTGTAAATGGCAGAGGATCAAGCGAATCCTTTTCAGTTTTATGGTTTGGTTTCACGATGGTTTTAGGCTAATGAGGGTTTGTTGTAATCTTAGGTTCTCGATTTCGGAAGTGGTTCGGTTTCAACATCACAACAGGTGTGTTTTCACACAACTTAGACTTGATTGGAAAATGTCGAAATGCCGAAAAGTCAAAATATTGGCAAATGATGCCACACGAGTGTGAGATTGCACGAGTGGTGGACCAAGCCCACGAATATGGGCGTAAGATGGTTGAGATCGCCATGAGCATTCTCATGGGCTTAGGTTGTTTTGGGACGCGTTTGGGCCGAGATGGGTCGTGTTGGCCCAATGAGCCTATGGGCTCCACACGGGTTAAAACTGCATATTGTGGTAGATGTTTGACTAAGCCGTGTAGTCCACATGGCTAGTGTTGTTACACGGTTAAAATGTATGTGATGTGATAAATGATTGTTTCGGGTTGTGTTGTTCACATAGCCGTGGTTGTTTTTGGGCTAAATGGGCCACACGAGTGTGTAGGCCCACTCGGGCCGAGTAATGGGCCTTAAGCCCAATTACCCTGTTTTGCTGTTTAGGTTACAAAAGTCGCTCGAGGTGACGAGGGACCTTTGGTTGGGTCATTAAGACCTCGGTTTGTAAAATTACAGAAATATCATTGGTTTACAAAATTACAGAAATACCCTCGGTTTACAAAATTATAGAAATATCCTTGGTTTACAAAATTATAGAAATACCCTTAGTTTATAAAATTACAGAAATACCCTCAATTTGCAAAATTACAGAAATACCCTCTGTTTGGAAAGTTACAAAAATACCCTCGGTTTGTGAAATTACCGAAATACTCCTTATTTGTGAAATTATCGAAATACTCTTGATTTGTGAAATTATCGAAATACCCCCGATTACAAAATTACTGAAATACCCCTAATTTGTGAAATTACCGAAATACCCCTGATTGTGAAATTACCGAAATACCCTCGATTTGTGGAATTACCGAAATGACCTCGATTTGTAAAATTACTAAAATGCCCCTGTAGGGTAGGATTATCAAAATACCTCTGTAGGGTTAAATGACCATTCTGCCCCTAGAGTGTAGAATGAATGTTTTGCCCTTGTGGGCAAGTGACTGACTTGGGCTAGGAGTTTTGACTGATTTAACTGATTTGACTGTGATTGCATGTCAATGTTTTAACTGACGTGAGCGTGGTTGCATGATTGATATGTTTGTAATATATATTTAAATGACTTTTATCGAGCATGGCCATTTTGCATACACGTGTAATGTTGAGCTTGACATAATGCATTGATTGCATGGGGTTGGGCTTGTTTGGGAGGAAGTTCGGTGCTAATGGCTTTGCCACGTATTGTGATTCTGGTGGCACTGCCACGTTATCTATTATTAGCAGCAAGGTTGTGTTTTGGTGTGTAGGCTGGGTGGGTCGTGTTATTCCCCACATGGTGTGCTGCTTGGTACGGGTGGTGTGCTGGTTGGATTGAGTTGGGATGCATACTCACACTATTGCATATCTATTTATGAGATCTGTCACTGTACTGGGCTTAGGCCCACTTGTTCTGTTATTGATTTGGGCTAGGCCCAATTGATTCTGCTATGGGTTGTGACCTAAATGATATTGTTGTGAGCTTGAGCCCACGTATGCTCTGAACTGCACTGTGTTGATCTATTAAAGGGCTCTGGCCCAGACTTTTTCTATTTTTGTTTCTGTATACTGACTGTTACTCTAGTAAAGGGATTACACACTGAGTTTTCATAAACTCACCCCGTTTATTAACTGTGCAGGTAATCCCCAGCATTAGGAAGGATTGGTGCTGCGAGGGACTCGGAGGAGGCCACACGATCACTGATGTTCTACTTTAGACTTAATTATTTAAATTCCATTTTGGGCTATTGTTTTGTAATAAGGCCATTTATGGTTTAAGTTTTCATTGGGTTTCTACTTTTTCTATTTTAAATTTGCTAATTAAGAAAAGGTGAGATTTTCAAGATAGTAATTGTTTTCAAAAAAAACTTTTTACTTCAAATTACATCCCGCAACTATAAAAGATTTTCAACGAAATTAATAACGTTTTTAAAAGGTATTTAAGTTTTTAATGAACCGCGTTTTGAAATTCAATGAACATAAACTAAGTTTTTACTCAAGTTTTATATAAGAAGGGTTTTCAATGAAAACATGGTTTTTCGAAAAACACTTCCATGTGACACGCCAGATCCGAGCCTAACTTCTAGGCTAGGGTTGGGGTGTTACAATGGGTTATTATGTTGTTATTGTTTTTAATATCATTTTTGGGTATAATTGATGTAATTTTAGACTTAGACTATTTTGGTTTTATTTTGGGATTTTAAACTGTTATTTTTTATCTACAAACTGCAGTGCAACAAAAGAATGGTTTTTCCTAACTAAAATTTTCCTAAGTAATCACGTTTGTGAAAAACATCTATTTTCAAAAAGCTTCCACGTTAAAGAAATGGTTCTAAGCAAATCGATGAATTCACGTTTTCCTAACTTAAATAAAAGATAATAACTAGAACGATTTTTAATGTTTCAATGAGATTTCAAAAACACTCTCATGTGACATTGCTAGATTCGGCCAAAACGTCCAGGCCGGGTTTGGGGTGTTACAAACTCATCTTCCTGATGTTGCTTGATTGGTTGGGCATTGATAATTGTTGCTAACAAGTCTCTCAATAATTTCATAAGCTTCATCATAAGACTTAGAAAGGAGAGCACCATTAGCAGAAACGTCCACTACCATTCTCGTGTGAGCATTGAGACCATTATAGAACATCTCAAGTTGGATGCAACGAGGGATTCTGTGATGAGGGCATTTTCATAATAATTCTTTGTACCTTTCCCATATCTTATATAAGGACTCATCATCCAATTTTTAGAAAGCAGTGATCTCATTCCTCAACTTAGCATTCTTGCTAAGCAGGAAATATTTCATGAAAATCTTTCTGCTAACTCTTGCCATGTGGAAATGGAATTCGGTGGCAATCAGTTTAACAAGGCTCAAGCTCTGTCCCTTAGTGAATATGGGAACCACTTTAATCGTAGTGCATCTTCAGGTACTCTAGCTAACTTGAAAGAATCGCTCACCTCCTTAAACAGTCTTAATGAAGGTGAGGATCTTCGGTAGGCATTCCACTAAATTGGCCCAATGTCTGAAGCATCTAAAACATGACTGGATTCAGCTTGAATTATTGTACCTTGATTTCGAGTCTCCTAATACTCGATTAAGATCATGAAACACTGGCACAACATACTGTCTTAAAGCTCTATCCCTATCATCAGTAATAAGGATAGGATTTTGAGCAGGGTTTGCTTCATTTCCTTGATTTAGATTTTCATAGGTCATCTCTTTGGTCCTTCTCTGACTTACTTTTCTTCTTCATTGTAGAAAAGTTCTTTCAATCTCAGGGTCTACAAGGAGTAAATCAATAATTCGTTCAATACTCATAAACACCTAAAATAACACAAAAAAATTAACTAAGTTAAAATTGAACAGAATAATAAACCAAAATGCAAAATTAACAAATTCACAAGTAATGAGTTTTAAAAAGTCCTCAGCAACACTGTCAAAAACTTGGAACAGAAATGTGCAAGTGTACACAATCGCAACAAGTAATAAAGTGACAAGTAAATGTCAAGTTACCATACCCACAAGGACTGTAAAAAGAGTTATTTCTGAATGCAATTAAAAATACTTTGGTGAAGAAAATATTTTGATTTTGAGGAAGTGATTAAAAACTAAAATTTAACTAAGAAAAATAAAAGTTCCAATGCATGATTTCAAAAAGAAGGTTTTAATCAAGATGACATAACTGTGTTAGATTAATTACATTTCTTAACTTAGAATTACTAAACTCATATTAATGTTGTCATGAATAAATTCACGGCAACTTGGTAATTTGCTAACTACTGCTCATACGTACCTATTAAATTAACTAATCTCTTGAACATTTTCCAATGCCAATTCAAACAATTAATCAATCTTTATAAGCACATAAAAGATTAAGTGAGGTAACAATATATTCCTATATTGAAACAGTTTAATCACAATAATCTTGCAAGTTATGCAAGGCTAATGTATTGTCTAATACCATTGCTAATTTAACCCTCAGCTACCTTAGATGATTAAACATGCACTGATTAAGTATTGTGTCAATTAATTACAATTTCAACCCATTTAAATAATTAATTCATTAGTTACCTTACAATTATAATGCAAGAATAACTTAGTCATGGTTTTACTTAATCAAACATCTTACCAAGACCTATAACAACATAAACACAATTTTAATAAATTAAGTGGAAAAAATGCAATCAACCTTGTAACACCCCAAACCCGGCCTGGACGTTATGGCCAAATCTGGCGTGTCACATGGTCTTACGACTAAGCATGTGTTCTTTGTTTAAAGTTTCTAAAGTGACTTTTCTAAAAATAGGGGTTCAACGAAAAGTCAGTTATTTAGGTCCTTAGATTATCTGTTTGTTACGTTTGTTGTGTTTTGAAAACATTCACTAAATTTGGAAAACCCACGCAGCCTATAACTAGCAGTTTCGATATAAAATAAATAAAATCAATAAATAACAACCATAACAGAAAAAGAAATTTAAAGAGCGGCCTTATTACAACTTAAAACCCAAAAATATAAAAAAATAATTAAAATAAACTAACTTAAAAGGAAACCAACTTTGCAGATGATGTGGCCACTCCGAATCCCTCACAGCTCCAAGCCCACTATGGTTGGGGATTACCTGCAGGGATGAAAATAAATGGTGAGTTTGGTAAACTCAGTGTGTAACATAACCCAACCAAAGCCCAAAACAAGTCAAGCCTCACAGTCAGATTTATTTGGGCCTTGGCCCAGTACAAAAATCAGAATGAAGCCCATAGGCCCATAACAGATACAGAACAGATATATCATATATGCAGAAAGCCCAACCCAGATCCATCCATAACACCCCCGTACCAGCCTTACACCATGTAGGGAGACTACTCGACCCACCCATCCGCTACACACCACAGAATTTACAGTGAGGCTGCCAGATATTGTGACGAAGTCACCAGATATAGATGTTGTGGCGAGGCCACCAGAACAGATATATATGTGGCGAAGCCACCAGAACAGATATATATGTGGCGAGGCCACCAGAACGCTTCCTCCATCAATATAACCCATAACCCATGCAACAGATATACATGTCATGGCATATATCATACAGAATCAGAATATCATGCATCTCGGATAAAATTAGCCCTAGGGGTATAACGGTCATTTTGAACTTAGGGGTATAATGGTAATTTTCCATACTTAAGGGTATTTTAGTAATTTATCAGTTCTTTAGGGATTCCATTCATATCAAAATCACTCCTATTCCATACGTCGTCACAGTAATCTATTTTAACTTAATCTAACAGTTTTGGCAATTAAGCCCAAAAGCCCCTAATGGGCCCTACGGTATTAAACAGGAATTTAAGCCCATTAATCCAAATTTTACGGTCAGATTACAGATTTCAACAATTTTGATTACTACAATCTGCCAGAACGCCCTTATTGACTATTTTTACCCATATGGGCTCGGAAGCCCATTGGGCCCCTATTTAGCCCATCGAGGCCCAACTTACCGAAACGCACAGAATTGCCCACTTTGCAATTCCATCATCAATGATTCCAGATCTAATCATCAGAGAGTAATCGGTTACTCACAGATCCTCACAGGGCCGACCTTTCGGTCAGTTTCGGTCACTTTTCGGTCACCTTTTTTTATCATTACAGCCTTTGTCGTTCTAGTCTATAGCAAGGGTATGATACACACTTGTTAACTGTCGAAGTGTTGACGAGATCCTCGCACGAAAAACCTACAATCAGCCACTAACACGTTTAGTCTGATAATCGACAACACTAAAGCCTTAACCTCCTTACCATAATCGGCCAGTACCCCTAATGGCCTTAATATCTCACCTTGTCGATTTGATGCACTAGATCTAGATCCGCTTGTATCGATGCCTTCAGTTTCTTGCTGGCTCGCCCCTTTTGCTAACTATCACGTAAAAGAACCAAAAATATAATACTATGTTATCTATAGACTATGTCGATAAGGCCCCTAAGGACATAGGGGTTTCGGCTTCTTCTTAGATGCTAAGAAAACGAATGTATCCAGTGTTTAGATCACTTACCAATGACTCTATTCGATGAACACCGCTTCCACGATCTTTTTAAACTAGATCTGAAGTAGTTCTAGCCTCAAACGTTAACAGAATGTGGCTCTAAGATGTTTGGCTTTAAGATCTATTCCCTAGGTACTCTTATCGATTTGTCAAAGGATTAGGGGTTATGAACTGATGATGAAAGAGATGAATGATAAGGGGTTCGGCTTACTGAAGGGTTTGAGAAAAGAGAGGGCAATCGGTTTCGGCAAAGAAGTAGTCGACAGGGCTTAAAGGTGAGAAAGAAAAGATAGTGGATTTGATTCGGCTTGAAGGAGAAATAATAGTGTAGATTCGGTTTGAGGTGCAAGAGAGAAGAAGAAGAATGCGAGTGAAGAAGAAGAAAGGGAAGTGAATTTGGTCAAAAGAGTAATCGGCAACCGATGTCTTTTTTTTGGGTATAAGGTTCGGCTATTAGGTTAGAAATAAAGAAAAGAGTGGCAAAAAAAAACCTAATGTGATATGCAAAATCGGCAAAAGAAGAGAGCTTACTGACCTAGAGAAATCGGCACAAGAAACTCCAAAAAGAACCTTAAGGAAATCGGTACCACTAGCACCCTAATTGCCGAAATACTCACCTATGCAAAATGCCGAAATTGCATTACCAAGAGTCCCTTGGCCATTCACAATCTTTCAAAATTCAAATGCTCCTCAACTTCCTCCTTGATTTACTCTCTTGAACAGTTCAAACTCTCCAAGACAGAGTTTTACTTGAGCACCAACACTTGGCCACACATGTACATAAAAATAAAAGTACTTGAAGCTTACCTTGTGACTCGTACCATGGACCTCTACCCTCCTAGGTTCCACTTTTTAAGGAGCTTTGTGGCGCCACCTTGCCACTTTGCCAAGGGTCCTTTTGTGACAAATTTCACCAAGTTTTTCTTAAGAGCCCTCTTGACCAAGTTCCTCCTTTTACTTAAAGCATACTTTTGCTATTTCTATCAGATTTTAACCGGAGTTTGGGCCTCCTAAGGGCCCACTAACATAAACACAAATTTAGCAGACCAACACACAAAATTCATAATTTCCACAAAGATCGCAACAAACCGAAAAATCCCAAAAATCAGGGCGTTACAACTCTACCCCCTCAAAGAAATTTCAGCCTCGAAATTTACCTAATCCAAATAACTGAAGGTATTATTGACGCATGGTTTCCTCTGGCTCCCACATAGCTTCCTCTCTGCCATGATTATGCCAAAGTACCTTTACTAATGGAACCGACTTCCTTCTTAGAACCTTCACATCTCGATCCAGAATCTGTACGGGCTCTTCCTCGAAAGTCAAATTAGGCTGTACCTCAACGTCTGCAACCAGCACGACATGAGTAGTGTCAGAATGATATCACCTTAACATAGAGACGTGAAAAACATCGTGAATCCTGTCTAGCTATGGGGGTAATTCCAACTGATAGGCCACTAGACCTACTCGCTTAAGAACCCGATAAGGCCTAATGAACCGCGGATTCAATTTGCCTTTCTTTCCAAATCTTAATATCTTCTTCCAAGGTGAAACTTTCAAAAAGACCATGTCACCCACTGAGTTCTCAATCTCCTTACGCTTTAAGTCTGCATAAGACTTCTGCCGATCAGATGCTTCCTTTGACCGATCCCTAATCACCTTAACCATTTCTTCAGTCTCTGCTACCAACTCAGGTCCAAGAACTCGTCGCTCGCCCAATTCGGTCCAACAACTAGGTGTACGACACTTACGTCCATACAACGCTTCATAAGGTGCCATACGAATACTAGCCTGATAATTGTTATTGTATGCGAATTCTGGCAACGGTAGATAATCCTCCCAACTGCCTCAGAAGTCGATTACGCATCCCTTTAACATGTCTTCCAGAATCTGAATAACCCTTTTCGACTGACCATCAGTCTAAGGATGAAAAGCTGTGCTAAAGTTCAACCGCGTTCCCAACACCTCATGCAACTTTTGGCAAAACCGAGATGTGAATCTAGGATCTCGATCAGAAATAATCGATACTGGCACCCCGTGTAGTCACACAATTTCGGCCACATACAATTTGGCTAACTTCTGAAGTGAATAATCAGTGCGGACAGGTATGAAATGAGCAGATTTGGTTAACCTATCCACAATTACCCAAATCGAGTCCTTCTTCGTCGGTGTCAAGGGTAATCCACTCACAAAATCTATGGTTACCCTCTCCCACTTCCAAAGTGGTACTTTTACTGGCTGTAAAAGTCCGAAAGGTAACTGATGTTCAGCTTTCACTTGCTGGCAAGTCAGACATTTTCCCACAAATTCCGTTACCTCTTGCTTCAGTCCAGGCCAGCAATACAATTCCTTTAAGTCGCGATACATCTTATTCCCTCCAGGATGCATAGCACACAGTCCTCCATGAGCTTCTTTCAGAATTGCTTGCCTCAAGTCTCAGAATGCAAACTCTACCTTGAAAACATAGAACTCCCTCACTATTCAGTCCAAACTCAGAAGTATCCCCATTCTTAACCTGCTGGAATCGAGAAACTAGAGACTCATCCTTCAACTGCTTTTCCTTAATCTCATCAACCCAGGTTGGCCTTACTTACAGTTCTGCTAACAGACTACCATCGTCATACAGACTCAAACGAGCAAACATTGCTCTCAGATCAGATACAGTTCCACGACTTAGGGCATCAGCCACCATATTAGCTTTACCTGGGTGATACTCAATCGCACAGTCATAATCCTTAAGAAACTCTATCCATCTTCGTTGCCTAAGATTCAGTTCCTTCTGAGTCAGCAAGTACTTAAGACTCTTATGATCTGTGTATATGATACACCTTTCTCCGTACAAGTAATGCCTCTAAATCTTGAGTGCAAAGATTACTGCTGCCAACTCTAGATCATGAGTAGGATAGTTTACTTCATGAGCTTTAAGCTGTCGCGATGTATAAGCAACCACTTTACCCTCTTGCATCAACACACAGCCCAACCCTACATGTGATGCGTCACTGTATACCGTGAAATCCTTTCCAGACTCCGGCTGAATCAATACAGATGCCTCGGTCAGAACTTTCTTCAACTTCTCAAAAGCTTCTTGCTGCCTCTCGGTCCAAACAAACGGTACTCCTTTCCTTATAAGCTTTGTCAAAGGTGCTGCCATTACAGAAAATCCTTCCACAAACCTCCTATAGTATCCAGCCAAATCCAGAAAACTTCGAATTTCTGACACTGACCTTGGTGGTTCCCATTCCAGAATCGCTTCAATCTTTCGAGGGTCCACCTTGATCCCTTCAGCAGAAACAACATGACCTAAGAAGGTTATCTCCCTCAACCAGAACTCGCACTTACTGAATTTCGCATAAAGCTCCTTTTCCCTCAGCATTTGCAGCACAATACAGATATGCTCATCATGCTTCTCTTCAGCTTTAGAATATACCAGAATATCATTGAAAAGACGACCACAAATTGATCCAAGTATGGTTGGAAAACTCGATTCATCAGATCCATAAATGCTGTAGGTGCGTTCGTCAGCCCAAATGGCATAACCAAGAACTCATAGTGGCCATACCGAGTTCTGAATGCCGTCTTGTGAATATCCACCTCCTTAACGCTTAACTGATGGTATCCAGATCGAAGGTCAATCTTGGAAAATATTGAAGCTCCTCTAAGCTGGTCGAATAGATCATCGATTCTTGGCAGTGGGTACTTATTCTTAATCGTCAATTTGTTCAACTGCCGATAATCGATGCACATCTGCATGGATCCATCCTTTTTCTTCACGAACAACACTGGCGCTCCCCAGGAGACATGCTCGGCCTAATAAAGCCCCTATCCAACAATTCCTGAATCTGGGGTTTCAGTTCCACCAACTCCTTCGGTGCCATCCTGTAAGGTGCGATGGACACCGGTGTTGTTCCCGATAATAAATCGATTCCAAACTCGACCTCTTGGTTTGGAGGCAAACCCGGAAGCTCCTATGGAAAAACATCTTGAAAATCTTTAACGGTTCTAACCTTATCCACTGTCAGATCCTCAGTTTTCGATTGACTTACAAATGCCAAATAAGCTTCACAACCCTTACGAATCCATTTTTTAGCTCTCAATGCCGACACCACATTAAACAGATAATCCCTACGCTCGCCTATCACCAGAACCTCCTCATCCTCCGTGGTCTTTAACATCATTCGCTTGAGAGCACAATCCAGAGTAGCCCTATGCTTAACAAGCCAATCCATCCCCAAGATGAGATCGAATTCTTCGAAAGGCAGTTCCATCAGGTCTCCAGAGAAAACTTTTTCTTGAGATTCTAAAGGCACGTCTCTATACAGTTTGTCTACCCTAACAAAGTGACCCAAAAGACTTAGTACAGATACCCTACTCACGGTCTCCTCAGAACGCACACCCAGCGACCCAAATATAGCACATGCAATATATGAATGGGTAGATCCAACATCTATCAACGCAGTGTATGGCATACTAGAAATCAGAAACGTACCAGTTATGACATCAGGTGCATCACCTTCCTCTCGGCGATGAGCTATTTACACCAACGCTGGCTGACGAGCCTCAGCAAAACCAGTACCCCTACCAGGCGCTCCTCGTCCTCGACTATTGCCTTACCCCCTTTACCTTGTCCACGTCCTCTCGGAGGCTGTAGTCCACCCCTCACCGGTTGAGCGACCCTCTGATCTATAACTTGAACCTGATCTGGTTCCTAGGGACAATCATTAACCCTATGCTCCATAGATCCACATCAGAAAGAAGCTCCAGAACGTTTTTGACACTCACCCATATGTATCTTACCATAATTCCTACAACCTTGCAGTCTAACAGCATTCATCGGTACCGCTCGAACTGGCTCTACCACCCTTGCACTCTTAACATTCCTGTTAACACCGCCTGAAGGTCCTGAATCTCTCCTAAAACGGTTCCGATCCTTCTCACAATTTTGTCTTTCTGTGTGTTTCACTTCCTCAGCCATCTTAGCTTTCTCCACTAAAGCAGCGAAGTTACACTCCCTCTACGGAGCAATCAGCACCCTAAGCTCATCTCTTAAACCAACCTCGAAGCGCACGCTACGCTTATACTCTGTAGCGACTATCCCAGAAGCATACCGGCTCAGCCTCAGAAACTCAGCCTCGTACTCAACCATTGTCTTACCCCCCTTGAACCAGGTTCAGAAATTCTTTCCTGTAGACCTCCACGTAGCTAGCCCCAACATACTTTCCTTTGAAGGCTGTTTTGAACAGCTCCCATGTCACCCTATCAGCTGCAGTTCTATCTCTCATCGTGAGCCACCACTGATAAGTCTCATCTCTAAGTAACGATATGGCTCCCTTCAGCTTCTGCTCCACAGAGCAGTCCAGATCATCCATAATCCACTTTGTGGCCTCTAACCAGTACTCAGCCACATTCAGAGCTACACTAGATACGCCCCTAAAGATCTCTGCTCCATTAGCCCTGAGCTGCTCAGAAATAGATCCTCGAATTCCATTTCCCGTACTTGCCCCAGCAACCCTTTCCAAAACTCGAAGCATTGCCTGAGATAGAGCGTCGTCCCCGGCACCTCGATCGTGAGACTCAACTTCTGTTGCCGGTGGTACCGGTGCATTAGCTGCTGGCGCATGTCCTGCAGACAAAGATTCAGCTCATGCACTACCTCGGCCACGCCCACGGCCTCTTCCACGAGCTGCTCGTGTACTCATTTCGTATTCTCTGATTGGGAATTTTATGCATCAGTTAAATATTTCAGTTTATTATAGATGTCTTATGAACAGACAGTAATTCAGAGCTTGTTTTCTTTCGCGGTAGCCTAGCTGCAGTCTCAGTCTACTTTTCAGAGTTTCTATAGTTTTAGTGTTACCCTAACTAAAGTATCATGATAGGGTTTTGTACAGGCATATAACAGAATTTTCAGAAACAATTAGAAAAGCTCAGAAAACTTACAGACTTGGGCCGGAGATTCAGTGTGCCACCTTCTTAAAAACCAATTTTAGAAAACCGAATTCAAAATTTAAAATCATCTATTTGTAGAGAGAACATATCGAAGACAATCTCGAAACACAATTTCAAAAATAAGTTCTTAAACACGATTTTTCGAAAACAATTTCTCGTTACTTTAAACTCCCGTTTTTAGACCCGTTCCATAGTTGAGTTGTTGCAACCTAGCTCTGATACCACTAAATGTAACACCCCAAACTCGGCCTGGACGTTATGGCTAAATCTGGCGTGTCACGTGGTCTTACGACTAAGCATGTGTTCTTTGTTTAAAGTGACTAAAGTGACTTTTGTAAAAATAGGGGTTTAACGAAAAGTCAGTTATTTAGGTCCTTAGATTATCCGTTTGTTACGTTTGTTGTGTTTTGAAAACATTCACTAAATTTGAAAAACTCGCGCGAATAACTAGTAGTTTCGATATAAAATAAATAAAATCAGTAAATAAAAACCATAACAGAAAAAGAAATTTAAAGAGCAGCCTTATTACAACTTAAAACCCAAAAATATAACAAAAAATAATTAAAATAAACTAACTTAAAAGGAAACCAACTTTGCAGATGATGTGGCCACTCCGAATCCCTCACAGCTCCAAGCCTACTATGATTGGGGATTACCTGCAGGGATGAAAATAAAGGGTGAGTTTGGTAAACTCAGTGTGTAACATAACCCAACCAAAGCCCAAAACAAATCAAGCCTCACAGTTAGATTTATTTGGGCTTTGGCCCAATACTGAAATCAGAATGAAGCCCATAGGCCCATAACAGATACAGAATAGATATGTCCTATATGCAGAAAGCCCAACCCAGATCCAACCATAACACCCCCGTACCAGCCTTACACCATGTAGGGAGACTACTCGACCCACCCATCCGCTACACACTACAGAATTTGCAGCGAGGTTGCCAGATATTGTGACGAAGTCACCAGATACAGATGTTATGGCGAGGCCACCAGAACAGATATATATGTGGCGAGGCCACCAGAAAGATATATATGTGGCAAGGCCACCAAAAAGCTTCATCTATCAATATAACCCGTAACCCATACAATAGATATACATGTCATTGCGTACATCATACAGAATCAGAATATCATGCATCTCGGATAAAATTAGCCCTGGGGGTATAACATTCATTTTGAACTTAGGGGTATAATGGTAATTTTCTATACTTAGAGGTATTTTAGTAATTTATCAGTTCTTTAGGGATTCCATTCATATTACAGTCACTCTTATTCCATATGTCATCATATATTTTAACTTAATCTAACAGTTTTGGCAATTAAGCCCAAAAGCCCCTAATGGGCCCTACGGTGTTAAACAGTAATTTAAGCCCGTTATTCCAAATTTTACGGTCGGATTATAGATTTCAACAGTTTTGATTACTACAGTCTGCCAGAACACCCTTATTGACTATTTTTTACCCATATGGGCTCGGAAGCCCATTCGGCCCCTATTGGCCCATCGAGGCCCAACTTACCGAAACGCACGGAATTGCCCACTTTGCAACTCCATCATCAACGATTCCAGATCTAATCATCAGAGAGTAATCGGTTACTCACAGATCCTCACAGGGCTGACCTTTCGGTCAATTTCGGTCACTTTTCGATCACCTTTTTTATCATTACAGCCTTTGTCGTTCTAGTCTATAGCAAGGGTATGATACACACTTGTTAACTGTCGAAGCGTTGATGAGATCCTCGCACGAAAAACCTACAATCAGCCACTAACACGTTTAGTCTGATAATCGACAACACTAAAGCCTTAACCTCCTTACCACAATCGGCCAGTACCCCTAATGGCCTTGATATCTCACCTTGTCAATTTAGATGCACTAGATCTAGATCCACTTGTATCGATGCCTTCAGTTCCTCGCTGGCTCGCCCCTTTTGCTAACTATCGCGTAAAAGAACCAAAAATACAATACTATATTATCTATAGACTATGTCGACAAAGCCCCTAAGGACATAGGGGTTTCGGCTTCTTCTTAGATGCTAAGAAAACAAATGTATCCAGTGTTTAGATCACTTACCAAAGACTCTATTCGATGAACACCGCTTCCACGATCTTTCTAAACTAGATCAGAAGTAGTTCTAGCCTCAAACGTTAACAGAATGTGGCTCTAAGATGTTCGGCTTTAAGACTATTCCCTAGGTACTCTTGTCAATTTGTCAAAGGATTAAGGGTTATGAACTGATGGTGAAAGAGATGAATGATAAGGGGTTCGGCTTATTGAAGGGTTTGAGAAATGAGAGGGTAATCGATTTCAGCAAAGAAGTAGTCGACAGGGCTTGAAGGTGAGAAGGAAAAGAGAGTGGATTTGATTCGGCTTGAAGGAGAAATAATGGTGTAGATTCAGTTTGAGGTGCAAGAGAGAAGAAGAAGAATGTGAGTGAAGAAGAAGAAAGGGAAGTGAATTTGGTCAAAAGAGGAATCGGCAACATATTTTGTTTTTTTTGGGTATAAGGTTTAGCTATCAGGTTAGAAATAAAGAAAAGAATGGCAAAAAGAAAACCTAATGTGACATGCAAAATCGGCAAAAGTAGAAAGCTTACTGACCTAGAGAAATCGGCATAAGAAACTCCAAAAAGAACCTTAAGGAAATCGGCACCACTAGCAACCTAATTGCCGAAATACTCACCTATGCAAAATGTCGAAATTGCATTACCAAGAGTCCCTTGGCCAGCCACAATCTTTCAAAATTCAAATGCTCCTCAACTTCCTCCTTGATTTACTCTCTTGAACAGTTCAAACTCTCCAAGATAGAGTTTTACTTGAGCACCAACACTTGGCCACACATGCACATAAAAATAAAAGTACTTGAAGCTTACCTTGTGACTCGTACCATGGACCTCCACCCTCCTAGGCGCCACTTTTTAAGGAGCTTTGTGGCGCCACCTTGCCACTTTGCCAAGGGTCCTTTTGTGACGAATTTCACCAAGTTTTTCTTAAGAGCCCTCTTGACCAAGTTCCTCCTTTTACTTAAAGCATACTTTTGCTATTTCTATTGGATTTTAACCGGAGTTTTGGCCTCCTAAGGGCCCACTAACATACTTAAACACAAATTTAGCAGACCAACACACAAAATTCATAATTTCCACAAAGATTGCAACAAACCCGAAAAATCCCGAAAATCAGGGCTTTACAAACCTAACACGAATTACATTTAAGCCATATTAAACATATTAACAGCACAAGTATTCGTTGTAACACCCCTCACCCGTATCCATCGCCAAAATAGGGTTACAAAACATTACTGGAGTTTACAAAATAAATACAATTAATTTAGGTCATTTACTATTCATATCCGAAACTAATCATGTCATCCCTTGATTGGACCCTTGAGGCCCAATTTAAGCATTAAAAGCAAGTCAAGACTAAATCAGGAACTCAGGGAATTTTTCGTAAAATTTCAAAATTTTTCTTATATATAGCGATCACATGCCCGTGTGGCTAGGCCGTGTGGCTCACACAGCCATATGACATGCCCATGTCTTAGGCCGTGTGCCATACAAGGTAGAGCACACGCCCGTGTCCCTAACCCATGTAACTCTCTCACTTTCAACTTAGTTAAATGCATGGGTCACATGGCCAAGTCACACGTCCGTATGCTAAGACGTGTGGTCAATTTAATTTTTGAAAATTAGGTGCAAGTTTCACACGACCATGACACGCACCTGTGTACTAGGCCATGTTTTTCACATGGATGAGACACACGCCCGTGTCTCTGCCCATGTGCCCAATTCTGAACATTCTATTTCTCAAATTAGCCGAAAAGTTGCAACCTCGAATCATCAAAGTAAAACTTTTACAGACTTTATCAACTAACACATACTGACCTAGGGGGTTTGTTACTTTAACTACAAATTCAGTAGACTCGAAAGGCAATTTCTTACTTAACACTAAAGTCGTGCATACATATGAATGTGTTGACCCCGAGTCAATCAAAGCAATAACAGCAGTATCAAAGATAGAAAATGTACCAGTGATAACATCTGGAGCTGACACTTCCTCTCTAGCATGGATCGCATAAGCTCTAGCTTACGTCTGTGACTCAGATTTTACAGTAGAGTCTTTTGTCCCACTACAGCTATTTCCCGTATTTCTAGTGTTCCTTGGCAATCTATCTCTCGCAGCAGTGCTGCTCGGTCGAGCAGTTTGAGCCTTCTCTTTTTCGAACCTCTCCAAGTAATCGTTGATAAAATGTTTATCCGAACCACATTTAAAACATGCCCAGTCTTTCATCTTGCACTCACAAGGTGTCGACGTCCACATTGCTGACATTTAAGCTTGTTACTTTTCACACTGCCTACACTCGCTACAGACGTAGCCTAAAGTTTTGAAGCTGCATGTTGTTTTCCTCGATCCCTACCAAAATAATCCACAAAAGCTGATGAACAATTATGATGTTCTTTTGACTTCTTTGACAGTGACTGATACAATTTTCCTGTTGATCTGTAACACCCCTAACCAGTATCTGTCGTCGAGAGAGGGTTACGAAGTATTACTTAAG
Source organism: Gossypium stocksii (assembly GCA_020496765.1). Classification (NCBI taxonomy): domain Eukaryota; kingdom Viridiplantae; phylum Streptophyta; class Magnoliopsida; order Malvales; family Malvaceae; genus Gossypium; species Gossypium stocksii. The sequence goes on along the minus strand of CM035624.1, from coordinate 57,774,516 downwards.
TTTACAGAACAAATACATTTAATTTAGGTCATTTACTATTTATATCTGAAACTAATCATGTTGTCCCTTGATTGGACCCTTGAGGCCCAATCTAAGCATTAAAAGTAAGTCGAGACTAAATCGGGAACTTAAGAAATTTTTCATAAAATTTTAAATTTTTTCTTATATATAAGGGTCACATGCCTGTGTGGTCAGGCCGTGTGGCTCATACGGCCATGTGACATGCCCATGTCCCAAGCTGTGTGCCATACAAGGTAGGGCACACGCCTGTGTCCCTAACATGTGTAACTCTCTGACTTGCAACTTAGTTAAATGCATGGTTCACACGGCCAAGTCACACGCCCGTGTGCTAGGCCGTGTTTTTCACACCACTGAGACACATGCCCGTGTCTCCTCTCATGTGCCCAATTCTAAACATTTTGTCTCTCAAATTTAAGTTGCAAGGGACACACGGCCAAACCACATGCCCATGTACTAGGCCGTGTGTCACACACGGTCAAGACACACACCCGTGTGTCCACCCGTGTGGACAAAATAAAGCTATTTTCTAGCTTTATTTTCTCACCCAAACTTGTCATTAACCTACACCAAAACTTACAAATATATATCAACCAATTCAAGCCTTATAACCAAGCCAATCCTATCAATCTAGCATGGTCTATTCACACATGTACATGTACTCATGTTTATAATCTACCTTTTTGTGAAGGTTTATATTTTACCATAATTCAATCAAATCATACTATATGCTTATATGTTAAACAAGATATACCTTATAGCAATATACTAAAATATATTATCATTAGCCATTCCAATGGTTATCTTACAACCATTTACATACCAACATTGGGAAAGTTAGACTATACATGCCATTATACCAAAATAAGTTTTCTAGTTATACCAAAATAAATAGATGGCTAGTGTAATTATACTCCAACCGATCTCCAACCTTTTGCGAGCTTCCGAGCACTATATAATAGGGAAAAGAGAATCTAGTAAGCATTTAATGCTTAGTAAGTTCGTATAACAGGAGTTAAACTTACCAATCATCTTTATTAATTTTAAGCATAAAATAACATGCTTCCCACAATTTAGCAAATAGCCTAAACACATACACTCAATCAAACAAGTTAGTCATGTAATCCATATATATATCAAATATGCATAGGTGAGCTCATCATGCCACAACTTTCAAGTATTTCATACATTCGATACATCTTTCTTTCAATCTTACAATTTCTCATGTCAGGGGAATTGTCTATTGAATTTCTGAAATATCGATAGATACTCAGGTAGTACACTCAAGGTATACAATTCAGAAATTCGTTAATTCATGTCTAGGGGTACCCTTTTAGGCACATAATTAGAGTGTACACTCTCGAGCCAATTATCAGAATGCTCTTATGAGCCATGTATTAGAATACTCATCTGGGCTAAATCTCAAGAGTGCTTATTAGAGCCACAACTCAGGAAGTTCACAAAGAACTTTTAATCAGGAAACTCTCAATGAGCTTATCAGGAGCCCCAGATAGCCGTATCTCAAGGAGTTCAAGCGAGCTATATCAAGACGCTCATGAAGAGCTGTGTTTTTGTTCGCAACATATGCCGAAACACAACCGATCAAATCATATCAGGACGCTCATGAAGAGCTATTCACTACGAATTAGGTTGCTCACAAGAACTATTAACAGTATGCTCGAGAGGCTATATTAGGGATTACTCATCTGAGCTAAATCCCATCCGTAACATATGCAAGACCACATTAAATAGGGGAAATCACATATATCTATTGAATTTTTATATTCAAACGGAACTTAACCCTTTTTCTAACACTTCCGAGCATATGATCATATTTTACACTTATAACATTCATATAATTCACATAATTTATATCACATTCAATCCAAATACAACATCAATTCAAACATATTTACATGTTCAATTAAGTTACCCAAACTTACCTCGACACTTGTTCTTGTGTAAGTCTACTAATTCGAAACTTTTTTTTTCCTCGGTTTAGCTTCTAATTTGAGTTATGCGGATCTATATAAATTAATTTAACATCAATTTAATACATTTCATATTCAATTGGGTTCAATTTACATTCTAGGCAAAATTACCATATTTTCCTAAATTTTTTATAAATTCCAATTTAGTCCTTAGGCTCGGAAAATGAAATTCTTGTAATTTAATCCTTATTCCAAGCTAGCCAAGTTCTATATATCACAATAACAACCCATGAATTTCACAAAAATCAAAATTTTTCCATCAGTTTGACAACTTTTCAATTTAGTCCCTAAATCATGTTTTTACCAAAATTCTCTTTGTAAAAGTTGTTCATCTACTAACAACCTTTCATTTTCTGCCATAAATTTCAAATTTTCAGCATCTTCATCCATGGCACAACTTTTTTACTTTGATATGTTTTCAAATTAATCCCCAAAATAGAAAGATTTAACTATCTCAATCTCAAAAATATAAAAAATACTAAAAATGACACTTGAATACTTACCCAATTCAGCTTGAATAGTCTTCTCTCTCTCTTAGGGTTTCCACGCAAATTTTGGGGACGATGATATAAAATAAGATGATATTTCTTTTATCATCTTTTAATTATTTTAATTTCCAATTTAGTCCTTAGCCTTTTCTAATTTTCCATGGATGAATCACCTAAAATATCTACTAACTTTTCTTTAATAATCTAATTACCATATAAGGACCTCTAGTTTTGAATTCCATAGCTATTTGATACTTATAGCTTCTAGAATTCAACTTTTTCATTTTATGCAATTTGGTCCTTTCCACAATTAATCACTTAATTGGTAAAATTTTATTATCAATATTTTCATATGACATACCTATCATAATATAAATCATGAAATAATATTAAAATAATTTTTCTTTTTGACTCAGATTTGTGGTCCAGAAACCATTGTTCTAATTTCACTAAAAACGGGTTGTTACAACTCTCCCCCTTGAGGATTTTCATTTTCGAAAATCTTACCAGTAAAAAGATTTGGATATTGTTTTCTCATGGTATCCTCCGGTTCCCAGGTAGCATCTTCTATATCATGTCGTGCCAGAGAACTTTTACTAATGCTACCTTTTTATTTATTAATTCTTTTGTTTCATGTGCCAAGATTTTGATTGGTTCTTCACTGTATGACATGTCAAGTTGAATCTTAACTTCTTCAAGAAATTACATGTGAAGGAGCTTATCTATACCATCGTAACATAGACACATGAAAAACATTATGCATTCTGTCAAGTTCTAGTGGTAATGTTAATCGGTATGCAACAAGTTTGACTCTTTCTATAATCTCATATGAATCGATGAATCGTGGACTCAATTTTCCTTTACAGCCAAACCGGAGTACTTTCTTCCAAGGTGATGCTTTCAAGAATACTTTGTCGCTGACCTGAAATTCTATCTCTTTTCATTTGAGATCGGCATATGACTTTTGGTGATCTGATGCTGCTTTCAAACTGTCTCTGTCCAATACAATGGTGTTCCACATTTGCCTTTTCTTCAATTTCTCTGACTAAGTCAACCCTGTGTATCTTTTTCTCACTGAGCTCTGTCCAATACAATGGTGTTCTACATTTGCGGCCATACAAAGCTTCATACAATGCCATTTTGATATTGGACTGATAGCTTTTATTGTAAGCAAGTTCAATTACAGGCACATACTTTTCCCAATTACCTTCAAATTCCAGCACAAAACATCAAAGCATATCTTCTAGAATCTGTATAACACATTCGGACTGGCCATTAGTTTGTGGATAGAATACAGTACTGAAATGTAATTGTGTACCCAAAGCTTCTTACAACTTATTCTAGAATTGGGATGTGAACCGGGGATCTCTGTTTGAAATAATGGAGGTTGGCACTCCATGTAATCTAACAATCTCAGAAGCATATAATTCAGCCAATCTATCTAAGGAATAATTCATACAGACTGGAATAAAGTGTGCAGACTTTGTTAGCCGGTCAACTATTACCCAAATAGCATTTTTTTTAAGACAGGGGTAACCCCGATACAAAATCCATGGTAATCATTTCCCATTTCCATTCTGGTATCGTGATTGGCTATAATAATCCTGAGGGCACTTGATGTTTAGCTTTTACTTGCTGACATTTCAAGCATTTGGATACAAATTCAGAAATATCACGCTTCATTCCCGAACACCAATACATTTTCTTCAAATTATTAGACATTTTATTACTACCAGGATGAATAGACATTGTACTATTATGAGCTTCATGTAGAATTTTCTATACCAACTCTGAATTCTTCGATGCACATACTCTACCTTTGAACAATAAACAACCATCAGACCCAATCTAAAATTCTGAATAAGAATTTATCTCACATTGAACCCATTTAGCCAATAGTTCAACATCACTCTTTTGAGCTTCACAGATTTATTGCAAAAATGTCAGCTGAGCTTTTAACTCAGCTATGATTGAACCATCATCAGATAAAGTTAATCGAGTATTCATTGCTTGCAAAGCAAATAAAGACTCTCTGCATAAAGCATTAACAACTACTTTAGCTTTTCTCAGATGATAATCTATAACCAATTCATAATCTTTCAATAGTTCAAGCTAATCGATATGGTACTGGCCCTACCCTTTTGGTAATCTTATAAGGACCAATAAAACACGAACTTAACTTACCTTTACAGCCAAATCTCAGAATCTTTTTCCATAGAGGCACTTTCATAAACACTCTATCAACAACCTGAAATTCAATCTCCTTTCTTTTCAAATCTGCGTACGACTTTTGTCTATCTGAAGCGGCTTTCAAGCAATCACAGATCACTTTCACTTTTTCTTCAGTTTCTTTAACCAAATTAACTCTGCGTATCTGTCTCTCACTTTGGTCCAATACAAAGGAGTTCGGCACTTGCAGCCATACAATACCTCATATGGTGCCATTTTTATACTCAACTAAAAACTATTGTTGTAAGCAAATTCTACCAACAGTAAATACTTTTCCCAACTACCATGGAATTCCAATACACAACATCAGAGCATGTCTTTAAGTATTTAAATTACTCTCCCTGACTGTCCGTCAGTCTACGGATGAAAACTCATACTAAAATTCAACTTTGTGCCCAAAGCTTTTTGCAACTTTTTCCAAAATCACAATGTAAACCTCAGATTTCTATCCAAAATAGTTGACAAAGGTACTCCGTGAAGTCTCACAATTTCAACAATGTACAACTCCACTAACTTATCAAGTGAATAGTCGGTATGTCCGAGATAAAGTAAGTTGATTTCATCAATTGATCAATGACAACCCATACGGCGTCTTTCTTTTTAGGATTTAGAGGCAAACCCGTCACGAAATCCATCGTGATCTTATCCCATTTCCACTCGGGAACCATCACTGGCTGAAGTAAACATGAGGGCACTTGATGTTCGGCTTTCACTTGTTAACAAATTAAACACTTTGATACAAATTCAGAAATATCATTTTTCATACCCAGCCACCAATACAAATTCTTTAAATCATTGTACATTTTGGTACTACTTGGATGAACTGATAAGCAACCACTATGTGCCTCGTGCAAAATTTTCTGAATCAACTTAACATCTTTTGGAACGCAAACTCTATCTTAGAACATCAAACAATCATCAGTCCTGATTTGAAAATTTGACTCACTCATCGATTCACACTGGGCTCTCTTGACTTGCAAATCACTATCACTTTCCTGAGCTTCACATATGCACTAAAGAAACATCGGTCTAGCTCTCAACTCTACTAAAATCAAACCATCATCTTATATAGTCAACTGAGTATTCATAGCTCTTAAGACAAACAATGACTTCCTACTCAAAGCATCGGCGACCATGTTCACATTCCACAGATGATAGTCAATCACCGACTCATAGTCTTTTAATAGTTTAAGCCACCTTTGTTGCCGTAAATTCAAATCCCTTAGAGACATCAAGTACTTCAAGCTCTTATGGTTGGTAAAGATACGGCATTTCTCACCGTACAAATGATGACGCCAAATTTTCAAAGCAAAAACGATGGCAGCCAATTACAAGTCATGCATGGGATAGTTCTTCTCGTACGGTTTCAACTGTCTCGAGGCATAAGCTACCACTTTACCCTCTTGCATCAATACACATCCAAGGCCATTTAAAGACACATTGCTATAAATCACATATTCTTTCCCAGACTCAGGCTCCACTAGCACTTGTGCCTCAGTCAACATTGCTTTCAAATTCTCAAAACTTTGTTGGCACTTTTCAGTTCATTTGAACTTAACATCCTTTTGCAATAACTTGGTCATAGGAGAAGCAATCATGGAAAATCCTTTAAAAAATCGTCTGTAATAGTCGGTTAAGCCTAAAAAGCTTTTAACCTCAGATACATTCATCGGTGATTTCCAATCAACAATAGCCAAAATCTTACTCGGGTCAACTCTAATGCTGTCACCCGAAACAATATGTCCCAAAAATCTGACTTCTCAGAGCCAAAACTCACTTTACTAAACTTTGCATACAACTGCTTGTCTCTCAAAGTTTGCAAAACTGTTCTCAAGTGTTCGGCATGCTCGAACTCATCTCGAGAATAAATTAGAATGTCTTCTATAAACACAATCACAAATTTATCCAAGAACGGTCAGAATATTCGGTTCATTAAGTCTATAAAAATAGCCGGGGCATTAGTTAAACCAAATGGTATCACAAGGAACTCATAATGTCCACACCTCGTCCTGAATGCGGTCTTTGGTACATTTGACTCTTTAACCCTTAATTGATAGTAGACGAATCTCAAATCTATCTTCGAAAATATAGTTTCCCCTTTCAACTGGTCGAACAAATCATCTATTCTTGGCAAAGGATATTTATTCTTTACGGTCACCTTGTTGAGTTGTCAGCAGTTGATGCAAAGTCTCATGGATCTGTCTTTCTTCTTAACGAATAACACCGGAGCACCCCAGGGAGAAAAACTCAGTCTCGCGAATCCCTTCTCTATCAACTCTTGCAACTGGGTTTTTAGCTCTTTTACTTTGGTCAGAGCCATTCTATATGGAACAATCGATATCGGAGCAGTTCTCGGTACCAAATAAATAACAAACTTAATTTCCCTAATTGGAGGCAAACTAGGCAACTCTTCTGGAAACACATCCAGATACTCACAAACTATCGGCACTAACTCAATCCTCAATTCAGACACTTTGGTGTTCAATACATACGCAAGAAATGCTTTGCAACCCTTTCTCACATACTTCTAAGCCAATATAGACGAAATCACAACAGGCAGTTCACTGGATTTATTTGTTTCAACCCGAAGAACCTCACCATTTTCATATTTCAATTCAATAATTTTTTGCCTACAATTCACCTTGGCATCATGCGATGTCAACCAATCCATACCCAAAATAGAACCAAACTCATCAAATGGCAACAACATTAAGTTAGTCGGGAAACAGTGACCTCTAATCATTAAAGGGCAGTTCTTACAAATCTTATCAACTAGCACAGACTTGCCTAAAGGGTTTGACACTTTAATCAAAAACTCAGTAAACTCAATAGGTAAATTCATATTAGTTACCAAGTCCATGCATATATAAGAATGCATAGATCTAGGATCAATTAAAGCAATGACATTAGTATCATAAAGAGAAATTATACCAATGATCACATCAGGGGATAACGCATCCTCCCGAGCACGGATTGCATAAGTTCTCACAGGTGCTCTAACTTATGATCTCATAGCTCAATCTTTGGATAAACTTTTGCTATTGTCCCCATCTCTCGTATTTCTCACTAGTCTCCCTCTAGCAGCAGTGTTACTCGATTTAGCATTCTGAGTATTTTTTTTTTACCAATTTAGGACAATCCTTAATGAAATGGTCTTGGGAGCTACATTTAAAACAAGCCCGGTTGATCATCCAACATTCAACGAAATGTCACCTACCAGAATGTTAGCCTTCAGGCCTATCAGATCTCACATTCCCAACACTAGCTATGGATGTAGTTTAGGCCTTAGAACCCGAATATTACTTCCCACGATCTCTGTTAGGGTTCCCCCTGAAACATTCAAACGAACGTGCATATCCCTCAGTTTCTTTGACGAAGACTGGAGGGACTTACTCATTTGTCTCTTCCTCAAATCTCTAACATCGAGCTCAGCTTTTCTCTTTTCCTTGCTTAACTCTTTAGCTTTGCAAGCTCATTCTACTAGCACAAAAAATTCTTTCAATTCCAAAATTCCAACAAACATTCTAATGTTTTCATTTAGTCCATCCTCAAACCTCTTACACATAATAGCTTCTGCAGACACACATTCCCGAGCATACTTACTAAGTCTGACGAACTCTCGCTCGTATTCAGATATGGTCATACGTCCTTGCTTCAATTCTAAAAACTCTTAAGCTTCTGATCGATGAATCACTAACTTATATACTTCTTTCGAAATTCTTCTTGGAAGAAATCCCATGTGACCCTCTCTCTCGGAACCACAGATACTAGTGTCTTCCACCAGTGATATGCTGCATCCCTCAGCAAAGATATAGCACATTTTAAATATTCTTCAGGTCTACATGAAAGCTCATCAAACATCCTGATAGTGTTCTCTAGCCAGAACTCTGCCCTCTCGGGGTCATCATCTATATTAGCCCTGAATTCTTTAGCCCCGAACTTACGAATTTTATCAATTGGAGGCTTATTCAATTTTACCATCTCCTCCTTGACTAGTTGTCACTTGTCCACTATCAGGTGGCGCAATCCCTTGGGCAGGAGCCAGCGCATTACTTTCTATGTCATCAGCTACAACTTGGTCGGGATCCATTTACTATATGAAAACACAGTTTAAAAAGGTCAGGAAAAATTACACTATCAAAACTTATATTTATGACATATGTAGCTAGACTTTCACACATGCTATGTTAGTCTGAGAAATGACTAAACCATAGCTATGATACCATTAAATGTAACACCCTTTACCTAAATTCACGTCAGAATAGGGTACGAGGCATTACCAGACTTAAACACAAACATATGTACAATTTCGAGCCATAAAACTTGCATCCAATTTAAAATTTTTCAAACATATTCATAACATCCCTATTATAGGCCTACGAGGCCTTAAACATATATCGAAGGGGGTTAGGGACTAAACCGAGAACTTTGGAGCACTTAGAAAATTTTTCACCAAAACAGGGTCACACACTCATGTGACTTGGGACACACCCGTGCCCCAATCCGTGTGAAAAACATTGAGCATTTTGTTTATGATGTTATCAATCATTTAGGGTCACACGGCCAAGTCACACGCTCGTGTGCTAGGCCGTGTGGCGAATTTAATTTTCACATTTATGGTGCAGACTTCACACGGCCTGGGCACACACCCATATCCTAAGGCGGTGTCCTTCACATGGCTAATACACACAGCCATGTCTCCATTGGTGTGTTTACTACTGGACATTCTATGTGACAGCTCGATTTAGGGCCTAAACAGAATAGTGGTTTCAAAACCATAAATTTGAAGTAGAAAAATTTATTGTGATTAATTTTTAATGTTTGATGAGTGATTGAATAACTTGTGGAAATCTCGTTGCGAAATTTTATCGTTTGGGTGCTCAATTTGATATTTAGGACTAAATTGAAATAGGTGAAAATTGTGTGTTCTAGTTCATAAAGGTACTTGTGAGTAATGGGTTTTTAAAACAGAGGTCCTTATATGGTAATTAGTCCATTTGTTAAATTGTTGGACAAAAATGGACATGGAATAGGTGAGGTAGGATTTTTTTAATAAGAGCATTTTAGTCATTTCGTAAATAAAAGAATAAAAAGGGAAAATAAGCCAAAATTTGTTCATAATCTTCTACCTCTTGGCATAATATTAGTAGTCCTCCATAGCTAGGGTTTTTTCATCTTTCAAGCTTGATTGTAAGTGCATCTTAGCCCCTTTTAATGTTCTTTGTATTTTTGAAATCCTCATAGCTCGGTTTACCTATTTCTATCATTATTTTGAGTTAGGGTTTATGTTTAAAAATTTACCCATGAATGATATGAATGTATTTTGATGTTTTATGAAAGAATATGAATGTTTGGAGTGTAATAAACATCTTTTACCAAGTGATTTTCGACGAAATCGCGTAAAAGGTCTAGTTTGTAACAAGTTGTGAAATATGTGTAAATGTATGATTTAGCAAGAATTATGGGCTATTATTAGAGGTAAAAGGTTCAGCTAGGCTTAAAATGCAAGAAAATTGAATACAAATTATTTTACGAGCCTAGGGGCAAAATTGTAATTTTGTGAAATTTATGGGGCAAAAATGTAATTTAGCCATAATGTGATCTTTGGATCAAATTGAATAGTATGAGTATTAAATGAGCTAAATGTGATGTTATTAGATAAAGAAAGACGCAAAATCGACTTGGATCGAGGAAAAAAAGTGGTGGATTAGAGTATAAATTCGTCATATTTTGCATCGAGGTAAGTTAATATGTATATAAAGCATTGTTTTTATTTATGTTATAATATTTTATCATAGTTTATGAGATGGGATTGGACATGGAATAATTATTTGATGTAAATTATGAATTATATTTGAATAAGAATGAATTGGTAAAATGAGTAGTTCTCTATTGAACTTTCGGAATAGAAAAGATATGAATGATTCGGGGTGAGAACACATATGTAGTACTATGTGTAAGCTACTCTCTGTTTAAGATGGATTAGGTCACGTGTGTAGTACTAAGTGCAGGCTACTACGTGTACCATATGGTTGGGGTCGCATGTGTAGTACTATGTGCAGGCTACTATGTGTACCTAATAACTTCGATCACATGTGTGGTATTAAGTGCAAGTCAATATGTGTAAGGGATGAGTTTGGTTACATGTGTAGTACTATATGAAGGCTACTATGTGCACCAATTAATGTAACACCCTAAATTTGGGCCTAGTAGAATGGGGCCTTGTGCATGGGAACCGTTAGGAGGCTGCACATAAAATTTTACACCAATTAATGTAACACCCTGAATTTGGGCCTAGTAGAATTGGGCCTTGTGCATGGGAACCGTTAGGAGGCTGCACATAAAAGTTTATGTGTGCATGAAATATCACAAATTGCATGTGTGATGTGTTGGCTAGATGATTTGGGTGTGTTTGGGGGTGTTGGAAAAGTCCTGGGTCCAAACCTGGGCTTTGGCAAAAATTTTGGTTTTAAGTGAATAAAACCCTAGATGCTTGGAAGTAGGCCTTTTAAATTATTGTGTTAAAGAAATGACACAAGGAGGCATGTAGTCTAGTGCTTGTGGCGTCATTAGGGTTGCTAGGGAGCAAGGGTTCAAATCTTGGCTCTTACAATTTATTTTGGTTTTTCTTTCAACAAAATCTGGACAAGGGGACATAAGCCTTTTGAGTATTAGTGGTTGTTTTAAGGCATAAAGGAGCTTGTACTGTGGTGGCAAGTGGCGTGTGTGCATGTGAGAAGGGTAAGGGTTCGAATCCCCTTGCAAGCAAAATACACTTATTTTACTATATGGAGGCGGCAAGAGTTTAAAGGGGTTCAAATACTGGAAGGTTATTATGGACTTGGTAAAAGGTGAAGTTTGATTTGGTTAGGGTTGTTGAATTGAGTTTGAATTTGAATGGGGAGTTGGAGTAAATCAAGGAGAGAAATCGGTGGAGATTTTTAAGAAGTTTGAGGTGGGAGAAATGTTGGCGAAATTTGAGTTGGTTAAGGGTTGCTTTCAGCTAGGTGGGAAGCATTTTTTGGGGTATCTTTTGCTAGTTGTGCCGTTTGTTGTATAGGATTTCAGCTCTGGGAAACCAAATTTTAGCCTTTTCATTTTAGTTTCCTCTAAGTTGAACTCTTCTATGTTTCTCTTCTCCTCTACTTTTTGACATTTCCGAAACCTATCTCTCTTCTCTACCCCAGTATTCTCCAATTTTCTCTCATAAGCTGAACTATTCTCTGTTCTACTCCCGATCGATTCGTGCTACCTTATTTGACTTGGTTGAATTCAACACCACTTCATTCTCTTCGCAAACGTTAGCAGATTGTATTCTTCTTCATTCTCTTCTCTTTGCTTTCTATTTTTCTTAATCTAAGCTGAATCCGTTCTCTCTTTCTCTTATTTCATTCATTTTTTCCCTTTTGCTATCGATCAAACGTTTCGACCTACAAGCATTCTGACGAATCGGTAAGTATACCATTTGGTGCTCTGTCAACCCTATTTTTCTATTATTTTTTTAAAATTGAATACCCTCTTGTCTTAATTCTCTGTGGTTGATAGTGACTTCTTTTTTCCATGATGTATGTTCATAGATTCCAAATATTACTAAAGAGTGAAAGGCACAGAACGTTCTCGATCTATTGAAACCAAATTTTCCAATATTTGATCAAGTTAAGCATCAGGTTACATGTGATCGGCTCTGACCAGTCTAGGTGTAGTTAGCCACACTCCTTTCGATCAAGACTCTAAGTGTGAGTGGTCCTCTCGTCTTCACGGAAAAGTGTGTAACTGTACACCGAAATCTTTTACTTTCAAAAAGCCAGAAAGGTGTGTATACACCCTGACCTAACTGTAGATCGGTAAAAGTCAAAAAGCCAGAACTACGGCTTCTAAGGCCTCACGAGTGTGTGAACACTCGTGTGGTAAACCGAGCCCACACATCATGGGTGATAAACTGTAGAGGCCACCACGAGCATTCTCATGGTTTTGGGCCGTTCAGGGCCGAAATGGGCCGAAATGGGCCGTGTGTACCCAATGGACACGTGGGCCCCATACAGACGAAATCCTTGATAAATGGCAAGCATTGAGATGGGCCTTGTAAATCACATAGCCGTGGTTGAATTTGGGTTAAATGGGCCACACGAGCGTGTGGGCCTACTTGGGTCGAGTATTGGGCCTTAGGCCCATTTACACTGTTATGTTTGTTTAGATTACTAAAGTCGTGTGAGGAGACGGTGGACTATCTGTTGGGTCGTCAAGACCCCAGACTATAAAATTATCGAAATACCCCGTAGTGTAAAATTACCATTTTACCCCTAACTGATAAAATGACCGTTACACCCCTAGTGGTAGGTTGATTGATGTATGTATGACTGTATATGATTGATTTTGAGCATGACATTCTACATTCACGTATGTTACTATGACATGTCATCTTACATGGGGTTGGGTTAATATTGATGGAGAAAGTGTACGGTTTATAACCATTCTGCTTAAGGCTTATAGCCTTTCTGCTTATGGCTCTTAGCCATTTTGTTATTTGGAAGCACTGCTACAATACTTACTACTTTTAGCTATTCTGTCTATGGCTTTGAGCCATTCTGTTGCCTTAGTGCCGCAACCGGTGCTAAGCTTGGTGTGTTGGCTGGGTGGGTAGATTTAATCCCCACATAGTGTGTTGGTTGGTACGGGCGGTGTATTGGTTGGATTGGGCTGGGTTTCTGTCTGCATATTCTGATACTGATTTTGTATTGGGCTTAGGACCACCTAATTCTAAAATAGGCTAAAGCCCACCTGATACTGTTCCTGTGATGGGCTTAGGCCCTGTCTGTTTCTGCGTACTTTATATCTGACTATTTGTATTATAAGGGATTATACACTAAGTTTTTGCAAACTCACCCTTCTGTCTAATTGTACAAGTAATCCTCAACCGTAGGCGATTTGGAGCCACGAGGGACTCAGAGGTGGCCGCACAACCGTTGACACTCTGCTATAGACTTTATATTTGAATTTTATAATTTGGGTTTTAATTTTGTAATAAGGCCTTTGAGGGATTAAATTTTTAATTGGCCTTTTGATTTCCTTAATTAAAACTACTAAACACGAATTTTCAAAATTAATAACTATTTTCAAAACACTTAAAACACACGTTTTTATATTTCAAACTTTAGTAGCTTTCGAGATTTGAAATAACTAAAAATACCAATGCCAGACATTAAGTAAACATTTTGGACGAGATGATTTGCTAAATATGAGTAAATGGATTCAAACATAGAAATGAACTTTTAACGACAAACTCAGTTTTTGAACGACGCTTTAATGTGACATGCCAGATTTGGCCATTACGTTTGGGTCAGGTTTGGAGTGTTACAATTAACTTCAACTTCAAAGGTAATACTATGTGCAGGTGATATGCTCGCGATATTAAGTAATAAAATTTATAAAAACTGATCACACCAAAACTAACTAATATCACGATATTAAAGGCAAGCGCACCTATCGAACAATAGTATAGTTTAGCGGCAAGACTGAGTTATCATACCCAAGGGAACCAAAAGTACTAATACTTACTTCCTTTCTATTATCTAGCCTGAAAATAAAAGAGGTTTGGTTGAAACTAATTCTAAACTAACTAAAAGTGCACAAAAAGTAAAATGGGGAAAAACTTTTAGGGAAAAGCTGATTGATATAAGCAATACTTAAGGGAGAATCCACCTAGACTTCACTTGTTATTGGTTCTTGAGCTAGACGATTTATTCACTTGACTTGATCCATAGAGATCCCTAATTTATGCTAAACCCTCTGTCGAGGCGAAGAGCAACTAGGCCTAGGTTGTTAACTAAAGTTCCTTTATTAATTAACACCCTAGGTTGCATTAATTCGATCTATGGTTCCCCATATTAGGTTTGACCCTAATCCAGCAGATTTATGTCGCCCTATGTCTAGGGTTGCATGCAACTCCACTTAATTATGGTAGATCTACTCTTATCACAGGGACTTTTGCTCCTCTACTTTAAGCACATCCGTTTCTTGAATTAATACCTAGGCTTATTAACACAAGAATTAAGCACACATAATCAAGAACAACTCAAGTATTTATCATATAACTCAAGAATAAATAATAACAAGATTCGTCTTAGGTTTTATCCCCCTCAAGTATTTGAGGGATTTAGTTCATAATAAAGAAAGAAAACATCTCAGAAGAATTAAGATAACAAAACATAAAGAACCCGAAAACCCCTGAAGGAATTTAGGGAGATCCTCTGTCTTGATGTAGAATTCTAGCTTCTGGGATGAATCAATCGGCTTCCCTTGGAGTAATTCCTTGCTTTCACTCCCTGCGTTGGAAGAAATATGGCGCTCTTTCTCGAGAGAAAAGAGTATATCTTTAGAGTTGCCTCTTGAGGTCTTTATATAAAGTTTAGAATGGCTTTCTTAGCCCCTAAACATCCAAATCCGAGTGAAATTCCTCTTCCTCATGACTAGAACACGCCCGTGTGCCACGCTCGTGTGATTTCGATAAGAGACCATGTTCGAGACTGTTGAGGTGGCACGGTTGTGTGCCCTGGCCGTGCTTGTCGGGGGCTAGACTGTATGGTCTTCGTGTGGCACAACTGTGTGCCACGGCCGTGTGATGACCCCTTGGGCCGTGTCGATTACACATTTTGGCCCATTTTCATGGTTTTTCGCCTGTTTTCCATTCTTTTCTCTTCCCTATGCTCTCCTGAGTATAAGATATGAAAAAGAAAGATTAAGAGCACCAATTCTCACAAAATTAATGATAATTCATCCAAAATATAGGCTAAACATGATGTAAAAATATGTATAATTTATCGTTTATCAACAGGCCACCGAATATTTATTGTAACGCCCCAGATTTTGGGCCTAGGAGAAATCGGCTTTGAGTATTGGAGAAATTGGATTTCAGTTGTGAGAGAAAAATTTCACAAATTTTTCTTTAGTTTGTTGGCTAAGTGATTTAGGAATAGTTGGGAGTGTTGGAAAAGTCCTGGGTTCAAACCAAGACTCTAGCAAAATTTTAGTTTTTCCCTTTAGAGGACCTTGACGTTAGTTGGAAGGCCTTATAAATATGTTTGGTTGAAATATGACACAAGGAAGCATGTGGTCTGGTGGTTGTGGCGTCATTAGTGTTGCCAGGGGAGCATGGGTTCAGGTCTTGGCTATTGCAATTTATTTTGGTTTTCCTATAAGTAAACTTGGATGCTGGCATGTAGGGCTTGTATTCATTTGTGACTGTTTTTGTGACACAAGGATTTGGATGGAAAGGAGGTAAGTGGCGTGTTTGATCAATGGAAGGGGCTTGGGTTCAAATCCCCTTGCAAATAAATGCCATTATTTTGCTACTTAGTGACAGCAAGAGGTGGAGTGGTTACAAACTCTATCAAGGTTGTTGTGGACTTGGTAAAAGGAGGAAATTTGACTCGGTCTTGAGAATTTAAATCTAATTCAAATGAGAAGTTGGAGTGAATCAAGGAGCTGAATATGGAGTGATTTGTGGAGAATTTCATGGAATTTGAGTGTGAAGGAGGAGTGTGCCAAATTTGGTCTTGGGACTGAGGGAATTTGGCTTTTGAAGAGAATAGAATTCAGTATTTTGTTTGGTGCTATGTAGGGGTTTCTTTCAGTCAATTACGTGCCCTCTCTGCGTGTTTAGCCGAATAGGTAAAGTTTTCAATTGGTTTTCTTTCACACTTTGTCTAACACGGCTTCTATCTCTTTTCTCCTCTACCTTTTTGACATTGCCAAAACTTACCTCTGTTCTCTACCCCATTGTTCTTCCAATTTTACTTATAAGCCAAACTTTTCGTGATTGTCCCTTTTTATCTAATTTCCTCTTCTTCTTAACCATATTCTTGGCCGAACCCTACTTCATTTAATTCTTAAAGTAGCCAAGTCCTCTTCTTCTCTTTTCTCTCATTACTCTGCCAAGTTTCTTCATAATAGTCGAGCCCCAGTGTCACTCTTTGAGTGCCTGTTGATCATCTTTCTTCTTCTCTTTTGCTAGGTTAAACCTTCCTTCTCTTTTGTGCATCATTTTTAACTTTTGTTCTCATCGGTAATCGTTTGGTTTTGGATTCACAACTCTCTTGTTCTGCCCTTAGAAGATACTTTGGATTCGTGTCTGTTATGGTAGCTAGGTTTTGACAAGTGGCTGACTACTTCTAATTCCACCAATTCAGCCAAATTGGCTTTGTGTAAGTATTCCTGGTTCTTACGCGTTTTTATTTGGATATGGTAGTTCTCCTTTGATGAAGTCGAAGGTGTTGGCTTAGAGTTGCTAGTTCTTTGACCCTTCTCTTGTGTTTGGGTTTTCAATTGATCGTCGGTGTTTAAGTCTGTTGGCTTTCAATCAAAAGTTGGGGATATACGGGAATCGCGTGGGATAGTATTTAAGCAAAGCAATGGTGGGACGCGCGTAATCGGCTCGATTCGCAAACAGGCATGTAACCATATGCCTTGTCTTGATAATCGGCTAAAAGCCGAAAATGTGTGTAACAGTTTGTCATTATGGATGATCGGCTAAAAAGGCGCAAGTGTGTATCCGTATACACTGTTTTGACTGCTGATCGGTTGAAAAGTCAAAAGTGCGTATCTCGTACTGATTTGATTGTGGATCGGCAAAATGCTGAAAAGCTGAAGTACCAGCGAATTATGCCACATGAACGTGCGTTCACCCGTGTGGTGAACCGAGCTCATAGAGCGTGAGTGTGCAATGAGAAAGGCCACCACGAGCGAATTCATGGGCTTGGGTCATAGAGGGCCACATGGACCGGAATGGGCCTCGATGGGCCCATTATGGTCGTAGGGCCCGCGAATGCAATCTAATTGCCAACTGGAAAATAGGGAGGCTAGTCATGTCTTGCACATGGCATGGGCTGTTCTGGGCCTCGATGGGTCGAGAAGGCTAAATGTGCCTGTGGGCCCATTGGGTTGAACCTCACTGTTAACTGTGAAATAGATAGACTTATCACGCACATAACTTAGGTATTTTGGGCCTCGTGGAGGCAGAATGGGTCGTGTGGGCCCAACGGCCTCATGGGCCCCACACGAATGAAAATTGTAATAAGTCACTAATAATGAACTAGGTCATGGTATACACATAACCGTATCTGATTTTGGGCTGAATGGGCCACACCGAGTAATGGGCCTTAGGCTGTTTTGTCTGTTTAGGCTACAAAAGTCGCTCGAGGCGACAAGGGACCTTCGATTGGGTCATTAAGACCTTAGTTTACAAAATTACAGAAATATCCTCAGTTTACAAAATTATAGAAATACCCTCGATTTACAAAATTCCAAAAATACCCTCAGTTTACAAAATTACAAAAATACCCTCGGTTTACAAAATTGTAAAAATACACTCGATTTGCAAAATTGCAGAAATACCCTCAGTTTGCAAAATTACAAAAATACCCTCATATTGCAAAATTAACGAAATACCCCGGTTTGTAAAATTACCAAGATACCCCTGATTTGTAAAATTATCGAAATACCCCTTATAGGGTAGAATTATCGAAATACCCCTGTAGGGTAGAATTACCGAAACACCCCTATAGGGTAGAATTACTGAAATACCCCTGTAAGGTAGAATTACTGTTTTACCCCTGACTGACAAAATGATTGTTTTGCCCTAGAGTGTAAAATAACTATTTTGCCCTTGTGGGCAAGTGACTGACCTTAGACTATGAACTTGACTAATTTGAATGTGATGGTATGACTGTGTTTTAACTGATTTGACTGTGGTTGTATGACTTATATGTTTTTAATATATGTTTTTAAATGACTGTTGCTGAGCATGGCCATTATGTATACACGTTTGATGATTGAGCATGACATACATGACATCCTGCATGGGGTTAAGCTTGATTTGGAGGAAGTTTTGTGCTAGTGGCTACGCCACGTATTCTGATTATGGTGGCACTACCATGTTATATGTTATTAGCAGTATGGCTGCGTATTGGTGTGTGGGCTAGGTAGGTCGAGTTATTCCCCACATGATGTGTTGGCTGGTACAGGTGGTGTGATGGTTAGACTAGGTTGGGGTTACATTCACATACTATTCTGTTCTGTATTGGGCTTAGGCCCATTAGTTCTGTTATCAGTTTGGGCTAGGCCCAATTGATTCTGTTATGGGCTGTGACCCAAATGATATTATAGTGGGCTTAGGCCCACGTATACTCTGAACTGGACTATACTGTTATTGTCAAAAGGGCTCTGGCCCAGACTATTTCTGTTTCTACTTCTGTATACTGACTGTTACTCTAGTAAGGGGATTACACACTGAGTTTTCATAAACTCACCCCATTTATTAACCGTGTTGGTAATCCCTAGTGTTAGGAGGTTCGGTGCTACGAGGGACTCGGAGGTGGTCACACGACTGCAGTTATTGTGTTGGACTTGATATATGTTTTAAATTTCATTTTGGGTTTTATTTGTTGTAATAAGGCCTCTCTAGATTTTGTTTTAAGTTTAGGATTTTATTACGCTTTATATCTATTAGACGTAAACAAGTTTTCAAACCAATATCTGTTTTCAAAAATATATGTTTTAAACTTCTTTACCTCAAATTAGCTTCCGCAACTATAAAAGATTTTCAACGAGATTAATAACATTTTTAAAGGTGATTAACTTTTCAATGAACCTCGTTTTGAAACTCAACGAACACAAACTAAGTCTTTACACAAGTTCTTAAATAAGAAGGGTTTCAATGAGAACAACGTTTTCCAAAAACACTTCAATGTGACACGCCAGATTCGGGCCTAACTTCTAGGCCGGGTTTAGGGTTTACATTTATTATCATTCTATTTCGATGTGTTCAATGGGAAAGTAACCAAGTGAAAAAGAGTGCGATTCTGTAAAAACTAAGAGCAGATATATGTGTATATATGTATGTGAGTAATGTGTTCGATAAATGATCGAACTTCGGTAAATTTGATGTGGACAAGTGTTAGTGGAAAATTTATATGAGGAAATTATGGAAAAGGTGAAATCAGAAATAAAACAGCTTATAACAGCAGCAGTGGGTTGAATTTGAAAAACCACCAAATATAATATAAATTGAATTAGAGGTTGAATGATATATGTAATTAAATATTATTGAGATTATTTCCATATAAAAGAAATAGAGCCAGTAAAATATTTCTATATTCTAATATATTTAAATTCTTGTGAGACTGGTTCAGAATAATTTTGTGATCCCCTATTTTGATTTAGAAAAATCATTAAAATTTGTACAAAAATAATTACGGAACATAATTTATATGGTTAGATTCTTTAGTGAGTCTATTTTTAGAAGAAATAAACTTGAACATCTTTTAAATTCTGTATAAAGAGAAATTGAAATGTTAGTGAAGAGTGGTTAGGACTATCAGGCAGCAAAATAGGGGAGGATTTAATGAATAAACTGTATTAATTGGCCAAACCAAAAATTCTGAATTTTTTATGATAAGAAGAAATATGAGTCTAGTTTCTGGGAAAATTAACGGATCTTAATTTGGAGTTCCGTAGCTCTAGATAAAAATAATTTAGTGACTAGGACTCAAATGGATAGCTTGTACTGAATTTAAGTAAATAGTAAATTCATGTGAGATAAAGATTGTATAATTATGGAAACATATTTTGGTATTTATAAATGCCATAAATAGTTTATTATTTTTATTATTTACATATTACTTACTAAGCTATAAGCTGACTTTATTTTCTTTTTCTTTCTTGTCTTATTTTATAGTGTAATCGAGTTTGTTCGTGACTTGGAAAAATTGTCGGAGGCTCACCAACACTATCCATCCTTCCTTTTGGTATTTTGTAAATATATTTTGGAACTATGGCATGTATAGAAGACTTGATTATTTTGTTGTATATTATAGTAATAATACTTGAAATACTGATCTCTAATATTTGATATATCACTTGTATTATGCCATTGATGCGGTTTAATACTAGTTAAGTTACCGGTTTATGATATATATGAACTCAGTGACTAAAAGATGAAAGAATAGTTGAAGGGTTTTAATTTAAATGATCATTTTATGATTCGGTTTATTATGATTACATGTGTGCTATTCTGGTAATACCTCATATCCTATTCCAGTGTTAACACAGGTAAGGGGTGTTACATTCTGTTTTGCCAAAAATTTGGGTGCAGGGGACACACGGCCTATTCACACGCCTATGGTGATACATACTCGTTTCAGTGATGATTTGAGTCGTATTGAATTGCCGATCGTGAATTTGAGTAAGACTTGGTTCGTTTCGGGTTACATGGAACAAGATAGAAGAAATGGCTTCAAACAATGGTAGTAGGTAAAATGGTTAAGTAAATAATGGATAGTTTCGGCTAACAAAAGAAATAAAAGGATAGTTGATAGATTGGGTGGAACAGAAAAATAGAACTCAAACTTCAAGAACAATTCAATACTATAAAGAGTATTGCCCCGGGACTTATGTCGCTTAAGGTGAAAGATGATGAAGGTAGATGGACCTTGACATGTTACCTAAAGAGGTAGGAACCAAAGGTATAATAAACGCCACACCAAAGGTGATAAGTTTAGTTTAACAAAGAACAGATTTACACCACAACAATACTTGATAAGTCAATTTAGTCCCGAAAGAAAGGAGAATTGGAAATCTCATAAGTTTCAAATTTAGAATAAATTCAACAAAAGTCCCTTACAATGAGCTGATTACAAGTATTTATAGTGTTAGATAAAGGCCTAGCCGAATAGTCACAATGATCAGCTTAGATGAGTTGTTAATGGTTGAAATAAAACTTAATCAATAAGCACAAACTCTTGAATTCCTCTAAGCCTAAGTAACTCGCAATCATCAATATGATTTATTGCTCTAATTCAGCATGAATGCTTAGGTTTCATTCTTAAGCAGCCAAAGAGTTTTTACAATAAGCTTTAAATTCCCTCTTGGCAGCCGAATAGACACCAGCAACTTTGTTGATATTTTAAGCACTTGGAGAAGAGGAAAAGACTTCTGAATTTAAATGATGCAAAATGCTCTTCTTAAATGTTGTAACAGCCGCATTTAACACTTTATAACAGCTCCCTTGTACATAACTTATTCTAGCCGAATAGTCACCTACAAGCATTAACAAACACATTAAGAACACATTAAATACACTAAACTTAAGAAGCTTAATTAATAAACTGTAAATAAACACTTAATTTAATAAACTGTAAATAAACATATTTAATAATAAGTTATTCCAGCATTTAAATAAACTAAAATAAGCATTTATTCCAGCAATTAATTAACTAAAAGGAGTTTAATAAAAATAAAGTCCAACAAATCAATAATTAACTAAGATGAGTTTAATAAAGTCCAACAACTCAATTATTAACTAAGATGAGTTTAATAAATTAAAGTTCAACTTGCAATAAATTGCAAGGGACGCCTATTGAACTGAATGAGCTTGTAATTAAGCCTCATTTTGCACTTGGCCTCTCGAGCTTAGGCCAATCTCGATGGCGTCGAGTCGTAACATCGTACGACTGGGTTCACATCACATAGGGCTGACCGTGTGTCACACACGGCCTAGACATACATCCGTGTGTCTGCCCGTGTGGACAAAAATAAAGCTATTTACCAAGCCATTTGCCACCCTGAAACGTAAACACATTCATACCAATTTCAACAACACATAGCAATGCATAATTATACAACCAAATAATCATGAATTAAGAGATCCACACATCAAATGCATACCACATTCATCACACATACACATTGCACATTACTCAACTTAACCATGCAAGCTTGCACCTTCATGACCACATTAACAAGTGAAGTTTAGACATAACTACTATTGGCCAATTCCAAATGGCCTTTTACAAAATGAATCATCAACATTAGTAGGCCAACATTTTTGGCCAAAACAATTATGACACAAAACAAAAATGAACAAGTCACCTATACATGCCATAATCTCAAATGTTGGAATCAAATACCAAAATAATTGTTGATAGTGTGTATGGGACCCTGTTAACCTCCAGACCTCAAGCTAGCTTGACAACTCTATAGGGAAAAGAGAAAAGAAAGGGAGTAAGCTACATAGCTTAGTAAGTCTATATGCAAATAATGAACATTTTAAACATATAAAACATACAAACACTATGAAAGAATTTGCATAAATCACACTAAGGATTTGTATTCACAACTTACTCATTTCAACCTTACCAAAGGTCCAATATACACATCGATCACATTGCTTACAATTTCACACTTGTACCTGCATCAGCTCATAACACAACCGTTTCCACTTACTTTCACACTATGCCATATCATTTAACTAGCCATTGAACCACTCGAAATACTAGAGGATACTCAGAAGTTTTGCACATAAGTGTCACACTTATTTATAGCCAAAGCTACCACTTATCACTTATCACTTAAGAGCTCACTCTCGAGCTAATCACGGGTCTTCTCACACAAGCTGACGGTCGTGACGTAGCTACACAGTGCTACTCACACAAGCTGACAGGTATCTGCGACACATGCCGAATTACCTAGCCACTGGTAGGACGTACTAAACCAGCACCCGGATCACTTAATCACTTAAAAACTTAGTTTCCTAATGACATGTCACTCGTATCCTATTCTATTCCTAAGTTTCAATCGGGATTTTCCACTCACATTTATCACTTATCAAAACTTTATTACATACAATTGAAAATTATCATTCACACTTATCACTTATCGAACTTTGTCAATTTCAATCGAAATATCATTTACACAATTCATACAATATATATAACATGTAAACATAGATTAATGATGCATTATTAACATACAAACTTACCTCGGTACAAAAATAGAAATTTTGCGATTTAGTCCAAAACTTTGCCCTTTCCTCGATCTAAGTCAATTCCTCATCTTTCTTGATCTATAATGACACAATTAGCTCTTTTATTACTCATATTATTCCATTTGACCCAAAAATCATATTAAGGCAAATTTACGTTTTTTTCCTAACTTTTCACTTATTTACACTTTAGTCCCTAGGCTCGTAAAATGGAATGTATTCTTTTTTTCCTCAAAACCCAAGCCTAGCCAAACCTATCTCATGCTTATAACAGCCCACATTTTCTTTCAAATCAAATTTTTACCACCTACTTTACAACTTTTACAAATAGGTCCTTTTGGACGTTTTCACCGAAAATCACTTAGTAAAAGTCATTTATTACACAACTAACGTTCATTTTTTACCAATAAATATCAAAATACATATATGTCATACATGGGTAAATTTTTAAACATGAACCCTAGTTCAAATTAATGGTAAAAATAGGTAAATCGGGCGATAACGACTTCAAAAATGTAAAGAGCATTAAAAATGAGGCTAGGATGCACTTACTATCAAGCTTGAAATTTGAAAAAACCCTAGCTATGGAGAGCTTGAGAATTTCGGCCCAGGTGGAAGAAGATGGACACCAATTTTGACTTATTTTCCCTTTTTATTCTTTTATTAACCAAAAGACCAAAATGCCCTTCACTTAAAACTTTGATGTTTTGTCTTTTCCATGTCCATTTTAGTCCAAACTAAACTATATTGGTCTAATTACCACATAAGGACTTCTAATTTAAGAACTCATCACAATCAAATCCTTTTACCAATTAAAACACACATTTTGCAACTTTTACAATTTAGTCCTAAAAATCAAATTGGACACATTATCACTAAAATTTCTTAACCAAATTTTTACACATGCATTCAGTCGTATACTAAACCTCAAAAATTTATCGCAATAAATTTTTGTACTTCAAATTTGTGGTTCCAAAACCACTATTCCGTTTAGGCCCTAATTTGGGCTATTACAAAAATTTACATTTACTAAATTTCGCATATAATTGCTTCTCACGCAAAGTTTGCAACACAGTTCTCAAATGATCAGCATGCTCATTTACATCTCGGGAATAAATCAAAATATCATAAATAAATACTACCACAAACCTATCTAAATACGATCTAAAAATTCTATTCATCAAATCCATAAATACCGTAGGTGCATTAGTCAATCCGAATGGCATCACAAGAAACTCATAGTGCCCGTACTTGGTTCTGAAAGCTATCTTTGGAACATCTAATTCTTTCACCTATAGCTGATAATACCTCGAACAGAGATCAATCTTTGAAAATACAGTGGCACCCTTCAATTGATCAAATAGGTCATCAATACGAGGCAATGGATACTTGTTCTTTATTGTAACCTTATCGAGTTGTCTATAATCAATGCACAGCCTAAATGATCCATCTTTCTTCTTTACAAACAGAAGCGGTGCACCCCAAGGTGAATAACTAGGTCGAGCAAAGCCCCTATCCGTCAATTTTTGCAACTGTGCTTTCAACTCTTTTAATTTTGTCGGAGCCATACTGTAGGGTGTTATAGATATCAGTGTAGTTCTCGAAACAAGATCTATAGAAAATTCAACTTCTCTATTTTGTAGGTAAACCAGGTAATTCTTCTGGAAATACATCAGGAAATTCACAAACAATCGGCACTGACTGAATTTTTGACTCAGTTACTTTAGTATCCAACACATATGCAAGATATGTAACACCCCTTACCCGAGACCGTCGTCAGAGTCGAGCACGAGGCATTACCAGACTTATCTTGCTAATTCGGGGCATAAAAATTTACTTTTAAAATTAATTTGCTCACATCCATCCCATATATCCTTAAAAACGGCCCTCGAGGCCCTAAAACATGCAATTGAAAAGATTAAAATTTTTTCGATTACTTATACAAATCAAAATAATTTATTTCACTATTCACAATAAAACTGTCCACCTGCATAACAGTCACTAAATTAATTATAACTCGAGTTACGAAACTCAAACTTTAAATTCGTAAATTTTCCCTAAAACTAGACTCATATATCATCTTACCATAATTTTTCTAGAATTTTTGGTTTGGCCAATTAGTATAGTTTATTCATTAAATGTTCCCCTATTTCGTAGTCCAATAGACCTGACCTCTCTTCACCAAAAATCGATTATGTCATTTTTATAGAATTTAGATAATGTTTTCATTTGTTTCTAATAAAAATAGACTCACTCTTGGAATCTAGAAATATAAATTATACATCATAATTCTTTTTGTACACTTTTCAGTGAAATTCTAAAATTGGAATAGGGGATCACGAAGTCACTATGAACCATTCTCGTAAGAGTTTAAATATCTCAAAATACAGACTTCCTTTGCTTACTCTATTTCTTTCCTATGAAAATAAACTCAATAATCTTTAATTATATATCTCATTCACCATTCAATTTCATTTCTAAAATTTTTATTGATTTTTCAAAATCACTTCACTGCTGCTGTCTAACAATCAAGCTTGAAAGCTTGAAAAACCCTAGGCATGGTTTATCCATGCTATATTCGGCCTTGAGGAAGAAGATGAGCAAATTTTTTCTTCATTTTCCCTTTTTAATTCTTTTAAATTACTAAATGACCAAAATGCCCTTAAAGACTTCTCTTTCAAATTTGTCTTATTCATACCCATTTTTGTCCAACAATTTAACCAATGGTCTAATTACTATTTAAAGACCTTCAATTTCAAACTTCATAACAATTGGACACTTCTAATATATGGAACTCAACTTTTGCACTATTTATAATTTAGTCCTTTTGACTAAATTGAGTGCCCAAACGTCGAAATTTTTGAACAAAATTTTCACGAAATCTTTCTGTGAAATCGTAGATCATAAAAATATAATAAGAATAATGTTTTCCTTGTCGGATTTGTGGCCTCAAAACCACTATTTCGACTAGGCCCAAAATCGGGATGTTACAAGATAAGCATCACAACCCTTTCTGACATATTTCTATGCTGATATGGCTGAACTCATAGTAGATAATCCATCCAATTTATCAGATTCAACGTGAAGTAACTCACCATTCTGACATTTCAACACAATATATTTCTGTTTACAATTTACCAGTACATCATGCTGGGTTAGCCAATCCATTCCCAAAATCATATCAAATTCATCAAAGGGTAGTAGCATCAGATCAGCTGAAAAACAATAACCTTTTACCATCAACAGACAATTTTTACAAATTTTATCTACCATAACACACTGGCCCAGGGGGTTTGAAACTTTAACCACAAATTCAGTGGACTCAACAAGTAAATTTTTAACAGACATCAAATTTGTACATATGTATGAATGTGTTGAACCAAGATCAATTAAAGCAGTAATATCAATATTAAGTAGAGAGAATGTACCAGTAATGACATCTGGTGCAAAAGCATCTACTCTAGCACGTATAGCATACATTCTTATCGCTGCTCGTGCTTCATATTTGACTGTTGAATCTTTTGTAATACCTCAACTACCACTAACATTATCGGGGTAAAGAGGTGGTCTTCCTCTCGAGGTGGGATTACTTGTAACAGCCCTATTTTAACCCTAGTCGGGAAGTGGTTTCGGGACTGCTAAACCGAATCACAAAAATATTTGAGTATAATATTCTATGTTTAATTTGTGTGATAAATTTATGTGTGAATTTTGAGTGTTTGAAAATGTCAATTGAATATGATATTGATGATAAGGACTCATGTGAGAAGAATTAAAAACATTAGTGGCCAAATTCAAGGGATTTACTTGTGAATTTTAGTAAAACAAATGGGCTTGCATGTCAAATTGACATATTTTCACCTAAGTGGCCGGCCATGCAAACTTTTTGTGACTTATTATGTATTTTAAGATATTGATTAATAGGTGATTGGTTGTTAATATATTAGTGAAATAAAATAATAAAAAGAAAAGGTGAAAAGAACAAGGCTAATCCACTTTCTTCCTTGTTCTTCATTTTGCCGTATGTGAGAGGGGGAAAAGAATCAAGCATTCGGCCACCTCTATTTTGCTTGATTAAGGTATGAATTCATGTTGGTTTGCTTTGATTCTTTGAATTTAAGTTGGTAGTTAAGCCTATAGCATAGCCCATGTGTCGATTTTTGAAATGGTGGTGGATGCTACATTCGGCCATTGTTGAATTGTATAGAATCTTAAAACTTTTGAATTTCAATGATATATATAGTATAAGGGGACTCTTGAGAGATGTTTTGAGGTTAATTTTAAAGAAATTCATGAGAGTATGCTTAATTATATAAATTTGCTTTGAATGGTTCTTAGATTAATGGGGAGGTATTCGGCTATTGAGATTGTGTAGCTTTGTAAATGTTTTGATGCTTAAAGAGTAATGTACGTTGTCTAATTAGTAAGGAGAACAAAGTATTATTGGGTTTGTAAACTAGCATTTTGTTTGGTATAACCTTTTATAATAGCCGAATGAAATTGGACATTAGGTCAATAAGCGTTTGGCCTTGGTGTGTATTTATATTCTTGTAAGGGTTAAATTGTATTAGTTGGATGGTATTTTTAGAAAATAATGGTATGAAAAGTAGAATGATTAAATGAGTAGAATTGAATTGGGAAGTAAAGCACATTCGACCATTGAGGTGATGGCGCAAATGATACTTAAACTTAGAAAATTTTATGTGTGTATCTTTTAAGGTATGGCATTGAATTTTGTAACATTGTTAATATAGGTATTTTGGTTATGGCCGAATGGGAATTTGTATGTTAGCTAGGAATGAAAGAATTAAGTTGAAGGCTATGAAATTTGGAAATAATTCTTAAGTATTAGCCTATGTTTGATGATTTGCCGAATGACCACTTTAGGAAATGAAATGTGAAATTGAATTGTAATTTTGATATGATTGAAGGAGAAATTAGATGATAAGTAATAATCGACTAGTATAGTTATGTGCCAACCTTTGGTGTTTTAATGTTTTTGAATTAGAAAACGTATATGTTATAAAACTTTAGAGGGCCGAATATGGTGGGGAGAGAAGCTAGTTATAGACTATATGTACCATGTATGAGAATGCACCTACCTAGCTGTGTAATGACCTTGCGGTTTTGGGATGTTATTAATGGGGTAAAGAAAACATATGTGAACTTAGCTTAGTAAAAGTAATTGAATAACCGAATGAACTTGAACCTATATAATGATAGGTTATTTGTTTGATTTGTGATAAATTGAGTGAGTTGGAAATTATGGATTTTGATTAGCGAATTTTTCTCTATTTTGCTTGATTAAGCTTACAAACCTAAAGGGGCACTTCCGGATAAAGGGAAGACTAAGATGGTGGAATAGCAAGAAAACCGCATCTACTCAAAGACAAATCGAGGTAAGTTCTTGCGAAAGGATTATTAGCTCATGACCTAACGAATTTATAGTGTGTATGCATACTACGTAAGTGTAGATTTAAAAGACTATGTTTGATTGTTGTTGTGGAAAAGATAAATTGTGGAATGTTTGGAGACCGTATGCTATATTAAATTTAGCTAACATTGAAACGAAATTCCTCTTTTGTTTATATTAGTGAACTGAATGTTGTGTTGGTATACGAACTGTGATGGTATTCAAGAAATGAGAAAGATATTTGAATGTGACTTGATTTATGTATGAGTACGAATGTATCGGGGTTAAAGATTCGAGCTTAGTCTCGAAGGGTTTTCGAACTAGTGATGTGATCCGAGCTTAGTCTCAAAGGGTTTTCGAACCATTGATGTGATCCGAGCTTAGTCTCGAAGGGTTTTTGAACCAGTGATGTGATCCGAGCTTAGTCTCGAAGGGTTTTCGAACCAGTGATGTGATCCGAGCTTAGTCTCGAAGGGTTTTTGAACCATTGATGTGATCCGAGCTTAGTCTCGAAGGGCTCTTGAGCCAGTGTTAAAATCGGGACATAGTTCCGATGGGCTTTGGGCCAGAATTGAATCTGAACCTAGTGTCCACGCTATATAAAGGTTGGAATTCCGTATGCATTCATGTGAGAAATTCTCTAATTAATGTTAATTTAATCCAACCTGTGAATTCAAATGTCGTACATTATTCAGGTATGTAATCTATTTCTATTCAAGAAGGTGTTTCCATTTAGACCGTGATGTTGAAAAATTCTTGAGGACACTTTGACTGTTGTTGAGATTTATTTAAAGGCTTATGATCCGATCATGATGTATAAGTTCTGACTATATGAGTTTGACTATACTTATATGGGATTGTGTGCATAATTATGTGTTTAACATGGGAATTAGAAAAGAACATATTCGGCCATGGGATGATTTTAGTCGAGTACGTTGTTATTACCTTTGTAATATGGTTAAATGTAAACATATGAGGGAATGTCATGAGAGAAGAGATGAACACTTAGTGAAGTTGCTTTCGTGCAAAAAAAAAAATGGATAAGCTTACCTTTCATTAAGATACTCTTTTAATGTTTTCGTTGTTTTCAACTTACTAGGCATTTGTATGCTTACTCGGTTTTGTTTTCAAATACCCTATCTTTCAGATTTGGTACGGCAGCTACGAACTAGGTGATCTTAAGTCAAAGTCATCCACACTATCCAACCTAAAATTGGTATTTTGTAGTACTCTTTCAAGATGGCATGTATAGGATAGATTTTTGATACCTTTGAAAAGAATGTCAAACTTTGATTTTGTAAACTTGTTAAGCCATGCGAAAATGGCTCCCTAAGATGTTATCTATATACCTACATGTGGTTGATTTTAGGCTTGATAAGGGTAAATATTGTATGCTGTGATATGCATATGTGAATATTCGTTTGAGGTTGATTGAATGCATTCGTATTGTGCACCTTGATTGTATATGGCCATTCTGCCGGACCAAATTTCTAAAGGTATGTGTGGCATTGTAAACTATTTATAAGCGCATGAATTTTCTTGAAAATTGGTGTGTTAAATGGTTGTACATCATCGTTGAATCGATTTGTGAAAGTCGTTATTGAAATGATTTGGTAACATGTTTTGTTCAATTGATAATTTGTTAACTTAAATGAATTTTTGGGTAATGCCTCTCGACCCTCTGGCAACGGGAACTGGTCTAGGGGTGTTACATTACTCGGCTTCGAAGTTTGATCAGTATCCTTTTCAATCCTTTATGGGCAATATTTGAGGAAATGATCAAGAGAACCACATCGGTAATAGGCTCCAGTTCTCAAACGACACTCCCCAAATTGAAATTTATTACAATATTTACATTTAGGTTTAGGATTATCGACACTTTCAACACTGGTTACAGATGGAGACGGAGATCTCGAGATAAAATGTTGAGATCTTTGCTTTTTACCAGAATACCCCGTAAATATGATAGAACGATCATGATACTTCTTTGATTTCTTCGATACAGATGATTGTGACTTGCTCATAAATCTTTTAACAGAAACCCAAGCTTTTCTTTCAGCTTGTTTCTTTTCTTTACTCAATTCTTCAGCATTGTGTGCTCGATCAGCCAAAACCACAAATTCCTTTAATTCAAGGATTCCAATTAACAGCTTAATATCTTCATTTAATCCCTCTTCAAATCGTTTATACATATTAGCCTCAGTTAGAAATCATTCTTTGGCATACTTACTCAACCGAACAAATTCTCACTCGTACTCAGATATAGTCATGTTTCTCTATTTGAGCTCTAAAAATTCTTTCATTTTCTAATCCAAAAATCTCTGACTAATGTTTTTCTTTCTAAATTCAGTCTAGAAGAATTCCCATGTAATATTTTCTCTCAGTACCACAGAAGTTATGGTATTCCACCAATGGTAGGTTGTGTCTTTTAATAAGGAAACTGCACATTTTAAACATTCAGCTGGAGTACACGATAATTCATCTAAAACCCGAATTTATTTTCTAACCAAAATTTAGCTCTTTCTAGGTTTTCATCAATAGTGGCTTTGAATTTCTCTACTCCATATTTTTTAATTTTATCAACCGGAGGCTTACCAATTCTAACAGGTTCAACACCCTGTGGCATCTCAAGAACAGATTGAGGAGCAGGTGGGGGAGGTTGTTGAACAGCAGGGTTTGTTCTCATATATTTAGTGAACCATTCATTCATCATTTCAAAGAAGGTTACTTTCGCCTCCACACCTCTGCCCTCAAATACAGGCCTCCTACAACTACTAGATATAGCTTGTTGTACGAAAGCCTGAGCAGTACACTCAGGTTCCTCAGATTCAGCTCTAGCTTGGTTGGAAGACATCATTATATGAAAAACATATTTAAAATGTTAGGAGATATCACACTATCACAAATTATATAATGGCATGTATAGCTATACTCATCCATACAACGTTAGTCCAAGAATCGACTAAATTGTAGCTTTGATACCAATGAATGTAATAGCCCTAACTCGTATCCATCGCCAGAATAGGGTTACGAAGCATTACCAGAGTTTACAGAATAAATACAATTAATTTAGGTCATTTACTATTCATATCCAAAACTAATCATGTCGTCCCTTGATTGGACCCTCGAGGCCCAATTTAAGCATTAAAAGGAAGTTAGGACTAAATCAAGAACTCGGGAAATTTTTCGTAAAATTTCAAAATTTTTCTTATATATAAGGGTCACACGCTCGTGTGGTCAGGCCATGTGGCTCACACGACCATGTGACATGCCCATGTCTCAAGCTATGTAACATACAAGGTAAGGCACATGCCCGTGTCCCTATCCCGTACAACACTCTAACTTGCAACTTAGTTAAATGCATGGGTCACACGGCCAAGTCACACGCCTGTGTCTCCACCCGTGTGCCCAATTCTGAACATTCTGTTTCTCAAATTTAAGATGTAGGGGACACACGGCCAGACCACATGCCTATGTACTAGGCCGTGTGTCACACACACACCCATGTGTCTACCCGTGTGGGCAAAATAAAGCCATCTTCTAGCTTTATTTTCTCACCCAAACTTGTCATTAACCTACACCAAAACTTACAAATATATATCAACCAATCCAAGCCTTATAACCAAGCCAATCCTATCAATCTAACATGGTATATTCACACATGTACATGTACTCATGTTTATAATCTATCTTTTTGTGAAGATTTATATTTTACCCTAATTCAATCAAATCATACTATATGCTTATATGTTAAACAAGATATACCTTATAGCAATATACCAAAATATATTATTATTAGCCATTCCAATGGCTATCTTACAACCATTTACATACCAACATCGGCAAAGTTAGCCTATACATGCCATTATACCAAAATAAGTTTTCTAGTTATACCAAAATAAACAGATGGATAGTGTGATGATACTCTAACAGATCTCCAACCTTTACAAGCTTCTGAGCACTATAAAACAGGGAAAAGAGAATCTAGTAAGCATTTAATGCTTAGTAAGTTGGTATAATAGGAATTAAACTTACCAATCATGTTTACTAATATTAAGCATAAAATAACATGCTTCCCACAATTTAGCAAATAGCCAAACACATACACTCAATCAAACAAGTTAGCCATGTAATCCATATATATATCAAATATGCATAGATGAGCTCATCATGCCACAACTTTCAAGTATTTCTTATACATTGGATACATATTTGTAACGCCCCAAAAATTTAAGTCTTTAATTATTTTAATGTGTGGCAAAAATTGCATGTTTGGTGTGTTGGCTAGGTAATTTGGGTGTGTTTGGAGGTTTTTAGGAAGCCTGGGTTCAAGTTTGGCCTTGGGTAAAATTTTAATTTTTGGCTCTTTAAGGGATATAGAGGTTTGTGAGTAGGCTTTATGTTTTTATGTGGTTAGTTTAAGATTCAAAGAGGCTGGTGTTGGAATGGCTTGTGGCGTGTTGAAGCAAGAGGAAGAGCTAGGGTTCAAATTCCCTTGTATGCAAAGTGTATTTACTTTGCTACATGGGATTGGTAAGAGGTGGACTTGGATTCAAATACTTGAAGTTGGTTGGAGACTTGGTAAGAGAAGGAAATTTGAACTAGTCAAGGTTGTTGGTTTGAATTTGAATTGGAAGATGTTGGAGTGAATCAAGGAGCAAAAAGGGGAGAAAATCAAGGAGTTGGAGGTGGGAAGAGAGTGTGATAGTTGAATTAGGCATATTGGGTAGGGGAGTTCGGCTAAGGTGCTCTTTTTTTTGTGCATTTTGGCCTAGTGTGAGAGTGTGGAAGCCGAATATCCTTTATGTTCTTTTGTTTTTTTTTTTTTAGTTTTGGTATGTTTTGGTATTAACTCTTCTTTTGCGTTTTCGTGAAGAGCTTTTTTACCACTTAGGCATTCCTTTCCCTACTTGTTTTCTAAAGGCCGAAAGTGCTAGTTCTCCATTTTCTCCTCACTTTGTTTCTACTTCTTCCCTCTTTAAACTTCTCCTTCTTCTATTCTTGATTACTGACTACCTCTTGGCCGAACCTTACATTTTCTCTTCTCCCTTTCTCCCACTCTTTTAGTTTCTTTATAGCCGAAATCGCTCCCTTTTACCTTTGCTCACCATTCAGTTCCTGCTCATTTTCTCTCCTCTCTCTCAAATAGTCGAATCTTATTTTGCTTTCCTTCTCAACAGCCTTTCTCTTCCTTCATGAAAGAGTGGCTGACTCTTTGCTCTAGGGCGTTGGTTGGGTTGGTTGTGTGCAATGATTCTTCCCTTGGATTATAATTGTTGGGTAAGCCGATTTTATTTTACACCCTCTTTTTCTTCCCTCTATTTTGTTCATTGTTTTTCTCTTGTCTTTCTCTATATTAACTAGGGATCGTAAATCTTGTGTTGTGTTCCAAACCCTTCGGGTAGTAGTCGTTGGCAATCGGTGGACACCTACTACCTTGGTTCTTAGCACATCTTCATTATATTCCTCAATTGGTTCTTAGCCAGATATTGTGGGGTAGGGAGACCTTTTCATTCTAATTGCAATTCTTTAGACATTGGTTATCGATTCAAGCTTGTTAGTTAACATTTAGGGCTAATGAAGTCTATCTTCTGCGCAGTACCTGTAGAGAGAGGTGCAATCGTTCTTGTTCTAGCAATTTAGGAGAAGTAAGTCACTTACCCTTCGGTCAAGGTAAGTGGTGTTTTTGATTTGAGGTTTTGGTTGTTAGCAGATACGGATGGTGGGATGATTAATTGTTTGTTTGGACGTTAGTAGGTTGATTGTTCATGGGTTATTCTACTCGATTCATAATCAGGTGTGTAATCACACCCTAATTTAGTATAACTCGGCACAAGCTGAAAAGTCGAAATGCCAAAACGTTGACATTCGAGGCCTTACGAGTGTGGGAACTCACATGGGGCAAATCAAGCCTACAAATCGGGGTAATAGGCTGTAGAGGTTACCATGTGTGTTTCCGAGCACTTGGGCCGTTATAGGCCTCGATGGGTCGAAATAGGCCCCATGGGCCTACAGGCCTGCATGGGTAAATGCTCGGTAAGTGATTGGTGTTAGATTTGAAATATGAGGCTCGTTATGCTGTATGTGAAATCAAACTGAACGGGCCACACAAGCGTGTGGGCCCATTTGGGCCCAATATGGGTTTTGGGCCCATAAACACTATTTTGGACCTTATAGGTTTTCTGGGTCGTTCAAGTGACGATAGACCTTTGAGGAGGTCGTAATAGGCATCGAGATTTCAAAATTTAGTTAATGACCAAAATACCCCTAAGGGGTAAAATTACCATTTTACCCCTAACCGCCTAAATGACTATTATACCCCTAGGGGTAGGTTGTCTGATAAGAGTAAGAAATGCTTGTGATTATATCTGTGACTAATAATTTGTATACATATTATGTTTATTTATGACATGTTAGTCTGCATTGGGGTTGGGTTTGATTTAGAGGAAGCTCTGTATCAGTGGCTCTACCACGTATTTCTATTAATAGTGGCTACGCCACGTATTCTGATTCTGGTGGCACTTCTACGTTATCTATTATTAGCAGCATGGCTTCGTATTGGTGTGTGGGCTGGGTGGGTCGAGTTATTCCCCACATGGTGTGTTGGCTGGTACGGGTGGTGTGATGGTTAGACTGGGTTTGGGTTACATTCTCATTTTGTTCTGTTCTGTTCTGTTTTGGGCTTGGGCCCTACTATTTCTGTATAGGGCTAAAAGCCCAGACTGTTCTGTTTTGCATAAGGCTTTGGCCTAGACTGTTCTGCATGTTCTGTCCTGTGGGCTAATAGGGGATTACACACTGAGTTTTTCACAAACTCACCCATTTTATTTTATCTATTCAGGTAATCCCCAGCCTTAAGCGATTTGGAGCCGCGACGGACCCGAAGGTGGCCATGTGAGCTCTGTTTCGTTTTTTTGGACTTCTTAACTTTTGATATTTGGGTTTATGTTTTGTAATAAGGCCATTGGATGTTAATTTGCTTTTTATTGGGTTTTGCTTATCGTTTTAAACTGCTAGAGTAGGTAAATCGAGTTTTAAAAATTAACAAACGTTTTCATGAAAAACATGCGTTTTCAACCTTAAGAATCTCAACAAAAGGCTTCTGCGGTTTTAATGAAATTAAGAGATCAGTAAAGATTAATTTGGCAATTATTTCTCTAACAATTGGTTTGAAATATAATAATGAAATTCTGAATTTTCTCTTGAAACAAGTATGGATTGGTTTTAACTTCATATCAACAAGATCAATTTATGAAAAATAAAATATGGGTTTTAAACTTAGAACTAAGCTTCTATTTCCAAGGTCAGTTTTGGGTCTTAGTCGTTGCTTCCATGTGACACGCCGGATCTGGCCATAATGTTTGGGCCAGGTTTGGGGCGTTACAATCTTTCTTTTGATCTTACAATTTCTCATGTTAGGGGAATTGTCCATTGAATTTCTGAAATATCGATGTATACTCAAGTAGTACACTCAAGGTGTACAATTTAGAAATCCGTCAATTTATGTCCAGGGGTACCCGTTTAGGCACATAATCAGAGTATAAACTCACGAGCCACATATCAGAATGCTCTTATAAGCCATGTATTAGAATGCTCATCTGGGCTAAATCTCAGAAGTGCTCATTAGGGCCACAACTTAGGAAGTTCACAAAAAACTTTTAATCAGGAAACTCTCAAGGAGCTTATCAGGATTGCTCTCAAAGAGCCATGTAACAGGAGCGTCAGATAGCCGTATCTCAAGGAGTTCAAGCAAGCTATATCAGGACGCTCACGAAGAGCTGCGTTTGTGTTCGCAACATATGCCAAAACACAACCGATCGAATCATATCAAAACACTCATGAAGAGCTACGGTAGTGTACAACACATGCAAGTTCACTACCAATCAGGTTGCTCGCAGGAACTATTAATAGAATGCTCAAGAGGCTACATTAGGGATTACTCGTCCGAGCTAAATCTTATTCGCAACATATGCACTACCACATTAAATACAGGAAATCACATATATCTATCGAATATCTATATTCAAACAGAACTTAACCATTTTTCTAACACTTCCGAGCATATGATCATATTTTACACTTATAACATTCATATAATTCACATAATTTATATCACATTCAATCCAAATACAACATCAATTCAAATATATTTACATGTTCAATTAAGTTACACAAACTTACCTCGACACTTGTTCGTGTGTAAGTCTACTAATCCGAAACTTTTTCTTTTCATCGGTCTAGCTTTGAATTTGAGTTATCTAGATCTATATAAATAAATTTAACATCAATTTAATACATTTCATATTCAATTGAGTTCAATTTAGATTCTAGGAAAAATTACCATTTTGCCCCTAAACTTTTCATAAATTCCAATTCAGTCCCTAGGCTCGAAAAATGAAATTCTTGTAATTTAATCCTTATTCCAAGCCTAACCGAGTTCTATATATCACAATAAAAGCCCCCGAATTTCAAAAAAATTAGAATTTTTCCATGGGTTTTACAACTTTTCAATTTAGTCCCTAAATCATGTTTTCACCAAAATTCTCTTTGTAAAAGTTGTTTATCTACTAAAAACCTTTCATTTTCTACCATAAATTTCAAATTTTTAGCATATTCATCCATGGCACAACTTCTATACTTTGATATCTTTTCAAATTAATCCCTAAAATAGAAAGATTTAACTATCCCGATCTCAAAAATATAAAAATTACTAAAAACAGGACTTGAATACTTGCCC
Source organism: Gossypium stocksii (assembly GCA_020496765.1). Lineage (NCBI taxonomy): Eukaryota > Viridiplantae > Streptophyta > Magnoliopsida > Malvales > Malvaceae > Gossypium > Gossypium stocksii. The sequence continues at coordinate 57,736,826 of CM035624.1, read as the reverse complement.
AATTAAGCTTGAATAGCCTTCTCTCTCTCTCTCCTAGGGTTTCCATTCAAATTTTGGGAAAGATGATATAAAATAAGATGATATTTCTTTTATCATCTTTTAATTATTTTAATTTCCAATTTAGCCCTTAGCCTTTTCTAATTTTCCATGGATGAATCACCAAAAATATCTACTAACTTTTCTTTAATGGTCTAATTACCATATAAGGATCTCTAGTTTTGAATTCCATAGCTATTTGATACTTATAACTTCTAGAATTTAACTTTTGCATTTTATGAAATTTGGTCCTTTCCACAATTAATCACTTAATCGGTAAAATTTTCTTATCAGTATTTTCATATGACATACCTATCATAATATAAATCATGCAATAATATTAAAATAATTTTTCTTTTTGACTCAGATTTGTGGTCTCAAAACCACTGTTCTGATTTCACTGAAAATGGGTTGTTACATGATCTCTTACCCGAATCACGAGCCTCATAATCAGCTTTTCTTTTAGCTTTACTCAATTCTTCAGCTTTGTGCGTTCAATCAACTAATACAACAAATTCTTTCAATTATAAAATCCCAACTAATAACTTTATGTCATCATTCAGCCTATCTTCAAACCATTTGCACATGGCAATCTCGATCAGTACATATTCTCGAGCATACTTGCTCAATCAAACAAATTCCTTCTCATACTCAGATACTGACATCCGGCCCTATTTAACCTCAAGAAACTCTTTGCATTTCTTGTCATGGAATCTCTGGCTCACATACTTCTTTCAAAATTTGATTTGAAAGAATTCCCAATCTCCTCGCTCTCCCAACACAACTAAAATCAAGGTGTTCCACCACTATTATGCTAAGTCTTTCAATAAATAAACAGCACATTTCACACACTCTGTTGGTGTACAAGATAACTCATCAAAAAACCTGATAGTATTTCCTAACAGGAACTTAGCTCTCTACGGGTCATCTTTAAACGTAGCTCTAAACTCTTTAGCCCCTTATTTATGAATTTTATCAACTGAAGGCTTGCTCAACCGTACTGGTTCCAAACCTTAAGGAACTACAAGGACCGATTGGGGAATAGGTGGAGGTAGAGGTCGTTGAGCCATAAGGTTCATTCGTACGAACTCAATAAACCACTCATTCATCAACTAGAAGAATGGTTCCTTAGCCTCTCCTCCTCGGCCCTCAATAGAGCTTATTACCACTCAACGTTGCTCAGTGAACGAAGGCTTGCACATTACTTTCAGCCTCATCGAAATCGACTCGATTGGATGAAATTATCTATATGAAAGCATAGTTCGAATCGAGTCAGGAGTTATCACACTATCACAGGTTATATAATGGCATATATTTCTATACTCGTACACGCTACATTTAGCCTGAGAACTGAATAAAACATAGCTCTGATACCACTAAATGTAATACCCCTAACCCATATCCGTCGCAAGAATAAGGTTACGGAGTATTACCATAAAAATCGTAACATAAAAACATACATTTCCAAACATCAACATAAATATATCACAATCTATTCATATACATGTATATCGTCCCTTATTTGAGCCCTTGAGGCCTTAAAAACATTTGAAACATTAAGCAAAAGTTAGAAAAATTCAAACTGTAGGGGTCACATAGCCGTGTGGCCAGGTCATGTGACTTACACGGTTAAGACACACGCCTGTGTCTCAAGCCGTGTAACAATCAAAATAGGGACACACGACTGTGTCCCAGCATGTGTCTATGCTCGTGTAACTCTCTGACTTGGGTCACACGACCAAGCCACACACTCATGTGCCAAGCCCTGTAACTCTCGAAATGGCCTTACACACTCGTACACCAGGCCGTGTGCTAGGTCGTGTAACTGTTTGACTTGCAACCTTTAAAACCTACAGGGGACGCACGATCGTGTCGTATGGTCGTGTGTCACACATGACTGAGACACACACCCTTGTCTTAGGCCGTGTGGACAAGAAATTGGCCAAAATCAAGCCATTTCTTTCACCCATTCAAATATGTACTTACAAGCCATTTGCACATATAACCAATACCTTAAAACATGCCCAAAACATATATAAAATTACCAAATTCCCTATACCAATAATCCAACAACCGATATGCCAATTAGGCACCTCAAATACAATCCATCAAACCTATCTAAACATATGCATACTTGGCCATTCATCAACCTTACACATCTAACTTATTTCAACTCAAAACACACCTTAATTGACCACATTGAAAATACACCATCACATACCAAATTGTTCATACAAAACATACATCATCTTGGCAATAATAACACCAACTATCAAGGCACAAAAGTACCATAAGTACATAAACTATAATAACACTTATACATGCCAAAACAACTAGATCATTAAACACAAATCCACCTATACATGCCATTATAACCTTGACCAAAACATCAAAATCTACCGATATAATCGTTGGATAGTGTGATAGGTCTCCGACGAGCTTCCAGACCGATCGAGCTTCCGATAATCTAACAACATAGGAAAGAAAACTACGTAAGCATATAATGCTTAGTAAGTTCATAAATCATGAACATAGCTTACCATTTCAATGCAAAACCTTATAAATTAAACATTAATCAATCCAACTTAAGCTTGGCACAAGCCTAAGCATCATCAACAACATAAGTTAATGCTTTAATTCATAACTTAACAAAATTATCACATGGTAAGATAGATTTCATGAACATTGTACAATTGAATTCATACTTTCCATAAGTATAGTTATACATACTTTGATCATTATAAATTCATACCTTTCTATAAGGTCATAACATAATCATAGGAACACTTACCGTTCCTTTCCTTTTCAAGCCCGTTGAACCACTTAGAATAATATTAGATACGTGGAAAGCTACATGATGTCGCTCATACAAGCTGATGAGTATCCGCAAAAAAATGTCAAAACTCAACCATCGGTAGGACATTCAGGACCAGCACCCAAAACATGGTAACCCTAATGACATGTAATTTGTATCCTATATATTCCTAAGGTTTAAACGGGACTTGATAGTCATCGTACGTCATTGGATTTCCATCGTTTCATGACATGATAAATATCACAATAGCATATGTACCAAAATAACATTAAAATGTTATTTAAACATACGAACTTATCTCGATTACAAAAACATCGAAATAGAATCAATAATTCGAGACTTTAGCTTTTCCTCAATCTAGATCCGTACGAGGTTTATCTTAACCTAAATAAGAAAATTCAATCTATTAATAAGAAAATTCAATCTATTTAATATTCATACTATTCAAATTAGTTCAAAATTCATAATTTTGTAAATTTATACTTTAGCCCCTAACATTTTAACTTCTTTACAATTTAGTCCTTACACTCGTAAATTGACATTTATGCAAATTCATCCACATTTCATGCTAGCCGATTTACCTAGCGACTCATATCAACCCATACAAACCATTATTTCACAAATTTATCATGGTATTTTACTACTTTTACCAATAAGTCCCTAAATGATAATTTTATCAAAAATCACTTTACAAAAGTTGTTTATTTAACAATAAGGACTCATAATCTTTTATTAAACTACAAGAATCATGCAAACATGTTAATGGAAAAACTCGAATCCTTTAACAATCTTTCAAATTAATCCCTGGGCTAGATATATTAAGCTACAACAACTTCAAAATTAAAAAGGGGACAAAACATCACCTACATGCAATAGAAGTATCTAGCCAAATGTTCAAGCTCCTTCAATGGAGTCTTCTTAACCTAATTTCGATGGGGATAAACCAAAATGATGATAAATTTTGTTTTTTTTCTTTATTTTACTATACTTATTTACTAAATTACTTATTTAACCTTTATTATTAACCTTAAAAATCACCTATTTAATGTCCATAAAAGTCCACTAACAATAAAAAATGGTCTAATTACCATTTATATCCATTCACATTTAAGTTTTATAGCAATTAGACCTCGTTAACTACTAGAACTCCATTTTTACACCTTTTAAGATTTAGTCCTTTTCACGAAATTAAGCATGCAAACGTTAAAATTTCTTAACGAAAATTTTTTACAACCTTACTAATATTTCATATACATTAAAATAATAATAAAATAATTTTTTACTCGTCGAATTTGTGGTTCCAAAACTACTATTATGAATTCACTAAAAACGGGTTGTTACATCTACACTTGGAGGGACAATACAAGGACTATGCCAAAAGAGTGGCAAGATGGGGTAATTATACATATAGAGCAAGTTAGCAGCGTGTACAAACCAAATTACATGGTTGTAAATCAGTGTCACATATTAATTATGTTAGATTTAAGAGTTAATCATAAGCGACACTAAAGTTTAACTACCATATGTCGTACTTGTAATCATGAATTGTACATATATATACTTACGTAATTCAATTCGAAGCTCTATAACTATGTCAATGTTCTTGAATAGAAACTTTTCATTTAAATAAGCAGTTAAGTTACATTCGTACAGGGCATGACACCCAATATTCAGGTCTAGTTTATCAGACCAGGTTAGGACATTACAATAAACCTAGGACCATTAAACCCTAGATCAATAAGGTTAAAATATGCAACTCAGAAACCAACTTTAGGTTATACTGGAGTAATTTACATTCAACTAACATAGGACTCACATAAACAACATATGACAACTAACGATAATTTGTAAAGTGTACCTTAACAATAACGTGGATCTCTTATTCCTTGTCACACTAATGTTCAATAGTAATTGCAAAGGAGACCCATAATAGCCAAATGCCATATTTGTGCGTAATGGTAACAGTTTTCGTCTAGGCATCAAAAGAAAGCTTGTCAACAATACAAGAAACTTTAGTAGCACGAATTCTCGTCTCAACAATCACCAAGATATTAGGATTATAAAGGTTGACGATATCTCTCACAGTGGGAGTAAAATCATGGTGTTGAGCACCTCTGCAATTCCAAACAATAATAGTCATGGGTTTATCGTATGAAGGAAGACCCAGATAATGATCAAATCTCATCGGATTCTTGTCCAATTCCAACAATGGAAGTGGTAACAACTTCATCTTGTGAAGAAATTTCTCTCTCCCCTAAAATATGAGAGTTTAGATAGATTTTGAATTTCTCGACTGACGATTCCACTTTTAACACTTACGTTGCTAGGTTTTCACTATGTAGATGAATCCCAATTCTACCCATTTTGAACATGGATATTGGCATGTCGTTGATCCATTCCAGGTTGTATACAAAGTCCATCTCCCGTTAACTTGGCCCCCTCAATAATGAAGAGTTTAGCACATGAGATGACATGTTCCACATTTGATTTAAGGGTAGTAGCATTGACCTTAATGATCCTATCTCTTCTTCCCTGGGGAGGTCAACTTAGATTGGAGACGGTCCTTGATGGGAAGCGAATCATTTGGGTTGTCATGGGAAAGCCAATTAGAATAACAACCACAGAACCTTTGACGGACTCTGATCTTGAGGGAGAACCGGGAGACCTAAGTGCTCCAAAGCAAGTGATACCCTCCATGGCACTTGGTTCTTAGGGCGCCTCGACCAACATCTCTCCCCTCCACTAGCAAAAGTAAAAGAAAAGAAGAAATTCCACTAGAAATCTTAAAAGACTTGACGCAGGTTTTGCACTACTTGTAAAAAAATACTTTTAAAAATATTTTGTTTAACAATACTTTTATCTCAAAATTACTAAGTAATGCTAAACTTGACACAAGAATGTTGTTTTTCCCCAATTAAATGAGAAGGAAGAGGTAAAGGATTAATCACCTTATGAGATGGGACAGGTTCTGATTTCATCGATTTTTTCTTTTCTAAAGCTTTCCAATACAAAGCCTTCCCCTTGGCAGAGGTTTTAAAGTTGGTTGAGTGCATAGGTTCCATAATTTTATCAAAGGCCTCTGTTCACAATCTCCTACATCAGTAGCTAACGTCCTGTCAACATTGTTTTTAATGTTTAAAACCTTACCCGAAGTAGCACTAAGAGATTGGGGCCTTCAACAACAAACTTAGCAAGATGTTCATATCAGATGGGGCTTTAGAAGAGTCAATTTCTTTGACCGGTTTAGGAGTTTTTACAAACACCTTTTGGCTCTTGTTCCTTTTCTTCAACATGTTACTGCCATTTGTGGGAGGGGTTTGTCGCTCGGCTGGGGCAGCATTAACCCTTTCAGCTGCTGTAGAAACAGACGAAAACGAGGCTGCATTAGCAGCTGGCAGCAGCGTGACAGATGGCAGCTTACCCGCTGCAACTTATTGGCCTCTTTTTACTTGTTTTTCCCTTTGGAACAATAGTCCAAGTTCCCCCATCGCTGTTATCCACCGCTGCAGGGCTGTTAGTCACGACAGCCAACGGAGGGGTCACTTTAGGAATGCTAACAGCAATGGGATTTTGCATGGAGAGCGTTGAAATTCCATTACAGGAAATATTGGGCAAAACCAAGTTACCATCAGCTCCTTTGGAGCTGTTATCCCTTAGGAAACTAGTATTAACTTTGAGACCCATAGTTTCACAGGAAAAACAATATAAATCCAGTGCCTCATAATGCAAAAATTGTTTACGGTCATCAATAAGCAAATATTGTTTTAAACCCTAAACCCTAATTTTGACAACTAAAAATCCCAAATCCAAATCAATGAGTTGAAGATCTCCGGAGAGGTTCCATAAATGATTTAACTTGAAAAGAAGATATTGGTCAAAAATTTTCCCGATGATTAGGGTGTGACCCCACCGACGCATCCTAGATTTTTCATCCCGATTAAGGGTGATAGAAACAATACCCATCATCTACAGATTCCAAAATAGGCTCCTATTGGGACGTGTCATATCATCCGTAGAAACAGGTACTTGCTCTAAGCAGCAAGCTTCAAAGTTTGCAAAATCAGCACCAACTAAAGTATCCCTATAAGATACCATTTTCCTTGGAGAATTTTCAGTAGAGCCAACAGCTCATTTGACTTTTTTAATGCTCTTGATAAGCTCCTCCTCTTCCAAAGAGAGCTTATCCGACTCCTCCGCCACAGAAGGTTCAAGATCATGCATCCCTTGATTCTTTTTTAACTTTTTTTTTTTTTTTTAAAAGTGATTTTTTTTATTTGTTTAAAAATTTCGTTTATTTAATGTTTAAAAGTGTTGAAATATTTATAAACTGTAATTTCCGCCATGAAGAACATGTCTCGCCTACGATCCCTAGTGGAGGGGATATTTAAATATGTGATCACATAGGGTGATGGAAGAGCGCAATCTTTGTTGCAATGACCATTAACATGTGTTTATACATGCATATATCACTTGGCTTATATCTCACCACATGACACTTCTACTTTTTTTTCTCTTAAAAACAATCATGCTTGTAACTTTGTTTTTTCCTTCTCTCTTTTTTCTTTTGAAATATTGATATCTAATGCTTATATTCTACACATTGATCTTGGAATATTGTATTATCTCATATCACTTAACAATTTCTATCACATTCAAACACAAACCATTGCAACCTATGTTACTTCAACTTTTTTTTTAATTCCCGTTTTCAATAAATATACAAATATTAGCACACATTTCTAGTGAAATAAAAAAAAATTAGCAAAAGTTGAACATACTCGTACCGAATGGGTGCAACTATTTTCGTCTAGCATGACTCTAGCTTTAACTAAATGTATAAAAATAAAATCTAGAGAAATAAATCCTTTTTTCAAGTTCTTAAATAATCATATATATATATCTATATATATATATATATATATATACATAAAATTGGTGTTAGGTGCAATGATAAAACACATTGTACTCTTAGAGATAGAATAAGAGTTTGAATCTCGACGACAACATTATCAAGAACAACCACAATCCCCGAACATGTTATATAAAAAAAACATGGATAATTACCAAATATATATATATATATATATATATGTATTCAATGAATTTGCGTTTCCAATATCAATAAATTTTCTTAGCCAATTTCCAAAAGAATGGTAGAACCTTGTTACTTGAACTCAATGTCAATATTGAATATAAGTATGCATCTTCGTAACCATGCCATGCCATGCCAGACATAAGTGTAAGACATAAATCAAATAAAATGAAAAATAACATAAAATTATTTAAAAGCTTATACATTGAATGCATATGAAAGCAATGATGATCACTAACTTGCAATACAAGTCAGTGAAGAAATTTGTGTAAATCTTTGCAAGTTTACAAGCAAACCTGGAAAGTTTGTATTATCAAAGCAGAGGAAAGCAATGAATCTGTAAAATCTAATGGTTAAATAGCAAGGACACAAGTAGCAGCCATGATCCAGCATTACGGTAACTATTTTACAATTTCGACTCTTTCACCACCAAAATTTACCCTCCGTTAGTTACCACATTTGACTGTGATAGCATCATCAAATTTACTTTCTTGTGCAGCAAAGCAAAACCAACATATTCACAAAGGAACTAAACAATTTGAATGCCTTCAACTGGAACTGTATTCATCTGCAAGGTTCTACCATTTCCGATAAAGCGGACAGAAGGCAATGAAGGATCTGTAACAGACTCAATCTCAAGAAAACTGAAATCATAAGCACCAGAATGCTTCAAACTGAAAATGAAAACAACTGTAATCCATCCCAGCATGGAAACTGCCCAATAATTAGTCATCCCGTGAATCAAACCCCAAGCTATAGCATACCCCACAATAATTCCAGATAAATGTCCAAGAAAACTTGCTTGTGGAACAATGATAGAAGTGAAAATCAACGACTCAAAGGGTGCAAAACTAATAGGAAGTGAAAGGAATCCAAAGAGATCTAACTTTGATGAAGGTTGCTTCACGGACAAAATCGTCATCCATCCAAAAACAACACAAGAATAACCGACAGCAGTCACTCGCCGGAAATACTCTATCTTAAACCGCTGAATTAGAAAATGGTACATTCCCAACACAAGCAAGCCCGAAACAACAACCAATACAAGTGTGTAATGAAGATAATTAGCCACTCCAAGACCTAAATGATCTAATTGTTCAATAACACCAAGACTCCAAAGGGCACTCATATTGAAAACAAGATGAAGAACACTTATGTGTGAAAAAGCTGAAGTAATTACCCTCCAATGGTGCCCTTCGTTCGCGGTTTCATAACTCAAACCGACATGCTGATAACCAATGTTTTTCTTCTGTATGTAAAACCATATTCCACTACATATTCCTATTATACAACTTGTTGCTGGTTTTTCCAATATCTCATAAAACAATGGCTTCCCCATCAATACTAAAACTATAAAAACTCCTTCAACTTCTCTAATTTCAGCTTTATTCAATCTAAAGAGCAAAACCCAACATTAAAATTCGGTTAAAATTCATGAGCCCATCAATTCTTAGATAAAAAAACCATCACTTCTTTCAGCTAAAAGCATCAATCAATAATTTCTGACAAAATTTTAAGCCAACCCAAATCTTGCACTGAATCAAACTCAGATTTGAAATTCGCAATACATTTCAAATATTCATTTCAATATATAACAATGAACAGATATATGAGAACTGGGGTTTTTTTACAGTCGATTAATTAACTACTTCAAGCAGGAGTAAATGAGATATTTTAAAGAAAATTTTAGTTCATACAGGAAAAAGAAAAGGAGTGATAAGCGATCTTACTTTGTCAGCTTTTGTTGTAAATCGATTCACGATTCCTGATTGCCTCTCTAGATTTTTTTTCTTTTTTCTTTTCTTGCGGAAAATAATGATTCAATTCGATCATTAAACCATGACTGTCGGACTCTCGAATCTCGATCTCTCTGGACTGTTTCCCTGCAAAATTGTATCGTTTCTTTAAAATAAGCAACCGTGCCTTTTATATTTACCATAATCATAAATTTAACCTCAATATTTTCATTTTGTCAATTTAACTCTTATTTTTTAATTAAATTTCATTATTAATCTTTTAAAAAAATTAAATTACCTTTTTAATTAAAATACTGACTAAATTATTAATTTTTAACAATATTAAAATACAAATCGTGTGATAATTTATGAGTACTTTAACATAATACTATTTATTTTATATCTTAAGTTAACAAATATTTTAAAATTTTAAAAAAATTCTAAATTCAAAATTTAGAAAAAAAAATACAAAATTTCATAAAAAATTAAAAAGAAAAAAGCATAAATTACATATGAATTTTCATGAGGCTGCCATACTTAAATTTTAAACATTTTAATTAATATTTCTATTAAAAAGAACATTAATTTAACTCTTTTTTCAAAAGATTTATGGTTAAAGTTAATTAATTTTAAAAATGATTAGAATTAAATTTAGCTTTAAAAAAATAGGGGTAAGATCTAAATTTGACATTATGCTTTTATATTTTAATGCAATTTGCGGTTTTTTTCTTGAAATTTAATTATTTTAATAAAATAAAATTTATATTTTAAATATTTTAATCTATACTATTTATATTCTAATCAATATTTTTTGGGGGTAAGGAAATTAACGCCAGGTGTCTATAGAAGCAGCTATTGTAGCCCAAAATTTGCTTTGTTTTTGCATGAGTGGATCCATTTGTTCTGCCTTCACAAATGGGTGTTGTGCAGGAGGTGCCCCATCTCTCAAAGTCACCATTCAACCTTTCATGGCTTTTTCTTAAAAATAACTCAAGTTAATTAATTATTTATAAAAAATTATTTACAAAATTATGTATGAAAATTATCTGATTTGAATAATAAATTTTGGTGTTGTCATTGCCATTGACGCATCATCTTTCATAATGGGCCAATCATTGGTTGGTTTTAAGAAAATAATATTTTTTTGAGGTTCTATCATTATTATTGGTAACACTGGATTGAAATGTGATTATATAAAATGTTTAGGGACTTGATGAAATAATTATCTTTTTAAATGGGATAAAAAAGGGGTGGCACCATGATTGTTAGCGGCACCCAATTAAATGTTTTTAAATTATTGATATATTTGTATGTTAGGTTTGTCCCTTTTTCAAATTAAATTTAAATAGTCATTGAAAATATAAGAATAATAAAAATAAACCTTTTTCATTTTTTTATTTTTTAAAAAACAAAAAATTTAAAAAATTATATAAAGTTCTTATTTAAATTACCCAAATATATCCCTCAACAAATTTTCTAAAGTTTTAAATAAGAATTTTTTTAATTGAGGAAAATTCTAGATGAAAATATTTGGGTTATTTAAATAAGAATTTTATATAATTTGTTATGTTTATAATTTTTTAAAACAAAAAAAGAATTAAAAGGGTTTATTTTTTTATTCTTATATTTTTAAAAGGTATTTAAATTTAATTTTAAAATAGGACAGACCTAATATGCAAATAAACCAAAAGTTTAAAAGCATTTAATTGGTTGTTAGCAGCAATAATGGCGCCACTCCTCTTTTTTCATCCAATCTAAAAAGGTAATTGTTTCATCAGGTTTTTAAATATTTTATTTAATCATACTTCAGTCCGGTGCCGCCAATAACAACAGCATGACCCAAAAAAAAAATTTCTTAAACCAACCAATGATTGACCCATTATGAAGGGTAGTGCTGCCAATGACAATGGTAGCACCTAGTTTCACTGTTCAAAATAGGTCAATTTCATACATGATTTTGCAAGTGGCTCATTTTCATAAATGATAAACTTATTTGAGTTATGTTTTTTTTTTAAAAAAAAACCTTTCATCTAACTATGAGGAGACTGATCCATGGTTTCTTTTTTTTGATAAGTTACATCACTTTATTCCCAATTGTAAGGTGGATGAGTGTTATCTTAGTTTCAACTTTTAAGAGAGCTGAAACAAATTATTCAATCATAACAGTTCCTCCACATTTCCCTTTACTATCTTAAAAACCAAGTTCCATCATCCATCACCAAGTTACTTGTTGTTGAAGGATTTATCTTAATACTTGTTAGTAGACAAGAAATTTGCAGACATGATATAAGAGTAGCAATTATTTATTTGTTGTAACATCTTGAGGCATAGCTCACATTTCAAGCTTTCCCTATTCCCTAAAGGCTTTTAAGTCTACTATTTCACTGCTATCTATATTATTAAATTGAAGCATGTTAGAGGAGGAGGAGGAGGAGTAGTAGTTGAGTAGTTAGTCTATTAAAGAAAGGTTAAAGAAGTTAGCAGATAGTTATAGAAGTTAGTTAGTTAGCAGCTTAGCAACCTTTAATATCATGTGTATAAATACAAACCTTAATGAGCTTTGTAAGTAAGATAATGAGTCAACTAATCTTCTCTTCATAATTTTTTACTTGTTTAGTATTTCATGGTATAGTCAAACATGGTATCAGAAGTCTTTATCCTTATAGATTGGTCCTGCGAAGAACTGCTCATGGTGTTTACCAGCTCAATTACGACTTCCACTGCCGCCCCAGCAATGGCTTCTGTCTTCACTAATATTGTCTTTGATAGTCATTTTTTTTTCAACCAAGAAGATTAATATACTTCTTAATTATTCTAATTACCTACTATGGAGACAAGTACTTCTTGCTATCAAAACTCACAAGTTGCAACAGCTTCTTAATGGTCGCACAGTTCTTCCTCTCACACTTGTTACTAATGATGATGGGGTTCTTCATGAAAGCCCGGACTTTGCTCGATATGAACGGTAAGACAACGCACTTGCTTCCTAGCTTCTATCTTCCGTCAATCAGAGTGTTCTTCCTCACCTCATAGGTATGGATTCAAGTTCTCAAATCTGGAATACAATTGCTACCATCTATGGCAACAAAATTATGTCTAGGTTAATGTTTATATGCTCTTCATTCTCAAAGAAAGGGAGACTTATCGATGAACGATTTCTTGATGAAAATAAAAAACTATTGCGATAATCTTACAAGCTATGGTGAAGTAATCAGTGAACATGAACATGTCATTGTGATTCTAAATGGACTTTCTTCTGAGTTTGAGACCATTGTAACTGTCATCACAGCAAGCTAGGTCTCGTATAGTGTTCAAGCAATTACAACTATACTTTTTAATGCTGAAGCAAAGTTACAAGCTACAATGGTTAATGTGTCCAGTTTAACCAATATGGTTATAAATCATCACATTGACTCTACTAACAGTGTCCATCAACCAACATATTATCCCAACTTAACCTCTAGGCGAGGTCGTGGACATGGACACTCGTCTAACTTACGTATTCAATGTCAACTATGTGGGAAAACCGATCATCTTGTGGATCGTTATTATCATTGATTTTATACCAATTATAAAACTACAGCATATCGACCTCCTCCATAAGCCAACATGTGCATGTTTGGCAATAGGGCTTCAATTTCCCCTTAGATGCCTCAGTTTAGTTCACCTATGCCTGCTTTCCCTCCTGTAATGAACTCTCAAGGCAATTGGGTATTCTCTTTTCCAACATCTCAAACTTGGACAAATCCATTTCATTCTCTAACACAAACTATGAGTGTCCCTGCAACACCCTCCAACTCTCAAGCCTATGTAAAAACTCCTAACACTATGGGAGATAATGCATGATATCCAGATTCTAGTACTACCCATCATCTTACACACTTTACTACTTCAATGAGTGAAAACACTCTGTATAGTGGCCCAAGTATGGTATATGTGGGTAATGGTGTTGCCCTACCCATTATTCACACTGGTCAATTATCTTTTCTCACTTACTCTAGTCCACTATACATGTGATCTCTCTTATTTGTACCTAACATCACTAAACTTGATGTCTATGTCTAAATTTTCCAAAGACGATTAGGTTCTGTTTCAGTTCTTTCCTAACATATGTCAAGTTCGTAACTTAAGAATGAGGGAGGTGTTGTTGCAAGGGTCGATTCACAATGGACTTTACAAGTTGAACCTAATCAATACCTCCAAGACTTTGATGACTGATAAATCAGCTCAGTATTTTATTGTTGATAGAGCTGTACCTTGAATGTATGACACTCTAGACTAGGCCATCCATGTTTGGCTACACTGAAGAAAGCCTTGCAGCATTATAATGTGCCATTTTGTGATAATAAAACTATTGACTGTGTGTCTTGTCACCTAGGAAAATAGCATAAGTAACCATTTTATGTTGTTGTCTTTGAATATACTTCTTCCCTTCAAATGGTGGTCGCTGATGTTTGAGGACCTACCCTAGTTCACTCAAATGGCTTTGCTTACTATGTTACATTTAAATATGCCTATACACGATATACTTAGGTATACTTCTTAAACAAAAAGTAAAATATGGTAACTATGTTTCCTCAGTTCCTTCAATAAGTTGAGAGATACTTTAGTCATAAACTTAAAGGCTCTTCAAATTGATAGGGGAGGAGAGTTTCAAACTTTGAAGTGGTTTTTGACTCAAAAAGGGATCGTTCATAGAACTACATGTCCTTATACGTCTGAGCAGAGTGGTTTGGTTGAGAGAAAGCCCAAACATATTGTGGAAACAGGCCTCTCTATGCTTGCCCATGTATTTATGATCTTGTACTACTGGCATGAAGCATTTAGCAGTGCAGTGTTCTTGATAAATTGATTACCTTCTCAACATTTAAGTAATGACTCTCTCTATGAAAAACTATTCAAAGAAAAACCAAACTACTTGTTTATCAAAGTCTTTGGTTGTTTATGTTTCCCTAATCTCAAACCATACAACACAAACAAGTTACAATTCAGGTCCACCCTTTTGTACCTTTTTAGGATATTACTCTTAACATAAAAGCTATAAGTGTAGAGATTCTTTAAAAAGAATTTATATATCAGACATGTTACATTTCATGAAAACGAGTTTCCATTTCGAACTAGCTCAAACTATCCAAAATCATCCAATAGCAACCCACTATGTCATACAACCAGCTCAAAGTTGATTGTTTTTCTACATCAATCACAACCAAAGTCAACTCACCAACAGTCTCGAAATCTAGTTCATCGACAACCCCTCTCGAGTTAATCACCTAGTCTATGTCTAGCGCACCATTACTTGATTTCAACCTTATTGAACATAATGTTCCTGCTGAGTCAATTCAACCTACTCCAATTGATCATTCTAAGTCCAGTTAGTCCTCACACAATTTAGTCAATACTCATTCTATGATCACTTGTAGCAAGGTAGGCACATTCAAACCCAAAATCTATCATTCCAAGGTAACTCAATTATCTAACACTATACGTGTTGATGTTCATAAGGTAATGATGTATCCTTATTGACAAGAAGTTGTCCGAAATGAGCTAGGAGTCCTCATCAAGAATAATACATGGATTCTCTATTCTCTCTCCCCTTTTAGGAGGTTCATTGGCTACAAATAGCTTTTCAAGATAAAGAAGAAACTTGATGGGATTGTGGATAGATACAAAGTAAGGCTAGTTACTAAAGGTTTTTTTCAACATGTTAAATTAGACTTTTGTGATACATTTTAGTCCAATAATTCGTGCTAAAACTGTTAGGATTGTTCTTTCTGTTGCTGTTATAAATGAATAGACAATAAAACAAGTAGATGTTAATAATGCATTCCTTAATGGCACTTTGACTGAAGAAATCTAAAATGATCAACCATCAGGGTTTGAAACTACATATGTCAATGGCGAACAAATTGTGTGTAGGTTAAACAAAGCACTATATGATCTTAGATAGACACTTCGAGTCTAGTTTCATACATTGAGTGAGTATCTGGTTAGACAGCTTGGTTTTCATGCTCCTAAAGCTGATTTTTCACTATTTATTTGAACAAGTGTTTAGTTTTCCTTATTTCTAATAGCCTATGTGGATGATATTATCATCATAGAAAGCTCCTCCAAGGAGATTAATAAGATTGTTCATCAACTACATAGTAGGTTTTCTCTCAAAGACAAAGGAGATCTTCGTTTCTTCCTTGGCATTAAAGTTCATCATATGTCACATGGGCTATATCTCACTCAGAAGAAGTAAATTCCAAAGTTACTTCATAAGGCAGGAATAGATTAAGCCTCACCAACTCCAACACCTATGGTAGGTACACCCAAGTTAACTACAACATGTGGTAGTCCATTTCCTGATGGTCATTTGTACCGTAGCATTATTGGAACTTTATAGTATGCATACATTACATGACCAGACATAGCATTTTGTGTCAACAAACTGAGTCAATACATGAATGCTCCAAAGGATACTCACTGGCAGGCAGTGAAGCGTGTGTTGAGATATCTTAATGAAACTTTAGATCATGGCTTATACTTCACCGAAGGTTGTTTTGAATTGGTCTATTTTCTAATGTTAACTTGGCGTCCACTATTGAAGAGAAATGATCCACCACAGGTTATTGCATTTACCTTGGCTCCAATCCAATTGCATGGTGTTCTAAGAAGCAGGTTGTTGTTTCCAGATCCTCCTCAAAAGCTGAATATCGCAGTCTTGCAAATTTTATTACTAAACTACTATAGGTGAAACGGTTGTTGACTAAAGTTGGTGTCTATCTACAACATACTCCAGTAGTGTGGTGTGACAACACCTCCAAGATGTCAATCGCAGCCAATGCAACTCATCATGCTAAGGTTAAGCACGTGGAGATTGATCATCACTTTGTTCGAAAGAAAATTCGTGATGGTATCCTGCATGTTAATTTTGTGCCCTCAACAAGTCAAATTGCAATCGTTCTCACCAAACTTATCACTCCAAAGCAGTTTTCTTCCTGTTAAAGTTGTGTGACCCAAATTCTTGTTAAAATAAGATATAGTGGTAAAATAAAATAAAAGTAAATCCATATAGAACTATACTTCTTTTATTTGACATTAAATAGAATAATGTTGTACAATCTTACTACACTTTATCTATTTGACATTGATTAGAATAAGATTTTTCAACATTCAAATAGATGTAGTTGAAACTCCTCTTGTATTATTTGAATTCGACATTAATGAATTTTCTTCTCCTCTGCCTGTGGTTTTTCCCGAAAGGGTTTTCCACATAAAATTTGTGTGTTTTATTTTTTCTTATTACTTTGCAATCGTTCTATATTGTCATTATCAAAGTTAGTTCTACACTTCTTTTCGAGATGCCTTACGAGTCCTCCCTTTGAGCAATAGTCAACCAAATAGGTCAACACAAGCCAAATCGGGAGAATGTTAGAGTAGTAGCAGTTCATTAGTTAGTTTGTTAAAGAAAGGTTAAAGAAGTTAGCAAATAGTTACAGAAGTTAGTTAGTTAGCAACTTAGCAACCTTTATATCATATGTATAAATACAAACCTTAATGAGCTTTGTAAGCAAGATAATTATTCAACCAATCTTCTCTTCATAATTTTTTACTTGTTTAGTATTTCATGGTATAGTCAAACAAATCCAATAGAATATCCCATCCTTCACCAAGTCTAGATTGGTAGAAAGAGGATTCCCAAACTAAATGGCTCGCATTGACAAAAGACCCTATATGCCTCTTTTACACAAGGGACATGCCTTATCATTCTCTTCGCCCACATCACATTAGTACCTTCTCAGATCTGCACATGCTTCCCCATCTTGCAGAAATTCCTCCCAAATCCATGAATTTGCTGGTTTCTTTTCCATGTTTTCTAGCTCCGGATCCTTGTAGTATTTAGATTTCAAAACATTTTCTATTATGATTCTCACTCTTGTTTTGGCAAAAGGGCTTCATTCATCGATCGTGTCATTAAATACCCAGTCCATCGGTTTGAACGGGTCTACAAAGCTTCTCCTAGCTGCACAAGTGTTGTTTTCTTTTTGTCTACTTTATGATAAAAGTTTTAATATTTTAATGTTTTATAATTACTTTAAACTTTGGATAATATTTTAAAATATTTTAAGTTTCGGTGTTAATGTAATTGACTTTGTGAATATTTTGATTTTTTTAATTAAATTTGTAATGTATGATTAATGTTTATAATGTTATTAAATTTTTTTACAAGTTTTTAAAATTTTTCCTTTATTTTCAAGGGAAAATGTGTTTTTATGTTATTTTTTGAATTTATAAAAAAATTAAATAAAGAAAATGACTAGAGACATGTAATTATAGGAAAATAAAATATTTATTCAAATTTATCTTTTTAATTTTATGAAATGATTATAAAAATAATTTTTATAAATAAATGTTTTTTCTTTAATTTTCAACGTCATTTAAAATCATTAATTTCAAAATTACTCATATAATACATAAAAAAGAAGTTCAATTTTATATGAAAAAATATATAATTGAAAATTTTGTAATATATACATTTGTTTTCCTGTCCACAACTAATGGAAAGTTGTGATTAATTTCTTGTTCTTCTCTTTACTCATTTTAAATATAATCAAAGGAATACATCATTTCCTTTCTTTTCCGACTTGAATCCAAGCATAGGGTTAAGTTTATGCGAAAGAATAAGCATTTAATCTTGCAGTAAATTTGCTTTTTATATATATATATATATATTTGGAAGGGTTTTGTTGCTGCGCATGTTTCTATTTGTGCTGCCGCGTAATATCATCATTAATGCAACGGTGAAAATGTAGTTCTATTAATTTTGAAATTTAGTTATTTAAAATTTAAAATTTTAATTTAAAAATCTTAATTCAACCATCTTGATAATTTCTGTTAAAAATTTATAAATTTATTTATTTTCTATCTATTATATGTCACGTAATATGAATATGCCCTAATCAATATACCAAATTGATAAATTTTGAGATAAAATATTATCAATGTAAATAATTAGACTAAATTTTTTAAATATAAAAAATAAGATTACATGAATTAAAACTTAATTTCTACAAAGTATAAAAACTAACTCATATTTTTAACCAAATAAAATTAAAGTAATTTATCCTACTTTTCATAGCGCATTTTGTCATCGTACTTGTCATAAATATATAACTTTTTTTTAAATCAGTATAACATCTTTATCATATTATTAATATATATTTAACCATAGAAAATTCCTTACATAAAGCAAATAATTATCATATTCAATCCTCATCATAATCATTATATTTTAATTTAGTTCATATTTGAACTATGTGATCTATATGAATATTTTTAACATATTTACATTATATCAATCTAATCCTAATTATAAATATTTCAACAAATTCAACCATTTACCTTTACAATTTTAACAATCTGATCTTGAGAAATTATAAGTACTTTTCCATGTGAAAAATAATGGTTCACTGTTACTGATGACGTTTTGAAAACATAACTGTAAGAAGACCACAAGAAATTTAGTCCTCAACTAGTTTACAGTTTCGAAATACAAGACGACCCTCGTCATCAACTGTTTTACTAGTTTTAATTCTGATATGCATTTAAGGACGAAATTGTTTAAATTTATAAATGAGGAAGGCTAAATTTGTTGGAACATTTAGAATATACCAATCTTGAGGACTAAATGTGTTATAACACAAATTAAAAAAAAAAAAAACCCATTAACAATTTAACAGAGAATAACCAAAACAAAAACATCCCAACCAAGACAGAAAATTTAAAATAAAACCTACACTTGATCCAAACCAAATACAATTAAAATATTTCCTTCCTTGGCTCATCAATCGACTATGCATCTGATATGAATTAATCAATATGTTCAATTTTTTCGTATTTAGAAAATATCCATACTCATATCTGGATAGACACAAGTCAAAACAACATAAACTTGCAGAACAAGTGAGAGATCTTCAGTTTTCCAGAAGATGAGAAAAACATAAAGCATAGAACAACCAAAAGCAAAACACATTCATTAACCATTAAAAAGTAACTCGACCTTACTCATATCCATCAACAAAACCAGAATACAAATCCATTTCAGTAAATTTTGAGTTTGAAAGGCATGAAATATGATAAAACCAAAGTCAAAATCTAGCTTTCATCACCTAGTAATTGGATGATAAACTCGAAGCAGCCCTATTTTCACAGGTCCTGGACACTCAAACCTGCAAACCCAAGACAAAAGAGAAATGCGGTCAAGAACAATGGTTTGTTTCTGCTACTTATCTAGCATTTATGATTTTAACATTTTATTTGTTCATTCTGCTAGTTTGATCCAAAAATGAAAAAGGCTCTGCAAACATGTATGGTTTTTTACCTGGAGGGAGAGACTGCTTCAACTTATCAGCCTTCTCAGCATCAGACACACAAAGTGTATACAAGTACTTTGAGCAGCGAACTTTGAACTTGACAACATCTCGGCTCTTCTTTATTTTTACAGAGCGTGCATCTTTCCTTCTGGCAGTGAGAAGGAAGTCCTTGATCTCATGAATTTGCTTCGGCTGCACAAAAGAAAAAACATTCATTTAATACAGAAACCTATAAAATAAACCTGTGTTTGCATATGAGCATTAGATACAGGATTGAGTAACAACATATGCAAATACTTCAACTTTTATGCCAGGTTCAACCATCTCATTTCCACTGACCATTCCAATTACTACTGATTTTTTTTTTCTCATTATATATACAAGTCCTTTGATGACATTGCAATTAAGAAATAAATGGACATAAATTGATTGATCACATTACATACTTCTTTGTGACATGGACTTGGGTATTGGTTCCAGGCACTGGTATGTATCTATATCTTGGATTCACATAATCAGCTAAAAGATATTCAAAATTTTGATAAGGATACATGAACCTTATAACAATGTCTAAAAGGATTTAAATGGTACAACCTATCACACCGATGAAGAGTCAGACGCGAGCATGGAAATCATTATTCAAGAGTCTATACAAACAGAAATCCTGAGATGGATCAAATGGTATGGAGAAAACACCAAGATGGAAACAATAAATCATGCAACAGCAGACAAGCGATTCATGTTAAAAACACAAACAACTGATACAACGATTGAAGTTTCTTACAAATTCATTATCCTAGAACCTGTAGAACCTCAAAACTACTTGATCTTTTAATACAAACAAAAACACTTTTATATTAACTTGCAAAGTTCCAGCAAAGCGCTTAAAAAAAAAAAAAACCTGTGCCAAATAGAGGCATGATACTTTGTACATGAACAAATTTGCAAAATAATTCATCCAAAAATTATTGAATAATTCAAATTGAGAAAACTATCAACTGAAAGTGATAGTTATCACAGTTCTGAAATCTCTAGAACACGTAAAGCCAAAAAAAAAAAAAAAAAAAACCTCAGTTACCTTCCTAAACACAAATTCAAAAGAAACATTGAAACCTGCAACAAGGAAGCCAAAAAAACAGAACAACAAAAACCAAGAACAAGCATCTGAAGCATAAATTATCATCAGCAAATACAACTATGACAGATAGAGCATCGGAAAAAGAACAGATTCAGAGATCTAAGGAGATGATTGAAGAGAGAAAATCGGGTTTTACCATTTTCGATAGAAGCTTTGTGGAGAGCTTCCTGACTTCAGTAAAACACAAACAAAAAGATAGCACCAAACCCTAATTCCTTCTATATTCAATTAATATATAGGCCCATGACAAAACCCTAGAAAATTTCCCTTGCAAATTATAAATGTTTATTGGGCAGGCTTTAACTGTTGGGCTACAAATGGAATAACATTGCTTAGTTGGTTATAGTTGAAGCTTAGAGAAAGAAGACAACTGGGTTTAAACCGGGCTCAAACCCAAATTGGACCGGATTTTAGATTTATTAAGAAAACATATTCAAATCTTGGTTTAAACTGGGCTCAAATCCAAATTGGACCGGATTTTATATTTATTAAAAAACACATTCAAATCTGGTCTTAGTTTTTTATTTAAAAAACTATTTTATTTTAATTGTTAATTATACTTTAAAAATTATAAATATAAAAAAAATCATTTTCTTAAAATTATAAAACCAATCTCAAAGGTTTGATGGACCAGGTTTAAGCTTAGCTTATGGAGGATGACTAAGAGTGAGTGCGAAAAATTTGTTAATTGTTATAAAATAAAGAGAGATGGAAAAAATAAAGAACAAAGAAAATATGAAAATCATAGATAATGTACTTTATTGATCAAATATATGATTACAATACTTTATCAGAGTCTTTATTTATAGGCATAAGAAGTATAAAAGAAGTAGAGATCTAATTCTAATAACTATTAGAATTTAAAGTACATTAAAACTTTATCTTGATCATGATGGACATCCATTTAATAAGATATTCATAACACTCCCCCTTAGATGTTCATAGGTAGAAATTACCTCGTTAAAACCTTATTAGGAAAAACACTGTGGGATAAAAACCTAATGAAGGAAAAAGAGTACACAATCTATAATACACATAATTTGCTACCTCATTAAAAACCTTACCAAGAAAACCCAATGGGACAATCTCGATTAAGGGAAAAAGAGTACAACGCGTATTTACTCCCCCTCATAAAAACATCACTTAATTTCTCATATTCTTCGTATTCAATCTTGAATACTAGTGTTTCAAATGACTATTTGAATGTATTGCTAAGCATTTATATCACCATTTTTTTTAAAAGTCATGAGTGAGGAAAATTTAGGAGAAATATAATTTGATTTCTTCAGGAGATTCAACAATAATCATAATAAACTTTAATCACGATTATTTTATAAAAATGCAAATAGGTATTTTGGATCATTTTATAAACCTCATTCATCTACTATTCACTAAGTCAAATTTACCATATATGTTCAAATTATTTCAATTCATATAAATGAACAATTTCTCGAGAATTTCAATATGCTTCTAGCATCCTAAATCCTTCAAGGATTTTAATATGAACTTTACTATATAGTGATTCATAAAAGGTTGTAACAATAACCATTAGACGCAAGTTAAATCTTTTATGAATTGTCGATTTAATAAAATATCTAAAGGTTATTGCATCCACCACAAAAGAATATTATATCTTTTCATAATCAATGTCAGGACTTAGCGAAAAATTTCATATTTTTATTCCGCTTTTGTAAAACTACTTCAATTGCACATTCATTGGCTTTATACATTTAGATATTTGGACTATTGGTCCAAAAACTTCACGAATTTAATTGTACTTGAGTTGCGACTTTCTATTTTGATCAATTTATTCCATATCTATATTTTTCAATAGATTTTTTCAAGATCTTCCTTTTATTTCATTATTTCAATAATAATATTGCATGCAAAATCATTGTCTATCACTTTTACTATTCGGTTCCACATTTTTTCGAATTGACATATCTTATCGAGATATCTTATTTTCATTATTTTAAAATTCAGTTTTAGGTACCTGAATCTCTTCTGGAGTTTTACTTATTAGTTATGTCTTGTATCTCTTCTGGAGCACCCACCTTTACTATATGACCATCTAAAAGAATTTTCATCTTTGGAACCGATCAATCTATTATTTATTCTAACTAATTGTCCTATTGGGACTTTTAATTCAAATTAAAATATTAACTTGTAAATACATCTAATAGTTAACTTGTAATGAGTTATCATTATTGAACTTCTGGTTCAAACCCCTAACTCATTACAAGTTATTATTTCTCTTTCCCTAATGTCGGGAAAACTATTGAATCAAAATTATAATCACAAATAATGTCATAATTGAATTCTCTAATGCATTCAAAACATCTAATAATACAAAGAAACTTGTAATTAATATATATATTCCCAACTGTTTTTGATGATTCACTTATCTTTGTGCGTTGTGGTGGAACAATTAGAACATATACGTGTAACGCCCCCAACCCGAATCCGTCACCGGAATAGAGTTACGGAGCATTACCAGAGTTACCGATTTATTTATCAGATATTTTACTTCATCTAATATTCATATTTGAAACCAATTAAAATTAAACATGTTGTCCCTTAAACGTGCTTATTTTTCTCAACATGTTTTACTTGAATTTATTAATTGTCTCAACATAAATTTTTTTGTATCAACATAGTAATGATAATCACATATTTACATGTCATGATAAATATCATTCTCTTGCCATTTCTTCATAAACATAAATTAGGTAATTTATTATATCAATATTTCATGTATTTAAAAAAATACAATTCAAGTTACACCAACTTACCTCGTTGTTTATTCATGTTTATAATTTCAATAATCTCTTTCCTTTTCCACGTTCTAGTCTCGAGTCATCCGGATCTTTATAAATAAAGATGATTGTCATTTTCATTTATTTCATGTTCTAATACATTCAACTAATGTTCTAAACAAAATTTTCCATTTTACCCTTAAAACTTTTAATTAATTACAATTTCATCCTTGATTTCAGAAAAATAAAATTATTTTCATTTAATCCTTGTTTACAACCACTATTCTTATACATATTGATAACATCCCATGAATTTTATGAAATATCAGAATTTTCCATAATTTCACTTTTCAATTTAATCCCTAAAACATGTTTTCACCTGATCTTGATCTAAATTAATATTTTCATTCAATTTTGTAATTTAACTAATAAAATAATCCATTACATGCAATTTGATTATTTTTGTCATTTTTACAAAATCGCACATAAAGTTCTACTTTTATTCAATTTAGTCCCTGAGCCTAAAACATGCAAATTAGCCATGCTAGTTGAATATTCATACATATTTTCCTCCTCCTGCTCTCCATTCCACATCCTTAATTTATATAACATGCTTATAAGTAACATTATCAAAACTTCCACTATTTACTTATATGTATTTTCAAACTGTCCATTTGAGTCATAGTTACTAAATTATTTATATCTTGAGGTACAGAACTCCAAATTAAGATCCGCTAATTTTCCCTGAAACTAGACTCACATGTATTCTTACCATAAAATTTTCAGAATTTTTTGTTTAGCCAATTAGTACAGTTTATTCATTAAAATTTCTCCTATTTTGCTGTTTGACAGTTCTGACCACTCTTCGGTAAAATTTAATTATCTCTTTGTACAGAATTCAAATGATATTCTCATTTTTTTCCTATAAAAATAGCTCACTAAAGAATCAAACCATATAAATTATGTCCCATAATAATTTTTATACAATTTTTAATGATTTTTCCAAGTCAGAACAGAGGATCCTGAAATCATTCTGAATCAGTCTCACGAAAATATAAATATCTCAGAGTACAGAATTTATTTACTTGTTCTGTTTCTTTTATATGAAAATAGACTCATTAAGCTTTAACTCCATCTCTCACTCAACTTCTAATTCAATTTCTACCATTTTTGGTGATTTTTCAAAGTTGAGCTACTGCTGCTGTCCAAAACAGTTTTAGTGCAAAATGTTGATTATCAAGTTTATAACACTCTTATTTCCCTTCTCTACAATATTTCCCATCACTTTCTCTTATTTTCTCTTCACTAACATATCAAGAACATAGAACCATATATATGAAAACTCTACATTAACATCATTTCCATGCTTTTTCAATAATATCAAACTTAAAAATATATGAAAATCTTGATGTTCTTACCTTGTCCACTTGGTTTCAATCTTTAACTTGATATTCTCTCTCTTCCAACTTCTATTTCTTGAGTCCAACTTGACATTCTAACTCCCCATAGTCTCCTTAACATTTTTCTCCTTTGGTAGCTATGGAAATTCTTTTGGTTTCTAGATAAAAATGGTGAATTTTTTGTGGAAGGACCAAATTGTAAAGAAAGGAAAGTTTCTTCTTCTCTTTCTTTTCTTTCTAACGTGGGATGCATGGAAATGGATGGTGTTGTTCTCTTTCTTTTTCTTTTCTTTCCACACACACACATATATATACTAAATAAATTAATAAAATAATAAAATATCTTATTAAAATATTAATAAAATAATAATTTAATATATAATTGTAAAATATCATCAATATAATCATTACTTTCTAGATTTCTCTCTCTTCCAATTGACCATTTTATCCTTTATGATCTTTTAAAATTCCATCCTTGAGTCATCACTTAATTTGGTAAAATTGCAACTTAGTCCCTCATAATTCTTCACCTATTCAATTTAGTCCTAATTCATCAATTTTCCTTAGTTGCTAGATTATTCTACCCTTAAAATATTTTCACTATTGGTCCTTCAACTTTTCATATTTACACTTTTAACCCCTCAAATTTTGAGTATTTCTCTTGAGCAACAAAACTTTTCTCACTTTTACAATTTAGTCCTTTCTTGAATTAATATGTCATAATATATTTCCCAATGACATAACTCAAATTTCCTCTTCTCGTCACTTTATTCCTTATTTTACTATATCAAAGATAATATTTCACTGTAGAAATTTTCGGGGTGTTACAATACGCACATACAAAAAATTAAAAAATGAGAAATATTTAGCTCTTGATCAAAAACCAATTGTAATGGGGAGCATTTATAATTTATTGGCTTGATGTGTACAACATGTAAATCAACATAATCTCATGTTGAAATAGGAAGTTTAGTTCTCATAAGTAATGGTTTAGACATTAATCAGAAGTGTTTAATCAATAATTGCTCTAAACCATTATGCGCAAACTTTTACAAAAGTTTTTCAAACTCAATTAATAGAAGATTAAAATATAAACTCATCAGTATTAGCAAGATGAATTGTCTTAATCGCATGATTTGAAATTAATTATTTAAACAAGCAATCTTGCAAACGACAAGTTGCAAATTGATAACATATATGTGATTATTTTGTAGATGCATCTACCATAATCATATAATATCAAAACCATCCACATGGTGAATGAATGGACCCATATTCATTTTAGAAATGTAAGACATTAAATCTCAACTTTAGCTAGTGAGTTTTTAATAATTAATTTTCATTCAGAACAAACATATGAGAATTCTTTTAAATTAAAGAATCTTCTGGTTCTTTAATGAATGTCCATATGAATTCTTAATTAATTGTCGCATCATATATGATCCAGGATGGTCTAACTGGTCACGCCAAGTAGTAAATGCATATGTATCAGTAAACTTCTAGTGTACTTTAACATGTGTTTCAATTGTACTAAATTGTAACAAATTAATAATTTTACTATTATTCTTTTTACTTTGTATCTACATATAAGTGCTATTGTGACATTTACTACTGGAAATGTCTAAATCAATGTGAATGTTATAATGTTACTAAGTCAACAAAATAAATATAATTCCCAAACAACCATATGCAATATTTGCTTCAGGGAATATGCCAAAATCTTCAAATATCTAAAAAAAAAATTTACAACTTCAGGTGCATCCAACTATAATGAGCTTTAGATAGAATTATTATATTTTATTGCTCATAAATAGATATTTCACAGTCAAATATTTTACTTCCAACCCCTTAATGGGGATGATGACAAAAGAAGATAACAAATATTATAAAATAAATATAAATTAATAACCCAATCCTCTCTTTTTTATCCTTTCAAAATAGATATTTATAGCAATAGTGATTCATATGAAAAATAATATTTTCCTTATTCACAATCTCAATATAAGATCCATTATAAATATCTTTTAAAACCAATGGATTAACCATCACAAGATATTAATATATTAGCTATTCTATAGCTTTCGACTAATTTTGTACTATCAAATATTAGAATAGTATTTGTTTGTTTTAGTACCAAATAAGATAAATACTTTCTATCTATAATGATAGAATTTGTTACTTCATTCTCATATCCTTCATCAAAGAATATTAACAGAAACAAAATATTTAGGCATATGCCATATATGTGGCCAATAATATTTCATATCACATTGATAACATAAATTATCTTTACCTTTTGAAGAGTTATTTTGAGAACTCTCATTATTCTCTTATTTATTACTATGTTCCCAATTTTAGTGGTTCATGATTATATCTTTTATTTTCTTTATGTTTGCATTCACTTTAGGGAATACAATAAATCTAATAGGATAGGCTTCAAAACGCCTCCATTGATTCTTTATTTCATAATCACCATCGCAAAATATGTATGGATTTCAAATCAAAATCTATCTATTCATGTTGTCATGATTAGTCTCCAATTACATCCTCAATTACAACAATAATCATGATCTCTATATTTTTATTTTTTATAATTGTTATATACTGCTACATTCACTTCAGGGAATGAAGTAAAACTAGTGGGAAGAATTTCATAGTTTTTCATTAGTAACTTATTATTTTGCTTAGTCACTAGAAGGTATAAGATCGTTCGAAAATACTGTTAAAGTCATTTTTACAATATTGCTACTTCAGGAGCACATTAGATATTTCAATCATATAGTGTAATGTATTTCTTCGGGGAATATATATAATACAGATCCATGAGTATATCATGTTATTTATATATATGGTTTTACTGTAAAATACATGAAAGTTTTATTCAACATATATCTTCTTGATCTGAAAAACAGTATTATATTTTTATAAAATTTGCATCACAATGAGCTAAAATATAAGCTCTTAACGCAAAACATGTATGGATTTCAAATCAAAATCTATCTATTCATGTTGTCATGATTAGTCTCCAATTACATCCTCAATTACAACAACAATCATGATCTCTATATTTTTATTTTTTATAATTGTTATATACTGCTACATTCACTTCAGGGAATGAAGTAAAACTAGTGGGAAGAATTTCATAGTTTTTCATTAGTAACTTATTATTTTGCTTAGTCATTAGAAGGTATAAGATCGTTCGAAAATACTGTTAAAGTCATTTTTACAATATTGCTACTTCAGGAGCACATTAGACATTTCAATCATATAGTGTAATGTATTTCTTCGAGGAATATATATAATACAGATCCATGAGTATATCATGTTATTTATATATATGGTTTTACTGTAAAACACATGAAAGTTTTATTCAACATATATCTTCTTGATCTGAAAAACAGTATTATATTTTTATAAAACTTGCATCACAATGAGCTAAAATATAAGCTCTTAACGCAAAACATGTATGGATTTCAAATCAAAATCTATCTATTCATGTTGTCATGATTAGTCTCCAATTATATCCTCAATTACAACAACAATCATGATCTCTATATTTTTATTTTTTATAATTGTTATATACTGCTACATTCACTTCAGGGAATGAAGTAAAACTAGTGGGAAGAATTTCATAGTTTTTCATTAGTAACATATTATTTTGCTTAGTCACTAGAAGGTATAAGATCGTTCAAAAATACTGTTAAAGTCATTTTTACAATATTGCTACTGCAGGAGCACATTAGATATTTCAATCATATAGTGTAATGTATTTCTTCGGGGAATATATATATTACAGATCCATGAGTATATCATGTTATTTATATATTTGGTTTTACTGTAAAACACAAGAAAGTTTTATTCAACATATATCTTCTTGATCTGAAAAACAGTATTATATTTTTATAAAATTTGCATCACAATGAGCTAAAATATAAGCTCTTAAAGAGCTTTTTATAGTTTGGTGCAATATTAGCTCTTTAGGAGTATATAATCATTTTATTGTATAACCTTAATGAATGCTTAATTTATTTTAAATAAAATTTTATTTATTCATATAAAAATAAAATGAATAGGTATAAATAAAACATATATTAAATGTAACACATAATAAATTCAAATCACTAACAAATCATTGTGGTTAGATAACATATATTTTATATATCATACCACAACAAAATACAAAATATTATAATGTCAAATTAAAATAACTTTACAGCTATAAAAGTTTAAATATAAACATATTTTAACCTCCACCTCTTATGACATAATTTCATCTCAAATTTTACAATGGTATGAAATTATCAAAAACAGTGTGAATATCCCAAAGTTCATGACAAGTAAGTATTTTTACTCACATTCAGCAATAATCATATATCTTAATCAAAATCAAAATTAAACCAATCAATTCTATTAAAAATGAAAAAATATTTATCTCCATATAAAAATCCTAATAATTAAATGCGTGAAGGGTTTTATAAATTCATAGAGATACGGATAGTGAATTATATAAATTGAACTTTTTAATAGAAATAAAATCAAATTTCAAAAGAAGTTGACTAGATTGGCATACGTTACCACGGATGAGAAGTAGTAATTATAAACATCTTTTGTAATGAAGAAAAAGAGATCATCCCTAAGCAAATATCAAAAAACAAACTTTGAGAGTGAAACTTACTTTTCGATTTCATATGGATAACGGTATCAAATCTTTCACCATCCTAAAGAACAAAAAGTAAAATAAGTTAATCAAAACAATGATAACATATAATGAAAGAAGAATGAAAAATAATAATCAGATATGGAACATTAAATAAAAGAAACTTCCTATAAAAACTTTGCATCTTGTTGTCAAATTGAAAAATAATAATCAGATATGGAACATTAAATAAAAGAAACTTCCTATAAAAACTTTGCATCTTGTTGTCAAATATATTGAAAATCATGAGTGATAAATTTGATCATCGATAAAAGGAACTATCACTTTGAGTAAGATCATGCTGATAACGTGTTATAAAATAAAGAGAGATGGAGAAAATAAAGAACAAAGAAAATATGAAAGCAATAGAGAATGTATGTTATTGATCAAATGTATAATTATAATGCTTTATCAGAGTCCCTATTTATAGGGATAAGAAGTATAAAAGAAGTAGAGATCTAATTCTAATAACTATTAGAATTTAAAGTACATTAAAACTGTAACGCCCTGATTTTCGGGATTTTTCGGGTTTTGTGACTTTTAGTGAAATTTTAAAATTTTGGTGTTCTGAATGTTGAAAATGTGTTTAAAGGTGTTAGTGGGCCTTTAGAAGGTCCAAGCTTAAGTTAAAATCCGGTAAAATATCAAGTTTGGATTCTTTAAATGAAAGGGGACTTGGTTAAGTGGGCTTTTAAGAAAAACTGAGTAAAACATGACATAAAGAGAGCTTTGGCAAATTGGCAAGGTGGCGCCACTAAGTTCCTAAAAAAGTGGCGCCTAAGTGGGTATTCAAGGACAAGGGTTCAAGTTGTAAGGGAAGCGTTTTATTTTTTTTTATTTTTAGGCATGTGCCGGGCATGTGACTAACTTAGGTCAAATTTCGGCAAGGGCTTTAGGGACTTAGGCCGATTGTTAAGTAGGATTATTAGGGTTTCATCTTTTCTTTTTCTGTCATGACAATTAGGGTTAGCCACCTTAAGTTTTATTCTTCCCTTTTTTGTCAAAAAGCAGAAACCTGCCTCCCTAAGATCTACTAGCCGATTTCTTCTTCTTCATCTCCTCTACCATTGTTTTTCTCTTTTCTTTTTCCTTTTTGATCTCTTCCTTAGCCGAACATCCTTCCTATTCAAATCCACTCTCTCTTTCGATTCCACCCCTCTCAAAAACAACCTTAGCCAATTGTCCAAAGTGCTAGAAATCCTGAAACTACCATTTTTCTGCCAATTTCTTTTAAGCCGAATTGCCCCTATTCTCTTCACCTGTGGTGGCCAATTACTGCATCCCTTAAATCCCTACCCTTGTCGACATTATCACCCAAATCTATAGCCCAAAGTATCACCGTCTTTACCAGTCAAAAAGCCGAAATCGCCATTTTCTTAGGAGCTTTTAGCCGAATTCTTAGATCTCAAAGATTTGGGTTCTGCCTGTGTGTAGGGGTTAGATCTACTTCAGATCTAAGTTAGAATCAAGAGAGAAGTGGTGGTAAGTGTTTATCAACTTGGGTCCATAAGTTACTTTATGTTTTGGAAAAGCCGAAAGCCCCTAAAGTTTAGGGAGGTTGTCAACTTGGTCTATTAGTGACTCAGGGTTGTATTTTGGTTCTTTTGAGTGATAGTTAGCGAAGGAGCTGAGCAAGCGAGGAAGTGAAGGCAGTGGTACAACCAGATCTAGATCTAGTGCACCTAAATCGTCAGAGGTAAGATTTCATGGCCATTAGAGGCACTGGCCGAACATGGTAAGGGGATTTCTACTTTGATTTCCATAGATCTATAGTCTAATTGATTAAGTGATAGATTGTAGGAATTAACATGTTTTGGAAAAGCCGAAAGCCCCTAAAGTTTAGGGAGGTTGTCGACTTGGTCTATTAATGACTCAGGGTTGTATTTTGGTTCTTATGAGTAATAGTTAGAGAAGAAGGTGAGCAAGCGAGGAAGTGAAGGCAGTGGTACAACCAGATCTAGATTTAGTGCATCTAAATCGTCAGAGGTAAGATTTCATGGCCATTAGAGGCACTGGCCGAATATGGTAAGGGGATTTCTACTTTGATTTCCATAGATCTATAGTCTAATTGATTAAGTGATAGATTGTAGGAATTAACGCATAGAGGATTTCGTCGGTGGAATTGCAAATAGGTGTGTGTATCGAACACCCTCTATGGTTCATAGCGGCAAAAGCCGAAAAGCCGAAATGCTGTAGTTCTGGCATTTTGTGGGTTGTGAGCCTGTGAACGCTCTCAAGTCGGTAGGAGTATGTTAAATCTGAAATCGGTATTGGTAGGTGTTTCAACCGCGAAATTTCGGGCACGACGGTAAGTTAGGCCTTGGTGGGTTGAATATTGGCCCAATGGGCTTTTGGACCCATTTGGGGTAGAAATATGTTTAAAGGTATTTTTGGATGGACTATAAGTTAAAACTGCTAAAATGGGTAATTAGTTATGGAACGTAATCTAAATGGGCTTAAACTGCTAAATGACACTTTAGGGCCCATTAGGGGTTTTAGGGCTTAAAAGCTGAAACTGCCAAATTAAGTTAACTGAACTTCTGTACCGACTACTGGATTTGTAGGGACTGTAATAGACATAAAAACTGTAATAAAAGAGCAAAATTATTGAAATACCCTTTTAGGGTGAGAAATTACTGTTTTACCCCTAGGTATGAAATTACCATTATACCCTTAGGGTTAGAATCTACTGTACTGCTTGATATAACTGTTACTGTACTGCATACTATGATATGTATATCTGTTGCATGGGCTGGAGTTATATTGGAGGAAGTGTGAGTGGCACTGCCACGTTACTGAAAGGGGCTATGCCTTGTACTGTTTCTGAAAGAGGCTTTGCCTCGTTATACTGTTTATCTGAGCAGCCATGCTGCGACTGTGGTGTGTGGGCTGGGTGGGTCGAGTTATTCCCTACACGGTGTGTTGGTTGGTACGGGTGGTGTGTAGCGGTTGGGTGGGTCGAGTAGTCTCCCCATATGATATGGGTTGCATTTATACTGTTATTCTGTACTGTACTGTTCTGGGCCTATGGGCCATACTACTATCTGAATAGGGCTTCGGCCCAGTATCTGTTATCTGAATAGGGCTTCGGCCCAGTATCTGACTGAGACTGGTTAGGGTGTAGGCCCAATGGGCTCGAGCCAATGTGGGCTTTGGATGGGCTTCTGCACACACTGAGTTTCCAAACTCACCATTTTCCTTTCCATCCTTGCAGGTAAGCTCTAGTTCGTGGACTTGGAGCTGGGAGGGATTCAGAGTGGCCACGTAGACTAAACTCGGTTTTAAATTGGTTTTATTATTTTATATTTTTAACTACTCGTTTTATTTTCGTTATGGGTTGTAATAAGGCCGCTTTAACTTTTCTATTTGGGTGTTATATTTCTTACTTATGCATGGTTTACTACAACTCGAATGATGCACATTTTCCAAATTGAATAATGATTTTAAGACCAATCTTGCAATACGATCGACTAAACTAGATAATAGTACTAAATTGAATCGTTTAACAAACAGATAGAGAGTACGCCAATTACTAAATAAACTGGAAACTTCTACTAAACTAAGGCAATGTTTTACAAAACTCACCATCAGTCTTTGTAACTAGGTAACGTGGAGTAGTTAGGGTGATGTAGCACACCAGATTTGGCCATAGCGTCTAGGCCGGGTTTGGGGTGTTACAAAAACTTTAATTTTGATCATGATGGACATCCATTTAATAAGATATTCATAACATTAATCAAATTGTTAAAATCAATTTACTCTATAATTTAATTACTCTTTTCCATTATCCATACAAAGTAGAGAGAGTAGGGTAAACTATTCCAATAACCCCTAAATTTTGTTTAAAATTATGTTTTGATAATCCAACTTTCAAAAGTTATATAATAATCATTAACATTATTAAGTTGTTACTTTTTGGTCACTCATCTATTGACTTTTTTAAGGGGATAACGTGACAGATTAATTCAAAGGGTTACTAATTAATTTGTCCCTTGAATTATAACTAAAATATCATTTTGATACTTTTAAAATTGTTCCTAACGATAAATATAAAAAATTTAAAATAAACTTAAAATAAATAAAAATATTTAAATTATAAAAATAATTAAAAATTATAAAAATATTAATACAAATTCTAAAAATATTAAAAAATTATAAACAATTTCCCAAAAATAAAAATTATTTAAAAATTCATAAAATAATTATTTCATAATCCGTTCAAAGAAATAATAATTTTCTTTTTTAATGGGATTTAATTCCCGTTAATGAAAGTTATTAGACGAGTGGCCAAAATATAACAACTCGATAATGTTAGTGACTATTACGTAACTTTTGAAAGTTGAGTGTTAAAATGTAATTTTAAACAAAGTTTAGGGACTATTGGTATGATTTATTTTTTTTTAATTTTTAAAGTTACAACCACAAATAATTATTATTCAAATAAATTAGAACTAATCATTATAAAGCACAAATCTAACTAACAATTATAATATATCCCGACTTAGATTAGAATAAATTTAGATTGGGCTCAATTTTTTGAAATTGTAGACTTCAATATTTTGGAATACTAATACTCCTAATAGATGTACCAATTTTTGGCTTGGAGTATCCTTAATCAGGCCATGTACTAATACTTGCCTCACTAGTTACAAATTTATGGCTATTGTTTGCGAAAGTATTGGAACCAAGAGTCTAAGTTCCAATACTCAAATCAAAAGGTACAATACTCAAGCCCATATTTTCAAATTTTAGGTTGAAATATAACTAAATGTACTAAATATGCATCAACGCAATACCGACACATTGGATGTAACACCTTTAACCCGTTTTTGTTGCCTAATTAAAGTTATGGGATGCTACGACGATTAACAAGTCCAATAATAAATCAAAACAATTCAGAGTTCAATTTAATCTTCATAAATCAATAGCCAATAATTATTCATAACATATATGCAAAAACAGAACTTAAATCGGGCCTATAGAACCTAAAAATCAATTTAGAAACAAGTAAGGACTAATTTAAAACAAAATAGAAAAATGTTGAAAACATGGCCGTATGACATGGTTGAGGTCGTTTGGTGCTACTCTACACGCCCGTGTCCTTAAACCGTGTGCAATTTGAAAATAGGGTCACACGATTGTGTCGCCAGGCCATGTAACATTCGTGAACAGTGTGAAAAATCATGCACTTAAAATTTAATAGACCACACGGCCGTGTGGGGTGATTGTCTGTGGCACACAGCCATGTGACAGGTTGTGTGCACCAAAAATGACTTCAAAATCAAGCTATTTCAACTACCATTTCTTAAGTTTCAAGCCATACCATCTCCATTCATATTCACCTATTCAAAGCACACTAAAACATACCAAAAACATGTCAATATATATATCATGTATTGTTCAACCTAAGTGTCTAATCAATGTGCCCTTATTAGCACCACAATTCAAAGTTTAAACCATTTTACATTCATAAATCATAAGCATATAACTGTTATCTATACAATAGCATCTTACCACATTTCAAACCAATCTCACAAGGCATGGTTCAACTCATTTATGCATACATGAACAAAGCTATGCCAAAAGTACCAAATAAGAAACACTTTCACAACATTTCATAGCCAAAACATAAAACAACAAAATTATGAACAAGTAAACTTTAAAACTCTTAGTACATGTCACTTATAATCTAAATCAAAATAATCACAATTTATATTGAATTGTTGAATGGATAGTGTGATCTACAAAAACAATCCAATTGACAACTCAAATCCAACAATCTACGAAGAAGAAAAACCAAAATGAGGCAAGCTTGCGTAAAGCTTATTTTGTTCGTAATAAACTTAAACTTTATTAATTATCTATACACATCACAAGTCTCACAAGGTTAATGAGTTTCATATATAAAACATGTAACTTTATCATGTTAGCAAACATATACCCAAAAACACATTTTGTACATAAACCAACCATCACATATTCTTTTAACATTTGACATCTTTATTTCAAGTATTCATTTCAAATGTCTCTTTTCACATATCTATATTCCAATAAATATTTCGTATAAACACTTCATATAATTGTTTCATATGTCTATTTCCATATAAACCATTTTATCTAAACATTTCATTTTACCATTTCATTCACACATTTAACACATAATCATTTTGTATATCACATTTTGTTTCAATAATTCATATAAATTTCTCCATTCAATGTCTAATTCTATATAATCATTTTGTATATTTCGTTTCATTTTATACTCACCCGATGAACCAAATGAAATAACGTCGGATACACAGGAGCAATGCTCACACAAAGTATATCTGTAACTGTAATTGTATTTGCTCACACAAGCTGTGAAATGGGCCTACTCACACTAGCTATGGGTTAAGATGTAACCTACATGATACTGCTCATATGAGCTATGGAGAATCTGCAACAAATGTAAGACCTCAGTCATCGATTAGACATCCAAGACCAGTACCTGAATTATAATATCCCTCATTACATGTCATTTGTATCCTTAACATTCACGAGGTTCATACATGCCACAATGTTCAAATCTTATATCTTTATTCACATTATACCATTTCAAGCATACATTTATGTATTTCTCATTTTTCAAACATGCTCATCAATTTAACTAATTACATAATTTAATTCAAGTCATTAATTGCCATTTATCCACAAATTTAACTATGCTTAACATGAATAATAAGTAACATACCTCTAAAAGCAGCAACTAATAAGTTAACTCAACGTACAAACTTACCTAAACAAAAATGGTTAGAATACGACACCGATAACTAGTCCGTTAACTTAACTTTTCCATGATTTAAGTCCAATTGATTCGTTTCTTGATCTAAATAATAATTTTCACTCAATTAATCAATTCAAATAGCTCAAATAATTAAACTTAATCTTATATGCTCTTCCATTATAAATTTGTAAAATTGCCTTAACATTTTACCCTTTATGCAATTTAGTCCCTAAACCCGAAACTTTCAAATTAACCACATTTAATCCCAATTCATGCTAGCTGAATTTACTATAATCCCTATACAACCCATATTTATCACCTTTTCACATGAACTTTATGCAACTTTATTATTTTAACAAATTAGTCCTCAAACTTTAAAATTAACCAAAGCCACTTTACAAAATAATCATTTTTAACTATCAACCTTATGAATCTACCATAAAACTTCAAAAACATCATAAATTCATCAATGACATAAATCAAAGCATTTAACAACTTTACAAATTAGTCCCGTGTTAGCTAGATTAAATTGCAACTATCTTAAAAATATAAAAATTACTAAAAACGGACCTTGAGACATGCAAGGGCCAATAGCTTCCATCAAACAAAAATGGCTTCCCTTCTTGAATGATGCATTCGATTAAGAGAAAAATAAAATAAGAGAAGATGATGACACTTTTTTCATGTTTTATGTCTTATTATTATTTAAATATAAAATTATCATATTACCATAATAAAGACAACATAAATCGTCCACTATGCTTAATTAAGGACTAAATACCATTTAAATCCCTCAAACTATGGTTCATAGCTATTTGACTCAAGTAAACTAATAGCGATTAAGTTTTACGATTTTTACAAATTAATCTTTTTTCTTTAATTAACTATCCAAATGTTTAAAATTTCTGGGCTAAATTTCAATACACCTATATAATCACTCCGTAAATATTTAATAAAAATATTTACAAGCTCTATATATAGAAATAAGGTCTCAATACTTCATTTTCTAAAAACACTTGACTTTAAGGACAAACCACTTGAACTTAACTATTCATTCAAATAACAAAAATTATTAAATCAAAATTTAATATAATACTATATTTGACTCGTAAATATTAAATAATAATATTTATAGACTCACTCGTCGGATTTGTGGCCCCAAAACCACTGTTTTTGACATCACTAAAAAATGAGCTGTTACATTGGACATACATAACCACATATAAAAGGCTAATAGAATAAACCAAACAACAAGAAACATGAAATTTTAGCTACTTCAGTACATTGTATGCAAAACAAATCAACTATTCCAATTCAAAATCCTTTAGCAAAATTCAGAATCAGAATGCCGAATAAACCAAAATGTCTAAATAAGGTAGACCATCACATTCATCAAGCAAAACAAACATAAAACAAATTAAAGTGTCAATACCAAAAAGAAAGTCCTAGATACATGCCATTAATTAAATTGAAGTAAAAAATCTTTACGAAATGCAAAATGCGGAGGCCTTTAAGATGATGTTACACGAACAATGATCAAACTCCAGAGTTACAAGTAATATGTGCATGGAAGAACAAAATTGAACGATGAACTTTTCTCAAACTTAGTGGTGCTCAACAAACTTCTAAACATACCATATACAATAATTCAATTATAAGCATACTATTAATACAACATAATATAATAAATTTAGCAACAAATTATTTGTAACTTTCAATTAAGCATGCGATTAACTTAATATTAATCAAATATGAAAAATCTATCAAATACACAAACATCCATCTAATACCTCATTATGATATGATAATTACGTTTAACAATACTTTGATGCGTATAAAGCACAACTTAGCCAACCAAACCCTGTAATGCGCCAAACACAATAATACATTACTCCTGAGCACATAAGCAACTTACACAAATCACATATTTAAAAGAGATCCATATCCTATGATATGCCTACTGTATTAGAAAGTTTTACATCATCGTTTAATAAGGTTGGTTTATAATTATCAATGTTATTTTAATAAATTATTAGCACAACCAACCATTAGTCAATAGTATAGAGTATATCAAAAATTAAATAGCACAAACCAATAACTCATATAATAACCCATTTGGTTTTGATTACTCTTCGACCACCTTTATTTTTCCTTTAGCTTTAAAACTTTTGAAAACTTCTTTCAC
This sequence comes from Gossypium stocksii, assembly GCA_020496765.1. Lineage (NCBI taxonomy): Eukaryota > Viridiplantae > Streptophyta > Magnoliopsida > Malvales > Malvaceae > Gossypium > Gossypium stocksii. The sequence goes on along the minus strand of CM035624.1, from coordinate 57,697,854 downwards.
TTCAACAACACATTCAAACCAATGATATTATTGGAGATTAAGCATCTATAATCCTAAAGCAACCAATATGGATGCAAATGATGAGTTCAACCCTTTTCACTTCCTAAAAACACAGTTCAAATTCTATCAAGATTTTATCCCATCACCACTAAAGTGGTTTTTAAAGATTTGATGTTGATTTTATATTCATTTAATACCTAATCATCTCCAAAATCTATCAAGAATAGAGATTTTCATTAAATGGTCTAGTAACTTTATTTGATTGAGAAAAAACATAAAAGAATGTTGTTACCTCCCTTGATTGATTTGGCTCAAAGGTCAAAGGAAATTTGAGAGAGAATTCCCCACTCTTTATTAAAAGATAATGGAATGCAATGTTTTTCACATAAAATTTCACTAGCTACAGTAAACCTTGGGTAAAATTACCCCATAAACCCTTCCTTTCTTTCCTTACCAAAAACCAATACTTTATACAATTAACCACTTAATTTGACTTTTCTTGCAAAATAGTGCATAGCCTAATTTAATAAAATTGGATAAAATTACCTCATAAACCCTTTCCTTCTTTTCTTACTAAAAATCAGTACTTTATACAATTAATCACTCAATTTGACTCTTTTTTTTTTGCAAAATAGTCCATAGCCTAATTTAATAAAATCCTTCATCTCAACTAACTAAAGGAAATTTCCTGATGGGAATTCTCTTTTACGAAATTAGATGAATAATTTGATACTCATTCTTAGAAAACCTCTTGGTATAACATTTTAAAACGTCGCAAATTCTGATATTGAAATCCTTCATCTCAATAGAGACTTTCCGATTGGAATGCTCTTTTACGAAAATATATGAATAATTTGATACTCTTTCTCAGAAAACCTCTTGGTATAATATTTTGAAACGTCGCAAATTCTGATATCGAGATTTTTGAGACATTACTTAAATTATGTTTTGGTTAGCAAACTTGAAAAAAAATTACTAAATGGTTACTAACATTATTGACTTGTTACATTATGATCACTTAACATTAATTGTCGTTAATGTGTAATGGCAATCTAACTTGGCATGTTAACTTTACCTATTGGAATTTAATTTTATGCCAAATTGCATAGTTAGTCCTCGTACTTTTTTCGATAAATTGTTTTCCTTTTTTCCCTCCCTCTTGATCTGCCGTAATTTGGCGTAATAGATTAAACTAGTTTTCGCACTTAAGGAGCATCAACACAAGCATTTTCATTATATTATAGTTAAGTTTCTGTAGTTTTACTTAAATCTAATAAAATGAGCAAAATGAGTCTTTTATTAACCTTAAGGGTCGAATGAGGCTTAAGGGAGAGCTAACATACTTTGTGAGTGTGCAGGAGATTATTAAAAGGCATTTTAGGCCAACACTGAATGCTATGTCGCAACATAGGAGGTTCAATTTCGTAACATGGAGAACAAAATGGAGAAAGGATGAAACTGCCTTCGATGTCGCGACACTAACTGAGGATGTTACGACATACCCCTGAAGATATCCCAAAGAGGAGCATACTGACTTCTATGTCATGACATAGCTCCTGTTGTGTTGCAAAATTTACTCTGAGACGAAAATTAAACACGAAGCAGGGGTGTTTTGGTCTGCACAATCGAACTTAAAGCTCGAGAATGTCAGTTGACCTAGGGTTAAGGACACGACCACCTGAAGGCTATAAATAGACTCCCTGAGCACATGTTATGGACACCATTCATGTAACGCCCCAAAATTTCTAATTTCGTTATTGTGAAAATATGACACAAATATCTGTCAGCTTTAGTAGTTATGTGTTTTAGGAGTGTTTGGGAGGTCCCAAGTTCAAGCCTTCGCTTGGGAAAATTTTGGTATTTTGAATAAATTAGGCCTTTTATTCAGTAGACTTTTATTTGATTGTTGGTAAAAATATATCAGAATGGGCCTGCTGGTCTAGTGGTTAAGCGAAGTGTTAGCATGTAAGAGGTCTTGTGTTCGAGTCCCTGCGCAAGCAAGGGAATTAATTTTTGTTTGATGCGTGTGGCGTAGTAGAGTTCAAATTAAACTCGACTGCTGAGTAGTTGTGTTTTACTGGGTTAATAGGAAGTGTTCTTAGGAGATAATTGGGAAGAAGTTCTTAGAATAAGATTTTTTTTTCTTATCAGTTTTCTATTTTCTTTTTTCCCAACAAATTTTCTGACGTTATACTTTTGTTTCTCTGTCGTTTCTTCTCCCTTCTTGTTCACTTTTGGTTTTTGTTCCTCTTTGGCCGAATCTTATTTCTTCTCTTTCCTTTCTCTTTTTGTTTTCTTGATCGGTTCATCTCTTGCTCTATAGCCAAAATTCTTTTCTCTTTTCCCTACTCTTTTCGTTTCTGTATTTTTTACGAGTCATCTCTTTAGGTGCAACTTTCAACTTCATCTGTTTTGCTGCTTTTCAAAGGTTTTAAGCGGATATTCCAGTGTGTGGAGACAACTGGTTATCGCATTCATCACAGTTTTTGAAGGCTCGGGTTACTTTGCACAACGAATCTATACTAGGTGTGTACCCGAAATGTAGATAATGGAATTCGGCGAAAAGCCAAAATTGCTTCCTATCGAGAAATAAGAGAAATAAGAAAAAATGATGCGAAAAATTATAGAGAAAGGAAATAAGAGTGTTATAAACTTGGAAATAAATATTTTGCACTAAAATAGTTTTGGATAACAGTAGTAGTCTAACTTTGAAAAATTATTAAAAATAATGGAAATTGAATTAGAGGTTGAATAAAATATGAAATTAAATTTTATTGAGTCTAGTTTTTCATGGAAGAAACAGTGTAAGCAATGAAATTATAAATTATGAGATATAATAAATTTTGTGAGATAAGGTCAGAATGATTTCGGGTTCCCCTATTCTAACTTTGGAAAATCATAAAAAAATTTAGAAAAATAATTATGAGTTTAAATTTATATGTTTAAATCCTTAATAAGTCTATTTTTAAGAAAAACAAACGGAAACATTATCCAAATTCTATACTAAGAGAAATAATTTTTAGTAAGGAAAGGTTGAAGCTGTCAAACAACAGAATAGGGATAAATTTGAAGATTTTATTGTACTCATTTGATAAACTATAAATTTTAAAAATTTTATGATAAAAAGGTATTTAAGTTTAGTGTCAAAAACATCAAGTGGATCTTAATTTAGAATTCTGTACCTTAAGCTATAAATAATTTAGTGACAATGACTCAAGTAGACAGCGTGTCGGCCCACACGGGCGTGGGAGCCCATTTTTTTGAAATGTTGTCTAAGGTTGCACGAGTCATTTAAGTCGGCTGTGGATCTACTGAAGAGTCAGTAAGCCCTACTGAGACCCCTACATGAGTGATCTGTTTGTCTGATTTCTATACCGAACATGAATTATGATATCTGAATGTATGTCCTATAATTGCATAATAGCATGACATCTTTTCTATGTTGCATTGCATCGGAGTGGGTTATTGTTATTTGAAGGAAGTGTCTGAAAGACTATTAAGCTTGTTATCTAGCAACTTTGCTGCAAATTTTTGATTATGTGCCGCATTTCAGTACAACATGGTATGTCGGGATAGGTCGGTTGATTTAACCTCCACATAGTGTGTAGGGTTGGACGGAATGGTGTGTAGAGGCTGGTTGGGTAGGATTTTGCTACTGCATAACTGTTACTACTACTAATACTGTGATGGGCTAAGGCCCTACTGCATTTTTGACACTAGACTGAGATGGGGTTAAGGCCCAAATTGTCACTGATATTGAAAAGGACTTAGACCCAAGACTGTTCAACTATGCACTGTGAATACTGATTGTTTGTTTGTTTCTGTGAGATTACACACTGAGTTTACGTAAACTCACCCTTTTTGTTTAATGTGCATAGGTAATCCTAGACTTAGACTAATCAGTGTGACAAAGGACTCAACAGTGACTACAGTAATTTTTAGACTTCATGGTTTTCAATTTACTATTTATGATTTGATTATTATTAATTATTTGGGTTGCAATTTAAAGACCCTCTGAGACTTTGGTTTTAAATTTAGGTTTTTATTTATTTATTTTACTTTATGAATTTATACCTGCTGGTCGTAGGAAATTTGGTTTTCAAAAAGTTAAAGTATTTTCTAAACGCATGATCACTTAGATTGTTTTATTAAAGCTTTCGCAACGAGGGATGTTTCAAAACAAATGTTTTAAATTAATAAAGCCGACTTTCTAAATTCTAACAAATGTTTACTAAATATAATAACATGAAATATTTTCATCGTAGGAACGAGGTTTCAAAAACATTATCGTGTGACATTGCTAGACACGGCCATAACATCAATGCCGGGTTTGGTGTGTTACATTTAGTGGTATCAGAGTCAAGTTGTAAAACTGGATTATGGATTATGAGTTTTATAAAATTGAGTTTTCAAAAAATTGATTGATTTCCAAATGATTGGAAATGTTCTTACTGAGTAAGTGGTACACCGAGTCTTCGGCGCCGATCTTATAAGTATTTTGAACTGTGATTTATTTTAAATTGAAACTGTTATGCATAGTATATTCTGAAACTACTATAAGTAGTAAACTGTACTGAAAACACTCTACTTAGTGTATATTGAAAATTGTAGAGAGACTGAAAACTGTAGTGAGACTGCGATTTATGAAAACGAACTCTGAATAACCGATACTGTTTTACATAAAACATTTGTTAATAAACACTAGAACTGTAACTAATTCATAAAACTGTTACTATAGATAAACGTGATTAGACAATGAGTGCACGAGGTATCCGCGAATGAGATACTAAAGGTCGAGGTAGAGACCATAGAGGAGCTCGAGCTGAGTTTTCTTTAATGGATAGCATGTCGAATTTGGATACGAGTGAGACGCCAATGTCTCCTACTACTGAGACTGGGTCTCAAGATTGCATGGCTGGGGACGACGCATTATCTTAGGTTATGTTAAGAATTTCAGAGAGGGTCACTGGACCCAATACTGGATCCGAGGGTCGAGGGTCAGTTACGGAACGACTCTAGTCCAATAGAGCTGAGCTCTATAAGGGTGTCATTGGAGTTGCCCCTAATGTGGCCGAATATTGGATTGAGACTACGGAAAGAATCATGGATGACTTAGATTGCACCCTAGAGTAGAAATGAAAGGGTGCAGTCTCATTGTTAAGGGATGAGGCTTATCAGTAGTGGCTCACTGTTAAGGAGGACGCTCAGACTAACGTTTGACTTGAGAGTTCTTTAAGACCACCTTATAAGAAAAATATGTGGGGGCGAGATACGTGAATACTCGTAGGAGGGAATTCCTAAATCTGACTCAAGGAGATCGATTAGTGGTTGAGTATGAGGCTGAATTCCTTCTATTGAGCTGTTATGCGCAAGGTATGATAGCTTCTAAGTATGAGCGATGTATTCGTTTTGAGCATGAGATCAGAGATAATTTGAGAGTCTTGATTATTCCGCAGAGGGAGCGTAATTTTTCTGCACTGGTGGAAAAAATGTAAAGATCGCCGAGGAGGTTAAACGCGTTCAGCGCCAAAATCATGACCGCAAGAGGGGTAAGAACAGGAGGGATTCGGAGCCCTCGAGTTCTGCACAGAGGCCTAAAATAGGCCAAAGTTGATGGGTTAGTTAGAGCTGGACCCTCTGTTAATGTTACTGGACTGTAGCCATATATTGATTGTGGTAGATGCCATGAAGGCAAGTGTTGGAGAAAGACTAGGGCGTGCTTGCGGTATGTGTCATTAGAGCACCGTATTAGAGAGTGTCCGCTGATAGCCGATCAGATGTAAGCTCTAGGTACTGGTACGACACAACCACAAAGAGTAGTGCAACAGCTATCGAGAGGTCGTGGACAGGCCAAAGGTGGTAATGGTATGAGTCGTGGGCAGAGAGCACCGGCAGAGGTGCCGGGCAGGCTGAGGAGAGGCAACAGACCCTAGTTTATACTACTTGTCATCGAGAGGATGGAGATGCTCCAGGCGTCATCACGGGTACGTTCTTTATTCTTGATGTACCATATATTATCTTAATAGACATAGGGTGTACTCACTCATACATAGCTAGTAACATATTTGGAAACTTGAGGATTTTAGTTGAGAGCACTACGAGTGAAGTTACGGTACTGAGCCCGTTAATGCAAACTGTTAGAGTTAGCAAACTGTATAGGGACGTTCCTTTAGAGGTGCAAGGGGAAATCTTCCTGGCTGATTTGATGAAGCTTTCATTTAGAGAGTTTGACCTAATTCTAAGGATGGACTGGTGGGTCAAGCATCGTGTTAGCTTGGACTGTACGACTAAGAGAGTCGTACTAAAGAATGAGAATGATAAAAAGGTACTCATGATTAGAGAACGCCGAAATAACTTATCTAATGTGATCTCTACACTGGTGGTAGAGAAGATGGTTCGTAAGGGATAGAGGCATTCTTAGCCTACGTAAGTGTTTCAGATTTTACGAATTTTACAGTTAAGGATATCAAAACGGTAAAAGTTTTTCCAGACGTCTTTCCTGAGGAGCTACTGAGGTTACCTTCGAATCGCAAGTTCGAATTTGGAATTGAGCTACTTCGAAGTACAGCTCCGGTGTCCATCGTCCCCTATCGAATGGCACCAAAAGAGCTTACAGAGCTTAAGGCTCAAATTCATGAGCTGTTGGATTGTGGGTTCATTCGTCCTAATATGTCTCCATTAGGAGCACTTGTGTTGTTTGTGAAAAAAAGATAGGACGATAAAGATGTGTATAGAATATCGACAGTTGAATAAGCTAACAATTAAGAATAAGTATCCACTTTCGATAATTGATGATGTGTTTCACCAGTTCTGAAGGGCTTCTGTGTTCTCTAAGATTGATTTGTGTTCTGGATATCATCAGTTGAGGGTTAAGAAGGCTGATGTATTTAAGACGACATTTAGGACTCGTTATGGATACTACGAGTTCCTAGTAATGCCTTTTAGATTGACGAATGCACTGACAGATTTTATGAACCTGATGAACTGAGTATTCTAGCCCTATCTAGATCAATTTGTGGTGGTATTCATCGACGACATACTGGTTTATTCGAAGATTGAGGATGAACATTATGAGCACCTAAGAGTTATCCTTCAGACTTCGAGGGAAAAGTAGCTCTATGCTAAGTTTAGCAAGTGCGAGTTTTGATTTTCGTGGTAATTGGGAGGAGTATTTACCGTTAGTGAAGTTTTACTATAATAATAGCTACTAGTCTAGCATCCAGATGGCACCTTACGAGGCACTGTATGGTCATACGTGTCGCAGTTCCTTTTGTTGAACCGAGATGGGTGAACGATGTGTTCTAGGTCCTAAGTTAGTTGCTAAGACTGAGGATAAAGTTAGACTGATTTGAGATCGCTTGAAAGCGACATCTGACAGACAGAAATCCTATGTGGACCTAAAGCGACATGAGATTAAGTATTTTGTAAGGGACTTCGTATTTCTCAAGGTCTCGCAATAGAAAAAGGTTTTGAGGTTTGGTCGTAAGGGCAGGTTGAATCCTCGGTTTATTGGACCTTACCATATTCTAAAGCGAGTGGGACATGTTGCTTATCAATTGGAGTTACCTCCGGAGTTGAATCGCATTCATGATGTATTCCACGTCTATGCTGAGGCGCTACCACTTTGATCCTACTCATATTGTTCCTGTAGAGGAAATTGAGGTTAGGCAGCACTTAACCTTTGAGGAGGAGCCGGTTTAGATTTTGGATCGCGACGTAAAAGTTCCGTGTAGGAAGTCTATTCCTCTGATAAAGATTCTGTGGTGTAATCATAGCACCGAAGAGGCCACGTGAGAGCCTAAAGATGCAATGCATCAGCAATATCCTCACCTATTCTGATCAGGTAAATTTGAATGATGAAATTTTCTTTTAAGAGGTAAAATTGTAATGCCCCAAAATTTTTAATTTAGTTATTGTGAAGATATGACACAAATATCTGTCAACTTTAGTGGTTATGTGTTCTGAGAGTGTTTGGGTGATCCTAGATTTAAGCCTTCGCTTGGGCAAATTTTGATATTTTGAATGAATTAGGCCTTACTCTTATTCAGTAGGCTTTTATTTGATTGCTGGTAAAAATATATCAGAGTGGGCCTGCTGGTCTATGGTTAAGCGGAGTGTCAGTATGTAGGAGGTCCTGTGTTTGAGTCCCTGCGCAAGCAGGGGAATTAATTTTTGTTTGAGGCGTGTGGTGTGGTGGAGTTTAAATTAAACTAGACTGCTGAGAGGTTATGTTTTAGTAGGTTAATAGAGATTGTTTTTAGGAGATAATTTGAGAGAAGTTATTAGAATAAGATCTTCCTGTTAGTTTTCTATTTTATTTTTTCCCAACAAATTTTCTGACGTTAGACTTTTGTTTCTCTGTCGTTTCTTCTTCCTTCTTGTTCACTTTTGTTTTTTGTTTTCCTTTGGTCGAATTTTGTTTCTTCTATTTCCCCTCTCTTTTCATTTTCTTAATCAGTTCATCTTTTGCTCTATAGTCGAAATTCTCTTCTCTTTTCCCTACTCTTTTTGTTTCTGTATTTTCTTTACTTTCGACTTCATCTGTTTCGGTGCTGTTCAAAAGTTTTAAGCGAATATTCCAGTGTGTGGAGACGATTGGTTATCACATTCGTCACGATTTTTGAAGGCTCAAGTTACTCTATACAGCGAATCGATACTAGATGTGTCCGAAACGGAGAAAATTGGATTCAGCGAAAAGCAATAATTGCTTACTGTCGAGAAATAAGAAAAATAAGAGAAAATGATACGAAAAATTATAGACAGAGGAAATAAGGGTGTTATAAATTTGGAAATTAACATTTTGCACTAAAATAGTTTTGGACAGGAGCAGTAATCTAACTTTGAAAAATTATTAAAAAAAGTGGAAATTGAGTTAGAGGTTGAATAAAATATGAAATTAAAGTTTATTGAGTCTAATTTTTCATGGAAGAAACAGTGTAAACAATAGAATTGTAAATTATGAGATATAATAAATTTTGTGAGACAAGGTCAGAATGATTTCGGGTTCCCATGTTTAGACTTTGAAAAATCATCAAAAATTATATAAAAATAATTAAGGGTTTAAATTTATATGTTTAAATCCTTAATAAGTATATTTTCAAGGGAAAAAAACGAAAACATCATCCAAATTTCGTACTAAGAGATAAATAATTTTTAGTAAGGAAAAATTAAAGTTGTCAAACAACAGAATAGGGATAAATTTGAAGTTTTACTATACTTATTTGATAAACTATAAATTTTGAAAATTTTATGATAGAAAGGTATTTGAGCCTAGTTTTAAAAACATTAAGCGAATCTTAAATTGGAATTCTATAGCTCAAGATATAAATAATTTAGTGATAATGACTCAAGTAGACAACTTTAAATGAATATATAAGTATATAGTGAAAGCATATATGAATATTTAGCTGCATGGGTTACATTAAAAATGAATCACATGGTTAAGGCCAATTCGGGTCGTGTGAGCCACACGGTCGTGTAGGCTCACACTGGTATATGAGCCCATTTTTCTGAAAAGTTGTCTAAGGTTGCATGGATTGCCCAAGTAGACTGTGAATCTACTGAAGGGTCAATAAGCCCTACTTAGACCCCTATATGAGTGATCTATTTGTCTGATTTCTGTACCAAACATGAATTATGATATCTAAATGTATGTACTATAATTGCATAATAGCATGCCATCTTTTGTATGTTGCATTGCATCGGGGTGGGTTATTATTATTTAGAGAAAGTGTTTCAAAGGCTATTAAGCATGTTATCTAGCAACTCTGCTGCAAATTTTTGATTATGTGTCGCATTACGGTACAACATAGTGTGTTGGGATGGGTCGATTGATTTAATCCCCACATGGTGTGTAGGATTGGATAGAGATGGTGTGTAGAGGCTGATTGGGTAGGATTTTACTACTGCATAACTGTTATTGCTACTGATACTGTGATGGGCTAAGGCCCTACTACATTTTTGACATTGTACTGAGATAGGTTAAGACCCAAATTGTCACTAATATTGAAAAGGGCTTAGACCCAAGATTGTTCAATTGTGCATTGTGAATACTGATTGTTTATTTTTACGGGATTATGCACTGAGTTTACGTAAACTCACCATTTTTGTTTAATGTGCACAGGTAATCCCCAGACTTAGACAGATCATTACGACGAATGACTCAACAGTGACCATAGTAATTTTTGGACTTCATGGTTTTTAATTTACGATTTATGATTTGATTATTATTGTTTATTTGGGTTGTAATTTAAAGACCTTCTGAGACTTTGGTTTTAAATTTTTGAGTTTTTATTTATTTATTTTACTTTATGGATTTATACTTACTGGTCGTAGGAAATTTAATTTTTAAAAAATTAAAATATTTTCTAAACGCATGATCACTTAGGCTGTTTTATTAAAGCTTCCGCAACGAGTGATGTTTCAAAACAAATGTTTTAAATGAATAAAGTCAACTTCCTAAGTTCTAACAAAGGTTTACTAAAGATAATAATGTGAAATATTTTCATCGTAACAACGAGGTTTCAAAAACGCTATCGTGTGACATTGCCAGATACGATCATAACGTCTAGGCCGTGTTTGGGGTGTTACAATTCAATTAAGCTAAAATTCTCCCTTTAAATTCAATTTTAATTACCTCTTTTCTTGAGTTTTAGTTTGATTTTGTTCTTTATTTTCTTTTAAGAGATCTAAATTATGAAGATAATCAACTTCTGTGGATTCGTGTTTAATCTTAATACAATCAATCTCTTTTGTAAACTTTATATTGTCAATTTATTTGATATGTTGTCTCTTTACATCAATTTTATAGCCTATGAAAGCCATAAGAAACTAATCCTTCTATAGGGGATTAGCGAGTGGATGTATAATCTATTAATTGTTTTGTAGGATTACTAAACGGAGTAACTGTATGGGAAAGGAAGAACATAAAACAAACCCTAGGCCCGATAACTTCAGAAAGCCATCAAGGTGGGAATTAACCCAAAATTGGTATGGCCTATCTATAAACGCCTTTACCTCAACCAGTCTGGACTGTGAGATCGAAAGATAAGTAATCTTTGCTGACTCGTTGTGTTAGTGGAAGATCAGAAGATCTTACTAGGGTAGCGACCAGTTGATTGACGAGAAACCCGAAACGATAGTTGATGGAAATTACCGAACGAGCTAATCACCCATAATAAAATTTGATTTATTCTACTTCTCTATTTATTGAATTTTTTACCTTTTTATGTTATGTTATTATTATTATAAAATCCCTAAATAATCTTCTATTTTGTATTTTCATAATATAACTAATTTAAAGTACTAATTAGATCTTTTAGTGTTTAGGTTGAAATTAATTTAGTACTTGTCTCCCTTTAAATACTCACTAACTATGTTGTAAACCTATATTACAACTCGACATGTATACTGTAGATACTGCTTCGTATTTCTATATTTTATTACAGTACTCACACTCTGAACGTTAGTACATCTGGAGGTGGTCAAGTTGTTGGCGCTAGGATAATTTTAATTTTTGCACGTAAAAAAATAATTATGAAATTTGTAAGCTATAGTTACGACTTTCAATTTCTTAATTAACACGTCTAACATTTGTTTTTTTAGGAATCCTACACCCCATCAATCAAATAATTAGTTAGCACAAAGTCATGGATGATTTTTATTGTATGTGGTCCAATGAAAACCTCGATTATGATGAAGATATTTACAAAGGAGTCTATGAAGACTGGGAGATCCAAGAGAATCAATGATTACTAATGCTTAAATTAAGTCAACTTCAAAAAGACGCCCTAATTTTTCCTCAAAATGGTAATGATCAAAATTAGATGCCATCAAAAAGGTACCAAAAGGTGCTGAGTTTGAAATTAAGCGAAAAGAAGAATGCTATCATAGACGTTTTCCAAGAAGGGAAACTCTCAGACCGTTATCCACTTCAACAAATAGGAAAATATTCAGTCGAATCAAATAGAACCTCGAAAAGAAAAGATATAAAACTGGTGGAAGAAATGGACAGTGAACCGAAGATTTATAGTATGGAACTTATTGTCTCAAAAAGACTCCTGCTAGTACAGTTGGAACACAAGAGCAATATAACACATACCAACTAATAAGGATAATGGTAAGTATGCCTGATATCATAGAAGAGTGTCTATTGATTCAAGAATTCCCAAAACAGAATGAAGAGATATTAGTAGACTTAGATGAAAAACCTGTAATGGCTATCCTTTGCATGACCTTAGTCCTAAACCAAACATCCCAAAGATTTGAAAGCCTAGGAATTTTTTAGATGCTGAATAGAATTGGAAAAATATATATAAGCAAGAGCCCATATTATATAACAAAGATCAATCCAATGGGGGAACTAATAAACATAGGCTTTAAGTTGTAGGCATTGCAAAATGTCTAAGCATTGCAAGAGCCATGCAAAGAAGTCATTTATATACACATGGAAAGACCCTAAATGAACAAATTAAAAGGTTTGTAAATATGAAAACTAAGAGACTTAATGCAAAATTCCTTGCTAAGCCTTTTGCCACCTTTTATGCCAATCATTGCCTCAAGTACACCTGGAAAATTATTTTGGAGCAACGAGATGAGCGAAGACATAATAAGTGACTAGTATAAACCATATTTTTCAACTCCCTTATGAAAAAAGTATGCCAAGTGAAGACTAAAGTGGTTGTATAGTTATGTGGCTTTGCAATTAGTTAATAATTATGACCAGCGGAAAGAGTTGTCAGCTATTAAAGTAGGTCGAAAAGGTAAAAAATTAGGGAAAGAGACAACTAAAGGCGATTAGAATGGTACAACGAGAATTGGACTAATACAGGTAGATAGGGAGACCATTGGTGCATACTGAGCTGAAGGACGAGTTCGACAGCAAGACATAACATCCTCTCATCGTTTTATTATTACTAACTATACATATTGTATATTTCATTAACCAATACATTACAGGTAGGACAAAGACCTAACAAGCACTCGAAGCATCCTGAAGATCGAAAATTTAAGAAACAAAGTCAACGCCGCGACATAGATAATTCTGTGTCGCAACATCATGGGTAGTAACAAAGAAGTTCAAAAATCAATGCGATGTTGTGACATCATTAATCAGTGTCACGACACAGAAGACAATTTCTCAAAAATACTAAAACTACAGGATGTGTTGCGACATCGAACCCTGATGTCGCGACATGAGTAGTCTACTAAGGATGTGACACGAAACCTTGTGTAGCGACATCACTGCAAATTTTTGTAGGGTCAACCTAACCCAATTGCGTAACCCGGTGGAATAACCATGATTTTACCCAATTTTTAAACCTAAAAAAGCTATTTTTAAACAAACAAATACCCTTTTAAGCCAATCTAACCTCATTCTGACACTTAAACTCTTTCAAAACCTCCTCAAAACCCTTAATCACCAAAATTCTTTTTTCTCCTCGAACCCTAAATCCCCAATTCCTCATTCCTCATTCAAAAGCCTACATTGAAAAGAGTTTTCATCAATAAAACAAAGAGGAAGTGCAAACAAGTTAAGGTTTAAGCATTCTCAAATTTCTCTACTATTTTATTGATTACTGTTCATACTTTTAGAAATATTGTTTATAATATGCCTCCCAGAAAAAACAAAAGAACTCATGGTCAAGAAACACCATGTATTTCTGACCCTGTACAATTTCACCATTCAAATGTTAAGAAATACTATCTTAAGTCACAAGGTCAACCGTTAATTCAGGAACAAGGGTTCGCACCTTCGATGATCCATTGCAAAGAAATTTAGACTTTGGTCTGTTATCATCAATGGGAGCAGTTTTGCATAACTCCCATGAATAATGCAAACATACCTATGGTTCAGGAGTTTTATGTGTCCCTTAAGGACCAAAAGATTAAGCGAGGCTATAATGTAATAATAAATGATGTCGAAGTATGAAGGGTAGACGTTCCAATCTCTTCTAAAGATATCTGTGAATTTTTTAACATCCCATTTGATGAGAAAGATTTTATTGATAATACGAATTTAAAGAGATTTCAAAACATTGACATAAATACTTAACATAAGGCAGAGGTAGTTGGGCCTACAAGTCAGACACTAAGCTTCCCACGAATTTTAATCAAGCTATTATATTTTCTATTGTGAAGATGTGGATGCAATTCATTGACACTAGAATTGCACTCGTACTGAATGTTTCTAATGTTAATGTATTTCGATTAGTTTTGTTATATGGTATTCTATAGTGTAAACAGGTCTATGTAGGGTGTTGGATCTTTCGAGAAATGAGGTGCGTACAAAGCTAAAAAGTTGAACTTTTCTTCCCTCACATTACGGCTCTATGTCGTTAGACAGAAGTGCCAATAAGCAAAAATGAGCAATTTATGAAACCTATGAGAAGTATTATCGAAGATACATTATATACCCAGTATGTTGAATTTCAACTAAAGTAAATAATTGAATGGAACCAAAGAAGGAAGAAGAAAATTGATGTACCAACATCACTCAAATAGAAAGATTAATCGAAATGAGTACGTGGAGACAGATGCAAAACGTGATGAAATGATTCGCTGGATGCAAGAAATAGGACTAGTACTTTAAGAATTCACAAGGATGAACGGATTAGGCGCTCCAAAGTATCCCCTAGAAATGTTCGGGTCAACTTCAACTTATTAGGATGAGAGGGTTAATCTTGAAGAGGGTGCTACTTAGGAGTACCCTATAACAAAGGACGAATATGAAACGACATTTTAGCCGCAATTTTCTACACCAAAAAAATTCTGTCATACGAAGCCTAACTCACCATGCGCTTGCAATGAGTAGAAGTTCCTACCGAACATATGTTAAAGGAAAAGAGAAGACACTTATAAAGCAAAGGCACACCCGTCCTCTAAATGATTTGGAAGAGGATTGAGTTTTATTCTTGCTATTTTAAAAGACTTTTATTAATTTTTTTTAGATGATTTTAGTTTAGACTTTGTATGAGTAGGATTAATAAGTAAATTTTTAGTATGTTATATTTTATTTAAATTTTCTATGTAGGAACCCAACTTAAAAGAGACACAATTCGAGCTATACACGATCAAAAGAGGAAACACTAACCAATAGAAGCTAGAGCAATTAAGATCAATTGGGTAATTTCCCTCATTATCTTTTATGAGCTGCACATTAAGGACAATGTGTCAATTAAGGTGTAGGGAGTAACATAGAAAATTTGCTTAAATTTTTACATTTTCTTTGATTTTTCTTGTCTTCTGTATGCTTCAACTTGTAGAAATACAAGTTATTAGTTAAGAGCATGTACATAGGTTGCTTGTATTTACAAATAAATTTTGCATGATAGAAGATTTTAAATTCTTGATTATTAGACTACTAATTAAAGTTCTGTATGTTATATTGTATTAAGCCATCATTTGTACCAAATGATAGAAAAAATATAAGGAAACGAGCATGCTAGTATGAATGACAAATGGTTGAATTTGTATTTGTTTGGTTGATTAAATTTGTGCATGTTAAAATATTTAGGGATAACCTAAGGCATTGTTTGGAACACATCTAGAGCCAAAAAGACGACCTATTAATGTTCACATTTAGTACCAATTTTTTAGCCTATTGATACTTCTTGATAAACCTCATTACAAGCCCCGAGCCTGAAGAAGTTAATTTATATTTACCCTAATTTATATGTACTCTTTTTTTTTTAGTCCTGCACTGCACAATTATAGACATCTCGCCATATGTATTGAGGGTTAAATGGTTACAACACAACGAAGTTTGTAAAAATAGAGTGAAATAGGAAAGATTGGATATAAGAACAATCCAAAAAGGAAAATAGTACAAGTAGAAAAGGTCTTAAATTAGCCAAAGAGCATTCATAACTGAGATATATTGAAAAAGAGAAAAG
Organism: Gossypium stocksii; assembly: GCA_020496765.1. Taxonomy (NCBI): domain Eukaryota; kingdom Viridiplantae; phylum Streptophyta; class Magnoliopsida; order Malvales; family Malvaceae; genus Gossypium; species Gossypium stocksii. The sequence continues at coordinate 57,681,961 of CM035624.1, read as the reverse complement.
CTAGAAAATCACAAAAGAAAGAAAAACTCGTTCATTAGTGCAAAAAAACTCGTAAGGCTAGCCATAGTTACTATGTCATACTATGAATTCTTATATATAGAAGACAAGGAGGGTGAGACAGAGAAATAAGACGGTAAACGGGTAAGGATTACTAAGGTGAAAAATAGGGACCAATACGATGTGCTAAATTATTTTTGTGTTTATAACCCTTCTTGATACTTACTATTCTTGAATTTCATACATGTCCTAAGCCTAAAAACATTACAAGCGAAAAATTCCTACAAAACCTAAAATATCCTTATACATGAATAGACATCATACTAAACATATGTATAAATGACTTTGTGTTCTCCTCGGATAATCAAAGTACTGGTATGATCTGTTGATGGATTATTACGGTGAGACCCCTAATATTTGAATACTTTGTAATATATTGAACTTAGATGTTTGTGGTAAAAAATGGTAAGTCAACTACTCATCATGTTAAGATTATTTGTAAGTATGAAAAGCCTAAGTCGTATGCTCTGAAGTCAATACTTGTATCATATTTGCTCAAGGGTCGTCATTTTATTGATTTTTTTATGTTGCTTAAGGACAAGCAATAACTTAAATGTGGGAGAGTTTAATCTATCGTGATTCAGTGTAGCATATTAAACTAATTTTCGCACTTAAAGAGCCTAAATACGAGCATTTTCATTATATTTTAGTTAAGTTTCTGAAGTTTTACTTATAGCTAAGAAAATGTGCAAGATTAGTCTTTTATTAACCTTAAAGGCTGAATGAAACCTAAATGAGAGCTAACATACTTCATGGATGTGCAGAATACCATTAGAAGGCATTTTAAGCCAACAATGGATGCTATGTCGCAACATGGGAGCTCCGACGTCGCAATATGGGAGCTCTAGTGTCGCAACATAAAGAATAGAATGAAGAAAGGACAAAACTCCTTCAATGTTGCGACACTAACTGAAGATGTCGCTACATACCTCTGAAAATATCCCAAAAAGAAGTATACTTACTTCTATGTCATGACATAACTCCTGTTGTGTTGCGAAATCTACTCTAAGACAGAAATTAAACACAAAGCAGGGGTGTTTTGGTCTGCACAATCAAACTTAAAGTTCAAGAATGTCAGCTAACCTAAGGTTAAGGACGACGACCACCTGAAGGCTATAAATAGACTTCTTGAGCACATGCTATGGACACTATTCACTTAGGCTAAAATTCTCTATTTAAATTAAATTTTAATTATCTCTTTTCTTAGGTTTTAGTTTTATTTTGTTCTTTGTTTTTTTAAGAGATCTGAATTGTGAAAACAATCAACTTCTGTGGATTCACGTGTAAACTTAATACAATTAGGCTCTTTCGTAAACTCTATATTGTCAATTTATTTGATATATTGTCTCTTTATATCAATTTTATATTATCTATAAAAGCCATGAGAAATTAATCCTTCAATGAGGGATTAACGATTGAAAGTATGATCTATTAACTGTTTTGTAGAGTTACTAAATGGATCAGCTGTTTGAGAAAGAATGAACATGAAACAAACCCTAGACCCGAACAACCTTGGGAAGTCATTAAGGTGAGAATTAACCAAAAATTGGTATGACCTATCCATGAACACCTTCACCCTAAACTAGTTTAGACTGTAAGGTCGAAAGATAAGTAATCCTTATTGACTCATTATGTTAGTGGAAGATCGAAAGTTCCTGCTAAGGTAACAACTAGTTGATTGACGAGGAACCATTACCGAAACGAGCTAATCACTCATAATAAGATTTGATTTATTCTACTTTATCTCTTGAATTTTTTTTACCTTTTTATGTTATTTTATTTTTACTTTTATTTTTATAAAACCCTAAAAATCCTTTATTTAATATTTTTGTACCATAATTAATTTAAAGTACTAATCAAATATTTTAATGTTTAGGTTGAAATTGATTTAGTACTTGCCTCCCTTGAGCACGATCCTTAGAGTACTTACCTACTCCATTGTAAAACTATATGACAACTTAACTTGTTAGTTGCAGATACCGCATTGTATTTCTATATTTTATTGCAGTATTCACACTCTAAACGTTAGTATGTCTAAAGGTGGTCACCTCTACCCTATGAACCCAACCCATTTTGCTTCAAATTAGATCGAAACTTCCTTTTTCTACCCCTCCACTCCTCCTTTCTATGACATTAACTTCTTCTTTTTCTCTTTTGATATCCAAAGCTTAGACATAGTTAATGTTACTGTATAAAATAATTTGGTTGGATCCAAACTTGATATTTTGTAAAGGCAAGGCGTTTCTAAGAAACTATCTTAAGAATAACCATTTCCCCTCCGTGTGCAGAACGATCAATAAATACTATTATTAGGAATGGAACAGTTCATACTGCACTACAAATTGTTTTCAACTAGAATATACTCCACAAACACATAGGAAAGAAAAATATAATTTTATCGTGTCCTTCTCTTAGAACTCAATTCCATTATCTCAATTCTCATTTTTGGTGTCTATGTATAGAGTACCAAAAAGTACTTATGTGCCTTTAGAGTTGCCGAATTTGATGTTGGCTCCCTATGTTGCCAACTTCAATTTCTCACATTTATCCTAGCTAATCATTTTAGGTTTTGATAAGCTACAACCAATTAGGCTTCGAAGAAAAAGATTTAGAGTTCACGTTTAAGATTCTAAAGCAATAAAATTGTCTCGCATGCAAGAACAGTTGAGAGGATGAAAGTCTAATAGGATGGAACAAGACACTAGAGGATTCTAATTGAGTAGATGGAATACTTGTTAGATCTAGTACCCTAAGTGTAATACTTTCGTCTAAGTACATTTGTAATTTTTCGAACAGATTGATTAATAAAATTATTTATAAATTATAATAATACTTTTCATATTATCCTCACATTATTTTTGCATGCAAAGCAAAATGGAAACAAATGTTTCTCATCGATTGTCTAATGTTTAATTGAAACTAAACGATATTACGTGATTAGATCATAATAGAAAAATACATTTTGTATTAGTAGACGAACCTAAACATGTTCTTCGTGTAATTGAAAATGAACTAATTGATTGAAAGGCTAATATGTTCGATCAAGGCCAATTGGGGAGATAACTTGTCTTGGACATCGAAGCAGATGACTCTCAAAAGATAGAAACATAAATATAACTAACTAGACTATCAATACATCAGGTTAAACCCCAGTAAAATAGATGCTAATCTGTTTATAAATTTATTCACTTGTGACGTTCATAATGTGCCATACCTAAATCTTGAGTGGATGATGAACTATGTATCGTGACTCATACACTTTGATGTAAGTAAAAGTTTAAGTTCGAATAGATAAAGAACCTAAAATTTGTGCGTTGGGTGTACAATTTCTACATTATATAATATCATTCACAACAATGGAATTCATAGTTCAAGACATGGTAAATAATATCCTCTCATAAACATTATATGGTTGATGAAAAATAAATATAATCACGGTCGTTCGTTTTTATGATGAATGACTTGATCACTATTTGATAATGATTAACTTTTTATAAAAGAAAATGTAATGGTTACTATGAAATAAAATAAGATCATATTGGAAGAACATATATTATTCCAAAGAGATCAATGATATACTATGAGAGTTACATTTATGGCAAGGTCATTGAACGAGCACTAAATGTTGTTTTTGTAATGGTATATCATTAGGGAGAGCTCAGTCACAAAACTATAATGGAATGACTTCGTACAAAATGAGTTTATAAATAATAGGCAAAAAATCGAAGCCTAATTATAAATCATTTGAGTCTTAATTACATATGCCTAATCAGTCCCTCTACTAGCTCGTTAAAACTAAAAATGAATTACGTAATGAATCAAAATGAACAAAATGAATATAAATATAGACATGAGAAGCATTCAGAAAAATAATTTCGGCTTTCTTCGAAATGAAAAAATAGAATATTTTGGAAATGAATGGGAGTTTTTCAAAAATGAATTAGGGCCTAATTGAGTTTGTGTTTTTAAGCAGTTTTTGACCACATGCAGCATAGTCATTTTCCACCGCTCTAGTCAATCAAATTTTTGTTTTTCTTTTTGGTACAAAGGGAGGTCGAAGGAGCTTGTTTTATCATCCACCTTCGGTAGTAAGTGGGAATAAAAAGAAAGGGGATACCTTGTAGATCTTGGAAGCCAATGCATACATTTCTTGAATCAAATCAATGTTTCCATCCCTTTAAGTGACCATCATCCATGTACGGTTCTAGAAATCCAATGAACTGAAACAACAAAAACTTAAATGGTCAAAATACAATGATATGAGTCTGGCTGTAAAAAAAATGCTAAAACTATAAAATTTATGTGGCTAAATATTAAAGTGAAATACTATGTTCAAGCAAAGCAAAATTTATATCTTCCAAAGGAATTACATCAAGTTATTTTAGCAATATGCTATGTTAATTCAACTCTTCATTTTCCTTAAAATACCCTCGTCTGGCACATATTTGTAGCGCTGAGCAAAACAATACACAAAACTGAAAACTGATTCAAACCATAGTGTTTGGTTATCTTTCAGTTTGGTTTTATTAAATTTGAATCGGTTTTGGTTTGGATATTACTTTAAGTCTATTCAATTCTGTACGGTTTTCAGTTCACAAGTTAAAAAACCACAATTATCCATACCAAATTTAATTCTATTTTTTATATAATTTATAATTAGTTTTTATTTTTTTAATATAAAACTAAAAAGCTACTTTTAAAAGAATTTAAAAGAAAACTGGTGAGCCAAACCAAACCAATTCACACCGATAGAATTCTGCTCAGACCAGATTGGTTATCTTTGGTACATGGTTTGGTTTCAGTTTGATTATTTAATAATCAGAATACATATTAACTGCATTTTTTTTTTTTCTAAAATCGATCCAAACTGAACTGTTATCACCCCCTACATATTTGGACATGAGCATAGAGGTATGATCTTCCAAATATATGGCAAAAACTTTGAAAAAAAATTATTATACCAGTGTCAGCACAACCATATCCCACAATTTACCCCCAAGTTAAAGCAATATAGGCAATATGTACAGCCAATTAACATCAATCCAAATGGATCCCAAATCTATATATGTACATATGCACTTGAATATCATAACTATGCTTTTGAGGATAAATGTTTACCTTATAACCGTCCTTTGACCAGCGTGCACCGTAACCTTCAGCAACCCTTATCTCAAAGACATCACCATGGGGTTGAACAGTATACATATTCAACCAGCAAGAATTACTGATCAAATCCACAATAACTCCCATTGCAAGTTTATTTTTATTTGAATCTGGAAAGATGGAACTCGGACAGCACTGATTAGATGGTCAATTAAAAGAGAATGAAAAATTTATGAGCATTTGTCCCTCATGCAAGCCACTTCAAACTCACCTCCTCAATAATATGAATTTAAGTAACTTTGTTTCTTCAAAGTGAGGTGCCTATGTTTCTTTTTCATAATTCCTCACTCTGTTGTGTGTATCTTTTGAAGTTAAATGAGTCAAAATTAAATCTCATTAACCAAACTCCTAATATACTAAGATCAAAATTTTGGTTATACAATCAAATAGCTGAAAGAGACCTCATGTAATACTTGCAACTCCAAAAAAGAGCTAGGGTTTCAGTTTTTTCATATGCTAGAGTAACCCAAATCTTACCTCCCTCTATCAAACAAAGAAATCATGGAACTCTACCTTTATACAATTTTAAAGTCAGTGTCGATGAACAATACATACACACACAAAAATAAATAAATAAATAAATAAATAAAATAGAGGGGAAAAAATCTTTAAGCACCAATAACTCACCACTTCCATTTAAATTACCCCAGTACTTATTGCTACTTCGATTGACGTGCTTAGCCAAAGCCCTAGCTCCGTGAGTTAGGGTACTGCCTTTGACCTAGAGAAGACAAAAATAAGAAAAAACCATGACCAGTCATAAAATACATTAAGAGCAAGAATGTGAAAGCTGGGTAGATTGAAATGTTTTGCTTCACCAGGCCCAAGACCAAAAGTTGAATCACTAATACAGCAAAAAGGAACACCCAAACATACACTTATGTTATTCGGATTCGGGTGTGTGTTGAAGACAGATATGTATCCAACATGGGTATGGTTAGATTTTTCTATGTTTTTTTAGATATTGGGAGAATATTTGGAGTTGGAGGTCACATCCTCATATCCATGTGTCAGACATAAATACTTCAAAAAAAAAAAAAGAATAGTTCAAGCGACACAACATTTATGTATTAGTTGAAATACAGTTCTTTGTATGGTATGATGTGGGAAAAATATGAAGAACTCTCACTGGACAACACAAACCACTAAAGTTCTTTGCATTTAACACAAACACCCTTCTTTATAGGGAAAAAAGATAGCTCTTCAAAATATCCAAGCATTCTCATTTCTTTTTTATTTGAAAACAACAAATCATACATACCAATTGCAACATATTCAATTAATAAAATAAAAGAAAGTTGACATATGGAGAATCTTTTGGGTAAAGAAGATGAAAAGGAAACGAGCCTTAGAGGCAAATAGAAAGCACAAAAAACAATTCCAAAGCCATTATCTTACATCTGGATTATATGGCAACATGAATGATGAGAGAAGTGTTGATTTTGGTTGGGGGAGTGCATCACTAATTGTTCCAGTAGTATGTGCAAGACCCAAAAGACTTTGAACACCTTCATAACTCAGTTCCTGGATTAAACCATTAAAATTTTAAACATTCAGGCATTTAAAAAATATATCACCTTTATTGGCCAAGTAATTTGTATGGACCAAAATCAAGTTGACCTGTTCGAGGATTGGACTACTCGCCCAAGTTCCAAGGCCTACCCAATATTTGGACAAAAATATTAAACCCATTCAACAAATGGGTTGGGCTTGAGCTCTAACATTCTTGAGCCCAACCCGGCCTTTTTTAAATATTAATTTTCTTCTATTTTTATATATATTACATTTTTTATTTTGCATATTATGTATATCATATGGAAAATTAATATGGGCAATAATTTTCGTTTATTTTTATATATTATGTATACCATATGAAAATTAATATAGACGGTCTTAAACAAGCTTGGGTTAGCAATTTAACGGGTTTTGACAATTTGAGGCTCATAGCTTGGGCACATACACATATGAACAATGTTGATACAATACATAGGCCTAACCCAAGGACACCTCTAGAGTCAAGGAGGTATTGCAAGTGCAGACAAACATAACGTAATAACACTAATACCAATCTCATAATTCATAAGTACTGAAATGATTTGTTTAATCAGCCGTCCCCTAACTCCATGTATGAATGGCAATGGAATTTTTTTCTTGTGAAAAAATAAAAAGAATGGCAATGGAATTGATCCCTATGAAACAGGCAGAAATTGACACATGGTGCCAGAAATAACTTTTATAACAAATTCAACAACCATAAAACCAAACTCGTGCAAAGCAACTAAACAGAAAATTTCCATTGGGAGATATACCAGATTAATTTATTAAGCATAAAAAAATCAACAACACAAAGAAAATGAAGCAACTCACAGATAGTATGCTAGCCAATGAGATAGCAGGCTGAGCCACCAAATTAGAAACACAGATAGCAATTACTCCATTAGACCTTTCCTCCTCATCTGTATAAAATTTCCTATATGTTTGCAAACCTGCTCAAGAATAAAAAATTATCTCAAAGGAGTAAGCAAATTTAAAAGCAAGAATGTAACTACCCACAATATTCCCTTCAAAGCATCCTCCCATATTTACTAATCAAACAATTAGAAAATAGCTAAGCATAAATGAAATTAAGTCCCAAAAACCTGACGCATTTAAAATGAATCTGGATTTGAAAGTCCTAAGACATAAAGATTAATGATTAATACAACCATGCACAAGGATGTCTATATGAATAATGGCTAATTAAAAATCAAAGGCTAAGTAGCACATAAAGAAGTTTGAAGTCCTCTAGTTATTATGTTGAATCATATGGTAACTTTTAGCTTTAATGGTTATTATACAGTGAAATCAATCCTCATTCGGAATAATGTAACGGGTTCCCTCATTCCAGCTACAACAATCAAACTTTATGACAATCTAATCCATATTTGACCCGTCTGAAGAGAGATATAATTCAAGGCCAATCATGGGTTAACTTCAATTGCCATTACCTTCTTCAGTGGATTTAACTCCAGGAAGGACTTGAAAAATGCTTTCAGCCTCTAACATCTTAGAAAATGTAGCATAATGACGAATATCCTGAAAGTTGATAAAATTGTAAATGCCTGACTAAGATCATGAACATGGAGTAAAATGCATAAGCATTAGATTACCTGAACTTCAAGCACCAGACATTGATTCAAAAGGATCATTGAACCTGGTTCAATACTAAAATAAATAATTAAATAATTAAAAGTTCTTCTGATGCATAAGTGGCGGAAGATAAATGCATAAAACCTAAACTTTGCGCTACCCATAAATGCATGCATATGATATATGTAAGTAACAAAGAACCTTAAAATTGAATATATAACAGTCACAAAAAGGAACCAGGGCACACTTATTGTATTTGCCAACAGCACACCATCCTTCAGTTGTCTTAAAGCCATCTTCAAAGAATCGAATTTGGATTGATTAGATAATGACAAAGGAATAAGGGCGTTGATAAAGAACTAAAACAACAAAAAATACCTCTTGACATTGAAAAGAAGGGCTCCTGAACATGAAGTTCGAAGTCTATAGTATTCATAATCTACCAGGAGAACAATTATTAGCCAAAAACCTAAAGAAAAAGTAATAAGAACAGCATCAACAATGACCAACTAACATTTATCAATTCAAGTCCTTCAGTTGAAACCAACTTATTCCACTTTTCTTTCTGTTCAGAAGAAATCTCATCGCGCATCAGTGCTGAATTGCCTTGTCTAATGCAAATGAAGCCGGAAACTATGGATTGGTTCAAAGCCAATGCCAAATGCTTGTATAAAGGATATGAAGGAACTCCTTTTGAAATATCTACACCATTCCAATATGAAAAAATGGTAATAATTTCATTTGTTTTTGAACAATAAAAAAAAAAAAAAGGAAAAGTGTAAATTTAGGTTTGGGGAGTGGTGTACCTGGATTGGGATCGATGGGGTCGGAACCGAGGAGGAGGTTGGAGCAGAACTCAGGGGAGAGTTGAAGTTCAAAATTGAGGGATTTGTTAATGTGAGATTGGAGACTGAACTTCGTAACTTCTTCTATGCATTCCCTTAATCTCTTCATTTCCCTCAACTTCTTAGCTTAAGTTATTCTAGTTTCTAGTTTTTGTTGCACTTCTGAGATCGCTTCAAATTCTTTTTTTTTTTTTCTTCAAATAAAAAGATTTCGTCAAGAAAACAAATACAATAATAATAATAATAACGAAACTTATCTATTATGTTTTTTTTTTTTTAAGAAATACCTATATCCTTTATTTATTAATTAAACAAGTCCGAAGGACTCACAAACTTAACAAAATTCTGAGATAAAAAAGTCCAAAAACAATAAAGGTCACAGCCCAAAAAAATGAAAAGAAGACAAAGCCTGGATCTAATTTGATATTGAGAGGAAGCTCTAGAGACATCTAACTAGAGGTGTGCATGGGCGGGCCGGGTCGGGTTCAACTAAAAAATTAAGCCCGTTTGTCGGGCTCGAGCCGGGCCGGGCCCAAAAAATGGGCCTAAAATTTTACCCAATCCCGACCCAAATAAAAATGTTAAAACCCGGGCCCGGCCCGGCCTGCCCATATTAATTTTTATATTATTTTTATATAATTTTAAAATATATATAAACCATCAAAAATACTAAAAACATCAAAATAAATATTTCTCAACAAATTAAAAATAAATTTTAAAAAATATGTAAACTTAAATAACAATAAAATAGATGCAACTTAACAAGTAAATGCCTCTAAGATAATAACAAAATTAACAAATGTCTTTAAAATAATAACAAAATTAACAAAAAAATAAGTTTTATACAATATCTAAACAATAACAATAAAATAGTAGCAACATAATAGTAAAATGGTAACAAAATAGGGAGAAAATAATAAGAAAATAATATTTAAAAAATATATTTTTTTTGTCTTTTGTGAATTCGGGCCGGGCAGGGCCGGGCTCGGGCCAAAAATTTCTTACCCAAGCCCGGCCCATTTTTTAAATGGGCCTTATTTTTTTTGTCCAAGCCCATTTTTCGGGCCTATATTTTTGCCCAAACCCTTCCACATTTCGGGAGGGCCTTCGGGCCGGGCCCTCTACATCTAACTATCCCTAGCTAGAGGTGTACATGGGTCAGGCGGCCTGGCCCGAAGGTCCGCCCGAAATGTGGGAATATTTAAGTAAAAATATAGGCCCGAAAAATGAGCTTGGACAAAAAAAATAAGGCCCGTTTAAAAAATAGGTTGGGCTCGGGTAAGGCATTTTTGGCTCGGGCTCAGCCCGGCCCTGCCCGAATTCACAAAAGACAAAAAATCTATTTTTTAATATTATTTTTTATTATTTTCTCCCTATCTGGCTACCAATTTACTATTATGTTGGTACTATTTTGTTGTTATTGTAGATATTATATAAAACTTATTTTATTGTTAATTTTTTTATTATTTTAAAGACATTTGTTTGTTAAGTTGCATCTATTTTATTGTTATTTAAATATACATATTTTTTAAAATTTATTTTTTATTTGTTGAGAAATATTTATTTTGATGTTTTTAGTATTTTTGATGGTTTATATATATTTTAAAATTATATAAAAATAATATAAAAATTAATATAGGCGGGCAGGGCCGGGCTCGGGTTTTAACATTTTTATTCGGGTCGGGCTTGGGCAAAATTTTAGGCCCATTTTTCAGGCCCGAAATATGGGCCTAAATTTTTAGTTGGACTTGGCCCGGCCCATGCACACCTCTAATCCTAGCTATAATCAATTAATTAACCCTCTCCCTAGAAAGCAACAAAATAGCCTTGGGAAACCCCGAAGAAAGTCGTCATCATTATTGGCCATCAATCTTCCATTAGAAAAAACCTTCTTTATCACGCAGCTTTAGTCATTTCCTCACTTACTCGTTCCATTTCAAATTCAAACTCTCAAGGGCTCTTCTTCATCTTTTTCCTTTCAAAGATTTCGTCCATCTTCGATCAACGTTCACCTTCTCCGCTACAAAAAAAAAAAGAACAACATTTATTATATAAGTTGTCTCCCTCATCTTGATTCCCTCTGTAGCTAGGATATGAGCAACCTTATTTGATTCTCTATTAACAAATCGAAAAACACAAGATTCAAATCCTAAACTTAGTTGCTTAGAATCTCTAATAAAGACTTCAATTTCATATCTGTCTACTTCCTTTGCTTGCAGTTTACGGATCACCGAACGAGCATCTTCTTCAATTACAACCCCTAGCAATCCGGGAGTTAACCTTAGCTGAATCACCTGGAGGCACGCCATCACTTCTGCTGCAAAAACGAACGATATGGTCTCATGCAGGACTATTTTTGAATAAATAACCTCTGCCTTTTCATTTTGTACCACTAACCTGGAGCAAGACTCTTTCCTTTGCCTGTTGAACACAGCGTCGAAGTTTATTTTAACTGTCGGTCCATTTGGAGTTGTCTATCCATCCGATTGTAACCTTCACCCTGGTAAGTTTACATTTAACCCATCCAGTTCCTTAATATAGTTAAGCATAAAATCTGCTATTTGAGAACCTTATTTTTGCTTGCCCTGATCAATGAATTTGTTTCTTGATGTCCATATCGCCCACATTACACATGCTATCAATATGCACTTATATAAAGAATTCGATTTGAACAAGTTGTTAATCCAAACTTTATATTCAGTATTTGCTTCTACTATAGGCCAAGTAACATTAAGCTTTTCCCATGTTTCATTTGTTGTAGGGCATTCACAAAACAGATGCTCCCTCGTTTCAGCTCCACTTTGACATCTACGACAAGTTACAGATCCTATCATTTTATAGTGTTGGTTGTTCAAATAATTACAAGAAATCTTCCAGTTTGTAATTTTAGTTTTTAAAGGTAGATCTTACTTCCACAGTTTCTTATAAAACTGTCTGTAAAATTGATGTCTTTGAGTCTGCACGACTTGTAAGAGTAGTTTATGCCCACTCCAAACTAAGTACTCCCCTATCAGTTTTCCTTGCCATACGATGTGATCTTCATATACATACATTAGCAAAGGAATGCATAAAATTCTCTTAGCATCTCCCTCCGTGAAGGTATTATGAATCAATTCAGATCTCCATTTTCTTGTATTGGAATAAATTAGGTTTGCAACTTTACTTAGACCCAAATTAGATTCCATATATTGAATTTTGAAATCTTCATTGCCAGGGACCCAAGCATCATCCTAGATAGAAATTTTCCTCCCACTACCTATCCTCCATCCCATATACTTTGCCAGATAAAAGAGGGTAGATTTCCTAACTTGTTATTTAAAAAATCTGAGTTTTTAAAATATTTGGCTTTTTAAGTAACTGCTAATAAAGAATGAGGATTAAGTAACAAATGCCAACCCTATTTGGCCAATAATGCAACATTAAAATATGATAAATTAGAAAAGCCTATACCACCCTCTTCCTTAAGTACATATAGTATCCTTCAATTGTACTAGTGCATGCCTCGCTTCTTATGACTTTTCCTCCACCAAAAAGACCCTATTATATTCTTCGTTTGTATGCAAAAAGACTCTGGTAGTAGAAACTAAAATATTGCATATGTAAGAGTTCCTTGCAAAATAGCTTTAATAAATACCTCTTTTCCACCTTATGAAAGATTTCTGATATTCTAGCTATTTATCTTCTATTTCAGTCTGTCTTCCAAACCTTGGAATGCTATTTTTGTTCCTTTCCCCACCATATTCGGTAAACCCAATTAATTTTCTAAGTCTTTAGAGCAACAAACATTAAGTGTCTGGAAAGCCATATCATTATCTTACTCAGACATATTAGCACTGAAGAAAGCAGTGGACTTGTTAGAGCAAGATTCATATTCATTAAGAATATTTTTAATCACATTTATCCTCTTTTCGTAACTTCTCTAAACAATATACAATCATCCGCAAACATGAGGTAAGTGGTTGGTGGTGCAATCCTACAAACTTTTGCTCCTGCAATTTGCCTTTCTTGTCTAGCTAATCTCATAAGGGAAGATAACCCCTCTCCACAAAATAAAAATAAGTAAAGGCTAAAGGATCTCTTTGGTGCAACCCTCTAGATGGTTTGAAGCTAGCTCATTCTTCTCCATTTATTAATATTGAATATTTCACTGTACTTATAAAATGTAGAATAAAATCAATAAAAGGACAAGCAAAGCCCATCTTTAACATCATACCTCTAAGAAAAGGTTATTCCCCTCGATCATAAGCCTTACTCATGTCTAGTTTTAATGCCATGAATCCTTTTCGCCCTGATCTTTTATTCTTGGAAGTGTGAAGCACCTCATAGACTAGCAAAACATTATCAGTTATGAGTCTGCCCAGCACAAAAGCACTTTAAGAATCATCAATACAAACATCTAGAACTTTTTGTAGTCGATTAGCAATAGTCTTGGCAATAATCTTATAGATAACTATGCAAAGACTTATAGGGAAAAAGTTTTAAGATTGAGAGGATTTGAAATTTTTGGAATTAAAACTATATTTGTTTCATTAAAACCTTCCAAAAAGTTTCCGTTATTCAGTATATTCAAGAAAAAAAAAACTAGTACCTTTGGCAATAATATGCCAAAACTTCTAGTAAAAAAAGTGCCAGAAAACCATTTGAACCTAATACTTTTGTAGGCCCCATTCCTTTTAATGCCTTTGAGATTTTTTCCTCTGTATAAACTACCAGCAGCTTTGATTCATGCTTTCTTTAATACAAGAAAGAACCCCCTGACAGGATGTGATCCAAATTCCTTATCCCTCTTGACTCGAACAAATCATTAAAGTAGTCACGGGTAATATTTCCCATCTCAATACGATCAATAGCCAGAGAACCATAATCCCTTTGTAGCCCTCAAATACTATTCATGCATCTTCTCTAAGAAGCATAGTTGTGGAAAATCGAGGTGTTTTTATCTCCCATCTTAAGTCAATTCACCCTCGCCCGTTACTTCTAATACCTTTCCTTGTTCTCCGTCTCCATATTCAAGTGTAATTTGACATTACCTAGCTTGACCAAAGTCTCTTCTGATCTATCATAACTATTTATCCTCAAGCCTTTTTGTCAACTGTTTCAAATCTTATCCTCTTTTGTGCATAATTTTGCCCGCCCAGTTTTTTAATTCAATAGTGAGACCGAGATGCGATTTTGAAAAAGACTTGAACTTCCTTCCCAAAGCTTCCTAATCTCTCCCTCACACAACTCCTTTAAAACTCACAAAGCCTTGAAGTGAAACCTTTTAGTTCTTGTTCCTGTAATTGTAGCCTCTGTTTCAATAAGCAAATGACAATGATCCGAAAAAAGTGAGGCAAATGCTTCAGTGAAGAAGCAAGGAAGAGTTGTAGTCATTCATCAATAGCAACCCCTCTATCTATTATTTCTCATATATTTCTTTCCATCACGCTTGCCTTCTCTCATGTGAAACAATGCCCCAAATATCCAATGTATTCCAATTGGCAATGCAACACCCTCTTACTCGAAACCGTCACAGGAGTCGAGCTTGAGGTGTTTCTAAACTTAATTTATCATTTAAACAACTTAAAACCATTTATTTTAACTTTCAGAATAAGCTATCCTTCTGCGTCATGGTCGCAAAAAAAATCATATCTCGAGTTACGAAACTTGAAATTTAGATCCGTAAATTTTCCATGAAACTAGACTCATATATCTATCTACTAATTTTTTTTTAGAATTTTTGGTTGGGCCAATTAGTACAGTTTATTAGTTAAATTTCCCCTATTTTAGTGTTCAACTACTCTGACCTATGTTCACTACGGATCACTTTTCTCTTTGTAAAAAGCTCAATTGACTATGCTATTTGCTTCTCCTAAAACTAGACTTAATAAGCAATCTACACATATATAGTATGACTCCTAATTGTTTTTGTACAATTTTTAGTGAATTTCTAAAGTCAGAACAGGGGATTCAGAAATCCTCTGACCCTATTCCACCAAAACCCAACTATCTCATAAAATACAACTCTTTTACCTGTTTCGTTTCTTCCATATGAAAATAGATACAATAAGCTTCAATTTCATATTTTATTCACCACCCAATCTTGTCTCTACTATTTTTAGTGATTTTTCAAACTCACGTCATTGCTGCTAAAAAATTCTGTTTTATAACAAAGATCATCTTCCTATGGCATTTTATGGACTAAGTAACACATTAAACATACATGACACCAAATATAATCAAGATTGGACATTCCAATGGCTAATCATTTCCAAATATTTCCTTATCAAACCATCACCATATCGTAAGATTATTTACACAAAATGATTAGATTGCTATACATGCTATACATCAAATTACATAAGCCATTGTACCAAATTCTTCCTTGGATAGTGTGATCGTTCCTTCGACCCTTCCCGACTTCCAAGCTGGCTTGTCAAAACTACAATGAATGGAAAGGAGGGAGTAAGCATAAATGCTTAGTAAATTCATATGTAAATAACAAATAACATAATTATGAAATTCAACATAACATCAATTGCAATAGCATCACTAAAACATTCATGGCACAGGGACAGTAGCTATTCATATGTAAATAACAAATAACATAATTATGAAATTCAACATAACATCGATTGCAATAGCATCACTAAAACATTCATGGCACAAGAACATTAGCTATCTTACCACATTATCATTCTACCAAGTTCTCAACCCAAAGTTTAAGGTCATACCTGTCCAATTTCTCTTTCACAATACGTTTCAACATACCTCGTTTATTTAGGCGCTCTCATTATTCATTTATCAATCTACCCGTTGAACACATAGGAATATAACTCGGATACACAAATCATATACTTATAAGTGTCATATTCATAGCCAAGCTACCATGTAACCCGCCCATAAACGAACTCGCACTCAACTCAACGAGCTCGGGCGTTCACATCCATAAGTGAACTCGAACTCAACTCAATGAGCTCGGATGCCTAGTTACATCTCACGAACTCGGACTCAACAAGTTCAGAACTCAACCATAATAGTGACATGTCAATTGTATCCTAATCTATTCCCAAGGTTCAAACGGGATTTTCCTCAAACACACATTTTTGGTCATCCTCCTCGGAACACCGGGACCCATACTGGCTAGCATTTCATGCTTATCAAGCTAATCACATACTTTGCATATCAACAAATAATATTTCACAAGGCACAATATTTCATGATAATAAGCATCATATCATATAAATAACACTAAATGACTTAAAATAACAATTATGTTACCTTATTTACACATGAACTTACCTCGGTACCAAAATATCAATAATCAGCCTATTCCTCGTAAACTTTGTTTTTCCCTCGATTACGACTTGAATCTCGTTTCTCTTGATCTAAAATAACACATTTAGCTCATTTAATACTCACATTTATCAAAACAGTCATTGACCTTAACTTTGTCAAAATTACGAATTTGCCCCTAAACTTTTGCATATTTACACTTTTGCCCCAAGGCTCGGAAATTAAACTTTATCCCAAATTCTTAGGTTTTAAGACATGCTAATCATTTATTTACTAACAGCAACCCCAAATTCCAACTATAACATGTACTTATGAACAATAGGTATTTTTACTGATTAAGCCGTTTTACTCGTTTTTACTCAAAACCGAGTAGCACAAGTTGTCTAACATAATCTAAAACCTCATATTCTATCATAAAACATCAAAATAAACACTTTTCACCTATGAGTATTTTTCCAAATATGAACCCTAGCTTAAATTATTGCTAGCATAAGCTTTATCGAGCTACCGGGATCACAAAAATATAAAAATCATTAAAAACGGGGCTTGGATGCACTTACTATGAAGCTTGAAAGTTGAAGAAACCCTAGCTATGGAGAGAGGTGATATTCGGCCAAGGTTGAAGAAGATGATAACAATTTTGTCATCTTTTTCCCTTTTAATTCATGTTAATAACCAAATGACCAAAATGCCCTTAATGTCTTTCTTTGAAAATTTTCATGTACAAGCCCACTTTTGTCCAAAATTTTAGGAATTGGTCAAATTGCTATTTAAGACCTCCTAATTAATATTCCAAAGCAATTTCATACTAAATGCTTCTAGAATACAAGTTTTGCAACTTATTCAATTTAGTCCCTAATTTCAAATTAAGCACTTTATGCATAGAATTTCTTCACCAAAATTTTCACACCATCAAGCAATCATATCACAAACATCAAAATAATTATAAAATAATTATTTCTATCTCAGATTTGTGGTTACAAAACCACTATTCTGATTAGGCCCTAATTCGGGACATTACAAGCAATCCTCCAAAGTTCTATGAAATTCATCCATTTTGGCCTCTTCCCTTAACAGTCCTCCTTGTTTTTCATGTGCATAGAGGATATTATTGAAGTCTCCACCAACCAGGCATGGTAGATTATTAATCCTCCCCAACCTCCGAAGTAAATCCCATGTTTTAGGCTTAACTCTCACATTTGGGGTCCCATAAAAGCCCGTAAACCTCCAATGTGGACTTTTTTTCGTTTCTTGAATTTCAACATTAATATGATTATTGGAGAGACTTTTTAGAGTAACTAAATGTCCCCCATCCCATCCTATGCTCAAATCCCCACGTGTGCCATCAACAAAAATGTCAATACCATTAAAAAAAACCACACGGTCTCCTAACGTTCTCCATCTGGTTAGCATTCAGTTTTGTCTCCAAAAAGAAGACAATTTAGGGATGATAAATTTTCAACATGTGCTGAAGTCTTTTTACTACTTGTGGACTCCCCAATCTATGATCATTCCAGCAAGATATTTTTATTTCTTTTGGTTGGCATACCTACTGGCAGCCGCCGATATCTCTCGATTATGAGCAGAATGCCTATCAATGATCTCTAGTGAATCTTGAATAGTAAAAACGTTAGAAATAAAAAAGTCAAATCTTTGACGCTTTTTACCCTCTATATTTTCAAGTGGATCATCTTCTAAATCACAATCCATAATTATCAAACTGGATCATTCCTGATTTCAGCACCCTTCAAATTAAAACCCATCATCTGATGACTGTAGGCCATTGAATCCTTTCTAAAATTACAGCATGATCCTTGTCCATTATGTTGACCAATCAAATATTTTTTTAAATGTGGAACCTTCCAAATTAATTCCAAGAATTGGATTAATATTAGCCCACAATTCTCTCCCCTAATTTTGGCTTGAATTTTGACTTACTTGCTGTCCATTACGTTTCTTTTCGAAAAAAGTATCATTTCCCTTCTCTCCTAGCCAAATGTTATTCACTGTAGTAGCTCTCATCGGCTGTGCATGCAACAACAAACCCCAGCCCATTTCCACATCTTGCATACAATGATTTAATCTCATCAAACAAAAATTATTCCTGTGGGCAGAACGGGGTTAATTTTTTATATTTGAATTTTGCATAAGTAAAATTTGAAGCATAAATCATAATTTTCTTTCGTCTTTTCAGAGCCTTTTGGACATCAATCTGGACTTGGATGCTCAAATAATTTTTGAAATCACGAGATAATTGCTTTGTATCATATTCCAAATATTTGCCAATGAAGTTTCCAAATTACATCGCTATTGATTCTTTGAAAAACCCGAGTGGTAAATCATAAATCTAGGCCCACTAATCTGAATACACCAATGGAATTGACATAAGGTCTTTGTTCTCTTGTATCCTAGAGATGATCAACAGATGGTTGTCGAAAGTCCAAGGTGCACCTATAATCACCTGACTGGTATCCAATTCATTGAAGAATTTAAATAAAAAAAATGTTTTCACCTAAATCAGAAATCTGCACTCCCTCCAATGGGTGCCATAAATTAGCCATCGTGTTTCTCATGGCTTGGAAATAGACGACACTAGCATTCAAGAAGCATCCCACCAAATAGAAACTGTACGTTGAATTCTGGGGTTCAGCTTCATCTCGAACAAGAAAAGCTTCTTCTTCTCCATTGCCTAAACTCAGATCTACTAATCCCCTTTCCATCACTTTTCCATATTAAAAAGCGACCACTCCTCACCAAAATCAATTAACAATTACGAAAATGAAAGAACAAAAAGAAAACAAAACTAAAAAGGAGAATAGAAAGCGTGCCAAAAGGTAGACTAAGACGTGCCAAAGACAGAGTTTCAAAATTTATTTGTTATGGTTTCTTACATTTTCAACTTGTTTATTATGTTTTAAATAATTACAAATACAAAAACTCATTAAAAATAATAAAATACACAAAAGAGTACATCAGATTAAAATGGGCCATAAAAGCTCATCTCCAACAAGACACAAAACCCTAACCTCTTGGAGCACTCAACAATTGCCTTGCCTAAGGGAGAGCGGTAGGGGGAGTTAGAAGCCAAACAATGATGTAATTGTTTGGTGGCATGAACGTCCCTAGATAGAGATCATATCGCGACAACCAAGAGAAAAAAAACATCGTTGACTACCATGGAAAAAAAAGAAGAGGCGACAAAGGAAAAGATCCTGTGGCCATTAAGTGGCTTAAGCAATTGGTTGGTCCAACTGATGCGACAAATTTCAAGCTCCATTGTACTCTAACTTGCATGGAACCATAGGAGACGACAATTCCAACACCATAAAAGACAGGGGTTGTTGGATATGTGATGAAACGATTAAGCTTGAGGTTGTGATGAAGGAGGAATCCCCAACTAGGTGGCTAATGGAAAAACTCTCATATCATCAGTCATAGGTCAAAGAAAAAGAGGGGGCAAGATATAGGTGTTATTGCACCTTTCATTCTTTGATCATACTAAAATCATCAATTATTTCATTTACATTAAAATTTTCTGCCATTTCTCTCTCAAAATAGACAACTAAAAAATTTCTCAATAAATCATCTTCCATCTTAGTACAAATTTGAGTCTTCACAATCTTCAATGCAAAAGAAAAAAAATGTGTTCTGTTGATGCAATTGTTATAACAGCCCGTTTTTAGTAAAATTAAAATAGTGATTTCGAGACCACAAATCTCACGTAAAAATATTTATTTTATTATTATTTTAATATCTACGGTATGTTAGTAGTTTCATTTAAAATTTCGTTAAGAAATTTTAACGTTTGCATGCTTAATTAAGTAAAAAGGACTAAATTGTAAAAGGTGAAAAAGTAGAGTTCTATTTTCTAAAGGTATCTATTAGCTATGAAATTAAATGGTTAAGGGATTTATATGGTAAATAGACCATTAATATTATTAGTGGACATTTATGGACACAATTTAAGTGATTTTAAGTTAAAAACTAAGGTTAAAATAGTAAATTAATAAATTAACTTAAAATTAAAGTGAAGAAAGATGGTATCATCTTCTTCAAGCTTTATTTTCACTGAAATTTTGAAGAAAGGAAGCCATTTTTAGGGTTTGAGATTCAGCTAAGCTCAGATTGGTGCATAGTGAGTGTTTTTCATCTCGTTTTTTTAGTGATTTTTATGTTTTTAAAGTCTTTGTAGCTTAATCTAACTAGCCTAAAGACTAGTTTGCAAAACTGTTAAAGGTTTAGGGCTTTTCCATGAATGTTGTTACATGATTTATGAAGTTTGATGAAAGATTGTAAGTCCTTGTTGTTAAATAAACAACTTTTGTAAAGTGATTTTTGATGAAATTATCATTTAGGGACTTATTTGTAAAAGTAATAAAAGTCCATGATAAATTTGTGAAATGATGGTTTATGTGGGTTGGTATGAGTCCCTAGGAAAATCGACTAGCATGATATGTGGATGAACTTGCATGAATTTCAATTTACGAGCTTAAGGACTAAATAGTAAAGAAGTTAAAGTAATAGGGGTAAAATTTTAATTTTGCAAAAGTGTGAATTTTGGGTTAAATTGAATAGTATGTTTATTAAATAGATTGAAATTGCTTATTTAGATCAAGTTAAGCCTCATATGGATCTAGATCGAGGAAAAGATAAAGTCTCGGATTAGTGATCCTATTTCGACATATTTGTATTCGAGGTAAGTTCGTATGTTTAAATAATGTATAATGTTATTTGATTTATATGATGTTATGCTATTTATCATATTATGTTATGACAGAAATCCAACAATGTTACAACAATTATCGATGTAACACCCTTAGCCCGTATCCATCGTCGGATTTGGGCTACATAGTATTATCAGAGCATAACATCATATACTGCACATTTTATTATCATAAATAAATCACATTGTAAATCATAGCAACATCAACCAAAATCATACATATGGTCCCTTTCACGAGCCCTTGAGGCCCTAAAAAAACATTGGAAATGAATCAGGACTAAATTGGAAACATAAGAAATTTTTCAGAAAAAGGCAAAATTTTTCAAACTGCAGGGGTCACATGGCCGTGGGGCCAAGCCGCGTAACTCGCATGGCCAAGAGACACACCCGTGTCTTAGGCCATATGGGCATTTGAAATAGAAACACACGGCCATGTCCCAGCCCGTGTCTGTACCCGTGTAACTCACTAACTTAGGTTACACGACCAAGCCATACACCTGTGTGCTCGGTCGTGTACCCTTCGAAAAAACCCTAGATGTCCATGTGCCAAGCTTGTGCTAGGCCGTGTAATAGCCTGACTTGCAACCCTTTGAAAGCTACATGGACATACGGCCGTGTTACCTGGCTGTGTGTCACACACGACTGAGACACACGCCTGTGTCTTTGGTCGTGTGGATGAAAATAGGCCATTTTCAAGCCATTTTCTCACCCAAACTCACACCACTTGCACAAGCCAAATGTACCTATAATCATGCATTTAAAACACACTTTACATATTCATATAGAAGCTTAAACATTATAGAGATTAACCATTCAACCAATATGCCAAAATGGCACCTCAATCTCAACAATCAGCTTACTTAAACATCTATCTAACTCATTCGTAAATCAAACTACCAATTGATCAATCTCAAGCCACATTTGCCATAAAGTTCATAACCAAAATGCATGCACAACAAAAACTATTTGGCCATTTTCACAACTAACATGTACCATACCAATTTGACCAAAAGCCAACCACATTTAGGCTACTAAATTTAGCCTTTAACAACGTCATGAACTACCTCAATCTACACCAACCAACAATTCATAACATACCATTATAGACATCATTTCATTTCCATTATTTCTACCACCACCACATTAACATAACAACCAAACATACCATATATTCATAATATCGTACCAACTAGTTCATCATCCAAAATGACATATATATACAAGATACTCATAATAGCCAATTTCATCAAACCAGACACTTATACATGCCATTATAACCATAACTCAAAATCATCAAAATCTACCGATTTAGCCAATGGATAGTGTGATAGATCTCTGACAAGCTTCCAATCCGTACGAGCCTCCGATTATCTAGAAATATAAGAGAAATCATGTAACACCCCAAACCCGGCCTAGACGTTACGACCAGATCTGGTGTGTCACACGATCCTAAAACTAAGTTTACGACCCTTTTAGTCTTGTTGTGTCTTAAGTGAGGTTTGAATCAAAAGAGTAAGTTTGTTAAAACCAGTTTATTAATCCTTTAAGTTATCCATATTATTCACTCGTTGAGTATTGAAAACGTTCTTTAGATTTTGAAACCAGCGCAGCCTAAACTAGCGATTCTATAAAATGTAATTTAATCATCAAAGAAGAATTAAACCAAATAAAAACTTAGATAGCGGCCTTATTACAAAATAAAACCCAAAAAAAATAACTTAATAATAAAATACTTTAAACAAAATGAAAACCAGTTCTGCAGATGCTGTGGCCACTCCGAATCTCTCGCAGCTCCAAGCCCACTATGGTTGAGTGTTACCTGCAGAGATTAAATAAAAGGGGGTGAGTTTGACAACTCAGTGTGCAACATTATCTCAACCATAGGCCAAAACAGATCAAGCCTCAGAATCAGATTAGTTGGGCCTTGGCCCATTATAGAAATCAGGTTAAGCCCATAGGCTCATAACAGATACAGATCAGATATAATATGCAAACAGAAACCCAACCCAGATCCATCCACAACACCCCTGTACCAGCCTTACACCATGTGGGGAGACTACTCGACCCACCCAACCGCTACACACCACAGATATTTGCAGCGAGGCTGCCAGATATAATTTGCAGCGAGGCTGCCAAATATTGTGACGAGGTCACCAGATACAGATATTGTGGCGAGGCCACCAGAATTGCAGCGAGGCTGCCAGATATAATGTGACAAAGTCACCAGATTGCAGCGAGGCTGCTAGATAATAATGTGACAAAGTCACCAGATTGCAGCGAGGCTGCCAGAACGCTTCCTCCATCATAAACCCATACCCCATGCAACAGATGTAATCATACTAGCATGCAACATATAGCATCTCATGCATCAGATATATTCATAATAAAGATTACTCATGTATATACATAAAATTATACATTTCATACAGACTTGACCCTAAGGGTATAATAGTCTTTTCACACCTAGGGGTATTTTGGTAATTTTCTAGTTTAGGGGTATTTTAGTCCTTTATCATATTTTCAGCGTTTTTATGCAAGTTCATTAAATTATCAGTCCTTATATAACCACGAAAGTCCATTTAAGCCAAATTTCCAGTTTTGCCCGTTTAGCCTAAAACCCCTAATGGGCCCTACTATGTCCAATGTCGTCTTGAGTCCGTTAAGCCCAATTTTTAGGTTTGGTTTACCAACTTAACCATGTTTTTATTATTCAAGTTACCAGAAGGTCTTTAACGGTCATTTTTCGATTTAGGCTCGGAAGCCCATTGGGCCCATCTTGGCCCAACGCAACCCAACTTACCAAAACGCTCGAAATTGCACCTTCTGCAATTTCGCCACCGTCAGTTTCCAAGGTGACCACAATAGAGTATTCGGCTACTCTTAGATCCCTCCAAGACTGATTTTCGGTCACTTTTGATCGGTCACTTTAGCACAGTTTTCGGTTATTACGGCCTTTAGCCATCCTAGTCTTTGATGGAGATACGTTACACACCTGTTGATGGATGAAACAACGACGAAACCCACGTGCGAAGAGCCTACAACCGAACGATAATTTTTAGTCTAATAATCTATAACCAAAGAGCCATAAACCCTTACCATAATCGGCCTACGCAGCCTAAGCATCGAAATCTTACCCCTTTTTGTCGATTGTGGACTAAATCTCGATGTCCAATCACGTTAGCCTCCAAAACTCCTCGCTTGATCACCTCTCCTTGCTATACCATGCGCAAAAGAAATAAACCATGGCATTAGAATCTTACGCGAAATACCGACTTGCCCTCTACAGGTTTCGGTCTCCCTTTAAGATATTTAATAGACGAAGATACGTAGTGATTAGATCACTTACCAATACCACCACTTGAAGAGTATCGCTCCCACGCTTCCACTATCTCTAGTCTATTCCATATCCACCGCAAATCTAACTCTAACGTCACAAGAATATCTCTAGAGGTATTCGGTTTTGAATGATTAGAAGGAGGTGCTTTAGGCTTTTGAGAAAGTGGTATGGTGCTCCAGTGGTTTTAATCAACAAAGTAGGTGGGGTAAATCGGCAATTAGGAGGGATGGAAGGATAGGGTTCGGCTTGCCAGAAAATAAAGAAGAAAAAGTAGATTTCGGTCAATGGTTAAAACAAAAGAGGTATGGTTTCGGTCAACAAGAGTTTCGGCAAAACAAAGGTGCCTTGGCTTTAATGTTGTCGACAGAAGCTTGAAGAAAAGAGAAGGGCTTTTCGTTCTTTAAGGAAAAATGGGTTAGAATGGAATCGGTATGAGATGAGAAAAACAAGGAAGAAAATCAAGAGAAGAAAAGAACTAGGGAGTGCTTACGGCAACTA
The DNA here is from genome assembly GCA_020496765.1 of Gossypium stocksii. NCBI lineage: Eukaryota > Viridiplantae > Streptophyta > Magnoliopsida > Malvales > Malvaceae > Gossypium > Gossypium stocksii. The sequence continues at coordinate 57,656,934 of CM035624.1, read as the reverse complement.
GAAAATTCGGCAATAAGGCTTGGGGCAAGGGTAGTTTTCGGCTATTAAGAGGAAAAGGAAGATTGGATAACAAAAGGAAAGAGGAGAAGGCCCTAGTGATACACACAATCGGCTCAAGAACCTCTAAAAGACCCTAAATGAAATCGGCACCAAGACTCCTCTATGCCGATTGTGCTATACCCAATATTGCTTACCGATTTGCCTCATAGAGAGTCCCTATCACCGGCTACTTCTACTCAAATTCAAAAGTCCTTGATTTGCTCCTTGATTCACTCCTATGACTGATTCAAATCTCTCCTCAAGCAGAGTTTAACCTTGCTTCAAACTCTTACCCGTTCAAGCACAAAAATAAAACACCACCTTTGCAACCTCTGGAGCTTGAACCCTTGACCTCTAAGCTCACTTAGGCGCCACCTTTTAAGGAGTCTAGTGGCGTCTCCCTTGCCACTTTACCACTGATTCATTTGTGTCTTATTTCGCACACAATTTCTTAAGACCCTTACTTTCAATGATCCCCTATCTCCTAAGCTTAAAATTCAAAATTTTGCCGAGCTCCTAACCAACACATGGGCCTTCCATAGGCCTATTAACACACCCCAAACATGCATTACACACCCAAATACTAGAATTTAAACATTATATCAGATAAAGAACAATCTAAGAAAGACCCGAAAATTAGGGCGTTACAACTCTACCCTCCTTAAAGAAATTTCGTCCTCGAAATTTACCTTATCAAAACAAATGGGGATATTGCTGACGCATTGCCTCCTCTGGTTCCCAACTAGCTTCCTCTCTGCCATGATTACGCCAAAGTACCTTTACCAATGGGACTGATTTTCTTCTTAGAACCTTTACGTCTCGATCCAGAATCTGCACCGGCTCTTCTTCGAAAGTCAAGTCAGGCTGTACCTCCACTTCTGCAACTGGTAGAATATGAGTAGGGTCAGAACGATATCGTCTTAACATGGATACGTGGAACACATCATGGATTCTATTTAACTCTGGAGGTAATTCCAACTGATATGCCACTGGACCTATTCGCTTAAGAACCCGATAAGGCCCAATAAACCGCGGACTTAGCTTGCCTTTCTTACCAAATCTTAGTATCTTCTTCCAAGGCGAAACCTTCAGAAAGACCATGTCACCCACTGAATATTCAATCTCCTTACGCTTCAAATCCGCGTAAGACTTCTGTCGATCAGATGCCTCTTTTAACCGATCCCTTATTATTTTGACCTTCTCTTCAGTCTCTGCTACCAACTCAGGTCCAAGAACTTGCCGCTCGCCTAATTCGGTCCAACAACTAGGTGAACGACACTTACGCCCATACAGTGCCTCATAAGGTGCCATACGGATGCTAGCCTGATAACTGTTATTATACGCGAACTCTGCCAGCGGTAGATAATCCTCCCAACTGCCTCGAAAGTCGATAACACAACCCCTTAACATATCTTCCAGAATCTGAATAACCCTTTCTGACTGACCGTCAGTCTGAGGATGGAAGGCTGTGCTAAAATTCAGTCGCGTTCCCAATGCCTCATGCAACTTTTGCCAGAACCGAGATGTGAATCTAGGATCTCGATCAGAGATAATAGACACTGGCACCCCATGCAGTCGCACAATCTCTGCCACATACAACTTGGCTAACTTCTGAAGCGAATAATTAGTACGTACAGGGATGAAATGAGCAGATTTAGTCAACCTGTCTACAATCACCCAAATCGAGTCCTTCTTTGACGGCGTTAAGGGCAATCCACTTACGAAATCCATTGTCACCTTTTCCCACTTCCAGAGTGGTACCTTCACTGGTTGTAGAAGTCCAGAAGGTAACTGATGTTCAGCTTTCACTTGCTGACAAGTCAGACACTTCCCAACAAATTCCGTTACCTCTCGCTTCAGTCCAGGCCACCAATATAACTCCTTTAAGTCATGATACATCTTATTACCTCCAGGATGCATAGCACACCGTCCTTTATGAGCTTCATTCAGAATTGCTTGCCTCAAATTGGAATCCTTAGGCATACAGATTCTACCGTGGAAACATAGAACACCCTCACTGTTAAGTCCAAACTCAGAAGTACTCCCATCCTTAACCTGCTGAAATCGAGAAACCAGCGACTCATCTTTCGACTGCTTCTCCTTAATCTCATCCACCCAGGTCAGTCTTACTTGCAATTCTGCTAATAGACTACCATCATCATACAAGCTCAAACGAGCAAACATAGCTCTCAGATCAGATACAGTTCTACGACTTAGGGCATCAGCCACCACATTAGCTTTGCTTGGATGATACTCAATTGCACAATCATAATCCTTAAGCAACTCAATCCATCTCCGTTGCCTAAGATTCAGCTCCTTCTGAGTTAGCAAATACTTAAGACTCTTATGATCTGTGTATATAATACACCTTTCTCCATACAGATAATGTCTCCAAATCTTGAGTGCAAAGATTACCGCTGCCAACTCCAGATCATGGGTAGGATAGTTCACTTCATGAGGTTTAAGCTGTCGCGATACATAAGCAACCACTTTACCCTCTTGCATCAACACACACCCCAACCCAACATGTGATGCATCACTGTACACCGTAAAATCTTTTCCAGACTCTGGTTGAATCAGTACAGGTGCCTCGGTCAGAACCTTCTTTAGTTTCTCAAAAGCTTCTTGCTGCTGCTCGGTCCAAATAAATGGCACTCCTTTCCTTACAAGTTTTGTCAATGGTGCTGCCATCACAGAAAATCCTTCTACAAACCTTCTATAGTAACCAGCTAAACCCAGAAAACTTCGAATTTCTGCCACTGACCTCGGTGGTTTCCACTCCAGAATTGCTTCAATCTTTCGAGGGTCTACCTTTATCCCCTCAGCAGATACAACATGACCCAAGAAGGTTACCTCTCTCAACCAGAACTCACACTTACTGAATTTCGCATAAAGCTCATTTTCCCTTAACACTTGCAGCACGATACGGAGATGCTCATCATGTTTCTCCTCGGATTCAGAATAAACCAGAATATCGTCGATAAAGACGACCACGAATCGATCCAAGTATGGCTGGAACACTCGATTCATCAGATCCATAAATGCTACAGGTGCATTGGTCAGCCCAAATGGCATAACCAAGAATTCATAGTGACCATAGCGAGTTCTGAAAGCTGTCTTGTGTATATCCACCTCTTTTACCCTTAATTGATGGTACCCAGATCGAAGGTCAATCTTGGAAAATACTGAAGCTCCTCTAAGCTGGTCGAACAGATCATCGATTCTTGGCAACGGGTACTTATTCTTAATCGCCAGTTTATTCAACTGCCGATAATCAATGCACATGCAACACAAGAATGGGTAGATCCAACATCTATCAACGCAGTGTATGGCATACTAGAAATCAAAAACGTATCGGTTATGACGTCAGGAGCATCACCCTCCTCTCGGCGACGAGCTGCATAAACTAGCGCTGGCTGACGAGCCTCAGCGAAACCAGCACCCCTGCCAGGTGCTCCTCATCCACGACCATTACCATTTCCGCCTCTACCTTGTCCACGACCCCTCGGAGCTGGTGGTCCACCCCTCACTGGTTGGACAACCCTTTGAGCCATAACTTGTCCTTGATCTGGTTCTTCGGGACAGTCCTTAATCCTATGCTCCATCGACCCACATCGAAAACAGGCTCCAGAACGTTTCTGACACTCGCCCATATGTATCTTACCACAACTCCTACAACCCTGCGGTCTGACAGCATTCATTGGCACCGCTCGCACTGGTTCTGCTACTCTTGCTCTCTTAACATTCCTATTAGCCCCACCTGATGGTCCAGAATCCCTCCGGAAGCGGTTTCTATCCTTTTCGCGATTCTGCCTCTCGGTACGCTTTACTTCCTCAGCTATCTTAGCTTTCTCAACTAAAGCAGCAAAGTTACGCTCTCTCTGCGGAGCAATCAATACCCTTAGTTCATCTCTCAGACCATCCTCGAAACGTACGCTACGCTCATATTCAGTAGCAACTATCCCAGAAGCATATCGGCTCAGCCTCAGAAATTCAGCCTCGTACTCAGATACTGTCCTACTTCCCTGATCCAAATTCAAGAACTCTTTCCTACGGGCGTCCACATAGCTAGCCCCAACATATTTTCCTTTAAAGGCTTTCTTAAATAGCTCCCATGTTACCTCACCATCTGAAGTTCCATCTCTTACCGTGAGCCACCACTGATAAGCTTCATCTCTCAGTAACGACACGGCTCCTTTAAGCTTTTACTCCATAGAGCAATCCAGATCATCCATAATCCGCTCTGTGGCCTCCAACTAATACTCGGCCACATTCGGGGCTACACCAGACATGCCCCTAAAGAATTCCGCCCCATTAGCTCGGAGTCGCTCAGAAATGGATCCCCGAATCCATTACTAGTACTTGCCCCAGCAACCCTTTCCAGAACTCGAAGCATCGCTTGTGATAGGGCGTCGTCCCCAATACCTCGATCATGGGACTCCACCTCTGTTGCCGGTGGTATCGGTATATCAGCGGCTGGCGCATGACCCGAAGATGAAGTTTCAGCTCGTGCACTACCTCGGCCACGTCCACGGCCCCTACCACGAGCTGCTCGCGTACTCATTTCGTACTTTTTGTTTTAGAAATTTTATGAGTCAGGTTAATATTTCAGTGTTTGTTACAGATGTCTTATGAATAAGTAGCATTTCAGAGGTTATCTTCTTTCGCGGTAGCCTAGCTACAGTCTTAGTCTACCTGTCAGAGTCTCTACAGTTTCAGTAATGTCCTAGCTAAAGTATCATAACAGAGTCTTTAATCAGGCATGAAATCAGAATTTTCAGAATTAACCAGAAAAGTTCAAAAAACTTACAGGCTTGGGTCGGAGATCCGGTGTGCCACTCTTTAAAAAGATTACATAGAAAAACTTAATTTATTCTTTGAAAATAAATCATTTATATAAGAAAGAAGTTCATCAAAACAAGTTCCAATTAATTTTGAAAACAATGTTAAAAACATGATTTTTTTCCAAAAATCTTTGTTTTGATTGTTTGAAAGCTCCCATTTTTAGACCCGATCCACAGCCGAGTTATTGCAACCTGGCTCTGATACCACTAAATGTAACACCTCAAACCTGGCCTAGACGTTACGACCAGATCTGGTGTGTCACACGATCCTAAAACTAAGTTTACGACCCTTTTAGTCTTGTTGTGTCTTAAGTGAGGTTTGAATCAAAAGAGTAAGTTTGTTAAAACCAGTTTATTAATCCTTTAAGTTATCCATATTATTCACTCGTTGAGTATTAAAAACGTTCTTTAGATTTTGAAACCAACGCAGCCTAAACTAGCGATTCTATAAAATGTAATTTAATTATCAAAGAAGAATTAAACCGAATAAAAACTTAGATAGCGGCCTTATTACAAAATAAAACAAAAAAAAATAACTTAATAATAAAATACTTTAAACAAAATGAAAACTAGTTCTGCAGATGCTGTGGCCACTCCGAATCTCTCGCAGCTCCAAGCCCACTATGGTTGAGTGTTACCTGCAGAGATTAAATAAAAGGGGGTGAGTTTGACAACTCAGTGTGCAACATTATCTCAACCATAGGCCAAAATAGATCAAGCCTCGAAATCAGATTAGTTGGGCCTTGGCCCATTACAGAAATCAGGTTAAGCCCATAGGCCCATAATAGATATAGATCAGATATAATATGCAAACAGAAACCCAACCCAGATCCATCCACAACACCCCCGTACCAGCCTTACACCATGTGGGGAGACTACTCGACCCACCCAACCGCTACACACCACAGATATTTGCAGCGAGGCTGCCAGATATAATTTGCAGCGAGGCTGCCAGATATTGTGACGAGGTCACCAGATACAGATATTGTGGCGAGGCCACCAGAATTGCAGCGAGGCTGCCAGATATAATGTGACAAAGTCACCAGATTGCAGCGAGGCTGCCAGATAATAATGTGACAAAGTCACCAGATTGCAGCGAGGCTGCCAGAACGCTTCCTCCATCATAAACCCATACCCCATGCAACAGATGTAATCATACTAGCATGCAACATATAGCATCTCATGCATCAGATATATTCATAATAAAGATTACTCATGCATATAAATAAAATTATACATTTCATATAGACTTGACCCTAAGGGTATAATAGTCTTTTCACACCTAGGGGTATTTTGGTAATTTTCCAGTTTTAGGGGTATTTTAGTCCTTTATCATATTTTCAGCGTTTTTATGTAAGTTCACTAAATTATCAGTCCTCATATAACCACGGAAGTCCATTTAAGCCAAATTTCCAGTTTTGCCCGTTTAGCCTAAAACCCCTAATGGGCCTTACTATGTCCAATATCGTCTCGAGCCCGTTAAGCCCAATTTTTAGGTTTGGTTTACCAACTTAACCATGTTTTTATTATTCAAGTTACCAGAAGGTCTTTAACGGTCATTTTTCGATTTGGGCTCGGAAGCCCATTGGGCCCATCTTGGCCCAATGCAACCCAACTTACCAAAACGCTCGAAATTGCACCTTCTGCAAATTCGCCACCGTCAGTTTCCAAGGTGACCACAATAGAGTATTCGGCTACTCTTAGATCCCTCCAAGACTGATTTTCGGTCACTTTCGATCGGTCACTTTAGCAAAGTTTTCGGTTATTACGGCCTTTAGCCATCCTAGTCTATGATGGAGATACGTTACACACCTGTTGATGGATGAAACAACGATGAAACCCCCGTGCGAAGAGCCTACAACCGAACGATAATTTTTAGTCTAATAATCTATAACCAAAGAGCCATAAACCCTTACCATAATAGGCCTACGTGGCCTAAGCATCGAAATCTTACCCCTTTTTGTCGATTGTGGACTAAATCTCGATGTCCAATCACGTTAGCCTCCAAAACTCCTCGCTTGATCACCTCTCCTTGCTATACCATGCGCAAAAGAAACAAACCATGGCATTAGAATCTTACGCGAAATGCCAACATGCCCTCTACAGGTTTCGGTCTCCCTTTAAGATATTTAATAGACGAAGATACGTAGTGATTAGATCACTTACCAATACCACCACTTGAAGAGTATCGCTCCCACGCTTCCACTATCTCTAGTCTATTCCATATCCACCGCAAATCTAACTCTAACGTCACAAGAATATCTCTAGAGGTATTCGGTTTTGAATGATTAGAAGGAGGTGCTTTCGGCTTTTGAGAAAGTGGTATGGTGCTCCAGTGGTTTTAATCAAAAAAGTAGGCGGGGTAAATCAGTAATTAGGAGGGATGGAAGGATAGGGTTCGGCTTGCCAGAAAATAAAGAAGAAAAAGTAGATTTCGGTCAATGGTTAAAACAAAAGAGGTATGGTTTCGGTCAACAAGAGTTTCGGTAAAACAAAGGTGCCTTGGCTTTAATGTTGTCGACAGAAGCTTGAAGAAAAGAGAAGGGCTTTTCGTTCTTTAAGGAAAAATGGGGTAGAATGGAATCGGTATGAGATGAGAAAAACAGGGAAAAAAATCAAGAGAAGAAAAGAACTAGGGAGTGCTTACGGCAACTAGAAAATTCGGCAATAAGGCTTGGGGCAAGGGTAGTTTTCGGCTATTAAGAGGAAAAGGAAGATTGAATAATAAAAGGAAAGAGGAGAAGGCCCTAGTGATATACACAATCGGCTCAAGAACCTCTAAAAGACCCTAAATGAAATCGGCACCAAGACTCCCCTATGCCGATTGTGCTATACCCAATATTGCTTACCGATTTGCCTCATAGAGAGTCCCTATTGTCGGCCACTTCTACTCAAATTCAAAAGTCCTTGATTTGCTCCTTGATTCACTCCTATGACCGATTCAAATCTCTCCCCAAGCAGAGTTTAACCTTGCTTCAAACTCTTACCCGTTCTAGCATAAAAATAAAACACCACCTTTGCAACCTCTGGAGCTTGAACCCTTGACCTCTAAGCTTACTTAGGTGCCACCTTTTAAGGAGTCTAGTGGCGTCTCCCTTGCCACTTTACCACTGATTCATTTGTGTCTTATTTCGCACACAATTTCTTAAGACCCTTACTTTCAATGATCCCCTATCTCCTAAGCTTAAAATTCAAAATTTTGCCGAGCTCCTAACCAACACATGGGCCTTCCATAGGCCCATTAACACACCCCAAACATGCATTACACACCCAAATACTAGAATTTAAACATTATATCAGATATAGAACAATCTAAGAAAGACCCAAAAATTAGGGCGTTACAAATCATACAAGTAAGCATATAATGCTTAGTAAGTTCGTAAATCATAAAAAACACTTACCATTTCATTATAAAAGCTTAAAGGCAACTAATGAACATATCTAACATTGCTTGGCACAAGCCTAAGATTCACATTAGTGATTAGCACATAACTTAGTCAAATTCATTGCACAACAAAGAGCTTCATTATACTTTCCATATAAACATTCATACTATTATGAACATACTAGAAATCTTTAATTACTATCATCTTATACCTTTCTCATGCTTTCATAACATTATAAATCGAAGCATATATTGATTCTTCCCTTTTGTATACCTATTGAACCATTAGAATAGTATTAGATACTCGGGAATGTTGCACACTATGTGTTAATATCATGGGTTAGCATGGGAGCCTGTAACCATGACGAACTTGTATGATCCATCATATTCAAGGGAGGTCATTTGGCCCAATTGGACTGGTCCTTTGCTTGGAGAGATTGAAAGCCCATCTCTGGAGCTTGGTAAATATGGAAGGTAATCTTCAAAGATATGTGATCCAAGACATTAAATGTAATCTTTAGAAGATACGATTTTATAATCTTAGAGATTTGATATCTAGATAGCTTTTAATCTTAGCCATTAATGTACTTTGATCTATATCGTTGATTTTAGGGCGGCTTAATTATAAATAGAGGCCTTCCCCCTTATTTTAATTTATGCAGTTATTAATAGAATTTTGAGAGTATTCACTCAAACTTTTCTCTCAAGCTTTTGTTCATCTTCCTAATTCGTTCTTATTTCGTTCTTTCACTGTTCTTCGTGGGTGCGTTAGAGGAATTCCATTGAATCCTTGATTGTTACGAGTTAGGATGACTTAGGTGTTTTTGAGCAAAGGAACTGCCTAAGGCTACACGGATCACGTGGGAAAAATCTAAGTCCATGATAGTTGGTATCCGAGCTAGCATTTGAAGGCACCATTGAAAAATGTCAAAAGAAGTTACTGAGAATATTGAGGGAATGGAGACCCATGGGAGGGCTAGGAAAGCTAGTCATTCGAGGTACATACTGTCGGCTTTGGAGGATCAAGTCGTCACTCTCAAGGAATCCATGGGAGATACCAAGGAGAGAATTGATGATATCGATGATAGGCTCATTGATGGGTTACAATCGATGAAGGAGCAGCTCAAAATGTATGTGTTGGATTATGTTGAAAAGTTGACTAGTAGGGATGATGCCATTGAGGCTATGATGACTGCCTTGAAAGAGGAGATTGCAGAGCTCAAGGGTAAACTCACAATCTACAAGGCTACTTTGGGCAATGGAAGGTTAGCTGCTGTCGCACCCAAGCCCAGTATGGATGCCCCCAAGCCCAAGGATTTCAAGGGAACAAGGTCTGCAATAGATGTGGACAATTTTTATGGGGAATTGAGTAATACTTTCGTGCCAAGGGCATCACGGATGATGCCACTAAAATAATTACTATTTCTATATATCTTACTGATGTTGCTTTGTTATGGTGGCAACGTAGGTCCACAGATGTGAGACGTGGTAGGGCTAAAACTGGGACTTGGGAAGAGTTCTGATGTGAGATCCAAGCATAGTTTTATCTAGAGTATGCCGAGGATGAGGCTTGAGCAAAGTTGCGTCGGCTTACGCAATAAGGCACTGTGAGGGAGTATGTGCGGGAGTTTAGCGAACTCATACTTTAAATATGAAATATAGGTGAGAAAGAGGCATTCTTTTCTTTCATGGATGGGTTGAAACCATGGGTGAAAAAAGAGTTACAACACCAATGAGTCTAAGAGCTTACCAAGGCCATGTTTATAGCAGAATCGTTTACCGAATTTGGTGGGAAGAAAGACAAGCCCTAGTCTTCGAAGCCCAAATTCAATCTAAAGGGAAATAGTAGGGGAGACAAGGAAAGGCCCACTAGGAACGGCAACAGTAAGAAGCCTTGGGAAAAAAAAGGAAGAGTGGGCCTATAAGTTACTTCCATTGTGATGGCCCATATATGATCAAGGACTATCCAAAGAAGGCCACACTCACTGCTATGGAAGCAAAAGTGGAGTCAGATGTGGAGGACAACAATCTTGGTTTGGTACTAGGGGATGTTGAAGACAAGATGGGTCATAGACTGATGTTTGTAGACATCATTGTGGCCGATAGAAAGTTGAATGCACTTGTTGACACAGGTGCATCTGATTTGTTCATGTTTGTAGAGGCTGCTCGTAAACTTGGCCTCAAGATCGAGAATGAGTCGGGTCGGATCAAAACAATAAACTCATAAAGTGTTCCAATCAAGGGGGTTACAAAGGGAGTGGATCTCCAACTTGGCAATTGGACCGGTAAGGCATCCATTAAGGTAATACCACTTGATGACTATGATTTTGTGGTTGGATTAAGTTTCCTTGACCGGGTTAATGCGTTTATTATTCCTTCAGGTAATTACATGATGATTTCAGATTTGAACCATTAATGCATGGTGAGAATGACAAAGAAAAGAAGCTCGGAGGTAAAAATATTATCAACAATTCAATTTGCCAAAGGAGTACGTAGAGATGAAGTCTCCTATGTAGCCACCCTGAAGATAGAGAAAATTGTTAAGTCCATTGGTGAGATCCCAAAAGAAGTGGGCCAATTGTTGCAGTCTTTTCAAGATGTGATGCCCGCCCAGTTGCCCAAAAGTTTGCCACCCAATAGGGAGGTGGACCACAAGATCGAGTTAGTGTCCAACATGGTACCGTTAGTAAGGGCCCCATATCGTATGTCTCTGCCAGAATTAGAAGAGTTACAGAAACAATTGAAGGAGCTTTTAGATGCGGGATTCATTAGGCCATCTAAATATCCATATGGTGCGCCTGTGTTGTTTCAAAAGAAACATGATGGGTCGTTGAGAATGTGCATCGATTATCAGGTTCTAAACAAGATCACTATGAAGAACAGATACCTTATTCCTATTATTGCAATTTGTTTGATCAGCTTGGTAGTGTGAGATGGTTTACCAAGCTGGATTTGAGATCAAGGTAGCATCAAGTTTAGAAAGCTGAGGGAGACGAGCCAAAGATAGCTTGTGTGACACGGTATGGTTTGTATGAGTTCCTTATGATGCCTTTCGGACTCACGAATTCCCTAGCTACATTCTGTACCCTAAAGAATAAGGTACTTCAACCTTTCTTTGGTCGTGTTTACCTTGATGATATTATGGTGTATAGTAAGTCTCTCGAGGAGCATGTGGGACACTTGAGGGAAGTGTTCCAAACCTTGAGGGAAAATGAGCTGTTCGACAAAGAAGAGAAGTGTTCATTTTCCCAACAAGAAGTGCCATTCCTAGGCCACATTGTGGGAGGTGGCAAAGATCCGAATGGATGAGAGTAAGATTCGAGCTATTGTTGAGTGGGAGCCTCCAACCAAGGTGACAGAGTTGAGATCTTTCCTTGGGTTGGCGAATTACTATCAACGCTTCATCGAAGGCTACTCTAGAATTACCACACCCTTGACGAACATGTTGAAAAAGGGGAAGGTATGGTATTGGAATCCGCAATGTGAGAGGGCCTTTAATCAATTGAAGCAATTGATGACGAGGGAGCCCGTACTTGCTTTGCCAGATTATTTGAAGCCGTATGAGGTACGTACGAATGCATCAAATTATGCCATTGGGGGAAGTACTGATGCAAGATGGGCATCGAATTGCTTTTGAGAGTTGAAAGCTGAATGAGATGAAATGGAGGTACACGGTCCAAGAAAAGGGGATGACCGCTGTCATGCATTGCTTGCTCACATGAAGACATTATTTGCTGGGTTCTAAGTTTGTGATCACTACCAATAATGTTGCCAACAGTTATTTTCTAACCCAGAAAAAGTTGTCTCCCAAGCAGGCTCTTTGGTAGGTTTTCCTAGCTGAGTTTGATTTCATAATGGAGTATAAGTTGGAGAGTGCCAACATTGTGGCTAATGCGCTTAGCCGAAAGATGGAGTTTGTAGCAATCAGCCAACCTGATGGTTCCTTATTGGAACACGTTCGAGAGGGATTATCCCATGATGCTACATCCAAAAATTTGATTGAGCTTGCTAAGGAGAGGAAAACGAGGAGATTTTGGCTTGATGGCGAGCTGCTATACACTCATAGGCACCGTATCTATATGCCCCATTATGGGAAATTACGCAAGGAAGTCATGAAGGAGTGTCATGACTTGAGATGGACGGGCCATCCAAGGATGCACCGTACCTTGTCCCTTTCAGTGGATCATTACTATTGACCTCACATGGGTGATGATGTGGAGACCTATGTGAGAACTTGTCTAGTATACCAACAAGACAAGGTCGAGTTAAAGACTCTGACAGATTTGCTACAACCTTTGCCCACTCCAGAAAGACCATAGGATAGTGCATCCATGGATTTTATTGTTGGTTTGCCTAAGTCTGATAGGTTTGCAAGCATTCTTGTTATGGTGGACAGGTTTTCAAAATATGTGACGTTTATTCTAGCAACCAAGGAGTGCCTTGCTGACGAGGCAACCCGTTTATTCCTTAGACACATGGTAAATTATTAGGGAGTGCCACTATCTATTATCAATGATCGAGATGATGATTTACAGACTGGTTCTAGACAGAGTTATTCAAGTAAATGGGTTGAGACTTAAACTTTTCCACGAGCATAAATCCGCAAACTGATGGGCAAACCGAACAAGTGAATGCATTGTTGGATACATATCTTTGGTACTATGTGAGTTCTACACAAAAGGGATTGGCCAAAGTTTTTGGATGTGACCCAATTTTCATACAACTTGCAGCGAAGTTGGGCCACGAATCAAAGTCCGTTTGAGATAGTGACGGGCCAATAGCCACTCACACCTAATGCTGTTGTAACCCGTTATACAGGACCAAATTCGGGAGCGCATCGATTTGCAAAAGATTGGGAAGAGAAGAATGACTTAGTTAGAGCTTGTTTACATAAGGCAAGTAAGCACAACAAGAAGTGGGCCGATCAGAATCAAAGAGATGTGCAATTTTAGATGGGTGATTCAGTCCTTGCCAAGCTACACTTGATTTTGTGATATACGGGTTTGCACAAGGGGCTTGTACGAAGGTATGAGGGGCCGTTTCGAGTTGTAAAGAGAGTAGGCAAGATGGTTTACAAGCTTGAGTTGCCAGGAAAGCTCAAAGTCCACCTAGTGTTTCACGTAAGCATGCTTAAGCCATTCTATAGGAATCAAGAGGATCTGAATTGAGGAAAGTTTGAACAAGCACCAATGGGGGTAAAGGTCCCTTATGACCGTGAAGTTGAAAATATTAAGGCAGATTGTGTTATCAGACGAAAGTACCATCGGCCGCGGTATGAATACTTAGTACAATGGAAGGGACTTCCTGACAACGAAGCAAGTTAAGAACCTACCGAGGCATTGTGGCAGTTTCAAGGAAAGATAGACTAGTTCCATGAGGAGGACACAACGAGGGCGTCACTAGAACAAGTAGGGGAGAATGTCATGGGTTGCATATGGGAGCCTACAACCGTGATGAACTTGTACAATCCATCGTATTCGAGGGAGGTCATTTGGCCCAATTGGACTGGTCCGTTGCTTGGAAAGATTGAAAGCCCATCTCCGGAGATTGGTAAATATGGAAGGTGATCTTCAAAGATATGTGATCCTAAGCTTGGCAAATATGGAAGGTGATATTCAAAGATATGTGATCCTAGACATTAAATGTAATCTTTAGAAGATACGATTCTGTAATCTTAGTGATTTGATATCTAGATAGCTTTTAATCTTAGCTATTGATGTACTTTGATCTATACCATTGATTTCGGGGAGGCTCAGCTATAAATAGAGGCCTCTCCCCCTTATTGTAATTTATGCAGTTATTAATAGAATTTTGAGAGTATTCATTCAAACTTTTCTCTCAAGTGTTCTTACTTTTCTGTGGCTTTTGTTCATCTTGTGAGTTCGTTCTTATTTCATTCTTCTGCTGTTCTTCGTGGGTGCCTTAGAGGAATTCTGTTGAATCCTCAATTATTATGAGTTAGGCTGACTGAGGTATTTTTGAGCGAAATAACTGCCTAAGGTCGCACGGATTGTGTGGGAAAATCTAAGTTCGTGATAGTTGGCCCCTATAATTTTAAATTCATTTCAATTTAGTCCCTAACTCATAAAAATGATAATTCATGCAATTTAGTACCAACTCACTATAGCTGAATATCATCTAAGCCCTTAGTAAGCCCTATATTTCATTTATTTTACATTTTCACCATGAACATTTTTCTATGTTTTCAATTTAATTCCGAATTGACAAATTCATCAAATATCCCTTTACAAAAGTTGTTCAACAATAATCAAACATTTATTTTCATCCATTAAATATAAAAAACAACTAACATACATTCATGGTAAAATCCTAGGCTTTTAACAATTTTGCAAATTAGTCCCCGGGCTAGCTAGATTAAGCTACAAGGACTTCAAAAATATAGAAATCATTAAAAACTGAGCAAAATTACACTTACATGCACAAAAGGACTATGGCTGAACCTTGGAAAGTCTTTAATGGCTTCCTTTGTTTCTAATTTCGGTTGGAGAAGAAGAAGAAAGATGGTATTTTTCTTTTATTCATTTTATTTTTAAGTTATCTTATTAATTACCAATTGAACCTTACTGATATACCTTTAAAAAAATACTAAAACAATGTTCAACTTTGTCCACTAATTATATTAATGGTCTAATTACCATCTAAGGCCACTCATGTTTCAATTTCATAGCAAATTGACACATTTTTCTAATAGAACACAAGTTTTGCACTTTATGCGATTTAGTCATTTTTATCAAATTAAGCATGCAAACGATAAAATTTCTTCACGAAATTTGAATACAATGCTATTATTAGGTTGCAGACATTAAAATAATAAAATAAAATTTTTGACGTCAGAGTTGTGGTCTCAAAACCACTATTCTAATTTCATTGAAAATAGGTTGTTACAATCGAGCCCCGTTTGAACTTTAGGAATATATAGGATACAAATGACAAGTCAGTAGGGTTACCATGTTTTGGGTACTGGTCCTAAATGTCCTACCGATGGCTGAGTTCTGGCATTTGTTGCAGATACTCATTAGCTTGTGTAAGTGGCATCCTGTAGCTATATTTCAATAGTCAACTTGTGTGAGCAGACCCATTTATGGCTCGAGTGAGCATCGGTGTAAAGGAAAAGGAAAAGGAATGGTTTCGACTATATGTTTAGTACACTTTGTGTGAGCTTTCCGCGTATTCGATATTATTCTAAGTGGTTCAACGGGCATGAAAAGGGAAGGAACGATAAGTGTTCCAGTGGCTAAGTTATGAACTTATAGAAAGGTATGAATTGATGATGATCAAAGTATGAATAACCATGTTTATGGAGAGTATGAATTCAAATATGCTATGTTCATGAAATCTATCTTACTATGTGATGATTTTGTTAAGTTATGTGTTTAAGCACTAACTTGTGTTATTGGTGATGCTTTGGCTTGTGCCAAGCTTATGTTAGATTGGTTCATGTTTAATTTTTTAAGTTATGCATTGAAATGGTAAGTTTTGTTCATGTTATATGAACTTACTAAGCATTTTATACTTACGTTGTTTTCTTTCTTATATTTTATAGATTATCAGAAGCTCAATCGGTTTGGAAGCTTGTCGAAGACCTATCACACTATCCAGCGATTATATTGGTAGATTTTGATGTTTTGATCAATGTTATAATGGTGTGTATAAGTGGACTTATGTTTAACGGCTAGTTGATGTTTATGGCATGTAAATGTTATTTTGAAATTGTGGTACTTTTGGTACTTTGATGCCTTGAAGGTTGGTGTTGTTATGGCTAAGTTGATGCATGATGGAATGACCAATTTGGTATGTGATAGTATGCTTATAATGTGGCTAATTTGGTTATGTTTTGAGATGGTTATGAGCTATATGTATTGGTATGAATATGGTCAATTATGCTTATGATTAGGTATATTTGAATGTTTGTGTCTGAGGTGCCTATATGGCATATTTGTTGGATGGTTAAATGGCTTATTGAATTGGTCTTATTGTACATGATTTGGGCATGTTTTAAGGTTTTGTTTATATGTGCAAGTTTCTTGTAGGTTCATGCTTGAATGGGTGAAAGAAATGGCTTGTTTTTGGCCAATTTCTTATCCACACGGTCTAAGACACGGGCATATGTCTCAGCTATGTGTGACACACAGCCATGCGACACGGCTGTGTGTCCCCCGTAGGTTTTAATGGTTACAAGTTAGGTAGTTACACAACCTACAAATGGCCTAGCACACGGGGTGTATGGCTTGGTTATGTGACCCAAGTCAGAGAGTTACACGAGCTGGGACACAGCCATATGTCCCTATTTCGATTGTTAAAGGCCTGAGACACATGCGTGTGTCTCAACCGTCTGAGTCAAATGGCCTGGCCACACACCAAAGATACATAAAATTGAAACAATGGTGTCCACAAGATACAAGTCAAATTGTAATATAGTTTGTTTACAATGAAGCACTTTGGGAAGTATACCGAAGATCGTACCAAAGGGAGGTTGAATTAAACTAGAATTAATTTTCTACACTAAGAAGGCTAAACAATAATCATCTAAAATTATATTACGAGAAATAAAAATAATTAATTGAAATAACATAAATTAACTAAAATTAAAAGACAATCAATTTAACAATCGAAATTAATTCAATTAAGCAGGCAGAAGATTAACTCACTTCAGTGTTCTTAATTAACTTTAGAACTCGGGTTTTATTGAGTTAGCTATTAATTAACCAATTATTACCTCTTGGCCTCTAATTAATTAACTAACAGACAAATACACGCTTATCTCTCGACCAAGATAAATTATGATTTACTCAGTAAACTTATCTTTCGATCTTGTTTATCCTAAATTACTTTCTAGGGTTGTCAATCTTAGGTTTAACCACACATAATTTAAACCAACTAACTCGGTCTTAAACTCTAATTCTTCTATTAATTATTCCTACATCCGCTCATTAATCTCCTTAAGGAAACTATCAACTCATGGATTTAGATACAGTTATCCCTAATTTCATATTTAACATGCAAAGAAAAAATTTAATAAGAAAATAAATCTGTTTTGATGTCGATTCTCGTGCGAAAGTTAGATTTCCTTTGATATTCGTGAAGATAACTTCTATTGCAATTGAAAACAACAAAGAATTAAATAAAAAATACTTAATTAAAGGCTTGGATCAAAATCAAATCTAAGTTAAAGAAAGAACAAAATTTGTTTTGGACTAAATTGAAATAAAATAAAAAACCAAACCTAAACTAAATGGCTCAATCGGTGTAACGGCCCAAAACCGGGCCTACCCAGAATAGTGATTTTGAAATCACTTAACGAGGTTTAATAAAATTATCTTAGTGTTAAATTATGTGTTATAGTATTTTTATAAGTATACATGAAAATTTTGGTGAGTAAATTTACGCGATTGAAGGCTTAATCGCGAAAAGGGACTAAATCGCATAAGGGGCAAAAGTTAAGAATTTCTAGTAACTTGAGTTATTTAGCTAGAGGATATAAATTTGAGGGTTTAAAAGGGAAAATAAGCCCACTAGATCTAGCATGGCCAGCCAAGGTGGAGAAAAGAAAACAAAAGTCAAAGGTTAGGTATTTTAGGTAGCTTAAATTGATAAAATAAGTGCCTATTAGCCTAGCCTTCATTTCTTCTTCTTCACTTCTTCTTCTTTATTGATTTTATTAGCTCAAAAAGGGGGTTTAGAGCTTCAAAATTCTCAGCTACTTAATCACTCATTTGTAAGTGATTTTCTAGCCCTTTCTTGCATATTTTTACATTTTTGAAATCTTCATGGCATAAGCTTTCTATTGAGAGGCATATTTTGCATTTTGGTTGAAAGTGTTGAAATTTACCATGAATGCCTAAATGATGTTTGCTGGAATTTTTGGGAAGAAAATGAGTTATTGATGTTAAATAAAGAACTAAGTGAAGGGAATTGTATGAAAACACCTAGGAAGGACTTATTTGTAGAAGTTGCTAAATAAAGAGGCAAGTGTTGAAAATAATGAGTAATTGGGATAGTAATGGGAATAAAATGAGTTGTCTAGGCATGAGAGTTGAGGAAATTCGATAAAAAATAATTTCCGAGCCTAAGGGTAAAATGGTAAATTTACCATAATCTAGGGGCAAAAAGGGTCATTTTACCAATTTGTGAATTTTAGTTTGTTTGTATTAAATTAGTGGCTAAATTGGAAAATTCATTATTGTTATAGATCAAGAGTTGCCAAATCTGATCCTAGACCGGGGGAAAGCCAAGCAAGTCGAGTAAACCGAATTGTCACTTTCATTTTGTATACCGAGGTAAGTTGTAGGTAAATAATACAACGTTTCTAATTTTTATGCTTGGAATCACTAAATTGTTGTGAATTCTTGAGTTGAGATATAAGAAATGAATGTATTAGACAATTGAGCTTGAATGGCGAAAATGATGAATTGTATTTATAAGGTGTTGAGGCCACGAGTAATAGAGCCCAAATGAATATTTAGAATGGAATACATCGAGAATTGGGTGATCGTGTGTGCCAGTGTAAGACATGTCTGGGACATGCATCGACCTCGAGATTTTATGAGCTAGTGTAAGACACGTCTGGGACGTGCGTCGGCTTTGAGATGAGAGCTAGTGTAAGATATGTCTGGGACATGCATCAGCCTCAAGATATGCAAGCTAGTGTAAGACCTGTCTGGCACATGGCGTCAGCTTGTTGTGTGTTAGTGTAAGACCTATTTGGGACATGGCATCAACATAGATAGATGAGGGCCAGTGTAAGACCTGTCTGGGACACGGCATCAGCCTCAAAACATAGAGAGTCAGTGTAAGACCATGTCCAGGACATGGCATCGGCTTATTACCCTATATAAAGGCTCAGTGAATATCTTTTTGTATTCTAAATAGTTCAACGAGAAAATTTCAGTTATTATTAAGTTGATAGATGATATAATGGTTTTACGAGTGGTGCAGGTGCCCAAATGATTTGTATGTATTACGAGCTCATTAACATGTTGTATAATTTGTAAAAGATGGAATCGAGTAAGTTATGGGGTAACTCTTTTTGGCATATGCATGATTATGGCACAAATGCAAGTTTACCATGAATTGATATATTGTTAATTATTTACTTGTAACTTACTAAGCTTCATGCTTACCCTTCTCCTTTTCATTTTCTTTTAGAGTCGCCTAATTAATCTGAGGATCCAAGAGCGTCGGAGGCAGCATACACACTGTCCATCAAAATACTCGGTATGGTCGTATTTTGTGTTTTGAGTAATGGCATGTATAGGATAAATGGTTATTTTGTTGTAAGGTACATTAGTGAGCCAATTGTGTTGGCCATTTATGACATTAAGCTCATTTTGTAAATGGCCTTTAGAATTGGCTAAAATGGTTCTAGTTATTATTAATGAAATGAGCATGAGTTCATGTAAAAGTTGTTGATATTTATCAATGTTTTGGATGCTAATTTATGGCTATTGGCTGAGCATAGTAGACTTGGTATATTTGAACTTGTGTTGGTTTTGTTTCAGGGTGGCAAAAAGGCTTGGTAAATAGCCTATTTTTGCCCACACGGGTAGGCACACGGGCGTGCGCCTAGGCCGTGTGTGATACACGGCCAGTCCACGAGCTTGTGCATGGCCATGTGGTTGTTGACGTCAGAAACAGAATACCCAGGTTCTTTCACATGGGCTAAGACACGGGCGTATCCTAGCCATGTAATAGACACGAGCAGAGACCACGGGGTGTGCCACGGCCGTGTGTCTACTGACGTCAGAAATAAAATGTCAAGTTTGCTACACACGGGCTGCGACACGGGCGTGTCATGGCTGTGTGAGGGGACACGGGCTCGGCATATGGGCGTGTGCCCAGCCATGTGAAAACCCCTGTAAGTTGAATGTTGGAAATTAATTCCACACGGGCGAGGGGCACGGGCGTGTCCCTAATATGCTTAGGCCGTGTGGGGTACACGGGCCATCAGTACGGCCATGTTTAGAGACCACATGGGCGTGTTGCCCTTCCACACGGGCATGTGCCCTGTTTAAGCTAGTTTTTGAAGAAACTTTCTCAAGCGCACTAAATGGTTCCGGATCATCTCTGGTCCATAATTTTAGGTCTTGTAAGCCCATAAGAAGGTTCATGGATTAATGTTTGAAAAATTTTAAAATTGGGACATATTCTCGAAGGTTTGAGATTGATTAATTGCATGTGTTTTAGAAGGTAACGCTTCATACCTTGTTCCGGCGTTGGATACGGGTAAGGGGTGTTACAATCGGCCAAGCCTCCTAAGTGAGGCTAAATGCTCCTATTTATAGCCAAAATTTTTTAACCTAATTCGGTTGACTACAACCTTCAAAACTGATAACTATAGATTGTACAGACTAAAACACCCTAGATTATTTTAGGTTTGTTTGTCACCCAGTGTCGCAACACCACAAAACCGGTGTCACGACATTGCCTTTTCGAGTTTGAATTATTTTTCTTGCGGAACTATGGCTCGTTGTCACGGTGTTACCGTCATCCTTCACGTTCTCAGCTTGAAATTAGAGTTTGCACACTTGAGTGGTTTGTTAGTTCATCCCTAGGCCCGTATTGGCCCATTAAGTAATCATATGGCTAAAAATTGCGTAAAAAAAACTTATTTTGGCAAAATTAAACATAAAGTACTAAAAACCAAAAATGTAATAAAAACATATAAAAGAGCTAGAAAACAAGCTTGTTAAATGCTGAAAAGACTCTAATTTTCCTCAACGAATTGTGGTAGATCAAAGTCCTCCACATTTAAGTCATTGCTTATCCCCAAGTAACAATATAAAAACACATTAATTATAAAAAGAAAAATAACTAACGATGCTTGAGCATGCTGAATACATGAGATTGACTCGGAACAATATAAACAAGATAATGTGGCTAAACATGTAATTCTAGCATGATATATAATTGACTTCTGGTTTTCAATATCGAACACGTTAGTTCACTAGGTTAAAAAGTAAACAAATACAAGAATGTTAAGCATAGTATTCCATTGAGACAAGTACACAAAAATTACATTTATGTTCAAAGAATACAAGTGGTTAGAAATGTCAATATTTAGTTTATTTTTCATCCATGAGTCGTATCACTTAGGTCACATAGGAATTTTCGACTTGTAATGTTTTGCGACTTAGTTTGGTTCAGAATTGAAGAACTGTGTAACACCCATCACCCGTCCCTGTTACCGGATTAGGGTTACCAGATGCTACGGTAAACAATAGGACAAGCATTTGCTATTTTAATTCAAAATACAATTAAAAACAAGCATTAATAGACAAATTTTCAATAAATATAGTATTCATACAAAAAACAGGCTTAAATTGAGCTTGAAGATACAAAGGGTTGGACTCGAGCATGAAAAAAGACCAAATTATAAACTTTTCAAATTTTGAACAAAGTATCAATATCTTTATAATAAGTATCAATATTTTTATATTTGGTATCGATACCAAATAAAATATCAATACCATTTTGGCATTCTGCTAAATATGAAAATTTTGGTTCAGAACATTTTATCAATACCTATTTGGAGGTATCAATATTTTTAAAGATTTATCGATTCTTTTTAAAAATATTGATACAAAATTGGCATTTTGCCAAATCTTAAAATTGTTCATTTGTTCATTTAGCATTGATACTTTTCTTAGAATGGTCAAAAATCAAAGGTTTAGAGTTTCAAAACATGTTCAAGGAATACATCACTCCTAAAGATACAAACATACACATAATCACCTTTATCACAAGCTTATAAACCTCAAAATTTTCTTATGTAACAAGAATATCATTAATCTTTCAATAAACTCATCCAAACACATCAAAACATTCCATTACCTAGTTCTAACCAATATGCCATATGGCACCATCATAAACAACAGTCAAATTCAACATTCAAGGTAACTTCTATCCAATTTAAACTTACCTAACCATGTTATACAAATTGACAAGTTATTACGATTTCATTCCATAACATCCATTCAAAACATCACTAGTTATTCATTCTATCACAAATCACATATATGCACACTTCATATCATACTTTCTCATACCATTCATAATCCACATACAAGCTTTCATGCATTAGTTAACAAAACTTTGTCCTTTATCCATCCAACTCATATACATAATTTAGACTAGCAAAAGCATATATGCTTTCACAAACACATATGTACATAACTCAAACACACCTATTACATGCCATAAAACCACGTATAATGGTTTCAAAGTCTACCAAAATAAAGCTAGATAGTGTGATCCTCAATTTGATTTGATCACCCAGTTTCACAAAACGAGATCTATAAGAAAATAGAAAAAAAAACAACACAGGTTAAAATGTTTTAACTTACCATATAATCATAGTTTTATAATTAACAAAATCAATAGCTAACATTAACCTTGTCAACCATAAGCATTCAATAGGTGAGTTTCATAATTATGAGTCATTTGATCACCTCAATTACATAATATCAACCATTATCAAGTCACGATATAATATTGGAAACCATGAACACATGTACAAGTCTTTCACAATGAATCATAACCAAATATACATTACATATCATCATTAAGTCATTTAACCATTAAAAATTCAGCTCGATGAATGGTATAAACATATACGGATACGCGGTTATCCACCCAAGACACACCAGAATGCTCAGCTAAACCAATCCAACCAAGAACATGCCTGGGCACCAAGTGCCTAGCCCGTAGGCTAACATCTCTCTAGTAACACACCTGGGCACCAAGTGCCAAGTCCATAGTCTTTACATCTACCCCTAGAAACATGCCAGGATCATTGTAAATATAACTCGGTCATCTGAAACAAATGTTGGACTTCGGTATATTTAGTGTATAATAACAAGTCAGAAATCATCATCTCCTTACAAGTCAACCTCGTACAACGAGAAAAATAACCAATTGACATGCCAATTGTATCCTACCCTATGTTCATCCGGGCTCGATGGAGGCAATCGTATATCACTTTTCAATTCACTCCACTTTCTTATCTTATACCAATTTGTAACAATTCAAATATACATATATTAAAACATATCACAACTCAGAAACCAATATAAAATTACCAATTTACCAAATTAAACCATATGAACTTACCAGAGCTAAACTGCAGAAATAACAATATCAATGACTAGTCAACAATTTTCTCTATCCATGATTTTCTACCGATTCTTGATCTATATGATAATTATATTTCAGTTATTATTCCCATGTATATAATAAAAGTCCACTTGATGCATATGACTTCTTTATTGACATTTTCCATAATTCCCTAAACTTTTGCATTTAATTTAATTTAGTCCATGTGGTTAGCTAGATTAAGCTACAACGACCTCAAAAACATAAAATTCATGAAAAACAGACCAAGAAACAAGCATAAAACTGACCACTAACTAAAGAAATGAATTAATTTCCATATTAAACCATCTCATTATTGTTATACACAATTGGCACTTAAACATTAATAGCAATTGACTTTTGCAGATTTTACGATTTAGTCCTTTTTCTTTAATTAACTAACCAAACATCTAAATTTTGGGACCAAATTTTAATATGACACTAACAACCTCATAAATGTTAAATAATTAATATTTATAGACTCACATGTCGAATTTGTGGTCTCAAAACTACTATTTCTGACACCACTAGAAAATGGGCTGTTATAAACTGACTCTACAAAATGGTAGTTTAGCACATTATATTGACCCCGATACTACCCCAATTATATCCCTTAGCTCATCACCTTATATCCATTTCTCTTGCCTCCCTTTTCTTTTTATTTACTAAGGTACAATATAGCATTTGTGAATACAATCATCTTAGTCTTATGTGCAAAACTGAGTATTTTCTTTCTTTTTCTTTTCCACTCACTTTACTTTTGTTCATTTGAGACTTTTTTGCTTGGCTTTGGCCTTTACAAAGTTTTTCTAGACTTGATTTTTCTTCATTCACGCACAACTTTGCAATAATCTTATACTCACTGTAATATACTATCCCTTAGTATTCTCTCTCAATTATTTTGAAACCTCTATGATGTATCCACCTAACCCTTAATATTAATGACCCGATGTCAAGTTCATGCTAAGACAAAAAATAAAAAGGATCAAGAGATTATGCATCAGGCTCATGGTTTCATTTAAGGCTCATCAAAAAGTGGAATTAGGCTAAAAAAAATAGGTACTAGGGAATTTACTTAAGGGTTGACTTTTTGGCTCTAGTGGTGACCAAACAAAGCCTTAGGTTACCCCTAAGTGTCTCAATTCATGGAATCAGTTAAATAAATTTTCACATCTAAGAACTTATAATTCAAACAAACATATATGCTTTTCATGAACTTATTTGTCATTTGGTATACTAATACACTTTCATCTATTTACAGTGTAACAAAGTGAACTAATTAGTCTAATAATAAATAACCTAAAATCAATTACTATCGAACTAAATTTACATTTTAAAGATAAAATCCTATTTACATGCTCCTAACCAATCACTTGTATTTCTACAAGCTCAAGCACAAACAAGCAAACGAAATTAAAATTTTAACTACTAAAGCAATTAAAAACAAGTAATAGAGTTTAAAAATTTGGGAATTTTTTGAAAAATTCTATGTTACCCCCTACACTTTATTTGACAAATTGTCCCTAATCTGCACCCCAAAAGATAAAAGAAAGAGATTACCCGATATAAGCATTGAAGGTCCTCAGATATAGTCAGGCCATCCCCCTCATGTCAATTTAGCTTCAAATTTTAGTATCACCTTGTAACACCTTATACCTGGCCTGGTCGCCAAGCCCAAATACGAGATGTCACACCATCGTATCATGTCACATACATCAAGTAGAAAGCTTATTTTAAACAAAGCGTCCATAATTTTATTGTTCGTATAGGTTTTAAGACAATCATTTTAGATAGTTTGTAACACCCCTTACCCGGGTTCGATGCTAGAACCGAGTATGAGGTATTACTGGACAAAAACACAACCAATCATACAAAATCGAGCCATAAAATTTCATTCCAATTTAAAACCTTTGCATAATATATCATACGATCCTTAAAATGGGCCTACAGGGCCCAAAACACAGTTTGGGAGTGGTCCAGGACCAAATCGAGAGCATAGAAAATTTTTGGAAAATTTGGTTATAAATAGGGCACACACCTATGTCCCAAACCCGTGTTGAACTATTGGAAAATTATTTTCATTTCGAACCTATAGGGGTTTTCACATGGCCAAGCACACGCCCGTGTCCTTCACACGGCCTTAACAAGCTCGTGCTCTCACCCTATTTGAAAAATCGGGGTACTCTATTTATAATGTTAGCATGTAAATTTGGTCACACGGCCACGGGACACACCTATTTGACTAGGCCATGTGATGTCTTTATTCTCCTAAAATTTCATGTAAGGTTCACACGCCCTACACACATGGCCATGGTGGCTGGATGTGTGGCCCGAAGTCAGGCTATTTTCCAAGCCATCTTTTACCCAAAAACACATACAAACTTTGCCATTTTTAAACCACACACCATACACATTTTTAGACATTTAAATGACCACATTCAACCATCAATCATCCATTTCAATTCATCCATACACAAGCACACCAAGCAGTCTGTGAATTACCTCATAAGGATATATATAAAAACTAATATCATCATTGGCCATATCACATGGCCTTAATTAATAAGTAACTTATCAAATGACAATTGCCACAATATAGCCAAACCAACATGACACTTACAACACTACTAAGTCCCTATACATCCATAGTTCAAAAGAATTCATATTACAATACCAAAAGAACGTTGTGAATAGTGTGGATGATCCTCCGACACTTCTCGATCTCCGGGCAGGCTTGATTATTCTATAAGACAAGGAAAAAGAGAGAGAAGTAAGCTTTAAGAAGCTTAGTAAGTCTATATGCAAATAATTAACATCATACCAACTCTCTTAATAACCAAAAATCATATCATCACATATCAACTTACCACCTAACCTTACCAATATCATATACATACCAAGCACATCATTTACATAAACCTAAGTTCACATGCACCCATGTACACATATACACTTGCCCATATTTTCACTGGCTCATAAATACACCTGCACTTACACACCACATAACCACACAAGTTTCTTTTAGTAAGCTTTCCCGTTGAACCCTTCGAAATAACATCTGATACTCGGTGGTTTCAGCACATAGCTCCACCAACACATAATCCGGCTCTCGTGTACACATGGTGAACTCTCAATATCACCCATGTGACCTATCCATTAAATCTCGTAGCTCTCGTGTCTACATGGTGTCTAACACTCGGAACCACACATGCGACCTAGCTACTTAGTCCCGTAGCTCTCGTGTCCACATGGTGTCTAACACTCGGAGCCATACATGCGACCTTGCTACATATAACATAGCTCTCGTGTTTTTATGATGTACCCTCAATACCATGCACGTGACCTAGCTATCTTTAACCCGTAGCTCTTGTGTACACATGGTATACACTCAGTATTACACATGTGACCTAGCTACGTATGAAATTATCATCTCGTAGCTCTCTTGTACACATGGTATACACACAATATTACACATGTGACCTAGCTACCTCATAGTATCTCGTAGCTCTCTTGTACACATGATGTCCTACCCTCGGAACCACACATGTGACCTAGCCACACATTATCCGTATCTTTCATTTTTCCGAAGGTTCAATCGGGAACACCAAATTTCTATAATTCACCAAATCATAGAAGTTATCCAACATTATCCATAGCATATAATAAATTTTTATTATGAAATTAAAGTCGATTTAGTACTTACATATAAACTTACATTGATAATAAAAAGCAATAATTTAGAATTTAGTCAGAAACCTTGGCCTTGCCTCGGTCAAGGTCGATTTATCGATCTTCTCGATCTATAATGACACATTTAGCTCTTTTAATAACTACATTATTCAAAACAGCCCAAAATCTTCCTATAGTAAATTTTGCAATTTGACCCTCAACTTTTTCAATTTTACACTTAGTCCCTAGGCTCGGTTTATGATTTTCATTAAATTTTCATACATTTCAAGCCTAGCTGAATCACATTTCCTCTTATAGCAGCCCCTAATTTCCATCATTTCACAATTTATGTATATAATATTTCACCTTTTACAATTAGGTCCTTTTTAAAATTTTTACCAAAAATCACCTAGTAGAAGTTGTTCATCACACTTTAAACTTTCATATTCTACCACTAGCCATCAAAATACATGCATGTCATTCATGGGTAAAATTTTAAACATGAACCCTAGCTTGAAATAGTGGTAGAAATAGCTAGAGCAAGTTACGAGGATTTCAAAAATACGAAGAACATTAAAAATGGGGCTAGGAGATACTTATAATCAAGCTTGAAAGATGAAAGAAACCCTAGCTATGGCTTCTTGATAATTTCGGCCAAGGAGGAAGAAAGATGGACAAAATTTTGGCTTAATTTTCCTTGTTATTTCTTTTATTAACTAATAACCAAAATGCCCTTCATTAAAAACCTTTGATATTCCATCCTTCCTTGGGCATTTTTGTCTAAACTAAGTTAAAATGGCCTAATTACCATATAAGGACATCTAATTTAGAATTCCAATTCAATCAAGTACCTCTATAGATTAAAACCCATAGTTTTCACCTATTGCAATTTAGTCCAACCTATCAAATTGGACATGCAAACAATAAAATTCATGCACAAAAATTTCACATAATTATTCAAGCACCCAATAAACATCAAAACTCAATCGGAAAAGTAATTTTAGATTTCAGATTCATGGTTTCAAAACCACTATTTCGTTTAGCCCCTAATCCGGGTTGTTACAACTTTCCCCCATTTAAGGATTTTCCTCATAGCTTCCTTTGGCTCCCACGTAGCCTCTTTCACACCATGCTTTTGCCACAATACTTTCACCAAGGCTACACTTTTGTTTCTCAATGGTTTGACCTCTCGAGCCAAAATTTTATTTGGCTCCTCTTCATATGTCATGTACGACTGAATTTCAATCTCCGCAGATGGAATCACATGCGAGGGATCCAAATGATACCGTCGTAACATTAACATCTGGAACACATTATGTATTTTCTCCAATTCTGGCGATAAAGCCAACCGATATGCCACTGGCCTTATTCTTTCCGTAACCTCATACGGCCCAATAAAACGTGGACTTAATTTGCCCTTCCGGCCAAATCTCAGTATTTTCTTCCACGGTGACACCTTCAAAAATGCTTTATCACCAACCTGAAAGTCAATCTCCTTTCTTTTCAAATTGGCATAAGACTTTTGCTGGTCAGAAGCAGCTTTCAAACAATCTTGAATTATCTTTACTTTTTCCTCAGTCTCCTTAACCATATTAGCACCTTAACCATATCAGCACCATGTATCTGTTTCTCACTCAAATCAGTACAATATAATGGAGTTCGGCACTTTTAGCCATACAACGCCTCATATGGCGCCATCTGTATACTTGACTGATAACTGTTGTTGTAGGAAAATTCTACCAAAGGTAGATAGTTTTCCCAAGTACCCTCAGACTCTAAAACATAACACCGAAGCATATCTTCAAGAACTTGTATTACCCTTTTAGATTAGCCATCAGTTTGAGGGTGAAATGCGGTACTAAATTTCAATTTTGTACTTAACGCCTCTTACAACTTCTTCCAAAATCTCAAGGTGAACCTTAGATCTCTATCCGATATAATAGACATAGGTACTCCATGTAATATTACAATTTTAGTGATATATAATTCAGCCAATTTATCAAGTGAGAAATCAACACGTATCGAAATAAAGTGAGCCGACTTCGTCAATCTATCAACAATGACCCACACATCATCTTTCTTTTTCTATGTCAAAGGCAAACCTGTCACAAAGTCCATCGTAATCTTGTCCCACTTCCACTCGGGGACCATTACTGGCTGAAGTAAACCCGAAGGTACCTGATGCTCAACCTTCACTTGCTGACAAATTATACACCTTGTTACAAACTCTGAAATGTCATTTTTCATGCCCGACCACCAATACAGTTTCTTCAAGTCATTATACATCTTAGTGCTACTAGGATGCACTGATAAACACCCACTGTGCACCTCATGCAAAATTTTCTAAAACAACTCATCATCTCTCGGTACATAAATCCTATCATGAAACATCAAGCAACCATTCGGACTTAATCGAAAATTAGAGTCACCACCTGTTTCGCACTAAACCCTTTTAGCTTGCAGTTCACTATCATCCTTTTGAGCTTCGTAAATCTATTGAAGAAACTGTGCTCTAGCCCTCAACTCGGCTAGTATGGAACCATCATTAGATAATGTCAAACTCGTGTTCAAATCCCACAAAGCATACAATGATTTTTTGCTCAAAGTATCCGCAACTACATTTGCTTTCCCTGGATGATACTTAATTACTAGCTCGTAATCCTTTAATAACTCAAGCCACCTCCGTTGTCTCAAATTCAACTCCTTTTGATTCATCAAGTATTTCAAGCTTTTATGATCGGTAAAAATCTGACATTTCTCACCATACAAATAATGGCGCTAAATCTTCAAAGTAAAAATAATGGCGGCCAACTCTAAATCATGTGTCAGGTAGTTTTTCTCATGTGGTTTTAGTTGTCTCGAAGCATAAGCCACCACCTTACCTTCTTGCATACGCATCCAAGGTCATTTAGTGACGCATCACTATAGATGACAAATTCTTTCCTCGACTCGGGTTGCACTAACACTAGTGCCTCAGTCAACTTAGCTTTCAACTGATCAAAAATTTGTTGACATTTTTTAGTCTACTCAAATTTAACATTCTTTTGAAGTAGCTTAGTCATAGGAGAAGCAATTATAGAAAAACCCTTGACAAAACATCGATAATATCCAGTTAGACCCAGAAAGCTTCTAACCTCAGTCACATTCTTTGGCAGCTTCTAATCAACAATTGCCGAAATCTTGCTTGGGGTCAACCCGAATACCATCACCTGAAACTATATGTCCTAAGAATCCAACTTCATGGAGCCAAAACTCACTCTTGCTAAACTTAGCAAACAACTTCTCTTTCCTCAGAATTTGTAGCACCGTTCTCAAATGCTCAGCATGTTCTAACTCATCCTGAAAATAGATCAATATATCATCTATGAATACCACCACAAATTTATCCAAATACTGTCGGAAAATTCGATTCATTAAATCCATAAACATAGCCGGTGCATTAGTCAAACCAATAGGCATGACAAGAAATTCGTAGTGTCCATACCTCATTCTAAAGGCGGTCTTCGGCACATCGGATTCCTTAACCCTCAGTTGGTAATAACCAGATCTCAAATCAATCTTAGAGAACACCGTTGCTCCCTTTAATTGATCAAACAAATCATAAATTCTAGGCAATGGATGCTTGTTCTTGATTAGCACTTTATTAAGTTGCCTATAATTGATACAAAGCCTCATCGACCCATCCTTCTTCTTTACAAACAATACCGGAGCACCTCAGGGAGAAAAACTCGGTCTCACAAATCATTTGTCTGTCAACTCTTGCAACTGAGCCTTTAACTCTCTCAATTCAGTCGGAGCAATCCTGTATAGAGTAATGGAAATAGGTGCAGTCCCAGGTAACAAGTCAATGGCAAACTCAATCTCTCTGACAGGAGGTAACCTAGGTAACTCCTTTGGAAACACATTTAGAAATTCACGGACTGCTGGCACAGATTCAAGCTTCAATCCTAACACCTCAGTATTTAGTACATATGCTAAATAAGCTTCACACCCTTTTCTCATACATTTCTAAGCAGTCATACACGAAATCACCACCGGCATCTTACTTGACTCATCTGTTCCAACCCAAAGAATTTCACCACTTTCACATTTTAGCTCAAGAGTTTTCCGTGTACAATTCACCTTGACATAATGTAATGTTAACCAATCCATGCCTAAAATAACATCGAACTCATCAAATGGCAACAACATTAGATTAGCTGGAAAACAGTATCCTTGAATCATCAAAGTACAATTCCTACAAACCTTATCTACCAGCAAAAAGTTGCTTAATGGGTTTGACACTTTAATCACAAACTCAGTTAACTCTACGGGCAATTTCTTACTATGCACCAATTTCATGCAAATATAAGAATGAGTGGAGCTGGATCTATTAATACAATAACATCAGTATCATAAAGTGAGAATGTACTGGTAATCACATCAGAAGATGATGCTTCCTCACGAGCTCACATAGAATAAGCTCTACTAGGTGTTCTCGTCTCGGATCTCGTAGCTGTATCTTTCGCTACGCTTTGACTATTGGCTCCACCTCCGACGTTCCTTGGCAGTCTACCCTTACTAGTAGTGTTACTCGGTCTAGCACTTTGAAATTTCTCATCTTCCACTTTCTCAGGGCAATCTCTAACAAAATGATCTAGAGAACCACACATGAAACAAACCCGATTAGTTCCCTAACATTCACCAGCATGTTGTCTACCACAATTCTGACACTCAGGTCTATCAGATCTCATGTTACCGATACTGGCCATCGAAGTACCTGGACTTTAGAACCTGAATATGTTTTACCTCGATCTCGATGTGAATACCTAGCTGAAGCTATCATTCGAGGATTTGTTTCTTTTGACCTCTTTGATTGAGATTGGAAGGACTTATTCATCGGTCTTTTCCTGGCATCTTGAGCCTTAATAGCAGCTTTCCTTTTTTCTTTATTTAACTCCTCCGCTTTAGACGCTCTATCAACCAACACCATGAATTCTTTTAATTCTAGAATTCCCACTAGCATCTTGATATCCTCATTAAGTTCGTCTTCAAATCTTCTAGACATCATTGCCTCGGTAGAAACACACTCTGGTGCATATTTGCTGAGTCTAATGAACTCACAATCATACTCAGCTACCGTCATCTTACCTTGCTTCAACTCAAGGAACTCCTTCCATTTTTGATCAACAAATCTTTGACTTATATATTTCTTTCGAAACTCTTCCAAAAAGAAATCCCATGTCACTCTTTCCCTCAGGACCACAGATATCAATGTTTTCCACCAATGATAGGCTGAGTCCTTCAGCAAAGATACGACACATTTTGAACTCTCCTTAGGTGTGCAAGATAATTCATCAAACATCCGTATAGAATTCTCGAGCCAGAATTCTACCCTTTCTAGATCATTATCAACCTTAGCTCCAAACTCTTCAGCCTCTTGTTTACGGATTTTCTCCACCAGAGGTTTAGCCACCCTTACCATATCAATACCCTGTGGAACTACGGGGACTGGTTGTGGTATAGGCAGGGGAGGAGGGAGTTGAGCATTAGGATTTGCTATAACAAAATCAGTATACCAGTCATTCGTCATTCGGAGAAAGGCATCTCGAGCCTCATCTCCTTGACTCAGAGTCTCATGTCTACTTTCTATAGGCACAGTTCCTTGCGCGGGAGCCGGCGCATTACTAGCAGCATCATCAGCCGCAGCTCGTTCGGGATCTATTACTATATAATAACAAAAACACAGTTTAGAAAGGTCAAGAGTCACCACACTATCACAATATATCAATGGCATGTATAGCTAGACTCACATACAACGCTACGGTAGTCCGAGAACTGACTAAACAATAGCTCTGATACCACTAAATTTAACACCCCTTACCTGGGTTCGATGCCAGAACCAAGTACGAGGCATTACCGGACAATAACATAATCAATCATACAAAATCGAGCCATAAAATTTCATTCCAATTTAAAACCTTTGCATAATATATCATACGATCCTTAAAATGAGCCTACAGGACCAAAACATAGTTTGGGAGTGGTCCGGGACCAAATCGAGAACTTAGAAAATTTTTGGAAAATTTGATTATAAACAGGGCACAAGCCCGTGTGAGACAGGGGCACGCCCTTGTGGGTAGGCCGTGTGGTCACACACGCCCGTGTCCCCAACTCGTGTTGAATTATTGGAAAATTATTTTCATTTCGAACCTACAGGGGTTTTCACATGGCCGAGCACACGCCCGTGTCCTTGGCCCATGTCCTTCACACGGCCTTAACACGCTCGTGCTCTCACACCGTGTGAAAAACTAGGGTATTCTGGTTATGACGTCAGCATGCAAATTTGGTCACACAGCCATGGCATACGCCCATGTGACTAGGCCGTGTGACGTCCTTATTCTCCAAAAATTTCATGCAAGGTTCACACACCCTACACACATGGTCGTGGTGGCTGGCCGTGTGGCCCAAAGTTAGGCTATTTTCCAAGCCATCTTTTGCCCCAAAACACATACAAACTTTACCATTTTTAAACCACACACCGTACACATTTTTAGAAATTTAAATGACCACATTCAACCATCAATCATCCGTTTCAATTCATCCACACATAAGCATACCAAGCATTCCGTGAATTACCTCATAAGGATATATGTAAAAACTAATATCATCATTGGCCATATCACATGGCCTTAATTACAAAATAACTTATCAAATGACAATTGCAACAATATAGCCAAACCAACATGACACTTACAACACTACTAAGTCCCTATACATGCCATAGTTTAAAAGAATTCATATTACAATACCAAAAAAATGTTGTGAATAGTGTGGATGATCCTCCGACACTTCTCAATCTCCTAGCTGGCTTGACTACTCTATAAGACAAGGAAAAAGAGAAGGAAGTAAGCTTTAACAAGCTTAGTAGGTCTATATGCAAATAGTTAAAATCATACCAACTCTCTTAATAACCAAAAATCATATCATCACATATCAACTTACCACCTAACCTTACCAATATCATATACATACCAAGCACATCATTTACATAAACCTAAGTTCACATGCACCTATGTACACATATACACTTGCCCACATTTTCACTGGCTCATAAATACACCTGCACTTACACACCACATAACTACACAAGTCTCTTTTAGTAAGCTTTCTTGTTGAACCCTTCGGAATAACATCCGTTACTTGTTGGTTTCAGCACATAGCTCCACCAACACATAATTCAGCTCTCGTGTACACATGGTGAACTCTCAATATCACCCATGTGACCTAGCCATTAAATCCCGTAGCTCTCGTGTCTGCATGGTGTCCAACACTCGGAACCACACATACGACCTAGCTACTTAGTCCTGTAGCTCTCGTGTCCACATGGTGTCCACCACTCGGAACCACACATGCGACCTAGCTACATATAACATAGCTCTCATGTCTACATGATGTGCCCTTGGTACCATGCATGTGACCTAGCTATCTTTAATCTGTAGCTCTCGTGTACACATGGTATACACCTAGTATTACACATGTGACCTAGCAACTTATGAAATTATCATCTCGTAGCTCTCTTGTACAAATGGTATACACACAATATTACACATGTGACCTAGCTACCACATACTATCTCGTAGCTCTCTTGTACACATGGTGTCCTACCCTCGGAACCACACATGTGACTTAGCCACACATTATCCGTATCTTTCGATTTTCCAAAGGTTCAATCGGGAACACCAAATTTCCATAATTCACCAAATCATAGAAGTTATCCAACATTATCCATAGTATATAATAAATTTTTATTATGAAATTAAAATAGATGTATTACTTACATATAAACTTACCTTGATTACAAAAAGTGATACTTTGGAATTTAGTCCGAAACCTTGCCCTTGCCTCGGTCAAGGTCGATTGCTCGATCTTCTCAATCTATAATGACACATTTAGCTCTTTTAATAACTACATTATTCAAAACAGCCCAAAATCTTCCTATAGCAAATTTTGCAATTTAACCCTCAACTTTCTTAATTTTACATTTTAGTCCCTTGTCTCGGTTTGTGATTTTCATTAAATTTTCATACATTTCAAGCCTAGCCAAATCACATTTCCTCTTATAGCAGCCCCCAATTTCCATCATTTCACAATTTATGCACATAATATTTCACCTTTTACAATTAGGCCCTTTTTAAAATTTTTACCAAAAATCACCTAGTAGAAGTTGTTCATCACACTTTAAACTTTCATATTCTACCACTAGCCATCAAAATACATGCATGTCACTCATGGGTAAAATTTTAAACATGAACCCTAGCTTGAAATAGTGGTAGAAATAGCTAGAGCAAGTTATGAGGATTTCAAAAATACGAAAAACATTAAAAACGGGGCTAGGAGATACTTACAATCAAGCTTGAAAGATACAGAAACCCTAGCTATGGCTTCTTGATAATTTCAGCCAAGAGGGAAGAAAGATGGACAAAATTTTGGCTTATTTTTCCTTTTTATTTCTTTTATTAACTAATGACCAAAATGCCCTTCATTAAAAAACTTTGAAATTCCATTTTTCCTTGGGCATTTTTGTCCAAACTAAGTTAAAATGGCCTAATTACCATTTAACGACCTCTAATTTAGAATTCCAATTCAATTAAGTACCCTCTATGGATTAAAACCCATAGTTTTCACCTATTGCAGTTTAGTCTAACCTATCAAATTGGACATGCAAACAATAAAATTCATGCGCCAAAATTTCACATAATTATTCAAGCACCCAATAAACATAAAAAATCAATCGAAAAAATTATTTTAGACTTCGAGTTTATGGTTTTGAAACCACTATTCCATTTAGCCCTTAATCCGGGCTATTACATAGTTACCATTGTTACATGCTAAACTTACATCAATTGGTAGTGAAAACATCATTAAACATGCAAAAGGTCCATTTAGCAAAATTCTCAAAAATATGCCCGTAGGTATCAATACTAATACTAGGGTATCAATAATTTCTTTAAGTGGTATCGATACCACCTAAAAAAAGATACCAAACTTACATTTTGTTTTCTAATTTAAAATCCAAAGTCTCAAAAATTATCAGTACCTATCCTGAAATATAATATTTTAACCTTAAGTATCGATACTCGAGCAAAGGTATCGATACCAAATCCCTATTCTAACTCTCTATTGATTTTAAAATATAGAGGTATCTATTTTTAAACCCAATTATCGATACCTCTGCCCAAGGACATAAAAGTACAGCATAAAAGTGTATATATCTATTCCAAATATGTTTCTAATCATCATGCATCAACCACTAAGATAAATAACCATCCAAATAGCTTAATTAATAGTTCAAACTACTAAAAAAGTTTCCATGCGAGTATCATCATGCCATCATCAATATTCATAAACCTAAGAAAAGATATAAAATTATAAACCTCTAAAAAGAACAAAAGCAAAACCGACAAATAATTCAAACACATCATGGCATTAACAAGTCCACCACATTGCCTTATTCTCCAATACACAAATAAATAAATGAACACCTAGGAATAACAAAAAAACTTGCTCGGATCACCTCTCGAAAACCACACTGCTCATACCAGCACACAACTAATCTGCAATGGGTAAAGAAGGGAGTTTGTGAGCTTAACAAGCTCAGTGAATGATTAGAATAACCACATCGCAATCATATCATCATGCACCTCTAGAGAACCATTTATAAATACAATTACAATAGTCCTATGTCTAGTGTCGTAGAGAACCTATGCATGCATTATCTACTAGTTCATCTACAAAACATTTACATATTCATGCAAACATATATCATGTAACACACATATTTAATCAAGCATAAATAACATTTCACATAAGTCACATATAACGATATATCGACATATAAGGTATGAAATATAAAGTTAGCTCTATCATCACTCGTCGGATACACAGATCTCCAACACACCACATAGACTTATAGAGTCAAACATGTCCCAAAAGTGCAGCATATAGCTAACACTCTCCTTATTTCCCCTCACTTGTCCCATTGAATAATGCTTAACTCACATTCTTTTATCCCTCCATCATGTCCCAAGGCCTCAATGCACAAAATCACTATACATAGGTGAGTACTCACAATCCTATGGCATGCCAACTATATCCAACGGTTTTAAGATCAGAAGGTTGAAATATCCGAAAAACAATCATATATCACTTACCGATTATCCGTGCACTATCATTACATGTTAACATCTTTTGCAAAACACTATCACTATCATATAATATATATCATGTATAAATTTGCATTTTTCTCAATAGTTACCATATCCACGTATCACATATTTCAGCTTTTCATCACCATGCGCAATTTCATAATCATATAAGCATAAAACCACAAAATGATTATGGATACAAGAAAACTTACACTCGAAATGTAAAGTAGGGGTTTAGGCTATTACAAAATTTCCAAATAAAACATGACCCTTGCCTACGAGTAGCGATCCCAAACACTCACCACTTTATGCTTTCGCTGGAAAGCTGAAAGCTCAACTAACTTTTCCTTAACTCGTAATAGGTTCTAACTAATCCAAGGCTTCACACACAACAATCATACAATAAGCACAATCAAATAACAACCAAGGACTCACTTTAACCAGCCAAAACACAACCCTAAGCTAAGTTTTCATGTAAGCAAAACCTTTAACATAACAAACTTTAAATTTGAATATATTGGTTTATACTAAGCCTTTTCGCCTAACACTATTTCCTTTTATCTTATATTACACCTACGACTAATTCCTAACCTTTAAACTAATCAAAATTATGTAATTCATGGTATCAACATATTTCAACATGTTTTAAAGCTATTTTCCAAAAATTCATTAAAATGTTAGAAATTCTTAATGGAACATCAAAGTAAGTTTAGAAACTTTCTAATCACGATAAAACATGTTGAAAAACACTTTGAAACCATGTTTTTACTCAGAATCTCAAAATCCACCATTAATGACCCTATTTTTGGCTTTTAACAAAAACTTGCAATTTTGTAACTAAAACTCAATTTTAAAGTCTAAATATCATTAAAAACCAATGGGTAGATGAATGGTTACCTTTGATGAAAAAATGAAAAAGTTTTGATGTAAATTCGGGAAACTCACAATTGAAGAAGATAATAAAATCTATAGAGTTTTTGAGTGTTTTTCTTGGAGATTTATGAAGGTAATTGACTTGGGATTGATAGTAAATCAAAGTATAATAGCTTGGGGATCAAAAATCAATAGGAGGAGCAAGGGAAAGCAAGGGATGACAACACTAAAGAGAAGGGAAGAAGCTATCGTGAAATAAGTTGGGAGTAGGGATTTATTAGGTTCAATTTTAAAAATTGGTGAAACTACAACATAAATGCTCACAGTTTTGAACTACTACAAATTAGTCCTTGTTCTAAATTAAGGGTTTGTAAGACTCTGTTTCAAAAATTGATTTGATTTTCTAAAAACTATAATTGAGAACATTATCGATATACCATGTCACAAATTCCGAACACTCTAAGGCTAAAATTCTTAAAATACCCCAAAAACTTTTAGGCCCTATTTTGGGGTGTTACAATTCTCCCTCTCCAAAAAGAATTTCGTCCTTGAAATTTCCTGAACTAAACAAATAAATATATTGCTGTCTCATTGCCTCTTTAGCTTCCCAAGTAACCTTTTTAGTCTTGTGGTTGCGCCACAAACCTTAGCCAACAGAATTCTCTTATTACGCAAAGCCTTCACTTCATGAGCTAGAACTTCAACTTGTTCTTCTTCATAACTAAGATCATCTCGAACTTCTATTTTCTCAATGGCACTACATGCGATGGATCTAAACGATACTTCCTTAACATAGACACATGAAAAACATCATGAATTTGCTTAAGTTCTGGTGGCAACTTAAGACGATAAGCTACCGAAATGATCCTATCAACAAGTTTATAAGGTCCCATATACCTTGGACTAAATTTACGCTTCCTTCTAGTTCTCAAAACCTTCTTCCATGGCGAAACTTTCAAGAACACCTTATCACCAACTTGAAACTCGATATCTTTTTATTTCAAATCCGTATAAGATTTCTTCCTATCATGCACTACTTTCAACCAATCACAAATCAACTTTACCTTTTCTTCAATTTTATGAACTAAATTCAGTCCAACAACTCGCTTCTTTTCCAATTCTGTCCAACAGAAAGGAGTTCTACACTTCCTACCATACAATAATTCAAATGGTGCCATATGAATACTTGCTTGAAAACTATTGTTGTAAGTGAATCTTGCCAAGGGCAAATATCGTTCCCAACTACCACTGAACTCAATCACACAACTTCGTAACATATCTTCTAAAACTTGAATTACCATTTCAGACTGCCCATCTGTTTAGGGGTGGTAAGCTATACTAAAACTGAGCTTCGAGCTTAAAGTTTCTTGCAAACTCCTCCAAAACCTCGAAGTAAATCACAAATCCCTATTTGAAATAATTGAAACTGGAACCCCATGACAATGAACAATCTAAAAAATATACAACTCAGCTAAACCCAAGAAACTTCTAACTTCGATAACGCTCCTAAGTAGCTACTATTCTAAAATTACCTATATCTTTTTTGGATCCACACAAAACCTTTCTGCTAAAACAACATGACCTAAGAATGCCACTTCCTTAAGCCAAAATTCAAACTTAATTTGCATACAACTGCTTATCTTGCAGAATATGCAAAAAAATCCTTAAATGCTCATCATGATTCTACTCAAAACAAGAATATACCAAAATATCATCTATAAAGACAAGCACAAATTGATCCAAATATGAGTGAAACATACGATTCATCAAATCTATGAACACAACAGGGGCATTAGTTGATCCAAAAGGTATCACCAAAAACTCATAGTGCCTATACAGAGTCCTAAAAGTAGTTTACAGCACATCAGACTATTTCACCTTCAACTAATAATACCTAGATCTAAGATCAATGTTTGAAAACACCGTTGCACCACATAACTGATCAAACAAGTTATTAGTTTGAGGCAAAGGATACTTATTCTTAATGGTCAACTTGTTAAATTGTCTATAGTCAATACACATTCACATTGTACCATTCTTCTTCTTCATAAACAAAACCGGTGCACCCTATGGAGATACACTCGGTCAAATAAACCCTCTATCAAGTAACTCTTGCAACTGAATCTTTAATTTCTAGAGCTCTTTTGGTACCATGTGTAACACCCCAAACCCAACCTAGACATTATGGCTGAATCTGGTGTGTCACATCAAAGTGTCGTAAAAAATAGAATTGTCGATAAAAGTTCATTTAATGTTCAAATCTTTTTGCGTTTATGTTTAACAAATCATCCCGTCAAAAGCTTTCCAAAATTTAGACTTGTTGGTAAAAATTTGAATTTTATTTAAAACCCAACTAGTTTTTATTGCTTGAGAAAAATTTAGCAAATTACGTTATTATGAGTTGAAAACAACTTAGCAAAATGATTGCCATATTTGTTATCGTTGATTTCTTAGACTGATCAAAACTGCAGAAGCTTTTCTAATTGAAAACATGAAGTTTAAAATACGTGTTTTTCTTTGAAAATAGTTATTATTTTGAAAACTCGTTTTACTACTCTAGCAGATTAAAATAAGAAATCAAAGCCCAACTTAAAAATTAATACCAAATGGCCTTATTACATAACCAAAGCCCAAAATGAAATTTAAATAAATATAGTCAAAAGCCAAACATCTGTGATCGTGTGGCCACCTCCGAGTCCCTTCGCGGCCCAAATTATCTAAGGCTGGGGATTACCTGTACAGTTAAAAGAAAGGGTGAGTTTGCGAAAACTCAGTGTGTAACCCTCTATCAGTCAAACAGTAAACAGTGCATACAGAAACAATCTGGGCCTGAGCCCTATTCGGTAACAGATTAGTCTGGGCTTTAGCCCTATTCAATAATAGTGTGGGCC
This sequence comes from Gossypium stocksii, assembly GCA_020496765.1. Classification (NCBI taxonomy): domain Eukaryota; kingdom Viridiplantae; phylum Streptophyta; class Magnoliopsida; order Malvales; family Malvaceae; genus Gossypium; species Gossypium stocksii. The sequence goes on along the minus strand of CM035624.1, from coordinate 57,615,896 downwards.
TAAGCCCAATACAGAGTCAGTACAGTACAATAATGCAACCCATCCCAATCCAACCAACACACCACCCGTACTAACCAATACACTATGTGGGGATAAAATCGACCCAACCAACCAGTACACCAATATCGCCGTGAAGCTGCTAGTAATAATAACGCAGCAAAGCTGCTAGTGACAGTAAACGTGACAAAGCAACTAGAATAAAAAAATGTGGCAAAGCCACTAGTAACAGAAAATACGTGGTAGAGCCACTATACAGTACTTCCTCCATATTAGAATCCCAACCCCATGTAGTATGTCGTGACATAAGTATTATGTGTATGTAGTATGTCACACTCAGTATCAGTCATATAAATATCATACACACATCAATTAACCTACCGCTAGGGGTGTAATGGTCATTTTGTCAGTTAGGGGTAAAACTACTGGGGTATTTTGGTCATTTAACTAATTTTAGGGTTTTGGTACAGATAATGACCTCTCGGAAGGTCTACCGTCACCTCGAGTGACTCAATCAACCTATATGGCCAAAACAGTGTAAATGGGCCTAAAGCCCATTACTCGGCCCAAGTGGGCCCATACGCTCATGTGGTCCATTTGGCCCAAATCCAGTCATGGCTATGTAATCTATAAAGCCCAGTCCAATATTTGTCACTTACCATGGATTTAATCCGTATGGGGCCTACGAGCCCATTGGGCCCACACGGCCCATTTTGGCCCAACGTGGCCCAAAAAGGCCCAAGCTCATGAGAATGCTCGTGGTGGCCTCTACAGCCTATTGCCCTTTTTTTGTAGGCTCGGTTCATCACACGAGCGTTCGCACGCTCGTGAGCCCTCGAATGCCGAAGTTTCGGCTTTTTGGCTCTCCAGCTTTTGCCAATTCACAGTTAAACAGGGGTGTGAAAACACACCTTTTTGGCCTTTCGATAGTAAAGGGTTACAGTGTACAGTTACACACCTAGATTTGTGAAATCGAGAGAATCACTTACGAGCCCAAAGCCGACATTTCAATAAGGCATAACCTTAGCCTTCATTGGATAAGATTCACATAGAAAATCTCCCAACTGATCGGTACTACTAACCTTGATCGACAGTAAAATAACCTATTGTCTTAAGATCGTTTGGTTAAAATCAAATGAACACTCCATGGTGATTATCTGGACAATGAAATATTTGTTAAAAAAGAATCGATTAGAGATGTGGCTTGGATCCACAATTATTTTACTATAAAACAATAGGACATTCGGCCTTTATCCAAAACAGAGCATCGTTATTACCTTAATGGGAGAGAAAGTTTGATCATTTCCCATGCCCCAACGTTTCTTTACTTTACTGGAACCCTAGTACCCAACGCGCATACCAACACAAAAAGTAAAGAAGATAAGAATCGTAGGCCGAAAATACAAAGAAAGAACCCTCGGTATTGGAAGAAAAGGGAACAGAAAATAGCTTTAATAGGAGTGAAGAGTATAATCACTTACCAAATAACAAGGTATTTGGCCAAATCCAAATAAGGTAGAACAAATCGGTACACAACCAAGCAGTGAGTTTTCAGCCAATAAAGTTGAGATTACCAAGAGGGAGGAAGAACAGATGATAGAGGAGGAAAGGGAAGAGGGTTTCAGTAAAGAGAGAAAATTGAATGGAAAAGGAAGAGAGATTTTTTTTCGATTTAGATTGGGAGAGGAAGAAAAAGGAGGTTTGGCTAAAAGGAAAAATTGAATGAACAGAGGAGAAAAGGAAGAAAGTGGATTCGACAATTCTAAAGAGAGTAGAGGAAAAAGAAAACAATGACCAAAAAAAAAGTAACATGAGACAATCGAAAGGCTTACCTATTCGGCTTAGCTAGCAAAAGAGGCACAGAACTGATCAAAAGAAAAGAACACCAAAACTGACCCAAAACGGCACCAAAAAGGCAATTGCCGAAATCTATTTTCCCAAAACTGAAATCCCCTATGCCTCAAGGCTAATTTTTGGCACACACTCCTTCTCAAATCAAACTCCTTGATTTTCCTAATATTCCTCCTTGATACTCTCCATGATTTGCTCCATAATCCACTCCCCAAACCACTCCAAGACCTCTTCCATCAAAATTCCACTACAACTCAACTACTAGCCAAACCCACCAGCAAAATAAATGCCACATTTGTGCTATGCCACACTCGAACCTCAGACCTCCTAGCTGTGCAACACGCCTCCTTGCCACCAAGCCACAAGCTTCTTTTGTGACATAACACAATCTCAATTAAATATAAGGCCTATATGCTAGCATCTAGATTTACTTAAGAGCAAAAATTTAAAATTTTACAAAAGACCAGACTTGAACTTAGGCTTCTCTAACACTCCCAAACACACCCAAATCACTCTAGCCAATAAAGCAAACAAGCAATTTGTGTGAAGTCATGCAGAATTAAAAACCCTATATTTTTGGGGCATTACACCATGCGAGAGGGTGCTATGGACACCGGTGCAGTACCAGGATAAAGCTCAATTCCAAGCTCAACTTCTTGATCCAGTGGCAAGCTAAGTAACTCTTTAGGAAACATGTCAAGAAAATCCCTAACAGTGCGAATATCCTAAACTCTTAACTCCTTACTAATAAAATTCATTACATAAGCTCAATAAGACTCAAACCTTTCCCCATTATATTTTTAGCTTTATAATCAAAACCATATTAGACATAAAACCCGGTCTTTCACCACCAACAACAATTTTCGACCCAACACTATTTCTCAAAGTAATCCGCTTAGTTTCAAAATCTACCCTAGCCTTGTGCTCGGTTAACCAATCCAAACCAAGAATAACATCAAATCCATAGAAAGGCAATTCCATAATATCAACAGAGAAAACATGTCATGGAATCATAAGAGTACAACTGAGGTAAACTTTATTCATTACTATAATATCACCAAAAGAACTAATGATAGTTATATCCAAACCAATAGTCTCAACAAGAATCCTTAACTTGCATGCCAATTTACTAAAAAATATATGAATGCATTGAACCAGAATCAACTAAAGAAAACAATGGAGTAGACTACAAAGTAAAAGTACCACGATAACAGCAGTCAGATCCTAATGCTCTGGCTCCCTAACAGCATCAACTCGAGCTGGACCTCCAGACTCAACCTGTGTAGCAACAGTATAAGATACAATTTACTGCCGAACTAGTTTGTCACTACCTCTGCTACGACCTTTAGCAGGCGTAGAAGCAAGTTTTGAACTCTGAGTCTGTGGAATCTCAACTTTATTCAGACAATCCCTCAGAAAATGTTCCTTTGAACCACATTTAAAACATCTACCTAATAACTTATGAAACTCTCCAGGATGCCTATGCTTATAGTATGCACAAAGTGGCCATTTAGGAACTCTCGTTGAACTAGTAGCACTAATAACATCACTACTATGTTGCCTAGACTGACTCGACTGGGACCCATGTCTCGCACCCATACCAGAACTATTACTATCATGCCCTCTTTTAGGCTGTCTACCCATGCACCATCAGAAGTTCTCCTCAACTGCACAAAACCATAAAATGAATATGGATACAAGAAAACTTACACTCAAAATTTAAAGTAGTGGTTTAGGCTACTACTAGATTCCCAAATAACGTATGAGTCGTGTCTATGAGTAGTGGTCTCAAACACTTACCACTTTATGCTTTCGCTAGAAAGCCGAAAGCTCAACTAACTTTTCCTTAACTTGTAATAGGATCTAGTGAATCTGTGGCTTCACACACAATAGTCATACAATAAATACAGTCAAATAGAAACCAAAGACTCACTTTAACCAACCAAAACACAAACCTAAACTAAGTTTTCATATAAGCAAACCTTTAACATAACAAATTTTAAATTCAAATATATCGGTCTATACTCAATCTTTTCACCTAAAACCAATTCTGTTCATCTTATATTTCATCTACGACTAATTTCCAACCTTTAAAATACATAACACTATGTAATTCACGGTATCGACATATTTCAACATGTTTTAAAGCTATTTTCCAAAAATTCATTAAAACATTAGAAATTCTTAATGAAATTTCAAAGCAAGTTTAGAAACCTTTTGATCACATTAAAACATGTTGAAAAACACTTTGAAATCATGTTTTTACTCAAAATCTCAAAATCCACCATTAACGACTTTATTTTCAACTTTTAACCAAAACTTGTGATTTTGTAACCAAAACTCAATTGTAGAGTCTAAAGATCATTAAAAACTAACGGGTAGATGAATTTTTACTTTTGATGAAAGAATGAATGAGTTTTGATGTAAATCCAAGAAACCCACAATTAAAGAATATAATGAAATCTATGGAGTTTTTGGGTGTTTTTCTTGGAGATTTATGAAGGTAAATTGACTTGGGATTGATAGGAAATTAAAGTATAAAAGCTTAGGGATAAAAAATCAATTGGAGGAGTGATGGGCGTCGAATCCACCAAAAATTATTCCTACAAAAGTAACTCTAAGCAGTAGTAAGAGTGGTAGTAGGGTCGAGTCCACAGGGATTGGATCTGTACTCAATTTATGTGTTCATTTATGAATAGAATGTTGTCGTGTCAAGAGGTCATGGCAAGTGTCGTGCCCACGACTCCAAACGTACCAACTAAAAATAAAATAGACAAGTAAGCGGGGGGTTGAGAATGTTTAAGCAAGTAAATATTTTAAAATAATCAATTGATTAAATGTAAATTGAATTTAACTTTAAGGGATGATTAGGCTATCTCGATACTTAGGAAAAAAAATGAATACAGCTTGGAAGGATTTTTAGCACGAATACGAATCTCACGATTCTCGACCGGAACGAACACCGACCTAAAGCTAAGATAGGATTTATTGTAGCATGAATTTAATCATGCTTGAAGGTTATGAAAGATGATGGAATTTGTATGAAAAGGTGATGGAAATTGAGAAGGAAAAATATTTGAAAAGAGAATTAAAAAAACTTTGTAAAAGCAAGACAAAAGCAATCCAATTCCCAATTGAAGTAGGAAAACAAAGAAGATAATAGAACTCCAAAGTGAAGTAGGAATACAAGATGATTGGATGATTTTCAAAGAACCAAATACCCCTATTTATATACATGGGGTTTACTAAAAATAGCCTAGCCAATTTAATAAATAAAAATAAAATAAAATAAAACTAAAAATAAAATAAAATATCTTCCTATTTTTAGTTTTTTACAAAGTCAAAATATATAATGAATCCCTAGCTTCCGCCATATTTTTTATTGTGGCCCCATCTCTATGATTATGTTTCAAATTGGCCCATTTTTGCTCGTTTTTGATCAATTGCATCCCTGACAAGATTAAATCATAAAAAAAAAAAACTTAATTTAACAGGGTTCAATTTAACAATAAACCAAATTAAATACAAAAAATATGAACATTAACATGTTTATCAAATCCCCCCTACTTAGCTCATGCTTGCCCTCAAGCATGTTGTTCTTTCAAACATTAGAATTCATTTTATAATTTATTAAAAATTGAGCTTCTTTTCCTCATCCTCAATCAATACAAACAACATAAGCAAAAATAAATAAATGCTCAAGATATATAGTTTGATCAACAAGTGTCATAAAACTGAAATACGTGAACTAAACAATTTCATTAAATTGAGTTTGAATCCAATAATTTACAAGGCATCATTAATTAACTAAGCATTAGTAAGAAGATTTAGACATGGTCAAACCTTTTTACGCGAACTAGGATGACAACCTAAGCACCCTATTCTGGTTACTTAGTTCAAACACACATTTTTTTCAACTTTTAAAGCCTCAGTTAGCGGAATGTTTGTAAGTTATCAACTTGTCACTCGAACCTTTTTACACGAGATAAGATGACAACCCGAGCACCTTACCCTGGTTACTCAATCCGGTCACATTTTCAAAACTTCACTCATAACTTGAGCCTTAAAATTTTTTTATTAATTTATTTATGCACAAGCAAATATTTTTTTCAAACAATCAATTTATATGAAAAAAAGCTAGCTACATATATCAATCTTAAAATACAAATGCCGACTAATCTATATACTTGAATATTTTAATTCAAAATTTTCCTAATTGTCCAAATTGACTAAGTATGAGATTACAGACTCAATGTCAAATAAATTGTCGAATGAATTCAATGTAAGATTGAACACATGCAAAAGAGAGACATGCAGCAAAAATCATGCACATTTACTTACCAATTCAACCTTACCAATTCAACCCCCACTTAATCTATGCTTGTCCTCAAGCATGTGTTATATGAAATAAAGGACAATAACTTAAGTAACAAGTAAATAGAAAGGCTAAGAATACTCCCCATGTGTTTATAACGATGTTGTCGGTGTTGGGAAATAATTGTTAGCATTTAGCACGGCGTGCCCATGCCACCATCATTATCCGACTTTCAGAAAATTCACAATCTCTATTACGTTCTTGAAAACATCAAATTAACTGGATTAAATAAAAATTTATTTATTTACAACCTAAATCTTACTAAAACTTAAAAATAAATCAATGAAAATAAATTTGGGTTGCCTCCCAAAAAGCGCTTTTATTTTATGTCGTTAGCTCGACGACCTTAAATGTTACCCGTTCGGTATATTGAGAATTAATTTTTCCATCTTGTGCACTTGGATGTTCTTGCAGAAAAGTTTCGACCTTTTTCCACTATCATTGAAGCATATCTCGGATTCTCCTTTCATTTGAGCTTCTTTGTTCATCTTTGCATTTTTCTCTATTGGAATTTTGTATGTTCTAGAAGTGGTTTGATTTCTAATTTTGAAGCTTTCATGACAGCTTCACGTATTGGTTTTTGGATCATCAAAAATTCCTCTTGCCTAACATTGAGATCTACATTCCTACAAGGCATGCTTTGTAACTTATTATTGGGATGTCCCATATCCTCATAAACATTAAACTTAACCACGTCACCGTCAAATTCCATGGTGAGTGTTCCACTCCAAACATCAATTTTCGTTCGCGCAGCACTCAAGAATGGTCTCCCAAGAATTATGTCAGACGAATTAGCCAAATTGTCATCCTTCATGTCGATAATGTAGAAATCTACAGGAAATATTAGCTCGTTTACCTTGACAAGAACGTCCTCTAATACTCCCTCCGGATGCACCACAAACCTATGTGCAAGTTGAATAATTACACCTATTTCCTTCAAAGTACCCGCATTAAGTAGTTTATAAATTGACAAAGGCATAACATTAATTGATGCACCTAAGTCACACATTGCTTTTTAATTATCGACACTACCTATTTTGCAAGATATGGAAAACATACCTTGGTCCTTACATTTGGGTGGAATTTTCCTTTGTAGAACGGCAGAGACATTTTCTCCGACACTTACCTTTTCATTGCCCAGGAGCTTCCTCTTACTTGTGCATAATTCTTTTAAGAATTTTGCGTATCGTGGAATCTGTTTAATCGCATTAAGAAGAGGTATGTTGATTTCTACCTTTCGAAAGGTGTCGAGGATCTCTTTCTCTTCTCGCTCATTCTTTTCAAGAAACGGAGGTGATACTGCAAATGATTTTTATGAGGCGACTCTACTGGAGCCTCTGTGTTAAGTTTCTCCTTATCTCGACTAACGTCGTGGGAACGACTCGTGTTAGGCACGGGCTCCAAAACCTTTCTACTCATCAACATCATAGCACTTACATTGTGTCCAAGATTAGGCTCAGTTTGGGACAGCAGCTGTAATAGCCCAATACAAGGCCTAAATGGAATAGTGGTTACGAAACCACAAATCTGAAGTCAAAATATTTATTTCGATTGATTTTTATAATTTATTTTGTGTTTGCAATATTTTGTGAAATTTTCGTTACAAAATTTTATTGTTTGTTTGTCCAATTTGATAAATTGAAATGGGTTCTATTTATATTTTTATGGTTTATATTTTTATGAAATTATTTTTTAAAAATTTCATATGAAAATTTCGACGTTTAGGCACTCAATTTAGTCAAAAGCACTAAATTGTAAAAAGTGCAAAAGTTGAGTTCTACATGTTAGAGGTGTCCAATTGTTATGAAATTTTAAATTGAAGGTCCTTAAATGATAGTTAGACCATTGGTTAATTTATTGGACAAAAATGGACATGAAATGGGTGAAAAAGAATTTTTTTTAACTTAGGGGCATTTTGGTCATTCAATGATTAAATGAATTAAAAAATTAAATTAAAAGCCAATTTTTGCTCATCTTCTTCCTCAAGGCCGAAAATAGCATGGAGAAACCATGACTAGGGTTTTTCAAGCTTCCAAGCTCGATTATAAGTCTGTTCTAGCCCCGTTTTTAATGATTTTTACGTTTTTGCAATCCTGGTAACATGATTTCTCTATTTCTACCATTTATTTGAGCTAGGGTTTGATTTCAAAAATTGAACCATGTTGAATAATTGTGTTTTTGATGTTTTATGATAGATTATGAGGTTTTAAATTATGTTGAATAACTTGTGCTACTCGGTTTTAAGTGAAAACGAGTAAAACGACATAATCGGTAAAAATACCTAATGTTCATAAGTATATGTTAGAGTGAGAATTTGATGTTGCCGTTAGTAAATAAATGATCAACACGTTCTAAAACATAAGAATTAGGGAAAAAGTTTAATTTCCGAGCTTTGGGGCAAAAGTGTAAGTATGCAAAAGTTTAGGGGCAAAATTGTAATTTTGCCAAAGTTAGAGTTAAGGACTGTTTTGATAAATGTGAGTATTAAATAAGCTAAATGTGTTATTTTAGATCAAGAAAGATGTGGAATCAACCTTGATTGGGAAAAGGAAAAGATTATGGACTAAATTGCAAAATTTCCATATTTTGCACCTAGGTAAGTTTATATGTAAATAATGTATCGTTTTTATCTATATTATAATATTTTGATATTATATGAGATATGGTTGCATATTAAATGCTCAATTGAGGTAAATTATGAATTAAAATTGAGTATGAATAAATTGGTAAAATGTTGAAAAGTGAAGAATTTCCCGGTTGAACCTTCGGAATAGAAAGATATGAATGATCTGCTGTGGGAACACATGTGTAGTACTATGTGCAGGATACTATGTGTTCAAGATGGTGTAGGTCACGTGTGCAGTACTAAGTGCAGGCTACTACGTGTACCAGATGGATGGGCCGCATGTGTAGTACTATGTGCAGGCTACTATTCGTACTCGATTATTTCGATCACGTGTGTAGTACTATGTGCAGGCTACTACGTGTATCAGATAATATTGGTCACATGTGTAGTACTAAGTGCAGGCTACTATGTACACTAATTAGCTTTGGCTACAAGGGTGGTACTATGTGCAGGCCACCGAATATCTGTTACTATTCCGATGTGTTCAACGGGAAAATCTATTATTGTGAATTTATATGAAAATGTGGTGATAAGTATAAGGACATGAATATATGTGTTGTAAGAAATGTGCTCGATAAATGATCGAACTTTGGTATGTTTGATATGGTTAAGTGTTACTATAAAAAAATTGATACAAGGGAATATATGAAAAAGGTGAAATTGGAAATATAGCAGTTTTGGACAGCACCAGGGGAGTGATTTTGAAAAATCACCAAAAATGGTAGAAATTGAGTTAGAAGTGGAATGAGATATAAAATTAAAGCTTATTGAATCTATTTTCATATAAAAGAAACAGAGCAAACAAAGAATTCTGTATTTTGAGATATTTATATTTTTGTAAGACTGGTTTAGATTGATTTTGTGATCCCCTGTTCTGAATTGTAAAAATCATTAAAAATTCCACAAAAATATTTAAGGAACATAATTTATATGGCTGGATTCCTTATTGAGTCTATTTTTAGAATAAAGAAACTAGAACCTCATTTGAATTCAGTAGCAAAAGATAATTAAATTTTAGTGAAAAGTGGTCAGAGCTGCTGAACCACAAAACAGGGGAGACTTCAATGAATAAAATGTATTAATTGGCGGTAAGAAGACATATGAGTCTAGTTTCTGCAAAAATTTACAAATATTAATTTGAATTTTCGTAGCTCCAGATAAAAATAATTTAGTGACTGGGACTCGAATGGACAGCTTGTACTGATTTTAAGTAGATGATAATTTCATGTGAGATTAAGATTGTATAATTGTGGAGACATATTTTGGGACTTATAAATGTCATTAATAATGTATTATTACTATTATTATTTACATATTCACTTACTAAGCTATAATGCTTACTCCTTTCCCTTTCTTTTTCTTATAGAGTTTCAAATGCTAAGGTTAGTATAAAAAAATTTCGAAATATTTATAAGTTTATCACATGTATAAGGACTTGAATATATGTATATATATGATAAGAATGTGATTAGATTCTAAATTGAAAGAAATTTTATAGCAGGTTTTGTGTATTTGTAATTGTACAAATCCAGTGATGCCTTGTACCCTGTTCCAGCATTGAACACGGGTAAGAGGTGTTACAGCAGCTTACCTTGAGACTCCAAAAGGCTAACTGCAAGTGCGAGCTTGCTTACTTGTTTATCCATCTCCTGCAAATGCAAGTAAGTTTTTTGTTGAAATTTCTCAGTATTGTTAGCTAACCTTTCCACTATGGCCTCCAATGATGACTTTGGGGGTGGTAATTGTTGATGCGGAGGCGGCCTTGCCTGGTTTGGTTGATTGAATCACGGATTCGACCAATAACTGAGATTCGGGTGATCTTTCCACCCTACATTGTACGAGTTCGAGTAGGGGTCATATCGCCTTTGAGGAGGTCCTGGAAAGTCTCGGACGACATTTGTTTTTTCTGTCGAACCCTCAAGTAGAATTGGACATGAGTCAGTCGGATGGTCTAGCTTAGCGCAAATTTCGCACAACCGTGATGGGCTAGTTTTATCTGTAAGTGAAGTTTGAACAACATTAGTTAGCTTATCAATTTTATCTTCTAAAGATAGATAACTTATCCCATGAACCCGTCTCATGGGTTCTGTGGCCGATCAGAATTGTTGAGAGTTGGTAGCCATGGTTGAAATCAATTCTCTCACTCTTTGAGGCGTCATATTGACTAGTGCCCCCACTTGCAGCATCTATCAATTTCATTTCCATCGGGAGCAATCCTTCATAGAAATACTGGAAGAGTGACTGTTCAGTCAGTCATGTTGTGGGCAACTTGAACACAACTTTTTGTATCGCTCCCAGTAATCGTAGAGCGATTCAGTCTCCTTCTGACGGATTCCTACGATATCCCTCCTTAGTTCGGCTGCTCGAGCTGCAGGGAAGAACTTGTCAAGAAACAAACGAGACATATCAGACCATGTGTTGACAGATCCCAGAGGTAAATAAAATAGCCACTCTCTAGCAGAGTCGGCTAACAAGAATGGAAAAGCACGAGGTTTGATTTGGTCTTCAGTTACTCCTTGAGGCTTCATGCTTGTGCACACCATATGGAACTCTTTAAGGTGAGTGTGCGGTTTTTCATTTTGTAACCCACAGAAGATGGGCAGTAAAAGGATCAAACCTGACTTTAGCTCGAACGGTGTTCCACTTACTGGATAGGTTATACATAAGGGCTGTTGTTCATTCGGTGCCACTGCGAGTTGGCGTATCGTTTGTTCGGCCATCTCGTCTGGTTCATCAAAAATTTCCTCAGTGTAAGATATGGTTTTTAATCTGGGGTTTGGCCTTTTACCACGTCGTATGCCTTATCTTCGCAGTTATCGGCATTTCTCAATTTTTGGCTAAACTCTAGATTTCTCGATTTTGATCTAGTCATAAGGTAAACAAACAAAAATTTGAAAATATCTCCAATCCTCGGCAACGGCGTCAAAATTTGATGGGCGTCAAATCCACCAAAAATAATTCCTACAAAAGTAACTCTAAATAGTAGTAAGAGTGGTAGTAGGGTCGAGTCCACGGGGATTGGATTTGTAATCAATTTATGTGTTCACTTATGAACAAAATGTCATCGCGTCAAGAGGTCGTGGCAAGTGTCATGCCCACGACTCCAAACGTACCTGCTAAAAATAAAATAGACAAGTAATCAGGGGGTTGAAAATGTTTAAGCAAGTAAATATTCTAAAATAATCAATCGATTAAATGTAAATTGGGAATAAATTCAAAAATGTGCCAACAAAATAAATAGCCTTAGCCTTAGACTCGGCAAATTTCGTGTAAGAACCGACCCTTGAAAATGGATCTTCTCCTCCAAACAATAAGCTGGTTATAGTGATTAAGAATGTCCTAACCACCAATTCTTCCTCTCGTAGCTGGTCCTAGTACGTCCTGTAAACCAAACCTTACCGATTATCTAATTGAGATACACGTGTTCCCGATTGAAGATTTCAGTAGCCTTGCGTTCTGAAGAACCCAACTCGAATTAATGGCCTCAACCGCGTGGGTCATTTAAACTCGATCACTTCCTCCTTGATTTGTTCTCATAGAACCGTATACAGCACAGCTGACTCATCTCTCCAACTGTAAGCAAACACGACTCCAACCCAATGTGCACTTTGACTTGGAATTGAATTTAACTTTAAGGGATGATTAGGCTATCCCGATACTTAGAAAAAAATGAATACCGCTTGGAAAGATTTTTAGCGCGAATATGAATCTCACGATTCTCGACTGAAACAAACACCGGCCTAAAGCTAAGATAGGATTTATTGTAGGATGAATTTAATCATGCTTGAGGGTTATGGAAGATGATGGAATTTGTATGAAAAGGTGATGGAAATTGAGAAGGAAAAATATTTGAAAAGAGAATTAGAAAAACTGTGTAAAAGCAAGACAAAAGCAATCCGATTCCCAATTGAAGTAGGAAAACAAAGAAGATAATAGAACTCTAAAGTGAAGTAGGAATACAACATGATTGGATGATTTTCAAAGAACCAAATACTCTTATTTATATACATGAGGTTTACTAAAAATAGCCTAGCTAATTTAATAAATAAAAATAAAATAAATAAAAATAAAATAAAATAAAACTAAAAATAAAATAAAATAAAATATCTTCCTATTTTTAGTTTTTTACAAAGTCAAAATATATAATGAATCCCTAGCTTCCTCCATATTTTTTTTTATTTTGGCCCTATCTCTATGATTGTGTTTCAAATTGGCCCATTTTTGCTCGTTTTTGATCACTTGCATCCCTGACAAGATTAAATCATAAAAACACTTAATTTAACAGGGTTCAATTCAACAATAAACCAAATTAAATACAAAAAATATGCAAATTAACATGTTTATCAAGGAGTAAGGGAAAGCAATGGACGACAACACTAAAGAGAAGGGAAAAAGTGATCGTGGAATAAGTTTGGACTAGGGGTTTATTAGGTTCAATTTAAAAAATTGGTGAAACTACAACATAAATACTCTTAGTTTTGACTCTGTTACAAATCAGTCTTTTTTCTAAATTTGAGGGTTTCTAAAACACTTTTAAAAATTGATTTGATTTTCTAAAAACTATAATTGGGAGCATTATCAATATACCATGTCGCAAAATTCTGAACACTTTAAGGCTAAAATTCCTAAAATACCCCTAAAACTCCTATGCCTTATTTTGGGGTGTTACAAGCCTAAATTTTGGGGTTCCTACACAAAACATCACACGTTTTTTTTTTCAATTTGAATAAAAGATAAAATTGTTCAAATTCCAAAGTTAACTTCCGTCTCTAAATAAAATAAAATATATAAAATAAGAAAATAAAAATTAATGCACTAAATTAGTTAAAATCAGGATCTGACTCATCCATGTCCCATTCGTTGTTTTTTTTCCTTCTCTAGGGTCCTCTTAATAATCAGTATTGTTGTCTTGTACTTGGTCATATTTGAGGTGTAATACCCCATACTTAGTTTTATCACTATCCTAAGCTATAAGGTATTATAGTTATAAAACCTTAATTTAAAACATATTTCATAACATAATAAAAAATAAATCATCATTAATCATTTCTATTCTTTTCAATTGAATTGGGACCTAAATCAAGCTTACGAAACATTTAAAACAAACAGGAGTCAATTTTGGATTAAATTGTAACTTCTATGAAATTTTGAAAAAAAAGTGTAGATAAGGGTCACACGGCTGTCTAGCCAGGCTGTGTGACAGAGGCCATCTTGTGTGACCCCAAACATGGCCGTGTGGCTACTACCCACACATGTTCTCTGACTGTGTACGACTTGAAGTTAGGGTCACACAGCCATGTTGCGAGGCCGTGTAGATCACTGTGACCGTGTGGACAACTCTTGTGCCAAAATTAAAGGATCACACAGCTGTGTTGCCAGGCTGTGTAGCTCACTGTGATCGTGTGGACAACTCTTGCCCCAAAATTAAAGAATCACACGGTACTGCCATAAGACTGTGTGGGGCACACGACCATGTGGCAACCCATGTCATTGGCCATGTGTATCCAAAACTACCTTAAAAATAAGCCATTTCATATCCAAATGCTTTTACGTATGACTCCGCTTTCTAAACCCATTCTCTGTGACATCTCCAGATTCGACCATAACGTCTGGGCTAAGTTTGAGGTGTTACATTTAGTGGTATCAGAGTTATACTGCAAAACTCAGGCTATGAATTTTGGGTTCCAAAATTGTGGTCTAAAAAGAATTAGTTTTCAAGTATTTTGAATAATTTGAGAAAATGTGTGGTACACTGAGTCTCCAGCATCGATCCTGTAAGTATTTTTGTACTTAGATAGAACTGTTCTAGAAACACTGTAGTTAGTACTTTCTAAAACTGTACTGAAATAGTTAGAGACTGAAACTTTTGAAAACATGTCTGAACTTTTGATAATTTATGCATAAAATATCTGTTAATAAATACTAGAATTGATGCATAAAATTTTATAATGTAAATAAATTTGAATTATACAATGAGCGCTCATGGAAAACGTGGACGTGGCATTCGTGGCCATGGTAGAGGTTATAGGGGGCTCGAGCTGAGTTCTCTCTGGGTAGTATGTCGCACTTAGATACAAGTGAGACACCAATTTTGCCTGCTACTAAGACTAGATCTCAAAGCCGTTCAGCTGGGGACGACGTATTGTCCCAAGCCATGCTGAGGATTTTGGAGAAGGTCACTGGACCCCATTCTGAAACTAGGGGCCGAGGATCGGTAACTAAACGACTCTGGTCTAATGGTGATAAGTTGTTTAGGGGTGTCACTGGAGTCGCCCCTAATGTGGCTGAGTTTTGGCTGGAGGCCACCAAGAGGATCATAAATGATCTAGATTGTACTCTTGAGCAGAAACTGAAGGGTGCAATCTCTTTGCTTTGCGATGAGGCTTATCAGTGGTGGTTGACGGTTGAGGAGGGTACTCAGCGTGATTGTCTGGACTGGGATTTCTTTAAGACCACCTTTCAGAGGAAATACGAGGGGGCGAGCTATGTGGATGCTCGTAGGCGTGAGTTCATGAATCTCATGCAAGGTGAAAGATTTGTGGCTAAGTATGAGGCCAAGTTTCTAAGGTTGAGTCACTATACTCGAGGCATGGTGGCGTCCAAATATGAGAGGTGCTTCTGGTTTGAGGATGGCTTGAGGGATAACTTGAGGGTATTGATTACTCCACAGAAGGAGCGAGAGTTCACCGTTCTAGTTGAGAAGGCGAAGATCACCGAAGATGTTAAGCGCCTAGAGAGCCAAAATAGGGATCAAGAGAGAGGAAAGAATAAGAGGGATTTGAAGCCCTTTAGTTCTACTCAGAGGCCAAAGAAAAAGGCCAGACCTAAGAGGTTGGTTAGAGTGGAGGTTCCTATTGTCCCTATTGGGATTTAGCTGCGTGGGGACTGTGGTAGGTGCCATTCGGGCGAGTGCTGGAGGAAGATTGGGGCTTGTTTGAGATGTGGGTCTTTGGAGCATCGGATTTGAGAGTGTCCACAGCGGGCAGATCAGATGCAAGCTTCAGGGTCGGGTTCTGTACAACTTTAGAAGGCAATTCAGCAGCCACCTAGGGGTCGTGGACCGCTAAGGGTGGTAATGGTTTGGGTCATGGGCAGAGAGCACCGGGCAGAGGTGCTGGTCAAACTGAGGCGAGGCAGCCTATGTAACATCCCTAACTCGTATCCGTCGCCGGAATAAGGTTAAGAGGCATTATTAAACTTACAGTACAATTGCACATTCATTTATCATACATCTTCATATGTAAACATATCTAATTCACATTGTCCCTTGTAAGGGCCTACGAGGCCTTAAACATACAATAGGGGTGGTTTGGGACTAAGCTGATATCCCAAGAAACTTTAAGAAAATTTCTCAAAACAGGGGACACACGCCCATATGAACAGGCCGTGTGTCTCACAAGGCCCCTAGACACACTCGTGTCACAGGCCGTGTGGACGTTCTAAATTGGAGCACATGGCCGTGTCCCAGACCGTGTCCTACGCCGTGTAACTCTCTGACTTGTGTCACGCGGCCAACCACATGCCCGTGTGTCTAGGCCATGTAACTCACTGACTTGTTTCTATTAAATGCTTCAGGGGACACACGACCGTGTACCATGACCATGTGTCATACACGACTAAGACACACGCTCGTGTCTCTGCCTGTGTGGACAAAAATAGTCTATTTACCAAGCCATTTTGCCACCCAATTTGGGCACACCTACACAAGCTCAAATGATAACATTTCAAGACATAAATACACATCCAGAACAACCTCAACTAAGCACAAATCATGTCATTTCAATTCCAACAATTTCACTACCCAATTTACTACAATTCACCTACTCAAACACATACAAATTTCACATACATTTTTCACCTAACAAACAAGTTCGATCATGCTTTTCTTAACTATAAACCACATGTATAATGTGTCTCATAATTCAACCATTTAGTCATCTAAATACTAATCCACAACCAAGCATTTCCAAAACAATTATACATCACATATCATCATGGCCATTTGCATAAATATTTTCCCAACCAAAACAACCAAAATGAGCCATCTCACATGGCTATAATTCATAACTCAAAAACATACCAAAAGATTACATAGCCTATACATGCCATAGTACTATATTCACAAATTCAAAAGTACCAAAATAGATGTCTGATAGTGCGATGAAATCTCTGACGATCCCCGAATCCAAGCTAGCTTCGATTTCACTATAAAGCATAGAAAATAAAATGAAGCTTTAAAGCTTAGTAAGCTCTTATGATAATAAACTTAACATATCAAATAAACACAAATTAACCAAATGAGCATAATAAAATATCAACCATTTTGTGCCACAAATCTTTCTCATGTTTATTTCATGAATAAACATGGAATCCATAAATTACCTCAATTCGATTCTCATATAGGTTCCGTACGTACTTGTGTCACTTAAATTGATCTTACTTTCATCCTTGTCTTGATTATGCTCGTTGAACCATTCAGAATTACTATAGGATACTCAGGAACACATCGTACCTAAGTGCCACACATATAGCCAAAGCTATCTCATATCACATATTTGCTTGCTTTCGAGCTAACAATGGGCCAACTCACACAAGCTGTCAGTCAAGACGTAGCTACACAGTGCTGCTCACACAAGCTGTCAAGAACCGTAACACATGTCAAAACTCAGCCTGTAACACCCTAAACCCGACCCAGACGTTATGGCCAGCTTTGGTGTGCCACATGGATGATTGACTAAGCTTTGATCTTCTTTTATTAAAATGCAATGTTGTTTGTAGTTAAACCGTGTTCAAAAGTTTGAAAATAAGGATCATTTCTAGCTTTAAAACCGTAGTTATTATCGAGTAAAATTCTATTTTTTTAGTGGAATCTTGTTATTGTGTTATTGTTGTCAGGTTATTCAATCGATCCGTATCGCATGCTTTGAAAACATTTGATTAAGTTTGGAAAAACCTGTATAAACTAGCCTATCGTTGTAGAAATACGTAATAAAGAAAAACAAAACCAAACATCCGAGCGGCCTTATTACAACTTAAACCCAAAATTTAAAACATAAATAAATTAAATTTAAGAAAACTATAAACCAGAAATATGATTCACGTGGCCACCCCAAATCCCTCGCAGCTCCAAGTCCTCTATGGTTGGGGGTTACCTGCATAGATGGAAAGGGGAGGGTGAGTTTGTGAAAACTCAGTTGTAAACTAACCCAACCAGTGTCAGAGATCAGTCCAAGCACAGTCTGGGGTATTTTAGTAATTTTTCTATGTCTCTAAGTCCAATGCTTAATACGACATTCTAACAGATCTAACGTCGCCCCGAGCGACTTCAATAGCCCATTTATTCATACAGTGTCATTAGGCCCTAAAACCCCTATGGGCCCGACAGAGCCCACAACCTACTGTGGCCTGCTAAGTCTCAATTTTAGACATATTTTTACAGAATTAATATCCAGTTTACCAGAAATCACTTATCGCATACTTTTATCCATTTGGGCCTGTAAGCCCATTAGGCCCAAATTCGGCCCATCGTGGCCCAAAACAATCTAAGTGCATGAAAACGCGCACTGCATCCCTTACCATCTATTAATCTAGCTCTGCGATTTTGGATCGACCCACGAGCATTCGCACGCTCGCAAGTCCACGAAATGCTGGCATTTTGGCATTTTGACTTTTCAGCTTTTGCCGATCTAAGCTACTAGAGGGTGTTGATTACACACCTATTTGCGAACTAAGCCGAGATCCCGCGAGTGATTATCCTACAGCCGTTTAACCACACGTCAGATCGTAATCCAATTGAACAATCAATATTACCTTAACATACCTATTCGGCAACCATTAAAGCATCACCACCACTTACCTTTGCTGAAACCTAGCTACTAGATCTAGATTGCTTAAAATCACTTAAGTCCAATGCTTCCCTCCGGGATTGATCGAGCGATAACGGATCTAAGTACCTATGACCATGGACAGATCCAATCCAACATATGAAAGTTAAAGGAGTATTAATCTCCCAAACCAAGTCTTAAGTTAAGAGAAAAGCCTAGTATCAAAACCGAAATCTAAAATGAAGAGTACTTACACATGGATCCACTTGATTGAGTCGATAACTAGAAGTAGATACCACTATTCTAAGCCCAAATCTACACTTGACCCACTCCGAGCACAAGGGGAGAAGTGCCTCAAAGTATTCTGCTAGCAAGGTAACAAGAGAGATGAATGATCGCTAAGGGACAATCGGCCAAGGAGTGTTTAAGTAGGGTTCAGCTTTTGTAAAAGACTCAAGCAAAGAAAAATAGAGAAACTCACTAAGATTCGGCCCTTGCACAAATCAGCAAAGAGAAAGGCTAAGTGTCTTAAGTTTTCAACTTTTAGAGAAACAGGTTAAGAGAAGTAGAGAAAATAGTGATGGAGAGACAAAGTTTGAAGGTTTCGACTATTAAGAAGAAGAGAAGAGCAGAAAAAAGATAGGTTCGACTCTTTAGTCAATCAGTCAAGAGAAGATTTGGGGTTTAGGGACTTTCGACTTTTGAAGAAAGAATAGAGAAAAGAAGGAAAGAATATGATAGGTTCGGCTAGCCACCAAAGAAAAGAAGAAGAAAGAATGGTCTAGGGGTCGGCTATATCAAGCATCTTATGTAGAAGAAACAAACAATAACCAAAACCCGAGGGTGCCTTAAAAGAAATCGGCACCTCCTAAATCCACCCACCAAAATGCAAAAGCAACCAAATCCTGAAAGAAAACTCAAAAAGAGGATTCAGCACACTCACTCCCTAATTGCCGAAATGTTCAAAAGCATAAGCCCTTGCCGATTTGCCTAGCTATACTTCCCATCCGACTACCACCTCTCCATTTGAAATCTCCTCAATTTTCTCCAAAAATATCTCTTGCCAATCCCTACCAACTTCATCCTTATCTCTAGTGACCAACTCCCAACCACCTACAGAGTTTAAATCCTAACCACTTCTTACCAAGACCATGTAATAAAATAAAATAACTGTCTTGCTCATAAAGGGACTCGAACCTTAGCTCCCTTCACAAGCTACCACACGCCACCTCCTTGTGCTTTAAGTGGCGCCACCTTGCCACTTTAACACAGGCTTTCTTGTGCTATAAAACCTCAACTTCTAATTAAAAGCCCACTCTGCCCAAGCCCATTCTCTCATAAGCCTAAAATTTTGAAATTTTGCCAAGCTTTAGACCTAAACCTAGGCCTCCTAAAGGTCCACTAAACACACTCAAAACATAATTAAGCACATCAAGACATGCAAAAATGAATTCAAGCAAAATTTAAAAACCCTAAAATTTTGGGGCGTTACACAGCCACTGGTAGGATGTACGAGACCAGTACCCAGATCACATCATCTCGGTAAATCCCTATGTCATGACATTTGTATCCTAAACTATTCCTAAAGTTTGTACGGGACTTTCAACTGTCATATCACTGTCGATCATGTCTATAAACTTATATCTAACCAATTTCATAATAAAATTCAATAATAATGCATTTATAACATAAATATAATAACATTTATTAGCATACGAACGTACGTCATATACGGAAATGATGAAACAATTGACTATTCAATTACTTTGCTTTTCCCACGATCTAAGTCCGAATTCCTCTTTTCTTGATCTATATGTAATCGAATTCAGCTTATTTAATTATCTATTTATTTAATTTAGTCGAAATTATGCATTTAGGCACTTTTACACAGTTGCCCCTAAAAGTTCACATTTTTACAATTTAGTCTTTATTTCAAAAAAATCACAAATTCATGAAATTCCTTTAATACCCAAGATTGAAAAATTACTATTATACCTCTAGTAGCCCATATTTTTATCTTTTTTCTCACATTTAACCACAAATTTTCACTTTTTCACAAATAAATCCCTATTTTGCATTTTTACTCAAAATCACTTAACAAAACTTGTATAACTAACACCAATTATTCATAATCCATCATAAAACATCAAAGAACACATATATTCATCAATGGAAACTCTTAAAACATTTAACAATTTTGCAAAATAGTCCATGGGCTAGCTAGAACTAGTTGCAACAATTACAAAAACATAGAAATCATAAAAAACTGACCAAAAATGGACTTACAATTAGAACATGCAACAGCCGAACACTTAAAGCTTTGTTAATGGCTTATTCTTCTCTTAATTTTCAGCAATGCAAAGATGATAACACTTTAATTTTGTTTTATTTTATTTAATATATCTTATTTCTTAATTTACTAATTTAACCTTAGTTAAATAACATCAAAATCATCTAATATATGTCCATTAATGTCCACTTATCATATAAATGGTCTAATTTCATTATAAGGACATCCACATTTCAATTTCATTTCCATTAGGTACTTTTAGCTTATAGAACTTCACTTTTGCATTTTATGCGATTTAGTCCTTTTTACCGAATTAAGCTTTCAAACAATAAAATTACTTCACAAAAATTTTACACATCATACTAACATGATGTAACCACTTAAAATACTAATAAAATAATTTTTTAACCTTGAATTTGTGGTTTCGAAACCACTGTTTTGATTTGGCTAAAAACGAGCAATTAGTCTGCGTTGGTTTATGCTGCTTGATACCAAAAGGACAAGGATGCTCCAGATGTTATCACTGGTATGTTCTTAATCTTTGATGTACCTTATACTACTTTGATTGACATAGGTTCTACACATTTCTATGTAGCTAGTTCAGTATCTAAAAACTTGGGGATTTCTATTGAGAGCACTTCCAGTGAGGTTACTGTACTAAGCCCGTTGGGGTAGTCTGTTCGGGTTAGTAAACTCTAAGGGATGTTCCATTAGTGGTACAAGGCGTTTTTTTTTTTGGAAAATTTGATGGAGCTTTTGTTTGGGTAATTCGATTTAATTTTGGGTATGGACTAGTTGGTTGAGCACCGAGTTAGTTTGGACTACACATCTAAGAGGGTCATTTTGAGGACCGAGGATGATATTATGGTGGTGGTGATTGGTGAGCATTAAGATTATCTGTCCAATGTGATCTCCGCTCTTATGGCTGAAAAACTGGTTCAAAAAAGATGTGAGGCATATTTTGGCTTACGTCAGCGTTTCTGTTTTTGATGACTCTGCTATTGGAGGATATCAGAACTGTGAGGGGTTTTCCAAATGTCTTTCCTGAGGAGTTACAGAGTTTACCTCCAAATCGAGAGGTTGAGTTTGGAATTGAGCTTTTATTGGGTACAGCTTTGGTGTCCATTGCTCCCTATCGAATGGTACCAAAGGAGCTTACAGAGCTTAAGGCTCAACTTCAAGAGCTACTGGATCGTGGTTTCATTCGTCCAAGTGTGTCTCCGTGGGGGGCACCAGTTCTTTTTGTAAAGAAAAAGGATGACAACATGAGATTGTGCATCGATTATCGGTAACTGAATAAACTAACTGTGAAAAACAAGTATCCACTTCTGAGGATTGACGATTTGTTTGATCAGTTCTGAGGGGCTTCTGTGTTTTTGAAGATTGATCTTCATTCTGGGTATCATCAGTTGAGAGTTAAGGAGGTGGATGTTCATAAGACTGCATTTAGGACTCGTTATGGACATTACAAGTTCCTAGTTATGCCTTTTGGTCTGACGAATGCTCCGGCTGCATTCATGGATTTGATAAACCGAGTGTTTCAGCCATATCTAGATCAGTTCATCGTGGTCTTCATCGACGATATCTTTTTTTACTCTAAGACCGAAGATGAGCATGATGAGCACCTTTGATACGACGACGCCTTGGAGTGTACCTAGCTCAAGCAAGGATCCATTGGAGCTGCCACAAGGCCATATCACTCGAGCTCAAGCCAAGCTATTCAAAGAGGCTATTTCGCCTTTAGTCAACTAAGTGTGGGGCAAGACGTTGGCTGGACACATCGAGAGAGCTTTGACCAGCACCACAATATCACCTTGCAACCTCTTACAAGCCAAACTCATCTCAAACTCGGCTCCTTGAGCTTAATTCAGCTCAACTTAGCTCAATTGGGCTCATTCCTATCTTTTTGATTTTTGCGTTTGTATTAGTTGCTGGAATAAATTAAATGTGCTTAGTTAAGTTAGTTAAATCAGCTCAAATAATTATTATGTGTTTAGTGCGTCAAAAATCTAGACATCTTAATTATGTTTTAAATGTGTTTTATTTTAATTCATGTTTTAAATATGTCATAGTTTATACATGTTATTAATTTGTCCTGGCCTATTACATGATTTTAATATGTTTTTAGCTCTAGTTGAACTAATGTGTAGGTTTAATATGTCCTAGCTACTTCGATTTTATGTGTTCATACATGGGGGCTACTCACATTTAGTTTTCACACTTAAAGGACTATTAAAGTGCCCCAAGCTACCTTTATTTGGTTCAACAATATTCAGCTGATCAAAGCAACTCAATTAATCAAATGCACCCCTTGGTCGAATTTAAGCATGGCCCTTTAGATCATTTCAGCTCACTTTTCACTTCAATTAATATCCAGCTACTAGAAGCTGTCTATTGACGTCCTCTATGTTCAAGGAAGCTTCAAGGAAGCTGTTATGAACTTTCTAAGAAGTTTCAGCTCATTAAGTTGCTGCATGCTGTCCATTTGGCTACCCAAAGTGCCTATTCAGCTAGCTTAGGAATTCTACTATCAATACTTAGCTAATTTCTGGTTGTAGGGACTTTTTGAAACTTTGAATGAAATTTTGTGATTTTGTGAGATTTTCTTCTCTCAAATTTTATCCAAAGACTTAGCTGGCTTATCTGTTAGTAACTGGCATCAAACTTTGTCTATTCTGAACTTATCACTCTAATTCGAGTGTGGCATTCGACCCAACCTATACCTTTGGTTCTTACCTTATTAGGTAACGGGTCAAGGTCCTCTTTATTTCATCATCTATATCACCTTAAGATCCTATAAGTTTCGGGTCAACACTCATATTTAGTGTTGGTTCATACTTGCATCTTAAGCCTACCTTCCATTCCATCCACAATTGCCTACCTAACCATTCAAGTTATCACTTATCCTTTTATTTCTTGTTAGCCAAAGTTGGTTCATACTTGCATCTTAAGCCTACCTTCCATTCCATCCACAATTGCCTACCTAACCATTAAAGTTATCACTTATCATTTTATTTCTTATTAGCCAAACTTATAACCACCAATACTTAACCATTTTTGAACCCATCTTTGCTTCCCAACTATAAACTTAGCCTAATTCAAACCATACTTCACAAATCGAATGACACTTCTTTGGTAGACGATCAGGCATCTAAACGACTCAACTCACCATACCGAGGCGAGATCATATCAACCTTAGAGTAGTGCTTCAAATTCTTCGAGAAAAATAGCTCTACACTAAGTTGAGTAAGTGTAAGTTCTGGTTGTGTAAAGTAACCTTTCTAAGGCACGTAGTTCTTGCTGAGGGGATCCGAGTTGATCTTAGGAAGATAGAGGCTGTGCTTGATTGGAAACAGCCTAAGAACGTGTCTGAAATTCATAGTTTTCTAGGTCTAGCAGGTTTATCGGCATTTTGTTGAGGGGTTCTCTTGGATTGCAGCGCTTTTGACCAAGCTTCTGTGCAAGGGTGTTCCTTTTGTTTGGGCTGATGCATAGTAATCGTGCTTTGAGAAGTTCAAGTCTGTTCTGACTCGGGCTCCTGTTATGATACAGCTTAAATATAGTAAGGAGTTTGTGGTGTATAGTGATGCGTCGCATGTCGGTTTGGGATACGTACTGATGCAAGATGGAAAGGTTGTGGCTTATGCGTCCCGTCAGCTTAAGACACACGAGGGGAATTATCCGATACATGATCTCAAGTTGGCTGCGGTGGTTTTTGCATTGAAAGTTTGGAGGCACTATCTGTATGGGGAGAGGTGTATTATCTACTGATCACAAAAGCCTCAAGTACCTCCTTACTTAAAAATAGTTGAATCTTAGGCAGCGTTGGTGGATTGAGCTGCTCAATGATTATGATTGCACAATAGAGTATCATCCTAATAAGGCCAGTGTGGTGCTGATGCTCTGAGTTGTAGAGTGATAACTGATCTAATAGTGATGTTTGCTCGACTTAGTCTGTTTGATGATGGGAGTCTGTTGGCCGAGTTATAAGTTAAGTCGATTTGGATTGATCAAATTCGGAGTAAGCAGTTAGGGGATGAGTCTCTGATTTTGCGGTTTAGTCAGGTTGAGAGTGGTAGTACTACAGATTTTGGGCAAATAATGATGGTGTTCTGTGTTTTCGAGGTTGAATTTGTGTGCCGAATAATTTTGATTTGAGGCAGTCGATTCTGAGAGAGGCGCATAGTAGCCCTTATGCTATGCATCCCAGTGGTAATAAGATGTATCGCAATCTTCATGAGTTGTATTGGTGGTCGAGTCTGAAACGTGAGGTTACGAATTTCATTGCTTGTTGTCTGACGTGCCAGCAAGTTAAGACTGAGCATCAATTGCCTTCGGGTTTGTTGCAACCCATAAATATTCCCTTATGGAAATGGGAACGAGTAACGATAAACCTCATTAGTGGGTTACCGTTGACACCGACTAAGAAGGATTCTGTTTGGGTCATCGTGGATCAGTTGACCAAGTCTGTTCATTTTATTTCGATTCAGATGGACTACTCTCTACAGAAGTTAGCGAAGTTGTATATCTCTGAGATTGTAAGATTGCATGGGGTTTCTGTGTCGATTATCTCTAATAGAGATCCTCGCTTCACTTTGCAGTTTTGGAAGAAATTACACGAGGCTCTGCGTTCGAGATTGGACTTCAGTACTGCGTTCCATCCTCATACTGATGGTCAATTTGAGAGGGTGATTCAGATACTAGAAGATATGCTTCGGGGTTGTGTGATTGATTTTCGAGGTAGTTGGGAGGAGTATCTGCCGTTAGTTGAGTTCACCTACAGTAACAGCTTCCAAGGTAGCACTCAGATGGCACCTTACGAGGCTTTGTATGGTTGTAAGTGTTGTACTCTGCTATGTTGGATTGAGTTAGGTGAATGTCGAGTTCTGGGTCCGAAGTTGGTTTTTGAGACCGAAGATAAAGTTAGATTGAGTCAGGATCATCTGAAGGCAAGTTCTGATAGACAAAAATCTTATGCAGATCTGAAGAGGAGAGATACTGAGTACTCTGTGGGGGATTTCGTGTTTCTTAAGGTTTCTCCATGGAAGAAAGTTCTAAGATTCGGCCGTAAGGGCAAGTTGAGCCCTAGGTTCAGTGGGCCATATCAGATTTTGAAGCGTGTGGGACCGGTTGCTTATTAGTTGGAGCTACCTCTAGAGTTGGACGGTGTCTACGATGTCTTTCATGTCTCAATGTTGAGGCGGTATCGGTCTTACCCATCTCACATTGTCTCTGTTTAGGAGATCGAGGTTCGACCAGACTTGACTTTTGAGGAGGAGTAAATTCAAATTCTGGATCTAGATGTTAAATTTTGAGAAGGAAGTCCATTCCTTTAGTAAAGGTTCTATGGCGGAATCATGGCACTGAGGAAGCCACGTGGGAACCTGAGAATTCGATACGTCAGCAGTATCCTCATCTATTCTGATCAGGTAAATTTTGAGGTCGAAATTTCTTTTAGGGGGTAGCGTTGTAACGCCTTGCTAAATATACCTATGTTTCTGTAAAATTTGACACAAGTGTGTATCTGCTTCAGTGGTTAAGTGTTCTGGGTGTGTGTGTGAGGTCTTGGGTTCAAGTCTCACATTTGCTAAATTTTTTTAATTTTTGGATTTAAGCCTTATCCTTGTTCAGTGGGCTTATATTTAATTGTCTGTTAATTCATATCAGAATGAGCTTGCTGGTTCGAGTGGTAAGGGCGTGTATTATGTTGGAGGTTCTGTGTTTGAATCCCTACACAAGCATAGGTACTTATTTTTTTGTTCAGCTTTGTGAGAGAGTTTTGATGGAATTAGAATTCTGAGTAGTGGGTGGTTATGATAGTGGATGTAGTGGGATTTGGGTAAAACTCAGCTTTTTCCCAAAAATCACTCCCTCTTGAATCTGACGTTTCCTGCTTTCTCTTTCTACATTTTTTTCTCTTCTTTTCTTCCTTTTCCCTTTTCTTCTTGCTTTTTCTCCGTTTGGGCATAATTATCTCTTAATTTTGGTGTTCGATTTAAGGTGGTTGTCCGTTAGAAAGTAATGTTTTTCTCGATTAGGGAGTTGTTCTTTAAATCCGTGTTTTATATTCTCGAATCTGTTCATTGAACTTAAATTTTGTTCTGATCAGCAGCAAATCATGAAGAAGGGGCCTTACCTCTCGTAGAATCGTAGTTAGATGCGTTCAAGGATTCGGGTAAGCGTTGAATACTCGAATTTTTCCTTTTTCTATTTCGAGGAAGTTTAATTTAATATTGTTTTAAGCGTTTAATTCGGGGTTTAAATTGTCAATTTTAAGTGCTGGGGATTGCGAGAGTGCTTTGACATCGAATCTGTATCAGGTGTGTACCCGAAACGCAGAAAAATGAGTTTTAGTAAAAGCCGAAAACTATTCTGTCGACGTTACACAGGCGTGTGGTCACTCGTGTGGCTGGCTATGTGCGAGACACAGCCGTGTAATTGAAGAAGGCATACGCACGGCTGTGTGGTGGTTGGAGTGTGGCCATGTGAGCCACACGAGCTAGGCCAAGTTGGATGTGTAAGGCCACACGGGCGTGTGGGTTTTTGGGCAAGGCCATGTGGGCCACATAGGCAAGGCCAATCTGGGCATGTGGTCCCATATTCCTGTAATTTTCCCTAGGGTCGCACGGGTCGCTCTGATTGATTGTGGGCCTACTGTAGGGTTGGTAAGGGCTAATTAAACCCTATTTTGTGAGTTATGATATTTCGATGGACTGAACTGAATAGGATACTAAGTGTATGCCTGACTGTCCTGCAATTATGTATATTTGTATCTGTATATAAGCATGTTGAGCATGTTTAATCTGTTATATCTGTATCTGATTTCTGCATCTATTTATTGGGGTGGGATTTGTATATTTGGAGGAAGTGTTCTGATTGGCGATCATCACCTATATTCTGGTAGCTTGACTGCACATTATCTGATATGTGTCGTAATGGCACGATATGGAGTGTAGGGTTGGGTGGGTGTGTTTAACCCCACATGGTGTGATGGGATGGTCGGAGTTGGTATGTAGAGGATACGGGTAGGATTCTAATTAGATTTGTAAATCTAATTCTGTTTACTGCATTTGAAATGGGCATGGGCCCGAATCTATATATGGCTATCTATGTGATAATCTGTATGTTTGCATGCTTAATTCTGTTGGGTTACACACTAAGTTTATGAAAACTCACATCTGTTTGTTTGTTCTGTTCAGGTAATTCTCAAAGTTAGGCGGATCAGTGCGGCAGAGACTCAGTGGTGACCACCTAACCGTAAAACTGTTTAAACCTGGCTATTTATGAATCTGTATTTTCATTTGAGAGTTTGTAAGTTCTGGGACTCCCTGGACTTTATGGTTTTTAACTATTGATTTTTGGTTTGTTATTAGCTGCATGCCTTGTTTAATTATTTTATGAAATCGACGATTTTTACGCAAAAAGTAGTTTTTCTAAATATACGAATCAGATTTCTAAAACTTAACGGGTTTCTTCCACAGTAAAATAAGTTTGATAGGTAAACTAATTGATTAACGTATTCAAAAATGGTTATCAAGTGTGTGAGTTAATAAACTGAGATGATTTTACGTACGACTCTACTTTCTAAACCCATTCTTTGTGACATCTCCAGATTTGGCCATAACGTCTAGGCTGGGTTTGGGTGTTACAATATGCCACAAGACCTATTCTTTCAATAATCTCATATGGGCTAATAAAGCTCAGGCTAAGTTTACCTTTCGTCTAAAATGAAGAATCTTTTTTCATGGTGAAACTTTTAAGAATATTTTCTCGCCAACTTGAAACTCGATGTCTTTTCTTTTGAGATCAGCATACGATTTCTGGCGATTTGTAGCAGCTTTCAAACAATCTCGAATAATTCTAACTTTATCTTCATTCTCGTAGATTACATCAATGCTAGAAATTTTTCTATCACTCAACTTTGTCCAATATAACGAAGTTCTACGTTTCCAACCATACAGAGCTTCTCTGGGTGGATATTGTAGATGAAAAAGTTGAATAGTTATTATTATTGTTCCATCGTTCAAGAAAACGCTTTCTATCAAAGTAAGTTTTATTTACTCATCAAAGTAAGTTTTATTTACTCAGGTCAATGATTGTATTTTTCTTGTATTCATTTCCTCACACATGGATTCATGGTAAAAGTTCGTCTGATTTTTTTTACTGACTCATAGTGCTCCAGTGGGCCAACAGAAGTGACAAGTGCAGGAAATAAAAAGATGAACACCAAAAGCTTGGTTACGTGGTTTGCATTCTTTCTACGTCTATGAAGTCTTATCTAAAGAGTTAATCCACTATGCTTCAACACGTACAAGTAATGTTTTAAATTCTACAGTTCACCATGTAGCAACCTCACATGCTCATACAAAAATATGGATACTCTCCACTAAAACTTCCCCTCTAGCATAGTTGTAAACCACTAAAACTTCCCCTCTAGCATAGTTGTAAACCAGGTGACCTACTTGAGTTACTAATTATAAAATGCATTCCAATAAAGGTTTCTCATTGAGTAAATGATAAGTTCTCTCTCTCGTACATACAACTTAATATAAGCTTGTCATATATAAGAGTTTTGATTTGTTAAGATAGAAATCAATTAGAATCGTAGTTCCCTCAAGTAACCTTACAAAAAGGACTACAATTATGCTCATAAAGACTAAGATAACTACTGAGATTTTCTATATATCCTTAAGTCAACATTATTCGATCTAGACAAATAAAAGAAACTATTGCATTGAAACGGTTGGATCAACCATTTTGAGATGGGCCAAAGTAACTTTCATACAATGAACAATTGTAACTTAAGAGATTGCCGACAAGTTATTGTTTAATCCATCTATACAAGTTGCACTAGGCCTTATAGTTGGAAGCATAATTGTTTAAACATAGTGGTTATCATGAGTGTTAATAATCTAGTTTTTCAACATCTGGGGTTTGGATTTGGTATTTATTATTATCAACTAAGATGGTTTAGATAATATACCTTAGCTCATGAATAAAAAGGTAAGAATTTTTTTTTTCTCAGCCAACTTGAAGAAATAGATTGACAAATATTTTTATTTTTTTTGCGAAAAGGAACCATTCATGTTTTATTATAAAGCCTACAATTTTTAACAATAAAATAAAATATTTACTTGATTTTAAAATCGTTCACTTACTTTTATGAATGCCAAGCTTGCTTCAAATTTCAACTCCATTGTAATTTGATTGAGCTCAAATTTAGGCTATTCCAGCCTGGCCAATCTAATTAGACCAATCCAAAAAAACAATTGAGATTAAATGGCCGGTCTTTGATCATGAATAAAGCAATTTAAAGTTCCTTGGCAATGCATGTTGCACACTTGGATTTTAAAGACGATTATTAATAAAATTATATGAATTAAATTTTAAATTTGTAAAGAATAAAAAGACTTATGTTATATTTTAATCATAAAATAACACAAAATATATACATATTCATTGGAATGAATTCAAATTTGTACAAAAATAACACAAACACGAAAGCAATACAAAAATATTATTAACAATATAAATATATAGCACCAAATAATACAATTACAATATGAATATATAAAATTATTAAAATATATATAAAAAAATTATAAATTCTAACACAAATATAGATCTTATTCCTTTTTTTAGTTTCTTTGGTTAATAAGCTAATTTAATTGAAATCTCGAAAGTGAGAAAGAAAATGATAAAAGACATACCATGATTCAATTTTCCTAATTCTTCAAAGTAGCTGTTTTGTATAGATTTAATCTAATTAAAAATAATATTATAAACTCCATACTTGATTTAATTAATTTTTCTATTCACTCCTAAAAAATTATCCGTCAAATAGTATTTTTTTCTTTATTCATTTTAAATTACAATTTCTTTATAAAACATAATAGAATATTGTGAAACATTCATTAAAGAGCAAGTTATACTTGTTTGAGAAGCTAACAAAACATTTTATATACAAATTTAATGTAGTAATAGTCAATGTAAGACGTCGGGTTGCAGTCCTCTTCTTTTTTATTTTCTAGACTAAATTCAAATTTATTTATTTATTTATTAAAATATTTTATAATTGAATATATTCATTTTTAAATAATAATACAGAACAAACCAACTGGAATTACTAAAAACCGTTGTCCAAAATCCAACTTGAGTGAGTAACACGAATATGAGACAAGTAATTGTCACTTTGTAAGAGTTATTAATTTAATTATTGTATTTTAATTTGATGAGTTTTAGTTTTATATTTTTTAAATTTTAAAAATTCAGTTTATTTAAGTTAAGTCTCTCCTATTTTTAAAATTTGATGTGTCAAACATACTATTACATGCGTAATGTCATGTCAACTTATTATTTTCACATTACTCAATAAAAACAATTAATGGGGTAATTACTATCATTTGTATCAAGATTGAAAATTTAAAATTTGAAAAAGTGTATGAACTTAGAAGGACTCGATTAGAGAATATGAACCAAATATACAATTGTACACATATTACAAGACCAATAATCATATTTAACCAAATAAATTTAAATGTTACTGTTTGGGTGATGACTAATATTTCAAAATTAAAATTGATCAAATTAAAGTATAAAGATTAAATCCACAACTTTTACAAAATACAAGAATTAATATCAAAATTTAACCTTTTTACGTTGACTTTAATTTACTAGCACATTGATACCATGTGCATGGATTAAAACAAAATTGATAGTTTGAATTATTTAATTGATTATGATTATTAGTTCTAAAATCAATAATTGCAAGCAGAAATTGAGTAGTGTTATGAGCAACGCCAATTGCTTTAGGTATTGGTGAAGAACAAAGTAGAGAAATAATGAACACTTGATATGTTTACGCACTTCAGTTTCCCTACATATGAGATAATCTATTATCTTAATACCTCGTAAAACAAGTGATTGCAATCACTAATATTTATCGAAATCATTTTTAATTTTGAAAAAACGTGGTCGACTTTAAAAAAAACGAAAATGGAGTCGCCACCAATCTTTTTAGGTGTGATTGGATCACCTTATAAAACATTTTATTTCAAAACACTAATTTTGGCCTATGAAATTCAAGAAAACGGGTTCGGGAGTCGGTTACGTACGAGGAAGGATTAGCACCCTCGTAACGCCCAAAATTGGTACCGAATTGATTAGTTTTTTGTCCTAATGTCGAAAATTCGTAAAGATTTTAAAACATGATTTCTTTAAAAAACTTGAACAATTTGAGTTGAAACTTGAGATTCCTTTGTTTCGAAAGAATACAAACATCACATCCAGCACGTTAGGACATGATGTTTTAAACCTTCGTAATTAAAATTATCTCACGATTTACAAAATTCATTAAAAGGATATTTAGTTATTTACTCAAGCAGAAAATCGAAACCCAGCACGTTAGGGCACTATTTCCTGAATTTCTAAACATAAAACATTGCCTTATTTAAGAAAATTTTTTTGGATAAAAGGCGGCAAATAAATAAAATATATTTTTTAGAACAATGATTTGAGCAAAATATTACATTAATACCAAAGAATAATTTACTAAAAAAAACAAAACACACAAGCATAATTGATTAAATAGAAGAATAATATAGCAGATTATACAAGCAATAATATTATTATTAAAATGAATAAAAATAATGGATTTTAATTTTAAGAATATGAATAAAAAAAGTAGATAGTAGCAAAAAATCTAAAAAAAGAAAATCAAGAAATAGATATAAAAATTTATTCACTAGATTAAATGTACATAAAAAATAAGGTGAGTAATGTATACAAAATAATTAATAAATACTATATTTACGTAATATATATACATAATAAAATAATATATATATTTAAAATAAATAAATAAAATATATAAAACTGTTACTATAAAGAAATATACAAAGGAAAATACATAACATAATAATTTAATATATAGATAAATGAATATATAAAATTTTAGCTAAAAAAACATATATAATATAAAAAAACGTGGTTACTACATCAATTGTATTCGGCTTCTATAGCCACTGTCAAAATACAAGTTTTGGTATTTTATTTTTTTTCCGATTTCTTGCCATATCTTCTACTATCTGTGTGCTTTTTCTTTCCTTTTTGCAGGCGAACGGCGAAGAATCTGGCAATAGGACGCGATCCACGCGCTGATTGCGGCGCGACAGAAGGCCGTGTTGGTTGTTTGCGGCGCCTAAGGTTTCAGAAACCCTAGGTTTCTGATTTTGGGTATTGGACCTTCTAGGCCTCGTAGGTTTGGGCTAATTGGGTTAAAGGGTTTAGTGGGCTATTTTAGATTTTGGCATTTGGGTCAGTTTGAGTAGTGGATTTGGTTAGGTGAGTCTGGGTGTATGGGGTTTTGGGCCACGTTTTTAATTGCTGGGTCTATAAATTGGACTGTAAAAGAACTTTAATATTTTTTTGTTTAAAATTTGGTTTATTCTGTTTTGGGTTTTGTATAGCCCGGGCAAATTGGGCCTATTACAATATTCACCAAATTACTAACCTCACTTTCGCACCTAAGATCTACATTGCTCTCCTCTAAATTTTCCCTCTAAAAATTTAGGATAATAATCATGTGACTCACTTAGTTACTTACAAAATGCACTCTGAAAAACAAGTTCTAAATAATAGAATAAGTGCTAAAATTCTCCACACATTTTACCTATACAAGTCTTTCAATATATAATAGTTAAAGGCTTATTAAGATAAATATCAATTATAATCAATCTTCCCATCAAAATAGCAAGATAATCAACAAGAATGATATCTCCAATATGACCAAGATAAATTTTTAAACCTTTAGGATATGTTACCAAGTTACCCGATCCAATCTCTTTAAAATAAGAAAGTCTATTTCCTTGATCCAATCCAATCCAAATCAATCTTCAAGATATGTTTTTATAGTAGATTTGGATATCATAGATGAGCTTACATATGTCCAAAATATCAACAAATATCATAGCCCAATGAATTTGTTACAAAATATTTGTTAACTTAAACATGACAAGTTTTTTAGTAGTTAGTGCCATGACCAATTAGCACTGATCCAGGCACTACTCAAAAACTGCTTTAAGAATGGTAGCATTAGTTTGGACAATTTTTTTAACGAAAGTTTGGATAATATTTTTTGGTTGTTACATGTTTTGAATTGATAATTTATTACTTATTATAATTTTGCTATTCACTATATAATTTGTGGTTATGCAGTAAATAAATGATTAATATGTAACAAGGAAACTAATTCACCTATTGTATATTCTTTAGATTATGGAAGTTTATTACTAATTTCATTGTAAAAGTTGTAATTTTTGAGGATTCTTAAGGTAACAGTCAATCCCATTGAAGATTTTATAAGAATGTATTTAAAGGGATATGATAACAAAGATAAAATAGTTTTATAAGAAGATAATATCTTCTAAGTGTAAGTGTAACATTCCAAATCCCTCTTCATCGTTAGATTAGGGTCATGAGCATTACTAAACAATTAGAACATTTAAGTTCATCGCAAGCAATGTATCCTAATTTAATATTTTCATAATCAGGTCTTATAAAATTTAATAATGAATCATGCTATATCATTCTAATTCAGAGTAAAATTTACTTTTATAGTCCTTAATACAAGTTTACGGGACCCTAAAAATAGTCTAAAAATAGGCAGGGACTAAGTTGAAATGATTCTAGAAATTTATGGTAAAATCTCAAAAATGCCTAGAGACAGGGGACACACGGCCCTGTGGCCAAGCCGTGTCTCTGCTCGTGTAACTCACTAACTTGAGACACATGGCCATGTCCCAGCCCGTGTGAAAACTACACTTATACTGTTATTCTACATGTTCAAGGCACATGCCCATGCGTGTTGCTCATGTGTGTCACACAGCCGTGTGACAGTCCGTGTCTTAGGCTGTTTGTACTTAAATGTACCTTAAAACTCAAGCTTACCAAATTGTGTTTACTTGGACAGTAAGAAACCAATTCACCAATCATTGAACCTACTCAAAACTCAATTAAACATGCTCAAAACAAGCCAAAACAATCATACTAAGTGCCTAACCAATGTACCCTCATTGATACCACATTTTATATCTTTAAACAATTTGACAAAGCATCAACCATTCATAACTTTAATTCATACCAAATTTTCCAAAATTGAACTAACATTTAACTACTTAGGCTACCAAGCTTTAAGTTAAACACATACCAAACATTAAGCTAAGCTATCATACCAAACATAGCCTCAACCACAACCATATTTACAAATAACCATTATTTCACTAGAAAACCAAAATATCATTACATTATAAACAACATCAACCAAAGGAGCTCCTAGGTACATGGCATTACAAAATAGAACATCACCACACTTGAGTCTGAGATTCGTTGTTGGATGTTGAATCTACGACAAATCAAAAACTACCTAACCTATGCACGGAAAACAAAACCGCACGCTGAGTAAAAACTCAGTGGTATTTCTATAATCGAACAATAAAACATATTATAAAGGTTATAACACATTTTAACATGTCAATATACAAGTTGTAACACCTCTAACCCGTATTCGTCCCTGAAATAGGGTTAGAGAGCATTACTGTAAAAGCATAACTTAAAAACATTCATTTCCAACATTTTATAATCATAACAAAATCCATTCAAACACATGCATAACGTACCTAACCCGAGCCCTCGAGGCCTTAGAAACACTTTATAACTGATTCGGGACTAAATCAAAAAGATTTAGAACTTTATGGAAAAGGATAGAAAATTCACACTATAGGGGTCACACGGCCGTGTAGCTAGGCCGTGTGACTTACATGGCTAAGACACACGCCCGTGTCTTAGGCCATGTGAACATTCAAAGTAGGGACGCACGATAGTGTCCCAGCCCGTGTCTGTGCTCGTGTAACTCTCTGACTTGGGTCACACAGCCAAGCCACACGCCCATGTGACGGGCCATGTAACTCTCCAAATACCAGCTTTAAAACCTATAGGGGACACACAGCCGTGTCGCATATCTGTGTGTCACACATGGTTGAGACACATGCCAGTGTCTTAGGCCGTGTGGACAAGAAATAGGCTAAATTCAAGCCATTTCTTTCACCTAATTCAAGCACACCCTTACAAGCCATTTGCACATATGACCAAAGTATCATAACATGCTCAAACATGCATAAAATGACCAATTTCAAATGACCAAATTCCATTTAACCAATATGCCATAAAGACACCTCAAATACATACATTAAACATACCTAAACATGTGCATATTTAAACATTTATGAACTAACTTGTTTCCATACCAAAACATATCACAACTGACACATCTCGACCTTACAATAATAGATTCATGTCATAGCAAAATAACTTTACCATTTGGACCACTTCTCACATGCATCAAAACCATGTAAATGACACCAATCTAGCCATTAACAAATGATTACAACAACCAACATATATGCATACCATATTTGACTCATGCACATCTATTCAAAACCTTTCCAAATAATACCATAACTTGACCATGTTGTGGTCAATTCATAACCTACCATTTTAGCCATTCAAACTTGCATTAATCCATTGTCAAAATGACACACATTAACAAGGCATAAAAAATATCAAGGTTACACCAACGACAATGAGATATACATACCAAGCTCATCAACTAACATGAAACACAAGTTCACCTATACATGCCATTATAACCTTGATCAAGACATCAAAATCTACCAATATAATCGATGGATACTGTGATAGATCTTCGACGAGTTTCTAAACTGGTCGAGCTTCCGATAATCTGCAAAGTAAGAGGAAGATGACTACGTAAGCAATGGATACTTAGTAAGCTTGAATAAACTTGAAACATAACTTTTCACTTCAAAACTGTCATACATAGATTAAACATGGTTCAACACTAATACTTTAAACTTAGTATAATCCTATTGAATACCATTCAATTCACAAATGAGTATATTTATAAACATCACATCCACCTTTCATTCTTAACATAATAAGGTCTCATAGGTTGACCTACATAATTATCAACCTTTCTTAAAATGATGAACCATTTCATCTACTTACTTACCATTCCATTTACTTAGCATAAGCTTCATTTCATTATTAACTCGTGAATTAGTGTATTTATTCATGACATAAGTAAACCCACATATAGCATAAGTGAATTTCTTTCTTACAAGTAAGTCCTTTACCTGAACAATCCTTTTATTTCATCACATTACATCTCAACTATGAAACTATCATTTCATTACCTATTCTCACCAATTTCATTTGCATAACATACAAAACCTAAACATGGCATTAACCATAGCTACAAGCTAGTGCATTTAAGCATAACTCTTCTAGAATCAACTACACAATAAACTATTTCATGAGAAATTACATACTTTGATTCTTACTACTCTTTCATGCACATAAGCATCTTTCCATTTGGTCATTTACCATTTCAACGCATTTCTTTAAAACTAACATAATACAATCCAACCCATAGCTTGGCACAAGCCTAAGCATCATCAACAACACATGGTAATGCATCAATTCATAATTCACTTAAATAACATAAGATAAGTCATTGAACATGAATAACCTCACTAGAAATCATCAATTTCATGAACATATTCATACTTTCATTTAACATTTCCTTTTCATTCATTTTTATAATTTTCATAATATAAGTCATCTGAATCTTACCATTCCTTCCCTTTTCATGCCCATTGAACTATTTAGAATAACATCAGATACACGGGAAAGCTCACACAAAGTGTGCTAAGCATATAGTCATAACTTAGACGAGCTGTAAAATGGGCCTGCTCACACAAGCTGACAGTGGGAATGTAAGCTACACGATGCTGCTCACACAAGCTGGTCAGTATCCACAACTAATGACGGATCTCAGACATCAGTAGGACATTCAGGACCAGCACCCGAAACATGGTAACCTGGGCCTGCTCACACAAGCTGACAGTTGGAATGTAGCTACACAATGCCATTTACACAAGCTGACAAGTATCCGTAACTAATGCCAGAACTCAGCCATCGGTAGGACATTCAGGACCAGCACCCGAAACATGGTAACCCTAATGACATGTCATTTGTATCCTATATGTTCCTAAGGTTCAAACGGGGCTTGATAGTCACCAAACATCGTTGGATTTCCATCATCTCTTTACTTGATAAATTGTATAATAACATATATATATTGATTCATTTACAATAGAATCCCACATTAAACATTCAATTTAATCAACATTTAAGAAACTATAGTTCATACGAACTTACCTGGCTAAATTGCAGAAATGTCAAAGTACAGGGGCTTTTTGGTAATTTTCATTCTCATCGATTTTCCACTCGATCTTGATCTAAAATAATACTTTCATTTAATTTATTAATTTATATAGTAAAACAATTTATTTTATGCAATTTAGTCATTTTTGACATTTCTAAAAAATTGCCCCTAACATTTTACTTTTATTCAATTTAGTCCATAAACCTAAAACATGCAAATTTACTAGTTTTATTGCAAATTAATACTAGTCAAATATTCTTAGCCTCCATTTCAGCCTATTTTTGTAACAGTTTCACATCAAGTCCTTGAACTATTACTATTTCAACAATTTAATCCTTAATTGGTAAATTCATCAAAAATCACGTAATAAAATACTTATAAATACCAACCAACACTTCAAATTCATCATTTAACATATAAAATCACAAAGATTCATCAATGGAAACATTCCAAATCTTTAAGAGTTTTAAAAACGAAGGTACAAGCTAGCTGGACCTAGTTATAACGATCTAAAAAACATAAAAATTATTAGAAATGGTTAAAAATATCACCTACATGCAACATTCCAAGGTTGGTCGAATGCTCCTTGCTCTAAAAATGGAGTTCTCCCAATTGAACAAGAAAGACATAAGCAAAATAGGTTTTTGCTTTTCTTTTTATTAATTTATTACTTATTAACCTTTTTTATTCATTATATTCATAATATAATAACATATAAAACTTTAAAATTCCAAAAAAAAATTAAATCATCCACCATCCCACTATTTTAAGGATGTTTTATTTATCCATTAAGGCCATCCAATCATAATTCTTTAATCAATTTAACACCTTAAACTAATAGAGATTGACTTTTTCAAATTTTACAATTTAGTCCTTTTTAATTAATTAACTATCGAAACATTAAAATTTCTTAACGAAACTTTAATAGAAACTTAATAACACTCCGTAAATATTTATAAAAATATTTACGATTCGGTTTACAGAAACAAGGTCTCGATACCTTATTTTCTAAAACCACGTTGAATTTAGGGTCTTACCACTTGAACTTAATTAATCATTTATATAACATAAATTACCATATCAAATACCTTTTTAAAACCATATTTGACTCATAAATATTAAATAAATAATATTTACGAATTTACTCGTTAGATTTGTGGCCCCAAAACCATTATTTTTAACACAACTGAAAAACGAGTTACTACACAAGTCCTATTACATCATCTAATTATTCCATCTATTTACATATCTTAAACTGATCTTATAAACTAATATCCATTATCTACCCTTTTTTCAATTTCATTATACTCAATTTCTCAATTCTACAATATAATTTCGTCAACCAATCATTAAGTCACAAATGTAACAGTATAATTCATCACTAATTGAACTCAATTGCACAATTATAACAATATATCATGTTTTCAAATTTATTCAATTTAGTACTTATCACAATAAGTAATTCGAATCAATTCAATTTAGCTGGTTCTAACATTTTTAGCTTACCGTATGTCATTAACATGCAGCGCAGTTTATGAATGCAACAATTGAAAAGGTCTGGGTTATAGAAATATAAACTATAATCTCTAAGCGATTCGTCGACGACCTTGCATTTTCCTTTCTTTTCCGAGGAATTTGAGTCGGCGTTAGCTACGGAAATAAATAAACCATACATATCATTTATACACAAACAAGTTCACATTTAATTGCTAATTTATAAATACCTTCTCAAACATATACATTCCATGTTAAAAATACAGCGTATAACTCCTCCCTAAATACCTACCCAATATGTCATAATTGGCACCTCAAACACAATTAGACCATTTGAATCATTACAAACCATTCAAGCATGAGTTTTAGTCCAAAATTGACATCTAAAATCAACCATGATACAATCAAATAATAAATATTCAATACCATTTTCATATGCCAAAAATTATACTACGATTTCACATTCAAAGCCAAACTAACCTATCAATCCAAACATGATATGTCAACCTATGAAACATTAAAACTTAGTCATTTA
Organism: Gossypium stocksii; assembly: GCA_020496765.1. NCBI lineage: Eukaryota > Viridiplantae > Streptophyta > Magnoliopsida > Malvales > Malvaceae > Gossypium > Gossypium stocksii. Next base: position 57,575,602 of record CM035624.1, on the reverse strand, counting down.
CTTGTCTAAAACATGGCTTACAACAATGTTAATTTTGTTATTCCTTTCATAACATTTTAGCTCATACAAATCATAATCAAACTTGGCCATTATACATCCATTAGCTTAAATAAATCACATTTCAAGTTCGTTATTCACTTGCCACTAACATATCTAATAATAATACCAAAACATCCAATATCATCAACATCATTAGACCAATATCATGAACATTTACGATAACTTAAACACAAATACAACCCTATATACATTCCACATAATTGAGTTCAGAACAAATAAGAGACTATCGATGTAACACCCCTTACCCGAGTCCAACGCCGGGACGGGGTACGAGGCGTTACCATACTTGAACATACTAAAACTCATGAACTTGGGCCATTGATTTTCTTTTCAATTTAAAACTTCTTATTCATTCTCCTTTGGTCCTTATCATGGGCTTACGGGGACCAATACATACATTTGAGGATGTTCCGGAACCAATCCGAGTACTTCTGGGTACTTATGAAAATTTTACCCTAAATGAGGTCACACGTCCGTGTAAGGTGGGACACGCCCGTGTAAGGTAGGACATGCCCGTGTTCACCTCCCGTGGAGCATTTTGACTTACAACACATGGCCAGGGCACACGCCCATGTGCTCTGCCTGTGGCATAATTCCAGTATTGAATACTTCATGCATTAAGGTGTAGGGGACACACGGTTACTTACACGTCCGTGGACTAGGCGTGTGTCACATACGGCCTATGCATACGCCCGTATGCTTAACCGTGTAAACAATTTAGGCTAGTTTCCAAGCCTTTCTACCACCCTGAAATAAAGCTAAATACAACACCAATCCATGCATAATATCTCATACTTTGAAATACCCCAATCGTGGGAAACATTCATCATCACATTTAAGTTAAGTAGAGAATATGTTAGGCCACATCCAGTGGCTATTACAGCTTGACTCAAGTATAATAATGACCAACACGTATAGCCACTCAAGGGGCAACTAACAAAATGATCTTCTTCCTATACATGCCATATAATTAAGAGGTTTCTTACTATAGCAAAATAAATGGCTTGATAGTGTAACTACGAACTCCGACTTCGAGTGATCCCTAAGCTAATTATGCAAACCTACATGTAAAGAGAAATTAAAGAGAGTAAGCATATAAAATGCTCAGTAAGTTGCATGAATAATAAAGACATAGTTCAAGGATTATATGCCTAAAAAGGTGAAGGAAAGGATATCATGTACTTCTTTACTTATTTGTATTACTACTCATTCTCTAGCTTATAACATACATATATCTTACTTACTCTTATACTTCGCTCATTCTCATATCTTACTCGTACTTATTTTGTAGCATTTCTCATAGCCATGTACTTTCGGATACTCAGACTTTCTTATTTATGAACCTACAACACTCAATATAAAGCTTTAGGCTTTTTCTTGAATTTATCAACTCGGGTACCTTTCAACAAATGTTCTCTTTTAGAATTCTGAAGGATACCCGTAATTCAAGCCTCATAGAATGATGCCAGTGCCATGTCCCAGACATGGTCATATATGGGATCTCAAATCAAAACCGAAGCCATATCCCAGATATGGTCTTACATTGGTCTCATATCGATGTCAATGCCATGTCCCAGACATGGTCTTATATGAGATCGTACTTTTATGCCGATGCCATGCCCAAGACATGGTCTTACACTGGCTTGCATATCAAGTCGATGCAATGTCCCAAACATGGTCTTACACTAACTCTCATATATCGAGGCCGATGCCATGTCCCAGACATGGTCTTATACGGGCCCTCATCTCGGATGCCCAAGCCATGTTGCAAACATGGGCTTACAGGGGATCACATCTCGATGCCAACGCCATGTCCTAGACATGGTCTTACATGGGATCTCTGTTCGATGCCGATGCCCTGTCCCAAACATGGTCTTATACGGGACCTACAATACTCATGGCATGATTACGATATCCTTCGTATCATTTAATCTTGCATGTAATTTCTCTTTCATGTTTTTCATCATGTCTAGATAAAAATTCATATCAATATTTTCATAGAACATCATTAAATGAATTTATAAAGTAAGTAAGCTAAATTATTACATACAACTTACCTCGAGTCCAAAATGTGAGAAATTGCTTAGTTTAGTCCTCGATTTTATTCTTTCCCAGTTTCGAGCCGGGCTTCATGTTTCTTGATCTAAAATAGAAAATTTAAATTGCTTAATACCCATATTGTCTAATTAATTCATAATTGACCCTTGGGAAAAATTTTTAATTTTACCCTTAAACTTTTACATATTTGCAAAATAGTCCCTAGGCTCGTAAAATGAAATGTATCCATCCTCTTGGTTACCCAAGCCTATCCGATACTTCCTAGTGTTCATGCAAGTCCACATTGTTCACCATTTCATACTTTTACTACACATTTTCATACTTTGCAATTTAGCCCCTTTTTGGGATTTTCATTCAAAATCATATAGAAAAAGAGGTTTACTACACCTTAATCCTTCATTTTCTACCACTAGACATCATTTTACTTGCATGTCATGCATGGGTATATTTTTTAATATAAACCGTAGCTTAAATTAGTGGTAGAAATAGCTAGATTAAGCTACAAGGATTTCAAAAATACAAAGAGCATGAAAAACAGGGTTTTGAGACACTTACTTGGAGCTTGAAAATGAAAGAAACCCTAGCTATGGAGACCCTTCAATTTTTGGCACAAGGAGGAAGAAGATGGACACAATTTTGGCTTATTTTCCCTTTTTATTCCTTAGCTTAATCAAATGACCAAAATGCCCTTAAGTCCTTTCTTTGATATTTTTCCCTTCCATGGGCATTTTTGTCCACCATGCTAAAAATTGGTCTAATTGCCAAATAAGGACTCCTAATAATTCCTCTTATGCTATTTAATACTCAAACCTTCTAGAAACTCATAACTTGCATCTTTTGCAATTTAGTCCTAAGAGAAAAATTATTCACTATTTCATGAAATTTCCTTCATGGAATTTTCTCAATATCATGCAAGCATGCCATAAGCTTAATAAAAATCATGGAATGAAATTTTTCTACTTCAGATTTGTGGTCTCGAAACCACTATTCTGACTAGGCCCTATTTTGGACTGTTAAAATCGAATCAGAGGTTGAATAGTGTCAGCTTCGAGTTGATCCAACCAACGCGTTTCGCAAAATAACCTATATAGAGACAGAAATGCAAACAAGATAAGCATTACAAATGCTTAGAAGTTCATATGAAAATTTACTTAACTTACCCTGATAAATCAACATTTAAGCAATGAAAACATAATGTAGCTAAGTACAAGAATCTTTTTGCATCTTGTTACTTTCATATACACTTTCATAAAACAATTAAATTGTTAGTTTACTCATACATCAAACCTTTATAAAGCAATTCACATATACATGTACAACAATTTACTATAGCATAACATATGATATTCAATTCATACTTGACTTATATACATATATACTTAAGTTCGTATTCATATCACATTCAAACCATGTTTGTTTGGCAACATAAAAATTTAATCCATTCCAATCCCTTGATATTCTTATAATCATGTAGCATATCTATATACATTCTCAAGAACCATCATTTTCAACAATAACATTTCAAAAATTAGTCATTCACAACCAATTCATTATTTCATAATGATTTAATTACAAGTTATAAGCATACAACATAGCATAATAATAACAGTCCAAATAATGATCACATGAACTTACCCAAAAGTTACTATACTCAAGAATAAAAAAAATACCATACTCAACTCATATACAACATTTAATACATCTTTGAACCTTTATACCAGTTCACTTTTACAACACATTTATTGCCTAGAGAACTATAGCAAATTTACTTTGGATACACATGATAAAATTGCTCACACGAGCTATAAATCAGGACACTAACCTGTTGATGCTGCTCACATGAACTATAGAGAATCCGCAACATATGTAGGATCTCAGCCATCGGTAAGGTGTCCATCACCAGTACATAGTACCTGATAAGATATAAACACTAGCACATAGTGCCTGATACAATATAAACATCAGTACAAAGTACCTAATAATATAGTCATCGGTACATAGTACCTGATAAGATATAATCACTAGTACATAATACTTGATAAGATATAAACATTGGCACATAGTGCTTGATACAATATAAACACCGGTACAAAGTACCTGATAATATAGTCACTGGTACATAATACCTGATAAGATATAATCACCGGTGCATATTACCTAATACTTTAAAACCCAAATGTCATGTCATTTGTATCCTATCCATTCACTGAGTTCACACGAGCCTTAACATTTTCTTAATAACCTTTTAATATTTGTATTATCATTTTATACATATCATCATTTTACATGCATTTCATTTTATATGGTGTTATGATCATATCCGTACTAATTCAATCTCTGTAGCCATATACATGTTTTTCATATTTCAAAAGGCAATCCAAATACATTTTAAACCAGGTAATATCATCATATACACATAATTCAATCTTCAATCAGTCAATATTACTCATCTATTCCTTATTATCATTTAAATTTCTTATTTTACAATTTAGTTCGATAGATGTATTAATAAAACTTACACTTGTATATATATAATTAATAGGTATAAACACACAATTCAAACATAATAATAGTACACAGTAAGTTCCATATGAACTTACCTGCAAAATGAAACCACAGTGTCAGGGACTAATTTTCAATTTATCATATTTCTCGATTAACTTTCGATTCATTTAATTCCGAATCTATAATAATTCATTATAATTTATAACTTCCAATAGCCTTATAACATCTTAGTTTATGCATATAAAAACTTAATTTCATGTTACATAATCTCCCTAAAGTTTCACATTTTATTCAATTTAATCCTTAAAACCGAAATAGCTATATATTTCAAATTCAAGCTTCATTTTACAATCTGATTTCAATTCCATCCCATGTACAACCCTCCAAATTCAATAATTACGTAAATTTCTTACCAATTTTGAAATATTTTTGTTTTAGTCCCTATACTCAAAATTAACAATTTTTTATTTACAAATTAATCCTTTTTCATATCTAAATAGAAAATCTAACCAAATAATATCAATTTCATCAAGAATTCATCAATGTAACATTTAAAAATTTTAACAGTTTTGAAAACTAACACCCGTGTTAGCTAAATTGAGTTACAACGATCTAAAAAACATAAAATTTACAAAAAAAAAGGGACTAAATAACATACCAATGCAAAGCTTGGAAGCTTGGCCGAATGGTTGAATGTTAACCATGGCTTCCTTAATTCTTTTTGCCACCCACGGTTGAAGAAGAAAGAAAATAAAATGGGTGTCCGCTATTGTTTTTGTTTTGTTATTAGTTAATTAACTTTTAACTTAATCTAGTTTTAGCCCTACCGGTGCCATCTGTTTATAGGAAGAAGATATAAAACCCTTGTTAAATTTTAGAAGTCTATTTCAAAAAGAAAAGCGAACTCCTAATTTAACTAGAAGTATAGAGGGCGGATACCCTAGTTACTAATACTAGGGTTTTTGGCCCTCTCTTTAACATGAGGGGATTTTGGATCTCTCCTATATCAGGTCCAATTACAAGTACTTCCCGGGCTTTTAACCCAATATTTATGATTCGATCCAACCAAATATTTGTTTTTCAATTTCTCAAAATAAACATCTCAATATTTTTCCAATTAAATAATCTTCTCAACCCAATTCTAAGTCCTTTAAAATCATGTTGACTTTACCGTAAAAGAATCTATGATAAAATATATTTAATATTTTTGTATTCAACTGTTCACTATGACCAAATTATTTATTTCCATTTGCGAACTTCATTTATTTCGAAAAACATAAATTCAATTTTCAAGTCTTTTTCATTTTTCATTTTCATTTTGGAGAAAACCACATTAATTTCCAAATGATTCATTTCTCCATTTTTGTTTTCATTTTGGTGAAAACCATAATCATTCCCAAATGTTTCCATTTCTCTATTTTCATTTTCATTTTCATTCTCATGTTGGATAAAATGATACCATAACCATTTCCTAATGATTCCATTTCTCTATTTTCATTTTCGAGAAAACCATAATCATTTCCAAACGATTCAACTCGATCAGTGCTTGTCCAATGACCTTGTCATAAATGTGTTACCCTTATAGGATATCCTTAATCTCTTTGGGATAATATTTGTTCTCCCAATATGATCCTATTTTATTTCATGGTAACCATTACATCTTCCTTCATTAAAAGTCAATTACCATCAAATAGTAATCAAGTCATTCATCATAAAGATGAAACACCAGTGGCCACATTTACTTTTCATCAATCATGTAATGTCGATGAGAGGATATCATTTACCCATGTCTCGAGTTATGAATTCCACTGTTTTGAATGACGCTGCATACTGCAAAAGTCATATACCGAACGCACCAACTTTTGGTTCCTTATCTATTTGAACTCAGGCTTTTACTTACATCAAAGTATACGAGTCATGCATACATAGTCCATCATCCACTCAGGATTTTGTTATGCCTTACTATGAACATCACAAGTGAATCAATCCATAAATAGGTTTAGGATATATTCTTCTTGGGCCTAGCCTGATGTACCGTCAATCCAGTAAGTCACATCTATGTCTCTATCTTTTGGGAGCCATCCAATCTGATGCCCAAGACAAAGCATATCCCTAACTGGACTTGATAGACTGCATATTAGTATTTCTATTGGTTTGCTAATTTCTAATTAGACTAAGGACATGTTTAGGGTCACCTACTAATATAAGTTGTCTTTCCATATTACGATCCAACCACATAATACTACTTAGTATTGGTTAAACATTAAACAACCAGTAAGCAACATTTGCTTCGATTTTGCTTTGCATGCAAAAACCATATGAGGACAATCATACAAATTATATTAATGTAATCAATGAATTTGTTTTATTAACCAATCTGATTGAAAAAAATTACAAGTACGTAGATGAAAATACTATACTTAGGGCACAAAATCCAACAGTTTCCTACTTGCTATAGTAAAGTTGATGAGTCAGGTTTCACATTCCTATGCTCTCTATATGTTTCCTAAAAGAACTATCTAACTAGTAAAGTCTTGGAAAAACAAATCCTAGGATTTTTCCTTAGATGCGATCTTTGATTACATCCACGTTGGATCTGGTGCCTTGAGTGTAGTATATTCATTTGTAAACTTGTACCTTTTTCAAATAGATTGGTTAAATAAACAAATTCATTGATTGCATTAATATTCTTTGTATAATTTTCCTCACATGGTTTTTTCACGCAAAGCAAAATGGAAGAAAATGTTGCTCATTAATTGTCTAAATGTTTAACTTGTAACACTTCTTACTTGAGTCTGACGCCGGGACAGGGTACGAGGCGCTACCGTACTTAATCATGATTGAACATGTAATTTCAAGTTATAAAATTTCTTTCCTTATTAAAACCTTTCATTGATTCTCTTAATAACCTTATCATGGGCTTATGAGGCCCAAAACATACATCGAGTGTGTTTCAGAACTAGTCCGAGAACTTTCGGGCACTTAGAAAAATTTTTCCTAAAATAGGGCCACACGCCTGTGTGAGATGGAACATGCCCGTGTGGGCAAGCCGTGTGGTCACACACGCCCATGTTCCTAGCCCATGCTAAATTTATTTTTATTTTGAACCTATAGGGGTTTTGGCACGGCTTAGGCATACACCCGTATCTATGGCCTGTGTCCCTCACATAGTCTAGACACCCCCGTGTCATTATCCTGTGGAGAACTCTGACTTAGAACACTATAACATCTTGGGTTCACACGGCCAAGGCACACACCCGTATGCTTAGCCCTTCTGCAAAACTAACTTAACCCCAAAAACAACTTGGTTCAACACGGCCAAAGCACATGCCCGTGTGCTCTGCTGACACTAATTTAACTAAATTGGATGCAAGGGACACACGGCCTACTAACATGCCCATGGGGGCCGACCATTGTCACACACAGCCTAGGCACACGCCCATGTGCCCATCCGTATGGACAATTATAGGCTATTTTCCAAGCCTTTTTACCACTCTGAAACACATCCAACTCATACCAACTTCAAACTCACAAATCAAGGTATAACATACATTACAAACATTCATCATTGAGGCATTCACATGCCATCATGCGTATCATGAATTTAATCCTCATTGCATAAAATATAACATAGAAAATATTAGCCAATTACAAAGGCCATTACAACTTGACTAAAGTGATAATAATAGCCAAAACATTTGGCTACTTAAAATAACACATACCAAAGTAACTAAACTTCCTATACATGCCATACAACAAAAAGACTAACTTTACTATACCAAAATGAATTCCTTGATAGTGTGACTTCGAGCTCCGACTTCGAGAGATCCCCAAGCTAATTCGGCAAATCTACATGGAAGGGAAAATAAAGGAGTAAGCACAAAAATGCTTAGTAAGTTGCATGAAATAAAATGGAAATAAATGTCATGGAAAGTCATTCAAACATGGCATCATGGGGTTTATATAACTTCTTACTCTTTCCTGTATCTTACTCATTCTCATAACATATTCATTCAAGATTTACTTACTCCTGTGACTTACTTTTTCCCATGGCTTACTCATTTACATGCCTTACATTTTCATAATTTCTTATGAGTTACTCAGATGTACCTATAACACTTATCATGAAACTTTAGTCTCTCCTATTAGCTAAACAACTTAGATACATTCTCTATTAACATGCTTAGAATATCGAAGGATACCTGCAATGTCATTCTCATGGTAAGGTGCCAAAGCCATATCCCAGATATGGTCTTACATGGGACCTCAAACTGATGCCGAAGCCATATCCTAGATATGGTCTTACATGGGATCTCATATCGATGTAGATGCCCTGTCCTAGACATGGTCTTACACAATATCGTAAACTGATGCCGACGCCATGTCCCAGACATGGTCTTACATGGGATCTCTCTTAGATGCCCATGACATGTCCCAGACATGGTTTTACAGGGGATCTATATCTCATCTCGGTGCTAATGCCATGTCCCAAACATGATCTTATACGGGATCTCATGTGGATGCCAATGCCATGTCCCAGACAAGGTCTTACATGGGATCCTTGTTTGGTGCCAATGCCATGTCCTAGGCATGGTCTTACACGGGACCTACAATGCTCATGACATGATTATGGTATCCTTCATACCTTTGATACTTACATGAAATTTTCCTTTCATATTTCCATCATCTTTTGGTAAGAATTCATGTAATTGAATTTCATGGAATCTTACATAGAATATCATCATCATAAATTTAAATAATGCATAGGGCTAAATTATTACATACAACTTACCTCGGGTCCAAAATGAGGGCAATTGTTCGATTTAGTCCATTATCTTACTTTTTCCCCGGTTTCGGTCTGGGCTTCATGTTTCTTAATCTAAAATGACAAATTAAGCTAATTTAATACACACATTGGCTAAATAGCCCATAATTTACATTTGGAAAATTTTATAATTTTTCCCCTAAACTTTTACATATTTGCAAAATGGTCCCTAGGCTCGTATAATGAAATGTACTTATTTTTTAGGTTACCCAAGCCTAGCTGAACCTTTCATGTCCTCATATCAGCCCACATTTCTCATCAATTTGTACATTTACTACACATTTTACTAACTTTGCAATTTGGTCCCTATTAGGGACTTTGATGAAAAATCACCTAGAGAAAGGTGTTTACTACACTTTAAACTGTCATTTTCTACCACTAGGCATTAATTTACTTGCATGTCATGCATGGGTATATTTTTGAATGTGAACCCTAGCTCAAATTAGTGGTAGGAATAGCTTAATCATGTTACAAGGATTTCAAAAATACGAAGAAAATTAAAAACGGGACCAAATTGCACTTACTTGAAGCTTGAAAATGAAGGAAACCCTAGCTATGGAAAACCCCTCAAATTCGACACCCTTGGGAAGAAGATGACAACAATTTTGCTTTCTTTTTCCCTTTTTATTACTTTACCAAATGATCAAAATGCCCTTATGGCCTTTCTTTAATATTTTTCCCTCTCATGGGCATTTTTGTCCATCATGCCAAAAATTGGTCTATTTGCTAAATAAGGACCTCCTCTCATTTTTCTCATGCTATTTCATACTTAAACCTTCTATAAACTCGTGTTTTGCAATTTTTGCAATGTAGTCCTAAAGGACAAATTAATCACTTTTCATAAAAATTCATTCATGAAATTTTATCACTATCATGCAATCATGTCATAAACTTAATAATAATTAAAAATATATACTTTTCTACTCCGAATTTGTGGTCTCGAAACCACTATTTTGACTAGGCCCTAATTCGAGCTGTTACATAACTAATACTAAGTGGAATTGCATGGTTAAATCGTAGTACAGAAAGATAGCTTGTATTAGTAGACGAACTTAAACATGTCCTTAATCTAATCGAAAATGAGCAAACCAATTAGAAGACTAATATGCCGTTCATCAAGTCCAATTGGGGAGATGCCTTATCTTGGGCATCAAAATGGATGACTCCTAGAAGTTAAAGACATAGATGTGACTAACTAGACTAACAGTACATCGACAAGACCCAAGCAAAATAGATCCTAAATTCGTTTATGGATTTATTCACTTGTGACATTTATAGTGTGGCATACATAAATCTTGAGTGGATGGTAGACTATGTATACGTGACTAGTAGACTTTGGTGTAAGTAAAAGCCTGAGTTCAAATGGATAAGGAACTAAAAGTTGGTGCGTTGGGTGTACGGCTTTTGTAGTATGTAGCGTAATTCAAAATAGTGGAATTCATAGCCCAAAATATGTATAAATGATATCCTTTCATTGGCATTACATAGTTGATGAAAAGTAAACATGGCCACGGGTCATTCGTCTTTGTAATGGATGACTTGATCACTATCTAATAGTGATTGACTTTTCATGAAGGAAGATGTAATGGTTACCATGAGATATAAAATAGGATCATATTGGGAGAATTAATATTATCCAAAAGAGATTAAGGATATCCTGTGAGGGTAACACATTTATGATGAGGTCATTAGACGAGAACTGAGTAGTTGATTTCGTAATGGTATGTTGTTGGGGAGAGCTTAGTCACGATACTATAGTGGAATGACTTTGTGACTAAATAATTTTATAATTAATAGGAGAAAATTCAGAAATTAATTATAAACTATTTGAGCCTCAACTACATATGTGCAATCAGTCTCTCTACTAAATGATTTGTGTGTTTGAATAGAGATGAACGAAATGAATTGGGAAAGAGAAATGCGAAACATTCAAGAATGATTATGGTTTTCTCCAAAATGGGAAATGGGATCATTTGAAATGAATGTAGTTTTCTAAAAATGGAAATAGAAATGAAAATGAAAATGGAAATTATCCATTCTACAATCCTATATGGATTACTTAAAAAATGATTGGAAGAATGAGTTTATGGTTTTGGACCATTTTGAAGCCCGAAAATGAAAATAAACTACTCGGTCATAGTGAACATGTTGATTTGGGAAATATTGAACATATTTTCTCGAAATTTTACCAATGGCAAAATGGTCAAAATTTACCAGGGTAAAATTGTCAAAATTTTGCTGAGGGTAAAATAGGGATGAGAAATTTTTTTATATATAAATATTAAAATTTATTTTGGGAAGTAGAAAAAATGAATCGGGTTGGATCACATTGCAGAGTACTGGGTCAAACAGGCTCAGGAAATACTCGTAATTGAACCCGATGTAAGAGAGGCCCAAAACCTTTCATGGACATGAAGAGGATGGCAACCCTAGTAGGAATACTAGGGTGTGTTGTCTACCTTAATCCTATTCTATGTAGGATTTTTTTTCTATTTGAAATAAACAACTACAACTCAACAAGGGTTCTACCTTCTCTTCCTATAAATAGATGGCACCGATAAAGCTATTAACACAACTTTGAGAGGTTGTTATTATGCCAAAAAATAAAAAGAATTTATTCTCAACTATTACATATATTTTTTTGAAATAAGAATTCTACTGGTTTTTATTAAGAAGAGAGAATTTTCATTTTCACCCCAAAAGGAGAGAACTTTTTTCGATTCAATTGGTTCGAGCCCATACTCAAAGCAATTTGTTGTATAAGAATAGTGGAGAAGATCATTTGGTTGAAATTCAAGAACAACAAACGTTCGCTAAGTCAAAAAAGGGTACGAATTCGGTTAAGGTTTATTGCTATAAATATCACAAACCGGGTCACTTTTCAAAATTTCAATTTTCTACGGTGCAAGAAAACTATTTTCAAACCGGGATTTTTCCAACAATCCACTATTCCGTAAAAAACTATAGTTTCCTTTATAATACTTTTTATCAATGTGTTTTTTCCTTATGTGGTTTCTTTGGGGTTAGCTATATCTGTATTATTATAGTGTCATAGCTTTTTCATACCTCATATTCGACCCTCTATAGTGAAGTTAGCAGTGTAACACTTCTTGATACTTATTCACATGAATCTACCTACTAGGACAAAAAAATAGCCCATTATCGATTTCTTCAATCCTGACACATTTGGAAGTCACAATTAGTATATCTGATAAGAGTGAGATCTCCTCTAGAATAAACAAGCATATAATTACTCGTTTCCTTAAATACTTGAGTATATGCTTAATTGCATACTAGCGTCTTGGTCTTAGGTTCGACTGATATCGACTCACCAATCCCACTGCAAAACAGATATCTGGGTGTGTACATAGCATAGCTTACATGAGACATCCTACTATTGAAGCATAAGGAACCTTTCTCATGTTCTCTTTCTTCTATTGTCTTAGAACAATCCTTTAAAGAGAGATGAAGTACCCATACAGAAGGTTAATTTCCCTTCTTCGAATCAGTCATTGCATAATGCTACAATATCTTGTCTATGTCTGAAGCTTGAGATAATGCTATCATTTTGTTCTTTCGATCCCTTAGGATTCAAATACCTAAAACAAAATTAGCTTATCCCAAGTCCTTCATGCTAAACTGTTGGGTTAACCGTAGTTTAACTGATGATAATGTCCTTACATCATTCCCAATGAGTAGAATGTCAACAACTTATAGAACGAGAAAGACCACCTTTCCATCCTCTTAACATTTATAAACACAAGGTTCATCTACATTTTACTAAAATCCAAAAGTCTTAACTGCTTGATGAAATCTTTGATTCCATGAGCAGGATGCTTGCTTAAATCTATATATAAATCTAAGTGGTTTACAAACTTTATGCTCATTTCCTTTAGCTATATATTCGAGGGTTGCATCATATAGATGCTCTCTTCAAGATAGTCATTCAAAAACGTTGTCTTGGTATCCATTTGTTAGATCTCCTAATTGAAAGTCACCACAAAGGATAATAATATGCAGATTGGCTTGAGCATGGAAATTGGAGAGAAGGTTTCTTCATAATTGATACATTCTTTTTTAGTATAGCATTCTTCTATAAGTCTAGCTTATAAGTTTCCACTTTTTCATCTGCATTTCTTTTCTTCTTGTAGATCCACTTACACCCTATAGGTTTTATCCCTTCTAGTAAGTCTATAAGTTCCCACACTGAGTTGGAATCCATTGAATCCAATGGGCTTGTGGACCCCACATGGGTGGTTGTCTTTGGACTTGTCGGAATTAGTGGGCCGGCTATGTCGTACATGCGGCTGTGGGCAAATCTGGCTTAGCAGGCCATGCGAGGACGTGGGCCCTATTGGGTTGCGTAATGGGCTAGGGCCCATTACGCTGAATGGCATGTTGGTATGTTGGCTAAGAGGTTTGGGAGTGTTTGGGAGTGTTGGAGAAGTCCTGGGTTCAAACCTAGACCTTAGCAAAAATTTAAGTTTTTCTCTTATAGAGGCCTAGACGTTAGTGGGTAGACTTTAAGAATATTTTTGGTGAAAGCATGACACAAAAGGAGATGAGGTCTAGGGCAAGGAAGTGATGCCGTAAGCGAAGCAAGGGGACTAAGGTTTAAGTCTTGGCTCTTACAATTTAGTTTGGTTTTTCTTTTAAATAAATATGGAAGCGAGTAGGTGGGCTTTAAAGTTAAAAGTGTTGGACTTATGACACAAAAGAGCTTGTGTCTGAGTGGTGGTGGCTTGACAGGCTATTGAGAGGACCTTAGTTCGAATCCCTTTGCATGCAAGGGTTGGTTATTTTGCTAATAAGTTGGTTTTGGATGATTGATGGAGAATCCCACATCGGGAAGCTAACATGAGAATAGGCGAGAAGCTGGCTTTAAATAGAGTAAACCATGAGGAGAGTAAGCATACCTTTCTTGGCTTATCCCTTTTACGTTGTGGCATGTTCGTTTGGGTTAGGTGTTGGATCATTTGTTGATCTGTATGCCGTTGGGTCATGGTGGTGGTGATCATAGTTGATCGACACACCCCCTGGGGAGTCAAGGGTGCAATTATTGTTGGCTTCTGGGTATAGCAGCATTCAGAGTGTGGATTAACTTTAGATACCTATCAGGTGTGTACTTCACCCTACTCTAGCTGTAGAACTGCAAATGTCGAAATGGGCCAGGTGGGCCTAATGGGCCCTGGGCCCAATCGGGCAAATTGTATGATTGTGTAGTAAATATTGGCCTTGACTAGTTGAATCTCATATCTGTGGCTAGTTTTGGGCTAAAGGGCCACACGAGCGTGTGGGCCCACCTAGGCCGAGAACGGGCCTTAGGCCCACTCGCAACGTTATCTCTGTTTAGAATACTTGAGTTGCCCGATGCAACTATAGACTTTATGAGGGATTGATAAAATTACCGAAATACCTTTATAGGGTAGAATTACTGTAATACCCTGATTTGCAAAATTACAGAAATACCCTCGATTTGTAAAATTATAAAAATACCCCCGATTTTTAAAAGTGTTGTTTTACCCCTAATTTGTAAAGTTACCGTTTTACCCCTGATTTGTAAAATTACCGTTTTACCCCTAAATTGTAAAATTACCGTTTTACCCTCAGTTTACAAAATTACAGAAATACCCTAGTTTACAAATTACAGAAATACCCTGAATTTCAAAATTACCGAAATACCCCTGGTTTCTAAAATTACCAAAATATCCTTTGGTTGCAAAATTACCGACATACCCCTGGTTTGTAAAATTACCAAAATACCCTTGGGTTGCAAAATTACCGAAATACCCTGGTTTCTGAAATTACAGAAATACCCCTAGGTTGTAAAATTACCGAAATACACCTATAGGGTAGAATTATCGAAATACCCCTATAGGGTAGAATTACTGAAATACCCCTGTAGGGTAAAATTACTGAGCTACCCATGTGGGGTAAAATTACCATTTTGCCCCTAGGGTGTTAAATGATTGTTTTGCCCTTGTGGGCAAGTGACTAACTTGGACTGTGTGTTTGACGGATTTGACTGTGTTCGTATGATAGTGATTTGACTGACGTGATCATGGTTGTGTGATTGATATGTTTTAATATGTGTTTAAATGACTGATACTGAACATGACCATTCTATATACATGTGTGACGATTGAGCATAGCATACACGACATATTGGGTTGGGACATCGATTTGGAGGAAGTTTTGTGCTAGTGGCTTTGCCACGTATTCTGATTCTGATGGCTTCACCACATTATTTGTTATTAGCAGCATGGCTGCATCATTGGTATGTAGGGCTAGGTGGGTCGAGTTATTCCCTACATGGTGTGTTGGGTTGATACGGGTGGTGTGATGGCTGGAATGGGTTGGGTTGCATTCAAATTTTGTTCTGTATAGGGCTAAGGCCCAGATTGATCTGTTCTATATAGGGCTTCGACCTGGTCTGTTCTGCATATCTGTATTATACTGTTACTAATTATGCTTTGGACTTAGGACCACTTGATTCTGATTCTGATAATGTTTCTGATTCTGTAATGGGCTGAGGACCAATTGATACTGGAACTGTAGTAGGGCTGGGGCCTAGACTATTAATTATTTTGTATGACTGACTGTTCATTTAATATAGTAGGGGATTACACACTGAGTTTTCATAAAACTTACCCCATTTAATAACTATGTAGGTAATCCCTAGCTTTATGAGGATCGGTGCTGCGAGGGGCTCGGAAAAGGCCACACATTGCTTATGCTCTGTCTTGATTTACTTTTAAGTACTTTACTCCGGTTTGGGTTGTAATAAGGCCTTTTAAACTTTCTGGTTTTTACATTTGGAATTTTATTTATTGTTTTATAATTGCTAGAAGTCAGGCACAGTTTTCCAAAACAACAACTATTTTTTCAAAATATCACGTTTCCGCAACTGTTTTAAATTAGGCTTTCGTAACAATTAAGGTTTTAAAGGTAATAACATTTTACAAGAGAATGTCTTTTAATAAACCATATTTTAAAAATATGCATACGAAATTTGAGATCTTACACAAGGTTTAAATGGCAACAAGTTTTAATAAGAAGGGTTTTCAATGGAAACAAGGTTTTCAAAAAACACTTCAATGTGACACGCCAGATTCGGGCCTAACTTCTAGGTCGGGTTTGGGGTGTTACAGAATCAATACTCTTCATCACTTCATCAAACATGAGTGGGCCATCATCTTCTTGTCCACCAGACTCAGTGTTAAAACCACTTCCACTAGATTGAAATAACTTAGGCCTATGAGAGACCCTCCTCATACTATAGCGAAACACCTTATGTATTAGATCATTTCTATAGTATTTTGCATATTTCTTGAAATTTCCTTTAGTACCTCTGTACTTCAAGGTGTGAAGTCATTCATGTAACTTTCTTGAAGGAAAGTAGCATGAGTTGACACTACAACAATTTACTCTTTTGGATTATAAAACAAACCACCATTTGGATATCCTACAAACATGCATGCACAATTTTGTCCGTGAGTCCAACTTCTCGTATCTTTATCTAGTACATAGGTTGGGCATCCCCAAATCCTTAAATTGTTGATTTGGATTCCTGTCGTGCCATATTTTATATGGAGTTTTTGATGTTGCCTTAGTTGGCAAATCATTCAAAATAAAACAAGTTGTTTGTATCACATATCCCTAAAAAGAGATTGGTTGCTTCAAATAACTTAACATCGAACATACCATGTCTAACAACGTTCGGTTCCTTATCTCTACCATGTCATTTTGTTGTAAACTGCCCGACATGGTTAACTAAGATAGAATCTCATTCTCTCTGAGGTACCCTAAGAAATCATCTGATAACTATTCCCCACCTCAATCAAGCTGAAGTGCTTTTTGGAGTAAACCTAGTTGTTTCCCCACTTTTGCATAAAACAATATCTAGAATAATCAATAAAGGTTACATAATACTCGTAACCACCTCTTGCACTGACATTCATGGGCCCCAGACGTTAGTGTGCACAAGTCCTAGGGGTTTTATGCCCATTATTCCTTTTGCATTAAAATATTGCTTGGTCATCTTACCTTCTAAGCAATATTCATATTGTGGAAGATCAAATTCTTTAAGTGAACTTAAGATGTTGTCTTTTACAAGTCTAGTGATTCTTT
This sequence comes from Gossypium stocksii, assembly GCA_020496765.1. Lineage (NCBI taxonomy): Eukaryota > Viridiplantae > Streptophyta > Magnoliopsida > Malvales > Malvaceae > Gossypium > Gossypium stocksii. The sequence continues at coordinate 57,558,024 of CM035624.1, read as the reverse complement.
CTTCGTTAATATGACCAAGTCCCAAATACCAAATATATGCCTCATTAGAGTGACAAGTTTTAAGTCTTTTATTCATTATTTTAGTCTCAAGTAGTGTATACATCTTTGGTTTAATAAAATAGAGATTACTTGACATCCATCCATTATAGATAAGAATGTGGTTCCTAAATATTACAATACTATTATTAAAAGTCATGGTCAAGTTGTCATTATATAAACATGCAACTTAAATTAAATTTCTTTTGAAACTTGGTACATAGAAAACATCTCTCAAAATAATCTTCCTAAAATTATCAAAATAAAAATGTACATCTCTCACTACTTCAGCTGCCACAGTTGAACAACACATACGTGATTAGTTGTAACGCCCTAAATTTGGGCCTAGAAGTATTGGGCCTTGAGCAAGTGAACTGTTAGGAGACTGCACATAAGTTTTTAGTTGTGCAAGAAAATGGCATAAATGCATGTTTGCTTTAGTGGCTAAGTGAAATAGGAGTGTTTGGGGGTCTCTGAGAATCATGGGTTCAAATCTAAGCTCTAGCAAAATTTTAGTTTTTCCTCTTAAGTAAACCTTGACTCTAGCTTGTAAGCCTTTTAAATTATTATGTTTAAAACATGACACAAGAAGAGCCTATGGTCTAGTGGTAGTAGCGTGTGGATGCTTCTAAGGGGGCTGGGTTCGAGTCACGCTCTACATATAGGTGTATGTATTTTTTCTCTGTGTTGTGAAGTGTCCTAAGTTGACTGAAAGTGAAGAGTTTGAATAGTGGTTGAGTGAGTGATTTGAGAAGTAAGGTGGGGAGAAAAACTAGGATGATGGTGGTGGAATTTGAATTGGTTGGTTGTGGAGAGATTTGGGGAGTTGGTGACCGAATGTTAGGAGAGAATTAAGGGAGATTTGAAGTGGAGAGGTTGGTAAGGTGTTGTTGCTTATTGGAACTCTAAAGCTTCCCTTGAGAATTTAGCTAGGAGAAAATATTGAGCACTTTCGGTTTTAGTGGTGCTCTCTCAACATTTCTTTTCAGTTTTTGGTTATTTTGGCAAGCTAGTTTCAATTTCTGTTAATTCTATTCCCTTGCGTGCCGTATTTTTCCTTTAGTCTTTTCTCTTATCCTCTGCTCTTGACTTATCATTAGTCACTCCTTTGGGTCGATTTTTGTTTGGGGATCATTCGGTTTTTCTCGTGTGTTTTATTCCGAGCTTTCTTGATTCTTCCACGGATATATTGTTCTTCTTTTCCCTCTCAATCGGTTTTGGCCGAATATACTCTCTATTCTCTTCTTCAGTTCTTTTTGGGTATAGTTTTCTCTCTCTTCATCTGAAATTGGTGACTGAATATACATTACCTTTTCCCTTCTCTGTTCTTTCAAAACATTCCTGTTATCACCCCTTGATTTGCGGTACCCAAGCCGGTTACTGCATCTCTTATGTCTTCACCTCTGCCTTCGACGCAACAACTTTTCTCTGAAAATTGGTAAGTGGGCAAGTTGTACTCTTTTGCATTCATCTGAAAACTGAATACTCCCTTCCTTTTTTCCTCTAATGGTCGACTTTTGATCTTTTCCTCGTGTTGTGTTGTTCGTGGGGTCTTTAAGTTCCTCAGGGAGTGAGGAATGCAAGTGTTTCTGAAGCAACCTAAACTTTTTCTTTCGTCATTCAATTAAGGTAAACACATTGCTGTACACTTGGTGTGTTATTGGTAGGTAAGTTTCTGACTTATTTCTTTCTTCCTTGGATTCTCACTCTTCTGAGCACAATATTTTGGCTTCTCCTTGCCTAAATCGTTATCCTCTGTTTATTGTTGTAGATCAATCCTTTTCTTTTTTAGTCCTTTGAAACGACAAGCATAGATTACTTTTTACTTCAAATAGAGGTCTTCGAGAGTGTGTCGCTTAAAGGGCTATCAATGGTGGCGAGTAATGGCCATTCTGAGAGGCAATCAGGAAGGGTGCAAACTGGAAATGGACTCGTGGCCCCTGCCCTCAAATTTAAGCAGCGTAAGGTGTCAGCGGTTTAGGATTTTCTGCCAGGGTGAGGTAAGGTGGCTGAGCCACTATTGACTAATTTAGTCAAGTGATAGGTAATATCTGAAGTATAAGTGTTCAAATTAGAGGTTGCTTCAGCTCGTTTGTTAGCCTATTAATCAAAACTTGTGATTGAATGTAGGTTGAAGTACTCGTGGTGATTCACTCAATTTCGTAATTAGGTGTGTAATAGTACCCTATAATCGATAGTAGGTGAAAAGTCAAAAGTCGAAAACTTGGCGATTGATGCCATGAAAGCGTGCGATCCCACGTGTGGTGATTCGAGCCCACAAAATATTAGCATAAGATTGTGGAGGCCACCATGAGCGATCTTATGGGCTTAGGCCGTTATGGGCCACGGTAGGTTGAAATGGGTCGTGTGGGCCCAATGGGCTCGTAGGCCTCACACAGGTAAATCTCACATACATGTGGGAATATTGAACCTAACTATGTCGCACACATGGCTAAGGTCATTTCTAGGCTTAGTGGGCCACATGGGCGTGTGGGCCTACATGGGCCGCATAATGGGCCTTGGGCCCATTCACACAGTTATGTTTGTTGAGGTTACATAAGTCATCCAGGACGACTGCGGACCTTTTGATGGGTAGTGTGCTTGGACCTACCCCTAGAGGTAACATGACTGATTTGTCTATGATATGTATGACTGTGTTTGAGTATGACATGCTGCATACACGTATGATATTATAACATGACATTCTGCATGGGGATGGGTTATTATGGACTGAGGAAGTGTTATGGCTTTTGCCATCTTGATTATGGCTTTTAGCCATCCTATCTATGTCTTTTAGCCATCCTGTTTATGGCTTGTAGTCATCCTACTTACTGGCAGCTTTGCTGCGATATTGATTAGTGCTGCAACTGGTACTAATCTTGGTGTGTTTGGTTGGGTGGGTTGATTTTATCCCCACATGGTGTGACTGGTGGGACGGAGTGGTGTGTTTGGCTGGATTGGGGTGGGATTTCTGTCTGCATTTCTGTTCTGATACTGTATTGGGCTTAGGCCCACACATATTCTGTTCTGACTCTGTAATGGGCTAAGGCCCACCTGATCCTGTTTACTTTAATAGGCTCAAGCCTAGTCTATACTACATTCTGAATGTCTGATTAAGGGATTACACACTGAGTTTTCATAAACTCACCCTTCTGTTTAACTGTACAAGTAATCCTCAGTGTTAGGTGGTTCGGTGTTGCGAGGAGCTCGGAGAAGGCCACACGACTGCTCCTGCTTTGACTTTTGACTTTTATTTACAGTAATTATGACTTGGGTATTTTTATTGTAATAAGGCCTCTTTTGGATTTTACTTTTAATTTGGTTTTATTACTCTGTTTTTATAAACTGCTAGATGTAGGTAAAAGACGAGTTTTTCAAAAGATAACTATTTTCAAAGACACCACATTTACATAATTGTTTTCAAAAGATAAGCTTCTACTATAAATGAGATTTTAAATTGATAACGTTTAAAAGAAAGTACTTTTGACAGTAACACAAGATTTTTAATTGTTCTTTTAGATCAAACAAAGAGGCTAAATAATGATTTGGCTTTTCAAATGATATCACGTTTTAAAATTAAATAACTATTAAATGACGCGCGTTTTGTAAATAAACAACCCGTTTTGAAAACACTGTTTGATTAAATAATTTTGAGATTTCCAACGTCATCAAGGTTTTTTTCGTTTCACACTCCAATGTGACACCGATAGATTCGGCCATAACGTCTAGGCTAGGTTTGAGGTGATACATTAGTGGCTCCTAAATCAATGACATAGTGGTCTATTGAACCTTCCACTAAACAAGCTTCTATCATAAAGAATTCCATACCTTTGCCTTTGGTGGCTAGGTATTCCTTCTACTCTTTACAGTTTGACTTGAAGTGTCATTTCTTATTGTAGAAGAAGCATTTAGACTAAGATCAGTCATTAGGCTTTCTAGTTCTCTTTCTTTCAACTTATGGTGGCCTAGGAACCTTAGCCTTACCTTTCTTAGTGTGTTTTCCCTTCCCTTTCGAGAAAGAAGTGACAACTATGTTTGCTTCTACTTTTCAGATTAGTTAACCGTTATTTAACATGAATTCATAAGATTGTAACTCTATCATGAGTTGTGTAAGCATCAAGTTCTTATTCCCATGGTTATATCTGACTTGAAAGCCTACAAAATCCTTGGAAAAGCTTTTGAACACCATCTCAATCTAAGTTTTCTAGTCCAAATTGGCCTCATTGTCCGCAACCTCAACAAAGTATCCCATAAGAGTAATCATATGGTCTTTGATCGGAGTTCTAGACTTTTGTTGGGTATTTATCAAGCTAGTTATAGAATACTGTTGAGCCAAGGCATTTTGGCCTTCAAACATGTCTTATATCTTATCTAGAATCTTTTTGGTAGTCTTACAACTCTCCAATTACTTATATAGGGTGTTTGTTATGCTTGCCAGCATATAGCAATTAGCTATCTCATCAAACTCCTCCTAGCATTTTTTAGCCTTAGCTTGAGTGGCCAGATGGCACTTATTATCAAGAATTATTTTAAGTTTTTCAAAACTTAGGACAATCATCAGGTTTCTTTTCCATTCCTTATAGTTGTTTCCATTTAATTTGTTTTCAGTGAGTATGCTCAATAAGGGAGTAAGTGTAATAGCCCGTTTTTAGTCAAATCAGAATGGTGGTTTTAAAACCACAATCTGAGGTCAAAATAATTATTTTATTATTATTTTAATGTCTACAGCATGATAATATGATTGTGTGAAACTTTCGTTAAGAAATTTTACTGTGTGAATGCTTAATTTGATAAAAGGGACTAAATCGCGTGAAATGTAAAAGTTATGTTTTATAAGCTAAGATGTCTAATAGCTATAGGACTTTAAAAGAGAGGTCCTTATGTGGTAATTAGACCATTTGAAAATTTAGTGGACATTTATGGACATTATTCATGTATTTTCAAAGGTTAATTAAAGGGTTCAATAAGTAATTAAATAACTATATCTAAATTAGAATGGTATAATGGTTGCATCATCTCCAACCTTTGAATGTTTGACCGAAATTAGAAGAAGAAAAAACCTCCATTGTTGTGCTTGAAGCATTCGGCCATTGATATCATTGCATGCAAGTACATTTTGCTCGGTTTTTAATGATTTTTATGTTTTTGGAATCGTTACAACTTAGTCAAACTAGCCCAGGGACTAATTTGAGAAATTGTTAAAAGTCTAGAGATTTTCCATTGATGAATATACATGTATTTTGATGTTTTATGATGGATTATGAATTGTTGTTGTTTGATAAACAACATTTGTAAAAATTCGGCTAGCATGGGTTATGGTTAAATTGAATGAATTTACATTTTTCTGTGATAAGGACCAAATTGTAAAGAAGTTAAAATATTAGGGGAAAAAGTGTACTTTTTCCAAAATGTGTAATATGGGCTAAATTGAATAGAATGATAACTGAATAAGATAAATTTGATTATATATAGATCAAGAAAAGTGAAGTTCGAAATTAGATTGGGGAAAAGTGTAACGCCCGAATTTGGGCCTAGAAGTATTGGGCCTTGAGCAAGGGAATAGCTAGGAGACTGCACACATGGTTTTAGTGGTGCAAGAAGGTGACACAAATATATGTCTGCTTCAGTTGTTATGTGTCCTGTGAAGTGTTGGAGAAGTCTTGGGTTCAAACCTGAGCTTTAGAAAAATTTTTAATTTTAAGTTAATGAAATCCTTGGTTCTAGATTGTAGGCTTCTTAAATTAAATTGGTTAATATATGACACAAAAGGAGCCTGTGGTTGAGTGTTAGGTGACGTGTCAGTGTTTCCAAGAGAGCTTGTGTTCGAGTCACGCTTCACTCAAAGAGGTATTTATTTTGCTATTCCTACCATGTGAGAAGTAGAAATCAATTGAAACTCTACAAGGGGAATGTGAATTAGTCATGGAGAAATTTGAGGAGTGATATGTGGAGTGAATTGTGAAGGGATAAGGGGAGAGATGTTGGGAGAAAATCAATGAGTTTTTGAAATGTGATGTTGGTAAGGTAATGCTGCTAAATTGGGAACTCTAGGCACCTGGGAATTAGTTTTGATGGGAGTTTGTGGGTTTCACTCTTCCCTTTTTAATTTTCGGTAGCTGAGCGAAGGTGGGAGGATACTCTTAATTTCAGTTTTGGCTATTCTCTTATGGTTTAGTAAATTTTCCTTGCCGATTTTTGACCTTTGAGTGCTGAAAGTAGTCTGCACTCAGTTTTCCATTTTGGGCAAGTAGTATTTTGTTGAATAGACCATTTGGGGGAATTGATCTTTACTGTCGATTACATATCCCTCTTTGCTCTCAACCTTTACCAATTTATTCTTCTCTTCTCACCTCTTCTACCCTTCTTTTTCTTGACCGAATACAGCTTCTTCCCTCCTTCATCATTCTTTTTCCTTTCGATTTCTCTCATAGTCAATCCTCTCTTTTCACTTCTCTCCTTTTCTTTCAGTTTATACTCTTGATCTTGTTAGCGATTTTTTCCTCTTTTTTTCTTTGATCAGTTTCGGTTTGGAAGTGGCTTTAACAATCAGTGAGTACTAGATTATTTCTAGTTTTCTCTATTTTTTTCAACATGTTCAATATAGTTTTCTAAAACGAATGCTTTCTTTCTTTTTGTGTTCTCTCATGGATGATCCTTTTCCCCTCCCGATTCTTAGTGGTGCCCTATCGGTTCTTAGAACTTCACTAGGAGTGGAGGGGTTTTCAAGTGTTACGAAAGCAGTCAAAGTTTGCTCTCATCTCGTGATCAAAGGTAAGCATTAGGGCTAGCATTCTAAGGGGGATCTAAATGCTTGTTGCGTTTTTGTAAGTTAACGTAGGGGGATTTAAGCCACAATTATGAACCTTATCTAATAAGATCCCTTGTTAATGCAGATAATTGGCAAGGGCGTGTGATCAGTTCTAGTCAGCAAGATTAGGGGACTTAAGTCACCCTCATCCAATCAAGGTTCGGTGTTAGCAGATCGTTGTACGTTTTCGTAAATAGGTGTGTAACGGTACCCTGTAACCGATAGTCGATAAAAAGCCGAAAAGTGTGTAATCACACACACTGGCGATCAATGCCACACGAGCATGCGATCGCAGGTGTGGTGAACTGAGCCCACAAAACATGGGCGTAAGACTGTAAAACGACCGCATTACCCTCGAAGGGTAAAATGACCGAATTACCCTCGAAGGATAAAATGACCGAATTACCCTCGAAGGGTAAAATGACCGAATTACCCCCGTAGGGTAAAATGACCGAAATATCCCCGTAGGGTAAAATGATCGAAATACCCCCGTAGGGTAAAATGATCGAAATACCCCCGTAGGGTAAAATGACCGAAATACCCCCGTAGGGTAAAATGATAAAAATATCCCATAGGGTAAAATGATCGAAATACCCTACAAAAATGACCGAATTACCGCATAAGGTAAAATGAACAAAATACCCCGTAGGGTAAAATGACAAAAATACCCCTGTAGGGTAAAATGATCGAAATACCCCGTAAGGTAAAATGACCAAAATACCCCTGTAGGTAAAATGACTGAAATATCTCCGTAGGATAAAATGACTGAAATACCCATGTAGGGAAAACCTCATGGACACGTGGGAATATTGGACCCGGCTATGCACACACACGGCTAAGGTCATTTCTGCGCTTAGTAGGCCACACGGGCCTGTAGACCCACATGGGCCGCGTAATGGGCTTTGGGCCCATTCACTCTGTTATGCATGTTGAGGTACACGAGTCGCCGAGATGACGGTAGACCTTCTGATGGGTGTGTAAGTGTGTCTAGACCCATTCCGATGAAAATAGCCGTTATGCCCTAGAGGTAAAATGATTGGTTTGCTTATGTTATGTGTAACTATGACTGAGCATGACATTATGCATACTCGTAAGATTTATAACATGACATACTATGTAACGCCCTGATTTTCGGGATTTTTCGGGTTTTGTGAATTTTAGTGAAATTTTTAAAATTTTGGTGTTCTAAAGGTTGATAATGTATGTACATGTGTTAATGGGTCTATAGAAGGTCCAAGCTTAAGTCAAAACCCGGTAAAATATTAAGTTGGATTTTCAAGTGAAAGGGGACTTGGTTAAGTGGGCTTTTAAGAAAAACCGTGTAAAAGATGTCACAAGTGAGCTCTTGGTAAAGTGGCAAGGTGGAGCCACTAAGCTCCTAAAAAAGTGGCGCCTAAATGAATGATCAAGGACAAGGGTTCGAGATGCAAGGTATGCATGGAGTTCTTTTTAATTTTCAAGCATGAGCCTAACTTAGGTGAATTTCGGCAAGGGGCTTTAAGGACTTGGGCCGATTGCTTTAGAGGGAATGCTAGGGTTATATTATTTTCTTTTTGTTGTCATGACAATTAGGGTTAGCCACCTTAGGGTTTTTTCCTCTCTTCTACTGTCAGAAAAGCCAAGAGTTGCCTCCCTGGAAAGTTCATAGCCGATTTCTCCTTCCCCATCTCCACCATTGTTTTTTTTCATTTTTCTTCTTCCGTTTGATCTCTTCCCTAGCCGAATACCTATCTTGCATAGATCCACTCTTTCTTTTGCTTCCATTCTTCTTAAAATCAACCATAACCGATTGCTCAAAGTGCCAGAAATCCCGAAAACTGCTTCCTTTCTTGCCGATTTCTTGTAAGCCGAATCACCTCTGTTTCTTTCACCTATTGTGGCCGATTACTACACTCCCTTTAATCACACCATTGTCGACACCATCACCCAAAAGCTACAGCCAAAACGCCATCTTCTTCTCTTATTAAAAAGCCGAAATCACCATAGTTGTAGGGAGATAGCCGAAATTACAAATCTCAGATATAAGGTTTCTACTGACGTTTAAGGGTCAGATTTACATCAGATCTGCATAGGAACTGAAGAGAAATCGTTGGTAAGTGTTTAATCATTCAGATCTGTTCGATATTTCATGTTTGGAAAAGCCGAAAGTCCCTAAAGTTAATGGTTGTGTCGTTTTGGATTTTTGGTAAATAAAAGGCCGTTTTCTTTGTTCTTTTGTGTGTTAGTTGGATGAAAGGTGATCAAGCAAGGGGTTGAAGACTTTGGAACATCAGATCTAGATCTAAAGGGATCTAAATCATCAAGGTAAGAACATTAAGGCCATTAAGGGTGTTGGCCGAATGTGTAAGTAAGGTTTTGGGTAAGTTTTCGATTCAGATTAAGTGTTGATATGGTCTAATCAGTTAAGTATTGGATTGTAGGGATTAACGCATAGGAGATCTCGTAGGAGAAACTGCAAAACAGGTGTGTGTTTCGAACACCTTTCCATGCACAAATCGGTAAAAGCCGAAAAGCCGAAATGCCGAAGTTTCGGTATTTCGAGAGCTTGCGAGCATGCGAATGCTCTCAAGTTGAAAGGAGAAGGTTAGTTTTGGAATCGGCACTGTTAGACGTGTTGACCGCTAAATTTTGGGCATTTTGGTAAGTTGGGCCTCGGTGGGCCAAATATGGGCCCAATGGGTGATTTGGGCCCATGTGAGTTAAACTGGATTTAAAGGTAATATTATGGACTGTAGATGTGAAAACAGTTAAAACAAGATAACCGAATGTGAAATCGGGACTAAATGGGCCTAATGGGCCAATCGGCGTAATAGGGTTCATTAGGGGTTTTAGGGCCTTAATGCTAAAACTGAAAAACTGAGGTAACTGAACTTCTGTATAGCTGTGTGATTAATAAATACTGTAATAAGCATAACATCTGTAACATGGGAGTAAAATTACTGAAATACCCTTGGGGTAAGAAATTACTGATTTGCCCCTAGGTAGGAAATTACCGTTATACCCCTAGGGCTATAATTGACTGTACTGTTTGACATAACTGTTACTGTTATTGCATGCCATGATATATATCTATTGCATGGGTTGGGTTTTGATAATGGAGGAAGTGTGAGTGGCACAGCCACGTTACTGAAAAGGGGCTATGCCTCGTACTGTTTCTGAAAGGGGCTTTGCCTCGTATACTGTTTATCTGAGCAGCCATGCTGCGACTGTGGTGTGTGGGCTGGGTGGGTCGAGTTATTCCCCACATGGTGTGTTGGTTGGTACGGGTGGTGTGTAGCGGTTGGTGGGTTGAGTAGTCTCCCCAATTGGGTTTGCATTTATACTGCATTACTGTACTGTACTGTTATGGGCCTATGGGCCAATCCGTTATCTGAATAGGGCTTCGGCCCAGTATCTGTTATAGGGCCTTGGCCCAGTTTACTGCTACCTGAATAGGGCTTTGGCCCAGTATTTGACTGAGACTGGTTAGGGTTTAGGCCCAGTGGGCTTGAGCCAATTTGGGCTTTGGATGGGTTCTGCACACACTGAGTTTTCCCAAACTCACCCCTCTCTTTCCATCCTTGCAGGTGAGCCCTAGATTGTGACTTGGACGCTGGGAGGGATTCAGAGTGGCCACGAGGACTGAACTTTCATCATAGTTGGTTTTTATTATCATTATTATTTAATTACCTTTTATTGGTTTTATTTTGATATGGGTTGTAATAAGGCCGCTATAACTGTTATTCGGGATTTCTCTACCGTTTTATTTCAAACACAAACCTACACTGTTTTCAAAATTAAACAAACATTTTATTAACCAACCTGACTTTACTGAAGACTAAGGAGGACAATAAGACTAAAATGAAACGATTAACAAATGAGACAAAATTAGGTTGAATAATAATTAAATCGGGAATTTCAAGAAAAACAAGTATTACTTTTCAAAAATCTCAAACATCAGACTTAGTATATAGGACGATGTAGCATAGTCTAGGTGATGTAGCACACCAGACATGGCCATAACATCTGGGCCGGGTCTGGGGTGTTACATACTACATGGGGTCGGGACACTATTATGGAGGAAGTATACTATACTGGTGGCTTTGCCACATATACTGTTAATGGGGTTGGGACACTGTTATGGAGGAAGTATACTGTACTGGTGGCTTTGCCACATATACTGTTACTAGCAGCTTTGCTACGATACTGTTACTGGCAGCCTTGCTGCAATACTGTTACTAGCAGTTTTGCTGCGATACTGCTACTGGCAGCTTTGCTACGATACTATTACTGGCAACTCAGCTACAATCTTGGTGTGTTGGTTAGGTGGGTCGATGCTATCCCCACATGGTATGTTGGTGGTACGGAGTGGTGTGCTGGCTAGATTGGGGTGGGTTACACTGTTACATTACTACATTGTACTGATACTATATTGGGCTTAGGCCCACCTGATTCTGTTTCTAATTCTGTAAGGCCTACCTGATATTGTTACTGTAATGGGCTTAGGCCCAGATTGTTCTACATTCTGTATGTCTAACTAATTGTATATTAGGGGATTACACAATGAGTTTTCGTAAACTCACCCTGCTGTTTAACTGTACGGGTGATCTTCAACCTTAGGCGATTTGGTGCTGCGAGGAGCTCGAAGGTGGCCACACATCCGTATTGTTTCCATATTAGCTTTTGATTTATAAATATTTCATTTGGGTTATGGTTTTCTAATAAGGCCTTTCTATAGGTTTTATGTTTTATTAGGAATTTATACTTGCTATTATATAAACTGCTAGTTGTAGGAAAAAGACGAGTTTTTAAAAGACATCTGATTTTGAAACACCGCATTTCCGTAACATGATTTTATACTTCTAAACAAACATTGTTTTAAAATTAATGATGACTTAAAATGATTAACAAATGGCTACGATGATTTGAGAATTAACATAGAGGCTTCAACCTTCAACGGGTTTTTATCAGCAAGAACAAGTTTTCGAAAAACACTCCAATGTGACACCGCCAGATTCAGCCATAACGTCTGGGTCGAGTTTGGGGTGTTACATTTAGTGGTATCAAAGCCAAGTTGCAAAACTCGGCTGTGGAATGGGTTTTCAAATCTTGAATTTTAATAAGTTGTTTTCGAATATGTGAAGTGTTTTTGAGATAGTTCTTCTGAAAAGTGTGGCACACCGAGTCTCCGGTGCCGAATCCGTAAGTTTCCTGTATACTATTGTCTATTTAAAACTGAAATGCAGTATGTTAGGAAGTACTATGGTTACTTTAGAAATTAGACAGTACTACTCTAGTTAGAGTAAACTGAAAACCGTGAGAAACTGAAACTGTAGTGGGCCTACGATCTACGAAAATAGAACTCTAAACTACTGCTTCTCATAAAACATTTGCTTAATCACTGAAACTGTAATCTAATGCATAAAATTGTTAATATAAGATAAAATACAAATAGACAACGAGCACAAGAGGTGCACACAGACGAGGTACAAGAGGCCGTGGTAGAGGTCGTAGAGGTGCGCAAGTTGGGTCATCGTTGTTTAGCCATATGCCTAATTTGGAATCAGAATACGCAGCAAAAGCGTGATGGTGAAGTCTGTGTGGTAGACCATTTTGATAGTTAGAATTTCGGGGATGAAATTTCTTTAAGAAAGGGTGAATTGTAACGCCCTAAATTTGGGCCTAGAAGTATTGGGCCTTGAGCAAGGGAACAGTTAGGAGACTGCACATAAGTTTTTAGTGGTGCAAGAAAGTGACCCAAATATATGTCTGCTTCAGTGGTTGTAACACCCAAAATTTTGAGCCTAGAAGAAATGGGCCTTAAGCTTGGGGAGCGTTTGGAAGTTGGCATATGAATTTTTTTGTGCAAGAAGTGTCTTAATTAAAGGCTTGCTTTAGTGGTTTAGGGCCTTGAGAAGTGTTGGAGAAGTCCTGGGTTCAAACCTAGGCTATAGTAAAATTTTTGGTTTTAGGTAAATAAAACTAGGGGTGCTTGGAAGTAGGTCTTATAATTAATGGAGGATAAAATATGACATAAAGATCCTAGTGGTCTAGTGGCAAGGTGGCGTCACAAGTGTGGCAAGGAGGTGGTGTCACAAGGGTGGCAAGGAGATCTGGGGTTCGAGTCTTGGATTGAGTGATATGAGTATTTATTTTGCACCTGTGGACGGCTAGTGGTTGAGTTGGAATTGAACTCTGGTGGAAAAGGTTTGAATTGGTCAAGTGAGTGATTTAAGGAGTGGATTATGAAGGATATTGAGGAGGGGATCATGGAGAGATAAAGAGAGAAAATTAAGGGGAGGTTTGGCTGGAGTAAGTTGATGCCGAAATGGAGACGTTTCTCTTAGGAATTCGGCTTGTGTGGTGTAGGGATGCCATGTCTCTATTAGCCATTTCAGCTTTTGGTTCATTTTGTGTGATTTTGAAGAATTAATGTTAGTAGTGATCGATTTGTATTCTAGTCATTTTAGTTCTTTTCTTCGCCTTTTTGCCAAAACTGAATACTACCTCCTTGCTTCTAAAAACATTTGCTACTTATGCCGATTCTTCCTTTCTTCTCCTCTTCTTGATCCCTTTCCATTTCTTTTTGCTTCTAGCCGAATATATCTCCTCCTCTTGATCGAACCAATCCTTGCTCTCCCTTCTTCTAGTTAGGTCGAATTCATTTGTGTCGTTTCCATCTTCTTCCCTCTTTCAAGAAGTGGCTGACTACTTCTTGTTCTTCTTCTCCATCTTAACTTCTTTTTAGTTGCACCGATTGTTGTTCTTGTTCTCTCCATTCACTTTCCTCCTTTCTCTTATTTCTCTAAAGTTGAACACCTCTCTCTTCTTCTTCTCTCTCAAGCACTTTAGTTGTCCTAGGGTGAATACTACTTTTAGGTTCAAATGCTTTTTCGTCTGGTGAAGAATCTCTCTGTCAGGTGATGGTGCACTCGACCCTTTTGGTTGTTTTTGTTCTTTTCTTTTTGTATTCTTCACTCTTTAAGGCAGTTACCAATTTTGGTCCTTGTCTGAAGTTTATTCTTGGGGTGTTAGTGTTTCCAAGGGGTAAAAGAGTCATCAAAGGATACAATCGCATTCGAGATATATCTGTCTATTGATTGAATATCTGGGGTAAGCATGTTATGTTTTCAAATGTTGGCCAAATGTTAGATCTTGATGTGGGCGTGTGTTTTCTTTGGATTATCATATGGTTAACTCTGGTTTTTAGGTATTAATAAATGATAGATTATGTTTGCAATTCAGATAAGCCACGAGGAGGGGGAAACGATTCTTAAGAAAGTGATCTAAGAAAAGGGATAAGCTGATTGCTATTCAGTCAAGGTAGGTAAGAGTTAAATGATTTGGGAATGAGTGTTTTATGATCTTTAATGATGAAAAGGCTAACTATAACTTTTGACTGAATATGGGTTCGTTGTTAAGGGATTCGTAGTACGCTTCATAAACCAGGTGTGTACACATACTACTCAAATTGTAACAACAAAAAATGCCGAAATGCTGAAAAGTCAAAAGTTCAGCAACGGTTGCCACACGAGCGTGCGAACGCACGTGTGGATAAGCTAATGTGATAGTAGAGGCCACCATGAGCGATCTCATGGGCTTAGGCTGATTTTGGGCCGAAATGGGCCTTGTGGGCCCGATGGGCTCGTGGGGTCTGTGTCATGGATATGTGGAAATATTGGACCTGACTATGTCGCTCACATGGCCAGGGTTGAATTTGGGCTTGGTGGGTCAAATAAGTGTGCGGGCCTACTTAGGCCGAGTAGTGGGCCTTAGGCCCATTTGCATCGTTATGTCAATTTAGGTTATTTAAGCGCTCGAGGGGACTGTAGACCTTCCTAGAGGTCGATCGTCTGTACTGAGACCCCATAGAGTAAAATGACCAAAATACCCTTGAAGGGTAAAATGATTGTTTTGCCCCTCGAGGGTAAATGATCGACTTGTACTTTGATTAGATTGATTTGACTATGATGGTATGACTATGATTGGACTAATTTGACTGTGTTTGTATGACCAATTAAGAACATGACATTTTGCATACATGACATATTGCATGAGGGTGGGGAAATTGTACGGAGGAAGATTTGATCTGTTAGGGTCGCACAGGTCACCCAAGATGACTATGGACCCACCGAAGTTTTAAAAGCCGTACATTTGTATTGATCTGATAAAGTCACACAAGTCACCCGAGATGACTGTGGACTAATCAAAGGCTTAGTGCCGATCATTTGTTCCAATGACTGAGTGCCGATCATTCCATCGATGGCTTTGTGCCACATACATTGTTGATGGCTTAGTGTTGGCCATTCTATTGATGGCTTTGCGCCATGCATATTATCGATGGCTTAGCGCTGTCCATTTCACCGATGGCTATGTGCCACACATGTTTTCCATGGCTTAATGCTGTTCGTATTACCAAACGCTCATCCTGTCACTAAGGGCTTTCTGCCGCTATTGATGGCTTTAAGCCACTTATTTTTACTAGCAGTTATGCTACGACTCTGTTATCTGGCAACCTTGCTGTGATGTTAGTTAGTGTCGCAATCGGTGCTAACTCTTGGTGTGTTGGATGGGTGGGTTGATTATATCCACACAGATTGTGCAGGGTTGGACGGAGGCAAGTGCAGGGTTGGGTAGGGTTATCACATAACATACATCATACATCATTCATTACGATTCTGTTCTGACAGGGGCTAGGCCATTTGATTCTGCTATGGGCTATGACCCAAATGATAATGTATTGGGCTTTGGCCCATGAACTTGACTGTTCTGTTTCTAACTAGGGCTCAAGCCCAGATTGTGTCTTATTTCTATTGTTCTAACTGAATATTTTTTTATAGTAAGGAATTACACACTGAGTTTTCATAAACTCACCCTGTTTGAGGGAATTGATCTTTACTGCCAATTACATATCTTTCTTTGCTCTCAACCTTTATCAATTCTTTCTTCTCTTCTCACCTCTTCTACACTTCTTTTTCTTAAGTGAGTACAGTTTCTTCCCTCATTCATCGTTCTTTTTCCTTTTGATTTCTCTCATAGCCGATCCTCTCTTTTCACTTCTCTCTTTTTCTTTCGATTTATTATCTTGATCTTGTTACCGATTTCTGCCTTCTTTTTCTTTAATCAGTTTTGGTTTGCAAGTGGTTATGACAATCGGTGAGTACTAGATTATTTTTGGTTTTCTCTATTTTTTTTTAACATGTTCAATATAATTTTCTAAAATGAATTCTCTCTTTCTTTTTGTGTTCTCTCATGGCTGATTCTTTTCCCCTCCCGATTTTTAGTGGTGCCCTATCGGTTCGTAGAACTTCACTAGGAGTGGAGGGGTTTTCAAGTGTTATGAAAGCAGCCAAACTTTTCTCTCATCTCGCGATCAAAGGTAAGCATTGGGGCTAGCATTCTAAGGGGGATCTGAATGCTTGTTGTGTTTCTGTAAGTTAACGTAAGGGGATTTAAGCCACAATTATGAACGACCTTATCTAATAAGATCCCTTGTTAGTGTAAATAATTGGCAAGGGCATGTAATCAGTTCTGGTCAGCGAGATTAGGGGACTTAAGTCACCTTCATTCAATCAAGGTTCGGTGTTAGTAGATCATTGCACGTTTTCGTAAATAGATGTGTAACGGTACCCTGTAACCAATAGTCGGTAAAAAGCCAGAAAGTGTATAATCACACACATTGATTTGATTGTAAATCGATAATAGCTGAAAAGCTGGGAAACTGGTGATTGATGCCACAAGAGCGTGCAATCGCACGTGTGGTGAACCGAGCCCACGAAACATGGGGTAAGACTATAAAATGATCAAATTACCCTCGAAAGGTAAAATGACTGATTACCCTCAAAGGGTAAAATGACCGAAATACCCCTATTGGGTAAAATAACCGAAATACCACTGTAGGGTAAAATGATCGAAATACCCCTATAGGGTAAAATGACTGAAATACCCCCGTAGGATAAAATGACTGAAATATCCCCGTAGGGTAAAATGACTGAAATACCCCCATAGGATAAAATGGCCGAGATATCCCCACAGGGTAAAATGACCGAAATACCCTGTAAGGAAAACTTCATGAACACGTGGGAATATTGGACCCAGCTGTGTCACACACATGGCTAAGGTCGTTTTTGGGCTTAGTAGGCCACACGGTCATGTGGGCCCACATGAGCCTCGTAATAGGCTTTGCGTCCATTCACTCTGTTCTACATGCTGAGGTACACGAGTCACTGAGATGACAGTGGACCTTCTGATGGGTCAGTAAGTGTGTCTAGACCACTTCTGATGAAAATGACCGTTATGCCCTAGAGGTAAAATGATTGATTTGCTTATGTTATGTGTGACTATGACTGATCATGACATTATGCATACTTGTATGATTTATGACATGACATACTGCATGGGGTCGGGACACTGTTATGGAGGAAGTATACTGTACTGGTGGCTTTGCCACATATACTGTTACTGGCAGCCTTGCTGCAATACTGTTACTAGCAGCTTTGATATGATACTGCTACTGGCAGCTTAGCTACGATACTATTACTGGCAGCTCAACTGCGATATTGGTGTATTGGCTGGGTGGGTCGATGTTATCTCCACATGGTGTGTTAGTGGTACGAAGTGGTGTATTGGCTAGATTGGGGTGGGTTGCACTGTTACATTACTGCACTGTACTGATACTGCTTTGGGCTTAGGCCTACCTGATTCTGTTTCTAATTCTGTAATGGGCTAAGGCCCGCCAGATATGTTACTGTAATGGGCTTAGGCCTAAATTGTTCTGCATTCTATATGTCTGACTGATTGTATGTTAGGGGATTACACATTGAGTTTTCATTGACTCACCCCACTGTTTAACTGTACAGGTGATCCCTAGCCTTAGGCGATTTGGTGCTGCGAGGAGCTCAAAGGTGGCCACACATCCGTATTATTTCCATATTAGGTTCTGATTTATAAATATTTCATATGGGCTTTGGTTTTATAATAAGGTCTTTCTATGGGTTTTATGTTTTATTGGGAATTTATACTTGCTTTTATATAAACTGCTAGTTGTAGGAAAAAGACAGGTTTTTAAAAGATATCTGATTTCGAAACACAGCATTTTCGTAACACGATTTTATACTTCCGCAACAAACATTGTTTTAAAAGTAATGACAACTTAAAATGATTAACAAATGCCTACAATGATTTGAGAATTAACATAAAGGCTTCAACCTTCAACGGGTTTTTATCAGAAAGAACAAGTTTTCGAAAAACACTCCAATGTGACACTGCCAGATTCGGCCATAACGTCTAGGCCAGGTTTGAGGTGTTACAAAATGGAAAAGTTGTCGAATAGACAATGTTTCCATCCATTTTATTAAAGGTAAGTTCGTATAATTAGAATTTAGTATTTATATATGTACTTAATTGAAATGTATGTATGTGCATTGAGAAAATAAATTACATGATTATTGAATGCCTAATAAATGAGTTTGAATAATACCGAGCCCCATTTGAACCTTAGAAATTCGTAGGATATGACTGACATGTCACTAGTGTTTCTGTTTGATTGAGATTCTAGCATGTGTCGCGGACTCACCATAGCTAGTATGAGCTTACCAATATTTCAGCTCGTAAGAGCTTATCATTTCTCAGCTCATTTGAGCTTATTGTTATTTCAGCTCAGGAGGAGCTTACTATTTATAGCTCGAAAGAGCATATATTACAGGAATTGATAAATTATCATTTAGTACTCTTCGTGTGTGCCACCCGTGTGTCTAACGACATTCTAAGTGGCTGAACAGGCACAGTTCTGATACAGGTTAAATGAATTGATGAGAACTTGCATAATGAGTTGAATGAATTACATGGAAAAGGTGTTTCATACCATATTGAGTTATAAAAAAATGATGATATGTGTATATGAAATTTGAATGATTGTGTATTCATCCATATGATTAGATGATTATATGCACTTTACATGACTAACCTATTGGTGATTATATGTGTTTAGACATTTGACAAAATGATTGAATTATACTATGTTTATTTGCCTAAATTATGAATAAATGGTAAGTTTAATTCTATACTATATGAGCTTACTAAGCTTAATAGCTTACTATGTTTTCTTTTCTATGTCTTCTAGTGATTCAGAAGCTCGCTCGATTTAGAAGTCATCAGAGATCACATCACACTATCCAGCTATCATTTTGATACTTTTAAACTTATGTATTTTGGTTATATGGCATGTATAGGAGTTATGGTCATTTTGGTCTATAGTTTAGTAATGGATTTAGCCATTTGAATTGGTTTGTAAATAATGAATGCTTGGTTATATGTAAAGCCATGTGACTTGGCTTATTTTGTCATACTTGTTGATGTATGTGGATGTGCCAATGGCCTTTTGATATGTTGTGCATAATTCCTAAATGCTTGTTGTGATTTTTTGGAGTACCAAATGGTTGAAATTTGAAATTTGTATGCTTGTGTTTTTAGGTAAAGTGATGTATAATTAAAAGTGACCATATTGATGATTTCAGAATGTGAATTTGGTATAAATTAAATGGCTTATTCTGATACTTGTGTGTCTTATGGTTGATGGTATTGATATAGCATGAATTGAACTTGGTTTAGATGAGTTTAAATGCCATTTGAAGGCATGGTCATATGCAAATCTGGTTGGTACAGGTGAATGTAATTTGGGTGAGAAATATGGCTTGGTAAATAGCTTATTTTTGTCCACACGGGCAGAGACACAAGCGTGTGTCTCAACCATTTGTGACACACGGTCAGGTAACATGGCCGTGTGTCCCCTGTAGCATTAAATGAAAACAAGTCAATGAGTTACACGGGATGGTCACACAGGAGTATGGTTGGCCATGTGACACAAGTTAGAGAGTTACACGGGGTAGCACATGGTCTAGGACACGGCCATGTGATCCTCTTTCAAATGTCAACACGGCCTGTGACACGGGAATGTCTTTTGGCCGTGTGAGACACACGACTGAGCCACAGGGGCGTGTGTCCCCTGTATATGAAAAATTTTTAAAGTTTTCCTAAAAATTTCATAAGTTCTCAGTTTAGTCCCGAATCTTTTTAAATGTCTATTTTGGGCCTTGAAGGCTTGTATTTGGGACTTAATGAATGTATATGATTGTTTTTATTTGGATATGAATAATGTATGTTAAATGTATGACTGTTATTGTTATAAATCCTATAACACCCCCAAACCCAACCCAGACGTTATCGCTGAATCCGGCAGTGTCACATTGAAGGGTGACTCGTATAAATCGTATACTTGGAAGACTTTGATGACATTCGTCCGTCCGTGGTTCGAATAAAGGTTTATTTTTGAAACAGTTTTGTTAGAAAAATAACTTAGTTTAAAACGTTTTCATTAGAATGTTCACTTAATCAAAAGTTTAGGTGAGTTTGAGTAACAGCTTTGAGTTTATAAGTTGAAAACCCAAGTGTACATATCTTGTTAAATTACAGTGAAAGCTCATGTTTTAAGAAAACGTGTAGATATTTATGTTGATTTAAAAAACATGTTTAATTTTAGAAATCCTGTTTGAGTTTGAAACTTTAACAGTTATAATAAAAAACTAAAATCCAAGTGTAAGATCAAACCGGAGGATAGAGGCCTTATTACAACCTATTAACAAAACTAAAAATAGAAATAAAAATATTTACATCTACTAATTATTAGAGTAAATTGCAGCGTAGCCACCAATAAAACTCTCGCAAATCTCGATACATCTTGTTACCTCCGGGATGCATAGCATAGGGACTACTATGCGCTTTTCGCAATATGGTCTTCCTTACATCACCATTCTGTGGTATGCAAATTCTCCCATGGAAACACAGCAATCCATCCCTATTTAACCCAAAATCCATCGCTTCCCCATTTTCAACTTGCTTGAATCGAGAACCCAGAGTCTCATCCAATGGCTGCTTAACTTTGATCTGCTCAACCCACAGTGGCTTTACTTGTAACTCAGCTAACAAACTGCCGTCGTCATACAAACTCAACCGAGAAAACATTGCCCTCAAATCCAACATAGCCTTATGGCTTAGTGCATCAGCCACCACATTTGCTTTGCCCGGGTGATATTCGATCGTGCAATCATAATCCTTTAGCAGTTCAATCCATCTGCGCTGCCTCAAATTCAACTCCTTCTGAGTTAGGAGGTACTTCAGACTCTTGTGATCCGTATAAATGGTGCACTTTTCTCCATACAAGTAATTTTTCTAAATTTTAAGTGCGAATACCACCGCTGCCAACTCCAAATCATGGGTTGGGTAATTCCCCTCGTGAGCCTTAAGCTGGCGCGACGCATATGCAACCACCTTGCCTTCCTGCATCAAGACACAACCCAAGCCCAAGTGTGATGTATCGCTATAAACTGTAAAATCCTTCCCATGCTCTGGCTAAATCAAAACAGGGGCCTCCGTTAAGACATTCTTAAGCTTCTCAAAGCTTTCCTGCTGCTGATCAGTCCACACAAATGACACCTCTTTTCGTAGTAGCTTGGTTAAGGGTGCGGCAATTAATAAGAACCCTTTAACAAACCGCCTATAATAGAAAACTTCGAATTTCTGACACCGTATTAGGCGGTTTCCAGTCCAACACTACTTCAATCTTCTGAGGATCAACCCTAATCCCCTCAGTTGAGACCACATGTCCTAAGAAAGTGACTTCCTTTAGCCAGAACTCACACTTGCTAAACTTAGCATATAGTTGCTTCTCTCTTAAAAACTGCAACACAATCCTTAGGAGTGCTTCGTGATCATCTTCTGTTCCCGAGTATACTAAGATATCATCTATGAAAACTACTATGAACTGCTCTAGATAAGGTTGAAAAACCCAATTCATAAGATCCATGAAAGTAATAGGTGCATTCGTCAGCCCTAATGGCATAACCAGAAATTCGTAATGCCCATAACGAGTTATGAAAGCTATCTTATAAACGTCTACTTCCTAAATGTAACACCCCAAATGCGGCCCAGACGTTATAGCCAAACTTGGCGTGTCACATTGAAGTGTTTTTTCAAAACCTTGTTTTCATTGAAACCCTTCTTAAAATAAAATCTTGAGTGAAAACTCTGCTTACGTTTATAAGCTTTCAAATCGTGGTGTAAAGCTATTCCTTTACGCTATGTTATTAATCATTTTATAAAATCTCTTTTTAGTTGCGAAAGCCTAATTTTTTTTAAAAACATATGGGTTATGAAAACCGAGTTTTTTTTAGAAAACCATGTTCTGCCTCTAAAACATAAATCATAATACCAACCACCCCAATTTAATATACTATCCAGAGGATAGGCCTTATTACAACCCAAATCAAAATAATTTAAAATACTGGAAATTGTATTAAAACCAAGTCTAAAAATCTTGCTAGTTGGCTACTTCCGAGTCCCTCCATCCGTCGAACCGCCTATTGAGGATCACCTGAAAAAAGTAAAAGAGTGGGGGTGAGTTTTCGAAAACTTAGTATGTATGACCCTCGTCAAACAATACAACATGCAATAAACAAATCGTTTGGGCCAAAGCCCAATTCAATTACGGTGGCCTTTGGGCCTTAGCCCATATTAGCCTCAGTAAGGTCTGAGCCCATAATAAGTTCCACATCTCAGATTTACCTAGGCCAAAGCCCTTTTCAATTTCAGATCAGCGTACATGTATGCAATGCTTATAAACCCCATCCAACCTGTACACCCACTTCCAACCCACACTTCTGTGGGGAGATACTCGACCCACCCATCTTTATACACCCGGTATGGCACCAGTTGTGGCACCACTTATCGTTGCAACATAGCTGCTCATATTCGGTGTAGCACCAGTTGCGACACTACTTATCGGTGCAGTAAAGCTGCTTATGGCTTATAGCCCTCGGTGGATCCACAGTCGTCAAGCGACCGTGCGACACTTATATATACTTCCTCCAAACAAAATCCCAGCCCATATGCAATATAATGACACATGAATGCAGTAGAAAACATATAGCATACATACGTCTTACTGATAACACATAGGGGTATTTCGATAATTTTGCAAACTAAAGGTTTTCTGTAATTTCGTAAGTCAAGGGTATCTCAGTAATTTTGCCCTATAGGGGTACTTTAGTAATTCTACCTTATAAGGGTATTTCAGTAATTTCTTAACACTATATGTCTAATTACGTACCTTGGCCCGTCAACAAGTCCTCGTTGGCTAAAGTGAACAGATGCTGTGCACCAAGTAGGATTCCAGAGAAGAGGAGGTGAGTCATTAAGACCCCTTAAGTACCAAGCTCTCCCTAGATCCAATCCTAGACATGCATATACCCATTACCACACTTTAACCCTATGACTTGTCCATAGTTACACTTAATTTATTAATTAAGTTTTATGTCTGCTTAAACAATTATTAGCTACTAGGCCCAAAAGTCCATTACATAACCCTAACGAGTCCACATACATTCATATAGCCCATCAAGCCCAATCACATTTATACGACCCATAAGGCCCATATCTATTCCAATCCATACAACCAACTAATCTACCAATTTCTCTTACTTGGGCCCACGAGCCCATCGGGCCCATTTGGCCCATTTTGGCCCAGTTGGCCGAAACGTGACACAAGTCCATGAGATCGCTCATGGGGCATCTGGTATCGTATCGATTACCCTCTTACGAGTGTTTGCCAACTTGCAAGACTACCGTAGCCAAACTTTTAGCTTTTTGACATTTTGACATTTCGGGATTTGCTGATCTATTATGTGTATGTAGTGTGTGTACACACCTGCTAACAAAATACGCTGCGAACTCCTTAGCCACGAACCTTGCGCGATTGAACCTAATCAAACTTTCACCGCTTGCTAGCCCCGATCGATTCCTAAATCAAACCCAAAGCACACTAGGAGTAATTCGGCAGAAACTTGAAAAAAAAGATTCGATCCCACAATTAAGAAGAAAGAGAGGAGATGTCAGTTTTGGTGTTTAGAAACAAAAAAAGTTGGTGATGGCACAACAGGGGACTCGGCCACAAAGAAGAGGAGAGCATTCCGCACAAAATAAGAAAAGAAATTGGCTAATTGGTTTAGCACCCAGTCGGCCAAGGTTAAGGAACAAGGAAAAGAATGATGAAGCAACAAGGAAATTGAGAGGAGAAAGTTTCTGCAAAGGCAATAAAGAAAGAGAGAATTCGGCAATACCCCTTAAGAACCAACAATGAAAATTCGTAATACCCCCTAAAAGACCCAAAAATTACACTCATTTACTCCCCTAAGCCGAATTTACACACTCCTCACTTCCCAAATCGACACCAACTCTTCACACACCCCATCTCCTAATTTTCCTCCAAGATATTCTCCCCTTATCACTCTATTAATCTCTTCCTTGAATTGCTCTTCTGATCACTTCCTTCAGAGTTCCACTCCAACACCACTACTAGCCATCTAAAATGTAAAAATAAATCCCCAACATTACCATGCCTGCACTCGAACCCAAGATCCCCTTGCCAGCTAATGACGCCACCTCCCTACTCCCTAAGTGGTGCCACTTAGCCACTACACCACAACCTCACTTGTATCCTATTTCTTCTCCATTTATTTAAAGGTCATAACTCCTAGGGTCAGGGTTCCCTAAAGGCAGAAAAACAAAAATTTTCCTAAATCAAAATTCGAACTCAGGACTTCATAGAGACCCCTAAATACTTCAAAATCACTAGCCCAACCATTCTCACAAGCAATTTGTGTCGTTATCATTCTCTTAAAAATTTTAAACACACCCACGCCCAAGGCCCAATTCTTCTAGGCCCAAAAACAAGGTGTTACAAATCCGATAATACTCCGTAACCCTATTCCGGCAACGAATACGGGTTAGGGGTGTTACAGTAGGTGTTATTTTTAAACTAAAAATAAAACATTTAGTTATTAATATCTTTGTATTAAGCAAGTATTTGAAAATGTTTTGCAACATTACAATATGCATAAAGATGATGCATGCATCTTACATTAAACCTTGAAAATATTTGTAAGTCATTTCAATGGTAATTACTACACCCATTTAATCAAACCATGTAACACCCCTAACCCGTATCCGTCACCAGAATAGAGTTACGAAGCATTACCAAAAAAATTTAACTTAAAACATTCAATTACAATAATTTATAAAACACATCATATTCCATTCAAACACATGTACAACGTCCCTTTTTTTAGCCTTCGAGGCCTTAGAAACACTTTAGAACAATTCAGGACTAAATCAAAAACATTTAGAATTTCATGGAAAAAGATTGAAAATTTCATACTACATGTGTCACACAGCCGTGTGGCTAGGCTGTGTGACTCACACGATTGAGACACACGCCTATGTCTCAGGCCTTGTGGGCATTCGAAATAGGGACACTAGGCTGTGTCCCAACCCGTGTCCATGCCCATGTAATTCTCTAACTTAATTGACATGGCCAAGCCACACGCCCGTGTGCCAGGCCATGTAACTCTCGAAATGCAACCTTTAAAAACCTACAGGGGAGACAAGGCTATGTTGCGTGACCCTGTGTCACACACGGCTGAGACACACGCCCGTGTCTTAGGCCGTGTGGACGAGAAATAGGCAATTTTCAAGCCATTTCCTTCACCCTAATCATGCTCACACATACAAACCATTTGTACCTATTTCAAGCATTTAAAAATGCACCTAAAACATGCATAATAGAGCTAAACCAATATGGTATCTATCCATACAACCAATATGCTCAAAGGCACCTCAATCACAAACACCAAACATGCTTACACATTGCATAATTTTAAACATTAACCAACCATAAATTTCTCATCTAATTTTCTTACCAAACTTACCACAATGACCACATGCCAAAGTCATATACAAACATACCAAAATGGTCACTAAAACATGCATCAACTTGACCATTCTAACATCAACCATGAAAGCACCAAAATGTCAAGATATCATCAATCATAAAATACCTATATATGTGTATATTTAACCATTTATCAATTAACTTGTTTCTATATCAAACATATCAAAATGACCTTACCATTGGGACCACTTCTCACATGCATCAACATTATTTAAATGTCACCATTCTAGTTATTTCCAAATGATTCTAACAACCAACATATATACATACCAAATTATGTCCAAATGGTCTTAATTCAAACAAACATACTTGACTAAATTTCATATCAAAACATGCCCTAAATGATTACTTTGTAAACATGCAAACTTTTACCACTTTGGCCATAAAACCATGCATCAATTTGATCTTATACACACCAACCATTAAACATCAAAACGCCAAAGCACACCAACCATCAAGGCATCAAAATAACATAAGTTTCACAAGTTCATAGTAACACTACATGCCATTATCATCAACTAAACAGTAGACATATTCCACCTATTCATGTCATTATAACCACGACCAAAGCATCAAAATCTACCGATAAAATCAATGGATTGTGTAATGGATCTTTGACTAGCTTCCAACCTGATCGAGCTTCTGATATTCTGTAAGGTAAAGGAAAATAACTATGTATGCAATGTATGCTTAGTAAGCTCGTATAAACTTTAAGCATAATATTACGTTTCAAATGAAATTATAGGTTAAAAATAAATCTATACCAATGCCTTAAGTTTTATTAAACTAGAATCATCAACTCACAAATGAGTAAATTTATTAATGTCACATAAATTTATAATTCATAACATGAAAGGATGTTATGAGACGTAATGTATAACCATCAATCTTTCTATAAGATTATACACCTTTCAATTTACTTACTTTCATTTTCATTCCCAATGCTTATCATAAGCCTAAACAATATTATTAATTCATAATTCAGTGTATTTATCCATGGCATAGATAGATTTATTCAAAACATAAGCAATTTACTCACATATGAATACATCATTTATCTCATTAAACCTTTTTATAACATCATAGTACATCCCAATTACGTACTTAGCGTATCATTCCCTTTCTTACTCGTTTCATATGCATAGTACAAGCATAATCATAAACAGCATTCATATCCATAAGCTTGGCATAAGCCTAAGCAAATCAAGAACACATGTTGGTTCATTTAAATAGGATTCATATGAATTTGACATGGATAACCTTTATACTTAAGCATATTTCATAGGCAATTAAACATGGATAGCCATTTTACTTAAACATGATTCATTTGGATTTGTCATCCATTTCAACATAACATATTTTCCCATGTAGCTCAAAATTTCAAAGTTTTTCATACATACATGTCTTGGTTCATATAGATCATTTACCACATCCTTGTAAATTCATACCCGTTGAACCGAATAGAATATCGTTGGATACACAGGATAGCTCACACGAAGTGTGCTAAACATATAACTATAGTCTGTCAATTCTTTCACATATATCTCACACGAGCTGTGAAAATGGGCATGCTCACACAAGCTGTGGGTCAGAACGTAGCTACACGGTGCTGCTCACATTAGTTGTGGACTATCCGCAACACATGCCGGACCTCAGCCACCGATAGAACATACAAGACCAGCACCCAAAACATGTAAACCCTAATGACATGTCCTTTGTATCCTATGAATTCCTAATGTTCAAACGGGGCTCGATAATTATCGTACATCATTGGATTTTCGTCGTCTCATAACATGATAAATTGTATAATAACATATATATATATATATATATATATTGATTCATTTCCAATAAAATCATATATTAACATTAAATTTAATCAGCATTATACATAATAAAGTTCATACGAACTTACCTGGCTAAATTACAGAATGACAAAGTACAGAGGCATTTCGGTAATTTTCCATTCTCCTTGATTTTCCACCCGATCTTGATCTAAATTAATAATTTCATTCAATCTATTAATTTTGATAGTAAAACAATGTATTTTATGCAATTTAGTCATTTTTTACATTTTTATAAAATTGCCCTTAAAATTTTACTTTTATTCAATTTAGTCCATGAGCCTAAAACATGTAAATTAACCATTTTTATCCAAATTTGAGCCTAGCCAAATACTTATGGCATCCAAAATAGCCCATTAATTTCACATCAAATACTTGTATGTTTACTATTTCAACAATTTAGTCCTTAATCGATAAATTCATCAAAAATCACCTAATAAAATACTTTTAAATAACAAATAATATTTCAAATTTATAATTTAACATCTAAAATCACAAGGTTCATCAATGGAAACATTCACAATCTTTAACAATTTCAAAATCGAAGATACAGGCTAGCTGGACCTAATTGCAACGATCTTAAAAACGTAAAAATTATTAAAAATAGGGCCAAAATCACATACCATGCATGAAATTTCACCATGGTCGAAACTTAGCTTCATGCTTCCATGGAAATTCGATTGATGAAGAAAAAAACCAAAAAGATGATAAGAATTTAGCCTTTTGTTTTTATTTATTTTAATTTAATTTATCAAATTATCATTTTAACCTTTGTTAATAATTAAATAAAACACAAAATTCATGCCAATAATTTTCCACTAACTCCTTGAATGGTTTATTACCATTCAAGTACCTTTGCCTTTATTCAATAAGCCATTTAATCACTCAAATCAAATAGTGATCAAATTTTACATCTTTTACGATTTAGTCCTTTTTAATTAATTAACTATCGAAACGTTAAACTTTTTCAATGAAACTTTAATACCACCTTAATGACACTCTATAAATATTTATAAAAATATTTATGACTCGGTTTAGAGAAAAGAGGTCTTGATACCTCATTTTCTAAAACCACTTGACCTTAGAGTCATACCACTTAAACTTAATAAATCGCTTAAATAACATAAATTTTCAAATCAAAAACCTTTTTAATATCACAATTGACTCATAAATATTAAATAATAATATTTACAAACTTACTCGTCGAATTTGGTGGCCTCAAAATCACTGTTTTTGACACCACTAAAAAAGAGGAGTTACAAGCCACCTTAAGGTATCATGATCAACTGGTAAGAACATGGATTTTAGTCCAATTAGTACATGAAACTAATTCTATAGGCATTTACACATACTAATAATCATTTAACGTTTGGCCATCATTCTAACTTAAGTAGAGCTCCTTAGTGAGTTACTTAACTAGAAGATCTTGAGTGTAAAACCATCAACTCACATTCATAGCATCATGCACCACAAATAAGTCATCTTGGGACAACCTTATCGAGTAGCATGTTGTAACTAGTTGTCCTCTTTAAAGATAAAACTTCATAAAATATTGCATGATAATACCTACCATGAAGGCCAATCCTACTATCATACAATCACAAAAGAGTTCTACTTACTTTCAAGAAATCTCTTCAATAAAGTCAACATGACAATCCTACCTTGTGGTTGTTAAGTTGTCATGTCATCAGAAGAGACCATTGATGGAGGTTGTAAGTCTTGTTTAGGGACTTTCTCCCACTATATATTTTAAAAATAGCAAGGTTTTTTATGTCCAGTTTCAATCAAGAATTATCAATATATGCATAACTAGTACATGTGGCATTCTTCCCTAAACTATAAGGCATGCTTATCATATATATATGCATGAACATACATTCGCAATCATATAAATATCATCATGCTTTTCTCATAAATTTAAAAACATAAAATTTAAATTTCTCTGACCAGCCAAAGTTTCCATGATTCCATTCTAGAAAAAATAAAAAGTTACAAAATTCACCCCAAAAGCATACTTTGGGTTTTTAAATTTTCTACCATGAACTTTTGCTGCAACACCAGTTTAGGTTTCTATCGTTGCCATCTTTTGGCCGTCATTTTTATTTCGCTGTTGCTAACCATTACTAGACAATCGGTAACCTCGTACTTCTAGACCACCGTCAGGCACTTTTTGATTTGGTTGGGTTCGGTTTACATTGTCTCGATCAGTCTGAATGCATCTTGGTTCTCCGGGTTTTACCAAGAAAAATATTACAAAATTCTTATGTCCTTTTTTAGCTCACAAATTTTATTTTTAAATAGATAATAAAATAAAATCTTGCATGAGGATGATAGTCCACGATTTGAAATATACATGCCCAAGAAATTAATAAATTACAATTAGATTTCTAGGAATCACAACTTTGACAAAATTACTTTTTCATACTTAATAATAAAATAATATCATATATTCATTCACATACACTCCCCTAAGCATGCATACAATTACAAAAATGTCACATCTTATCAAATATAACCGTACATGAAGAAAAAAGAAAATTTCGATCTCGGTTTACACTATAAACATAGCACAACCTAGCACTCTGACACCAATTGTTGGAAAAAGTCTGGTTCAAAAATGGTTTTCTTACACAGCGAAAAATAAAAATTTTGAAAATCTACCTGGTTTGTGATATTTATAGAATACACCCCAGACCAAATCCGCACTTGTGTTTTTGGATAGGCAAATCCTTATCATCCTCGACTTTCAAATAAATGATCTTATTCACTATTCTTGTACCACAAACTGCTTCAAGTGTAGGCTCAAACAATTCAAAATTATCTTCTTAAATAGAAACTGGCATAATTATTTTTCTGAAAAATAGATTCAATAGTTGTGTTTTTAGCCTATCGATGTCATCTATTTTCTGAGAAATAGATTCAATACTCTATTTTCAAGTAGAGTTTTAGCCTATCGGTGTCATCTGTTTTCTGAGAAATGGATTCAATACTCTATTTTCGAGTAGAGTAACAATATCTTTTAGTTTTGTTTTTAGCCTACTGGTGTCATTTATTTATAGAGAGAAGGTAGAACCCTTGTTGAATTGTATAAGTTTATTTCAACTAGAAAAATGAACTCCTAGTCTAACTAGAATTTTAGGTGGCAGCAACCTTAATTAATATTACTAGGGTTTGTCATTTACTCTTTTAACATAAGGGGCGTTTAGGCTTTTCCCATATCAGCTCTAATTTTAAGTACTTCCCAGGTTTTTAATCTAATACTTTAATTCGATTCAACCCGATATTTATTTATCTATTTTCCAAAATAAACTTCTCAATATATTTCCAATTAAATAATCTTCTTAACCTAATTCTAATTTCATTCAGATCATGTCGACTTTACTTGTAACAACCCATTTTTAGTGAAATCAGAGCAGTTCTTTTGGGTCCAAAAATCCCACAAGTAAATTATTATTTTATTATTATAATTTCTATGGGACGTTAGTAAGGTCATATTAAAATTTCATTAAGAAACTTTGACGTTGCATGCCTAATTACGTAAAAAGGACTAAATCGTAAAAAGTGTAAAAATAGAGTTCTATTAGTTAAAGGTGTTAAATAGCTATGAAATTTTAATCTAAGGGACTTGGATCGTAAATAGACCAATTGAGTTAATAGTGGATATATATGGACTTGGTTTTATTGAAATTATTAATGTTTTTAAAGGGAAAAATGGTAAAAGGGTAATTAAAACATAAAACAAAAATAAAGAAAAGATGGTACCATCTTCTTTATTGAGTTTTCAACCAAAAATTTCCATGGGAGAGAGATAGGGTCCGGCCAGGTTGATTTTCAATTGCATGGTATGTATTTCGATCTCGTTTTTGATTATTTTTATGCTTTCAAGACCGTTGTAGCTTAATCTAGCTAGCTCAAGGATCAGTTTGCAAAATTGTTAAAGATTTAGAGATTTTTCATGAATGTTCTTGCATTGTTCTTTATATTTGATGATATATTATGAGTCCTTGTTGCTAAATGAACAAGTTTTGTAAAGTGATTTTTGATGAAAATAACCTTTAAGGATTCATAAAACTAGTAAAAGTTTAAGTTAAATTCATGAAATAGTGGTTTGTATGAGTTGATCTAGGTCCCTAGTAAATTCGAGTACCATGAATAAGGATTAAAGTGTTTAGATTTCAATTTATGAGCTTAAGGATTAAATTGTAAAAAGTTAAAATATTAGGGATAAAATTGTAATTTCACAAAATATGAAATGTGGACTAAATTGAATAATAGAGATATTAAATGGATTGAATTTGTTTATTTAGATCAAGAAATACCAAAAACAGATTTAGATCGGGGAAAAGCTAAAGCCTTGGATTAGTTTATTCTCTTTTTACACTCTAATTGTCGAGGTAAGTTCGTAGTGTTTTTAATACGTAATGAATTTTCTATTTGTGTACTTGTATTATGATGCTTTAATTATTACATTATTAGAAGAATAATGATGAATTAGACATGTGTGCCACTGTTTGTACTTCGGTACCCTTGAATTGCACATACATGCCCTTGTTTGTACTCTGGTACCACTTAATTGCACATATAAGCCCCTATTTGTACTTTGGTACCCCTAAATTGCACATACGTGCCCCTATTTTTACTATGGTACCCCTGAATTGCACATACATGCCCTGTTTGTACTTCGATACCCCTGAACTGCACAGATGTGTTTGTACTTTGGTACCCCTGGATGTACTTTTGTATTCTGTTTAGACTTCGGTAATTCTGAGTCGAATAATATATGAACTATATTCAATTTATTGACAGATTAAATGATATACTACATGCTTACTAAGCTCTATAAGCTTATTCATTTTTGTGGATTGTTTTGTAGATCATTATTGCTGATACTTTAGACGGATCAAATCTTCAGCTCACACTATCTGCTGGCTTTAGTAGTTTTTGTATCTCCTAGGGTAGTGGCATGTATAACCTTAATTAGTTGAATTTAGGGCTGAAATGTATTTATGATGTTATAAAATGGTATTTGATGAATCTGTATATGATAATAGAATGTGTTTGTGTTGTGATGCTATATATGCATAATAGGTTATGATGCTTACATTAAAAGGTACTTTTGGTCACTTATGATAATGAATGAGAATGGTTATTTGGTATCATTTGATAGTTTGAGTCATGGAGCTACTTTAGGTTATATGTTTATTAGGTTTTTGGAATTTATAGTTGATGAATGTATTTGGTAAAGTTTGCATGATTTGGTAGGTTTTTGGTAATTGATATTGAAGTGCCTTATATGGCATATTGGTCGAATGATCTTGGACTATTGATTTTGTCATTTTATGTAGGCTTTGGGTCATGTTTTAATGCATTGATATGGTGTACTAAGTACCTTCAAGTGGTTGCATGGTTTGGTGTTGGAAATGGCTTGTTTTTGGGTACATTCATGTTCACACGGCCTGAGACATGGGCGTGTGACCAGCCGTGTGTGACACACGGCCAAGAAACATGGCCATGTGTCCCCTATAGGTTTTAAAGCATGCAAACCAAGCTGTTACATGGCCTAGCACATTGCCTGCCACACGGGCGTGTGTGGCTATTTCAAGAGTTACATAGCCTGACACACGGGCATATGGCTTGGCAGTGTGACCCAACTCAGATAGTTACACAGCTGAGGACACTGGCTGGGACACGGTTGTGTGTCCCTATTTCACTTGTTACACAGCTTAAGACACAGGGTTCTATCTTGGCTGTGTAAGTCACATGGCCATGTGACCTCTGCAGTCAAATTTTTCTAACTTTTTCTTATACTTTTTGATTGTTTCCAATTTGATCCCGAATTGTTCTTAAGGAATTTTTAGGGCCTCCAGGGCTCAATCAATAGATGTTGTGTGGTGATTGAATGTATTAGATTATGTTTACAATAATGTATCAAATGAAAGTTTTAATGTTATGCTTGTACGATAGTGCTCCGTAACCTATGATAGTGTGTTACATTTAGTGGTATTAAAGCTACACTTTAGTCGATTCTAGGACTAAAATAGAAGAGTAAAGTTTAGTATATACATGCCACATATACCCTATGATAGTGTGATGCTTTTGATCCGTTCTAACATTGTATTTTCTTATAGATTCAAGATGTTAGCTAAATCGAACCGAGCTATAGCTAATGAAGCTGAAAGTAATGTTCAAGCTTCGAATCCTGAAGTAAGTAATAGTACGTTTATTCTACAATCCATTGGTGAAGAGATGAAAAATTAATTTCTTGGAATGATGAACCAGTGGTTCCAGGAGTTCAAACAAGCAAATCTTGCAACTCCACCACCTCTACCCCCTATTCTGCCTCCTTCGGCACCCTTGAATACTCTAAACCCCATACCTACAACGGTTACCTGAGTATCAGTAAACAAAATTCAAAAATGTAGAGCAGAAGAATTTAAAGGTATAGGAGGTGATGATCCTT
The DNA here is from genome assembly GCA_020496765.1 of Gossypium stocksii. Lineage (NCBI taxonomy): Eukaryota > Viridiplantae > Streptophyta > Magnoliopsida > Malvales > Malvaceae > Gossypium > Gossypium stocksii. The sequence continues at coordinate 57,524,056 of CM035624.1, read as the reverse complement.
CAAAAGCCGAGTATTGGCTAATAAATATAGAGAGAGTTTTTACGAAAATGTTGTGCACCCCTAAAGATTGTTTGAGGTGTGCGGTATCCTTATTGAAAGATGAGGTGTATCTATGGTGGGATACTTTGAGCACAATAACCTTGATTGATTGTGTTAATGGGACTTCTTTCAAAATGAATTTAAGAAAAAGTATGTTAGCCGGCTATTCATTGACCGAAAAAAGAAAGAGTTTCTTAAGTTAAAATAAGGAAACTGGACTATAGCTGAGCATTAAAATGAATTTGTGTAGTTAAGCAAGTATGCTTGTAACACCGTATCAAACAAAAAGGAAATAGGTATTAGACTTGAAGATGGGTTATGTAACGCCCCAAATAATTTATCCCTGCTTTTGTAAAAATTTGACACAAATATTTGTCTGTTTCAGTGGTTATGTGTTTGTAAAGTCATATCAGAATGAGCCTGTTGGTTCAAGTGGTAAGGGAGTCTGTATGTTGGAGGTCTTGTGTTTGAATCTCTGTGCAAGCGTGAGTAATAATCTTTTTACTCAGTTTGCTGATAGAGTCCTGTGGAAATCAATTTCTGAGTAATGGATTGCTAGTGGGTTAGTGGAGAGAGACTTAAGGAGAATGTGAGAGAAAGGTATCAAAATATTTTATTTTTATTTTCTATTTTTCAAATTTTGGCTCTCTCTCTTTCTTTTCCAAAATTCTGACGTTGATTTTCTTTTTGCTTTTCTTCTTCAATTCTTTGCTGTTTTCTATTGGATTTTTCTCAGTCAATCATCTCTTTTGCATTCGTGGCCCTTTTTCATCTGGTAAGCGATCTCTTTTGGCTCTTTCCTTTGGTTTGGGGTCTAGTAATGTTAATCTATGGAGGTTAATCGATATGTTCTATGATTAGGAGAAAATCAAGGTGTTGGGGTTTTCTAATTGGTGTTTTAAACGTAAGAATTATTGTTGCTCGTCCTAAGGTAAAGACTTTAGTCAATTTAAGAGGGTTGTCCATCACTTTTGGTTCGGTTTAATGCCGTTCTAAGCATTTAATTCAAGGTTCGTTTGGTCAATTTTAGGTGTGGGCGATCTCGAGAGTGTTTTTGCAATAAAACAGTAACAGGTGTGTACCCGAAACGCAGAAAATAGGAACTGGTAAAAGTCGAAAAACCTCACTGTCAACGCCATACGGTCGTGTGGTGGGCTGCGTGGTAGGCCATGTACGACGACATGGTCTTGTGATTGACGAAAGCCAGGCTATGTGCAAGACACGATCTTGTAGTGGCCGGAGTGTGGCTGTGTGAGCTATACAGGCTATACCAAATTAGGCATGTAGGCCCACACAGGCATGTGGATTTTGGGCCAGGCCGTCCAATCTGGGTGGGTGGGCCAACGGGTGTGTAGGCCCATATCTAAATTTTCCCCTAGGGTCACAGGGGTTGTCCCAAACAATTGCAGGCCTATTGTAGGATCAGTAAGGACTAAATAAACCCTAAATTGTATGATCTAATTGTTTGATGTTCTGATCTGATTAGGATACTGATGCATGTCTACTTGCACTATTATCTGCATATCTGCAATCTATATACGCTTATGTGTAAGCATGTGAGCATGTTAGACTGTTTATCTATATTTTTATATTTCAGTATTTGATATTAGAGATGGGATGATGTATATTGGAGACAGTGTACTGAAAGGCAATTTACGCCTATTATCTAACAGCATGGCTGGATTATATCTATTACATACCACATCGGTACTATATAGTGTGTAGGGTTGGGTGGGTGCTTTAAACCCCACATGATGTGTAGAGATGGTCGGAGATAGTGTGTAAAGGATAGGGCTAGGATTCTAATTTTCGATTTCTGATTCTGATTTGCATATCTATATCTGTATTTGAGAAGGGCCTAGGCCCGAATCTGCGTCTGTATCTGTAACGGGCTTAGGCCCAAATCTTTATCTATTTGATTTTGATATTCTATATGTGTGCATGCTTAATTCTGTAGGGTTACACACTTAGTTTACATAAACTCACTCCTTTCTGTTTGATCTGTACAGGTAATCCATAGTCTTAGGTGGATCAGTGTAACAGAGACTCGACGGTGACCACATGTCATGGACTGATGTCGATTATGGTTTTTATTTTAAAATTTTTTATTCATTTCTTGGTTTTTTTTATAAAATGTGGATTGGACTATTGCTTAAATTTGAGTTTAACTGCGCTTTATGATTTTAAAATTACAAACTCGACAAAAGCTCAGATTTTACCAAAATCAAAGGTTTTCTAAAAACTTTGAATGATTTCCTAAACTCAATGGTTTTATTAGCTTTTGCTACAAAACAAGTTTTACCTCTAAACAACTAATTAAATAATAATGTGGAAACTGATAAAAGTGATAAAGGTTAACGAACTAATATGGTTTTAACTTAACGACAATGTTTTTTTCAACCCCATTTCATGTGACACTTTTGGATTTGGCCATAACGTCTAGGCCGGGTTTGGGGTGTTATAGGTTGAATAATGATATCAGTATGGTTGTAGCAGCATTGAAGTTACGACAATTTGTAGAACTTTCAGAGCGGGCTTAGAAATTTAAAGAAATTTGTGAAAGCAAACCACAGTTAAATTCAAAATTTCGAGACTATAACAAAAAAAAGGGTCATTCAAGGCTCCTCAAATGCCTCTATCAATGAAATTTAGAAATGACACAAGTCTATCAGCTACTCTTTCAATTTGCTGGTAGAGAGAACTCAAACAAAGCAATTCCTCATCAGTTAATTCTCCAGTGACTAGTGTTAAAGTGTAAGAAATCTTGAGTGAACCATTCCTGTGTGTGATGAATGCAGTAAAAGACATTTTGGTGAGTGTCGATCAAAATTGAGAGCTTATTTCCGCTGTGGGTCTATTGACCATTTTCTTTGTAACTGTCCGAAGAAGCAAAATATTTTGAAGATCAATCAAATAAGCCTAAAGTAACTTCTCAGAGGGGTAGACGATCTAGAAACTTTAGAAATGCTATTCCTAGTTGAGGAAAGAATAGCGAGATGAACGAATAGTCTCAAGCAAAAACACCAGCTATGGCCTATGCAATCCGAGCTTGAGAGGAAGCTACTGCTCCAAATATTATTACGGGTACTTTTTCTCTCTTTGATATTAATGTATATGCATTGATTGATCCTCGATCACCTCATTCGTATATATGCACTACATTAGTAGACAAAAAGAAAATACCTGTTGAATTCACTAAATATATTAACAAAGTTACAAATCCCCTAGGTCAGTGTGTTCTAGTTAATTAGTTATGTAGATCATGTCCAGTGAAAATTAGGGCTTACAGTTTCCCTGCTAGTTTGATGTTGTTACCCTTTGATGAGTTTGATGTGATTTTGAGTATGGACTAGTTGACCTGCATGATGCTATTGTGAATTGTAAAAGAAAACATATTGTGTTAAAATGACAGTATGGTAAATGGATCCGAATTGAGTCATATAGATTTGATGGTACATCTAATATAATCTCAGCTATGATAGTACAAAAATACGTTAAAAGGGCTGTGAAACATATCTCGCTTATATAGTTGATTCTAGGGTTTCAAAATTGAAGCTAGAATCGGTTCTAGTGGTATGTGAGTATATAGATGTATTTCTAGAAGAGTTACCAGGGTTATCGCCGATCAGAGAGGTTGAGTTTGCTATTAAATTAATGCCGGGAACATCTCTGATATCGATAGCCCCATAAGAATGGCACCTACAGAATTGAAAGAGTTGAAAGCTCAGTTGCAAGAGTTAACAAATAAAGCCTTTTCTCAGCCCAGCTTTTCTCCTTGGGGTGCTCCTGTGTTATTTGTTAAGAAAAAGGATGGATCCATGTGACTATGTATAGATTATTGACAACTCAACAAAGTCACAATCCAGAACAAGTATCCATTGCCACGTATTGATGATTTGTTTGACCAGCTAAAAGGTGCAACAGTATTCTAAAAGATCGATCTTCATTCTGGTTATTATCAGTTAAGAGTTAAAGACTCAGATGTGCCAGAAATCACATTTAGAACTAACTATGGACATTATGAGTTTCTTGTGATGCCATTTGGTTTGGCTAATGCACCTGTTATATTTATGGATTTGATGAATAGAATATTCATATCGTATTTGGACAGATTTATTGTTGTGTTTACTAATGACATTATGATCTATTCACGAGGTGAGATAGAGCATGCCCAGCATTTGAGAATTGTTTTGCAAACCTTACGCGGAAAACAACTATTTTCTAAGTTCAGCAAATGTGAGTTTTAGCTCAGAGAAGTCATATTTTGGGGACATGTGGTATCAGTAGGTGGCATTAGAGTTGATCCGAGTAAAATTTCAAATGTGATAGATTGGAAGCCTCTTTGAAATGTATATGAAGTCAGAAGTTTTCTGGGTTTAATCAGATATTATAGAAGATTCATCAAGGGATTCTCAATGATTACTGTATCATTGACGAAACTGTTGCAAAAAGATGTAAAATTTTAAAGGTCAGAGAGATGTTAGCAAAGTTTTAATTAGTTGAAAGCTTTCTTAATCGAGGTACCTGTGTTGGTTCAGCCAAAGTCCAATAAAGAATTTGTGACTTACATTGATGCTTTATTGAATAGTTTAGGTTGTGTTTTAATGCAAGAAGGCAAACTGATAGCATATGCTTCTAGATAGTTGAAACTTCACGAAAAGATTTATTCGACTCATGATTTAGAGTTTATAGCTATTGTTTTCTTTAAAGATTTGGCAACACCATTTGTACGGAGAAAAATGTCATATCTTCACAAGTCTTAAAAGCCTGAAGTATTTAATGTCGCAAAAAGATTTAAATTTTTAGACAACGCAAATGGCTCGAGTTATTGAAAGATTATTACTTGATCATTGATTACCATCTGGGAAAGGCGAATGTTGTTGTTGATGCATTGACTAGAAAATCTTTATATACTTTCTGAGCTTTGAACACACGACTAACAATTAATGATGATGGCTCAATTTTAGCTTAATTAAAAGCTAAACTGACGTTTCTGTAACAGATTTGCGAAGCTTAAAAATGTCATGATATTTTGTTAGCTAAACGGAGATATTGAAATGACACCTGATTTAGATTTCATGCGGGTTTAGATGACAATTTGTACTTCAAACGTATAATTTATGTTTCGAGAAAGTTCGATCTGATTCAGCAAATTTTACAGGAAGCACACAATAGCAGCTTGTCGATTCATCCTGGTAGCAATAAAATGTACGGTGATTTGAAAAAGATGTAATGGAGGCCATGTATGAAATGAGAGATCTCTGAGTTTGTATCGAGATGTCTAGTTTATCAACAAGTTAAAGCCAAGCATCAGGTACCTTTTGGTTTGTTACAACTAGTGATGATCCCATAATGGAAGTGGGAACGTGTCACGATGGATTTTGTATGGGGTTGCCTTTATCCCCTAGAAAGAAATATGTTGTATAGGTTATTATTGATCATTTGACAAAATCAGTGCATTTTAATCCAGTGAGTACAGATTATTCACTCGAGAGATTGGCAGAGTTGTATGTTGCTGAGATCGTTCGGTTACATGGTTTGCCACTTTCTATTATTTCTAACAAAGATCAATAATTTACGTCTTGATTCTGGAGCAACTTACACGAAGCTCTAGGTACTCAACTCCATTTTAGTATAGCATTTCATCCCAGAAAGATGGTCAATCTAAACAACTGATTCAGATACTCGAAGATATGCTATGATGTTGTGTTTTGGAGTTTGAAGGTACTTGGGATAGATTTCTACCGTTAGTTAAATTTGCATACAATAACAGTTATCAATCAAGCATTAAGATGGCACTGTCTAAAGCTTTGTATGGTCGAAAGTGTCAAACTCCATTATACTGGACTGATCTCAGTAAGAAAAAGCTTTTGGTTGTTGATTTGATACGAGAAACCGAAGAAAAAGTTAAAGTGATACGTGACAGTTTGAAAGCGGCTTCGTGATGGATAGAAGACATTGAATTTCAAGTCGGTGAAAAAGTGTTTTTGAAAGTGTCACCTTGAAAAAAAGTCCTCTGGTTCAATCTAAAAGGAAAGCTTAGTCCGCAATTTATCGGGTCGTACAAGATCATTGAGAGAATTGGTCCAGTAGCTTACAGATTAGCTTTACCATGAAAGTTAGAAAAGATTCATAATGTATTTCATGTATCGATGTTAAAATGATATCAATCAGATCCTTCACACATGATTTCACCTGTTGATGTTGAGATACAGCCACATATAACTTAAAGTGAAAAACCGATCAAAATTCTAACTCGAGAGGTTAATGAATTGAGAAATAAAAGTATAGGTTTAATGAAAGTCCCCTGCCAACGTCACAGAATAGAAGAGGCTACTTGGGAACTAGAAGAACCATGAAAGTTCAATACCTGAACCTTTTTTCTGGTAAGATTCTCGAGGACGAAAATTTCTTTAGCGGGAGTGTTGTAACAACCCATTTTCAGTGAAATCAGAACAGTAGTTTCGGGACCACAAATCCCACAAGTAAATTATTATTTTATTATTATTTTAATGTCTATGAGATGTTAGAAAGGTTGTATTAAAATTTCGTTAAGAAATTTTGACATTTGTATGCCTAATTACGTAAAAAGGACTAAAATCACAAAAAGTGTAAAAATAGAGTCCTATTAGTTAAAGGTGTCAAATAGCTATGAAATTTTAATATAAGGGACTTGGATGGTAAATAGACTAATTTATTTGATAGTGGATATTTATGGACTTGGTTTTATTGAAATTATTAATGCTTTTAAAAGGCAAATTGGTAAAAGGGTAATTAAAACATAAAACAAAAATAAAGAAAAGATGGTATCATCTTCTTTATTGAGTTTCCAACCAAAAATTTCCACAGGAGAGAGCTAGGGTTCAGGCAAGTTGAATTTCAATTGCATGGTATGTATTCCAATCCTGTTTTTAATGATTTTTATGTTTTTGGGATCATTGTAGCTTAATCTAGCTAGCCTGAGGGTTAATTTTCAAATTTGTTAAAGATTTAGAGTTTTTCCACGAAGTTCTTGCATGTTTCTTGATGTTTAATGATAGATTATGAGTCCTTGTTGTTAAAAAAACAAGTTTTATAAAGTAATTTTTGATGAAAATGACTTTAGGGACTTATTTGTAAAAGTAATAAAATTTTAAGTTATATTCATGAAATAGTAGTTTGTATGAGTTGGTATAGGGCCCTAGTAAATTCGGGTACCATGAAATGAGGATTAAAATGCTTAGATTTCAATTTATGAGCTTAAGGATTAAATTGTAAAAAGTAAAAATGTTAGGGCAAATTTGTAATTTTGTAAAACTATGAAATGTGGACTGAATCAAATAAGAGAGATATTAAATGGATTGAATTTGTTTATTTAGATAAAGATATACCAAAAATGAATTTAGATCGGGAAAAAGCTAAAGCCTTAGATTAGTCGATTTCGTTTCTACGCTCTAATTGTCGAGGTAAGTTTGTAGTGTTTTTAATACGTAACGAATTTTCTATTTGTGTACTTGTATTATGATGCTTTAGTTATTACGTTATTAGAAGAATAATGATAAATTACACTTACATGCCCCTGTTTGTACTTCTGTACCCCTTAATTGCACATACGTGCCCCTGTTTGTACTTCGGTACCCCTTAATTGCACATACGAGCCCCTCTTTGTACTTTGGTACCCCTGAATTGCACATATTTGCCCCTTTTTTACTTTGGTACCCCTAAATTGCACATATTTTCCCCTTTTTTTACTTCGGTACCCCTAAATTGCACATACGTGCCTCTGTTTGTACTTCAATACCCTTGAATTGCACAGATGTGTTTGTACTTTAGTACCCCTGGATGTACTTTTGTATTCTGTTTAGACTTTGGTAATTCTGAGTTGAATAATATATGAACTATATTCAATTTATTAACTAAGCTCTATAAGCTTATTCGTTTTTGTGGATTGTTTTATAGATCACTATTGCTAATACTTTGGACGGATCAAATCTTCAGCTCACACTATCCACTTGTAACGTCCCCACGCCCGAAACCATCACTGGAGTCGAGCTTGAGGTGTTACTAAACACAATTTACCATTTTAAACAACTTTACAAAATCTATTTTCATTTTCGGAATAAATTGTTTTCTGCGTCATGGTCGCTCAAAAAATCATATCTCGAGTTACAAAACTCGAAATCAAGATCCGTAAATTTTTCCTAAATCTAGACTCATATATCTATTCACTAATTTTTTTCTAGAATTTTTGACTGAGCGGATTAGTACAGTTTATTAGTTAAAGTTTCCCCTATTTCAGAACTCGACTGCACTGACCTCTACTCATTACGAATCACTTTTCTCCCTGTAAAAATTTCATATAACTATACCGTTTATTTCTATTAAAACTATATTCAATAAGGAATCTAGGCATATAAAGTAATCCTCCTAATTATTTTTGTACAATTTATGGTGAATTTTCAAAGTTGGAACAGGGGATCCAGAAATTGCTCTGGCCCTGTTTCACTAAAACTCAAATATCTCATAACATATAACTCCTTTACCTATTTTTCTTCTTCCATATGAAATTAGACATGATAAGCTTCAATTTCATAACTAATCCATCATCAAATTCTATTTATATGATTTTTAGTGAATTTTCAAACTTACATCAGTGTTGCTGCAATGTTCTGTTTTATGGCTAATTTCATTTTCATAAAAGCTTTTATATACTAGATAACCTATTATTGTTTCACGACATCAAACATAATCTATATTAGCCATTTCAATGACTCAACATTATCAAGCATTTCCTCAACCAAACCACCACCATATCACAAGATTATTTACACAAAGTAGGTATATTACTATACATGCCATACTAAATCTTACAAGCCATTTACCAAAAAGTCCTTTGGATAGTGTGAACGAGTCTTCGACCTATCCCGATTCTCGAGCCGGCTTGTCCAAAACTACAATGAATGAAAAGGAGGGAGTAAGCATAAATGCTTAGTAAGTTTACATGCAAATAACAAGTAACATAACAAAGTCATTATGCCAAACAACATTAACATAGCATCACCAAAACATATGTCGCAATTCTAGTCATCATACTTCATCTTACCACATTTTTGTTGTTGTCTCGGTTTTCAACCCAAGGGTTAAGTACATACCTGTCCAATACGGCCATTTCTCAACATTACCGAATTGTCACTTACGTCTTGAGTGCCTTTCCATTTCACTTGAATTTTACCCGTTGAACACATTGGAATACAACTTGGATACACGGATCATTTGCACATAAGTGCTGAATATGTAATCAATCAATCATGTAACCCGCCCATAAATGAACTCGGACTCAACTCAACGAGCTCGGGCGTTCGCTTCCATAAGTGAACTCGGACTCAACTCAACGAGCTCGGATGCCTAGTTACATCTCACGAACTCGGACTCAACTCAACGAGTTCGGACATTCGCACCCATAAGTGAACTCGGACTCAACTCAACGAGCTCGGATGCCTAGTTACATCTCACGAACTCGGACTCAACTCAACGAGTTCGGACATTCGCACCCATAAGTGAACTCGGACTCAACTCAACGAGCTCGGGTGCCAAACCATCCTAGTGACATGTCACTTGTATCCTAATCTATCCCCAAGGTTCAAACGGGATTTTCCTCGATCACTTATCCTTGCCGTCTTCCACATAATACCGGAACCAATACTCGGTAGCAATTTATATTTAACAAGTAGCACATATAATTTGCATATTGTTCAAAAATAACCACAAAGCATATATTTCATGATAAAAATCAGCATATCATATAAATAACATCGATTAACTTAAAAATAACAGTTATGTTACATTATTTGCACATGAACTTACCTTAGTACCAAAATACAAAGATTTTTGCAATTTAGTCCGTAATCTTTTCTTTTCCTCGATCAAGGTTGATTCCACGTCTTTCTTGATCTAAAATAACACATTTAGCTTATTTAATACTCACATTATCAAAATAGTCCTAAATTCAAATTTTGGAAAAATTACAATTTTGCCCCTAAACTTTTGCATATTTGCACTTTTGCCCCAAAGCTCGGGAATTAAATTTTATCTCAAATTCTTATGTTTTAGGACATGCTGATCATTTATTTACCATTAGCAAGCTCAAATTCATACTAAAACACTTACTTATGAATAATATGTACTTTTACCGATTAAGCCGTTTTACTCGTTTTTACTTAAAACCGAGTAGCACAAGTTTTCTAACATAATTTAAAACCTCATATTCTATCATAAAACATCAAAATACACAAATTTCACCTATGGGTATTTTTCCAAATATGAACCCTAACTTAAATTATTGCTAACATAAGCTTTATCGAGCTACCGGGATTTCAAAAACGTAAAAATCATTAAAAACGGGGCTTAGAATCACTTACTATGAAGCTTGGAAGCTTGAAACAAACCCTAGCTATGGAGAACCCTTGAAATTTCGTGGTAATGAAGAAGATGACCAATTTTGTGTTATTTTTCCCTTTTTATTTCATTAAATGCCCAAATGACCAAAATGCCCCTCCATACTAAACTTTCAAAAATTCCTTCCATGTCCTAGTTTGTCCATGAACATAAAATTGGTCTAATTACCATTTAAGACCTCCTAATTAATATTTCAAAGCAATTTCATACTGAAAACTTCTAGAATGCAAGTTTTGCAACTTATTCGATTTAATCCCTAACTCCAAATTAAGCACTTTACGCTTAGAATTTCTTCACGAAATTTTCACACCATCATAAAATCATATCATAAACATCAAAATAATTATAATATAATTATTTCTACCTCGGATTTGTGGTCACAAAACCACTATTCCGGTTAGGCCCTAATTCGGGATATTACAACTCTCCCCCCTTTTAAGGATTTTCGTCCTCGAAAATCTTACCGGTAAACAGATGTGGGTATTGTTTTCTCATAGTTTCCTCGGGTTCCCATGTAGCCTCTTCTATCCCATGCTTTTGCCACAACACTTTCACAAGAGCAATACTTTTGTTTCTTAGTTGTTTGACCTCTCGAGCTAAAACTTTTATCGGTTCTTCTTCATAGGTCATATCTGGTCGTAATTCAATTTCTGTCGATGAAACTACATGCGAAGGATTCGAGCGATACCGACGTAACATAGATACATGGAACACGTCATGAATTTTCTCTAACTCAGATGGTAATGCTAACCGATAAGCTACTGGTCCAACTCTTTCAGTTATTTCATACGGCCCAATAAAACGCGGACTTAACTTACCCTTCTGTCCAAATCTGAGGACTTTCTTCCACGGAGACACCTTTAAAAATACCTTATCACCAACTTGAAACTCGATTTCTTTTCGTTTCAAATCTGCATAAGATTTCTGTCTATCCGAAGCGGCTTTCAAACAATCTCGAATTACCTTCACTTTTTCTTCAGTTTCTTTAATTAGATCGACCCCATAAATTTGATTTTCCTTGAGTTCGGTCCAATACAAAGGCATCCGACACTTACGACCATACAATGCTTCATAAGGTGCCATTTTCAAACTTGTCTGGTAACTGTTATTATAAGCAAATTCCACCAACGGTAAATATCTTTCCCAGCTTCCTTGAAACTCTAATACACAACATCGAAGCATGTCTTCAAGAATCTGAATTACTCTTTCTGATTGCCCATCCGTCTGTGGATGAAAAGCAGTACTGAAATTTAACCTTGTACCTAACGCTTCTTGCAACTTTTGCCAGAACCGCGAAGTAAATCTCGAATCTCTGTCTGAAATGATTGACAATGGTATTCTATGTAGTCTAACAATTTCTCTAACATACAATTCAGCTAACTTGTTAAGAGAATAATCCATATGTACTGGAATGAAATGAGCCGATTTAGTCAATCTGTCAACTATTACCCAAATGGCATCTTTCTTTCCTGGAGTTAACGGCAACCCTGAAACAAAATCCATAGTAATCCGATCCCATTTCCATTCAGGAACCATAATAGGCTGAAGTAATCCTGAAGGCACTTGGTGTTCTGCTTTCACCTGTTGACAAATTAAGCATTTGGACACAAATTCTGATATATCCCTTTTCATTCCTTTCCACCAGTACATTTTCTTCAAATCATTATACATTTTCGTACTGCCTGGATGAATCGACAAATAACCACCATGTGCTTCCTACAAAATCTTTTGAATTAACTCCTCATTTTTCAGTACACAAATTCGATCTTTAAACATCAAGCAACCATCAGGACCGATTCTAAAATCTGACTCTGTATCCACCTCACATTGCTTTCTTTTGGCTTGCAAGTCTTCATCGCTTTTCTGAACTTCACAAATCTCTTGTAAAAATATCGGTCTTACTTTTAGTTCGGCCAGAATGGAACCATCATCTGACATTTCCAACTGAGTGTTCATAACTCTCAAAGCAGCCAACAGTTTTCTACTCAAAGCATCAGCAACTACATTTGCTTTTCCTGGATGGTAGTCAATCACAAGCTCGTAATCTTTTAATAACTCCAACCATCTTCGTTGTCTCAAATTCAAGTCCTTTTGTGACATCAAATATTTAAGACTTTTATGGTCGGTGTATACCCGACATTTCTCACCATACAGATAATGTCGCCAAATCTTCAAAGCAAACACCACCGCAGCCAACTCCAAATCATGGGTCGGATAATTCCTCTCGTGAGGTTTTAACTGCCTTGAAGCATAAGCCACGACCTTTCCTTCTTGCATCAGTACACATCCCAAACCATTTAGAGAAGCATCACTATATACCACAAATTCTTTACCTGACTCGGGCTGTACTAACACTGGTGCCTCTGTCAATAACTTTTTCAATTCTTCGAAACTTTGTTGACATTCTTCCGTCCACTCAAATTTAACATCCTTGCGAAGTAATCTAGTCATAGGAGCAGCAATTATAGAAAATCCGTTCACAAACCGTCGATAATATCCGGCTAGCCCCAAGAAACTTCTAACCTCGGTTACATTCTTCGGTGGCTTCCAATCCACAATAGCTGAAATTTTACTGGGATCAACCCGTATACCATCACCCGAAACAATATGACCCAAAAATCCAACTTCCCGAAGCCAAAATTCACTTTTACTAAACTTGGCATATAACTGCTTGTCTCGTAAAGTTTGCAAAACTATCCTCAAGTGCTCAGCATGTTCTGTCTCATCTTTCGAATAAATCAAGATATCATCTATAAATACCACAACAAATTTATCCAAGTATGGCCGAAATATTCGATTCATCAAGTCCATAAACACAGCAGGAGCATTTGTTAATCCGAACGGCATAACTAAAAATTCATAATGACCATACCTTGTTCTAAAAGCAGTTTTAGACACATCTGACTCTTTTACCCGCAACTGATAGTATCCAGATCTCAAATCAATCTTTGAAAACCATGTCGCTCCTTTCAGCTGATCAAACAAATCATCAATTCTTGGCAATGGATACTTGTTCTTAATTGTCACTTTGTTTAATTGCCGATAGTCTACACACAATCTCATCGAACCATCCTTCTTTTTCACAAACAATACCGGAGCACCCCAAGGTGAAAAACTCGGTCTCACAAAGCCTTTGTCTGTCAACTCTTGCAACTGTGACTTTAATTCTTTCAACTCTGTTGGTGCCATTCTATACGGAGCAATCGAGATTGGAGCTGTTCCCGGCATCAACTCTATACCAAATTCTACTTCCCTGACTGAAGGCAAACCCGGCAATTCTTCAGGAAATACATCCGGAAATTCACATACAATCGGCACTGATTCCACTTTCTTTTCTATTTCTTTTGTATTTAATACATATGCCAGATAAGGTTCATAACCCTTTCTCAAATATCTCTGAGCCGACATTGAAGAGATTACACTAGACAATGCCTCTGATTTATCTGATTCAACCCGCAGAATTTCACCATTTTCACACTTTAGTTCAATAACTTTCTGTTTACAATTTACTATGGCATCATGCAATGTCAACCAGTCCATACCCAAAATAACATCAAACTCATCAAACGGCAACAACATCAAGTCGGCCGGAAAGTAATAACCCCGAATCATTAAAGGACATTTCTTGCATACTTTATCAACTATAACACATTTGCCTAACGGGTTTGACACTTTAATCATAAATTCTGTATTCTCAACAGGTATATTCATGCTAGACACCAATTTCATGCATACATATGAATGAGTAGAACCAGGATCAATTAGAGCAGTAACATTAACATCATAAAGAGAAAATATACCGGTAATCACATCGGGAGAGGAAGCATCTTCACGAGCTTTAATAGCATAAGTTCTAGCCGGAGCCCTTCCTTCAGATCTAACTGCTGCATCTCTGGCTACATTCTTGCTACTTGCTTCACTCCCAGCTTTTCTTGGGTACCTTCCTCGCGAATCTGCACCACTAGCTTTTGTATTCTGAAATTTTTCTTTTTCAATTCTCTCGGGGCAGTCTCTAATAAAATGATCCGGAGAACCACATCGGAAACATTCGTTTGCTCTGCACGGACCAAAATGATTTCTACCACACCGTTGACACTCGGGTTTAACAAATCTCGTGTTCCCTACACTGGCTGCCGAAGTAGTTTGGGACTTTGGACCCACATTTTGCTTCTTAAAATTCCCATAGGATTGTCCAGCTGAAACTTGGGAACGAGGATTCATATTTCTTGATCTTCCGGATTGCTGTGAGGGTGCATTAGTCATTTGTCTTTTCTTCCAGTTTCGTGTCTCAGATTCTGCCTTTTTCTTCTCTTTAAGTAGTTCTTCGGCCTTGCAAGCTCGGTCGACAAGTACCACCATTTCCTTTAATTCAAGAATCCCAACAAATACTTTAATTTCTTCATTGAGCCCATCTTCAAATCGCCTACACATTTTGGCCTCGGTAGGAACATATTCTCTGGCATACTTACTCAGTCGAACAAACTCTCTTTCATATTCTGTAACGGTCATGTTACCTTGTTTCAACTCGAGAAATTCCTTGCGCTTCTGATCAATAAATCTTTCACTGATGTATTTCTTCCGAAACTCTTCTTGAAAGAATTCCCAAGTTACCCTCTCTTTCGGTACCACGGAAATCAGTGTCTTCCACCAATTATATGCTGAATCTCTCAACAAAGATATAGCACATTTTAAGCATTCCTCAGGTGTGCAGGACAATTCATCAAATACCCGGATGGAATTCTCAAGCCAGAACTCTGCTTTTTCCGCGTCATCATCTATATTAGCTCTGAATTCTTCGGCCCCGAGCTTACGGATTTTATCAACTGGAGTTCTTTGAAATTTTATCATACCCACATCTTGAGGCATTGGGGGTACAGGTTGAGGAATTGGGGGAGGTGGGGGAGGTCGTACATTCGGGTTCGTACGAACGAACTCAGTGTACCATGCACTCATCATTTGGAGAAAGGCTTCCCGATCCCTTTCTCCTCCCTGACCAACAGTAGGTGGTGGATTTTCAGTCGGCGCTGCCCCTTCAGCCGGAGCTGGCGCATTACTCTCTACTTCATCAGCCACGGCTGGATCGGGATCCATTTACTATAAAAAAAATCATTTAAAAGGTCAGAAGTCGTCACACTATCACAATATACACATATGGCATGTATAGCAAAATCCGTACATAAAACATGTTAGTCCGAAAACCGACTAAACCTGCTCTGATACCACCAAATGTAACGTCCCCACGCCCGAAACCATCACTGGAGTCGAGCTTGAGGTGTTACTAAACACAATTTACCATTTTAAACAACTTTACAAAATCTATTTTCATTTTCGGAATAAATTGTTTTCTGCGTCATGGTCGCTCAAAAAATCATATCTCGAGTTACAAAACTCGAAATCAAGATCCGTAAATTTTTCCTAAATCTAGACTCATATATCTATTCACTAATTTTTTTATAGAATTTTTGACTGAGCGGATTAGTACAGTTTATTAGTTAAAGTTTCCCCTATTTCAGAACTCGACTGCACTGACCTCTACTCATTACGAATCACTTTTCTCCCTGTAAAAATTTCATATAACTATACCGTTTATTTCTATTAAAACTATATTCAATAAGGAATCTAGGCATATAAAGTAATCCTCCTAATTATTTTTGTACAATTTATGGTGAATTTTCAAAGTTGGAACAGGGGATCCAGAAATTGCTCTGGCCCTGTTTCACTAAAACTCAAATATCTCATAACATATAACTCCTTTACCTATTTTTCTTCTTCCATATGAAATTAGACATGATAAGCTTCAATTTCATAACTAATCCATCATCAAATTCTATTTATATGATTTTTAGTGAATTTTCAAACTTACATCAGTGTTGCTGCAATGTTCTGTTTTATGGCTAATTTCATTTTCATAAAAGCTTTTATATACTAGATAACCTATTATTGTTTCACGACATCAAACATAATCTATATTAGCCATTTCAATGACTCAACATTATCAAGCATTTCCTCAACCAAACCACCACCATATCACAAGATTATTTACACAAAGTAGGTATATTACTATACATGCCATACTAAATCTTACAAGCCATTTACCAAAAAGTCCTTTGGATAGTGTGAACGAGTCTTTGACCTATCCCGATTCTCGAGCCGGCTTGTCCAAAACTACAATGAATGAAAAGGAGGGAGTAAGCATAAATGCTTAGTAAGTTTACATGCAAATAACAAGTAACATAACAAAGTCATTATGCCAAACAACATTAACATAGCATCACCAAAACATATGTCGCAATTCTAGTCATCATACTTCATCTTACCACATTTTTGTTGTTGTCTCGGTTTTCAACCCAAGGGTTAAGTACATACCTGTCCAATACGGCCATTTCTCAACATTACCGAATTGTCACTTACGTCTTGAGTGCCTTTCCATTTCACTTGAATTTTACCCGTTGAACACATTGGAATACAACTTGGATACACGGATCATTTGCACATAAGTGCTGAATATGTAATCAATCAATCATGTAACCCGCCCATAAATGAACTCGGACTCAACTCAACGAGCTCGGGCGTTCGCTTCCATAAGTGAACTCGGACTCAACTCAACGAGCTCGGATGCCTAGTTACATCTCACGAACTCGGACTCAACTCAACGAGTTCGGACATTCGCACCCATAAGTGAACTCGGACTCAACTCAACGAGCTCGGATGCCTAGTTACATCTCACGAACTCGGACTCAACTCAACGAGTTCGGACATTCGCACCCATAAGTGAACTCGGACTCAACTCAACGAGCTCGGGTGCCAAACCATCCTAGTGACATGTCACTTGTATCCTAATCTATCCCCAAGGTTCAAACGGGATTTTCCTCGATCACTTATCCTTGCCGTCTTCCACATAATACCGGAACCAATACTCGGTAGCAATTTATATTTAACAAGTAGCACATATAATTTGCATATTGTTCAAAAATAACCACAAAGCATATATTTCATGATAAAAATCAGCATATCATATAAATAACATCGATTAACTTAAAAATAACAGTTATGTTACATTATTTGCACATGAACTTACCTTAGTACCAAAATACAAAGATTTTTGCAATTTAGTCCGTAATCTTTTCTTTTCCTCGATCAAGGTTGATTCCACGTCTTTCTTGATCTAAAATAACACATTTAGCTTATTTAATACTCACATTATCAAAATAGTCCTAAATTCAAATTTTGGAAAAATTACAATTTTGCCCCTAAACTTTTGCATATTTGCACTTTTGCCCCAAAGCTCGGGAATTAAATTTTATCTCAAATTCTTATGTTTTAGGACATGCTGATCATTTATTTACCATTAGCAAGCTCAAATTCATACTAAAACACTTACTTATGAATAATATGTACTTTTACCGATTAAGCCGTTTTACTCGTTTTTACTTAAAACCGAGTAGCACAAGTTTTCTAACATAATTTAAAACCTCATATTCTATCATAAAACATCAAAATACACAAATTTCACCTATGGGTATTTTTCCAAATATGAACCCTAACTTAAATTATTGCTAACATAAGCTTTATCGAGCTACCGGGATTTCAAAAACGTAAAAATCATTAAAAACGGGGCTTAGAATCACTTACTATGAAGCTTGGAAGCTTGAAACAAACCCTAGCTATGGAGAACCCTTGAAATTTCGTGGTAATGAAGAAGATGACCAATTTTGTGTTATTTTTCCCTTTTTATTTCATTAAATGCCCAAATGACCAAAATGCCCCTCCATACTAAACTTTCAAAAATTCCTTCCATGTCCTAGTTTGTCCATGAACATAAAATTGGTCTAATTACCATTTAAGACCTCCTAATTAATATTTCAAAGCAATTTCATACTGAAAACTTCTAGAATGCAAGTTTTGCAACTTATTCGATTTAATCCCTAACTCCAAATTAAGCACTTTACGCTTAGAATTTCTTCACGAAATTTTCACACCATCATAAAATCATATCATAAACATCAAAATAATTATAATATAATTATTTCTACCTCGGATTTGTGGTCACAAAACCACTATTCCGGTTAGGCCCTAATTCGGGATATTACACCACTGACTTTGGTAGTTTTTGTATCTCTTAGGGTAGTGGCATGTATAACCTTAATTAGTTGAATTTAGGGTTGAAATGTATTTATGATGTTATAAAATGGTATTTGATGAATGTGTATATGATAATAGAATGTGTTTGTGTTTTGATGCTATATATGCATAATAGGTTATGATGCTTACATTAAAAGGTACTTTTGGTCACTTATGATAATGAATGAGAATGGTTATTTGGTATCATTTGATAGTTTGAGTCACGGAGCTACTTTAGGTTATATTTTTATTAGGCTTTTGGAATTTATAGCTGATGAATGTATTTGGTAAAGTTTGCATGATTTGGTAGGTTTTTGGTAATTGATATTGAGGTCCCTTGTATGGCATATTGATTGAATGATCTTGGACTATTGGTTTGGTCATTTTATGTAGGTTTTGGGTCATGTTTTAATGCATTGATATGGTGTACTAAGGACCTTTAGGTGGTTGCATGGTTTGGTGTTGGAAATGGCTTGTTTTTGGGAAAATTCATGTCCACGTGGCCTGAGACACGGGCATGTGACTCGGCTGTGTGTAGGCGACATGACCATGTGTCCCCTGTAGGTTTTAAAGCATGCAATTTAGGTTGTTACACAGCCTGACACATGGGCATGTGTGGCTATTTTGAGAGTCACACGGCCTGGCACACGGGATGTGGCTTGGCCGTGTGACCCAACTTAGAAAGTTACACGAGTGAGGACACGGGCTAAGATACGGCCGTGTCTCTATTTCAATTACTACACAACCTAAGACACAAGCGTATGTCTTGACCATGTGAGTTACATGGCTGTGTGACCCCTACAGTCAAATTTGTCTAACTTTTTCTTATAATTTCTGATTGTTTCCAATTTGATCTTGAATTGTTCTAAAGGTATTTTTAGGGTTTTCATGGCTCGATCATGGAATGTTATGTAGGTGATTGAATGTATTAGATAATGTTTACAATAATGTATGAAATGAAAGTTTTAATGTTATTTTTGTACGATAATGCTCTATAACCCTACTTCGAAGGTGAATAGGGGATAGGAGTGTTACATTACCGTAAAAGAATATATGAGAAAATGTAACAGCCCATTTGTGAGTCTGATCAGAACGAGTGGTTTTGAGACCACTTAACCGAGTCAAAATATTTATTTTATTATTTTATTATGTCTTACAGCATGGTAGAGTTACTGTGTAAAAGTTTCGTATAGAAATTTTACTGTTTAAATAGTTAATTCGGTAAAAAGGACTAAATCGCGTAAAGCGATAAATATGTGTTCTATTCATTGAATGGCTTATATGGCTATGGCTTTTTAATTGGAAGGCCTTAACATGAAATGTACCCATTAATAGTATGAATGTACGGTAGTGGCTTTATATTTCATGATTTCATTATTTTTTTTATAGGTCAAAATTGTCATTTGGTATTTATAGTGTTTTTAATTAAAACAAACATATGGGTGGCCATTTTATTGTCATCTTCACCGAAAGTTAGGGCAACAAGAAGCCATTATTGTAGCTTCCATTCAACCAAGTCTATTAAGCTTATATAGGTACAATTTTTAACCAGTTTTTAATGATTTTTATGTTTTTAAGCTCGTTGCAGCTCGGTATAGCTAACCTGTATCCTAATTTCTGAAATTGGTGATTTTTTTGAAAAATTCTATTGTTGAATATATATATTTTTTGATGTTTCTTGATTGATTATTGATGGTTGTTTAGTGATATACAAGTTTTATAAAGTGATTTTTGATAAAATTGAGCTTTAAGGATTAAATTAAAAAAGATTGAATTTTTGGGGTCAGAAATGCTAATAAATGAAAGATATGTGTTTGTATGATAAGCATGAATATTCAGCTATAGTGATTTATGGTGAAAAATATGTAATTTGTTATGTTGTGAATTAAGGACTAAAATGCCAAAGTATGAAAATTCAAGGGCTATTTTGTAAAATGGATAAAATACATGTATTTGGACTAAATTGAATGTATTAGTGAATAATTGAGTTAAATTGGAATTAATATAGATCAAGACAAACAAATCCCGGAACTTGATCGAGGGAAACAAAAAGTAGACGAGTAGATATCGGGTATACGAGCTAAATCAAGGTAAGTTCGTATAATTAGAATTCAATTATGTTTATAATTGAAATAATTGAATTGCATCTTTTATGAATGTATATATGAAATAATGGATTGGAATGCCTATTTGTTTCATGCTCTGATTAAGTACCAAGTCCCGTTTGAACCACAGAAAGTCGTAGGATACAAGTGACATGTCACTAGGGCTACAGGTTGGTTGAGCTCCTACATTTACTGTTCAGCCTTCGGGCTTACTGTTCAGCCTTCGGGCTTACCGTTCAGCCTTCAGGCTTACCATTCAGCCTTCAGGCTTACATGTTCAGCATTCGGGCTTACCGTTACTGGCTCAAGAGGGGCAATAGTACATGGCTCGAAAGAGCATATATGATGAATTGACGGATTTACAAGTGTACATATATACACTATGTGTGTATCACCCGAGTATCCCTTGATGTTTCCAAAGGTTCAACAGGCAATATACCGAAATGAAAATAAGAAAATACATGTTGTAAAGATACAAAATGTACATGGTATGTATATATGTTGTATGAATTACATGGATTACATGATCTACATGAATGATATGTTACAAGTATATGATTACATGGTGTATGTTACATGGTTTACAAGGATTATGGAGTACAAGAGTATAAATGCTATATGATGACTTGATAAATAAAGTATATGAGTTATATGTATGAAATGTGACATGGATTATATGATTTTAAAAATAGAAGATGAAAGGTGATATGTTATAAGTATTGAAATGTGCATGAATGTTATATGCTTGGTTTCATCCCTTGTATGGATGGATATATGTTTGTTTTATATGACGAACATGTGGTTGAATCCTTTGAGTAGGAAATATGAGCATATGAGTTGGTTATTATTGCTTAATTTGCTTATTTATTCTTGGTAAGTTTGTTTCTATATTGTACGGGCTTACTAAGCTTTTAAGGTTTACTCTGTTTATTTTTCCCGTGTTTTATAAATTCGGAAGCTAGCTCAATTCTGGACAAAGTTGAAGATTGTCATCACACTATCTGGACAACTTTTGGTACTTTGGAACCTTGTAAATGATGTAAATTATGGCATGTATAGGCTAGTTTATAAGTTAATATTTATGGTTATCTATGTGTTAATGAATGTGGAATGTTTGGGATACTTGTTCAAGCTATGAGACATGGCTTGAAATGGAAATGGTTACCTTGTTATGAATGAATTATATGTTGTGTCCTTTATGTGGTATTTTGGATGAGTGGTACAAGTTATATGTGATGTTTAAATGTGATTATTTGATAGGTTCTATTGGGATTGAATTGGTAAGTTGAAATAGGTATGAGTTCGCTCATTTGGTTCATGTTTGATGATGCAAATTGGTATGAACTTTGGTTGATTATGAATTGGTGTAAATGTGCTTTTTTTTTTTTGCTGAATTGGTTGCTCAATTGGTAAATGAATTGTTGCATAATAATGCTTGTAGGTATATGAGAAAATGAGGTGTGAAAATGCCTTATACCAAGCCTATTTCGTGCCACACGGTCAGAGCACATGAGTGTGTGTCTCGACCATGTGACCCCTGTTTTGTTGCTTGTTAAGTCAGTATTGCACACGCGCTAGACACACGGGCGTGTCTAGTACCCATGTAGCCAAGTCAGGATGCCACACAGCCAAGACACATGAGCGTGTCTGGCAGCCGTGTGAGGCACACCCTCTTTCAAAAATTTTCTTATGTTTTCACATATCTTTTATATGTTATCAAATTAGTCCCTGTTGTATGATTGAAGCTTTATATTTTTTTTTAAGCATGTTATGTTTATATATGATTAATATTACTAAAATGGGTTGATGTTGGATAAACGTTTAAAGTTTTACTGTTCCAATCTAAGTTACAAGTCCGGTAATGCCCCTTACCTATTCCGGCGATGGTTACAGGATAGGGGTGTTACAGAAAATACATTAGTTTTTTCTGTATTCAACATTTCACTATGACCAAATGATTTATTTCCATTTTTCAACTTTATTTAATTTGGAAAACATAAATTCATTTTTCAGGTCGTTTTCATTTTTTTATTTTCATTTTCATTTTGGAGAAAGCCACATTCGTTTCCAAAATGATTCCGTTTCTCCATTTTCATTTCCATTTTGAAAAAAACCATAATCATTACCAAATGATTTCTCATTTCTCCATTTTCACAATTTCTATTCATTTATTTTCATTTGATTTAACATGCAATTCATTTCTGGTTTAAACAATCTAGTAGAGGGACCGATTGGACATATGCATGTGAGGCTCAAAGGATTTGTAATTAAGTTCCAGCTTTTCACCTATTATTATAAACTCATTTTGTCACAAAGTCATTCCACTATAGTATCATGATAGAGCTATCCCCAACAGCATACCATTACGAAAGCAACTTGATCAATGCTCACCGAATGACCATGTCATATGTGTGTTACCCTCATAGGATATCTTCAATCTCTTTGGGATAATATTCGTTCCCCCAATATGATCCTATTTTATCTCATGGTAACCATTAAATCTTCTTTCATGAAAAGTCAACTATTTTCAAATGGTAATCAAGTCATTCATCACAAAGACAAGCAACCCATGGCCACATTTACTTTTCATCAACCATGTAATGCCAATGAAAAGATGTCATTTACCCATGTCTTAGGCTATAAATTCTATTGTTGTGAATGACGCTACATACTGCAAAATTCAAATACCCATCGTACCAGCTTTCAGTTTGTTTGAACTTAGACTTTTACTTACATTAAAGTATATGATTCACACATATATAGTATGTCATCCACTCAGGATTTTGGTATGACACGCTATGAACGTCATAAGTGAATAAATCCATAAATAGATTCAGGATTTATTCTTCCTGAGTCCAGTTTGATGTATTGTCTGTCCACTCAACCACATCTATGTCTCTTATCCTTTGGGAGTCATCCGCTCCAATGCCCAAAACAAAGCATCTCCGTAATTGGACTTAATAGACAACATTTTAGTCTTTTAATCATTTTGCTCATTTTCAATTAGACTAAAGACATATTTAGGTTCATCTACTAATATAAGTTTTCTTTCTGTATTACGATCCAACCACGTAATGCCCCTAGTATTTGTTTAAATATTAGACAACCAATGAGCAACATTTACTTCTATTTTTCTTTATGTGCAAAAATCATATGAGGAAAATTATACAAAGTATATTAAAGCAATCAATGAATTTGTTTTATTAAACAATCTATTTGAAAAAATTACAAGTATACATAGATGAAAATACTACACTTAAGGCATCAAATCCAACACCTTATCTATTTGAACTTAGGCTTTTACTTACATCAAAGTATACAAGTCACATATACATAGTCCGTCATCCACTCGTAATCTAGGCATGTCACACTATGAACATCACAACTGAGTAAATCCATAAACGAATTCAGGATCTATTCTTCTTCGGTCTAGTTCGATGTACTATCAGTCTAACCAATCACATCTATGTCTCTATATTTTAGTAGTCATCTGCTTCGATGCCAAGACAAGGCATCTTCCCAACTGGACTTGATAGAAAACATATTAGTATTTCAATCAGTTTGCTCATTTTCGATTAGACTAAGGATATGTTTAGGTTCATCTACTAATTTAAGTTATCTTTCCATATTACGATCTGACCACGTAATATCGCTTAGTATTAGTTTAAACTTTAGACAACCAGTAAACCAATATTTGTTTCTATTTTACTTTGCATGCAAAAACCACATGAAGACAATTATATAAAGCATATTAATGTAATCCATGAACTGTTTTATTAACTAATCTATTCAAAAAAAAATATTAATTTGCAAAAGAATATACTACCCTCAGGGCACCAAATCTAGTATGAATTGCATGTAGAACAAATTGAATGAAAATGATGAAGTTAGAGAAAATGATCACATTAAAAAATGAGTATTTTATCACTGAGAGTAAAAATAACTTGAGAATTAATTTAAAGTTTTTTTGAATTATTATTTAATTAATTATAATTTACTAATTGAATTTCAAAAATGAAATTAAAGCAATTAATCATCATGAATCCATTGAATATGAAATTTAAATATATTTCCCCATAGATTCTTTTGCGATAAAGTTGTCATGACTTTCACGAAATCAGAATTGGGTAGAAAAAATTATTTAATTAGGAAATTAATTTATTTAATATTATGGATTCAACTAATTAATTAATATTTATTTTTGGAATAGATAAAAAATATTGGGTTGGATTAAATTATAAAGTGTTGGGGGAAAAGTTCAGGAAGCACATATAACTGAACCCAATACATGAGAGGCCCAAAACCTCTCACATTACATGAGAGGGGCGACAACTGTAGTGTATTTATCTAGGGTGTGCCACCCATCCTTATTCTACTTAGAGTAGAATTGTGTTTTATTAAATAAATATTATTTGTGTTATACTTATTCAATCAGGATTCTTCTATCTCTCCCTATAAATAAATGACACTAGTAGAGCTATTAACATAAGTTTTTATACATAAATTTCATATATTGTTATTCTACCAGAAAGTAATGGGAATTTATTTTATAAGAATAAATTATATTTTTCGGGGATAATAATTTTTTTTGTTTCTATTTGAAAAACTTACTTTCCTACTAGAAGTAATAAATTGTTTTCGGTTTTGTGTTTGGCTTTTGTTGTTTAAGCCCACGCTCGACACAATTCGAGGTACAAGGATAGTGGGAAAGGTTATTCAGTTGAAAGCCAAGAATGTTTCAGATCCATCTTGCACAAAACATGGATACTCTTTAGAAAAAATTTTATTATAAATAGAAAAAATCAACTTGGTTGTCAAATTTTTAATTTTCTATTGTGACTGAAAACTATTTTCTAAACCAAATTTTTGCAACTCTAATATACCTGGTGTGATCTTTGTGTTTGGTTAATAGATATGAACTCCATGAAAGAAATGAGCTCGACATCACGACCTCCGCTACTTGACAAATAATTCTATGCTGCTTGAAACCTTGAATGAGACTAGTCATTAAGTACATTTTTGAAAGGGCATGGAGGGCTATTTTGGCAAGATGAGAGCCACCTAATGATACAAAAAAATTATGAAATTGAGAAGTAAAATCATAACGTGGACAACAAATGAAGAAATTGTTCCAAATCACAATTATAACCTTGAATGCTATTTTTAATGGTGTAGAAGATAAAGTGTTTAGAAGAATCCCTAAATGCCTTTTTGCCAAAGAAACTTGGAATATTATTGAAACAATTCATAAAGGTACTCCTAGTGTGAAATTATCAAAACTACAAATGCTTACAACTAGGTTTGAAAATATTAGAATGTTTAATGATGAAACTTTTAGTGTATTTTATGCTCGATTATCTAATATTAGTAATGAATCTTCTTATTTTAGTAAGAAATACTCTAATTTTAAAGTAGTGCAAAAGGTGCTAAGATTATTGCCAAAGAGATTCACCATCAAACTTACAATAATCGAAGAAGCAAAAGACATAAGCACAATGCAACTCTATTGCATAAGGTGTTCCAACACCCGAACCAAAATCTAACTCTTAGAAGATATTGGATTTCTTACTAAAAATTCCACCAGATCTCTCAATAACTTCTTTATCAATGGTAAGAACTCATATCCTAATCGATTTTTTAACAGGAGAAAAGAAAGACTTCAAAAAAGCCTAAAAAGAAAGAAATCAAATGCCATGGATGTTGAGGCTTTGGACACATACAACTGAATATATAAACAAAGTTGAAGAGAAGAATAAGTTTTTAAAATTTAGATGGAGTGATGAGAAGAAGGTAACCAGAAACGCAATTATGTTGCTATCACAACAAAATCTCATTTTATTTCTTCAAAGTTGTAACAAATGCTAAGACAAAATCAAAAAAGGATAATAACAATGATGTTGATATGAGAACTAATGAGCTACATGAAATTTACAAGAATTTATTGAAAAGTTGTGACCAAAGCTATGTAAACACAATGAAATCCTTAAATTTGAAAACCCCATTTTGAATAAAACAATCAGAGACTAGTTGAAGAAATCAAGGACAAATAGATACTTCTTGCTAATTATGAGTTTGAATTAAAAGAGGTACAAAAAGAGTTAGCTTTCTCTTAGGAGATTCTTAGAAACTTAAGATATAAAAGCGAGAAACATGATGAGATTCTTTTAGTAGGAATAATTAAGAAGGTCACTATAACGCCCCGAATTTTGGGCCTAGAAGTATTGGGCCTTGAGTTTTGGATCGGTTAAAAGGCAGCTTAAATAATTCAAATGTGTGATTTTGGATTGTTTGGAGGGTACTATGAAGTCCCGGGTTCAAGTTAGGCCATAGGAAAAATTTTGATTTTTAGCCTTAATGGAACCCTGATCTCAAGTGGTATGACTCTTAAATAAATCAAGGTAAAATAAGGCACAAAAAGAAGTGTGGTGTAGTGGCAAAGTGGCGCCACTTAGGGGACAAGGAAGTGACGCCATAAAAGAAGCAAAGGGGTCCAAGGTTCAAGTCTTGGCTCTTGCAATTTATTTTGGTTTTTCTTTTAAATAAATCTGGAAGCGAGTAGGCGGGCTTTAAAGTTAAATGTGTTGGACTTATGACACAAAGGAACCTGTGCCCTACTGGTGGTGGCGTGACATGGTTATTGAGAAGACTATGGTTCGAATCCCTTTGCACGCAAAGGTTGATTATTTTGCTAATGCTTTAGTTTTGGGGGATTGATGGAGAATCCCACATCGGGAAGCTAACATGAGAATAGGTGAGGAGCTGGCTTTAAATAGAGCAAACCATGAGGAGAGTAGACATAGCTTTCTTGGCTTATCCCTTTCACGTTGTGGCGTGTTCGTTTGGGTTAGGCGTTGGATCATTCGTTGATCTATATGCCATTGGGTCATGGTGGTGGTGACCGCAGTTGATCAACACGCACCCCCTGGGGAGTCAAAGGTGCGATTTTTGTTGGCTTCTGGGCATAGCAACGTTCAGAGCATGGATTAACTTCAGATACCTATCAGGTGTGTACTTCACCCTACTCTAGCTGTAGAACGGCAAATGTTGAAATGCTGAAATGGGCCATATAGGCCCAATCGGCCAAATTGTATGATTGTGTAGTAAATATAGGACTAGACTAGGTGAATCTCATATCTGTAGCTAGTTTTGGGCTAAATGGCCACACGAGCGTGTGGGCCCACCTGGGCCGAGAACGGGCCTTAGGCCCATTCGTAACGTTATCTCTGTTTAGAATATTTGAGTCGCTCGAGGCGACTATAGACTTTCTGAGGGATCGATAAAATTACTGAAACACCCTTATAGGGTAGAATTACTGTAATACCCTCGATTTGCAAAATTACAAAAAT
Organism: Gossypium stocksii; assembly: GCA_020496765.1. Lineage (NCBI taxonomy): Eukaryota > Viridiplantae > Streptophyta > Magnoliopsida > Malvales > Malvaceae > Gossypium > Gossypium stocksii. The sequence goes on along the minus strand of CM035624.1, from coordinate 57,496,011 downwards.
ACCCTTGATTTGTAAAATTACTAAATTACCCTCGATTTGTAAAATTACAGAAATATCCCCGATTTGAAAAATTACAAAAACACCCCCGATTTGTAAAAGTACTGTTTTACCCCTAATTTGTAAAATTACCGTTTTACCCCTAATTTGTAAAATTATCGTTTTACCCTTAATTTGTAAAATTATTATTTTACCCCTGATTTGTAAAGTTATCGTTTTACCCCTAATTTGTAAAGTTACCATTTTACCCCTGATTTGTACAGTTACCGTTTTATCCTTGATTTGTAAAGTTACCGTTTTACCCCTAATTTTTTAAGTTACTATTTTACCCCTGATTTGTAAAGTTATCATTTTACCCCTGATTTGTTAGAAGTACCGTTTTACCCTCAGTTTACAAAATTACAGAAATACCCCAATTTACAAATTACGAAAATACCCTGTATTTTAAAATTATCGAAATACCCCTGATTTACAAAATTACCAAATACCACTGGTTTGTGAAATTACCGAAATACCCCTGGTTTATGAAATTACCGAAATAGCCCTGATTTACAAAATTACCAAAATACCCCTAGTTTGTGAAATTATCAAAATACCCCTAATTTGTGAAATTATCGAAATAACCCTAGGTTGTAAAATTATTGAAATACCCCTGTAGGGTAGAATTACCGAGATACCTCTATAGGGTAAAATTACCATGCCCCTAGGGTGTTAAATGACTATTTTGCCCTTATGGGCAAGTGACAGACTTGGACTGTGTGTTTGACGGATTTGACTGTGTTTGTATGATAGTGATTTGACTGACATGAGCGCGGTTGTGTGATTGATATGTTTTTATATGTGTTTAAATGACTAATACTGAACAGAGCCATTCTGTATACATGTGTGATGATTGAGCATAGCATACACGACATATTGGGTTAGGACATCGATTTGGAGGAAGTTCTATGCTAGTGGCTTTGCCACGTATTCTGATTCTGGTGGCTTCGCCACGTTATCTGTTATTAGCAGCATGGCTGCGTCATTGGTGTGTAGGGCTGGGTGGGTCGAGTTATTCCCCACATGGTGTGTTGGATTGGTATGGGTGGTGTGATGGCTAGACTGGGTTGGGGTTGCATTCGCATATTGTTTTGATTCTGCTATGGGCTTGGTCTACACTGTTCTGTATAGGGCTAAGGCCCAGACTGACCTGTTCTGTATAGGGCTTCGACCTAGTCTGTTCTGCATATCTACATTATACTGTTACTGATTCTGTTTTGGGCTTAGGCCCACCTGATTCTGATTCTGATTTTGATTCTAATTTTGATAATGTTTCTGATTCTGTAATGTGCTAAGGCCCATCTGGTACTGTCTGTTATAGTGGGCTAAGGCCCCATTGATACTGGAATTGTAGTAGGGCTGGGGCCAGACTTTTAATTCTTTTGTATGACTGAATGTTCATTTTATATGATAGGGGATTACACACTGAGTTTTCATAAAACTCACCCCGTTTAATAATTGTGCAGGTAATCCCTATCTTTAGGAGGATCAGTGCTGCGAAGGACTCGGAGAAGGCCACACATTGCTTATGCTTTGTCTTGATTTACTTTTAAGTACTTTATTCCGGTTTGGGTTGTAATAAGGCCTTTTAAACTTTTTGGTTTTTACATTTGGGATTTTATTTATTGTTTATAATTGCTAGAAGTCAGACACAGTTTTTCCAAAACAACAACTATTTTTCAAAATATCACATTTCTGCAACTATTTTAAATTAGGCCTCCGTAACAATTAAGGTTTTAAAGGTAATGACATTTTACAATAGAACGTCTTTTAATAAACCACGTTTTAAAAATATGCATACGAAATTCGAGATTTTACACAAGTTTGAAATGGCAACAAGTTTTAATAAAAAGGGTTTTCAATGGAAACAAGGTTTTTAAAAAACACATCAATGTGAGACGCCAGATTCGGGCCTAACTTCTAGGCTGGGTTTGGGGTGTTACAGTCACAAAGGCCTGAGTTATATTGCTAATGGTTAGAAAACCTTTTGGATACATGCACGGACGGGGTGAAATTTATGACAGTTAATTCAACCAAGCTGTCAATTTTCAAGTTTGGAAGATCAGTCGACCTACGATGAATTTTTGGATGGGATCTAGGCATTTATGGGATGAGATATATGCATAGAGTTTGAATATCTATCTTGTACTTTTGATACACACTTTGAATCACTTGATTTCGAGTTCAGGAACTCAAGTTATGACCACCTTACTAAATACTGCACGAGCAAAATTTTTGGACTGGATTATTACGGGAAATTACAAGTTTTATGCTTTAATTCGAGTTTAAATCATATTGGGTTCAATTTTTAGGTTTAATTTTCATTATATATGAGCTCAATATTATATTTATTAGGTTTTATTATTTTATTATTTATTTATTCCAAATTTTAGGATATTTTATGTATGTAAAGTTGTTTAGGAGTTTTATGTTTCTTAGTCAATAAGAAAGTTTAGTTCTATTAAAACTACTTCTTGTTTATATTAATTAGAGTTTCATTATACTTGAGAGGTCTATTTGGATTTAACTAGCTTGCCTATATAAAAGTCTCTTCATTATTCATTGAAGGCATTAATTTATTCATTAATAAAATTTTCAACTCTTGGAATTAATTTCCTTCGTTCAAGATTGCTTTTTTGTAATTTTTAGAAGTGATTTTTCTTCTCAATTTTCTTCAAGGATATGAAAATACTATCTTCATCCTTCAATTTACCAAGAATTATTTCTTGGAAGGTTGATTAGAGTCATTAATTGAATTTTTAGGGGTTTATATCTCAAAGAGTTTAGTTGAAAAACTATCTTCTATCAATATACATAGGTTTATTTGATCCATTTTTTACCTTTTAATTTTCTTTTTCTGTATTTTTCTATGCTTTGAATGTTTATTTTTTATTCTTGAATTTCTTCTTTTAGTTGTTTTTGTTTTCTTTGTTTCTAAATATGTTTGTTTCTTCTTTCAAGTTAAATTCGAATCTTTTTTTCAAGTTGAATAACTTGAATACGATCTTGGTCTGCTATACCTATCAACACTCCTACTCTAAGTACAGTTGGGTGGGCAACACTCCCTAGTTAATACTAAGGTCACATTCACAAATGAATTGCATGTAGAACCAAATGAACAGAAATGGATGGAAATGAATAAGTTAGAGAAATAGGTCGCATTCACAAATGATTGTGTTTTTTTCACTAAGTATGGAAATGATTAGTGAATTAATTTTGAGGTTTTCAAATTATTATTTATTTAATAATGATTAAATAATAGAATTTTTAAAATGGAATTAAATTCATTAGTCATTATAAATCCATTGAATATGAAAATTAAATATATTTCCTCGCAAATTCTTTTACAGTAAAGTTGTTATGACTTTAACAAAATTCGAATTGGGCTGAGAAAATTATTTAATTGAAAAATTAATTTAGTTAATTTAATTAATTAATATTTCTTTTGAGAAACAAAAAAATATTAGGTTGGATAAATTATAAAGTGATTGGTCAAAAGTCCATGAAATACATATAAAATGACTACAAGAAATCCCCAAACATCCTCATGTTATATGAGGGGCGACAACCCTGGTGTTATTATCTAGTGTGTGTCATCCCCGTCTCTCCTCATTACATTAAAGGAGTGTTTTCTATTAAATAAATATTATTTGTGTTATTCTTATTCAACCAGGATTCTCCTATCTCTCCCTATAAATAGATGGCATTGGTAGAGTTATTAACACACAAGTTTTATATATTGTTATTTTGCCAGAAAATAGTGGGAATTTTCAAGGAATGAATTATATTTCCTTGGAATCACAATTTCTACAAGTTTCTATTGAGAAAATTTACTTTTCTACTAAAAGTAATTAAATCATTTCTTGTTTAGTGTTTGGTTCGTGTTGCTCGAGCCCATGTTCAGCATAATTCAAGATATGGGGATAGTGGGGAAGGTCGTTCGATTGAAAGCTAAGAGCGATACAAATTTGTCTCACACAAAGCACATGTACTTTTCAAGAAAAGGTTTTTTGCTATAAATATCACAAATCAACATGGTTTTCATAATTTTTAGACTTCCTCTATAATCGAAAACCATTTTCTTAACTGTATTTTTCCAACACATCATCCATTCGGGATTAAGGTATGACACACTATGAATGCCATAAGCGAATAAATCCATAAACGAATTTAAAGTTTATTCTACTTAGATCTTGCCTGATGTATTGTATATTTAGTTAGTCATATTTATATCCCTATCTTCTAGGATTAATCCACTCCAATTCTCAAAGACAAAGCATCTCCCAAATTGGACTTGATAGATGGAATATTAGTCTTTCAATTGGTTTGCTCATTTCCGAATACATAAGGGCATATTTAGATTTATCTACTAAAACTAGCTATCTTTCTATATTATAATCCAACCATGTAATACCACTTAATATTAGTTAAACGTAAATAAATGGTGAGCCAATATTTGCTACCATTTTGTGTTGCACTAAAAAACATTAAGGAGAATATACAATAGGTAGCAATGTAATTAATGAATATTCTATTAAATCAATTCATTAAAAAATACTCACTGAGTTAGCCGTAAACATTCCTTCGAGCCAAATACATAATGAATTAGTACTTTGACCAAGGAGCTAGGAAACACACAAAGCTGTACAAGTTTCCAACACAAACAGGCATTCTAAGACGACATGATGGACAAATCACTACCATTTCCACAATGAGGGTACATAGGACACTAGTGAGCCCTTTTTTGCACAAATTCACAAGGATAGGAACAAATTTGTGATAGAACCTCCATAATGTAATCTTTAGTTTCGGTGGACCTATAATTTTCCATAAGGCTCGAAAAAACCAACTAGCCCCTGTAGAGATGCTATCAAGGGTATCAGCAGGGACAAACTCTAAACCTAAGGAAATCAACTTGTAAATGCTTTTCACAGAGTGGTCCCTCAAATTATTTGATCTCCAAGCCAACATGTCTAGAATTGAAGAATGAGAAATTGACACACAAAGAATACTTCGAACATCATTCAACGTAAATATGGTATGAAGCAAAGGTACATTCCAATCTTTGCTATTAGGAAGAAACAAATCAGAAACATAGTTAACTAAGTTATTTCTTGGTAATTGAACTTAGCAAGAACTAGTACCAAGCAACCAAAAATCCTCTCAAACTAAAATTGAGGTACCATCCCCAACTCTCCATTTTAGACCTACATTAAGTAACCCCTTAGCACACTAGATGCTCTTTCAAGTAAGAAATGGCCTATCACCCAAACTAGCTCATAAAAAAAGGGGGTAATAATGTGCTTTTAATACTCTAGCAATCAACAAATTGGGTTTGGTAAGAAATCGCCACCCTTGCTTTGCACGTAAAGAAATATTAAACTTTGCCAAGTTTCAGAACCTGAGACCACCCGCTCCTTCAATACACAAAGTCACGACTACGTACATGTAATATCCCGAATTAGGGCCTAATCGAAATAGTGGTTTCGTGACCACAAATCTGAGGTAAAAATAATTATTTTATAATTATTTTGATGTTTATGATATGATTTTATGATGGTGTGAAAATTTCGTGAAGAAATTCTAAGCGTAAAGTGCTTAATTTGAAATTAGGGACTAAATCAAATAAGTTGCAAAACTTGCATTCTAGAAGTTTCTAGTATGAAATTGCTTTAGAATATTAATTAGGAGGTCTTAAATAGCAATTTGACCAATTTTAAGTTCATGGACAAAATTTGGACATGGATGGAATTTTTTAAAGTTTAGTGAGGAGGGGCATTTTGGTCATTTGGATATTAACATGAAATAAAAAGGGAAAAATAACACAAAATTGGTCATCTTCTTCATTACCACGAAATTTCAAGGGTTATCCATAGCTAGGGTTTGTTTCAAGCTTCCAAGCTCCATAGTAAGTGATTCCAAGCCCCGTTTTTAACGTTCTTTACGTTTTCGTAGTCCCGGTAACTCGATAAAGCTTATGTTAGCAATAATTTAAGTTAGGGTTCATATTTGGAAAAATACCCATAGGTGAAATTTGTGTATTTTGATGTTTTATGATAAAATATGAGGTTTTAAATTATGTTAGACAACTTGTGCTACTCGGTTTTAAGTAAAAACGAGTAAAACAACTTAATCGGTAAAAGTACATATTGTTCATAAGTATGTGTTTTAGTGGGAATTTGAGCTTGCTAATGGTAAATAAATGATCAGCATGTCCTAAAACATAAGAATTTGTGATAAAATTAAATTTCCGAACTTTGGGGCAAAAGTGTAAATATGCAAAAGTTTAGGGGCAAAATTGTAATTTTGCCAAAATTTGAATTTAGGACTATTTTGATAATGTGAGTATTGAATAAGCTAAATATGTTATTTTAGATCAAGAAAGACGTGGAATCAACCTTGATCGAGGAAAAGAAAAGATTTTGGACTAAATCGCAAAATTGCTATATTTTGTACCGAGGTAAGTTCATGTGTAAATAATGTAACATGATTGCTATTTTAAGTTATTTAATGCTATTTATATGATATAATACTTGTTATTATGAATATTATGCTTTGTGAAATATTATGTATTGGTATGAAAAGTATGTGATTAAATTGATAAGTATGAGATGCAAGCAACGTATTGGTTCCAATATTTCGAGGAGAACAACTGGGAAATGTGTGACTGAGGAAAATCCCGTTTGAACCTTGGGAATAGATTAGGATACAAGTGACATGTCACTAGGATGGTTGGGCATCCGAACTCGTTGAGTTGAGTCCGAGTTCACTTATGGATGCAAATGTCCTAACTCGTTGAGTTGAGTCCGAGTTCGTAAGATGTAACTAGGCATCCGAGCTCGTTGAGTTGAGTCTGAGTTCACTTATGGATGTGAACACCCGAGCTCGTTGAGTTGAGTCTGAGTTCGCTTATGGGCGGGTTACATGATTGATTGATTACATATGTGGCACTTATGTGCAAATGATCCGTGTATCCGAGTTATATTCCGATGTGTTCAACGGGTAAAATTCTAGTGGAATGGAAGAATACTCAAGATGAAAATGATATTTTGGTAAGTGTTGTGAAATGGACAATTTGGACAGCTATGTACTTAACCCTCGGGTCGAAACTTGATACAACAGAAATAAGGTGGTAAGATATACACGATAGCTAGAAATGTGGTCTGTATCCTGGTGATATCATGCTATTGTTGTTGATATAATTGCTTTGTTATGTTACTTGTTATTTGCATGTGAACTTACTAAGCATTTATGCTTACTCCCTCCTTTCCATTTATTGTAGTTTTTAGCGAGCCAACTTGGATATCGGGAAGGTCAAAGAAACGCTCACACTATCCGAGGAAGAATTGGTATATTGGTTTGTATGTTTTGATGTATGGCATGTATAGCAATATACTTGTTTTGTGTAAATAATCTTGTGATATCGTTGTGGTTTGGTTGAGAAAATACTTGATAATGATTAGTCATTGGTATGGCTAGCCTAGATGATATTGGATGCCTTGTGAGTTTAATATGTTATATAGTTCATGAGAATTCATAAAAAGATGAAACTTGTCATAAAATAGAACACTATAGCAACAACGACGTGAGTTTGAAAAATCACAAAAAATAGTAGAAAACGAGTTAGGTGAAGAATTAACTATGCAATTGAAGCTTATTGTGTCTACTTTCATATGAAAGAAGAAAAATAGGTAAACGAGTTATATGTTATGAGATATTTGAGTTTTAGTGAAATAGGGTCAGAGCAATTTTTGGATCCCCTGTTCCAACTTTGGAAATTCACTATAAATTGTACAAAAATAATTAAGAGGTTTAATTTATATGCTCAGAATCCTTATTAAATCTAATTTTAAGAGAAATAAACGGTATAGTTATATGAATTTTTTACAGGGAGAAAAGTGGTTCGTAGTAAGTTGAGGTTAATGCAGTCAAGTCCTGAAACAGGGGTAACTTTAACTAATAAACTGTACTAATTGGCCCAACCAAAAATTTTATAAAAAAATTTAGATAGACATGTGAGTCTAGATTCAGAGAAATTTTACGGATCTTGATTTCGAGTTTCATAACTCGAGATATGATTTTTTTAGTGACCATGATGCAGAAAAACTGCTTATTCCGAAAATTAAAATAAATGATGTAAAGTTGTTTAAATGATAAATTATGTTCAGTAACACCTCAAGCTCGACTCCGGCGACGGTCTCGGGCGTGGGGGCGTTATAGTACACCAATGGATGCCCCATCTATTATGATAGTTACGCCACCAGTAATTACTAAAAATAGACACCAAATCACCATAGAAAGAATTCAGCAAAAAAATGACATAGTATAAGTTGGTAAATACTGAAGAATAGACTTAATGAACACTTTCTTACAACCCTGTGAGAGCAATCTTGAACTCCAACTATCCGCTCTCCCATGAACCAGTCTAGTAAGCTATGAAACTCAACTATTTTGTTCCTAGAAACCATCATTGGCAAACCTAAATAACGTTCAATGTTCCAAGTACAGTGAACCCCAAATTATTGAGTAATCATATCGCAGCAATCCTCTTGCTAGCTAGAAAGCAACTCATACCATTATATGATCAATTTAATCAATGTCACTTCTATTAATGTAGCTTCCACAAAAATAATACTATCATCTATGAAAATTTGATGTGAAAGTCTTGGCCCTCCCCTATAAAACCTTGTCTCCTTTAACAAACCTTCCATTTTAGCAAGCATTAAAGAGATCGAGAGCCCTTCACAACAAATAAGAAATAAAAATAGGCTTAACGAGTCACCTTGTTGAATCCCCTTAATGAGCATTAAAAGTTGTACAGACTCTTCCATTCAAATAGACTAAGTAAGAAACAATCAAAATGCAATGCACAATCAAACCAATCCAATCTTGATTTAGACCTAACCAACAAAACATATCCTCAACAAAGTGTCACTCCACTTTATCGTAAGCTTTATGCATGTCAAATTTTAAGGCCCCTTTCTACTACATCTATGCTTCTTAAAAGAATTCAACAACTTATAAGCAATAAAGATAGTCTGAAATGAGCCTCTCCAACTCAAAAGCACTCTACACTTCATCGATACAACTATGCGGTTCACAACCATTTTAGAAATGATTTTGTACAAAATGTTGTAGAGACTAATCGGACAAAAATGAGCCATTGTTGCTGGATCTGATATTTTCAGGATGAGCATAATATTAGTCGCATTTACAAAATCTAGACTTACTTGCCGACTTAAAACAAAAATACAATACTAAGCAACGTTTGAACCCATTATATGCTAAAACTTCTAATAAAAAAGAGTCGAAAACTATCACCCCTCGAGGCCTTAGTGGGGTTCATACTTTTAACAACCAAATACACCTCTTTCTCTCTAAATGACACAAGTAATAAGACATTCATCTCATCTATAATACACCATTGGACATTAGATAACAAGTCTAATGGTTCAACTCAAGCCTGACCAGAAACTAAGTTAGAAAAATATCTACGTGTAACACCAAGCAACGAGTCATCATCATTGCTCCAAACCCTATAGTCATCCTTCAAGCTTTTTACCCTATTAGTACGCCTTCTTTGTGAAGCAAAATTGTGGGAAAAAAAACAATATTTCTGTTCCTTTTTCACAACCAATTCTCTCTTGCCCATTGTTCTCAGTAACTCTCCTATTTATCAATCTCTCAATTCATGGAAAGTTTTAAATTTTTTATTTCATTTATTGGTCTTTAGTCCTTTGCATGCTTTTCAAGTTCTTTTTAGAGAAATTTCAGAGCATTTTACCCCAAAATTTCAAACCTCTCTCACCACCTCTAGTTTAGTTGGAACATCCCCCTCACAAGTCGACCACAACCTTTAGACTTCATTCTCACAAGAATATTTGAAAACCCAACTACCCTCAAACCTAAACCTATCTCCCACCCACCTTATTCTTAACGCCCAATCCTCTATCAACTAAGAGCAGATAGAAACACAAAAATTTATAGACTTTTCATACCTTTTTCTACTTAAAATCATGCATTTTCGATGGAATTTTTGTCATAAAATAATTAATTTTTATAACATAATTTAATTGTATTAAAAATTTTAACATGTTAATTTTTAGTCAATTTTACAATTATTTTTAGTGAATTTTGATTATTTTTGACAGATTCGCACAAAGGGCGAAAATTGACCCGACAGACACTGTTAGAAGAACAAAACGAGAAGCAATTTGAAGTAACAAGGCGAAATAATTTCCAGCCTAAGACGGTCCAAAAATGTGTATTAATTCATAATATAATTAATTTTAATTTATTCCCAATTTAATTTGGGCTAGATAAATTAATTTTAATTAATTATGGAAAAAGGGCCCAGTTGAACCGCACCAGCTGAACCAAATTGAGCGAAACGAACCAGCCACAATTGGGCAGCCCAGAACCGTTTAAATGCTGACCCAAATCAGCATTTTAGCTAATTAATTAAGCTTGCAAACAAGCCCTTGAAAGACCTCCAAATTGCATTCAACCCCACCTTAAATTAAGGCTTTATGGATTTGGCCCAAACTAATTTTAGCAAAGTTGAAAGTCTCAACTCTGCCATGTAGGATGGCCGGCCATGAGGGGGCTTCTTGGTAGTTGTAAATTGCTATTTTTAGCAGCCACCCTCAGCTATATAAACCCCCCTTTGCCACCCATTTCAATCATTCCTCATCATTCATCAATTCTCTTATTCTCTCATTCATTCCTCTCCTCTCCATTCTCTCTTTCCCTTTCAAAAAACCAAGCCTTCCTGTGCCGATTTCCCCTCTTGGAAAAGAGGTGTTTTCTCAGCCATTTTTGGTAGCAAGTGAGCGTTCGTAGAAGCCTTGTCTAGTGAGGACAACGGAGACGAAGAACAGAGTAATCAGTCAAACCACGGAGAACCACTAGATTTGCTTCTTATTCCCTATCTTTTTAATTCCTGTTCTTTTTATGATGAACATATCTATGAATATTCATGTTTTTGAAATGGTTATTTTAATCAATTTAGCTTGAATTTAATTCGTGTTGGGTTGATTGCATTTCGTTCTCTTGATTTGTTAAATTTGTGTTTATGCTGTTATAGGCCTCGGTAAAATGCTTGATTAAGTAAAATCATGCCTAAGTTATTCTGGCATTATAATTGTTTAGATAACTAAAGAATTAATTATTTAAGTGCATTGAAATTGTAATTAATGGACACAATACTTAATCCGTACATGTTTAATTCTTCTAAGGTAGCTGAACATTAAATTAGCATTGTATTTGGTGATACATATCCCTTGCATAACTTGCAAGATTATTATGATTAAACTGTTTCAAGGTAAGGCTACTTTGTTACCTCACATAGTCCTTTATATGCTTATTAGGTTGAATTAATCGTTTGAATTGACATAGGAATATGCGAGAGATTATTTAATTTAATAAGTATGTATGTGTAATAACATGTTTACCTTTATAATTCTATTTAATCGGTTGAATTGGCATAGGAATATGTACAAGAGATGAATAGATTTTTTATTTGTCAATATGTTCATAAGTTACCAAATTACCGAGTTGCCGTGAATTTGTTCGTAACAAGTATAAACATAAGTTTAATAATTCTAAGTTAAAAAAATATAATTAATCCAACACAATTAAGTCATCTTGATTAAATCATACTTGAAATCGTGCACTAGAATTCCTTTGTTTTATTTTAATTAATTTACTTATTTTTAACTCTTAGTTTTTAAACATCTTTTTAAAACCAAAATAGTTTTTCATCACCAAAGTGTTTTACAATTAATTTCATAAATAATTGTTTTTAACAGTCCCTGTGGGTACCATAACTTGACATTTACTTGTCACTTTATTACTTGTTGGGATTGTGTACACTTGCACAATTTTTCGTCGTTCCAGTAGACTATGACCAGAAACTGTATGAGGTAAATGTCGAACAAAAAATCCAAAAAGCCTCTATCCAACTAACCAAACCTACCCCTCTATCCAACTTCTCCCTAATTTTTTTCGAGAAGACAACCTTTTCTCAAATGAACCATCTACCATTAAAACCTAGATCAAATGCCTCACATCCTCTAAGGCCAAATAGAAATCTGACATATTACATGTCTCTCTCAACTATTTTTCATGTGAGAAATCAATTTCGTTAAAGTCCCCTGCAACCATCCATGAACCCCAAAAACCATTGTTAAGTCGATGAAGTGTATCCCTAGAATCCCTACGATTTCGTTCCTTAGGAGCCCCATAGAAACTAGTAAATCTCCAAAAACACCCATAAAAATCTTCCACCAAATCGATGTCTATATAATTAGAAGAAAAACTAAAAAGATTAATGTGATAATTATTATTCCAACCCAAAGATAAACCACCCCAAGACATGTTTGTACTAACATCAATCCCCAATTCAAAACCAAGCTTCTGACGAATCCTTTCCATACAAGAGACATGTAGTTTAGTTTCAATGAAAAAAACACATGGGGTTCAAATTCTTCAACACGTGCTGAAGACATCGAACTACTCGTGAACTCCCTAACCCACGGACGTTCCAACGTAGAAGCTCATTCCAAGTGAGTAGCCTATCCAGTAGGCTCAATCAAATTTCCAAACCCCTCAATGTCTAATTGACCATAGTCCATCCATTTAGAATCCAAAGAGTTCACTCTAGGCCTTTGCTTGCCTTTCATCTAACTCAATACGGGCAATCCTCTATATTTCGACCCACTTCAACCCTTTTTTTTACCAAAAGGAATCTACTCATCTATAGGACTTACCATATTTGAATCACCTCCACCCTTTAAATTAAAGCTATGATTAGTGCCAACCCTATTAACAAATGAATTTTTTTCAAAATTCCACCGATTATGTTCTAACTCCTTATCCTTATCCTTAAAATAATAGGTGGTGATCTCCTCATCCTCCCACAACCAGATACTTTTTGACCACTATCGTCCGATGTGACACTACTTTGATCGATAAATCCCACTCCATAGGCAGATCTTAAACTCCTTGTTATATCTACATTGGATATAAACTCTCAATATACCCTAACCGATCGCACAAGAAGAAAATTAATAGCAGCAACTCATACATAAATCTAACATAAACCACTCAATTTCAAGATATCTAAATCCTCTTTCTTCATTCCAATAGGAATCAAACATCCATAGTCACCCTTATACGCATAAAACTACAAAGACCATGCGAAATAGATTTAGAATCATAAGCAATAAAAATGCCAAGAAAATTACCAAATTATTTTGCCATTGCTTCTCTAAAAAGGCCACTCAGCAGATCATGTAATTAAACCCAATAATTCATAAAAAGCAACCGAACCTAAAACAGATCCTCCCACTAAATAACCGATGAAAAACTAAAAAATGATTATTGACTATCCACGGAACACCCTCTATAACCTTGATAAAATCCACATAGTAGAAGAAGTGAAAAATAAATTAATTGTCCCCCAATTCAAATATCACCACCCATCCCTCGAGAGAATGCCAAAGATTTGCTAGCAAAGCCTAGAACTACACCACAATAGCAGTCAAAAAAATTTTGTGAAGTTATGTCTCATATTTTTCATCTTTTTTTTTCTCCCTGTTAAATGTTGTTTTTAGTTTCCCAATTAAACTCTGATTAGTGCCGGTTATTTTTGTTAAAGTATGCCCAAAGACCAATCATGAGAATATTGTAATCACATACTCATTTTACCTTGTTTATTAAAATAAGGCATTGTCATTATTATTTCAGTTTATTTTTCTGTGTATATAAATAAACTAAATTGTAATAAAGTCCTAAGAATTTATGATTATTATTAAAAGGTCTTTAGTCAATTATTGTTGTGGGTTTGGACAAAAATAATGCATTTAGACTAATATGTAGTTGATTGATGACAAAAAGTTGCCATTGACATAGGGATGTCAAAATCAATACATTAGTATCTGTTAAAGAATAACATATTGGATTGACCCGCTATGAGTATGTTTCTTGGATTATTATGTAATAATCACAATATTACTCATAGTGATAACTATGTATATGATCCTTAAACTTGATATCATCATTTTCCCAACATTGTGAGTCGTATATTTTGATATAGCCAAAATGTCTACCATAACAGGTTGTACTATAAAGGCTGATGTTGGATATACCACAATCCAAGTAGTGGGATATGATTGATCAAGATATGATTTATCCCTCCTACATAATGGGAACAATATCTTAGGCCTCTTAATGGAGTGAGACTAGAAATGCATGGCCATGCTCAAATAAGTTGATATAAGATATCATACTTATTTGTTTATTGTAATATGCTCAGAAAATCAAGAAATATAAGATGGGACTATACAAGTGTGACTATTTCATGACTGGTGTCCAATCTAGATATTAAGAATAAAATGATATAATACATGAAAAGCTTATCACAGAAATGTTATGTCGAATCATGACTTCTTCTAACTTGGGTGGCAATGATGCATTGCTAAATGTCACTCATTACTTGTAATGTTAGAAACGTTCTAATATTACTACCAATATTACAAGAGCGTCACACTATATAGTAGAAACAAGCAGAATCCAAATATATTTGGTATTGTATTTAGTTCTCACATGAATTAAATTAATTATTGTATTAATTTAATTTGATAGTTAAATATTAAACACATTTTATGTACAAAATTGTTGTACACAAATAAAGAACATAGATAGAATTAATACATGAATTTGATTCATGCAAAATCCTAATTGTATATATTTTACCGGATTTATTAATATATACATTTATATTAATTAATTTCGATCAAAATATAAAAGACATGAAAATTAATATCTTTTGGAAAGAATACAATTAATATATGAATTTGATTCATACAAAATATTAATTGTATATATTTTAACAAATTTATTAATTAAACAATTATATTAATTAATTTCGTTCAAAATATAAAAGACATATGGAAATTAATATTCTTTTGGAAATAATATAATTAATATATGAATTTGATTCATACAAAATATTAATTGCATATATTTTACTGAATTTATTAATATAAACAGTAATATTAATTAATTTCGGTCAAAATATTGAAGATATAGAAATTAATATTCTTTTGAAAAGAATGTAATTAATGTATGAATTTGATTCATACAAAATATTAATTGTATATATTTTACCAAATTTATTAATATAAACAGTTATATTAATTAATTTTGGTCAAAATATAAAAAATATGAAAATTAATATTCTTTTGGAAAGAATATAATTCATTTTTCTAACTTTTCATTTGTCTTCTTTATTAATAACGGAATAATCCTATATTGTTTTGGAAAGAACATAATTCCTTTTTTTCTAACTTTCCATTTGTCTTCTCTATTAATAAGGGAATAATCTTGGTTTTCATTTTTGATATGTGATATCAAAGAGGATAAAAGGATGATAATCCCTTTTTGTGTTAAGGTTACCAATTTAATAGTTTAAAAGGTCTAGCAACCATTTTTAATTCTCTCTGAAAAGTTCAAGAAAAGTGGTTGTTTGTTTTTTATGGGGTGGACTACATAAAGGCTAGGATGTTTTGTTGTGGCTTGGAATCGACATCATATCAGCAGCATCCTTCCAATGTTTTCAATAAAGAAGGTATATTTTCAACCCTATTTGAACCTGATTCGTTCCTCATACATAGATCCTTGGTTGTGGATCACCGGAATAACTTTTTCGCTTCACCACAAAGCATACCAGCGGTCCCAACAATGGTATTATAGCCACTTGTATGATACAGATTCAGGATTAAATTTATTTGTTGATGCAATTGTATGAGATACCTGTTGTATACTTTGTTTGATATGCACAGTTTTTGGAAATGCGTGATTATTGCCCGATAACCCATTTAATTTATTATTTGCAAAGATTGTACTTTTATAAATACGGTTTGTGTGTCATGCCTTTCTATATTTCTCTTGTATTTCTCTTCTCATCTTACTCCCTCGTATATAAAACGAATTTCTATAATTGTAAATTGTATGAGTTGATACGAACTAGAGGAAAAGAATGCTAGGCTACCTAAAGTGGTAAAGAAGCTTGAGAAGCAACATAAACCCTTAGGATTCCCTACGATTTTCCCATTGGCTTGGGAGGAACCACCTTAGTTTTATGGGCTATCACCATTGCATTTATTTACTACTTTATATTTTTCTTGTATATAGACAATTGATTATATGTTAGCATGCATGTTATAGGATATTGATAATATCAATTAAAGGCTTAACTGGACAAATGTTGACCATTAATGGTGAGATTAATTTAATTTAAAACCCCTCAATAAAATATTAAGTTAAGATTGCCTTCCAATATTTACCCTCGATAAAGCCTCAATTGATACAATGTGGGTGCTACTAAAGCAAAGTACATGTATCTATCTTGGTCAAACACGAAGAATAGGCAAGTGATACTCAATGGTTATGATATTAGTTAATAACTTAACTAGGTTACTCAGATAGGATTAGATACCTAAAGGCAAGAGTTTTGGATAATCATGAGATGATTGGAACAAGAGTTGTTCACAAAATATATGAGTTACATGTGATGTACTTAGCTAGTGTTGCTTACCTAAATAACCATAATCTTGAGAGTAAAGTCAAAGCTGACTTAAAAAGAGGTGTAATATGGATCCTTCCCACTAGAAAAATTTAGAGAAAGTCTTTCCAAAATTAAAATATAAAGGTAATTAATTTTGAATAAAATAATGGGAGCATCATTTAATAAAGTCATTTTAATGATTATAATAAACTTGGCAAATGTACTCATGAGCATATTTTTTTATTGTCGATTAATTATGGAGAAAAACACAAATTCTTTATCATTGTGATCAGTCTTTCAGAAGGACAAGTTGAATTGCTAATGAGATTAATAAGACTTTTCCAAAGTTGCTCAGCATGTTACAAACTGTTAAAAGTAAAATGAAAAAGGTTGGGCCTAAGCCTATTCTAATGGTCCGCAAGGACAAGGGCAAAGGAAAAGCTAAGGATATAGCAAAGCTTAAGGAAAATGGAAAGGCCAAGCCCAACAAAGGAAAAGCTATATTGAAACCTAAAGGAGGAATTGCTAAGGAAGGAAAATGTTTTCATTGTGGTAAGACCAGACACTGGAAGAGGAACTGCCCTACCTCTCTTGAAGAGGCCAAGAAGGCAAAGGAAAATAGAGCGTTCGCTTCAAGTATTTATGTTATTGATATTAATTTATCAACATCTACTTCTTTGGTAGTAGATATCGAATGTGGTTCTCATATTTGTATCTTTGTACAGGGACTACAAAGGAGTAGGAATCTGGCTAAAAGAGATGTGGACCTGCGAGTTGGGAATAGAGCAAGAGTTGCTGCAGTAGCTCTAGGAACACATATTTTGTCATTACCTAGTAGACTTGATTTAATTTTGGAGGAATGTTATTTTGTGCCCATTTTCACAAGAAACATTATTTTAATTTCTTCTTTAGACAAAATTTATTTTGAGATAATTATTAAGAAAAACTATTGTTCATTTTATCTCAATAATGTTTTTTTATGGTTCAACACAATTAGTAAATGGCCTCTACATTTTAGATCAAGATAGACCAATTTATAACATAAATACTAAAAGGTCAAAAATAAATGACTCTAATCAAATTTCTCTTTGTCATTTTCGTTTGGGCTATATAAGTGAGAAGTGCATATCAAAGCTCTATAAAAGTGGGATTTTGGATTCTTTTGTTTTTGAAATTTTGGCTTAAAACATGTGATGTATGTGGACCAATGAACACACGAGCCAGAGGAAGTTTTCAATATTTCATTACCTTTGTTGATGACTTCAGTAAATATGGGTATATTTATCTTATGTGCCATAAATTTGAAGCCCTTGGAAAGTTTAAGGAATTTAAAAATGAAGTACAAAACCAACTAGGTACAAGTATTAAGGCACTTCGATCAGATCGATGAGGAGAATACTTAAGCTTAGAGTTTGATGAGTTTCTGAAGGAATGTGGGATTGTCTCACAACTTACAACTCCTGGTACTCCACAATGGAATGGGTTTTCTAAAAGAAGAAATCAAACATTTTAGACATGGTTCGATCAATGATGAGTCATGTTGATCTTCCTACTTTCTTGTAGGGACATGCACTTGAAATAGTTGCTTTCATACTAAATTGTGTCCCATCTAAATCGTTTCAAAAGACACCATATGAGATGTTGACTAGGAAGTGTCCTAGTATGTCTTTCATGAATATTTGAGGTTGTGAAGCTTATGCTAAACATCAAATGTCTACTAAGCTCAAACCCAAATCTCAAAAGTGCATCTTTGTGGGATATCCTAAGGAAACTAAAGGATATTATTTCTTCAATCCTACCGATGACAAAGTATTTGTTGCTCAGACAAGAGTCTTCCTTGAAAGAAAGTTTATTTCTAAAAAGGGAAGTAGTAGAATAATCAAACTCAAAGAAATTTGAGAACAACAATAGATCACTTAACCAAAGATTGAACAATAATAGGTTCCACAAGTTGTTGCGAAACAATTGACTATTCTGGAAACACAACTACGACGAAAATCTTTAAGAGGATGCCATGTACATGAGAGATATGGATTTCTCATTACGACATTTAGGGATATTCTACTTATGGATCGAGATGAGCCTAGGACTTATCAAAAAATGGTGGCGAGCCCAAATTTTGAGAAATAGCTTGAGGCCATGAGGTCTGAGATGGATTCCATGTTAAAAAGTCAAGTGTGGATCTTGGTTGATGTAACACTCCTAACTTGTATCCATCGTTGGAATAGAGTTACGGAGCATTACTAAAAAAATGTAACCTAAAACATTCATTTCCAAACATTACAATAATCATAGCATAATCTAATATTACACATGCACAGTGTCCCTTAATCGAGCCCCTGAAGCCTTAGAAACACCTTAGAAATGATTCAAGACTAAATCAAAAACAATTAGAACATTGAGGAAAAAGTTAGAAAAATTCAAATTGTAGGGGTAACATAGCCGTGTGGCCAAGCCGTGTGACTCACACGGCTGATACACACACCCGTGTCTCAGGCCATGTAACAATCAAAACAGAGACACACAGCCGTGTCCTAGCCCATGTCTGTACCCCTGTAATTGTAACATCCTAAACCTGGCCTAGAAGTTTAGACCCAATTCAGGATGCTACATTGATCACTGAAGTGATCGTGAGAAATTTTTACAAAATGAGTCAACCTTAATTCATTTTCCAAAACCATAAAATATTTATTCCTCAACGAACTAAAACATTCGATCATTTTAAACCCATCTAGTAAAGTTACAGTTAAGTTTGATAAATATCCAGAAAGAATGTATGAATGAAAGTTTAAAGCGAAAATTGTACCATAGTTTTTTCAAAGCCTTAAAGTTTTAAATACTGCACAATAAATAAAACTGCAAATACAACTAATAGTTTACTTCTATTGAGATTGTCTGAGACCTCTGAGTACCGAGTCCAGCGTCAGATTTCAACAAGGTACCTGAAAGGAGAAATAAAAAAGGGGATGAGCTATACGAGCTCAGTGTGAGATCAAATCCAATTAACTACAGGGTCAGAAAATAGTATGCCAGATAGGAGTTTGAAAACAGAACACACTTAAAGAGCCGTACAGTACTAGTTGGTACATTTAAAACAGACATACCGGCAGATATCAGTACTTAGAGTACATTAAAGTACACTTTGACACACATCACAAGTACCATTCAGTGACAGTAACAACATTCTCAATCAGTCACACAGTCTCAATATCAAGTACCATTTAATCATAGAAACAATAGTCTCAATAATTGTTCAGTGAGATAGGCACACCCAAAGTTTACAAAGTTCACATAGTCAATCAGAATAGACAGATGCATATGAATGAAATCAAGTTGTAAAACCCACCCGTCCAGCCAACACACCTCTCCGTCCCTTGATCACTCCTCATAAGAGCTATCTAGCTCATCCAACCAATCACACCATATAGGACCATGATAGGCCCATCCAACCTTACACTCTATATGATGTCATCCTGGGTTGTCTGGCAACAATGACTATCAGCATTGTCCACGACCCTCAAGGTATTAGGACTGCCCTCGACCATCTAGGTATTGGGGCTAACAGTAAGTAGTTAAACTGCCAATCCATATATTACGCAGCAAAGCTGGCGTATAAGTTGTACAGTGCCATGTGATAAACTGCGGTACAACCGTATAGTTGAACTGCCAGATCAGATAATGGTACGTAGCAGAGCTATCATACATGCGGTATACTACGATGTGGTAAATCACTATACCGGTAAATTAATAGTCCATGATCATCAGCATATTGGGACTGCCCACGACACTTTGGGTATTAGGGCTAACAATAAGTAGTTAGACTGCCAGTTCAGTTTAGATTCAATCTCCCTTCTCTTCAGAATCCCACCCAAAAATGTTTTATACATATGTATGACTGCAAACATACGAACAAAAATGGATTACAAGATTTCAGATAATTATTCAGAGACAGACACTCACATCTAATCTATCAGATTTAGAATTACTCGCACAGTCATAATTTGCACGCATCACACGATCAATCATAACCAATCACAGTTCATGCACACACGGATCACATAGGTACAGTTACAGAGGTCTAGTCACCCTCATTAAAGCCTAGCTAAGGGTTGGAACACACAAAGTCACAATTAGACTCAAATTCAACCTAAAACAAAAACTGGCGAAATAGGGCCACACGCCCGTGTGCTCCAGCCATGTGGAACAATCTAGGCCGTGTGAGGGTCCAAACACCCATGTGGAAGGTGGCACAAGACTGTGTGGCAGAGGTACATGCCCGTGTAAAGCAAGGACACGGCCATGTTATCAAGCCGTGTAACTCACTGTCCAATTCACTAAAATCGAGTGCAGGATAGACACGATTATGTGAGGGTCTCACATGACCGTGTGAGGGTCTCACACGCCCGTGTGCCCACCAAACACGGTCATGTGTCCTGAAACACATGCCCGTGTGGAATCCCTAAATTCCCAAATCAGTCACACGATTGTGTGGCCAGGCTGTGTGACACCAAATCCTTGAAACCCTAATTCCCAATTACACACACCTGTGTGACCAGAGGACCCGGCCTTGTGAAAATCGATAAAATCCAGAAATCAGCTACATAGCTGTGTGGCCAGGCCGTGTGGCTCCCAATTTCAACCGAAAACCCTAATTCCCCATGTCACACTGCCGTGTGACGTCACAAACGCTTGTATGGCCACCGGGGAGGTCAGGAAACCACCCCAAAATAGCCCCAAAACCACAGTTTAAGCCACCAAAACCGCCCCCAACCTTAATAATATCAAAAATACTACAATAGGGGGAGATAATCCCCCTATTTACAGCGTCTAGAACTCATAATCAACGGGTTTACAGATACAACTAAAACCCGAAGTAATTACAAGCAAAACAATGGATGTAGTATAAATGGAGTTTGAATTCCCACACTTATTTTTATGATCAAAAAAGGCGAAGGAGGAGCAACAATCTAAAATCTACAAGCAAGTTGCTTCCAAAGAAATCACAATAACCCCAATCCAAAAGGTAAAAGAAACCAAAAAGAAAAAGATAAAAGAAAATACACATCCAAAAAGAAAGAATATAAAAATAAAAATAAAATAGAAGTAATAATCAAAAATAAATAATAACAAATAAAATATCACAAATAAAATAATAATATAATTCACATTATAAATAAGTCATAATAAAATTAAAATAAATAATAAATGACATAAATAAGAAGTACTAAAAATATCTCTCCAAAATGTTTGCACTAGGACTCGAACCCACAACCATGAGGTTCCCTTACTCAACCACCAAACCAGCAGGCCCATTCTGACACTAAAATGCACAACTAATCACATATGTGCATCCTCCTCACTGACCCTAACCACTAAATCTCAAAACTTCTAGGCCCAAAATTTGGGGTGTTACAATAACTCTCTGACTTGGGTCACACGGCCAAGCCATATGCCCGTGTGCTAGGTTATGTAACTTTTGAAATAGCCTCACATGCCCATGTGCTAGGCTGTGTAACTGTCTGACTTGCAACCACTAAAACCTATAGGGGACACACAGTCGTGTCACATGGCTATGTGTCACACACGGCTGAGACACACACTTGTGCCTTAGGCCGTGTGGACAAGAAATTAGCCCAAAACAAGCCATTTCTTTTATCCATTCAAACATGGACCTAAGCACAATTTGCACATATGATCAAGGCATAAAAACCTATCCAAAACATACATAATAAGACCAATTCAATAAGCCATCATCCATTCAACCAATATGCCATTAAGGCACCTCAATCACAAAGCATCAAACATATCTAAACATATGTCTAATTGGTCATAATTCATACAAACACATTTAACTAAATTCCATATTTAAGCATACCATAATTAACCATACTGCAAACATGCCAAACTTACCACTTTGGTCATAGAACCATGCATCAACTTGACCATATTAACACCAACCATCAAAGCATCAAATACCATAAGTATATCAACCATAATGACACTTACACATACCAAAACAACAACTAGATCATTTATACACAAGTCCACCTATACATGACATTATAATCTTGACCAAAACATCAAACTCTACTGATATAATTGTTGGATAGAGTGATAAGTCTTCGACGAGCTTCCAAACTGATCGAGCTTCTGATAATTTATAAAACATAAGAAAGAAAACAATGTAAGCATATAATGCTTAATAAGTTCGTAAATCATGAGCAAAGCCTAAGATTTCAATGCTAAACCTTATAAATTAAACATGAATCAATCCAACATAAGCTTGGCACAAGCCTAAGCATCATCAACAACACAAGTTAGTTCCTTCAACACATAACTCAACAAAATCATCATATGATAAGATAAATTTCATTAACATAATACATTTGAGTTCATACTTTCCATAGTCATGAAGATACATACATTGATTATTGACAATTCATACATTTTCATAAGTTCATCATATAGCCCATCAAAACACTTACCTTTCATTCCCTTTACATGCCCGTTAAACCATATAGAATAATATCGAATATGTAAGAAATTCACACCAAGTGTGCTATACATATGGTCAAAATCATTCCATTTCCTTTTCCTTTTTCCTTTACATCATCACTCACTCGAGGCATAAATGGTTCTGCTCACACAAGTTGACGGTTGGAATGTAGCTACACAATGCCACTCACACAAGCTGACAAGTATCCACAAAAAATGTCAAAACTCAGCAATCGATAGGACATTCAGGACCAGCACCCAAAACATTGTAACCCTAATGACATGTCATTTGTATCCTATATATTCTTCAGGTTCAAATGGGGATCGATAGTCGTCGAAATGTCGTTGGATTTTCGTCGTAAGATGACATGATAAATAACATAATAGCATACAAATCAAATAACATTAAATATTTATTTAAACATACGAACTTACCTCGAATACAAAGACATCGAGATAGGATCACTAATCCGAGACTTTATCTTTTCCTTGATCTAGATCTGTATGAGGCTTAACTTGACCTAAATAAGCTAATTCAGTCTATTTAATATTCATTCTATTCAATTCAATCCGCAATTTATACTTTTTTCAAAATTACACTTTTGCCCTATTTTTAACTTCTTTACAATTTAGTCCTTAAGCTCGTAAATTAACATTTAAGCAAATTTATCCATATTACAAGCTAACCAAATTACCTAGGGACTTATACAACCTCATAAAACTCAAATTTCACAATTTTATCATAGTATTTTACTACTTTTACATATAAGTCCCTAAATGATAATTTCATCAAAAATCACTTTACAAAAGTTATTTATCTAACAACAAAGACTCAAAATCTTTCATCAAACTCCATAAATCATGCAAACACATTCATGGAAAACCCTAAACTTTAATATTTTTGCAAATTAGTCATTGGGCTAGCTAGATTAAGCTACGACTTCAAAAACATAAAAATCATTAAAAACATGATGAAATTTCACTTACATGCTACCCAAACAAGTGACCGAAGATTTACAAACCCTAACCATGGCTTCTTCAATATTAATTTTTGGTGGGGATGAACCAAAATGATGATAGCTTTTGTTTTTTCCTTATTTTACTTTACTTATTTACCAAATTACTTATTTAACCTTTATTATTAACCTTAAAATCACCTATTTAGTGTACATACCAGTCCACTAACAATAAAAATGGTTTAATTACCATTTAAATCCCTTAAAAATTTAATTTCATAGCTATTTTATACCTTTAGCTACTAGAACACCACTTTTGCACCTTTTACGATTTAGTCCTTTTCACTTAATTAAGCATGCAAACATTAAAATTTCTTAACAAAAATTTTTTACAACCTTACTAATATTTTGTAGACATTAAAATAATAACCAAATTAATTTTTTACTCATTAATTTTTTGGTTCCAAAACCACTGTTCTGATTTCACTAAAAACAGGCTATTACAGTTGACCCACCTGAATTCGACTGTTAAGGAGTTGAATTCGACTCATTTGAAGCGAAGACAACTTGGTCATAAGAGGGAAAAATGTATAATCATTTCATATAAAAGATGTTCTCTTTTGGATGTAGGTTTTGAAAAGATAAGGCATTTGTGTTCGTGGAAATTAAACCCGGGTCAATTTTGATTTGACAATGCACAAGTCGAAGACTAGAAGACTTCCAGCTTCTAAGCACAACTTTGATTTAGTTAATATCTTGCATAGTTCAAGATAAGCCAATGGTGGGCTTCGGCAAAGAAGGCGTTGTGAAAATACGAGTCAAAGTGGATATTTGTATAGTTATGCCTCGTATTTTTTATTTTTTTAATCCCAATTAAATTTTATTTTTTATTTCCCACTTAAACTCTGATTAGTATAGGTTATTTTAATATTATTTGATCTACAAATTTAGTCTATAAATAGATCCTTTTTTTACTCTAGAAAAATAACCCATTATATATTCAAGTATTAGTTTTTACAAGCTCTCAGAGAATTTTATATTTACATTTTGAGGGTTCTTATTCAAGTTTCGGGGTTTATTTTTATCTCCGTCTTTTGCACTCTTTGTTTTTGTCGTTTTAGTGAAATTATCTTTGCCTGTGGTTTTTTATCCTCTTCAGAGAGCTTTTTCCACATAAAATATTTGTGTTCGATCTTTTCAATTTCTTCATTATTTTACTTATTCGTTGCTTAAATCGGGTTTATCCCCAACAACATTTGACTAAACAATATTCTTCCCCTGACAGACTATTCCACATTGCCTTTTCCATATCCTTAATACTCAGCCCTGCTAGATTTTCTTCCATCACAGGATCAACCACAATCCGACATAAACCTAGGGAAACAAATCCAAATAGAGAAGAAAACAAACAAACAACAAAAGAACCAAATACTATTAGAAGTAGACAATGAAACATGTTATAAAAGTAGACTTAAGGTTGTATTTTTACCAACAATTTTTTTATATAATTTTAATATTTTAATATTTATAATAATTTTTATTTCACTATTTTCAAATAGTATTTAATATTTCATTTACATTAATTAAACATATAAAGAAATATATTTATATTGATAAATATTATTAAATACCTACAATTAATTTATATAATTAATTACATATAGTAAATTAAATTTTATATAACTTTAATTTAGTGTCCTTAATAGTCATTTTATTTTCTCATCTCATCGCTACAATTGTGTTTAAATCCAAATCACACAACCCCACTACTAAGTTCAATCTTGCCGCTATAATATTCAATCTTATCGTTATGGTAACTAATCTCGCCATCATTATTTTTAACCTCATCAAAGAAAAGCACACCAGCCATCTAAACGAAGTCTTAGTGTTTTCTTATTATTGTTGTTTTCACTATTTGGGAGAAGGATTATTAGCTTTGTGTGAGAAAGGTTTTGATTGGAAAGTTAATGCATAAAATTTTTATAACTTTAAGGTTACGATTATACTTGGTGAACTTAAATAGATTAAGCTAATTATCAAAGATTATAGTGGAGAGTTTGTATAAAGAATTCATTCTCTAAATAAATCTCACAACCATAAGTTGTTGAACTAAACTTCACAACCAATTTCACACATTTTGTATTGTTCCTTCTTTCACTATAGTAAATTGTAGAAAAAAATATGCTTTTTTCTACATACAACGATGTTTATAAATGCCACTAAAAAGATAGTCACGTTGCAAAAATCAACACAGAGAACAGTTCTTAGCAGTTGAAACTCACTGTAAAAACATCTATTACAAAAATCTATTTGGACATTTCTCCAAAACAGTTTATAACTAGACATGCACACTTTTATTTTTTATTTTGATTTTCTGTTTTAACATGTTAGAGTTATGTGACCCAAATTCCTGTTAAATAAATAAAATATAATGGCAAAATAGGGGGATCTATGGGGCCGAAGGCCAAGGGCCGAAGTACACTTCTGCTATTTGATATTTATTAGAATAAGATGTTTCAACCTTACTACATTGCTTCTATTTGACATTGATTAGAATAAGGTTTTTAACCTATAAATAGATGTAGGCTAAGCTCCTCTATCATTCGAATTTGACATTAGCAAACTTTCTTCTCCTCTGCCCGTAGTTTTTTTCCCAAAAAGGTTTCCACATAAAAAATCTGTGTGTTTTTATTTTCTTTTCATATTTCTTTGTAATCATTCTATTGTCATTATTAACGTTGGTTTTTACAAACCGGTATCAAAGCTTTTTGGATTTCTTATCTCAATCGCGTAATGGCGACAATGAAGTATGATATTTCGTTATTGGATCGCAACACTAAATTTGTGTTATGGTAGATAAAGATGCACGTAGTTCCTGCACGGATGGAATTAGAGGATGCCCTGTTTAAGATAAATAATATGACTTCGACATTAACGGAGGAAGAGAAGAAGCGTAAAGATCAAAAGTATTTAACACAATTACATCTACATCTGTCGAATGAAATTTTACAGGATGTGATAAAGGAGATGACTGTCGCTGCATTATGGAAAAAGTTAGAATAGTTATGAATGTCAAAAACCCTAACTAGCAAGCTGCTTATGAAGCAGTGTCTTTATGCTCATCATTTAGAAGAAGGTGTGTCTGTGGACAAACACTTAGCTGTGTTTAATAAAATTCTTTCAAACCTAAAGGTCATTAAGGTTCAGTGTGATAAAGAAGATTTAGGGTTAATTCTACTTTGTTCATTACCCCCGTCTTATTCGACCTTTAGAGATACAATTTTGTATAGCCATGAATCTCTTACAGTTGATAAAGTCTATGCTTCCTTAACCTCGTATGACAAGATGAACACCTTCTGGTTGTATTCGACTCTCAACGAAAGGGTCTAATCATTCGTGAGAGACAAGAATAAAATATTGATGATAATCATAGGAGGACACAGGAACAAAATCCTCACAGTAAATCTAAGGGTAGATCAAGATCTTCAAACAAAGGTAAAATTTGTAACTTCTATAAGAAGTAAGGGGACATTCAGTTTGAGTGCTATAAGTTACAAAACAAGATCAAAAGGAAGGCTATGAATCAAAAGGGAAAACAACCAGAATAATTCAATGAAGTTAATGTTGTAAAATACTACAGCGATGGTAAACTCCTAGTTGCTTCTACAGACAGCTTTAAAGTGAGCGAGAAATGGATCCTTGATTGTGTTTGCACCTTACATATAAGTCCCAATCGAGATTGGTTTACAACATATGAAATAGTGTATGAAGGTGTTGTTTTAATGAGAAATAATGCTTAATGTAAAATTGCACGTATTACATGATCAAAATTAAGATATTTGATGGAGTCAGAACACTCAGTGGTGTATGACATGTATGAGAATTTAAGAGAAATTTAATTTTGTTGAGTACTCTTGATTCAAAAGAGCACAAGTACACAACTGAAAGTGGGGTTCTAAATATTAACAAGGGTTCCCTCGTTGTGATGAAAAGGCAGAGAAATAATGTCAAGTTATATATTTTACAATGTTCTACTATTACTGGTGATGTTATCGTCGCTTCCTCTTCCTTATCAAATGATGACGTTACTAGACTTTGGCATATGTGTTTAGGGTATATGAGTGAGAACAGAATGGCAGAATTGAGCAAAAGAGGACTTTTTGATGGACAAGGCATTAGTAAACTGAAGTTCTATGAGCACTGCATTTTTGGGAAGGAAAAAAGAGTTCGATTCACTAAAGGAAGCCATAACACAAAGGGAAAGCTGGATTATATTCATTCTGATCTTTGGGGACCATATAGAGTGTCTTTGAAGGGTGGCGCTAATTATATGCTAACGATCATTGATGATATTTTAAGAAAAGTTTGGACATTCTTCCTTAAGTAGAAAAGTGATGTGTTTTTCCATATTTAATGCTTGAAAAACTACGATCAAGAAGCAAACAAGAAAATAAATAAAATACCTTCACACAGATAATGGCTTGGAATTTTGTTC
Organism: Gossypium stocksii; assembly: GCA_020496765.1. Classification (NCBI taxonomy): domain Eukaryota; kingdom Viridiplantae; phylum Streptophyta; class Magnoliopsida; order Malvales; family Malvaceae; genus Gossypium; species Gossypium stocksii. The sequence continues at coordinate 57,467,459 of CM035624.1, read as the reverse complement.
TGATGAGTTTAATGAATTGTGCAAATCAAAAGGGATCGTGAGACACTTGACAGCTCATCATACTCCACAGCAAAATGGTGTTGCAAATGGATGAATAGAACAATCATGGAAAAGGTTTGATGTATATTGTCGAATGCTTGTTTATTGAAGTCATTTTGGGTTGAAGCAGCCTCTACTACATGTTTTTTAACTAACTGGTCTTCGTCCATTGTCATTGAAAAAAAGACTTCTGCAAGAGGTATGGTCCAGTAATCCTGTTGATTATTCTGATTTAAAAATTTTTGGGTGTCCTACATATGCGCATGTTGATAATGGAAAATTGGAACCTAGATCTATTAAATGTGTTTTTCTTAGTTATAAGCTGGTGTTAAAGGGTATAAGTTATGGTGTCCTGAAAATAGGAAAGTTGTGATTAAAAGAGATGTTATTTTTTATGAAACCAATATGCTACCTAACTTATCTCTTAAAGACTCTTCCAATAAAGACCAGCAAAAGTAGATGGAGCTTCAGATTGATCCAGGATCTACAATAAAGTCTACTCCTCAAGTTAGTACAGAAACTCAGAGTAGAGTTGCTTCTTCCCCACAATATTCTATTACCAAAAACAGACCTAGAAAAGAAATTAAACATCCAAAGAAGTACGCCGAGGCTTATCTAGTTGCTTATGCTTTAAATGTAGCTGAAAATATAGATACAAATCAAGAGTCATCTACTTATTCTAAGGTAATTAGCTATAAAGATTTAGGAAAAGTGGATGATTTCCATGCAAGGAGAGATGGAATCGCTCCATAAGAACAAAACATGGGATCTACTGAAGCTTCCTAAAGGTAAAAAGGTTATTCATTGTACATAGGTGTTCAAAAGAAAGAAAAGACTCTAGGAGTTGAAGAACCTTGATATAAAACAAGGCCGGTTGCAAAAGGTTATAGTCAGATTCCAAGTGTAGACTTCACAGATGTGTTTTCTCCAGTTCTAAAGCATGTTCGATTTGAGCCTTACTTGGTATTGTGGCCATGTATGATTTTGAGCTTAAGTAGTTAGATGTAAAAACAATGTTCTTGCATGGAAAACTTGAAGAAGATATTTACATGCAACAACCAGAGGGTTTTACAATCTTAGAAAAATAGGACTATATTTGCTTGCTAAACAAGTCAATTTATGGCTTGAAACAGTCACCAAGGCAGTGACATAAGAGGTTTGATTCTTTTATGACTACTCATAATTTCAAAAGAAGCAATTTTGACAGTTGTGTTTATTTTAAGAAAAATAGTAGTGGTTCTTTTGTGTATCTACTTCTCTATGTTGATGACATGTTGATAGAAAGCAAAGATAAAGGAGAGATAAGAAAGGTCAAAGCCCAGCTTAGTAAAGATTTTGAGAAGAAGGATTTGGGAGAAACCAAGAAAATACTTGGGATTGAGATTCTTAGAGATAAAAAAGCATGTAACTTGTACCTAAGTTAGAAAGGGTACTTGAGAAAGTTCTTTACAGGTTCAATATGCAAAATGCCAAGTCTGTTAATACTCCATTAGCAGCCCACTTCAGAATTTCATCGGCTTTGTCTCCGCAATCAGATTATGAGATTGACTACATGTCACGTGTTCCATATTCTAGTGCAATGGGATCTCTCATGTATGTTATAGTTTGCTCACGCCCAAATTTATCATATGTAGTTAGTGCAGTCAGTAGATACATGGAAAATCCTGGTGAAGAACAATGGAAAGTAGTTCAATGGATTTTCAAATACTTATGAGGTACTACTAATGTTTGCTTATAGTTTGGAAAAACTAGAGATTGTGTCATTGGGTATGTTGATTATGATTTTGTTGGAGACCTTGATAAAAGAAGATCTCTCGTCTTTACAATTAGGGGTTGCTCAATCAGCTGAAAAGCCACTTTTGCAAACTACAATTGCTTTATCTACTACTGAAGCTGAGTACATGGCAATTACTGAGGCTTGTAAAGAAGCTATTTGGTTAAAAGGACTCTTTGGTGAACTCAATAAAGACCTTCAGATCAGTATAGTAATTTGTGACAGTCAAAGTGTCATCTTCCTTACAAAGGATTAAATGTTTCATGCGAGAACAAAGCACATTGATGTTCGGTATCATTTTGTGCACGATATTATTGCTCATGGTGATATTGTTGTGAGTAAAGTTAGTACTCAAGATAATCCGGCAAATATGATGATTAAGTTACTTACGATAACCAAGTTTGAGCATTGCTTGGACTTTGTTGGCGTTCATTGTTGAAAATTACCCCTTAAGGAGTTTTGTGGAAGAGGTGGAGAACTTTTTCGTTGAGAGCTCATGGTGAAGAACTTGTTCATTAAGAATTCGTGTTAAGGTGGAGATTGTTAGAGTTCAACCTTACTACACTGCTTCTATTTGACATTGATTAGAATAAGGTTTTTTAACCTATAAATAGATGTAGCCTAAAACTCTTGTATCATCCGAATTCGACATTAGTAAATTTTCTTCTCCTCTGCCGGTTGTTTTTTTCCCGAAAGAGTTTTCAAGTAAAAATATGTGTGTTTTTTATTTTCTTTTCTTATTACTTTGTGATAATTCTATTGTTATTATGGGCGTTGGTTTTTACATAACACATAGCCAAAAGTGTTCTTGGCCTGAATTTTGAATCCTAGTTTCCAATTAATTTGTATAATTATGACATTTGAAAAATGAATATTGGATTTTAGATTTAGAATTTCTTTTTTAATTTCAAAGGAAGATTTGTTTATTTTAGAAAAAATAACAAAGTAATTATGATTTTATTTTTTTTAAATAGAAAATAAGAACGATTATCATAATGGAAGCTTGACCTATGATAATTATAAATAATAATAATTAATGCAGCAGCTTCTCTCCCACCAATCCTATAATAAAAGATCAAAAGGTATCAAAACTTGTATTCTTAAATTAGTAAACATTAAACAAGTATTTTGTTAAGTATAGCGAGATTTTATATGCGGAAAAGAAGGAAGAGCATCGAAATGCATTTTAATACTTAAATTAAAGAATTATTGGAGAAAATCAAATTTCACAAAACCTGGTCAAACTTACAAAGCCCAAAGTTCGTAATTGATTAATCATCAAATCATAACCCAAATTAACATTGGTTAACGAGTAAAATTTCTTGGATCACAAAAAAGAGAAAAGAAATGTAAAATAAAATAGAACCTAAAACCAATGCTGCAATCACATGCAATCACGTTCCTTGCTACCGACGTGAACAACATAACGTAAAAGAATGTCTAAAACACCTTATTGCATGTGAACAGCCCCATTCGCTTCACTCTTACGATAAAAAAGGATCAAGTTTCTATAAACTTATGAAAAATATATCATATATTTTCGAATTTATCCGACTTGGCATTGTCGGTAAAGACGCGTGGCAAGTCAAAAAATAGATTCTATATAAGCTTTGCCCCCCTTACCATGAGCAGATATACAAGCTTGGTGTGCATATTAGGGTTTATGCTTTAAAGTGAGAAAATGAGGAGAGAAAGGTTGGGGTTCGGTTTTGCTCTTGCGGTACTGAGCTTGTGGTGCACAATGGAGGTTGCCGTTGAGGCGGCATGGTCGTTGCAGACTCCGGTGAAGCTGGTTTGGCATTACTATAAGGTGCATAATACATGTGATTATGCAGAGGCTTATATTAGGCACCAAGTGGAGTCGTTTTATAAGTATGATAAAACTATTGCACCTAAGCTTCTTCGCTTGCTGTATGCGGATTGTTTTGTAAATGTAAGTATTTATCACTGTTTTCCTTTTTCTTTTTTTATTTGTATATTTCATAAATGTCTGCTGCACCCTTTTCTTTCTAATTATCATAATGCACACTTTTTTCCCATCCCGGGGATAAATTTTTATTTTTTTTTAGAGACATTGAGTTTGGCTCTTCTATATTATTTTGTTATTTAGAAGAAATTATAATTACGAGTACACCCTAAATTTAAATAATTATAATCAGAATCAATTATTAAAATGCATCAAAATCACTTACTACTTAAATAAAAATAACGGCGGAACAGAAACATGAGAGACTTCACGTTTCCAAAGCCATTTCGGCTTTCCATCTTAGTAATACTATTTATGATGGAATATCACATGAATGATTGTATGAAATATATTAAAAGTATTTTTCTAGGTTTTAATGCTAAGAGGGTTGTCAACTGGAGAGTTCATTTATATGAAAATTTCAGTTGATTGTAATGAAAGGATAAAGATTTAGATGCCAAAGTCTTTTTGTTTTAATTCTTACAAGGGTTGATGGAAATGGTTAGGGATGCGATGCTTCAGTCCTGCTAGATGGGCCGAATTCGGAGAAGACTGCACCACAGAACAGGGGACTGGCAGGGTTCGCATTTATCGACAAGATTAAGATGGTGCTTGAAGCTCGTTGCCCAGGCGTTGTCTCTTGTGCTGACATTCTTAACCTCGCCACTCGAGATGCTGTTCATTTGGTATGTATTTATTTAATTTTTCTAATCATTAACTAAATCTCTAGAGTATTTGTATCATATAAATCATTAATTCATATTATATAAATTCAGGCAGGAGCACCGTCTTATCCCGTATATACAGGGAGAAGAGACGGGATGACATCGACCAAGGACTCCGTTGATCTCCCTTCACCATCCATCTCCTGGGAAGCTTCTCTCACTTATTTCCGATCAAGAGGCTTGGATGTGTTGGACATGACAACCCTATTAGGTAAAACACTAACACGGATACATCAACTAGTCAAAATCTATATCTATTATTAACCTGTTAGTGTATATAAACATGTGGAATTAACATGAACAAGGTATGATTAAAAGCTATAGGGTGGGAGTGGAACAGAATGAATACTTCTAATCACTCTTTTCTCCCACTTCATCGGCAAATAAAGGAATAAACAAACCATCAGTAATATGAACCTGGTATTTAGCTCAGTTGGTTCACACAACTAACCTTAAAAAGCGACTTCTAGCAGAACCGGCATTCGAACCCCAACATCTGCAACTCTCGCCCCTATCCTTAGACTATGGATCCCTTTTTAATGATAATTTCTTGGCACTTATTATCAGGAGCACATTCCATGGGGAGAACACACTGCAGCTTCATTGTGGATAGGCTGTACAATTTCAATGATACAGGAAAGCCAGATCCAAGCATGAAGGCATCATTGTTGGAAGAAATGAGGAAGCTATGTCCGCCGAAAACTAAAAAGGGCCAACACGACCCGCTCGTATTTCTAAACCCAGCATCTGGATCCAAATATAGTTTCACCAACTCCTACTACTCCAGAGTGTTAACCAATGAAGCTGTCCTTGGAGTTGATCAGCAGCTACTCTATAACGAAGATACAAAGCAAATCACTGAAGAATTCGCTGCCGGGTTTGAAGATTTCAGGAGATCATTTGCTCTTTCCATGAGTCGAATGGGAAATATCAATGTTCTAACAGGTAAGGAAGGTGAAATACGCAAAAATTGCAGATTTCCAAACAAAAAATAGGCGAGTCACTTGTCTCAGGGAGGAATGATTCATAAGCATAAAATTATAGTGATGATTGTCATTGAAATGCCCAATGTCTTGGATTAAGGTATAGCATTAATATCATAAATATCAATAAAAAACAAAAAAAATGGAAACTATATTCTTTCCACAAATAAATTGTATCACTTGTTCGATCCTTGAGCTAAACTGCCCTACAGAAAAAAGTTCAATTATGTAATAACTACACAGTATTTTTTTACTTTCTGTAAATTCACAATTTAACATTGAGATTTTAAACATAAATCAAATTATATATCGGTAAAAAGCCAGATCGTGCTTGCCTAACCTGGAAGAGGTATCTTGTGATAGATAAATGTTTACATGCGTATGAACCTTGAAAAGATGGAACTTCTTCCAACTTTCAGTCTTTTCTTGTACCTTCAAAATGAGGGGACAAAAAGGAGAAAACCGTATAAGCTACAGCACAAGCATGATGCTAAAAACAAGTCAGAGCAAAGTTAATCATGCCAAAAACAGAGAAAAAGTAATCCCTTTAGCATATTTTCCTAAAATCATCGAATATTGAACATCAAACTGCCTACTTGTACATCTTAATAACCAGATACCTGCACTCTAAGAAGAAACAACAACTTGTTCAAATGATTGTTGAACCACAAGAGCATTGTTTGTAACCAACAAACATTAGTACAGAATTTTGCATTATACTACAGTTATTATGCCAAGCACTAAACTGCAAGGAATTAGAGCATGGAACAAAATCAGAAATCTAATAAATAGGTCATCAGACCCAAAAAAAATTTGAAGGTCATTGCCATGGAGGAAAAACAAAGATCTAGGAGAAAAGTTTAGCTTCAGCATTTTCATGACATATATATCATAAACTCCAACTTCACATTTCAATAACCTCTTTGATGTGTGAGCATCCTGGAATTTTGCTAAATTTATGATGTTGGTAATTTTTCTTTATCGGTAATTATAAATATTTTCTTTACTTGAAGGATCAGTGACTCAGCAAGAAACCTTTTAATGATTTTGTATGACTCAGATTAGATGAGGTTTATTTGTAACAAAGGGCCAGGATAAAGAGCTCCTGTAATCCAGCAACAAGCTTCAAATGTTTAATGTGATTCATCGGAGGTTCTACATGCCAAACCTTATAGTTCTTTTTTCAACTTCAATTCTACAACAATTTAGCCTCTATGGCCTTTTGTTTTACATTTCCTACTTCATCCTACATCATTGTTTTTTGGTGTTAAATTAGGAACCAAGTTCCGGGCTAGAGCCAAGATAGTACATAACATTTAAACTTCAAGATTATATGAAAGGTTAATCTAGTCAAAACATTTAGCTTCAAACAGAATGTGTAAGGGAAATGATCTGAGAATAACCTATGAACGGACACAATCACCCACACACACATGCATCTATACATGTTTATGAATTTTCTTTTTTTTGTAGAAAGCTAGTTGACGACATTCTTCTAAAATCAGACCAAAACAAGATGAAGTGAAGTTTTCATTTAACAGTTACTTGAGTTATGTCATTCTGACTATTTCTTCCCTTTATCACCAAATTATCTTGATTTCCTTAAACAAACTTTATTCTTATGATATTTTAGTATCAGACGAATTAGCAAAGAGTAAATTCTGTAAACCAACCCTTTACATAATAACTTAACAAAATTTGAAGTTCAAACTATAAATATGATCATCAACAGTTAAATCTCTGATAATTGACACTTGGTCCAGATCTTACCAAAATTTTGATAGTAATACATAAATTTTTCTATAGGTTAATTTACGTAACAGAATGTTACTATTACTATATTTGACTGGAAAAAGTGTAACCAAAAGAATAAGGGAAAAAGTATGCCAATATGTAATACTGACACTGCTCAACTCAAAAGTTCTTCTACATGAATTTTATACACGCTTTTGCGTCAAATATTATTACTGCTGTAGAAATGAATATAAACCAGACATGGTTACCTTGGAACAGACTTGAAGATAATGGAGTGAAAAAGTAGGAAGAATCTTCGACAGCAAAGCACTTCTTCTTTATGCTCCATTCTAGGAGACCCGCCATAAACATTCACACCATGTTCAAACAGATACTAAATTCTAATTCAAAGTGTTGTTGTCTTTTCACCGAGAAAGTAGGCAGGAAATGCTGTAGACCTACTGACTATGACGACGGGAATGCCCTTTTATCCTGATTAACTGATTACAACAAAATATTAGATTTAGTAAAGGTAACTATAAAGGAGAAACATTCAAGTGAGCAGAGAAGAGAGTATTGCCATGCATGTCCACTGCAGTTAGCACATTTCACATGCCAACTGCCTAAATCATAAATTACAATGCAGATAATTCATGCCATTAGTTCAACATGTTAATGTTTTCATCCATCGCTCCAAAAGGAGAGTTTATTTGAAAGAAGAGTATTAATTTTGTCCAAAAACAATGTAATGCAAGGTAATGCAAAATATAGTCAAGAAAAGCCAATGTCAAGAACACCATGTTTTGTCTTCTCCAACTATGGTCTATCATACGGATCACACTAAACCAATGAGTTCTATAATCAATTATAAAGATCACACTAGACCAGTGCTCTATTTGATATTATATTTCAGTAAACAAAGCAAAATGCGTGCTCCTATTATTCCTGTTACTTTTACTCTTATATGTAGGAATATTCTGTAAATATTTTAGGAATATTTTGTAGATATTCTTTTTATTACAATCCCTTACTTTAAGGGATCATATCTCCTTTTTAGTATCTTTCCTAACTTAGAGTTTCCTAAAGTAGTGACATAGGTTGTATATAAAAAGTTGTAATATGTTCTATTCAATTAAGAAGTAAATTCAGAGAATTACTCTGATTTCTACATGGTATCAGCTTAGGTTACGATTTCTTTTTCAACCTAGACCATGTCCGAAACTCCTTCTCCTACTTCGGAGATTACTTCCAATCCAGAAAATTTTTCTGGTTCCGATGCTCCATCAGATTCGTCTGGTCTGACTATCACCTGCCATCGATTGACTGGCAACAATTTTCTTGAATGGTCCCAATCGGTTAAGATTTTTCTCTTGGGCAGAGAAAGATTGGGCTACGCTACTGGTGAAATCAAGAAGCCTGCTGTGACTGATGCTGGTTTTGCTAAGTGGATGCGTGACAATGGTCAGGTTATGACTTGGCTCCTTAATTCCATGACCCCGAGTATAAGCAGAAACTTTCTTCTTTACACCACAGCCGCTGAAATTTGGAGTGCAGTCCGCGAAACCTACTCTAGCACGGATAACATTGCCGAATTGTATCATGTTGAAGATCAAGCAGCCACCCTTAAGCAAGGCACCATGCCTGTTACTCTCTACTACAATACCCTTACTGCTCTTTGGCAGCAATTAGATTTGTATGCACATTATGATTGGGTAGATCCAAGAGATGCTGCTCTTTATCAGCAAATTGTCACTCAACGACGACTTTTTCAATTTCTCCAAGGCTTAAATAAGGACCTGGACGAGGTTCGCGGCAGGGTCCTGGCTATTTCTCCTCTTCCCTCCCTTCGAGAGGCTTTCTCTATGGTCAAGAAGGAAGAAAGCCGAAGGTGTGTGATGCTGTCTGATGAACCATATTCCACTCCTGAAAGATCTGCCTTACTGACCCATCAATCATCTCCCACTTCCAAACGGGGGAGACCTTGGTGTGATCATTGTAAAAAGCCCGGCCACTCTAAGGAGAAGTGTTGGAAGCTTCATGGTAAGCCACAGGACTGGAAGTCCAAGCACTCTCGAGATAATAAATCAAGCCTTGTCGCTGCCACCTCTGTCACTAGCTTCACTCAAGAACAGATTGCTGAACTTCAAAAACTATTTGGAAAGTTTCAAGGGTCTTGTAAGGGTAATCTGGTCATAAAAGATCCAGAAGGTAACCTTTCTTCTACTGCATGTTTCTCCTCCCAGCTGACTCCTAATTGGATCCTCGATTCTGGTGCTACGGATCATATGACTGGTAACAAGGCATTGTTTCACAATTTTTTCCATACCTTTGGTAAAGCTGTCAAAACGGCTGATGGTACCTTGTGCAAAATAGAGGGACATGGCTCTGTTATTCTCAATGAACAGATTGCACTTAAAAATGTTCTCTTTGTACCAAATCTGGCGTGCAATCTCATCTCTGTTAGTAAACTGTCCATAGACTTGCATTGCTCTGTAATTTTTAATGATCTTAATTGTACTTTGCAGGCACTGAACTCGAAGAAGATGATTGGTAAGGCCAGCTTGCATAATGGTCTCTACATCCTTCCTACCTCTCCTAAAATCGAGATCTCCAAGTCATTTACCGCTTTAGGAAAAGTTGATACTGTTATGTTATGGCACTTTCGCTTAGGCCATCCTAGTTTCCAATACCTTGCAAAATTGTTTCCTGCTCTATTCATTAATAAAAGGCCTAATTCTTTTTCTTGCACAGTTTGCTCTCTTGCCAAACATACTAAATCATCTTATTTTCCTTCTACATACAAGCCTTCTTACCCTTTTGCTTTGATCCATAGTGATATTTGGGGCCCTTCTCGGGTGAAGAATGCTGATAATTGTAAGTGGTTTATCACTTTTATTGATGATCACAGTAGGATAACTTGGACTTATTTGCTGAAAGATAAATCTGAAACTGCTGGTGTTTTTGTGCAATTTTATAACATGGTTCTCACTCAATTTGGGTCTAAAATCCAGCTCTTTAAATCTGATAATGGCAGTGAATTTTTTGCTAGGTCTTTAGGTGATTTTTTTAAGGAAAAGGGCATAGTTCAGATTAGTTCTTGTGTTGGAACCCCACAGCAAAACGGCATTGCCGAAAGAAAAAATAGGCACCTTCTTGAAGTTACTCGTTCTCTTCTATTTACCACTAATGTTCCCAAATATTTGTGGGGGGAAGCCTTATTAACTGCCACATATTTAATCAACCGGATGCCTAGTAAGGTTTTAAAATTTCAAACGCCTCAATCTATATTTTTGCAACACTTTCCTCATTTCAAGCCTATCTCCTCCATTCTGCCACTTAAAATTTTTGGCTGCACTGTTTTTATCCAAAATATTGCTCCTAATAAGTCCAAGTTAGATCCTAAGTCTTTAAAATGTGTATTGGTTGGGTATTCTTCACTTAAGAAGGGTTATAAATGCTATCATCCTCCTTCTAAACGATTTTTCACCACTATGGATATAACATTTTATGAGCAGGATCCCTATTTCACTCAGGCTGAAATTCAGGGGGAGACATGGAGTGATTTTCAGCCACATCAGGTATCTCCTCCTAATCTTCATTCTCAACCTTCAGAATTGCCATCTTTTTCGCCATTACCTGCAGATCTGTCACCTGTGACTGCTCCCATTGATTCTCCTGTAGTACCTATGACTAATTCGCCTACACCCACTTTAAACACTCTTCCTGAAAATACACCTACTCAAATTGATAGTCTTCCAAAAACACCACCACCCAAACAGCTTCGTGTCTACACAAGAAAAAGAAGACATATCCCTGAGACTGTTTTGCAATCTGATTCTTGCCGAGAATTGGATTTGGGTCCAGCTGCCGAAATGGAAGAAGAAATCAGTAAGTCCACTACTCTAGATGACTTTCCTATTGCTATTAGAAAAGGAGTTAGACAGTGCACCAAGCATCCTATTGAAAAATTTACTGGCTATAATTCATTGATGCCGTCTTTTCAAGCATTTACAGCAACCTTGGATAAAGAACAGGTTCCCACAAGCATAGCTGAAGCTCTAAAGGATCCAAAATGGAGAAGGGCTGTTGAAGAGGAAATTTGTGCACTAGAGAAAAATGCTACTTGGACCGTTACAGATCTTCCTCAAGGAAAAAAGGCTGTCGGCTGTAAATGGATTTTTGCTGTAAAGTATAACTCTAATGGCAGTATTCAACGATACAAAGCTAGACTAGTGGCCAGAGGTTTCACGCAAACATATGGGATAGACTTCACAGAAACTTTTGCACCTGTGGCAAAGCTTAACACTATTCGAGTACTCCTAAGTTTGGCTGTAAATTGCGATTGGAAATTACACCAACTGGATGTAAAAAACGCATTTCTTAATGGCAAGCTAGAGGAAGAAGTCTATATGAAATTGCCACCTGGCTTAAAGTCTATTGAAGGTAGCAACAAGGTTTGCAAGCTCAACAAGTCTCTATACGGGTTAAAACAATCACCCAGAGCTTGGTTCGAGAGGTTCACTAAAGTCATTCTTCAAAATGGCTACAAGCAGTCCCTTGCCGATCATACGCTTTTCATCAAGGTAACTTCTACAAATAAGAAAGCTATCCTAATTGTATATGTGGATGACATCATTCTTACTGGAGATGATGAGGAAGAGATTAGCAATTTGAAGAAGTTGTTAAACAGGGAATTCGAAACCAAGGACTTGGGAAAGCTAAGGTATTTTCTAGGAATGGAGGTGGCAAGATCAAAAGAAGGACTTGTGATCAATCAGAGAAAGTATGTACTTGATTTACTCAAACAAACTGGTTTTCTTGGTTGTAAGCCGGCTGATACACCAATGGAGGCAAACTTGAGATTCAACAAAGAAGATGGGTCCTTAGTAGACAGAGAGAAATTTCAAAGGTTAGTTGAGAAACTAATCTACTTATCCTTGACAAGGCCAGATATAGCTTTTCCCGTAAATGTGATAAGTCAACACATGACTAATCCTACTGAAGAGCATATGGCAGCAGCAAATAGAATTCTCAAGTACTTGAAGAAAACTCCAGGACACGGCTTAATGTTTAAGAAGACACAAGACAGAACTGTTAAGATTTTTACAGACTCTAGTTGGGCTGGAGATCTCACTGAAAGAAGATCCACTAGTGGGTACTGCACGTTTGTTTGGGGTAACCTTACAACTTGGAGAAGTAAGAAACAATCTGTTGTTTCAAGAAGTAGTGCTGAAGCTGAATTTAGAGCACTAGCTTTGGGGATATGCGAAGGAATTTGGCTACTTAAATTACTAAAAGAACTTGGCGCAAATCAGGAGGATCACTTTGAAGTTTTGTGTGATAATCAATCTGCCATTCAGATTGCCAAGAACCCAGTTCAACATGACCGAACAAAGCATGTTGAGATTGATAGGCATTTTATTGCTGATCAAGTCAACAAAAAGACAGCCACTCTTTCTTACATTCCTTCAGAAGGACAGATTGCAGACATTCTTACCAAGGCTTTGCCAAAGCCTGTGTTCAATAAATTCCTATTCAAGCTGGGATTATACAATGTGTATTCTCCAGCTTGAGGGGGAGTGTAGGAATATTCTGTAAATATTTTAGGAATATTTTGTAGATATTCTTTTTATTACAATCCCTTACTTTAAGGGATCATATCTCCTTTTTAGTATCTTTCCTAACTTAGAGTTTCCTAAAGTAGTGACATAGGTTGTATATAAAAAGTTGTAATATGTTCTATTCAATTAAGAAGTAAATTCAGAGAATTACTCTGATTTCTACATTATACTCCATCTCAACATAAGTTTTAGACATCATGTACTACCTCAAATCTGTCATATGTGCGATTGGATCTCATTTTTACAAGTTCTAACACCATAGCAGTATTAGAGTTTCCAAAATAAAAATGCCTTTGCGCTGTCATTAGAGAGAGCAGGAGAAAGAAACAAAAGGTTTGAGGAGCAAGAGAAAGAAACAAAAGGTTTGAGGGTTTACTGCAAAGCAGAGGAATCGGTTGAATTTACATTTCACGTCTCACTCATATTTCCATAAGAGGAAAATAGTACAATAACTAACCTTGCAAAAGTATTTTTTTCTTAGTCTGATTGCAGTACCTACGCACCTTCTGACATGGACTTTTAGAAGCTTGTCATTGAAAATCTGCAACAAGTGTGCAAAAGAAAAAGGATTGAAATCAGAAGAAACATTTGTAACTATTGAGATGTATGGGGACATCAACCATCCATCTCTTCCATAACAGTAAGGCACACATCCAGAATTAATGCTGTACTCATTAGAGTGAAAGAAAACAGCCATGCAAAAGTTACAGGTACACGAAAGGTCCATAAACCTGAAAATGTGTGCACTCAATACAATCAAAACCAGAGATCTTGGATAGGTTAAATTTCGTTTAAATTTTTTTTATGAAATATTAGTATTCAAGCAACTCAGAAATGAAAAAGGAAATCAGGGTGAGTTCCCCTGCATCTGCCATTTCAAAGCTAGGCATTACTTTGATCAACATCTTACCAAGTTGAGAGTGGATTCCAGCAATAACAGGTAACTCACTTATGTTTTATTTACAAAAGTGAACATACTTAGAAAAAGCCACCCATGCAGAAGTAGGGCCTAGTTCCCATCTCAACAGTAATTGAAACCTTTAACTGGAGACAATTTAGTTTCTACCGTAGAATAAAGAAAATTGCTTACATCCTTCTTATGATCAAACATGTTTTTCAAAAATCTTTCAATCCTGTGGAAGATAATATACTCTTTTTTTTTAAAGGGAAAACTAATAAAAAATTTATCCTAAAAAAAAACATATAAGCCTAGAGAGATCTTGGCTAGCTAGCTCAAATAATTAAAAGCGGTTGTAACCAAACACCCAAGAAGTACAACCTGAGAGATGGCTGTCACTAAAATGGACGCTCAAAGCTGTGCATGCTGGTGTAGAGATAAGAAGACAGTATAAATTAACAATTTCAGGGACTTACCTTTATCATGTCATCTATTGAACGGGTTTCCTTGATGAGTTTCTGGCGATTCATGATAAGAATAGCAGCCACACAAAAGACAGGCAAATCATCATCCCCTTTCCTAGTTGGAGAGACAACATTGCATATTTGGAGACGATCATTTCTAGACCAAAAATTCCGAGTCAAACCACAAAAGTGATAAGTCGATGCAGCTTTTATTCCTTCGTTCTCAGACAAAGAATGCTTAAATTGTAGGCCACCTATTGCATTATCATTTCCATTTTCTGTATTTTCTTCTTCATCTTCTGCCCCAGAGTCCCCAGGAACGTGTATAGTCAATGCCTCTAAGCAGATCTTCTCTAGATTGCAATTGACAGATTCATCAAAATCAGCTGCCCACATCATCTACATTGGGGTCCATATTTTTAGTTCCAATATCAAAAGAAAGAAATGAAGCATAAAATAAAATGGAAAGAATATAAAAAGTAAAAAATAGTTCCTGGTTTCTGTGAGTTCTTGAGATTTTTACTGTGAATCTTGACTTCACTAACAGGCTAAATATTCCATTTTAAAAAACCATTCTCATGAACAGCAAGTCATAGGCTCATAAATTGAAAAAGCTGAACTGAAAATTAGTACCAGAAACTTTTTCCACCTTACTGGCATTAACTTTATGCTCAATCTGGTGAGCATTATAATATAATAGTACCATAGATTGAGACAGTTGACAGCAGTAAATGAAACTAAACGCACAGACCTCCCACATACAAAGAGCATCATTGAAGGATAACTCTCGGCGAAATAGAACCAGCAGCATTGGAAATGCAAAATGAAGGCTTTCAGCACCTATCTTTGATAGATGTGTAAATATTTCCCTATCCGTGAGTTCCAAAATATGCCACAATGCTTGCAGCTGCTTCATCACTCCAGTTGGTCCCTCCATCTGAAAATTTTCACGCTGGAGGCATGTGGAAAAGCAGACGTAAGTACAAAAAACATAAATGATCAAGATCAACATATTCACCAAGTTTAAAATACCATTCTCCTAATCAACATTTCAAAGCACCAAAATGCATCTGCATTATCCTCAAAGATAACAACAAAAGGAGATAGCAGATCACTCATACCTACAATTAAATCCAACTAAATCAGTTAGTATTACATGTTTAAAACTCAAACATAGAATTGCATCTTTCACAGCTTTGCACCAGATAAATAGCAAATCAATAAAAAAGTTCAGCAAAACATGTTAAGAGTAGAAGGCTACAACCTTGACAATAACCAGTTGCAGGATCAACCCATGCATAAACAGCAAGAATATCAGACATTCTAGCTACATTCCTTTTATCCTCATAGAACTCAAGATTACTATCTGTTCTCACCACATCAACGACTGAGAAAGGATGAATCCAGTCAGCTAAGAAGAATAACTAATAAACAGTATCTAATTATCTAATGTAATAGAAAAAGGGAAAATATTTTGCCCTTTGAAGTACAAATAACACAAGGTAAGTAAGTTACCTATTCGGTGTAGAGTCCAAAGCCATTCAGATACTGTTTCATCATGGGCAGTCCCTTCTTGAGATCCGCTTGCATTTACCAATCGGGTTTTTGGAACATCTGAAATTCCTAATCTGTTCACTGTTTCTGCTTTATGACTTACAATGTTGGATCGCAGAACTGGCTCATAGGCATCAGGAGGGACCAATTCAATTTCAGAGTTATAAGGGAGTGAAATACTTTTAGATAGTGAGGGTGGAACATTTGATTCCATGATTAAGTCAGCATTGTTATTGATTTGAAAACTATGCATATTGTCATCCTCAAGAATCACCTTATATTTTGCAGCATTCTCTCCCTCATTTGCATCAAATTTTTTCTCATCTTCATTCTTCTCAAACAAATCTGTTAGTGGTAAAGGAGGAAAATCAAAATCAGATCCAGTTGAGAAATCTGACCCATTACAGTCTCTCCTTATTTTTGGGGAGTAGCGGCCACATGGACCAGAAGTTGGTAAAAAGCAAGAGTCATGTGCAGCAGTATGAGTGTCAGATTTCAAGAATATTTGGGCATATCAATTATGATATTTTATCCCTAACTTTAAGGCTGTACAGATCCCTAGAATTAGTCTGTTTCCTAGTGTAAAGTTTCCTAAGTTAGGCTAAAACTAAGTGTATAAATATGTATGTATTCTCTTGTAAAAATATAATAAAAAAGACTGATTTTTCACATGGTATCAGAGCCTGTTCTTTAAGCCCGATTTCTGGGATTTTTTAGCCGATTTCTTGAAGCCTGTTCCTTTTTTCTTGTCTCCCAACCAGTCCTCAAGTCTATAGAACTTGTTAAACACAATATGATTAAAACTGTCAAAGTCAGTAGCCCAGAAATTCCTGTTAACCAATGCTGGAAACTCCATGGTAAGCCACAAACAACAAACAAAAATTTTTCAAAAAAGGGTGAACAATTTAGGGGACAAGAACGAGCAAATACAGCAAGTCAGCAAGATGAAAAAATTTCTCAGGAATTGCCGATTGAATTTAAAAAGGAGGAAATTGAGAAGTTAAGAAATTTGTTGGGATCATTGGAAAAATCTTCTCCAACAGGTACTTGTAGTTTGTTTTTTTCAGGTATATCCTCTTCTCAAAATTCTAAAGCCTTGAATACAGACACCAAAAGTTCTTGGGTCATTGACTCAGGAGCTACAGACCACATGACCCACTCCTCACACAAATTTGTTTCATATACACCCTGTCCTAGTAATAGAAAAATAACAGTGGCTGATGGTTCTATGATCACAGTAGCCGGTCAAGGTGATATTGTTATAAACAAAACCCTTACTCTAAAAAATGTTCTTCATGTTCCAAAACTATTTACCAATCTTTTATCCATTCAAAAAATTACCAAAGATTCTAACTGTAAAGTGGTTTTCTGTCACAATAAGTGTCTTTTTCAGGAACAGAATACGAGGAGGATGATTGGACATGCTAAGGAAATAAATGGCCTATATTATCTTGAAGAATCCAGTGAAGAAGTTAGTGATCTGAATTCCTCACCCTTATCTTTTATTTCCGAATCTATTAAAACCAATAAAGACCAAATTTGGCTCTATCACCTTCGCCTTGGCCACCCATCGTTTAGAGTCCTTAAAATTATGTTTCCTTCATTGTTCAAAGGAATAACTATTGAAAAATTTCATTGTGATATCTGTGAACTTGCAAAACATAAACGTACCTCTTTCCCAGTAAGCAATAAAAAAACTTCCACTCCTTTTACTCTTGTTCATAGTGATGTTTGGGGGCCATCCACTATTTCAAATATTTCGGGAGCTCGGTGGTTTGTATCTTTTATCGATGATTGTACTCGTGTGTCTTGGGTATTTCTTTTAAAACAGAAATCTGATGTTAGGTCTGTTTTTTCCACCTTTTACAATATGGTCAAAACACAATTTGGGACTGAAATAAAAAGGTTTAGGTCAGACAATGCAAAGGATTATTTCAATCAATTCCTCTCAGAATATTTCCAAGAAAGAGGCATTATACATGAGTCATCTTGTGTAAATACACCACAACAAAATGGTGTTGCCGAAAGGAAGAATGGTCACATTTTAGCAATCACAAGAGCCCTATTGTTCCAAAAAAATGTCCCTAAACAATACTGGGGGGAGGCTGTTTTAACTGCTACTCATTTGTTAAATAGGTTGCCTACAAAGATCCTTGAGTCTCAGAGTCCTATGCAAGTTCTAGCCAAATTTTTTCCTGATTTCAATACATCCAGTAATCTCATTCACAAAATATTTGGTTGTGTTGCCTTTGTCCATGTTCATTCTCAAAATAGAGGGAAATTTGACCCACGGGCTGTCAAGTGTGTCTTTATTGGTTATTCTTCCACTCAAAAGGGGTACAAATGCTATCATCCAGCCACTAAAAAATTTTTTGTAACAGCTGATGTTACTTTTGCTGAACAAGAAAATTTCTTTACTCGTCCTTACCTTCAGGGGGAGATTTTATTCACAGAAGATAAGGACAAAGAATTTTTTCTTCTTGACATTCCAGCTACTGTCCAGCACTCAAATACTTCCACCATTCCAACTCCAAACACTCCAAACACTCCCATTCCAGCTTCTGTCCAGCAACCAAACACCATTCCAGCTCCAAACACTCCAAACACTCCCATTCCAGCTTCTGTCCAGCAACCAAACACCCTCATTCAGACCTTGCCTACTAACCAACCTGCCCAACTTGAAACAATGCCCCCTACACAAACAGAACCCAGTACACCAAAATCACCAAGAGGAATTCAGGACACTATTCGTCCTTTACAGGTTTACTCAAGGAAAAAGGCACCAGTGCAAGTTCAATCATCCTCTTCTCCTATACGATCTGAGGTAATTGCTGAACCCACTTTGAATCCTAATAATACAGATTTAGATGATTTTCCTATTGCTATTAGAAAGGGAACTAGAGCCTGTACAAAACATCCCTTGCACCTATTTATGTCTTACAAAAACTTGTCCCATCGACACAAAGCCTTTCTTACTAGCCTAAACTCTATTTCCATTCCTAAAACTGTATTTGAGGCATTAGAAGATGAGAATTGGAGAAATGCCATGAAAGTTGAAATGGAAGCTTTAGAAAAAAATAAGACATGGGACTTAGTGAAATTACCAGAAGGAAAGAAACCAGTGGGATGTCGCTGGGTATACACAGTAAAGTATAATTCAGATGGTTCTTTGGAGAGGTACAAAGCAAGACTGGTTGCTAAAGGGTACACTCAAATGTATGGGATAGACTACCTTGAGACATTCGCTCCTGTTGCAAAGATGAACACTGTAAGAGTGTTGTTGTCACTAGCTGCCAACCGAGGCTGGAAATTACAGCAATTTGACATAAAAAATGCCTTTTTACACGGTGACCTAGAAGAGGAAGTATACATGGATGTTCCTCCAGGATTCGGTCCAACTACAGGACAGGTTGTTTGCAGACTAAAAAAGGCTTTGTATGGACTAAAACAGTCTCCAAGGGCTTGGTTTGGAAGATTTACCCAAGTAATGATCAAGTTAGGGTATAAACAGAGTCAAGGAGATCACACTCTGTTCGTGAAACACTCATCTTCAGGGGGAGTGACTGCTCTATTAGTCTACGTTGATGACATCATAGTAACTGGTGATGATCTAGAAGGAATGGAGAAGTTAAAGAAATGCCTAGTAAAAGAATTCGAAGTCAAAGAATTAGGCAAGTTAAAATATTTCCTTGGTATTGAGGTGGCACACTCTCGGGAAGGAATATTCATATCTCAGCAAAAATATATAGTTGATTTGCTGACAGAAACAGGCAAGTTGGGTTGTAAACCAGTAGAGACACCCATAGAGGTGAATCACAAACTTGGAGATGCACTAGAAGATGCAGCAGTTGATAAAAAGTCATATCAAAGGCTTGTGGGAAAGCTTATTTATTTGTCTCATACCAGACCAGATATTGCCTATGCAATAGGTGTTGTAAGTCAGTTTATGCACAATCCTAAGGAATCACATCTTAAAGCAGTATATCAGATCCTACAGTACTTAAAAGGCACGCCAGGCAAAGGGATCTTATTCAAGAAAGGAGAAAATTTAACCCTTGAAGCCTACACTGATGCAGATTATGCAGGATCTATGGTTGATAGAAGATCAACCTCTGGTTACTGCACCTTCCTAGGAGGTAATCTTGTGACTTGGAGGAGTAAAAAACAAAACGTTGTTGCTCGATCTAGTGCAGAAGCAGAATTTAGGGCAATGGCTCTTGGAGTTTGCGAATTGTTATGGCTAAAGATTATTTTAGAAGACTTAAAGATCAAGTGGGAAGGTCCAATGAAGTTATATTGCGATAATAAGTCTGCTATCAATATCGCTCATAATCCAGTTCAACATGATCGAACGAAACACGTTGAGGTTGACAGACATTTCATAAAAGAAAAACTGGACAGTGGCTTAATTTGCACTCCATTTGTGTCCACTGATGAACAACTAGCAGACATACTTACCAAAGGATTGTCTGGGAAGTTGTTTCAAAAATTAATAAGCAAGCTGAAAATGGATGATATCCACTTCCCAGCTTGAGGGGGAGTGTCAGATTTCAAGAATATTTGGGCATATCAATTATGATATTTTATCCCTAACTTTAAGGCTGTACAGATCCCTAGAATTAGTCTGTTTCCTAGTGTAAAGTTTCCTAAGTTAGGCTAAAACTAAGTGTATAAATATGTATGTATTCTCTTGTAAAAATATAATAAAAAAGACTGATTTTTCACAATGAGCATTTCCCCTCACACCGATAATGTCAGCAAAATCACAACCTTTTCCTTGGTCGGCATATAACCTATTAGTACAGTTATCACCTAAATCAGAATCTTCCTCTCTGTTATCAGTATCATCAGTGGAAGCTTGTCTATTGTCAACTTTTGATTCCCTTCTCTGCTCATCTTTAGAAGCTGACCTCATATCCATAACTTTTGAACCCACAGGATAGGCAAGTGAACCAGTTCCTATGCTTGAATGCATTGACTGGCATTGCTGTAAGAGGTCGTTGTAATGTTTCCTGCATACATTTCCATAAAGATGTTAAATATTCATAAAACAGGAAAAAATGAGCCTTAATGTTACAAATGGTAGTAACATTCTCAGCAAAAATTTAGACTAGAAAAGGTATTAAATTGACAAGTCACGAACTCTTGATTCTTAGATGTGCACCAAATAATAGACAATGCAGACAATCATTTAAAAAATGATTATCAGAAGCTACAGTGAAGTATGATATCACAAAAACATAAAACTATAAAGAGTATTAAATTAGTTTCAAGTGCAAGCATAACAGCCTAAAAATAGGTACTTATGATTCTACAAAGAAAAAATATTAGTAAAATATGAAATGGAAAAGACAAGGATAGACCTTCGGGCTGTCCTTAATTGCCTTCGGTAGTCTGCAGTGCTCCCCAATGCATAGCAACCTAGAAGAAACTCCCAAACTTCTGATCTTATAGATGGATCGACCCCCTAAAATCAATGAGATAAATTGCCGTTACAGTTTTGCGCCATCTGGAGAAAACATGAGTGCGTAGGTACAAATTTGACCAAGGGAGGAGATAAAAAACATAAGAAAATATGATATTAACAAAATCAGAAACACAGCATACAACTGACCATATACAACATTGGAAATACATAAAAAATTTAAAGAAAAATTGATTGACAGGTCCTACTGGTTTGTACAAAATGCTACCGTCTAAACCTACCCCATTGCCAATCATGGTAAGATCCTGCTTAACATATATAGTTGACAAAGGCATGAAGTAAGATATCTGAGGATATAAGTAAAATAACCAAATAAGAATTTGCATATAAGCACATAATGTCGAAAATGTATAAAAGATAATGCAGGAAGTCAAGAATAGTGGTTGCTGGACTTTTGACCTTCGATACTAATTATTTCAACTAATTCCAGGTTTGCAAGTACAATACCAATACCAACATATTTGCATGTACACAAAAAAAATGCAACCACCAAGGTAAACAAGATATTGCCAGGGGAAAAAAGGCACTTAGACATACCCCTAAAATAATCAACTTGAGTACTTTGTGAAAATCAACAACCTTCCCTTCATTGTCAAAAGCAGCCTGCCACTTCTCTGGCTTCAGCATCTTGTTTGCCTGCAACAAAGAACCTAGTTTATTAATGCCAAAAAAGAAGACTAGAAAAAACAACGGTCACACCAAAATCAGAAAATGGAAAATCAATAAAGGACCATATTTACACAAATCAGTTTGCCAATAAGTGTTCTACTCTCTTCTCTCATTATATTGAAATTATTAAGACAGAAAGTTGGAGAGGTAGCAAAGAAACATTGTAGCACATAGAGAACACTCATTACTCATAATTATGCATTGCTAAGATCATAATGATGCAGTGGTATTGAGCTCATATTGCAAGGTCTTAACTCATTTTTTTCAGACACCATACAATCTGAATATATAACTGTATTAGCCAGAATGCAAGGTTTAGATATGACATCATCCATTATAATTTAATGTTTGCATTTGATTTTTGGGAAATGTATACCTTCCCTCAAAATTCAAACCTGTCCTGTATAAACTAACAGGTCAACAATTAAAGGTTAAGAGACCTAAAAAAAAAAGAGTTTCAACCACTAATTATATATCACCAATTAAAATTTTCATTTTTGTAATAATATCCTTTTTTCTATTTTGAAATAAAATCCCAGCTCTTGCCCAAGGGATCTCATTCGACCCAATATGTTATGAAATAAAGACCTTATAAAGCTTTAGAAGGAAGCTTACATTCATTAAGAAATTATACAATGCAGCGATTAAATTCCGATTCAATAAGAACGTTTGATTCTCATTTAACTAATAGAATACAGCTAAAACAAACCTTGATAGGAGACTGGGAAAGACAAGGATCTCCGATGTCGCGAACGATTGAACCGACTCTGTGAATATTGACAGCTCCAGCAGCAGCGGCGACGGCAGCTTTTCCATACCTCCACGGGTTTTCCTTTTCCCCTAAAGACATTACACATAGAACAACGGCCCCTAGACCGCCTCCTCCCTTCCCTTTTCCATTTTTAGAACCACCATTCACCTCTCCCGCTTTATTTACCGGTAATTCCGATCATAGATAAATTTTGGGTTTGATTAGTAAGTTCAATTGATTGAGTTGGGATCTAATTAAAAACAAGAAAAATTCATTTCAAAGTTCTGAGAAGAAAAAAGAACAGAGAAGAGGAGAAAAAGACGTGTAAAATAAATGGAGGAGCCGATCGCCATGTTCACAAACACAAGGTCGTTTCTTCTTCCTATTTTTAATTAATATTTTCTTAAATTGTCTGCATTTTCATCCCACTTTCTTTTATTTGTTGTATTAAGATGAGAAAAATACAAAACCGAAAAAAGTTTTATTTCCATACAAAATGTAATCCAAGTTCTGATATATTAACTATTAGGCTCCCATAAATAAGTTTATTTAAATTTCAAATCTAAAAAAAAACCATGGATGTGATGTAAGTGGTTAGGTATGGCTTTATTTGGACAAATCTTACAATTTTGGAGTATTTAGATTTTTCTGAACCACCTTATATTTCATTACCAAATCAAATTAATTTTACTTTATTTATATTATTTTGGACTTAACTTAAAAATGAAAACCAATCCTATAATTCTATGCTTGGGTTGATGGTTTTTTAGTCCAACAAATCTTTATTTTTATTTTTAGAAATATCATTTTTTTATTTTATTTTAAAATTTTCGCTCTAGTTATTACTACATTGAAATTCTTCTATTAGTTTTTCCAGTGTGACATTTTAAATTTCTTTTAAAAAATTACCTGATATCTTGTAACAATGAAAATATTTATTACGATTTTTTTCCTTAAAACACTCATTTGAATCTAAAATTATATTCCTTTTTAAAAATTTTACATTAGTATTTTATTGAAATAGTTAATAATATTGACTTTTTAGACTAATTAGATACATTATAAGATTAGATAGACTAAATTACGTCAAAAATTAAACTATATGAATTAAATATCAAGTTTTAGCATAGTCTAAAAGCCAATATTAAAATTTGACCATTGTCTTATGATGTAAAAAAAAAAAAAGATGCAAGCCTAAAAGAAATGTGAAGTCATTAGTTAGCCTTTAAGACTTTTAGCGTATTCAAATTATATATAACCACGTAATGTTTTAAGCAAAAGGTTAATGATATTAATGATCATGCCTCGGCATGCGTGTGTCAAGGTAGAAGGGGAATCAACACAAATACAATAAGAAATATAATTGTTATGTGCAAGTGTGGCAAATCAATTGTAATATTTTTGTGTTACAACGAAACACAAAATATTTCGAGGATCGAACCTAAGAGAGTTCAAGTGATAAGGTGATTAGCAATGAAAATGCATGCACACAAGAAGTCTAGCTAGCTACTCACTATGTATTATAATATGGCAAATCATTACCAATGAGTAATTATGATATCTAATACCTAAAAGGATTAAATTGCAAAACAATCAAAAGTCTACAAAAATAATTCAAAAAGCTAAAGTGGTTAGTTGACTTCCATTTTGCTAGTTAATTCTTGGATTAGGGATATAAAGGGTTCAAACTCCTAATTAGATCAATTTTACCTCTCACTCACCATTTTACCTAATTAAACGATTTAGTCTAATTTATCTCTTGATCTCACCAATCTAAATCGAGACAATCGAATTGGTTCTCGATAGGCTCTTCTCTCTTTCTCACCTATATAAATGTTCACCTAGAGGCCTCAATTCTAGGTTTCATAGTTTATTTAATGTAGTCCAGTTTTTACAATTTAGCCCCTAACCCAAAAATTAATCATGCAACATTTCAATCAGCCAACTACTATGAGGTTTTGTCACATCCCAAGATCGAGGCCAGAAGTTTTGATTATGTTAAGTTAAGGTTTGCTAAAATTTCGGCGAACAGGGATTTCCAAAAATTAGGTGAACTGGGTGTTCGCCAAGAGATGTTTTAGTAAGGGGTGTTTGCCAGCAACAATGTAAGCCACATGAATTGGTAAGGGGTTCACTAGTTTCACTGCGAGGCAAGTTCGCTAATATGTTGGCGAGCAGGGGTTCGCCAGTCTTATTGTGAATTGGGGTTTGCTAGTCAAAGATACAATCAGACTCAAATTAGGAAATAAAGATATAGTGTATCTAAGAATACTTTACGTGCAAGTAACAACTTTCCTAATTCAAGTAGGGTATCCTAAGATTTCCAGGACTCTTAGGTCTATAAATACGACCCTTAATTTTGTGAAATTCTTCACTGAATATTTTGTCATCAAAGTCTTTATTCTAAGTTTAGTTCATAGTAATCAGGGTAAGCCTCTATCCTATTGGGTATGATTGTCAAGGTTCGCATTGCATGAATTTTGTATGTCTTGTTATGTTTAATTGATATGTTTGTTTGTTACAAACCAGCCAAATCGTCTACCATTAAGGATAAAGACAAAGCTAAACTTGTTTAAGTTTCTCTATTTTTTTTTTCGATGAGTGATCAGGGATTCCACGTGAGTATGTTCTTATTAAGTTTTCAAAAGTGTGAGTGACTAATAATTGTCAGGTTATGTGACCTACCATGGGTTTTCAAAAGTATTTCTATCATGTGTGCTAATGGCTATGGTTTCTAAAAAGAACCCTATTTTCGAAACCCAAAAGTAAGTTTTCCAAAAAGTTTTTTTTAGGCTACGAAACTCTAATTTCAAACACTATTTTGAAAATATGAATTTAATTCAGTTTGTGCAAGCTCCTAAAAGAGCTAAAGTTTTAAGATTGTTTTAAAGAAATCGTTTTATAAGTTGTGTATTAGCCAAACTCCCTATGCGGGCTCTCTATGATAAGAAGTTGTATATTAGCCTGGCTCCATGGGCTTTCTACGTGCTCCCTTATGAGCATGAGCTTCCTATATGTCTCATTGTGACATCCTAAATCCGATCGGGACGGATCGGCCTAAATTCGAAGCGTTACATTAGCCATCTAAGTGCCCCTCCCACTAATGACCTCCCAAGACACACCCTGACCTTATAACACCTCAATCTTGTCCATTTATTAGTTATTTATTAATGCGGAAGCAGTTTGTGAACCAATTTTAAACTTTTTATAAGTAACTTAACCTAAGGCATTTTTGTCATGTTACCACGTACGGTTAAACTAACCTGAATTTAGATCTAAATATTTACCAACCCTCTGTTAGTCAATTTATGTAAGCCCTAAAAATTGCAACTTAATCCAATTTTATTTTCTATGTCTAATTCAAGGTTTATAATTAAGGACTAAATCGTAACAATTTCAAACTATCAGTACTATACCCAAATACTAAATTGAGTGTGTTTCTAACAAATTTTATCAATTACAAGTCTAATCCTAAAATTTTATTAAGTTTCCTTATTATTTAAGGCTCTAATTAGACTTATCAAGTTATAGGACTAATTTATAATTTAAACAGACTAGAGAACCAATTTAAAAAAACCAAAATTCAAACCCCCAACAGTCCACTCGGTTTTTTTTTGTGCAAAAAAATCAATTTTAAACCCGATTTTGAGTATTTTAATGGCTAATTAAACTTAATTTAGCTACAATTAAATATCATTCATATTTATACACTTTCAATTGAATTTATTAACACCAATTAAGCCTCAATTAAATAGAATTAAACATTCAATTTCATGCATATCACCCACCGGTTAATTCAAACAAGTGACGTATCTTAGTTACTAGTAAACAACTCCATGGAAGCTTCATTTAAACAATGGTAGTGTAAACATCATGCCTCACACACCGTGTTATTAATCACTGGGTTATCAAACAACAATACACCGTAAATTATTCAATAATCAAACTCAAACATGCATATATTATATTATAAAACCATCTAAAATTAAAACCGTCCAAGTCCAATTATAACCAAAATTAAACTAAGTCCCAGAAGTTCCCTAATGCCCGATTAACATCTTTAAAACGTGTAACTAAATCACTATCGAGCCTTAATATCTTGGAACTCTCTTGCTCGGCTCCTCAGCTCCTCAATCCCGTCAGTTATCTGCAAAAATGTGAGGGTGTGAGCTTAAAAAGCTTAGTTAATGTTAATAAAATGATGAGTAAATTAGCACTTAAATTATGCTTAAATCAAAACCAATCAAATACAGATTTTTAGTCATAATATCAATCCCTAATAGTTCAATGTCATATGCTCAACCATGTATCAAAAATCATAATTAATCATGGCATATAATCGTCAATTTAGCATATAAAATTTCATACATTTATATTGGCATATACAATCATGGCTTAATCAGGTGATCATACATCGGATAAACAGATCTCCTTACTCCCAATCAGAATCAGAATCAATCTCAGATTTAGTGGGCCGAGGCCACATGCTCCCTTATATCGCCTCAAATCAGTCCCGTTGAGGGGAGACACAAGCTCAAAACTCTTTTATCTACTCCAAATCAATCCATCTAGAGCCTCATTGCTCACAAATAACATATCAATATGGTGAGTACTCAAAAATCCTATAGCATGCCAATTATATCCAATGGATCCACCATGCTATAATGCCAATATAATCAATCAATCATAACATAATTTCAGTCAATAATGTGCTCAATTTAAAGTGCCAAAATGCATATGTGAATCATGTAACATAGTCATTTTAACATTAAATTAAATCTAGCATACCAATTACCTATTATCAATGTTCATTTATCAATTGAAATATCAACATACCATAGACCAAAAACTCCAGCATACTTGCTTAGTTCACCATTATAATCAATCAAATTAAGCACATAAAATTACTATATGCTCACTTACCAACACTTAACAAAAAATTCATCACTTAAACATATATCAATAATCTTGCAAAATTAACCACCCAAAACTCAATTAAATATTTGCAATCAGTAATTAATCATCTAATTAAGCATAAGTGAGGGTCAATTTACCAAATCGCCCTTTAATAGCACTCACCACACAACTAACTCAACCAAGTGATCAGCTAAGCAAATCCAAGTTTCAATTTCGATTAGCTCTATCCTCTTTAAGATTCGGAGCTTCAACAAAGATAAAATAGATATTAACACCTTTCAAAGATATAATAAACACGAATTTTCATCGACTAGGCTACACGAAATTATCACTCAAAGTTACCTTACCGAATTTGTATCATCAAATCGGAAATTGATTCCTTACAAAATCAATCACTCCAACCCTTTTAACCACTCCCAAACATCAATACTAGACCAAATAAACATATACTAAGCATCAATTTCACATTTAAATCAATTTCACAAAAATTCAAAAACCGATTCATGAAGATGATGAAATTCAATTTTTTTAGATTACCTTACAAAACATGTTTAATCTTGATAAACAAGATAAAAAAAACCCCCTTCTAATAGATCCATTTTGAGTTGGAACATCAATTGATTTGTGGGTTTCCTCTCAAAATTTAATATCCACCATTAAGGCACTTTAGTTTATTGAAGAAGATGACATTGATAAAAAATCATGTAATTATCACTCAAATCATGTAAATATGCTCCTAATCATCATAAAAATATGTTTAGAAATAATAGTTACCTTTGATTCATTCTAAGTCATCTGATTGAAAATCTTGATTCAAAAATCTTAAGAAATTTCAGAATATTTTTGGCTACTTTTGTAAATAATTTCGAGTGAAAAGAGGGAGTATTTTAAGAAATTTGATGATAGATCTTTAAAATATGCAAAGAAAATGAATTTTATAGCACTCTAAGGTGATGTAAATGGTGTGAAAAGTAGGCTAGGTGCATTATGTTTCTAACTGAAACAACCCACCATAAATTTAAAAATTAGGAAATTTGCCCAATGGTTACTCCCACATTTCCTTTACTTTATCAATTGATCATTTACTTATAAAATTTTGAATTTAAAGGTCTATTTGCCAAATAAATATTCCAAAATTTCCCTTATTTTACAATTAAATCCAGTTTAATTAACATTTAAATTTAACTTAAATTAACCCCCAATAAAAATTATTTTAAAATTCTTTTTCGACCCAAATTAATTATTTTCATTAATAATTATTTAATTACTTTAAAATTAATTTTCTAAAAATATTTTTATTTTTCCTAATTATTGTTTAACCAATTTTAGATGAAATTGGCCTCCTAAATTAAATTAAAAATTACTATTAACCCGATAAATTCTTAAATTTACACTCGGTACCCGAAAAATATACCCGAAACTACTAGACCTAGTTTAAGGATATTACACTCATTCTGTATGCTCCTTTGCGAGCTAGGTTAGGTATGAACATATCCAACGAGACAAAGTACTGATCTTCAGTGAGTTTAGCTCTGGATATGAGCTTTCTGTGACTAGTCTCATTTTGTGTGCTCCCTGCGAGCTAGGTTGGGTATAAACATATCCAATGAGACAAAATCTTTTACAAATCGAACCAACGATGAGACCTAAGGCCAACTCCATCCTGATATGTGTGAACTGGTCTTGTGGCCTGAGGCAGACCTTGTTCAAAGTTTCCTAAAAACAATGCACGAGCTGGTTTCATGACCTAAGATGAACCCAGTCATGGGTGTTTAAATGGTTTAAAAGTATTGGCCTCGCGATTTTAAGGTGAGCTTCTTTGTTTAAAACATTTTTTTAAGAAAATATTAATAAACATTATTGTTATAGCTGTTTTCCCAATATATGTTTTCCTGATGCAAACTGGGTCTCGCAACCTCACTTATGAACCCAACACGAAAAACGTTTCCAAACTAAAGATTTCTATTATTTTCAAACTCCGTTTTGAAGCATAACCTAATAGTTTCTGATTATTCACTGAGTTCGCAATAGATACACCCAATCCTCTCTTACTTCTTCTTAAGTAAGTAGGTCACAGATAGCATTGGTGAGGTCGATTATGTAACAGCCTGTTTTTTAGTGGTGACGGAACAGTGGTTTTAGGACCACAAATTTTCATCGCGTTGACTGGTAAATATTATTTATAAAATATTTATGGAGTCATTAGAGTCGTAGTAAAATTTGGTTAGGAAGTTTTATAGTTTAGGTAGTTAATTTAAGAAAAAGGACTAAATTGAAAATTGATTATTACATTTAAATGATTAAATAACTTAATTACTAAATTAGGAGGGACCTATGTAGCAATTAGTCCCTAGAATTAACATTGGACGGCATTATGGATGAAAATTATAAAATAATACATGTTTTAATGGCAAAATGGTAAATTTTATAAAATTAAAACAAAAATTAAATGAAGTAAAAGATGTTTTTTTCTTCATTTCTCTTCTTCATGATCGAATACTCATGGTTTCTTAAGCTTAAAGAATCAGCCAAGTTCAACCCCTTGCATGTGAGTGATTTTTCTACCTGTTTCTTGTAATTTTTATATTTTTAAAATCGTTGAGCTAGCCGGTACCTTCATTTTTGAATCTGTTAAAAATTGTAGAAGTTGCCATTGATGAATCTTGAATGTTTTTAATGATAACTATGAGTTTGAAGCTTTGATTATGGTATTTGGTTGTTTTGTGAAGTGATTTTTGTTAGATTTTGATTTAAGGGCCTAGAATATTCAGCTGTAATTTGATTCCTAGAAAATGGTCAATTTGACTATTTTCGGGTTAAGAGACTAAATTGCAAAAGTTGTAAAAGTGAGGGGCAGTTGTGTAATTTTAAAAAATAAAAGGGTATAAAATGTAAAGTAAATTGGAATATGAAATGTAAGCTAATAATTGGGAATTTTATATTTTAGATCAAGACCCTGTTGGTTTACGTGGAAAAGGGAAAATAGCAGAATAGTCCCTGAACTTCTACAACTATTACAAATTAGTCCAGGTAAGTTCGTTTGATTTATAATTTGATATTTATATGGATTTTAATATGATATAATGTGAATTTGTTGATTTTAATTGCTTAATTAATGCTATAGTGTTGTTGAAAAATTGTTATTGAAATTCGGTACTTGGATCGAATGAACACGAGATAAAGTATGATTGAATGACGATGTGTTACGGAGGGGTTAGAGTGGAGGTTAATGTGGTGTAATGTATATATTCTCTCGAGTATACCGAATTTCAACATTTTTTGTGTACTCTTGTGTTATACTATCCTGATCTAGTGTGTTTCAGTTAGACTAGCTCTTATGAGCGATTAGCATGTTTCGGTTGGATTATCTGTGTACTTGTATCTGTAAGTCACTCATCAGGTCATAAATCATGGTATTATAACATATTTAATGATTATGAAAGAAATTATGTGTATTTGACACCTTGAATTAACCCGTTATGTTTATATATGTTTTCTAGAGATTATGGTTTGAGCTTTGAATTAAATTATGAAATTCACCGATTTAATATTGTGGATGACAGGAAACGCTTGTTGTTAAATTGTTCTTGATTGAATTGTTATGTTTACTTTGGTAAGATTTATCGTTTCTGTACAATGAACTTACTAAGATTCAATAAGCTTACTTGTGTTAATTTATGTTCTTATAGATACTCTTGAAGATTGGACTATCAGATCAGCGCTCAGGTCACATAATCCACCTGTTTTCGATAGTTTTTGGATGTTTATTTTGGATTATATGGCATGTAGTAGACTTGTTTGTCATTGCTATTGTTTTGATATCTAAATCTTTAAAGTATGATCTTAAGTGCAAGTAGTTAACTTATTATGATATATGTGAATGAAAGAAGATGTTTTTAGTACAAGTTTATAGATTGTGTTATATTGAAATGTTGTGATTTGAGGTGCATATGATAGGCATATTGGTTGGGTGTTAAGTTGTATGAATTGACATGTTTCGGTTGATAATTCATACTATTGTATAATTGTGTATACTTGAGGTACCAATGAGGGTACATTGGTTAGGCACTTAGGATGGTTGATTTAGCATGTTTTAAGCTTGTATAATGTTAATTTGAGTAGGTTTAATGGCTGGTAAATGGATTACTTAGGGCCCAAGTAAGCTTGAAATGGTAAACTTATCATTTAAGGTTCATTTAGGTGTACACGGCCTAGGACACACCAGTGTCACTTGGCCGTGTGCCACACACGATCTGAGGCACGACTGTGTCACTTGGTCGTATGCTACACACGGTCTGAGGCACGGCCGTATGTTTTAACTAAGTGTGTTACACGGCCTAGCGCACAGCCTGTGACAAGGCCGTGCGTCACAAGTCAGAAAGTTACACGGCAGCGTGGCCCAACTCAGTGAGTTACACAGGTAGGGACATGGGTTGAGACATGATCGTGTGTCCCTATTTCGAAAGTTACACGGCTTGGGGCATTCCACACGACTGTGTGTTTTCTGTTTTGGAAAATTTTCAACTTTTTCTTAAAACCTCTAATTTGTTTCAATTTAGTCCTGAATCACTTATAAGTTATTTTTAGGGTCTCGAAGGCTCAATTTAGGGACAAAATGCATGTGATTAGTTGGTATTAATAAGGTTAAACTATTTAATATTATGATATTAAATGTTTTGAGTTTGATCGGTAATGATCCATAACCCTAGTCTGGTGACAGAGACGAGTTAGGGGTGTTACAGATGATGTGGCATGGTGTAGTCCTGAGTAAATATTAGTGAACTTAGGATAAAGGTGATGGGATTACTGTTATGGGTTTTAGGAATTTTTACTATATTTCTAATTTCGTGATCATGACAATGATAATGTAACATCCTGAATTTGGGCCTAGAAGAATTGGGCTTTGAGTCTGGGTTCGGATGAAAGACAGCCTGAGTAATTTAGATGACGTCTTGATTTTCGAGATTTTTCAGGTTTTGTGATTTTTGGTGAAATTTTGGAATTTTGGTGTTCTGATTATTGAAATTATGTTTAAGTGTGTTAGTAGGCCTTTAGAAGGCCCAAGCCTAAATTAGAACCCGACAGAAATATCAACTTTGGACTTTAAGTGAAAAGGACTTGGTTAAGTGGGCCTTTAAGAAAAAGTTAGTAAATTGAGACAAAAAGAGGGCCTTGGTAAAGTGGCAATGTGGCGCCACTAAGCTCCTAAAAAAGCGGCGTGTGGACTGAGTTTAAGGGCCAGAGTTCAAGTCACAAGATAAGCAGATGATGCTTTTATTTTTGTGCATGTGCCGGGCATGTGATAGAACTTAAGTAGCATTCGGCTAGGGCCTTAGGGAGATTGGGCCGTTGGTTTGAATGGCCATTAGGGCAAGTCTATATTCTTTTCTATCTTACCGAATTAGGGTTAGCCACCTAGAGCCTTCACTTTCATTCTATTCTCTTCTCAGTGTTGCAAAAAGCCGAAAACGCAAAGTTAGAACTCCTAAGTACCGAATTCTTCCTTCTCTTCTATTCTTTCTTTTTATTTTCCTCTCTAGCCGAAATCACCACTCTTTCTCCCTCATCTTTCATTTCCTTCCCTTCAGAAACCGAAATTGCCACTCTTTTCTTCTCAAACTCATCAACTACTAAAAGCCGAAATCCCGAAAGGTTGCTTCCTGTGCCGATTTGCCTATAGCCAAACCCCCTTTGTTTTTCCTCACTTGTAGTCGAATTTCATACTCTCCAAACCCTTAGGCTCTATCGACAAACACCCCTCCAACCATAGTCTCAAATCATATCTTCTTTCACCACTTAAAAAGCCGAAAACACCATAGTTTTTAGGGATATATAACCGAATCCTTAAATCTCTAAGATTCGAAATCTGCTAGTGTTTAGGGGCTAGATTTGCATCAGATCTAAGTAAAAGAATCGCCTTGATTAAGGAAAACCTGTGGTAAGTACTCGACATCTCAGATCTACTCGTTACCTTTGAATTTAAGAAAAGCCAAAATCCCTAAACTCTTTGAGAGGCTGTCGAATGTGATGATAGGTAAAGATAGTTCTTTTAATTGCTTTTATGTGTACTTGTTGTGGAAGGGGCGATCTAGCAAGGAGCATAAGAGGCTTGGATCTTTGGAACGACTAGATCTAGATCTAG
Organism: Gossypium stocksii; assembly: GCA_020496765.1. Taxonomy (NCBI): domain Eukaryota; kingdom Viridiplantae; phylum Streptophyta; class Magnoliopsida; order Malvales; family Malvaceae; genus Gossypium; species Gossypium stocksii. The sequence continues at coordinate 57,433,737 of CM035624.1, read as the reverse complement.
TCACTAGTTTCGGCAAAGGTAAGATCACAAGAGCCTTAGATGGTGATGGCCGATTATGGTAAGTAGAATTATGGAGATTGTCATTGTATTTTGGATCTGATGTGTCTAGTAATCGATTGTAGGATATCGTGGGAGATCTCGTTAGCAGTAGTCGCAAATCAGGTGTGTATCGAACACCCTCTTGTAGTTCAAATCGGCAAAAGCCGAAAAGCTGAAATACCGAAATTCTGGTATTTCGTGGGCTTGAGAGCGTGCGAATGCTCATAAGTCATTTGGGAATCATTTGATCCGTAATCGCGAGTGGTAAGTTAGTTGAATGTGCAATTTCGTGCACTTCGGTAAAATTTGGGCTTCGATGGGCTAAAATTGGGCCCAATGGGCTTACGGGCCCATATAGGTAAAAATAGGCTATAAATATGTTCTAATAGACTGTAGGTTCAAAACTGCTGAAACTGGTAAATCGATCATGGAACTTGGGCTAAATGGGCTTAAACTGCTTATAGACACTATAGGGCCATTAGGGGTTTTAGGGCCCAGTAACTGTAAACTGCTAAAATGGGCTAAGTAAGCTACTAAGATAAAAGTTGGATGAATAATGACTGTAATTTGCATAAAACCCTAAAAACTGATAAAATTACTGAAATACCCCTTATGGGGTGAGGAATTACTATATTACCCCTAGGTGCAAAATGACTATTATACCCCTAGGGCTAAATTTGACTGCATGCATGATTTGCTGTTTCTGTTTACTATATGCCATGTCATGTTTATCTGTTGCATGAGACTTGGGATTATTGATGGAGGAAGTGCAAGTGGCATTGCCATGATTACTGAAAGAGGCTTTGCCTCGTACTGATTACTGAAAAGGGCTTTGCCCATACTGTTTACTGAAAGAGGCCTTGCCTCGTATTACTGTTAGTGGCCAATTTATCTGAGCAGCGATGCTGCAACTGTGGAGTGTAGCGGCTGGATGGGTCAAGTTGTTTCCCCACATGGTGTGTAGGGCTGGTACGGGTGGAGTGTAGCGGTTGGACTTAGGATGGGCTTTGGGCTTTGTATTCATACATGCATATTTACTGATCTATTACTGTAATGGGCCTATGGGCCATACTGTTGACTGAGAAGGGCTAAGGCCCAGTTTACTGTATCTGAATAGGGCTTCGGCCTAGTTATTACTGAGACTGGATAGGGCTTAGGCCTAGTGGGCTTGAGCTGATTTGGGCTCTGGAGGTTTCTTTACACACTGAGTTTCCAAACTCACCCCTTTCTCTCCATCCATGCAGGTGAGCCCTAGATTGGTGGACTTGGAGCTGGGAGGGATTCAGAGTGGCCACATTGACTGCAGTTATTTAATTAAGTTCTATTTTAATTTATTTTATTTTCGTATTTATTTTTAATTATTTTTATTATGGTTTTGGGTTTGTAATAAGGCCGCTCTAATTATTTCTATTTTGGGTTTTTAATTACTTATTCATACACTAACTTAATTATTTTGAATATAGCTGCGCAAGTTTTTCTTAAAGTTAATCAAATGTTTTCAAAATCTCGTCGCACGTTTCAAACAAGTACCAAAGTTAAGTTTTAATATTATCCTCTGAATAACTAGTAATGTTTAGGACGTTCTCCAAAAATCGAGAATTTCTCTTAAACCCACAATATCGATTCGCAAAGCTCACCCCAATCTTAGTAACTAGGTAACATGGTTAGTTATAGGTGATGTGACACACCAGATTTGACCGTAATGTCTGGGCCGGGTTTGGGGTGTTACAGATAATTAAAGTCAAGATGTTTTGTTATGTTTAAATTCCAGTATATTAATTTGTGAACCATGTTTTAAAGTATTTGACTATTTCATAAATAAAAATTGATGTTATCCATGCATGAGTATAATGCAATTTATTTTTATGCGTGCCTTATTTACATGTGAGCCCCTATAGTGGTTGTTTTGTTACATGTGTACCACTAAAATGTGCAAACCCGTGTATGTTTGCAAACCTATGTTTTATGCAAACCTTACTAAAGTATGATATCCCTTGCATGCATGATCCCTTGGTTTTGAAGCTTGTTTATTTACAAAAATATGTTGTTTCTGCGAACTGATGATATTATACGAATCCTTAGGTGTGTTTTGACTGTAGCATTTCATAACTAGAGTCTGATGACCAAATCGGGTTATGAGTGTTACACTATAAAAGGTTAAAATAAAGATATAATTGAAGTGGTAAAGAAAATATTTTATAAATGTGGTATAAGTGTAATACCCCGAAAATTTCTATCTTTAATATAGTAAAGTAAGGAAATAAAGAAATAAAAAGGGAAAATTTGAGCTATGTCAACAAAATCTATTTAGGAAGTATATTATGAGGTATTAATTCAAGAAAGGACTAAATTGTAAAAGTGAGAAAAGTTTTGTTGCCCACGAGTAAATACTCAAAATTTGAGGGGTTAAAGTGTAAATATGAAAAGTTAAAGGACCAATAGTGCAAATATTTTGTAGGTAGAACAATCTAGAAACTAAGGCAAATGGATGAATTGGGACTAAATTGAATAGCTGAAGAATTGTGAGGGACTAAATCGCAATTTTACCAAATTAAGTGATGACTCAAGAATGGAATTTTAAAAGATCACCAAGGGCAAAATGGTCAATTGGAAGAGTGAGAAATCTAGAAAGTAATGATTATATGAATGATATTTTATAATTATATAATTAAACAATTATTATTTTATTAATATTTTAATAAGATATTTTTTTATTTTATTTAGTCTATATATATGTATGAGTGTGGAAAAAAGAAGAAGAAACCACCACCACTTTTCCATGCAATTCACGTTAGGAGAGAAGAAGGGAGAAAGAAAATTTTGCTTTCTTTACAATTTAGTCATTTCTTGAATTAATACCTCATAATATACTTCCTAAATAGATTTTGTTGACATAGCTCAAAATTTCTCTTTTTATTTCTTTATTTCCTTACTTTACTATATTAAAAATAAAAATTTTCGAGGTATTACAATAAGTTTAAAACTGTTAGCTTGATTAATCAATCCGAAATCACCAAGAGGGGGTGAATTGGTATTTAAAATATTGTGAAAGTTTCAAAGAAAAATATAACAATTGAACACAATGATTTAGAGTGGTTCAGCCTCAATTGCCTACTCCACTATCTTAGTTTTCTACTACTAAGAATTTTTTCAAATTCACTAATTTGACTAACCTTTGAGAACAATAGTTAACCTTACAACTCTACCCAAACCTAAAGATAAACCCTCTCAAAGAGTGATTCAAATAAGCAAACTAAGAAGTAATCCTTACAAGATTGGATTGTTTGCCAATTGAGCAAAAATGAAATAAGAAAACACTTGAGCTGAATAAATAACAATGAAAGCTCACAAGTGTGTACAAAAAAAGTATGAAAACTTTAAGTACAAAGGTTGATTGATTGAAATTTTTTGCTTGGATAATCTCTTTTGTTGTTGTTGAGCCTTTGGAAGATGGTATTTATACTCCCAAATTGATTTCCAACCATTGTGGTTGTTAAAATATTGAATAGAGCCGTTCGGGATGAAAATACCAGTGCATCTGCAACAAGAGCTATTGATACTTTCTGTACAAGTATCAATACTATTAGTGTTTAATGTCTAATTTAGTAAGTATTGGAGCCATCAATATCGATAACAAATAGAATGTATCGGTACCGTATCGATATTTGATAAATACTTTGGAAGTCAGAATGTCAATTTTATATCGATATCGAAAAAGGTATCGATAAAAGTATACCATTATTGATACTTGAAGAACTTTATCGATACCAAGCAAAAGGTAACAATACTATATCGATACTTGGTAAATACCTTAAAAAAATATAATGTCATTTTCGTATTGATACCGAAAAATGTATCGATAAACTTGTGAATCTATTGATACTCAATTAAATTTATTGATACTTGACAAAAAAATATCGATGCTTTTTGGCCTAGAGCAATTTTAACATGTTTGAAAGTTTGTTTAAAAAACTTGACCTTAAAATATTTTCTAAGTATCAGTTCAATAATATTTTTTTTAGATATAATTTGAAATAGATTTTTTGTCAAGTTTTGTTTAAAATGATTTTTATTCAAAAATATCATATTTGTTACATCAAAATAATTAGTCAAATAAAGCTTGGTTCAACAAAATCTCAATAGTTGCAAATTTTATATTGATTTTTTTAAAAAATTAAGAAAAGACAAAAATACTTTCGTAGTAATATAATTGTTTTAAATATGTAAAGATTAATTTAATATTTTTTATTGAGTTGGTGTTTAGTTGACTCGTAAAACTAATTCAATCATACACTTCAATAATAATACTAAAATTTGTCACACTTACAATGTGGTTGAAATTTATTCAAAAATGAATATAGGTGGAGTGGTAATGTAATTGTATTTTAATGCTATTGAATATCTACTTGATCTTTGAATTTGTAATTTATTTTATTTATAGATGATATAAAATATGAAAAGATAAAATTGTTATAAAATAATATTAATTATAATTTAAAAGAAAGCATATTTCTCTACTTTTGTAACTAAGTTGGTGACTCGATTAATGTTGAGAGCAACTTAGTAAATCGTTTAAATATATAAAAAAACAAAAGTACTCTCATAATAATAGAATTTATTTAAAATATGTAAAGATTATTTTAATAATTTTCTTGCTTGAGTTGACTCGTGACACTTAGTGTAACACCCCTTACCCGAGACCGTTGTCGGAGTCGAGCGCAAGGCATTACCGGACTTAACTTACTCAACCTGGGTATAAAATTTGCTTCTAAAATTAATTTATTTTCATTTATTCAATATGTCCCTAAAAAGGGTCATCGAGACCCTAAATCATACAATTGAAATTGTAACACCCCCTACCCGTATTCGTCACCGAAATAGGGTACGAGGCATTACCGAAGTTTACCGAACAATAGTATTTTTTTTTTTTTGAAACTCAAGATATCCCCTTTATAAATATGTAGCCTTCCCTGCAAAACTTAAACCGATACCAATCCAAATCAGCATATCTTTATAATAGATTCATGCACATTCATAAGATAATCACTTTAAACACCAAACTAAGGTTTGTTAGCCATACCAATGGCTAACTTTACATTCATTTCACATCAACATTTACTTTATTAACTTATACATGCCATTGATTTCTAAAATAAAGTTCTAGATATACCAAAATATTGAGGTTGATAGTGTGATGTATCTCCGACTGAATCCGACCTCCGAGCTCTTAATACTACAAAACAGGGAAAAAGAAAACAGGGTAAGCACATTGTGCTTAGTAAGCTCATGTAACAAGAATTATACTTACCTAATATTTTCGATACAATACAATAAACATACATACATCCATTCAATGCATTGTTACCTTAACATGCACAAACTCAACATTCAAGTTAGTACAATAATTTCAAGGTATAAATAATGTATACTGAGATTGATGAGCTCATCAATACCGTGATTTCCATTCCATTATTATTTTCCCATATTTATCCCGTTGAATTTTTCGGAATTTCGATGGATTTTCAGGGGTACACTTTAGTGTACAAATCCGGGTCCGTCAATTCATATTCATGTGCGCATATTTTCATTTCAGAGAGCACACTCCCGCGAACCTCATCCTTACAGCGGGATTACCAGTCCAGGCTAAATCCCCTGTAATATAAACTCATAGAGTATTGTCGGGATTACCAGTCCAGGCTAAATCCCCTGCAACGACAATTACTCTAATGAGCTTGGATCTGAATTACCAGTCCAGGCTAAATTCAGACCCTAATTTGGATTACCCGTCCGGGCTAAATCCATTTTCCACATATTCTTCGGGAGGGCTATATCAGGATAGGATCACCCGTCCGGGCTAGATCCATTTTTACCGTCAATTCCTTTTCAGAGATCCATCGAATTTTCCTTCCATTCAACCGGGATTTCTTCCACTTTTCACCAAATATATCAATTTTCCATAAATTTTCATATAATGAACATTCAATTGATATTCACATCAGTAACATACATTTCAAGCATTTAAGAATATAATTCAAGTTACACGAACTTACCTCGATACTTGTTTGTATACAAAAATCTACTAATCCCAAACTTTTTCCTTTCCTCGATCTAGCTTCGTGTTTGAGTCTTCAGGATCTAAATAAGTAAATTTATTCATCAAATTAACATTTCATGTTCATATGTACCATTTTCTACAATTCCACTACCATTTATAGTTCATCCAAGGCTGTCTACTTGCGTCATAGTCACTAAATTATTTTCATCTTGAGCTACGGGACTCCAAATTAAGATCCGTAAATTTTCCCTGAAACTAGACTCACATATATTCTAACCATAAAATTTTCAGAATTTTTTGTTTAGTCATTTAGTACAGTTTATTCTTTAAAGTTACCCCTGTTCTGCTATATGACAGTTCCGACCTTTCTTCACTAAAAATTAATTATCTCCTCATACGGAACTCGGATGATGTTCCCGCTTGTTTCTCTTGAAAATAGATTCATTAAGGATTTTAAACATATAAATTTAACTCCATAATTATTTTTATACAATTTTTGGTGATTTTCCAAATTCAAAACAGGGGAACCCGAAATCATTCTGACCTTGTCTCACAAAATGCATTATATCTCAAGATTTACAATTCTATTGTTTACTCTCTTTCTTCTATGAGAAACTAGACTCAATAAGCTTTAATTCCATATTTTGTTCACCCTCTAATTCGATTTCTACAATTTATGGTGATTTTTCAAAGTTGGACTACTGCTGCTGTCCAAAACTGTTTTAGTGCAAGAGGTTTATTACCATTTTTCCCCCAAGCTTTTAATAAGTGATAGTTTCGTCCCTACTCAATTAACCTCTCAATTGAGCTGATTTTTCTCAATTAATACTTTATTCCATCATTTTAAACTACCTTGTAACCTTTGGGAACAAGAATTTCAGAAGCAACTTCAATTTCACACTCTTTTACAAATAGGTCCTAAATATTCACTTTCTTTACATTTTATTCCATAAAATCATCATACAATAAGATTAAAGCTTAAATTCCATGCTAAATATTCATATACTTACAGAACTCAACCATGGTGACTTTCAATTTCATCCATAAAATCAAAAACTAATGAATTTAATAGTAGGACCTAGTTGTAAAAGTCTTACAAACACAAAAATTACAAGAAAAAGGCAAGGATTAACTCACTTGGTGCAAAAAGTTTGAAAAACCAGCTTAAAGAACCCCTCCTATGGCGTTTTTCTGATGAGAATGAAGAGAAATTTCAAGAAATCTAGATATTTCCATATTAGTCCTAGTTTTATTTAGTTAATAATGCAATATTCCAATTTTGCCCTTAATTCATCCACTTTTCTGCTGATTTTATGCCCTTGCCGTCCAGCCCAAATAAATTTTGGGTCTATTTTCTTTTTAAATCCTTTCTAATTAAACACTTAAGCTATTTAATCATCCTAAAAACTTTTACTCCTTTTTCCAATTTAGTCCTTTTCATTTAATTGACTGCCCAAACGTTAAAATTTTCTAACGAAATTTTAATACAATATTACTAACATTCCACAAATATTTATAAAAATATTTTTGACTCGGTTTTACGAGATCAAGCTCCCGATAACTTGTCTTTACCTAATTTCTTCAATAATTTCTTTTTATTAACTAACTACTAATTCGGTAAAATTTTTCTATCAATATTTTCATACGATTTTCCTATCACAACAATATTCATGTAAAAAAAATATTAAAATAAATTTCTCTTTAAATCGGATTTGTGGTTACGAAACCACTGTTCCGATAACTTTGAATTTAGACCATTACAGAAATGATTCGGGACCAACCAGGATTAATGAAAATTTCTCGATTACTTAAATGGAACAAAACATATATTTCCCTGTTACATGATAAAGCTGTCCAACTGCATCACTATCGCTAAAAAAATGATAACTCGAGTTTCGCAACTCGAAATTCAATTCTGTAAATTTTCTCTGAAACTAGACTTATATATTTTCTTACTATTTTTTTTCTAGCATTTTTGACTCAGCCAATTTGTACAGTTTATTATTTAAAGTTTCCCTTGTTTCACTGCTCAACTGCCCTGACCTCTGTTCACTACGAAACAGATTTCTCTCAGTACCAAATTCAAATAACAATTCCACTTGTTTATTACAAACTAGACTCAATAAGGAATCTAGGAATATAAACTATAACTTCTAATCATTTATGTAAAATTTATGGTGAATTTTTAAAGTCAGAAAGGGGGATCGTGAAATCAATCTGGAGCAGTCCACTCAAATTCTTATAACTCATAATTTACAACTCCTTTGCTTCCCCTGTTTCTTTCACATGGAAATAGACTCATTAAGCTTTAATTCTATATTTCACTCACCATCTAATTCCATATCTACTATTTTTAATAATTTTTCAAATTCATGTCACTGCTGCTATCTAATACTGTTTTAATGCTAACTTCACTTTTTCATGATTTCCATGTATTCACTTTCATTTAGGCATACATAAAATCAAAACACATTCTTAATTAGCTATTTCAATATCTAATCCTTATCAAATATTTACCTGCCATACATTGGCCATATCATAATTGACACTTACTAAATATTAAGTCCCTATACATGCCATAAACTAGGACATTTGTGAATGAAGATACCCATTTGGTAACTTGATAGTCGATAGTGTGAAGCGATCTCTGACGACCTCCAACCCGAGCTTGCTTTTAAGTACTCTGAAATATGGGAAAGGAACAAAAGTAAGCTTATAAAGCTTAGTAAGTTCACATGTAAAGTAATAAGCAGTAACAATAAATTTAGCTTACTACTAAGCTGTTTCAGCTTGAATAAATACTGCTAAATTCTTACCTTCCCAACTTACTTATCTGTGGCCTTACTAAAGGCTCTATGTACTATAGGCTCATCACTTACTAATTTCCCTTGCATGCCTACATCATCTCACTGATCATAGTCATATTCCTTCCTGATATTAAGATATTTCAACTTGTGTCATTCTCATGGTGTAAACTGAAAACTCATAAACATAAATTACCTTTCCTTTGTTGAAAGTTTCCTCAACTAATAACTATAGTGTTCTTACGAACTCACTTGGACCTGTTTATCATTTCTTTACTTGAACCTTCCTGTAATTTAACATGTACATTAGTCCGTTGAACCAGTTGGAATACTAAGAATACTCGGGTTTTCCTGCCTGATAATCGTCTGCCAATGCCATGTTCTTGACATGGACTTACATGATATATTCATGTCTTTCCAAAGCCATATGTCTGATATGGACTTACATGGATTATTCCTGTCTTTCCAAAGCCATATGTCTGATATGAACTTACATGGATTATTCCTGTCCTGTCTGATAACCCCAAATGTCATGACATTAGTATCCCAAACATTCCTAAGGTTCAAACGGGGCTTTCTGATACTTTTTATCTATCGAATCCTCTTCGATTCAACTTATCCCCTTCAAACTATGTTTTTCTATACTTTCTCAATATCATACAAGGCCATATTTCAGATATGGGCTTACATGTAACCTTTTATAATTTATCTTTTCAATCGAATTATTATCGAACAATAATTACTATATCTTAAATTCACTACTAAAATATTTATAGCTAAAATACCAATTTAACATCCAAATATGCATAATTAATTTCATATTAAACATATGAACTTACCTCGATGCCAAAACGACCATTTTACCAACTTTCCCGATTTTCAATTTTTCTCCCGTTCTAGGTCCATATCTCGTTTTCCGAGATCTAAAACATCATATTTCACTTATTTAATTAATGTACTATTCAAAACAGTCCCTAACTTAAACTTTGAAAAAATTACAATTTCGCCCCTAAACTTTTGCATATTTACACTTTTGCCCCAAGGCTCGGAAGTTAAAATTTATCCCAAATTCTTATGTTTTAGGACATGTTGATCATTTATTTACCAACATAAACCTCAAATTCCCACTATAACATGTACTTATGAACAATAAGTATTTTTACCGATTAAGCCCTTTACTCGTTTTTACTTAAAACTGAGTAGCACAAGTTGTCTAGCATAATTTAAAACCTCATATTCTATCATAAAATATCAAAATAAACACTTTTCACCTATGGGTATTTTTCCAAATATGTACCCTAGCCTTAATTATGGCTAGAATAAGCTTTATCGAGCTACCGGGATTCTAAAAACGTAAAAAACATTAAAAACGGAGCTAGAATGGACTTACTATTGAGCTTGGACCAATTTTGGCTTTATTTTCCCTTTTTAATTCTTTTAATTACCAAATGACAAAAATGCCCTTAAAGGCTTTTCTTTCAAATTTGTCCTATTCATGCCCATTTTTGTCCACCAAATTATCCAATGGTCTAATTGCTAAATAAGGACCTCCACTTGAAGAACTCATTTCAATTAAATCCCCTTTAACATCTAGAACTCACATTTTACAATTTTTACTAATTATCAAATTAGGCACCTATACATAAAATTTCTTATCAGTAGTCTAACACATGCATCTAGCCAATCGGTAAATCATGATAATTCATCTAATAAATTTTTCTATCTCAGATTTGTGATTTCGCAACCTCTGTTCCATTTAGACCCTGTTTCGGGATGTTACACTTAGTCACGCATTTAAATAATAATACTAGATTTTGTCATACCTATTATATGGATGAAAGAAAATATTTTAAAATTTATTAAATAATGAATATAGTGGAGTAATGATGAAATGCTATTGAATACATGTTTGATTTTTCGAATTTTTAATTTTTTATTTAAAAATAATTTAAAAGTAATGATTATAATAATTTTAATTATAATTTTAAAAAATATTTTATAATTTTATAGTTGAGTTGATGAGCCGATTAACTCATAAATCAATTTAAATATAAATATTGGGTAAATAAATATAGATAGTTATTTTTTATTTTTTACATTGGATAAAACGAGCTTTTTATAATTTTTATTATGAAATAAAGAAAAAATATATTTTTTTTCACAAAAGAAATAAAATAAACCAAGGAATGAAAGGACTAGATGCTTTTAATAAAAAAAAAATTACAATGTGTGGTTTGGTACATAATTTTCAAAACGTGAGCTAGGCCTACATCAATCATATATTATTATTTAAAAGTTGACATTAAATTATTCATAAAATAAGTATTTTGTGTAATTACGAATTTAAAATAGGGACATGTGTTTAAAAATAGTATGTAATAAGTAATAAAACGTATGATTTGAAATTAATTAATTATAATAACACATTAAATATATAAGATATTAAAATTAAATAAAATTGCAAGTACATAAATATATCAGATTAAAATTACTAAATAAACATAATTATTGTGATGAATTATAAATTAATTTATAGCATTGATGGACATGATACATTATTTTTAACATTTATTTATGGTTGGAAAAGAGCATCTGATGATAAGTAAGAAATTGCATGGTCTAAATAAGAGTCTGCTCTGAAAAACTCAGAATTTTGGTTGGTAGGAAAATGCTTTGATTTGTAAAGCAATCAATATCGTTAGATGGTCCCTCACAAGAAAAACTAAATTGTTGATTAATGGTCCTCATTTTCAAGATTCTCACTTTCTTAAGTTATACACTACAACTCACTCTGCCATTCATACCCAATTTCTTACTTCTCTTTGGATATTATAAAAAATTATTTCATTTATTTAAGTTTTTTGTTTTTTTTATTATCACCCTAATATAGATGAAAAAATTAACTTTTTTTTTAACATTATTTTTTCTTACTATCAAACGCAGCAATAGTAAATAGTTTTTGTGTAATTTAATCTAAAGACGAGATGAATCTTTTAATTTAAAATGATGAGATTTTTTTAAGATTAAAAATTTAGATAAATTATAAAAATGGATTTAAAGGGACAGATATTTTAAAATTTAATTTTTCCAAGTTTGTTAAAATTTATGAATAAACCTAAACATTTAATAAGTGAAGGCTTGGGTTGTTTATTGTATATAATGAAGTTGAGTCAAACATATTAATTTATATTTTCTTAGGAAAAGCGAAATATTGAAGGAAAACAATGCCAAAATATCATTGTCTTGACGTACCAACAACCAAACAAAGTGTAGTTTTTAATTTTTTTTTTTAAAAAATCTATTGTTTTTAATTACTTATTCATGTTCTTGGATCTAAAAACAACCACCAAAACCAAAAAAGATTGAAACAAAGACAAGATTTGCAGTCATCACTGAGATTCTAAAAACCTTAAGACATGTCTTAAATTCTCATCCTTCATTTCTTCAAAAGGACCAAACCAAACACACTTCCCTTTTTAGTAAGTTTTCTAATAAAACAGAACCAAATTTATCCTTCAGCCCCCCCCCCCCCCAAAAAAAAGCTTTCCTCTTTTTAGTAATTCCCTCCCTCTAAATTTCTGGTTTTCTTTTATATATATTTACACAGATTCAAGGAGCTTCAGATACTATAGGTTGGGATAATTAAGACTAGATTTTCTTTTTAGTCTTTGGAATTTCATTTCATTTCAGTTGAATTTCATTTGAATTTAATAATAATAATTGCCAATTCCGGGAATTTCTTATCTTACTTTGTTACATCATATTTTAGTAAAAGTATTTTCTTTCGATCGGGAACACTTTGCATAGTCTTGACTTTGATATTTGGTCCATTTCACCTAAATTTTCATTTCATATTTTTTGGGTTTTTACTAGGAATATATATATATATATATATATATTTATATAGTGTATAATTGGACGAATCTGAGGTGGGTTTTGTGAGCAAGTGTTAATTGAAAGCTGTGTACTTTTCTTGCAGTGACTTGCGGCGGCTTTGGAGACACTGAAACTTCAGTTGTCATCTTCTGTTTTACTCAATCAGGTCAGTTCTTCTTGAGCTTTCCATTACTATATTTAGAAACTCTAATTTGTTAAATTAGCTTAAGATATATGTTTTGTTGGTTTATACATATATAGTATAGTGATGAAGTTTGATTTACCTTTGTGGGTTGTTCAGGTTGGGAACAGTCTGGCTTTGGGTAACTTTTTTTTTTTGGAAAATTAGAGTTCTTGGTGTTTAAAAGGGTGGAAAAACAGATGAAGTTGTTGGGGAAATTCCTGGGTTTTTGGAAGAATGGTAGGGAAGATTTCTGGAATGCAAGTGTTAGACTAAGTGGAAGATTTTTCATAGATCTCTAGCATTTGCTTATTTATAATTTGAAGTTAGGTTGGTTAAGGGTTTTTCTATTTTATGAAAAAAATGGAGCTCCCCTTTTCATCTAAAGAAAAGGGACATGGTTATTGGGTTCCTCCAAGAGCTCAGATGGAGGGTAGTGAACAGTTTGATGGTACTGCCCGGAATTTGGTTTCTGAGGATCCTTTCAGCTTTTCCGAACTCATGAACTTCGATTCTTATGCTGGGTGGTGTAATAGCCCTGCAGCTATAGATCAGACGTTTGCATCCTTTGGCTTGTCCTCCTATCCACCCTTGCCTTATACCTCTTTTGACACGTTACATATTACTGGACCAAGTTCTGGTACCTTTGCTGAAGCTGGTGGTGCATTAAGTGGCATGGATAGTTCTTATAATTTTGCTGACAGAATGGTGTATCAGCAAACAGATGCACACTTTGGTAATCCATTGGATTCTGCAGATGGTGAACTAGGTGGGAGACAAAATAATGGTGGCACTCGACAAAGTAGTTCTTTGGTTTTGGCTAATTCGTTGGTTTCTAGGTCGATCAAACGATCACTTGATGAGAGGATGCTTAGAGCACTGTCCTTGTTTAAGGAGTCATCTGGAGGGGGTATTTTGGCACAAGTTTGGGTTCCAATTAAGCTTGGAGATCAGTATATGTTGACCACTTCAAACCAGCCATACTTGCTAGACCAGATGCTTGCTGGTTACCGTGAAGTCTCAAGGACATATGCCTTCCCTGCAGAACTGAAACCAGGTTCTTTCCCTGGGCTTCCTGGTCGTGTTTTTATCTCCAGAGTTCCCGAGTGGACTTCTAATGTAATCCATTACAGTAAGGTTGAGTACTTGCGATTTGCACATGCGATCAACCACAAAGTCCGCGGTTCTATTGCCTTGCCAATTTTCGAGCCTTCTGAGATGTCTTGTTGTGCTGTGTTGGAACTTGTCACTATGAAAGAGAAGCACAATTTTGATTCAGAAATAGAAAATGTCAGCGTTGCACTCCAGGTTAGTATCTCTCTGTTTTTGTAATTTGTCCAGTTTGCATTTTGGGGTCTGAATGTCTGCATCCTGTTCTTTGTAACCTCAAAACATATCTATATCACTAACTTAGCTACATTATTAGCTTACTTAAACTCCTTTCAAATATATGTCGTAAAGAAGATTATCACGGATGTTAAAATTACCAACTAATAATCTGCTATAGTTGTTTCTTCCATTTGACACCTCTTAATCAGTGATATTTTTGGTTTATTCAATGACATTCATGCGCTAATGAATTATGTCAAATACATCTTTCACTGCTGAAAAATGATGCATTTCTGCTGGAAATCTTTGATTATGGAAGTTCATAGCATTTTCTTATATACTGTAATGTGCATGAATGGCAACTTGGAAGCTTCTCGTCCAGAAGCTGTAGTTAATGATGGAGAAGAGCTTAGCTTGTCTTGCTTGATGTGGATTTGGGATTTTAATGCTAAAGTTGGATACCTGCTCGTTTAAACTTGTTTATTTTATGATTTAAGCTACTTTATTTAGACTCGGGGATGAGTGTTGGATCCAGGAATGTGCCTATCGTGCTTAGGCTTTTATTTTTACTAGGTTCTTCAATATATTTGGAGGCTCTAACTTAATACTCATGTCTAAATATATGTCAGACACAGGTTTTGGGAATGAAGAATCCAAGTAACATAGAATATGAGAATTTGTTGAAATGCAAATTCCAATAATCAATATACGATACCTATTCCCAAGTCCGAATAACATAGCTTTTCAAAGAACCTAGCTTTCTTTGTTGCTTGTAAGAGATACTCTCTAACTTGTGCCTTGAAGGTGCTGGTTGAGTTGCTATTAGGTAGCTAATATTTTGCATTCACTAAGCTGTAATAGAAAGTAAAATATACGGATATGAGCACAACATGGAGACACAAATTTCCAGGTAAATACATGTAATATCTAATGTAATAACAGTATCTACTCATTTATAATATTGCTAGCTGTACTAATGCTACATGAAGAACCCTGAACTATGACATGCTGTAGAGTCTGCAATATGATGCAAATCCGTGCTGAAATCAAAGTGTAATTGGATTTTTACTTGCCGAAAGCATGTTTGATTTAACATTGTTAAATGTAAGATAAATTTATAGCTGACATTTAACATTCAAGAAGGAGAATTTAAGCCCTTAGGTGCCAAGCTACTATTGTATGCCGAAAGATTTTGCTATTAAATGTTATTTACATAGTATTAGATCTTCGTATTAGGAAAACAGAAAAACAAACTTGAAAGATACCCCATCTACACTGACAACTATAAATGTAGCATATATGCTTGTAAAGCAAATCATGTATGAATTTTAAGGTTCTCAACTGCAAATATTATGGGTAATATCATGAAATTTGTCTTCATCTGTATTATCTGCAGGCTGTAAATTTAAGGACAACTGCTCCCCCTCGACTTCTTCCCCAGGTAGATTAAAACTTACGTATTTCATTTCAGATGTTACTGATACGGTCTTTTATGTTGAACTCTTGATATATATACTGCACCTTTTCTGTAATCCCTCTCCTTTCATTTCTTTTTCCACAGTGTCTCTCAAGGAATCAGAGAGCGGCTTTAGGTGAAATAGCAGATGTTTTACGTGCAGTATGTCATGCACATAGATTGCCTTTGGCTTTAACATGGATTCCTTGTAATTACACCGAGGAAGCTGCAGATGAAACGGCCAAATTACGTGTTCGAGAGGGTGATAGTGGCCGGGATGGTAAGTGTGTCTTATGCATTGAAGATACTGCTTGTTATGTTAATGACAAAGGGATGCAAGATTTTGTACATGCATGCATCGAACATTATCTTGAAGAAGGTCAAGGTATAGCTGGAAAAGCACTTCAATCGAATCATCCTTTCTTCTCTGCCGATGTGAAAACGTATGACATAAATGATTATCCTCTTGTCCATCATGCACGTAAGTTTAACCTGAATGCTGCTGTTGCAATCCGGCTGAGGAGCACTTACACTGGTGATGACGATTATATACTGGAGTTTTTTCTTCCGGTTACCATGAAAGGGAGTTCTGAACAGCAACTCTTGCTGAATAATCTCTCGGGTACCATGCAACGAATCTGTCGGAGTTTGAGAACAGTTTCAGATGTAGAAATTAGTGGGGAAGGTTCAAATGTTGAGTTTCAGAGTAGAACAGTCCCAAATTTCCCCCTGACGTCTATGTCTAGGAGCTCGGAAACAGTATTGTCTGCTGATAGTGAAAGGAGCTCGCATGATAGAGTTCCGTTGAATGCATCTAATGCAACAAGTGATGGGAAGGAAACAGATGGCCCTCCTGAACAGGTATTGTGTCGAACATTCTTTCCTTTTGATGTATGATTTTAGTGCTTGACTTACGAAACACATGAATGGTTCTTTTGTTGATTTGTATATAAAGAAGTCTGTATGTTTGATTCGAGCGTTGCACCGACACAGAGGAATTTCATGATCTATGACCCCTTTTTTTGATATATATTGATTTATATAAAATATCTTATACTGAAGCATCATGAATGATGCCAGATTCTTCTGTCATCCACACCTAATATTCAAGCTCTCACGAGCTCGCCTTGTTCATGTATGAACATGCTAAATACATACTTGTGCATCTTGAGTTTATCAACTCTTTAAACTCTTCTTGAAAGAATCAAATACAACTATTAATCATTGAAATCTGAAATAGACATATTATCGGGACAAAATGAGTGAAATACTTGAACCATTTGTTGTCTGAGACATTATCCATTGGATGACAAAATAGTTGAACAAATAACTATATAATTGTTTGAATACACAACTTTATTTAGTAGTGCTAATTTTTGATGTCTTAATGACTAGTGTGGGAAAACATATGTGGTTAGCTAATATCGTAGTACATCTTTTTATAGGCAATGACCAGACCACGGAGGCACGTAGAGAAGAAGAGAAATACAACAGAAAAAAATGTGAGCTTAAGTGTTCTTCAGCAGTATTTCTCTGGGAGTCTGAAGGATGCTGCAAAAAGCATTGGTGGTACGCCTTGGGATTACTTGTTTATGTGCATCACAAAATTATTTTTGGTTTCTGTAAAATTTCTCCATGTCGGGTCATTGAGTTTACTGCATAAGGTCATGCAATGCTCTGAATCTTCATGTTTCTTGCAATACTCCTGTCTGATATTCATATCCAATGCATATTCGGACATGGATACAAGAATATGATCCTCTAAAGACCCTCAAAATATATAGGAAAGTTTAGAAAGAAATAAACATACCTGTGTTGGACCGAATCCAAGTAACCTAGATTCTCGTAAACATTGAAATTCTAAACCTCTTTTAATATGTAAACTTTCCTAAAAGGTTTTCTGTATGAAGCTATGTTCTTGAATGATTCATTTAGTATTGTCTTTCTAAGTTCTTAATATTTCTTGAGTAATCTCCAGATTCTTAAGATAATGTCTGAAAGGTTCGAGCTCTTTTTTTTTTCTATGGGTCGGAGATCCTTCAAATCAAATTATGCCTGCAATTTTTTTTGGCTCAATCCAAGGATATAATGTATAATGCATAACTGTCGCTTATGTATTACAAACCTATGCAACTGGAAATAGTTTCTCAAGGTCCAAGTCTATATACTCTAGCAAATTTATATTAATACTAATAATAAGCATACCCATCTTTCTTGGACTTGAGTGTCCAAAATGAGTATGTTTGGAAAGGTCATATCCTTATATCTATGTTTTAGTACGAGTCTGAAATAGGTATATAAAGAAAAATTAATAAGCAAAAGAACATTGGAACATATATAAGTGTTGGAACATTTTTTTCAAGAACTAGTTCTTATGATCAATTTTAATCCATGATTGACCTATGATTTCCTGTTCCTTGTAGTTTGCCCTACTACACTGAAAAGGATATGCAGACAACACGGGATATCAAGATGGCCCTCGCGAAAGATTAATAAGGTGAATCGATCATTACGAAAAATACAAACTGTTCTTGACTCAGTGCAAGGGGTCAAAGGAGGATTGAAGTTTGATCCAGCCACAGGAGCATTTGTTGCAGCAGGTAATGTAATCCAAGAAGCTGATACCCAGAAAACATTAGTATTCACCAATAGAAACCTTCCCACCCAAGTACCCGAACCTGTCGATCAAGAGAAATCATCGGCACCACTAGCTTCTTGCCCTGACAGGGAAAATTCAGTGGTTAAGTTGGAGGAGGATGAGTGTTCTGTTGGTGGGAACAACCGAGATGCGATAAGGAGTGTGCTCATTCAAAGTACCTTGGACTCTAAGTCTGTTGGTCCAGATTCAAGATCATTCCAGGCAGCTAGCTTTGGCACTGCAACTTGGACTTGTCCCGAAAATGCAACCACTGACTCTTATGTAGAAGGAGGTCAGAGGTGGGGTTTTAACAAGGGGAATCCGAAAGTAGAAGATTCTGACTGCCACTTCGTCTCTGGGAGCTCAAGCTCCTTGGCTGCTGCTGCTGCTGCTGCTGATGAAATTGATACCCGAATGGAGGGTGATGACGGGATTGTTGAACATAACCACCAACCTATTTCTTCAAGCATGACAGACTCCTTAAATGGCTCTGGATCGATGTTGCATAGAAGTTCATCAAGCTCTCAGAGTTTTGAGGACGCAGAGGATACAAAACCAAAGACAATTTCAGTTGATAGCAGCTCGAAAATTACCGTGAAAGCTACTTATAAAGATGACACTGTCCGCTTCAAGTTCAAGCCATCTGCTGGGTGCTTCCAACTATATGAAGAAGTTGCGAAAAGATTCAAAATTCAAATTGGGACATTCCAGCTAAAGTACTTAGATGATGAAGAAGAATGGGTACTGTTGGTTAGCGACTCAGATTTACTCGAGTGTCTGGAAATTCTCGAGTACATTGGAAGTCGTAGCTTGAAGTTTCAAGTTCGCGATATACCTTGTACAATGGGCAGCTCTGGGAGCAGCAACTGTTTCTTGACTGGAGGATCATAGCAGATATGCTGATCTTCATTTTTCACTCCATTTACTTCCACGATTGTTGGATTACACTGCTATTGTCCAATCTTGCATCGAATTCTAGGAAGAGGTAAAGAAAGGATTAGATGTTAGTATAGATCATGTAAACATGTTTTTGTATAGATTTGTATATGTTAGGAGGGGAGCCGTAAAAATAGGTTTGAAATGGTAGTTATAGGCTTGCAGCAAAGAGCATTTATCCAAATCCATGCATGTATCATAACTATATGCAAATGAGTACTGGTTTTTTGGTGTGATCTGGGAAGGCCAATGATAAAAAACAGCCCATCAATGAAACTGGTCGGTTTCCGACGGTTTAATCAATTTCTTTTTTTAATGTTTAAACGTCAATTTAGTGTAAAAAGAATATAAATGTGGTTGATAATTGACAAAAATAGGATTTGACTTAATGATATGATTTTTAAGATAAAATCAATAGGATAAAAGTTAGAATGTCATATTTGCTGCTTTTAATTTCTTAGAGCTTCACTTGCTGCTCTTCAATGCATACAGTAGGGTTAGATCTTTTTACAACTTTCCCAAGAAGAATTTGGATTATCTTACAACAATTTTGTATTTTGTATTTATTTTTTTATATCTGACAGATGCATCTAAAGATGAATGGTTTTCTAAAATTTTATTTATTTTATTCGAGAAACAGGACAATGACATAACAGATCAAGGGATAAATATTTAAAATTTTTAAAAATATAATTAACCTGTCTAACTTTTAATACTCATTTTAATGGAAGTATATCAAGTTCTAATGGTGAAAGAAAAAACCATTACAATTGATATCAAATTTTAATTTTCATATATTCTCCAAACTTTGTATTTTCCATTAAACATTTTTTTAGCACTTATTTCATGATAAAATTATCGTTGCATTAAATATTTAATAATGGTCACATTTTGCCTAATATATGTCATAAACTTCCTATCTTTTTTTTATGTTAAATATTATTAAAAATACTTGTAAAATAATAATGAATTTATGTAAAATATTATTTAAATAAATAATAAATATTTTTAGGAGAATATTATCATTAATAGGATCCATGAACAATAAGAACATAGTACAAACGATCTAATTCACAGATATCATTCTATATTTGCATAATAGTCTCAAAAGAGGAGAAAGATAAATTGATAGTAACCGCAATATTAGAAGAATTCAAAAACAAACTAGAGATGCATCACCTGATCAAACCGTTAAAAATTGCATCATAGTCTCACCATCATTAGATCAACCTAATGAAAAACTCTAATCAACCAAGAAACCCATCACATCAGTAATGCACAAAGGGCCAAATATCATATGGTTTGTCCTCCTTATATCATCTTGGTTTCTAATTTTACAAACATCGTCATTATGCTCTATCATGATAACACCCTCCGAAAATGATTCTAACATATAGGACACACCTGCAAATTAGAAACTAAAAACTAATGTTAAAACTAAAATCATCGCTGCTTTCAAAAAAAAGTAAATTGGACAAAATAAAAACCACAAAAGTGTAGATAAAAACCATAGTAATGTGAGTTGAAATTAAAAACAAAAGAAAAATCAAAGAATATTATTGGGAGCTACGACAAACAAACAACTCAAATACTAGCGCCCAGTTGACAAAGTAAAGATTTAGTTTGAAAAGGCGAGTGGCTAATATTTTTTCTATTAAAAGATGTAGAATGTAAAACTAATTTAAATAATTTTTTTAATTTAATAGCCTTAATAATTATTTTTAATTCATACATTGGCGTTACAACTGTGTTTATTGCCATCGCTACTTTTAATTTCACCGAAACTAATCTCACCACTCATCCAAAAACACCCCATTTGTATTCACTAAACCTCCAAAATTAAGGTAAATTTTATTATTCATTTTTAACCATTCACAGTTTTCACAAAAATTTATTGTTATTTAATATTAAATACAATTTTAATTATTATTTAATATGAAATTATTTCAATATATTTTATTAATTAATATTAATTTATTATAATTTTAATAATTCTAATTATCATTTAAAATTATTTGATTTAATTTTTATTATATATATATTGTTTTATTTTGCCGCCACTGTGTTGGTTGGTGATGGTAAAAATAATTACGGTAACAATGAAATTAAATATTGTCAGGGTAAAATATGAATTCAGATTAAACTGGTAGCGACAATCAATTTTAAGACCCTAAATGCATAAAATAACCAAACCTAGGTGAAAACTTTTATATAGAATTGGAATATAGTGTAAAACTCTTTACTAAATGATAACCACAATAAAACTCTTTTAAGGGGCTCTATTTAAAAACATACATAATCTTAGATGTTCTTTGTCTCTGTCGTTCCTAAAGACAACTGGATCCATGAAATTCCACTAATAATGTAAAGAAACACACAAACCGATACCATAAAAAAGGGTTAACTCTTCAGCATACATATGAGAGAACATGAAACATGCATATGAAATCTTCAACTATGGAGAGTCTATAGATATTTTCTTGCAAGGGCACGAACTTTGGTGTCGAAATGCGACGATGTAATGCGGGAACCAGGCAGGTAGAGTGGATTTAGAAGGATCTGCACATTACCAAGTATGAAAAATTCAGTCAAAAGACTAAGATAAGAAGATTTTACAGCAAAAATTACAATCGAAAAGCTATATTTTCTGGGGTCGCGTATGTATACAACACAAGTATAGTCAACATTTAAAATGATATCCACCCCCAACAATAAAAAATAAAAAATCCGGATAGCTTAGATGATAAGTCTCTAAACACAAATAAAGCAGTGTTTAGAGTGGATTAAGAAGGATTTCAAGAGTATGAAAAATCAGTCAAAAGAATTAAAGAAAAGAGGATTTTACAACAAAAATTACCATCGAAAAGCTATATTACCCAAACTTGAGTGCGTTAGACATGTAATATGCTTAATTTTTTACAAGTTCTTTCATACATCTCGTATCCAAATCCAAATATATTCAATGTCCAAATATATGTCGGTAAAAATAAACAAAGAATTTACACAAAAAAGTTAATGAAGGAAAAGAAATATTCGGGTAACGTAGTTAAAACAAATAAATGGTGTATCATGGTTCAAGAATGTTCATATGATAGTGCTATTAGAAGAAAGCACTGATGCACAAAAGTAAGTTTTTGAGAAGTTTACTATGCAGAATATATACAACTTTTAAGAAACTTAATCTTCCAAGTAAATCTAAAGCAGCTTTCGAAATCTTGTAGTGCATGTTTGAATCATGTGATTAAAGGACGTTTATAAAGAATGAAAATTGAGATTTTATCTCAGAAACTATCGCGCCTGAACAACTAAAGCACAGCAGCAGAAAACAAACAAAAATACCAGATAAAAAAAATTCAACATAAACACCTATAGGAATTTATCCGTCAAAATGAAAAGTGTTGCTAAATTTTTCCATGAAAAGGGTTAACAGAAGTGGGAGAAGTAATTACCTTTATATATAGCTCATGAACCTCCTGGAAAAAGCTCTTTATTCCATCTTCATTACGAGAGTCATGAAGTAGCATGAATCGTGTATGTATGATTATGTCAAGGAAATATTAAAGAACTAGCAACAATCGAACCAAAACATATACGTAATGGAAATGCTATACTAAAACACATGGTTGAGAACAACAGGCATGGTAATAAAGATGACAGAAGAAGATGAGAACATACTAATTTTCTTGTTTAATCAAATGAAGATAACAAGTCATGCTAACATACTGCTGCAGCAAGTCAAGCCAACAACAGCAAATAGAAACACAGGTTACTCAAACTTGAGTTTAGTGTCAGATATGGTTTGTGTCCATCAAGGATATGTTTAAAATTTCAATGCTTCTATGTATTTCATGGGTTACATCTCCATACTCATGTCCAAAAATGTCAGTCACGGATCCCAGATATGGGTACGTCAATAAACTGAAGTTGAATTAACATAGATAGAAACCACACCAATGAAAACAAAACCCATTGAACCATATGATAAGAGGACATTCTCCCTGAATGATTCATGTATACATAGTCAGTTGTCAAAGTTTACAGAGCTCAACAATGGTGACTGAGCAACATGCGCTCAATGAATGACAAAGCAACCTCATAGAGCAACAAATAAAATCACGGCCATGATGTTAATAGCACCAATAGAAGCTGAACATCAGAACAGTCCAGAAACACACCTAGAGGGTATTTTAAGAGCCTAGTTAAACACTGTGCTTTAAACTCAACAATCTACAATAACCAATAGTTATATGAGGCTGTTCATTTCAGCGGCAACTTATTTTCCCTTATTTTTATTCATGAGAATCGCCAAAATATTGGATATTGGATGTATGGTCAACATATTAGTTTTTATTCATTATGGCTTTGCTTGGTAAGTTGACAGAAAATTGAAAAAAATGAAAATTCAAAAGATAGGAAATATATTTGTTTTTCCATTAGTTTGCTTGGTAGGAAAGATGAAAAAATGGAGAGAAAAAGTAACTTTCTTTCCAGTCAATGCTTGGTAGAGTAGAAAAATTAGAGAAAAGAAAATGAAATTTTTTAAAAATGCATAATTTTATACACTTAATGGGCATCTCTCACATTTTCTCTTCTTTTATCATTCCAATGGAATGATTTGTTCTTTTTCCAGGGAAGGAAAATGATTGTCTTTCCTATTTTCATGCCCTTCACTTTTCTTTCCCACCAAACATACTCAAAATTGACTTTCTTTCCATAGATACACCGTCCTCTTTCAATCCCTCTATTTTTCCACTCTACCAAGCAGGCCCTATATGTTATCCACATGTAAGCCAGTTCCATAGATATAAAGGATATGACCAGCTGTTACATACACCGATACCACCAAATCATTGAACCTGTCAATTGCTTTCAAGAACCTGTGGGAGAAACGCAAATAAAATTTATTGAGATAGTGGGCAATAAAAACGAAAAAACATAGCAAACCCATGGAAAGTTATCCAATATATGCTAAGTGGAAAATATAACTAACATTGCACTGGTGGTCCATGCAAGGTCTTGAACAATATCCAGAGCTGCATGCAATACGAATTGATGCAGCTGAGCAGCATCTTCTCTCTGCATAGAGTGATGTTGTCAGAAAAGTAGAAAAAAGCAACAGCAGCTTCTCACACAAGGCCAAAAAAATTACAACCTAACAAATGAGTATTATTATAAGGTAAAAGCATTTTACACTTGTGAAATCCAAACAGACCTGATCATATTGAAAACAAAAGAACAGAAAAAATGAAAAAAAAATTGAAACAAATAAAAATATAGAAAACTAGACGGTGACAACTCAGTGACAATATGCCACAAAAATAACAGCATGATGTAATGAAATACTTCTGAGTAACAAATCTGAAACTAACAATTTTGATCAAAGTGTTCTTTCTTCAAAATACAAGTATGAATCATGTATCCAGAAAAGAAAGGTCTAAATGCCCAAGAAAGTAAAACAAAACAATTCTTGGCCACTTTCACTGTGAAAAAAAGATATAAATCAAGAATCATTATAGGAAATATAGGAAATATATATGTACACAGATGAGAACAAACATCACACTTTAGCAGCAGATCCCACTTCAGCTTCATATATTGGGATGTCATTTCGGCTCACAATGATAAAACAAGCTGTACTTGTCATCCTTGTGTTATGGCAGGATCAACTCTGATTGACAGGATTCCAGCATCAAAAGAGAGAAAAACATAGGTGGTTAGGCCATAAGGCACATAGAAAGCATAATACATAGAGACAAGTGTACCAAATCACACATAAACAGCAGTTGAGGAAACCGAAAGGTTGATGCAGAGAGTCCTTGGAAAGGAAAATAAAAGAATAGGAACGGAAAAAATTCCTAACTGTAATGTATATGCTCAAAATGCAAAGGCTAGTAGACTCTTGACACAGTTTGTCAAAAAGTATAGAGCATTTGGGGAATTAGAGTATTAATTCTTTTAAATCAGTAAGGTTCTTTCGTTATCAAAACAAAGCTTATTGCCTATATCAGTCCAAGTGTGCACATTCTTGATCATGTGACCCATATTTAAAAACATTAAAAGGAATTGAGTATATCCATTTCTTAGACAGACACGCATGTTGAAGACATATTTGGACTGGGATATAGAATATGACCCTCCAAATATATGTGAAAACCTTTAAAATAAATGGAGTATATCCATGTCTTCGACACACCTGTATCCGTCGCTCACCATATCTACATCCAACACTCACCTGAGTCTGACTAACATAGAACATAAAATTCTCTAAAGTTCTCCAAGATTAAGAAGATAATGAAACATGATCCTACAATGTTAACACAAACAGTATATTTTCCCTGCTTGAGTTTTCTCATAACATGCCCATTACTTAAAGTACAATTCGTTTTCCAAGAATTTGTTTATAATTGTCAACAGAATTGCTCTGCCTCACCATTGCAGCCTCTGTTCTTGAATCGTAAACAAAAATACAAACAAATAAATATATCTATGCTAACACCAAATCATGATCTGAAAATCGCCTCCTCACACTTTCCGATCAATTTAATCATTTAATTCTCCGCATTCCACACTCTATTTTCAAGATTTCAATATTATATGAAAAACCAAAGAGCCAAACAAAAAGAAAATGGGTAACTGGGTAAAGGAGAAACCCAAAATTCCAGCATCTCATTGTTACATGAAAAACCTAATCTTCAGAAATTCAACTATGAATATGAATCTAGAAAACCGAGAAACTTAACTCAGGCAAAAACATCATAAGCCAAAAGAAAAAACAAACAAAACAAAATGAAAACGGGTAAATGATTCAAACCTCAAAATCAGGAATTGGGGAAAAAATAAAAAATGAGATCCCGGAAATAATATATAGAATAATTGGGAGCACTGTTCCGAGTGGATGATATTGAATTTGTGCAGTACAAAACAAACTTTTCACCGCAGCGTTACTTGAATACTCCACTGGAGATTGTAGCAGTTTTCCCACTTTAACCTTTGTGATTTGGTACACTATTTAGTCAAGGGTTGGGGACGACTTTGTTTTATTTTCATCGTTTTTCCATTTTCCTTGGTAGACAGGTTAATAGTGACCGTTAGATTGGCTGGCATTACCATTCCATTAAGCCCAATTTTGCGGGCCCACCACTAAACTATTGTTTGGTTTAGTGGAATATGGGCTTACACGAGGAATAGGGGTGTCATCCCCACTGAATCGATGCCCAACAATTCCATTTTACTCTTTTCACTTTCTCACTTCAGAAACGCTCTTACTCAGCCACTCTCAGTCCCAGCTTCCTTTGCTTCCTTCGCCTCTGGCTACTAACACTCCTCCCCTTCATCGCAACCTCTTTCAGGTATATCCTTTCTCTTTTTCGTTGTTTCTTTCGTTTTCCTCTCTGCTTCTTTTCGCTATCCTAAATTTAAAAAGAATTTAGTTTTCTTCCTCTTTTTCTCATCACTATTTATCAAGTGTTCATGTCTGTGGGTTGATTTTGATTCTTTGTTTGCTTTCAAAGTGTGAAAAAATAGAACGTCAAAAATGAAAATGCATCGCAAAGAAAAGAGAAAGAAAAATAAAGAATACACAGATTTTTACGTGGAAACCCTTTCGGGAAAAAAACCATGGGCAAAGAGGAATGTCAAATTCGAATAATTACAAGAGAAGTAGACGATGTCTAGTTATAGGCTTGTAAAATCATATTCTAATAGGAGTGTAGTAAGGTTGAAACACCTTATTCTAACTAATATCAAATAGATGAAGTGTAATAAGATTGAAAAACCTTATTCTACAATAAAATAAAAGAAATTAGTTCTATATGGATTTTACTTTTATTTTATTTTACCACTGTATTTTATTTTAATAAGGATTTGAGTCACTTAATTCTAACAATCTCCACCTTTACACGAATTCCCAATGAACAAGTTCTTCATCACAAACTCTCAACGAACAAGTTCTCTACCTCTTCCATAAAACCCCTTAAGAGTTTAACTTCAACAATGAACACCAACCAAGTCTATAGGAAGTGACTTAGTCATCATATCTACAAGATTTTCATAAGTACTAATTTTTCTCACAACAATATCACCACGAGTAATAATATCACGAACAAAATGATATCGAACATCAATGTGCTTTATTCTCTCATGAAACATTTGATCTTTTGTAAGAAAGATGGCACTCTGACTATCACCAAATACTGTACTGATTTGAAGGTCTTCATTGAGTTCACTAAAGAATTCCTTCAACCAAATGGCTTTTTTACAAGCCTCAGTAATCGCCATGTACTCAGTTTCAGTGGTAGATGAAGCGACTGTAATTTACAAAATGACTTTCCAACTGATTGCACAACCTCCTATTGTAAAGACATAACCTATGAGAAATCTTCTTCTATCAAGGTCTCCAACAAAATTAGCATTAACATACCCAATGGCTCCATCTTTAGTTATTCCAAACTGTAAGCAAACATTAGTAGTATATTGTAAGTATCTTAAAATCTACTGAACTGCTTTTCAATTTTTTTTATCGGGATTCACCATATATCTGCTAATTGCTTTGATTGTATATGATAAATCTGGACGTGAACAAACCATAGCATACATGAGAGATCCCATTGCACTAGAATATGGAACATGTGACATGTACTCAATCCCATTATCTGATTGTGGAGGCAAAACCGATGAAAGTTTAAAATGGGCTAGTAAAGGAGTACTAACAGGTTTAGCACTCTGCATATTGAGCCTGCAAAGAACTTTCTCAATATACCCCTTCTGACTTAGGTACAATTTACTTGCTTTTCTATCTCTGAGAATCTCCATACCAAGTATCTTCTTTGCTAGTCCCAAATCTTCCATCTTAAAATTTTCACTTAGTAGGTCCTGTTAAAGCTACTTCTTTTGAAATTATTAGAAGTCATAATGTAATCAAACTTCTTGTACAACTGTTTTGGCGACTGTTTCAAACCGTAAAAGGGACTTTTTCAGCAAGCAAACATAGTCTTCTTTTTCTAAGATTGTAAAGCCCTCTGGTTGTTGCATGTAAATATTCTCCTCAAGTTCTTTAAGCAAAAATGTAGTTTTTACATTTAACTACTCACGCTCCAAATCATGTATGGTCACAATACCAATCAAAGCTCAAATTGAACTATACTTCACAACTGGGGAGAACACATTTATGAAGTTCACTCTTGGAATTTGACTGTAACCCTTTGCAACAAGCCTTGCTTTCTAGGTTCTTCAACTCCTAGAGTCCCTTCGTTCTTTTTAAACACTTATTTACAACGAACAACCTTTTTGCCTTTAGGAAGCTTCATAAGATCCCATGTTCTGTTTTTATAGAGTGATTCCATCTCCTCTTACATAACAAACATTTACTTTTTCGAGTCTTCACAGCTAATCGCCTCAGAATAATTAGATGGCTCTTGGTTTGCATCTATACCTCTAACCACATTTAAAGCATAAACAACTAAATCAACCTCGACATACTTCTTTGAAGGTTTAATCTCTCTTCTAGTTCTATTTTTGGCGATAGCATATTATGGTAAAGAAGCAACTCTATTCTAAATTTTTGTACTGGCTTGAGAAGTCGACTGTGTTGTAGATTCTGAATTAATCTGATGCTCCATCTGTTTTTGATGTTCTTTATTGGAAGAGTCTTTAAGAGATAAGTTAGGTAGCATAGTAGTTTCATCAAAAACATCTCTGCTAATCATAACTTTTCTATTTTCAGGACACCATAACTTATACCCTTTTACACCAGTTTTATAACCAAAAAAAGCACATTTAATGGATCTCAGTTCCAATTTTCCATTATCAACATGAGCATATGTAGGACACCTAAAGATATTTAAATTAGAATAATCAGCATGATTACCATACCATACCTCTTGTGGAGTCTTTTTCTCAAAGGCAATAGATGGAGATCGGTTGATAAAAAATATACAATAGAGGCTGCTTTGGCACAAAACAACTTCGGTAAGTTAGCATTCAACAACATACATTGAATTTTCTCCATGATCATTCTATTCATTCGTTCTGCAATGCCGTTTTGTTGTGAAGTATGACAAATTGTCAAGTGTCCCACGATCCCTTCTGACTTGCATAGTTCATTAAACTAATTAGAACAGAACTCTAAGCCATTGTCTGTGCGGAGGTGTTTTATTTATTTTCTCATCTGTTTTTCAATCATAGCTTTCCAAGACTTAAATGTAAAAAACACATCGCTTTTCTGCTTCAGGAAAAATGCTTAAACTTTTTTAGAAAAATCATCAATAGGTGTTAGCATATGATTTGCTCCACCTCTCAAAGGCACCACGGAGGTTGAGATTCAGCCTGATTTGTCGTATAGTGAAGAATTGATTCGAATTCTAGCCTATGAGATTAAAAAACTGAGAAATAAGAAAATTTCTGTCGTCAAAGTGTTGTGGCACAAACACGGGGTTGAAGAGGCTACGTGGGAGCCTGAGGATGTCATGAGACGACAGTATCCAAATCTATTTAATGGTAAGATTTTCGGTGACGAAAATCCCTAAGGGGGAAAAGTTGTAATAGCCCAGTTTAGACTCTAGTCAGAATAGTGGTTTTGGGACCACATATCTGAGTCAAAAAATATTTTATCATTATTTTTTGTGCTTATTATATGTGAATTAGCATGTGGGAAAGTCTGGTATAAAAATTTGGTCGTTTGTGTACTTAACTATAAAAGGACTAAATCACAGAAAATACAAAAGTTATGTACTATATGTTATGTGTGCCAAATTGTAGTGCTTTATGAATTATAAGGTCCTTAAAATGTTAATAGACCATTGAATTCATTAATGGTCAAGTTTGGACATGAAATCATGGGTTATTAATGTTTTAATGCAAGGGCAAAATGGTAAACTAGTGATTTATGTTCATTAATTAAAAGAAAAACATGAGATAGTGGCCATTTATCATTCATTTTGCCAAAATTAAAAAAAGAAAAAAGAGTTTTTAAGCAAAATAGGGTTTGGCACTTGTAATGGCTAATTAATGTATGTTTTTACTTTGGTTTTTTATGACTTTTTGTGTTTTTGTGATCGTTGCTTCGTGTTTTCTCAAGCCCATGCCTTAATTTTAGAATTTGAGTATGATTTTAAGATAACCCATTAATGAAATGGTGAGTTTGTGATGATTTTTGGTGTTAAATGAAATATATGATTTGAGTTGATATATTTGTATTGGATTTTTAATGAAATTAACTAATTTGGGCTAATTTGTGAAAAGGATTATATAGAGGGACTAAAATGAGAAATTTATGAAATATCTGGGCTTGAATGGACTAAATAGAAAATTTGACTAGGCCCTATTTGAAGAAATTGGGTATATTTGATGATTTTATGAAATATGGACTTAAATGTCAAAATGTGAAAATATGATGGCTATTTTCTAAAATGCCCTAATTGTGTGTCCTTGTATTAAATTGATTGAGTGTGTGATTGAATGAGTTATTTTTAATACGTATAGATCAAGAAAAGTGAAATTCGGACTTGGATCGCGGAAAATCAAAAGTTGTCGAATAGTCGACTAAACCGACAAAAGACACTCAAGGTAAGTTCATAAGTAGTAATTTTATTATAATGTTGTTAATTGCATTGATATTGAATAAATTAAAATGAATAGAACCTCGAAAAAGGTGGAATTAGTGATATCGTTGTTGTGGATGAGTTAGTAATAGAAAACGAGATTGAGAAAGCTCAGTTGAACCGTAGGATTAGTTTCGGAAGGTAGTAACATGTTACTAGTATAAAGTGTTTGGCTTCGGGCCATGATATCGACACTTCGGGTGCGAGAAACATCTTGATTTAGCTTAGGGCCATGGTATAGATGTTTCGGGAGTAACCTTGATTTGGCTATGGCCCATGGTATAGGTACTCCGGGATAAGTTACCTTGAGTTAGCTACGGGCCATGGTATAGGTACTTATCAGATGTTATGTTCGAATGTTTGACTCTTAAGCCGGATGGTTCAACAAGTGAACAAGAAATGCTTATGAAAGTGGTGGTATGAAATAGAACAGGTATGTACGATGTGTTAGTTGTGGAGACAAAGTACGTAAGTGAGATGATATGAATTGAATCAAAGAGGTATGGATCTCAATTAAATGAGTAACCATGTGGTAAGACATGGATAAAGGTTTGTAATGCTTGCTCATGGTTCAAATTGATGGAATGGTAGTTTTATTTTACAATTATGTTAAATAACTTACTTATGACTTACTAAGCTTTAAAAGCTTACTTGGTTTGTTTATTTCTATTTTTAGATCATCGAAGCTATTAAAGGCTCGAAAATCATCGAGGATTTTTATCACACTATCTGAACTCATTTTGGTACTTATTGTGTTTTTGAATAGCTAAGTATGGCATGTATAAGCTAGAGAGGGTTAGATGTATATTCTTGTTAGTATGGCATGTATTCGAATGTGAGAAGAGGAGATGCTAAGTCTTGGCGTGGGAAGCCATTGCTGCATGTTTAAAAGATTTGTAAATATTCTTGTTAACTCATTTATGGAGTTGAGCTAAGTTTGGCTGAATGGCTGGTGATGGCTAAGGAAAATGCTACTTCTTGAATTCTTTTATGGCATGCATCGGTTATGTGAAGTTATCCCTTGCATGCAAAGCCATGCAAATATAGTTTTTGTATTGTTCTTAACCTTGTAAAGAGGTGGGAGGAAGCATTGGCGAGAAAGGGGAAGGAGCAAGTCGGCTAGATAGCTCAACTTAGAGAAATTTTAGCAAGTTATTCAAAGGTAACGTGTAAAATTATTATGTTTCAAATATAAATATTTCATGCAGGTGTGGTTCGGTAAAATGAGTTTAGGAGTTAAAAATATATGCTGATTTTTATTTTTATTTGACCGAAATGTTGGTGTTAGAAGTGATGACTGGTGAATGTATTTTGTTTCAGCATGTGACTTGTGTAAAAGGAAAATAAAATATTAGTTGTCAAATTTACCATCCAATGCACTGTCATGTGTGCTGGTTTTTCTTTATCAAGTTTAGCTGTCCGAATCTGTTGTTGATATCCAATGCACCGCCAAGTGTAAATATATATATATACATATATATGGAACGGAGATTGTATATGCATGTAAATTTGGTTTTTCCAAGGTTGGGGTGGTTTGAATGGAGACCGAATGTTACAGTGATTATCTCTTTAAATGTAGAGTAAAGAGTTTACAGAATTTATAATGCGACACTAGTATTCGTCATTCGAGATTTTTTTCTATTATATAAAATATTTCAAAAAATATATAAAAATTTAATATTTTAAATATTTAATATAAAATATTGTTTCCAAATTTTAGATATTATAAAATAATATACTTTAATATAAAATATATTAAAATATTAAAAAACATATTCATCATTCGAGATTTTTTTTTTATTACATATTTATTCTTTTTAACCAAATGTTATGCCTATTTAATTTTATCATAGTCCTATTTCATTCTTTTTAATTTTTTTTCTATTAATAATATATTAATTTTAAAAAATAATAATAACAATGCATATAATTTATAATAAATATAAATTTAATAATTATGAAAATAAGTCTATTATACATTTAATTACTATATAATAAAATAAAATTTATTTTTTTATATAATGATCTAATAAATATATGTAAACTTTTTGTCATAAATATATTTTTAATCATTCTTTAATATAAAATGATTTTGTTATATTTTACTATTCAATACAATTTTTTTTTTAAAATTAAAAATCTTATCACACAAGTATGGGTGTGGAAACCATATATTAGACCTGATCATGAGTCGAGTCACTTGTTGAGACTTGAAGGTCCGCTCAAAAAGTAAAAGGGTTTGAGTAAAAATATAGGCCCGAAAAATGGGTTTGGACAAAATATAAGGCCCGTTTTCTAAATAGTTAGAGCCTCAGGTAGGATTTTTTACCCGGATCCGACCTAGCCTGGCCCGAATCAACCTAAACTTTTTTTTTGGTATCATTTCTCTATTATATTGCTACTATTTTGTTACTATTGTTTAGATATTATATAACTCTTGCTTTATTGTTAATTTTGCTACTATTTTAAAGGCATTTGCTTACTAAGTTACAACTATCCTAGCGTTATTTAAGTATAATGACTTCTTTTTAATGTATTTTCAATTTGTTGGGAAACATTTATTTTAATGTTTTAATGTATTTAATATATTATATTTTTTAAAAAAATTTTATATAAAAATAATCTAAAAAATAATACGGGCGGGTCAGGTCAGGCTCAAGTTTAACATTTTTAATCTGAGCTGAGCTTGAGAAGAATTTTAGACCCATTTTTTAAGGGTAGAATTTTGAACCCAGTCCAGCCCAACCCATGTTCAGGTCTACCACAAATTTAGAATACATGTGTGTTTAAAAATAACTTATAATAAATAATAAAAAGTATGCTTTGGAACTAATTAATCATAATAACACTTAAAATATATAAGATATTAAAATAAAAAATTAAATTGTGAGTAAAATGAAATTTAAACACACTAATACTAAATGCACCTACAATTATTTATCATGGCTTTGTCAACAATTGTGAGTTAGCATCGAGTTGACTTGTGACACCAACTTAATTAACAATATTATTAATATATACAGCTAATGTTGATGATAACTTGTGCATATTAAATAAAAATGTATAAAATACATTAAAATAAAGCTTTGATTGAGTGATAAATTTAATGTTTTACTAATCTAATTTATGCAAGTTCAAATCCTACTATATATGTTTATTTCAATTGATTTTTGTTATAATGAAAAGATTAAAATACCCTCAAATAGTATAACTTATTTTAATTCAGAAGGATATTTTCGTAATTTTCTAACTGAATTAGTGACCCGGTTGAGGGTGGCACCAACTTAGTAGAACAGTTAATAAATAGTATAGGTAAATATATAATCACCCATAAGTTAATAAATAGTAAGGCATATTGTATTTTTAAGAAGAGGACACATGTTCAAACTTGGAAGACATTATTATTGGGAAGAGCAATTATGAGCCTCATACATAGATTGTAAAACATATGTGGAGGATACCAAAAAATAAAAATATAAAATCAAACAAAGGTCATATAAAAATTATTTTTTTTATTATAGGCTTAATACACAAATTGCATCTTGTTATTTAAATTTTTTTTGTCATAAGTGGCATCTAAACTACTTTTTTTTTTCAAGTTAGTACTTCTATTAGTTAAACCACTAGTTAAATCGTTAAATCTCTTTCAAAAAAGGCTTCACCCACAAATTGGTACCTAAATTATGTTTTTTTTCCTCATTTCCACATCTAAACATTTTTTTGGTCACAAGTGATACCTAAAATATTCTTCTATTACTATTTTACATCAAAATATTATATCTGTTAAAACAAACTCTAGTAAATAATAATAGTCTATCATGCCATATAAACATAAAAATTATTTTTAATTTTTTTATTTTACTTTTTTTCCTTTTACATTATTTTTCTCTTTATTTTTTATTCTATTTTTCCCTTTCTTCTTCCTTTATAATGTCTAGTAATACCAACAATGCTCAAAATTCGCCCTTTTGAGGTCGAGACGTTGGTGGTTATTTATGTTTTCAAACTTTGTTGTCTGCTTTCTCGACCTTACGGGATTGAAAAAGTTATTTTATCGATCAAAACTAGTGTTTTTAGAACCAGACCAAATCGATTAGTCGAACTAATAACTGAACGAGTTATTGATTCAAAGATAGGGGTTGAATCGATACAGACTGGTTAAATAATTTCTCTTTTTTAAATATTTTTTTATTTTCATAATTTTTTAATAATTTATTTGATCAAACCAGATGAACTAATCAAACCAAGAGTTAGTAGCATGATCGATTCTGTAATAGCCCGATTTTTAATAATGTTGGAAACAGTGGTTCGAGACCACCAAATCTGGCAAATGAGCTCGTAAATTTTATTCTTTAATATTTACGAGCCAAATGTGGTTTTTAAAAGAATTTTGAATTAGTAAATTTGTGTTTATAAGGATTTATTAGATTAATTGATTTAGAAAATGAGGTATCGAGACCTTGATTTTATAAATCGAGCCGTAAATATTTTTATAAATATTTACGAAGTGTCATTAAGGTAGTATTAAAATTTTGTTAGAAAATTTTAACGTTTCGGTAGTCAATTAATTAAAAAGGATTAAATTGAAAAAGGTGCAAAACTTGCTAAAGTGATTAAATAGCTTAAAAATTAAATAAAGGAGGACTAAAAGGAAATAGATCACATGAAATGGCCGAGGCAGCATAGACAAAGAAAAAAAATCTTGAAATGTGATGAAATAAGGGCAAAATTGTAAAATTTGCCAAAATTAGATGAAATAAATGGAAAATTAGAGTTTCTAGAGAAATTCATCATCATTGTCAGCTTAAAAATAGCCATTGAAGAGGGTTTAATTTGGTATTTTATATTTTAGCTTCATGTAAGTTTAATTCTTACTTTTTCCTTGAAATTTTTAAGTTTTGAAACTTTTACAATTAGGTCCAACTTACTATTTCATTAGTTTTTGATTTTGTTGAAAGTTTTCGAAGATACCATTGATAAGTTCATCTGATTTTAGTTATTTGGTGATGAAATTGAGAAGTTAATGGATGTTTAAAGGTATTTTATCATAGAATTTTGGGTGACATCATATTTTAGGGATTAAATTGAAAAGTGTTCACTTTATGGAAAATTCAGAAATTTCATGGAATTCATGGGCTGTTATTGATATGTATGAGAATAATTAGGCTTGGAACAAGGATTAAATTGCATGAACTTCATTTTCCCATCCTAGGGGTGAAATCGTAAATAATTAAAGTATAGGGGCAAAATGGTAATTTTCCCTAAAATGTGATAGAAATGAATATGCATTGTATTAAATTGAGCTAAATTTACTCGTATAGATTCGGATAGACCAAGTACGAAAGTAGATCGTGGAAAAGAAAAAAGTATTGGATTAGTAGACATCAATTCACGAACACTTGTCGAGGTAAGTTCGTGTAACTTAATTGTGTAATTATATTTTTGAATTGATTTGAATGAATTGTGTATTGGCCATGTATATGAAATTTGATTACATATCCAGAAAATATCAATAAATGTTAAATCTCGTTTGAATGAATGAAATTTGATTGGATATAGGGTTCTGTTTCCCGAAATGGTAGTGGTCTTGCATTTGTTGCGGACATACCATAGCTCGAAAGAGCATCCTATTACAAGCCCTCTCAAGCTTCCCGTTATAGTGTTCTTGTGAGCTTTTTGTTAAATGCTCTTCGGAGCATCCCGACTGGTTGTGATCTGCATATGTTGTAGACACACCCACACTTTTATGAGCGTTCTATTTATAGGCTCTTTGTGAGCTTCCCGTTAGTGCTAGCTTGAACTTCCTATTATAAGCTATCCTGTGCATTCTGATTAAGTGCTCTTCGGAGCTTTCCGTTAAGTGCTTTTCAGAGCTTCTCGTTAAGTGCTCTTCGGAGCTGCCCGATATTAAGCCTGAATAAGCTGCCCGTTACATGGCTCAATGAGTTTCCCGTTATAGCGCTTGAGAGAGGGCTTTCTAATTCAGTGCTCTAATGAGTACTCCTGGATATGAATTGACAGATTTCTGATTTGTACATATTATGTGTACTACCCTTGTATCCATTGAGATTTCAAATAATTCAATGGGTAAAATTTTGACATGAAGACAAGTGAAAATCTAAATGAAATCAATATCTAAAAAATACATGAAATGCATAGAACTTGGTATTTGATGAGCTCATCTTTGTTATTGATATTTAC
Organism: Gossypium stocksii; assembly: GCA_020496765.1. Lineage (NCBI taxonomy): Eukaryota > Viridiplantae > Streptophyta > Magnoliopsida > Malvales > Malvaceae > Gossypium > Gossypium stocksii. Next base: position 57,396,625 of record CM035624.1, on the reverse strand, counting down.
ATGAAATGAATAACTAACATATTTGATGAGACTATGTGCTTAGGCTATGGCCAAATTGTTTGGAATACATGTGTATGTTTACTTAATGTACAAATGAATGGTAAGTTAATTTCCTGTTATACGGACTTACTAAGCATAATATGCTTACACTATTTTATTTCATTTGTTTTATAGTAATTCAAAAGTTCATTGGATTGGACGCTTGGTGGAGATCACTCACACTATCCACCCAGCACATTTCGGTACAAATATGATGCTAATTATAGATATAATGGCATGTATAGGTATTGGTTAGCCAATGTTGGCATACAAATATTTTGGTTGTAAATAGCCGTTGGAATGGCTTGTGATGAATGTGTTTTGGTATATTAATACATGAGTTAATCTCATGTTTGATATAAGTACTTAATTTGGTTTATGAATATTAATATGATATTAAGTAAATATGGTCAAATAGATAAATTCACAAACATTGATTTATAAAATGATATGGTATGTATGAGACTTGAGTTTTGCATGATTTAAATGTTTTGGATTGGCTTTTGGATGTGTTAAAATGTTTGTGTAGGTGGATGATCAAATGGGTGAGAAATAAGGCTTGGAAATGGCTTTATTTTGTCCACACGGGCAGAGACACGGGTGTGTGTCTCAGCCAAGTGTGACACATGGCCTAGCACATGGAGGTGTGTTTTGGTCGTATGTCCCCTGCATCTTAAAATTCAAAACAGAATGCTTAGTATTTTTCATACGGCCTGGCACACGGGCATGTGGCTTAGCCGTGTGACTCATGCACCTTAATATTTTGCAAGTTAGAGAGTTACACGGGCTTGAGAAACGGCTGTGTGACCTACTTCATATACCACACGGCCTAGGACATGGACATGTCACTTGGCCGTGTAAGCCACACGGCCTAACCACACGAGCATGTGACCCCTGCACCTAGGAAAAATTTTGAAATTTCACAAAAAATCCTTTGAGTTCCCGATTTAGTCCCAACTAGTTTCTAATGTATGTTTTGGGCCTCGAGGGCCATAATAAGGGACTTTACGATAAAATTTTTAACATGTATGATAAAATAATATAAAATACTGTATTCATTTCGTAAGTTCTGGTAATGCTCCATAATCCTATTCCGGCGATGGATATGGGTTAGGGGTGTTACGGGTTCAACCATTGGTCCGGTTTTGAAGAAAGAAAAAATAATATATATGTAAAAGAAATAATATTTTTATCTTTTTTTGGCCATTTGTTAATTTATAATTATTTATCTTTTATTTTTAAATATACTCTTATTTGAAAGTAATATTTTTAAATAGACTTAATTGTTTAACTAACTATTAAATTAATAGAAGTGCCAACTTGGGGAAAAAAAGGTAGTGTAGGTACCATTAGTGACCAAAAACTGTTTAGGTACCTAAATGAGGGAAAAAAAGCATGGTTTAGGTATTAATTTTTGGGTTAAAGTTTTTTTTAAAAAAAAAATAGACTCAACGGTCTGATTAACAAAGGTACCAACTTAGGGAAAAAATGTAGTTTAGGAAATACTTGTAACTAAAACAAAATTCAAGTATCAAAATGGGGGAAAATGGTATACTTTAGGTACCAATTTATGGATTAAGCCTTTATTATATAAAATATATAATTTTTGAGTTTTATATTAATTTAGTAGATATATAAATTTGATTATTATGAAATTTATATGGATTAATTATAAGTAGATATATGAATAATAAAAAGATACAACTATAATTAATCAAAATTTAACTATTTATTAATAAATTTATTATTTAACATAAATATAAATCTAATATATATTTTATTATTTAATAAGAAATAGAATTATTTATTTTACATATATTATTTAAATTAAAATCATTAATATTTATTTTCTTACCTCACGTCATCGCTATAATTGTGATTGAATTCAAATACAAATTGCACCATTGTTTTTAATCTCACCATGTATCTAAAAGAAGACAAAAAAAAAAAAAATGATTCAAATGAATACTAGATGAATGTTTCATCGGTTGTATATTTAGAATTTAGTCCTTCTACTTTTATTTTTAAGAATTCAATTCCTTAAATTTTTAGTTTTCAAAATTCATTTCCAATTGTTAGCATCATTAAATTTTTTTTGTTAAATGTGTTAGTTTGACATTTTAAAATAAAAAAATCACTTAGTTTTCATATAATAAAGAGTCAACATTGTAATGAATATGAATTAACAAAAGAATTTTAAAAGTATTAGCAATTGGATTTGCAGTTTTAAATCTAAAAAGGAAAAGATTAAATTCTTTAAAATAAAAGTAGGACTAAATTCCAAGTATATGAAAAGTACAACGGATTATAGTATATTTTAAACTTTTTATTATTATCTATATATTATTAAAAATATTTTATTACCTCTTGAATTGGATTTTTTAACTAATTATTGTGAAAAAAAATACAAAACAAGTTATTATTATTGGCTTGCTAATGACACATTTAATTCACTGGAATTGAAAAAAGTAGGAATGTAATAGTTATTCGGTGGGAATGGAATAAAGATGTATTAAGTATTACACTGTTTGATTGGTTGAATGGAATAGACAAGTAATAGCGTGACATTGTTCGGTTGGATAGAATCCTTTAAAGGAGTACATAAGGAATAAGTATAAAATGACTTTATCACCATTAAATGAAACTAATATTTTATTTAATTTTTTTATATAAATTTGAATGGATTATATTTTATAATAAGTCAAATAATAAAAATATGAATTTTACCTTTAAATTAAATAATAATAGTTTAATTATAAAATGTCAATAATCATAATATAATATTAAAAATACAAATTATTTAATAATTATACAAGACATGATATATTTTTTGTAAATAAAATCTTCTATTATTATATTATAATAAAAATTATAAGTTATTTATATTATAAATATAAATTTTACTCTCCTTATAAACTCTCATCAATTTCTCTCTCTACTTATCTCACATTCCTTTGCTTCTTTTATGTTGTTTCATAGAATTAAAAACAAATCTAAAACTTATGCAAATCCAATTCTCCACCGTCAACCACCACAAATCCCGCCGTGCTCTACCATTCGCTACAAGCCTCAAATCAGAAAACCTCAAAATTTCGCCCAACACTCTTTCTCAGTCTTTGTTTTTTTTCTTTATGATTTTTTTTTTGTAAAAGTCACCAAAAATATGTAGATTACCAAAAAAAATCATGCTTTCAATTTCCTAAATCTGAAAAATGAACACCCTATTTTTTTTTATGAATTTTATGTTCACATGAAATCATTATTATAACGATTCGATTTTTAGTCAATGTCAAAAAATACGGTTTCGAAATTCTATTTTCATAAATCGAGATCGTAAGATTATAATATGAAGATTTATGAAGTTAATATGAAAATATAATAAAGAACGGTTAAAAAACTAAACCGAGAAACTTTAATTAAAGTTTAAAGACTAAATTATAAAAGTTAAATTGCTATTGAATTTTAAATTAGAAAATTCTTGATGACTCAATTAAAAATGATGGGCGTCGAAACCGCAAAAAATAATTCCTACTAAATAACTTTAAATAGTAGTAAGAGTGGTAGTAGGGTCGAGCCCACAAGAATTGAATGTCATAATCAACTTCCGCATTTATTTATGAACAAAATGTTCGTCGTGTCAAGGGTCGTGGCAAGTGTCGTGCCCATAACTCCAAACCTACCTACAACAAAAATAAACAAGTAAATCGGGGGGGGGGAGTTTTGCGAATGTTTAAGAAAGTAAATAATCTAATCAGCTTAAATAAATAATTGGTTAATATTGAAAATAAATGTAAACTGGAAATAAATTCAGAATTTTGCAAACAGAATCGATAGCCTTAGCCTTAGACTCGGTAAATTCCGTGTTAAGAATCAATCCTCGAAAATTGATTTTCTCCTCCAAATGATAAATTGGTTATAGAGATTAAGAATGTCTTAACCACCAATTTTTCCTCTCGTAGCTGGTCCCAGTATGTCCTACAAACCAACCCTTACCGATTATCTAACCGAGATACACATGTCCCTGATTGAAGATTCCGGTAGCCTTGCGTTCTGAAGAACCCAACTCGAATTAACAGCCTCAACCGCGTGGGTCGTTTAAACCCGATCACTTCTTCCTTGATTTGTTCTCAGAAAATCGAATACAACGCAGTCGACTCGTTTCTCCAACTGTCAGTAAACACGAATTCAACCCAACGTGTACTTTGACTTGAAATTGAGTTTAACTTTAATGGATGATTGGGCTATTCCGATACTTAGGAAAAAGGTGAATATCGATTGGAAAGATTTTTAGCGCGAATACGAATCTCACGATTCTCGATCGAAAAGAATACCGGCTTAAAGCTAAGATAGAATTTAGTGTAGCATGAATTTAATCATGCTTGAAAGTTGTGGAAGGTGATTAGAGTTGTATGATGGATGATGGATGATGGAATTTGGGAAGGAAAAAGGGCTTGGAAGGCAATTGGACCAATTTTGGAAGAACAAAGAAATGTAAATGGGAACAATAGAATACCCACGTCCAAATTGAAAGAAAAACTAATTCAATTCCAAATTGAAGTAGGAAAAGATAACGAGGATAATACAACTCCAAATTGAAGTAGGAATAGAATTAATTGATGATTTTCTAAGAACAAAAAGCCCTTATTTATATACATGGGGTTTACTAAAAATAGCCTAAACTAATTTAATAAAATAAAATAATATCTTCCTATTTTTGGCTTTTTACAAAGTCAACAAAATTTGATAAATCCTTGGCTTTCTTCATCTTTTTGATTCTGCCACAATTTGATGATTGTCTTTCAATTTGGCCCTTTTTAGCTTGTTTTCGACCAATTGCATCCCTAATAAGATTAGATCATAAAAGCACTTAATTAGTAGGGTTCAGTTCAATAATAAACCAAATTAAACATGAAAAATATACAAATTAATATGTTTATCAAAAAATTAACCAAAGGACTTAAATGGTTATGATAATCTCCGCTTAGCTTATATGTTATAATTGTAATGTAAATTAGTATTTAAAATTAGTAAAATTAAGTAAGATTAATTAAGTTAATTAATATATTAATCAAATATATATATGATATAAGTTAGTGGAGAATAAAAAATTTATCATCTTTTTCCTTATTTGTTTCGTCCAAACTAGTGAAAGAAGAGAAAAACTTTGCTTTCACTTCTCAATTTTGGATAACAAGTTGTCATTAAAGTACAATTGATGAATTTTGTCACACCTCGAAAATTGGGTTAGTAGAACTGGGTCGTTAAGCCGAAGGGTTGAGTCAGATATCAAAAAATAGGGTCGTAAGTGAGTAATTTAAATATGTGAGTATTTTAATCATATTTTTATTTTAGTAACTAGCTTAAAACAAAATTCAATTTTAAGGTTTAATTTGAGAAAAAAAAAAGATTTTAATTTATTTAGAACTTAATTGGAAAATGTAAGAATTAGGAGTGACCAAAAGAATCATCCCGAAATTGTAGCCTTACCCTCATTCAATGTCTGAACCCAACTACCCCCAAAGAATCACCCAAAAGCTACTTACTATTAGTCTCATCCAACCAAGACGGCTTAACCTATAACTCGGCCAAAATCCCACCACCATCAAACAAACTTAGACGAGCAAACATTTCCATCAAATCAGTCATAGATCTTCAACTAAGAGCATTGGCCACCACATTGGCCTTACCAGTATGATACTCAATCGAACAATCATAATCCTTAAGCAACTCGATCCAACGACGCTGCTTAAGATCCAAATCCTTCTGAGTGAAGAGGTACTTAAGATTCTGATATCAGTGTAGATAACGCATCTCTCACCATACAAATAATGCCTTCAAATCTTAAGTGCAAAAACAACCGCAACAAGCTTGAGGTCATGAGTCAGATAATTACCCTCGTACTGCTTAAGTTGTCTAGACGCATAAGCAACCACTTTACCTTCTTTCATAAACACACAACCCAATCCAATATGCGACGTATCACTATAAATAACGAACTTCTTTCCAGGTTCAAGTTGAATCAAAATAGGTGTCTAAGCCAAAACCTATTTGAGCTTTAAAGATCGATTGCTAGTTAATAGCCCAAACAAATGGAACATTCTTACATAAAAACTTGGTTAAATGAGCTATTATCAAAGAGAACCCCTCAACAAATCTTCGACAGTATCCTGCCAAACCTAGGAAACTCCGAAGCACAGTCACATTTCTAGCTGTTTCCAGTCCAGAATAGCTTCTATCTTCTTAGGATCCAACCAAATACCCTCAACAGAAACTACATGCCCTAAAAACATAAACTCACCCAACCAAAACTCACATTTACTTAACGTAGCATACAATTCCTTTTCATGAAGAATATGAAGAACTATTCGAAGATGCTTATAATACTCATTATCAGCCTTAGAATACATCAAAATGTCATCGATAAAACTATGAAGAACTGATCTAGAAATGCTTGGAAAACCTAATTCATGAGAGCCATGAACGTCGCCAAAGCATTAGTCAAACCAAAGGGCATGATAAGGAACTTGTAATGACCTTGACGAGTCCTAAAGGTAGTCTTATACACGTCGGCTTCCTTAACCTTCAACTGATGATACGCAGAGTGAAGATCAATTTTTGAAATTACAAATGCCCCATGGAACTGATCAAACAGATTATCAATTCTCGAGAGTAGGTACTTATTCTTTATTGTAATTTGTTCAACTCACAATAATCCACACACATTCTTATAGAACATTACTTTTTCTTGACAAAGAGAATTGGTGCTCCCCACGGGGACACACTAGGCCAAATAAACCATCTGTCCAAAAGTTCATTCAACTCCTTAGATGCCATTTGATATGGAGCGATGGATACCGGAGCTGTACCTGAAAATAAATCAATTCTAAACTCAACCTCCCTATCTGAAGGTAATCCCGACAACTCCTCTAGAAAGACACCTAAAAAATCATTAATAGTACGAATCTCTTGCACAACCAAACCCACACTACTCAAGTCATGCACATAAGCCAAATTTGCATCACAACCCTTATAAATTAACTTTATAGCCACCAGAGCAGAGATTATGTGTGAGAGATAATCTCAATGCTCACCAACCATCACAACCTCCATATCAACTCCAACCTTAAAGGTCACCCTCTTAGAATCCCAATCCAATCTAACCTGATGCTCCAGCAAACCAATCCATACCCAAAATTATATGAAATCTCCAAACGACAACTCCATCAAATCAGTAGGGAACACATACCCCTGAACTCAAGTGAACACCTCCTATATGCTTTACTAACTCGAATAGATTGACACAAATAACTTATCACAAAGAGTTTACAACTAGTGTTCTCAGCTAAAATCCCTAAATTACCTGTTATACTACTAGATACATAAGAGTGTGTAGATCCACAATCAATCAGTGCAAAATAAGATGAAGAATATATAGCGAATGTGCCGGTAATCACATCAGTCCTATCTTTGCCTTCAGGGTACCTCACCGCGTAAACTAAGGTTGGTTGTTTGGCCTCAGCCTGACCTACACCTCTGCCCATGTCTACCACTATTACCCTCTCTCATTTAACCACGACCCCTAGTAGGCTGCTGAGCAACCCTCTGAGGCGAATCTAACCCTTAACCAGAGCTCGCCCTAGCTCAACCATAACAGGACACTCACTAATCTTGTGTCCAGTTGACCTACATCTAAAACAAGCACTAATCCTCTTCCAGTATTTATTTGGATGGTGCCTATTACAATACCTACAAATCGGTACCCACTTAACTTTGACAACAGGCTCAACTCTAGCAGCTGGCTTTATTTACGAAGGTCTCTCATACCTGGCCCGTTTCACTGACCGCTGAGAAAAATTTGAAGAACCCGCATCCTTCTTGTTGTTATTCTGATTCTTCTCCCTCTCCCTTTTCTTACTCTCAGAACGCTTAACCTCTTTTACAATCTTTGCATTGTCAACCAAGGTTGCAAAACCCACTCCCTTTAGGGAGCAATCAGAACCATAAGGTCATACCTCAAACCCTCCTCAAAATGAACACTCTTGTCATAGTCAGTAGCCACCAACCCACAAGCACACCTACTCAATCTCAAGAACTTGGCCTTATACTTGGCCACCATTCTATCCCCTTGAGTTAGCCTTGCAAACTTGCGTCTGCGGGCCTCAACATAACTTGCTTCCACATACTTATTTTAGAAGGCACTCTGAAAGTAATCCCATATTAGCTACTTAGGCTGAGTGCCCTCTTACACAGTCAACCACAACTGATATACTTTGTCGCGAAGTAAGGACACTGCACCCTTCAATTTCTACTCAATGATGCAGTTTAGATCATTCATTATCCTTTCTGTGGCCTCTAACCAATATTTAGCCAAAGTTGAGGCGACTCCAGTGACTCCCCTAAATAATTCAGTTTCATTATACTGAAGTCGTTCAATTACCACCCTCGACTCTCAGATCAGATCTAGAATGAGCCCCAACGATCCTTTCTAAAACTCTCAACATTCTTGGGACAGTGCGTGGTCCCTAGCAGTCTGAGCTGCAAACTCAGTGTCATTATTCGGAGTTCCTATGGTATCACTCGTATCTAATTGGTGTATACTGCCCATCGAAGAAGGCTCAATTTGAGCCCACAATGGCAATTGCAGTGCCCACGGGTCCCACAACCACGAGAACCATGAGTACTCATTGTCTTATCTACAATTTTTAAAATTTTATGAAATCATTTTAAGTTTTAAACCTTAATTTTGAAGTTTTATCGAAATTTTTGTTAGTCTATATAGAGAGTGTTTCACTACTCTACAACTCCAAAGGTTATTTATTATACTAAAGTATCACATGTAAAGTACCTTTAAAGCATAACTAAAGTGTAGAGTTCTTACTTGGATTGGAGTCAGAGTCTCGATTTCACTTATCCAAAAATTTAAAAATTATTTCAATAAGATTCTAGTTTAATATAAATATTTATTTCTCAAAATATTTTGGACCTAAAAATACACAGCCGAGTTTTGCAACCTGACTCTGATACCACCAAATGTAACACCCCAAACCCTGCTTTACGATTGGATTATGAAAGATACATTGTACAAGCAAAAAAACAAGTGACTAATTTTGATGAAAATCAATTTCTAGTAACAAAAAAAAAATCAATTTGGGTACTATTTGAAAACATAGCGATTTTTTCAAAACCACAGCTTATATGGTTTTATTAGAATCAAAGCCAATTTACATAAACATTTGAAAGCCAAAACACTTTAGAAAATTTCAATTAGTCTTGCAGCGAAAAACCTTATGGCGTCTCGTTTATTAAATTGTAGTTCATTTTTAGTTATCATATGTTAAATGTTCTTTAAAGATAAAAGCTTTTGCGTGATAAATATCAAATAGTCCTAACAAACTAAAAAAAAATTAAATACCTAAAAACAAATAAAAACCCAAGAAGTCCATAATGTCCATAATAACAAACCAATAAGAAGTCCTTAGTGCTTAAACCAAAATTATGAAACCCAAGCTCTAGAGTTACCGTCAATTTTAGGTCGAAGGATTACTTGAAACAAAGCAAACAAATCGTGAGCTTTAAGCCTAGTGTGTGATTTAGCCCATAATCTCAGTATAAGCATTTATCATATCAGATTTTATACATATCATATCTTAACATATCTTAATGAATCATTTCATATTGAATCATAATCTAACCTTCCAAACCCAGCCTAGACGTTATAGCTAGATTGAGAAGGCTACATTAGCCACTGAAATGGCTAAGCCACCGTAGTTGTACTTTGAGTTAGCTTAAAAGCATTCATTCATTAGGCCGTGTATGCTTAAGATTCATTTTATTGTTAACAGTTTTGTTTTAAAAAAACCGTTTGCTTGTCGCTCTTCTTTAAAAAAACTCGATGTTAAACTAATGTAGCAAAAAAACCATTTTTCAAGTCATTTTGGAAAATTAGTTTCCTTATCAATTTATTTTTCTAAAACAGTTCCTTTGCAATGTAGTGGAAACTAGGGAACAATATCAAATTTTCCTTAAGCTCGATATCATGCATTATCTGATTACTATGCTTGAGTAATCCATGCATGCAAAAATCCCTAAAAGAAAAGTTACCAAGCCATAGACCAGAAATAATTAAAAATTACAAGTCAAAACCAATAAAGACTTAATAATACTTAATTAAAAATAATAATAATTCGAGGTCCAAGTTGATTCTCCGAATACCGAGTCCGGTCCTAATTTTGAGTTTCACTTGAAAAGTTAAACACTATTGGAGGTGAGCTTATGAAAAGCTCAGTGTGAGTCGAATAATTTTTATACAGGCAAAAACATCAAATATAGTGAAACATATTAGCATTAACAGAAGAAAACATAACCATCATAGGATGTTCATGTCATTACATAACCATTATCAAATTGATGTCAAATAGTGTATGAGCATAGGTCATCATTCATCCGAGTAACAATCATTAATTTCGATACCATTCAATACATCAAAATACAATGCGTAGCATAAATCAATAACATTCAAATATGTCGTGCACATGATGCAATGTAAGAAGGTCTTACCCATCCCATCCACTACACACCATGAGTTCCATAGAACCCGTCTGCCAAACTCTAAAAAATTATGAGCATAGCTCGATGCAGTAAAACCACCAGATAATCAACAATGCAAAAAATCTGCCGGATATCAAATAGTACGATACAATCGCCAATAACATATATTATGCGATAAAATCACCAATCCCCTAGGTGCTCCAAGTGCAGTGCACCACTACAAATAATGCGGACTTAATATGCTGCCGGTACTCCATGAAACTCCTCCGCCAACCACAAAATCCCAACCCAATGCATATGCAATATGTCATACAATCTCATACATAATCATATATCAATACTTTTTACATTCATTTGAAATGCTCAGCATGTCCTTAATAATCACATACTTTCAGTAAATGGAAATAATGTTCCAATCTTTCAAATTACCATTATGTTGGTATCAATCAATACTGTTCAATTTCACATACTTTACGGATTTTCATTGTGCATAAATATCACCCTTTTTAGTACACAATATAACAAATATCTCATGAGTTTAAATCATACATAAGCTTAATATCTCAACAGATTATATCATTCAGTCAAACATTCTCATATATCATAACTTAAATATGCAATTACAAACCCAATCAAACATTCATACAATCAAACTAGCAATTTTGCCAACATGTCAATCTTTTAAGGCTCGAAACATACCTGGTTCGGACACTTGCGAAATCAATAATTTGGCTATTAATACAATCCAATAAGCAAGCTAATTTATCATATATAATATGATATTTAATATTTTCAAACAATTTTATGAGTTTAGGACCCACACCTTATTTTTTGCTTCCTCGCAGCACACTAACAAATCTTCCAATTTTCCTTAATAATTCCTTAAACGAAACTATACTAAAATTCAGTATAAATTTAATCAATTTACTATTAAACCAACCCTCAAACACCCACTTATTATTTCAAACCAATCTTTGAAATTATAACTATTTTATGAACCCAAACTAGCTAGATTCCTTACACTGTATCGATGCAAACTATACGTACAATCGTTCTTCGCCTTTACGGATGGTTTGGACCATTTGAGTCAGCACCTAATTTAATAATATAATGGAAAATTAGTAGCTAATTAATGATTAAATTCCTTCATTTAATCAATTCATAACCTTTACCCAACAACTATTTCGAAATATGAAACTAGTTATCCTTAATTGCACTTATGCTTCACGATTTGTGGGATCCGAATGGCTAATCGATAATGTTTTTCCCTAATTTAAATGGGTTTGAAAGTTGATTAGGAGGGTTAAAGAACACAATTTAATGCTGAAAAAATATAGGCAAGAACCAAAAAACAAAACAACCCCCTTTCTTGCACATAGACGCACGTACCACCACCCATGGTGGTCAAAATTAGGGCTGAATTTTAAAACGGTTTAAGATCTTATCAAATTCTAGAAAAATACCTTTGAAATAATTTAAAATCCCTAAAATTCCAGATCTGAAAATTATGTTTTTAATGGACAATTTTAATTAAGAAATTGAAGAGAGAAGAGACCTTACACAAGCTAGTCAAGAGAAACAGTAATGGCACTTTCTTGGAAATGTTCGAGATCGATCTTGGAGTTCAAGATTTCAAATTTAGGGCTGATTTTAATGAGGAAAAATGATAGCAATATGGTGGAGAATATGTTAACAAATTTTGAGGCAAAAAGAAAAAAGAAGAAAAAGATGGTAAAACTAGGTGTAGGCGACGACAACAATGGGAGAAAGAAAGAAAATTGAAGAGAAAAGAGGAGAGGAAGAGGGTGATCGGATTGGGTAGGTAAAATTTCAATTAAAGGCTGAAAAATATAATAAAAAGTTATATTTATACTTAGGGTTCAAGGGTATGGATGGCACACACATTAAAAATACAAGGGATTTTACAAAATTTAATTATTTCGCAAAGGAAGGGATTCGAACTTGGGATCTCATTTAATTTCCATGCTTTCTCATATTTCTTTTAACCATTAGGCTTTTTTCTCATTCTTGAAATAATTTTTCAATATTTGTTTTAAAAACAAGGCATGTCACATACTGGGGTTTAAGGCAAAATTTGCAAAAAAATAAAAATGGTGATGAAGAAGGGATTTGAACTTGAGTTTCAAGGAACGTTTCACTAACACTTAACCAACAAACTAATACCTCATTTATTCGAAAAAACACATAGATAATCTTAAAAATTAAGACATGACCTCTCTCTCTCGATTCCCAAACCTGATTATACTAACCACCAGTTTTCGAGATGTTACACATAACATAACATAATTTATCATAATCATATCATGTCCTACCCTCATCCGCTACACACCATTTCTGTCCAACCAATCACACCATATGGGGCTGCGGGAGTCCATCCATCCAGTCACACCAATATGTAGCGATGTGCCACTCATCTATTTGCAGCTGAGTTGCCATACATAAATTTACGGTCTTATTACCATAATTGCAGTATAAATTTCCATATAACACTTCCTCCATCATATCATAACTCACCCCCAAAACATATGCATATCATAATCATAAAACATACACACATATATCATATAACACATGGTATGCCTATACACATATTGTAATGCCCCTAACCCGTATCCATCGCCGGAATAGGGTTTTAGAGCATTACCAAGTAATCGTAATCTAATCATTCATTTCAAACATTTCAAAAATCACTTATTAAGCCTTTGAGGTTTTGAAATCACTTTAGAAATGATTTGAGGCTAAATTGGGAATATTTGAAAATTTTAAGAAAGAGTTTTTAACTGCAGGGTTCACACGGCCGTGTGGGCATTCAAAGTAAGGACATACGGCCGTGTCCCAGCCTGTGTCTGTGCCCATGTAACTCTCTAACTTGGGTCACACGGCTAAGCCACACGCCCGTGTACCATTCGAAATGGCCTTGCACGCTTGTGTGCTAGCCGTGTGTCTCACACAGCCAAGTTACACGCCCGTGTGTCTGGCTGTGTGGACTTAAAATATGCCTTAAACAAAAAATTTACCATTCCCTGTAAGATTGAACATTAAACAATTCAAAAACCATTCGTTTAACTAGATCAAAACACGATAAAAAACATTCAAAACATGTCAAAACAATCATCCTAGGTGCCTAACCAATGTACCCTCATTGGTACCACATTTATATCATCAAAACATATCATCAATGCATCATTCAAATTAAGATTATAAACATGTCAAAATTCATCAATTTGGCCTAGCTCATATCTACCTGAAACATTAACTTAAATTCATATGAATATACCAAGCTTTGGTTCAATTTACCATGCCATACTATGGCTTCAAACACAAACACATGTTTATATATATACCAAACTAACATTACAAGTAACTTATAACCTCATTTTCAATCCATCCACAAAATAACTATTACATGCCGACACAAAAGATAAACATCACCACATTTGAGTTCGGGATCATTGTTGGATGCTAAATTGGCAATCAAAAGTGAAGTATCTAACCTGCGCACGAAAAAATAAAATCGTACGCTGAGTAAAACTTAGTGGTATTTCTATAATTCGAATATTTAAAGACAAGAGATTACAAATGTATAATTAAAATATAGACACATTAATATTTAAAAATCACAACTACCATATGCCAACTCTTTAAATTCATACATAATAGCATATCATTTCATACTATAATCAACTTACACATGCTATCATATGTCATTTGTTTCACAAATATCCCAATTCTTATACTTGCTATATAAATAGCTTTTCACAATTTGATTCACATTTCATTTAAACAATATCATTATCCATTCCATATTGAAATCATGAGTATTTAACTCATATATTCTATGTATTTAAACAATAGTCGGGTTGCCCTAGGTACCAAGATTCCAAAAACATAGAAATTATAAGAAAATGGACTAAATTGACTAACCAATTGAACTTTGAAAATTTGGAGCCCTAGCCTTGCGTGACTTTTTCTTTTCTTCTTTCTCTTTTTCTTTCTTTATTTTGTTTTAGAGCTAAGTATGGGCCGGGCCGGGCCCAAACAAAATTCTAGGCTAATTTTCTAGGCCCGTGCCTGGGCCGACATATGGGCCTAAAAAATTATTCCAAGCCCGACCCAAAATAAAATTAATAAGCCCGAGTCCGGCCCATATTAATTTGTTTAGCTTATTTTATTTATACATGAATGAAGAATCAATGATGCCAATTGTTGTTCCAACTGTACAAAATTATGCACTGTGTAGCGTTTCCCCAACAACTCATTCTACATATTGTGGAATTTTATCCCACATTCGCTCTTTTAGAACTATTGCAGGACAACACTATTCAACTCCTATTTTGTTTTTTTATCTCCTTACAATATTGAGTATGCACGGATTACCTCGACAATAGGTGCTCGACATAACTGGCATTTTCCCCACCACGAACAAACTCATTTGCACATTTTAAACAAGGGCACGTGAGTCCACATCTGCAACCAGTTTTTTAATGTCAAAAACTTCAGTTACAATGTCTAATTAAAGCATTAATGGAGTTTCCAATCAAAGGTTTCACAGATGATATTAGACCATAAAAAGATATAGAAAATTTAAGAAGGTAAACCTATACAAAAACGAATCAGTATGGCTATCACAACAAACACAACAAGTCCCTTTCCTCACATGATGTAACAACCCATTTTTTAGTGAAATCGGAAAGTGGTTTCAGGACCACAAATTCGATGTTGAAAAATTTATTTTATTATTATTATTTTAATGTCTACAGTATGATATTATGATTGTGTAAAAATTTCGTGAAGAAATTTTATCATTTGAGTGCTTAATTTGATAAAAACGACTAAATCGCGTAAAGCGTAAAAGTTACGTTCTATAAGCTAAAGGTGTCAAATAGCTATAGAAATTAAAAGTAAAGGTCCTTATGTGGTAAATAGCCCATTATTGAGATAGTGGCTGGTGGAGTGGCATTTTGTGTAAATATTAATGTTATTAAAGGTTCAATAAGTAAAAAGGCAATTATAGTTAAAATAAATAAAACAAATATTATCATCATCTTTCTAATATCATCATCAACCGAATATGAAACAAAAGAAAAGCCATGGAGGGTTTTTGATTTCGGAAACTTCATTCTTGCTCAATTAGGCACGGTTTTAGCTCCATTTTTAATAATTTCTACGTTTTTGAGATTGTTGCTTCGTAATCTAGCTAGCCCATATCTTTGATTTCAAAACTGTTTAAATTTGTGAGTTTTTCCATTGTTGATTAAGTGTGTATTTTGATAGGTGATGATGGAAAATAAATTATTGTTGTTAGATATGCAAGTTTTGTTAATGAATTTTTGATAAAAATGTCAATTTTGGACTAAATTGTGAAATATTGAAATTATGTGATAAAAGTGTGATTAAATGAAAAATATAGGCTGCTTTGTGAATGGGTAAAATTTGGCCAACTTGTATTTGTATTAAATTGAATGAATTTGTAATTTTAGGTGATAAGGACTAAATTGCAAAAATATGAAAGTTTAGTGGCTAATTTGTAAATGTGCCTAAATGTGTAAATTGTATTAAATTAAATGAGTTGTTGTTTAAATAAGTAAATTTTGATATTATATAGATTGTGATAATCGAGACTTGGATCTAAAACGGGGAAAAATAAAGTATCAGATTAATCGACTTAATTCGTCGTTACAATAAACGAGGTAAGTTCGTATGATAATAAATGTTATTGAATTGTGTTATTTATGCATTATTATTATTGAATTTAATTGAAATGATTATAGATAAGCCTTTGAGACATGAACGATAGAGAATCGATAAGTGAAAGTACCGTACGAACCTTAGGAATAGTATAAGATACAAATGTCATGACATTAGGGGTAATAATATTACATGTAAGACCATATCTAGGATATGGCATCGGTATGATATTACGTGTAAGACCGTGTCTGGGACATGGCATCGATACGAGATTTCGTGCAAGACCATAGCTAGGCTATTGACATCGATATGAGATGCATGTAAGACCATATCTGGAACATGGCGTTGTATGACCTATGTGGAATTCCTGAGTATCCTTAGTGATTCCGAATGGTTCAACGGGCATAGTTAAGACGTGAATGAAAGCACGGTCGAATTAAGTAATACATGTATGTATAGAACCTATGTAAGAATCTAATGAAGGTAACTTAGTAAGTTTATATCGTAACATGTTTATGAGATGAGAAAGATATGTGTATAAGTATGTTTTTATGCCAAATTATGTTTAATTGGCTATAATGAGGTATGAATTGAATGATATATGAGATGTAAGTTATAGATGTTTTAACTATTAATATGTGAGGCACATAGAGTGCGAATTATTGTTATTTGATGATATTGTATGTGATTCACTTGGCTAAGGAAATGTGATGAATATTGAATCGAATAAATTTATAATGATGTTTATTATGCATATGTAAGTGTGAATGAATTTATAAGAATGTATTTGATCAATATGATCATAGAAATGAGCAAACTTATGAAACTTTTAGTTAATTATGTGATTAGATTTATGTTATAAAGGTGAAAATAAATGAGTTACATTATAGAATATATAAATACTTAATATGTGTTTATTCCATAAGATAAGTTTAATATCATACGAGCTTAATAAGTTCTATAGCTTACTTTGTGTTATTTTTCTATGTTTTATAGTGTTTCGAACCTTCGCTCGAGTTGGAAGTCGATAGAGATCGCATCACACTATCTGGCGGTTGATTTCGATATTTATACACTTTATGATTTGGTTATATAGCATGTATAGGCTATTTGATAATATGAGGTGTATAAATTATTTTAGCTATGGAAGCTTATATGTTATGTTGTGTTTAAGCCATGTGATTTGGCTTAACTGGGGACAAGTTTTAGTTGTGTATATGTCTATGTGATGTGGTATGCTTTAGTAAATTTGATGATGGTTTTTATTTGTGCCAACGGTATTTTGATATGTGGTTGGAAATAGATATATACATACTTGATATGATTTGGTAATTGATGCATTAGTGGAAATGTGCAAATTGATATTCATAAATGGTATAGTGGTATTTATGTGCTTGCTTATATTGGTATTGAAAAGTTAGGTTGCATTTGAGATGATGAAAAAGGAATAAAGTATTTTAGGCCTAAAGAACATTGGTTTACATGCCTTTTTAAATTGGTAGAAATGATGATTGATGGTTGGTTAATAAATCATATTGATTTGGTATGTTTGTGGTTAGGCAAAAGGCTATGTATGAGTAAGTGAAATGGTTGAAATAGTATGGTATGTTTTGTACATGAGAACATTGTTTGGTTGTTTATTATGTCTTGGTTTGTTACCATTTGATATTGTGTAGGTATATGCAAATTTGGGTGAGAAATGTGGCTTGTAACTAACCTATTTTCGTCTGCACGGCTAAACACATGGGCGTGTGGCTTGACTGTGTGTGACACATGGCCTTAGCACACAGCCGTGTGTCTCTTGGTGTTACAATTCCAATTAAGTCAGTATGTACCACATAGCCTCACACACGGGTGTGTGCATGGTAATGTGG
Source organism: Gossypium stocksii (assembly GCA_020496765.1). Lineage (NCBI taxonomy): Eukaryota > Viridiplantae > Streptophyta > Magnoliopsida > Malvales > Malvaceae > Gossypium > Gossypium stocksii. The sequence goes on along the minus strand of CM035624.1, from coordinate 57,378,455 downwards.
CATAAGTTAGTATACCCTACAGGTTTAGCACGACCTAGCATATGGCCTGGACACGGACATGTGAGGTTATTTCGAATAGGCACATAGGATAGACACACGGGCGTGTGACTGGCCATGTAACCCAAGTCAGTATGTATACCTTGTTTCCACACGGCCTGTGACATGGGCGTGTCCATAGTCGTGTGAGGCACACGGCCTGTTTACACTGGCGTGTGGCCCTTGAATTCATGAAAAATTTTCTAAGTTTCGAAAATTTGTTCTGAGATATCGGTTTAGTCCCGAACCATCATGAATGTAGGTTTAAGGCCTCGTAGGCCGTTTTAAGGGACATTGTGATATGTTTGACTGATGATTGGTGGTGAATGCTTAATGAGTGTGAAATGTATATTAAATGTTGTGAACTATTCGGTAATACCTCGTAACCCTATTTCGATGACGGATACGGGTTAGGGGTGTTACACATGACCCTAATTTGAACCATCATTTGATGTTTCTGCACTTGAACATGGAACGCGATAGAAACAATTAAAACCACCTCAAGAAATCCCAAACAGTGCTTTGCAGGTAAGAAATGTTGGAAAGTTTTAAGAACCTTTTTCACCAACTGAACGATTCAAAGCTGCAGAGACTTCCTGCCTGACGAATCGCTGCAACTCTAACTGCATATCCATGCAGGCTTCCAACATCCTCTACATGTGGTTCATCCCCTGCTGGAGTCTCACCATATTAGCTCTTAGATCATTAATCATCCCCAATTCCTGTTCAAAATAAGCAGTCTCATAAATAACTGAAGAAATGCAGAGTAACAAAATGTACTATACAAAATAAGACATCTAGGCCTATTTCCAGAGAATATTCAACTTCTATTCAACTAGCGATGACTATACAAAAGATGTAACAAATCTATGTTACTAAGGTGTGAGTGTACAATATAGGCATGCGCGCGACACAGGCATGTTCAAATTTTCTAAGATTTTCCATATATTTGAAGGATCCTTCAAGGTTTATATAACCATACTCGTGTCTGAAAATGTACCAACATTGCTACTTTAAGAAATTCAAATAGTTGGAGGCTTGGAGCATAGAGAAAATGAAACTTAGCAGTCATGCAAGGCGTTGTCTATAAATTTGATTATTATCACTATAATTTCACCATTAGAAAAACAAAAATGACAATGGACAAACACAATCAGGGAGGAAAACATAACCCCTAATACATAATTCAATCAGTTACCTATCCAACAGAATATCTCTCAAAAGGGATAATTCCACAAATAAACTTACCTTTAGTATGAAACCCAATTAGATTTCCTAGAGCTAATATCTATATGTTAAAATTATTCCAATTTCCAAGAGAAAAATCTAACAAGATACTACAATGAAGAGAATGGAAACGATAAGATTCATTTGATATAATCAGGTGGGAGGTGGAGATTGGAGATGAATGGGTATTCGGGAATGTTTGGGAGGAAGATGGAGGAAGAGGAAGAGGAATGTAGAGACTAGTTAGGGATTTTGATTTTGGAAATGGGAAAAAGGGGGAGGAAGAGGAAGGCACGAAATGAAAGTGAAAAGGTTAAAGTTAAAAATTAAAAAAGATAAAAAATAAAATAACATAATACTAAAATAATTTGGGCCGGGCCGGGCCCAGGCCAAAAAAATATACCCGAGGCCCTGCCCGTTTTCTAAACGAGCCTCATTTTTTGTCCAAACCCATTTTTCGGGCCTATATGTTTACCCGAACCCTCCCATTTTTTGGGCAGGCCTTCGGGTTGGGCCGGATGGTCCGGCCCATGCTCAGTTCTATTTTGTTTGGCTTTCTATTTCTTTTTCTTTCTTTATTCATTCTTTTATTATCTATTTTTTATTATACATTAAATTATTATTATATAATATATATACATTTACTTAATTATTAAGATAACATATTTTATTTTTAATTATTATAATATATATAAAATAAATTTACATATAATTTATATATATAATTCACTAACCGTCCCACTAAAGAAACAATAGTGTAATTGCTTCTTTAGTTTCTTTAATTATTTTTTTAATCTATAATTCAACTTTCACTCTATACGCAATTTAGCCCCTATACCGAATTACTTTTAATTCAAGTAAATTCGCTTAACCACAACCTAATTAACTACACAACTAGCTTCATAAATATTTATTAAAAATATTTACGAGTCCGATTTATGGGAACGGAGTCCTAGGAATACACTTTTCGATACTCCTGACTATTGGGTCGTTACACATATTTTCTTATAGATCATAACATAATATATGATTTAAGTGTATCATATCTTACTGAACATACCTCCTAAGCTTAACCATATATTGTTACGTGCTAAAACTTAAGCTTTTCCTGTCCCATACGGTACCTACGGACCCAAAATTTTGATTTCCTCAAATGGCCCTAATCTAGCCCAAAAATTGTCCAAACCCAAAAACCTAGCCCATGTGGTCCACATGGTCTACAAAGTTTTACACGTCAGTGTGCTCCACATGGGCTGTAAGATTTCACATGGCCGTGTGCCCCACACGGCTTGGCCATACGGTTTGCTGAGTTTTACACGACCGTGTGGCACACACGATCTACCACATGGCATGACACACGATCGTGTGGCATTCGGCGATTTTGAAAAACATCCCCTATTTCACGATTTAATGAGCTTCTATCGAGTTTTAAGGTTGTTTTCACACACTTGATGCTAATTCTGACTAGCCTCTCAATCGGAAACTCTAGAATCCTAAAACATGCATTCAATCAAACTGATTAATCATCCAATTACCACACAAATAACCACTTTCCTTAAAGTAACAATTCAATTCCTAAAGCGAAATTCGAGCACATACCACTAAAAAACAACGCCTAACACGATATTTACTCTGCTGGTGGAGCATGATTATCGTCACCTTCACCTAACCACAAACCACGAAAACATTTAATTACAACAGGAATCACAATAACACCTAATCAACACCAATCTTGTCCCAAAAACGAAATTAATTTCAATAGCAGGAAAAACGATAAACAACAACACTAACACTTGATTTGATTTACTAATACCACCAATGAATCAATCAACACAACCCGCAATCACTTAAAGGTAACCAATGGAATAGTAAAACAAAGAAAGAAAATAAAATCCAAGGGAAACAAGAAGAGAAAAGAAGAAGAATGTGGCAAGGGAAAGAAAAAGAAACAAAAAGAAACAAAGCACCAAAAGAAGAAACAAAAGAGATGGTTGCACACACAGAGACTCAAACCTAAAACCTCACATATATAACCACAACACCCCACCATTAAACCAAACTAAATTATCTAACAAACTTACTCACTTAAAAATTTAAAATTTTTGGGACGTTACATTCTTATAATTTACAATCATGGGGTAGTATTGACTTTTTTAATAGCGTTTGTTCCCTCTACTTTACATTTCTTTTCTCTTATAAAATAAAAAATATAAGCATATTTTATAAAATGTTTTAAATTATAAACGTTTTATGTTGATACTAAGATTTGATATTTGAATAAATGGATCGAGTATCATGATTGTACTACTAACTAAAAGGATAATATCTTTCAATTATTTTAGCCTTAATTTTTTTCTTCATGTCCTCAACTTTAAAAATTTAATCAATTTGTTTTCCTAATGGAAAAGTTGATTGAACCATTCAAATTTTAATGATGATGACATAATAGCTAATGTGACAGTCCACATATACTTTACATAATGCAATACCACGATGTGGCTATTTTACCCAAAAATATAATTATGTACGTAAATGACCGTGGTTCAAAAGCAATCATCTAAATAACCTGAAATGTATAGTAAAATTGGGTTATGGGGACTAGATGGTTGACACCACTATTTTTTTGTTAAAAAAATAATTTTTAGGGTTTTGGACACTAGATGACTAATACCCATGTATTTTTTTCAGATCGTATCATACTGGTATATATTTATATCAGTATTTAAAAAAAATTAGGGTGCTAGCACACTGATGGTCGACACCCCTTTATCAGATTAAAAAAAGATATTTTGGGCATGTCAGGTGCCAGCCAACAAAGGCTCATGCTGACCCAACAAAAGGGGATGGGAATATTGCAATATTAACCCTTCCTTATTTTTATCTTTTTTATTTTCCAAGGATTACGAATTTAAAAATATATTACACGTTGTTTTTAAATTTAAAAATTTTAAGTCTATTTAAAATTAAAAATTTTAAATCCTATTTAATTGTTTCTAAATTTATAAATATATTACACGTTATTTTTTAAAATAAAAGAAACAATAATTTAACAATGTTTATTTGAATTATTATAAAAGATGAAAATTATTAAAGCATGTTCTAATTTCATGAAAAAAATCTAATTTAATTGTGCATATTAAATTTAAATTAATTTTTAAATTTAATAATAATATGAATGATGCAATAATAATTAACAACATGATAAATAGTCTAATACTATTTTAAAATATAAAATTTGTAATCAAACTTGGAAAATAAAAAAGATGGGAAAATGATGAGGGGTTAATGTTGCAATATTCCCATCCCTTTTGTTGGGTCAGCGTGTACCTTTGTTGGCTGGCACCTGACATGCCCAAAATATCTTTTTTAATCAGATAAAGGGGTGTCGAACATCAATGTGCCAACATCCTAATTTTTTAAGAAATACTAATATAAATATATACCAGTATGATACGGTTTGAAAAAAATACATGGGTGTTGGTCATCTAGTGTCCAAAACTTTAAAAATTATTTTTTTAACAAAAAAATAAGTGGTGCTGGCCATTTAGTCCCAATAACCCAATTTTATTGTTCAATTCAGATTATTTAGGTGATTATTTTTAAACCATGGTCATTTACGTAAATATTTTTTTTAGTCATTTGGGTAAAATAACCCCGCGATGTGGGTGAAAAAAATCATGTAAAAACCAAAAATGACTTTTATAATAAAGTTAAAATAGTAAAGGTTAGTGTCTTGGGTTCAAATATTATTGTCTCTATTATGTATTTATATTTTAGATTTATTAAAATATAATACTTATTGAGGTAAGATGTGTTGATTGAAGCTGAGTGATATTTGATAGTGCCCACTATAAACTGCTATTAAGACAGTTGAATTACTTGCCTTATTTAAGTTGACAATTTAATGAAGAAAATTTTTGAATCTGTTAATGTATTGTTATATTAAATATACTATGGTCCATCTACGGAAACCAATTCTTGGTTTTTGAAGATTGCATTGGGTTTGAGTGAATCAATTCAACTATTGGAATGTGGAGATTTGATCGAGATTATGTTATTGATTTTTGAAAACATATCTTATATTGATTGTGCTTTGAGTGTTTATGTTTTAATAGCTATTTCCAATGAGTTACTTTATATTCATTTAGGCTCTATAATGGCAATCCGATTTTGATATATACTTTGAGGCTTTAAGCTAATATTTTACTGCTTTTTCATCTCCACAAAAGCACTTAAATTAAGCCACAAAAGCTAATATTTTTACTGCTGTTCTTCATTGCTTTTATCTGAAAAGCACTTAAATTGAGAAAAGTTCATCCCAAAAGCTCAGGAGAACGCACCCTTTATCTTATATATGAAAGTTTATTAAGAGCATTTGAATCTGATCAATGGGGAATTGTTTTGTGAAAAAGTGCAAAATAATTTGTAAACATTGAGTATTCCCTGTCCAAATTCTGAAGAAGGATTTAGATTTGGAAGTGAGTATTCTAATTTTTAGATACAAATGTAAAATCTATATACTTTAAAAATGATAAAGGGTGAATCGATTTGGGATTAAAGATACTATTTTTTAAATAATAATGGTTATAGTTTTGATTTCATATATTGTAATTTCTATTATAATATATATATATTTTTAGATTTATGAAAATATAATAATTATAGTATATATATTCGACAAAAAAAATAGAAATATCAATTTTTTTTAAAGATTGAATTTAAGATTAATAAATGGGAGTGCCTAAATTTATCATTATTCCATTAAAAAAAAGTAAAATTAAAGGAAAAACATTTACTCAAGCAGTGAATTCAATTTTTCTTTTGGTGGAAAGAATTGAATTCAGTGAACACAAAAATGAAGAGATTGATTAATATAATAATCAAAAGTGCTTTCATACTTTAAACTATTGGTTTGTTATGTAATCTTTCTGTGTATTCATGTTTTCTTAGAAATGGGGTTTGAAAGAAGAAAAGGAGTTCAATAGCCGTGTTGAGAGAGAAACACAAGAATCAAGGAAATAACGACAAAATCATGAATTCCAACAACAACAGCAGCGGCCATGGCGAATTAGATCAGCGTAATAAAGAAAGCCTTGATTCCAGGTTCAATCAAACCCTCAAGAATGTCCAAGGGTACCTCTTTCTAATAATTCCAATTTCCCATTACTTTTCTTCCTCTGTTTTCTTTCTGGTTTCTCAATGTTGATTCTGGGTTTTTCTTTTTTTCACTGGATTTAGAGAAATACCTTCTGATCTTTCGAATTTCAGTTTTGATTCTGATCCGTGGAAGAATTTTTGCTCTTCAGGGTGAAATTTTGATTTCGCAAAAATTTTCAATTAGGTTTATTGGGTTTAATTTGTTGCGGTTTGCACTTAGATTGAAAGCCCCTTTTGGGAATTAAAGCCAGATCTCACAAGTTCTACTTAATGGCATAACCCGGTTTCTCTTTCTTTTGGAAGATGATCCTTTCATCTTTGTGCTTAGATCATAGTATTTATCTATTTTTCCCTAAAAACGTCTGATATTTTGGTGTATGTTGTAATTTGATCATGGCATTGTTGTTGGGGAATCATAGGCGTCACAGGGGTTCACAAAGGGTTAATCCTTGTCTTTTAGCCTGGTTTTCCTGATAATAAAAAGGACAGTTACTAAACGTGGGGAGTTCGTAAAGGCTATGGAACAAAAATGTTACAATTTGTTTGCCCATGCTTATGAATGATAATATTGCTGAGCTTGGATTTCTTAACGTAAATTAGCTGAAATGCTAACATGGGTTGTGGAGTTGTTTTTCTTAATGTAAATTGGCTGAAAATCAATGCTAACATGGGTTGCAATGTTGTTTTTCTTTATGCAAATCTCTCTCTCACTGTTAGGAAGTCAAATTGAAAAAAATTCCTCTGCTGTAAAGTTCCCTTGTCGTGTTATATAACTTTTATTACCTTGCCTATGTGGATTTGGAAATTTATGGTGGTTTTTATTATCTCAAGTGTAAAAGAAAATGCTAGGATTACATGTTAATAAAATCTTTGCTTCATATTTCTTGTTTCATCAACAAATAATATTTTTGTTTTATGCCTCTTTTAAGGTTGCTTAAGGGTCGCAGTATTCCTGGTAAAATATTATTGAGCAGAAGGTCAGATATACTTGATGATTCAGGTTCACAAGAACGATCTCCCAGTTATCAAAGAAGCTTCTCACAGAATGATGCCGGTACAAGTGATGACATGGATAAATCCGTGGAGGTGAGGTTTAGAGTGACTGTAGTATCTTTCATGTATTCTATTACGAAAATACGGAAAGATGATTTAGTCTTGTACTAGTGTGACTTTAGACTTCTTCAAAACTCCGTGATATTAGTAACTGAAAAGCATTCCTTTCATTTAGGGAGGGGTCAGAAATACAAATAATTCTGATGGTAATACAACTGTTAATAAGTTAACATCTTCAACCTCAAAGAATGAGGCTGCTGCTAATGAAGTCCAGAACTCTGCAATGGGCACAAGAGCTACAGATTCTGCCAGGGTTATGAAGTTCACTAAAGAGCTCTCAGGACAAATGGTCATATTAGGTACCATATCTACTTTATTGCTTCCAGAATGATTTCACAACCTTTATATGTATATATGATCGTACTTTTGATTTGATTATCATATCCTTTTTAGAGAGATTACGTGAGTTAGCTTGGAGTGGTGTTCCGCCTTATATGCGTCCTAATGTATGGAGACTCCTGTTGGTAAGCTCTTAACTATTGGTTTTTGGCATTAGGACTTGAACTGTATGAACCAATTCGTTACTCTTCCGCTAAGGCTGCGATATTTTTTAATGTAAAGGATGATCTTTGTGCTGCCACCTTTAATATCATCGGCTTTGTAGAATGTTTCATATAAAAAATTCTCTTACAAATTCACTGGATTGTACTTTTAAAGCTTTATAACATTTCAATTGTTGCATTCCTAGTGTCATTTGCTTCTGTTTCATGATGCCAAGGAACTAGGCTTTTCTTTTAGTATCAATGTATCTTTTTAGGAGGTGTTTAGTATCGGGTTTTAGTTTGTTCCAAATGCATTTTCATAAGGGTGTTATGTTTCTTTGTTGTATGATCTTGGTGGCTTTCTTTTCCAATTAATGGAATCAATGAAGCAACAGTTTAGAGCAAAAGAATCTGCATGTCTCATATTTGATATCCAGGGTTAACCAATTTGTCATTGGATGGATAGATTGTATTTATTAAATAAATTTTGGTTTCTCGTTTGAAATTTTATGAACTGAAAACAGGGATATGCACCACCTAATTCAGATAGAAGGGAGGGAGTTTTAAGGAGGAAACGCCTTGAGTATCTTGATTGTGTTGCTCAATTTTATGACATTCCGGACACTGAGCGGTCTGCTGATGAGATTAATATGCTTCGCCAGGTTCCTTTATCCCTTATTTAGTCTCAAACTTGATTGTCAGCCTTCTATGCCCGATTTAACAGCGGTGTTTTTTCTGCTTGTTAGATTGCCGTTGATTGTCCTAGGACAGTTCCTGATGTCCCTTTCTTTCAGCAAGTTCGAGTTCAAAAATCCTTGGAGCGCATTCTTTATACATGGTAAGTTACTATTTGAATTGGTGGATTCACATTTATTGTTGGCTTTCTTATAACATGCAAAACTCAAAAATTTTAAAAAGATAAAACTCAAGATAGTCAGTACCACACCGGTTGGCGGACTGTTTTTCTACAGGAACTGGTACGTAGCGGTACCTGTTTGTTTCGGTGTACCGTTTCAGATTTATCAATATTTTTAAAAAATATTTAATATATGTATATAATATATTTACAAATATCAAATGAATGAAATTAAATAAATTTCAAATATAAAATATTCATCAATTATATAAATTACTCATTAATAAACTCAACAAATAAAAATCTATCATTCAAATAAATCCAAAATTAGAATAAAAACCCATCATTCAATATGAAATTTTAAGTATTTAACTCATTTCCCTTTTTTTGTAAAAGAAGCTGAAGGGTGAGCGAATCTATTTTTCTTTGATAATCGAGACTGGGTTTTTAATAAAATTTATATTTTAATTTTTATATTTTAAGTGTGAAAGTATGTCTCAAAAAACTTATTTAAACTTTACATTCCTGTGTAGTCTTTTTTGATTAGTTGCATTCCAATTAAGTCTTTAGCATAATAGTAAATAATTAAAAATTTTATATTTTTCAATATTATTCATGCAGCGGCCGGTGCATTATGTTCCGGCTGGTGTGACCGGAATTGACCGGCATGAGCTGGTGGGATCGGTATGGACTGGAATTTTCACCGGTGTGGAAAAGGGTGTTGGTTGTTCCTGTTTAAAAAAGGGTGTTGGTTGGTTGTTCAATGGGTAAAAGACCAGTTTTTATTTGTTCGTAATTAATGAGATTTACACATTTTATCTTTATAGTAAAGATATAAATCTTACGCTAAATGCATTTTGCATTTTTTGTTAATTAACTATTTTCATATTTTATTGTAAATTAAATAAGTGTGTAAAGTTATTTAACATTAAAAAAATAAAGAAGACATTATACCTCGGTTCAACTGGTTTAACTAGGCACCGGAGGTCTGAGCAGTTTGACCTCCAGTCCCCTTTTTTAAACTTTGATTTATGTTTGCTTAAAAGCAACATTCAAGATACTAGTGTTATTTTGTAATTTTTACTGTTCTTCATTTGCAGGGCCATTCGGCATCCTGCAAGTGGGTATGTGCAGGGGATAAATGATCTTGTAACACCCTTTCTAGTTGTCTTCTTATCTGAGTACTTAGAAGGGAGCATAGATAGTTGGTCAATCTCAGATATGTCTTCTGGGAAGATATCCAACATAGAAGCTGATTGCTATTGGTGCTTGTCAAAGTTGCTTGATGGCATGCAAGACCATTACACATTTGCTCAACCAGGAATCCAGCGGCTTGTATTTAAGCTGAAGGAATTGGTTAGGCGCATCGATGGTAAACTCTACAAAAGCCTTTCAGTTCTCTCCCTAGAATTGTTCTTGTTTATGGACTCAACCACTTTTTGCTTTATAAAGGAATTTTAAGCCTTCGATTACCATGCAAATTTTGTTTTGTAATAGTTTTCAAACAAAGCAAGATGTTTGGAACGCATGTGCAGGCACACCCTTTTTCTTAATGTTACAAAAAAGAATGATTTCTTTTTAAAATGTGTTTCTGCTGGTGATGGTGATGGTGGTTGAGTGGGTTCTTTTGGGGGGTGGGGGGGCTGTGCATGAGTAGTTTCTTTGATGATGTGCATGCAATTTTCTTTATCGACATAAAATTTTATTCATGTTTTCATGTTCTAATTTCATTTCTTTGTCTTATTAACTTCTTTTTTCTTCAACTTGAACCAGAACCTGTTTCTAGACATATGGAGGACCAAGGGCTTGAATATCTTCAATTCGCATTTCGCTGGTTCAACTGCTTGCTAATACGCGAGGTAAGGTTTCATCACATGATCCAAATCCCTTGGTTTCTCCTGCATTCAAATTTTCTTTTTATGTTTTGATTGACCAAATGCTCCAACTTCTATTTATTTATTTTTGTTTGTTTAATAGATACCTTTTCATCTAGTGACCCGTCTATGGGACACGTATCTTGCTGAAGGAGATGCACTGCCAGATTTTCTTGTCTACATATTTGCCAGTTTTCTTTTAACGGTGAGTGCTTTAGCTTCATTTGTGATGATCTAGTTTACTAGCTTTTCATCTTTGGTTGCATTTTGGCAACATTTAATGAGTTTCAGCAAAGGATGTTTGTCTGTGTGTGTTTTTTTTTCTTTCTTTCCCTTATTTAAAAGAAAAATAATCACCATTTCTTTGGTCAAAACATGATGATGACCTATGTTTCTCCGACACAACATTTTTCTTGAACCATCTATATTCGACACGTATATCTGATGCATATCTAGACATGGGCATGGGGATATCCAACAATTTTCCAAATATATGGAAAATATAGGGAAAAAAAATTGAATATACCCGTCTCTCACATACCTGTATCCAACACCCACACCTTAGGCCAAGTAACATAGATGACGACAAAAGGTAAGATGTTGGATCAATGACATCAAACTAAAAATGAGCATCTCTTGCAGCTCACTTCATATTCCGAAGAGCTGCATTCTCTCGGATTTACATTATTCAAGTTTATTGATGCTTGATTTCCTAGATTGCTAAGTCGACCTGTTTACTTGCGTCATTCGTGTTATAATCTCCTATGAACTTTAATTCTGCGTAGTTCAGAAGGAACAACACTAAACAAAACATTTTTGTTTCCACATGAACTCTGCTAATGAGATTCTATGTTACTCGAATTTGGGCCTAAGTGTTGGATATGGGAAACTGTCCAACATGCAGTCTTTGTGTTTTAATGATACTTCAATATCAGATGCCTCTAGAAACAAATTTTCTCGTCATGATTGTTCTAATCATGAAAAAAAATTGCAAACCTGAATTGATGAATGCTTTATTTCTATATGTTTCAGTGGTCAGATGAACTTCAGAAGCTTGACTTCCAAGAAATGGTGATGTTCCTTCAACACCTTCCAACTCAAAACTGGACATATCAAGAGCTTGAAACAGTACTTTCTAGGGCTTACATATGGCACAGTATGTTTAACAGCTCTCCCAGCCACTTAGCTAGTTGAACAAAAATTTTATGTTGTTTATTTATTTACCAGTTGTCCAATTTTCCTCTTTTAATTTCTCTTTGTTGATCAAAGTGATTCAGAGAGCCATGGGCTTCTTGTTCTTCTTCTTCTTCTTTTTTTATTATTATTATTTTTTTGTTTTCAAGTAGAGGCCAAGAAATGTACCTCCTTGTATGTGGCATTCTATGTTACCTGGACTTAGGATGGGGGGAATCTGTATACATATAAGTGTCCAACATGGATATTTATTTTTTTTTTCAGCTTTTCTCATGTATTTGGATGTGTATTGGACACAGTTGATGATACAAATAACTTTAGGGAAAATTACGAGTCCGATTAACATAGGTTTCATGTAATTTCATATTTGTTTGTAATATACATCAACCTTGGGAAGAATAAGAAGTTTTGAATTCCATTAACAGATATGAAAGGGGTGTTTTGTCTATTTGGATGACAATTTTTTAATGAATTCATATTTGGAGACAGATGTATTGTTCATTGTGGTGGTGTTGTGATATATGAGTTATTGATGGTCCCATATATGCTCTCCTCTCGTCTCCCCCGCTGTTCCGGTTGCATTACAAAGAGGGACTATGAATAGGCAAGGGTGTTGTACCCAGCCATCTTTTTTGCATCGACGAAAGAGGGCAGAATATTTTTCTGAGAAAGCATCAGAATCTAACCTATTAAAACACAAAATCCAGCAAATTATCTATAATGCTGTTCCTGATACATTTCCAAAATTACTCCTTGATGCACAAAGTAATGGAGATGTTGACGAAGAGCATGAATCCTAAATGACAAAACATAAAGTAGATGCAGATAATCATGAAGTTAATGGCCATAAATGTGCCAAAGCAGAGTTGCCTTAAACAACGCTTCACGAATCCCTCCCTGTTAATGAAAATTCACACGACAGCTGGACTCTCAGGAAGCTAGAATCTGCACAAGTGATTCGTCACCTTTGGACTGCAAACTGTCAAACAAGATCAAGCTGCCGCCTCTTCAACTGAAACAGAAAAAATCCACCTCAACAATACAAATGATATTAACTAATGTGCAGGCTCAATCCGTCAGTACTTCGTCCCTCTTGCCAAGCATGAGTAAAAACATCACTTTCTTTTCACTTTTCTCTCAACAACTTCCATTTCAAGGAATTTCTGATAAACAAAAACCTAAGCTGATGAACAACTTGTCCAAATATTACATCATTTTCTTTTCACTCTTACCAAGCAAAAGCATATAACTTTTAGGTGGCATGTTCTAAGTTGGCAGTATTATGTCATCAATGAGGCTCCATATCTTCCCATGCTTCACCTAAATAAATTAACTTTCCTTGTATGGTATTACAGCTGTATCTAAATGTTGCATAAAACGGACTCACAAGTTTCAATTGCAAGATATAAGAGGCATATATATATATATATATTTCATAAAACAAGAACTAAAACAAAGTACAAAGGAAATAGGATCCTCACTCACATGCTTTTTTCGAACATCTTCAAGGAATCTCTCAGGATACTCCAGATATTCAATACAATCCTTCTTTACAACCGCTGCAAGCTCTTCTTTCCCCGCATTTTCAAGGTTTCTTATCAAAATTGTAAAGGTCAACTTATCTGGAGAACAGCCACATGCCTTTAGTCTCTCATATGTCTCCATCGCTTTCTCCATCATACCAACTTGCAAATATGCTCCAATCAGCTCGGTGAATGCTCTTGTATCCGATTTCAACGCATCTTTTTCTAGTTCAGTAAAAAGCTGTTCAGCCATTTCAGTCATTTTATTCTTACCCAACAGCTGAATCATGTTACAGTACAAACACATGTCTGGTTTGTACCATACTTCCTTCCTCACAAATTCGAAAACCTAAATCCTGGCATCATTTCAGCTAATATCCCATAATTGAAAAGCAAGACAAAAAGTATAAATTTAAGAATGAAAATGAATCATAAAACAGATAGAACTAAATTCAAAGACCTAAACCCTGTCATGATTTCAGCTAATATCCCATAATTGAGAACTGAAAATCAAGATAATGATAATGACAATGAATCATAGTACATATATATTTAAAGGGTTCCTTCCATTGCAATTCAAAGACCTAAACTAAACCCTGAAATCATTTCAGCGACAATCCCATAATTGAAAACTGAAAAGCAATATATACGATTATTAATTAAGCATGAAGATGAATCATATTCCACATAGATTTGAAGGACTCCTTCCATTTCAATGCAAAGACCTAAACCCTCATCACATCAGCCAAAAACCCATAATTGAACACTGAACCAAAAGCAAGATAAGAAATGTAAAATTAAACATGAAACTGAATCAAAATACAAATAGCTTGAAAGGGTTCCTTCCAAATCATCTAGGCAATCCAAGAAACAGTTGTAACAAGTAAAAGAGGGTACCTTGAGAGCTAAGTGGAATTCATTTTGTCTTTGTAACTCAGCCAAAGTATCCAAAAGGTCAGCTTTGAGTAACCTGGAAAGCCTGGTGGATAAAACATGGTGTAATTTGGAATTGGACTTGGCTAACTTGAGGGAATGAACAGCTTGGATGGCTTCGGTGGAAAGCACCCTTGATTTCCACAAGGGTTTCTTTGTTCCTCCTCTAAGCCCACAAGTAATAATACTAGATTGCTTGTGGTTGTGATGGGGGTATTTAAGAAATCCCATTTGGGGGAGATGAGAAATTCTCAGACTTCCCATTAAACTGGGTTTCATATACTTTTACCAAGGAAGGAATGTAAAGTAGAGGTTTTGCTACTGAAAAACAATGGGTTCGATAAATATAGGCTTCGATTCCATAAGAGACCTATTCAAATTTAAAATATTATTCATTTTTATAAAAAGTTAGATCCTATACATCTTTAAATCAAAATATTATCCTAAATAGAATTTTGCACTCTTTAAAAATTTAAAACTTTATTGTCTTAGTGCATTTTTCTTTTTATTATTCTATTAATTTAAAATAAAATATATTTAATCAATTGGTATGGATATTATTGTTAGTGTAAGAGGACATGAGATTGAGTGCAAATTATCTTTTTATTTAAGGGTTAAGGAGGGATTATGAATAGTTTTAGGCATTATATTAAAAAAAGCAGATATGATAACAGCTTATAAAGAGATTAATGTTAATATAATATTTGATATTATGCATGCCTGTTTTACGGTTCATATACGGAGTTCGAACCTACGTTCTTTTTTTTGAGAGTGCAATGTACCTTACCATTAAACCCAACCACTTGTTAATATATATACATAAGCTAAATAAGGGCTATAGGCCAAAATTTTTTAATTAGGCCTTTAAGCCATTTTAAACATTAATTAAGGGAATAGGCTGGTTTTAGAAGAGAGAAAGAAAAAGCGCGCAAATGGCAGTAAAGTGCACCTAACTGGACACATTCTCCCTTTCTCTCTCTAGGGTTAGGGTTTAAGGTTTTTTAGGGTTTAGGGCATTTTGAAAGTGTTTAGGGTTTTCGATTGAAACAACAGAAGTTCTTAGGTAGTTTTGAGGAGTCAATGATGTGATAATGTGCCCTAGTACACATACATTGCATGTCATGGCGGGATAGGATCATCACCTTAGAAACCCATTGTGGGGAAATTCAGTTTCGAGGTCATAATGCTTGATACGAAGGGTCGAAGTCTACGTAAAAGGTCCTAATCGACGGCCGTGATGCATTCATAAGTTCGAGATAATCGGGGGGTCAAATGACAGTCGTTACGCGGTCAGGAGCTCAAGCTTTTTGGATACTCGCAAATAATGCCCTATATATATCATACATAAGATTGAGGCTATAATCACACGAAAAAACTCTGGGGACTTCTGGTGTAATCAACGTAATTTTTTCTCTATTTCCAAGCAGCCGGTATCTTTAACCTTTCATTCTTGTCCGAATGTTGACATCGAGGTGGACATAAGAGGGCTCTCAGGTGAAAAGCGGATGTCCCAGCATAGTAGAGGTCAAACTCAGGTCAGTGCGACAATGGTTGTAGTTATTAATAGGTTGTGTAATAACGATAATCATTGTCACTCCGAAAAGAGCATCACCTTTACTGCACCGCAACAGTTGCTTCCCGACTGAGAGTTCTCTTGCATCTACGACGGTGCCAACCTTCGAATAAGAAGGAATGTTAAAGGTACCAATTGCTTGGAAATGAAGAAAAAAATTACACCAATTATAACTGGAAGCCCAATAGTTTTTCCATATGAATATGCCCTCAAGCTTCTGTATGATATTTATAGGGCATCATTTTCGGGTATTCGAAAAGACTAAGCTCGTGGCCAAGTAATGACTGTCAACTGGCTCCCCCGTTATACCCTGATCCATTATCGCATAACGACCGTCAATTAAGACCTCTACGTTGACTTCCACCATTGACTGTAGAAAGCAAAATCACCCCATATGTAATAGCCTGATTTTAGGCCTAGTCGGACCAATGGTTTCGGGACCACAAATCTGACAAGGAAAAAAATTATTTTTATTATATTTTTATGGTCTACAATTTCAATGAATGATTTCACGAAAATCTCGCTTGAAAATTTTGACATTTGGGCACTCAATTTAGTCAAAAGGACTAAATTGTAAAAAGTGCAAAACTTGAGTTCTAGAAGCTAGAGGTGTCAAATTGCTATGAAATTTTAAATTGGAGGTCCTTAAATGGTAATTAGACTATTGGTTAATTTTTTGGACAAAAATGGACATGAAATAGGTGAAGTAGAATATTTTTAAATTAGGGGCATTTTGGTCATTTAGTGATTAAATGAGTAAATAAACAAAATTAAAAGCCAATTTTTGTCCATCTTCAACCCCATGGCCAAATTTCTCAAGGGGAAACCATGGATAGGGTTTTTCAAGCTTCGAAGCTCGATTGTAAGTTCGTTTTAACCCCGTTTTTAATGATTTTTACGTTTTTGAAATCCTGGTAACAAGATCTATCTATTTCTACAATTAATTTGAGATATGGTTAAAGTATATGGTTTTGAAACATGATGAATATGTGTGTATTTTTGTGTTTAATGGTAGAAAATGCATGTTTATGGTTACAGAAACGACTTTTACTAATTGATTTTTGGTGAAAATGTCAAAAATGACTAATTTGTAAAAGTTATAAAATGTGTAGTAAAAATGTGTTTTAATGGAAATTTTAAGCTATTATAGTTATGAAAATGGTTTGGCTAGGCTTGCATGTTAAAGAAATTGAATAAATTTCATTTTACGAGCCTAGGGGCAAAAGTGTAAATATGACAAAGTTTAGGGGTAAAAATATAATTTTACCAAAATATGAAATTGGGCTAATTTGAGTAGCATGATGAATAAATAAATTAAATGTGTTGTTATAGATCAAGGAAGACGAGATCAGACTTAGAACGGGAGAAAAACAATGAGTATGATGAATAAGTCCTTTTCACCGATTGTGCTACCGAGGCAAGTTTTATGTAAATAATGCATTGCTATATTATTTTTTTGAATATTTTAATAATTTTATGCTTTGTGAATAACTATTTGAATGTGTTTATCGACTAAGCTTATGCTACAAGTGATAAGTGGTAGCATCTGCTACAAATATGTGTGACACTTATGTGCTTGACTTTTGAGTATCTTTTAGAATTCCAAGTGGTTCAACGGGTGAATCAGTGAATTAGTGAAATGTGAATGCATGTGGGACTGATGTGATATGGCACAGGTATGTATGTGAAACTCCTAAAGAATGAGATCGATAAGTGATGCATTATTGGTAAGGATGTAAATGTGAAAGTCATATCAATGAGAATAATCTTATGATGACCTTGTAATTATAGGTCTATACTTATGATGTGTAAATATGTGGTAAATTTAATTTATGATCATGTGTGAGGCTTTTAGACCAAATTAAATTGAGACATGATATGTTTAAGTCTTTGTTGTTGTTGTATTGGTTAAATTGGCCACTGAATGACACGTAAACATTTGATAATGACTAGCTATTGGAATGGCTAGCTATGGGTATGCTTTGGTGTTATGTGTCTAAATGAAAGTTAATACAAAGAAATCATGAAAGAGTAAAATTAGCAATAAAACAGTTTTGGACAGTAGCAGTTGTATAACTTTAAAAAATCACCAAAAATTGTGGAAATTGAATTAGAGGTTGAATAAGATGTGAAATTAAATATTATTTAGTCTAGTTTCACATAAAAGAAACGATGTAAGTAAAATAATTTCATATTATGAGATATTTGAATTTTTGTGAGACAAGATCAGAATGATTTCGGAATCCCCTGTTTTGACTTTAAAAAATCATTAAAAATTGTATAAAAATAATTATGGGTTGGAATTTATATTTTTTAAAATTTTTAATGAGTCTATTTTCAAGAGAAACAAATAGAAACATCATTTGAATCCCGTACTAGGAGATAATTAATTTTTAGTAAAGAAGGGTTGGAACTATCAGACAGTAGAACAGGGATGACTTTAAAGAATTAACTGTACTTATTGGCTAAACCATAAATTCTGAAAATTTTATGGTAAGAATATATGTGAGTCTATTTTTGGAAAAATCAAGTAGAGGTTAATTTGGAGTTCCGTAGCTTAATATATAAATAATTTAGTGACAATGACTTGAGTAGACAGCTTGAGATGAACATGAGTAAATAGTGGAACTATGTGCAATTATGATTGTATTATCTTGAGAACATATTATGAGGATTGGTAAAAGTATGTTAATAAATTTATTATTATTTACATACCAACTTACTAAGCTATATGACTTACCCCTTCCTTTCTTTTTTCTATAGTGTCACAGATACTAGCTCGGGTTGGAGACCGTCAGATATTCTATCACACTATCAAACTATTGATTGGTATCAATGTTTTCAAACATTTTAAGTTTACTCAGTCATTTGTGTATGAGTTATTATGTTTTGGCCAAATGCATTAATTTGTAATGGTTAAAGGTTTGATTTATGTGTAGCCATGTAACTTGGCTTATATTGGTTAATTGGTTGTAAGCCTATATATATATTATTTACATGCCAATATCTTGTGATGTGAGTTGTGTTTGCAAGATACATGATGAGTTGTGGGTTATGGCCTAAATGCTTAATGGTTGAATGTGCTAGTAGCCTTGATGTTTAATGGCTAAGTTTGGCTCAATGGTATGGTATGATAGTTAGATATAATTATGTACGGATAAGAGATGTTGATGATGCATATTGAATGTGACCAAGTGTGACTAGGTATATTGGTTGTTAAATGACAAGTCTAAGGCTGAATTGCTGATATATTGGTAGCTTATTTATGCCATGAAATACACCTTTGAAGTTATGTTTAAGTATGTGCAAATGAGGGTGACAAATGGTTGGGAAAATAACCAATTTCTTAGTTACACGAACAGAGAAACGGCCATGTGTCTTAGCCGTGTGGGGGACACGGCCTAGCACACAGGCGTGTAACTTGGCCGTGTGACCCTCATTTGTTGATGACGTCATAAACAGAGAGTTACAGGGCTGAGGACACGGGCATGTCCCAAGCTACATGGGCGTGTGCCTCTCCCAAGCATGAAAATTTTCTAAGTGTTCCAAAGTTCTTGGTTTAGACCCGAACCACTCTCAATATATGTTTTGGGTCTCGTAGGCCCATATAAGGGACAATATGCATGTGTATAAATAGTTTTAAATTGAGTGAAATTTTGTGGCTAGTTTTGTATGGTTGTTTGTGTTTATGTCTGGTAATGCCTTATATCTTGTCCTGGCGTCGGATATGGGTGAGGGGTGTTACACCATAACTGACTTCCTTAGGATAAGTTTCGGAGGCAGTGATTCCATCTCAACATTATATATGAAATGTGTGCAGCTTAGAGCAATATCGAATAACTGACGACTCAAGAATAGCTCGAACATAAACCAAATATTTTTAGTGATAGAAATTTTTACGAATGGGAAATGATTTATAGTGGAGAAATGGAAATGATTGGGGAGAAATTAAATGATAGAGGGATGATGAAACTTGGTGTGTGTGAGCCATTTTATTGCTGCAGGGAAGATTTTGTTTGCAAAGAAAAACGTTGGAACTGCACTGAAACATGTTCTAAACATGTTTAAAGCATATGAATTATTCAAAGCATTAGGCTTTTCTCCCCGGGGAATAGGAAGTTTGTTAGAAAAAGCTTGCGGTGAGCTTCCTCTAACAAATCCTATCTTCTGAAGGTGAAAGTACCTTTTTCAAATGCGTGTTGAGCGCTATGTAGCGTAGAATCTCGATGAAATTATATGACTTCTAAATGTGTGATGAAAATTATTTGCACCATACAATATGCAATTAATGTGTGCATTCATAAACGAAATTCATAGCATGTATTCTCTTTCTCCCTACATAATTCTCTTATAAAATGAGTATAATTTTCATAACATAGACACGCATCAAGTTAATATTAAATAGAAGAATTTGCATCATAGGTGAGAGTTGTGTGTACTCTTCCAGACGACTCTCTTCTTTTTTTTTTTTTTGCGTTTGTTCATCCAAATTGTGATCAATACTTAAATGAGTCGACGAGTGAAATTCGTTATATACTACGACGGTCAAATCTGTAATACAGAGGTTAGGGTGGTGTTTGTAGGAGCAAATTTCGTAGAATTTACATTCAATAGTACCATTCAAATGCGTGAGCTACGGATCAAAATTAGGAAGAAAGCCGAGGAATCGACTCGGGGAAGAATTATAAGGTCACAATGCATATTTCTTGCATTCGTTGACCCTTATAAGTATGAGCTATTCGATGTGGTTAGCCAAACGCATCTCGAGACAGTTATATCATTGTACATCTCAAGCGAAAATGTTATTATTAAGTTATATGTCGAGTTCGCCAATGTTGATGGATCTGGCCCATCTTCGACCATCATCACGGCGAATATGGGTACTGAAGATGAAGTAGAAAGTTTTACTACAGGGCCGTGCAGTGGGTTTTCTAGTCTCTTTCAAAGCGGATACTACGGTGTTCTTGAAACATTTATGGGCAGACACTCATTGATCTTCTGTATTGATCTAAACTTTAGGGGTCAATACTAGTCGGGGTATCAACAAAGCCCAAATTTAGATACTCGGGCTTGACATTCAATCTATTCATTTGATTTTAACTTCGGCACGGGGTCGATGTTATAGGGTGGAAGTAGTTATGCCGGAGGATCATCGACGTACACCAGTTATTAACCCGTTGAATATTCTGGTAGGCACATGGGTTACAGAAGAATTGATGACCTACTCTTTTTGACAGGGGCCGAGGAAAGTACGTCTAACATCATGCTCGAAGGTGACAATGAAGGTGCGAACGAGGAATGAGATGCAAATGAGGAAGAAGGGACTATGAACACAAACAAGGGGGAGAAGTCAAAACTTGAGCTAATCCGACAACATGGTCTAGATGGTTCAGAAATGGCACTATATTCCAAACTAAATCCGGTTACAACAGAGCCGGAACCTATGGAGTCTGATGATGATACCTCGGATGCAAATGCATGATTCAATGCCAACGAATCTCTACCCCACATGACGAACATTGACCTATCAGTCGAGAGTGGTTTAGAGTTTTAGCGGCTTTCGTACAGAACACCTGGTCATGTAAGCACATGTTGTGATGTACAAGTACTGGAAGATGGAATGGAATACCTTAACAAAGATGCTTTTCTTGCTACATT
Organism: Gossypium stocksii; assembly: GCA_020496765.1. NCBI lineage: Eukaryota > Viridiplantae > Streptophyta > Magnoliopsida > Malvales > Malvaceae > Gossypium > Gossypium stocksii. The sequence continues at coordinate 57,356,829 of CM035624.1, read as the reverse complement.
GCAGCAGTACAACATCAAGAATGACGTGAACTACTACATTACGAAGTCTCGTTTCAAGAAAGTCGAAGAAAAGTGTGCAATAAAGGACGAGAGGTGTAAGTGGAAAATCATGGCGTCTTACTGGAAGAAAACTGAGATGTGGATGATAAAGAATTATGCCGGTCCCCATACTTGTGTTATGACGGGTACAAGTTAGGACCATCCATAGCTAGAGTCCGACATGATTGTTGACATTATTCTACTGATGGTGAAGGCCAGTCCCTGAAGTTTTACTATCGATGCTAATTATGAACATACGTAGCCAGTTCCAGTGCACTCTAACGTATTGCAAAGTGTGGGTTGCAAAACAAAAGGCTATGGAGAAGCTGCATCAGGGTGGGTTTCGAAACGCGTCCAAGGTACTATGGCGATTAATTGGTCCTTAGGAGAAGAGTATTCCACCGATTCTTTTGGACCTTTGAGCAATGCAGAGAGCCATTTTAGCACTGCAAGCCTATGGGGCACCTGTCTAGACAAAATGTATCAGTAACGTCTGCTGATTGTTATTTCTTAAGACGGTAACTGGAAGGTTCTACCTATAGCGTTTGCAATAACTCTCGGAGAAACGATAGATGACTGAGATTTCTTTTTGAGCCAGTTGTGCCGCCATGTTTGCTCGTAGCCCATATATGTGTCATATTGAACAAGGGACTTGGAAAGCTCTCGGTGATTGACCATTACGGATCCTTTTGGGATCGCACTCATCATTGGTACTATATAAGAAATCTGGGATCCAATTACTACCAAAAATATCCTTCGGCAACTGAGCAAGATCTAGTCATCGATATGGGTTTGTAGTTCAAACTATGAATTCACTGCACATATACTGTTATTCATACCGGGTTATTTTATTGCACTAACCGGTAGTTATGTCTCGATAGGTTACGAGCCCGGTGTATGTATTGAATATACCATTCGAACAATAAACCCAGTCGTATGATATGTGTAACAACCCTATCCTGTAACCGTCGTTGGAATAGGTAAGGGGCATTACCGGACCTTTAGCTCAGTTTAGAACAGTAAATCATTTATCATTTATCAAATATCATCTCATTTCAGTATTTTCCATTCATTCACATTCATAACATGCTTAATTCAAGCATACAATGTACATTACATGTATTCAGGACTAATTTGATAACATATGAAAAAAAAAGGAAAACTTAGAAAATTTCTCGTATAAGGGTCACACGCTCGTGTGAACAGGCCGTGTGCCTCACACGGTCATCAGACACGCCCATGTGTCCAGGCCGTGTGAAAATAGCGCATACATACTGACTTGGCCACACGGCCACCGGACATGCCCGTGTGCCTGGTTGTGTGCCTTATACACGGCCAATAGACATGCTCGTGTGTCTAAGCTGTGTCACTCACTGACTTGTTTAACTAAGGTGCAGGGGTCACATGGTCGAGTCACACACCCGTTTGCTTAGCCGTGTGGCACGAAAATAGGCTTGGTTTAAGCCACATTTCACACCCAAATTCCTTGTACCTACAAGTATCATTTTGCACAAGAATCATATTCATAAAAAGCAACCAATTCAACCAAAGAATGGACATTTTGAACCATCAATTAACCAACCAAAGTAAAACTAATTACAACACAAACATATACCAACTTTCGTATCTCATTGTCATTCATCCCAAAAATAACAATATCTTACCAAATCAAATATGAAACTTACCATTTCATTATTTCCAAAACATACCAAATTGGTAATCCACTAAAACCATATTCATAATCAATCATAGCAAAGTTATTTATTCCACAAGTCATATACCATAATAAACATTACCAATCATTCATATAATATCACCTATCAAATGCCAACATCATTCATCAAACTTACCATATATAAGCATATCATATAAAGCTTTCATACTAAGCCAACCATTTCCAACTCAAGCCATATCACATAGCTTGATCAAGTAACAAAATTTACATCACATTCATATACCTAAGTAGCCATATAACTTAACTAATAAACTAGTCTATACATGCCATATTTATATCATTTACACAAGTTCCAAAAGTACCACAAGTTTGTTTGAATAGTGCGATAGTATTCTCCAACCTTGTCCGAAATTGAACTAGCTTCCGAAATCTATAAACACGGGAAAATAAACGAAGTAAGCTTAAAAGCTTAGTAAGCCCATATAATATAGAATTAAACTTACCATTGTGTCAAAAAGCATTAAAACAACTTAAAATCTAATTCATTTGCTCATATGCCTATTCACATCACCATTCACAAATTAGTCATCTAATATCTATATATTCATCTTTTCATAAGGATGAAACCAAACATATAACATTCATAAACATCAAATTCATCTCTCAATTCATATGAGTCAAGTATTATTGTATCAACACAGATCATATATGTCGTATATCTTATTATCCACAAAATCCATGCACTCATGTATTATATAGCTCATTTCAATCGTGTAATTCATATAACATATAATTCATGTAAGACTTATAGTTCATGTAACATATAATTCATGTAAGTCATGTAAAATATAATTCATGTAAATCATTTAACATATAATTCATATAGATCATGTAACTCTTGTATCATGTAATCCTTTTTATTTCATATCGGTATAATGCCCATTAAACCTACATAAACATCAAGGGATACTTGGGTGATACACACTAAGTATGTAAATCTATAATCCATCAATTCATCAATATATACGCTCTTTCAAGCTATAATTGTTATGCTCCTCCTGAGCTGATAAACTGTAAGCTCAAACGAGCTAAACGGTAAGCTCCGTAGAGCTGAAACAGTAAGCCTCGAAGGATTAAAATGGTAAGCTCATACGAGCTATGGTGAGTCTGCAACAAATGTAGGAGCTCGACCAAACGGTAACCCTAATGACATGTCACTTGTATCCTACGACTTTCTACGGTTCAAACGGGACTTGATAATCACTTTGAGCATGTAACCAATAAACATTTCAATTCAGTAATTTATTTATACATTCATACAATATTCAAAATAAAAATTTTAATTATAAATATAAGTTCGATTCTAATTATACAACCTTACCTCGTATTTTGCTCGTATATCCGTCGTCTATCCGTCTATCTTTTGTTTCCATCGATCAAGTTCCTGTATTTATTTATCTTGATCTATATGAATTCAAATTTAACCCATTTATTCACCAAATTATTCAATTTAATCCATATACATATATTTTGGACTTTTACAAAATAACCATCATATTTTCACATTTGACATTTTAGTCCCTAATTCACAAATACACAAAATACACAAAATTTTCCTATACATATACTTAGCCGAATACTCATGTATTCCATATAAACTCATATTTTTCATTTATTTCATATTTTAGCCCCTCAATTTTTCATTTTCACAATTTAGCCCAATATACTCAAATTCATCAAAAATCCAAGTACAAAACATATTAATCTAACATATATCTTTTATTTTCTATCATCAAACTTCATAAAACTCATATTATCAACAATGGCACATTTCAAAATCATCAATAATTTTAGAAATTGAGGTACAAGCTTGATAGATTATAAAGCAACGATCTCAAAAACGTAAAAATTATCAAAAATCGAGCTAAAACCGTACCTTAATCAAGATTCAAAGTTGCCGAATGCAAAAGCTTCCAAACCCTCACTCTTTTGTTTTTATTTTTGGTTGAATACATGAAGAAAAATGATGATATTCACGTATGATTCTTTAATTTACTAAGCCATTTAATAATTACTAATATAACCTTTCATTAAACATTATTAACACATATAATGGATGGTCATAAAAGTCCATTAATCAAAGTAATGGTATAATATCATCATAAAGGCTTCGACTATTAATCCTAAAGCCAATTGAGTCATTTAACTTATATAACTTATATTTTACGCGTTATACGATTTAATCATTTTTACCGAATCAACTATTTAATCGGTAAAATTTCTTTACGAAATTTTTTATACTATCATTCTATATGCTGTAAAACTCATTAAAATAATAAAACAAATATTTTAACTCGGTTAAGTGGTCCCAAAACCTCCTGTTTCGATCTGACTCAAAAATGGGCTGTTACAATATGGGTCTACGATATAGGCACATAACGTCAAACTTGACCGAGTGAATCAATTCCATACTGAAGGGAACACGTAATTTTTTGGTAACATCAGTTGTCAAAGAGACATACTTTTGACTAGTCAGTTTTTTTTTTAAGGGAGAGTCAGTATGTTGGACAAATAGTGGATGGCGGTACATTCTGCGATGACGTGATGAAATAGATTCGATGAAGTACAATACAAGTGAACACCATGTATGTAGTGTGCCACTCATGTTGGAACCTCGACTTTTGAGTCACGAAGCACGTTAGGCTTGACCAAGAAATGTTGGGTGTATCCTATCGTGTGAACCTAATGAAAGAGACCTGCGATTGTAGGAGATTTCAAACATTTCGGTTCCCATGCACACATGCAATTGCCGCATGTGGAAACATATGGATTGAGTATGCACCTTACATCAACAACGTCTACTGACTACAACGCATTCATAGTCAAGTATGTGGCTGCCTGTGTCCATCACACCGTTTGAGTTGGTGCCAAATAAGGACTTGTATCGCGTCTCGAAAAGTCGTCTTAATTCTATCCGGATAAGGAATAATATGAATATTCAGGAGGGACATGGTCAACCAAAATTATGCGAGTATTGCAGAAACCCAAGGTATACGAAAAAAACATGTTCTCTGTACAGGGATACGTTGGGGCCCCTATCTATAATATTACTTTCTACCAAATTTCATATTAATTAGAGTTCTTTGCGTATTCCTTTTGGTTTAGTTTGTTATTTATTGTTAACTTACTCATAACTCATGATACATAGTAATAAAGACATATGTATTATTTGAATGAATAACCTCAGTTTTTTTTATTTATGACATGTTTATATTTACATCACAATATTTATAACAAAAAATACACTCAATCGTGTCGTCAGGGAGAATACGTGTCGCAAGGTGGTAAACGATGGTTGCATAAAGGATTTTTGCATAGAACCGAACGTACAACTGAAGGTGCCTCCGGAGGTGTATCCAGAGGTACGGGCATGTAGACTTCTTCCTCACCATCATCATCACCTGAATATGTACCTAGCATGGCCCTCTGAGTAATTGTTTCTTTGGGATCGACTTTGTCATCATCTTTCTCCGTGGTCAATTACTGTGTCGTCCTTGCCTACCATCTTGTATCCGCCACTCCCACGTCTGGTGGTTACGACAACGAGCCACCCTAGTAAAATAGTAATACGCTCGATATTTGGGTCACTAGAGGTGTGTAACCATGAGGTGCCATAAATCTTAAGTACATCGGCATCGACTATTGCATGAGCGTTTGTATCGGTATCATCATCGATGGTGGTTCATACGTCGACATCTATCTTGGTATGGGGTTCAACATCGACATTGACACAGGGGTATAGTATGCAGGGAACATCAGTGCTCCGAAATATAAACCTGCAGGAATAGAAGAATCGACCACGTGTGACGGTAGTCCGTAGTGCGGTGGAGATTGTGAAAAATAAATGGGGTTAGTGAATTGAATGCGAATAAGTTGAGCGAACTGACTCGTATATTGCATAGCCACAGGAGGCGCATCTTCTGTTGGAGTCAATGACGAACCTGTTGTGTAACCGTGTCCCCTTCTATGTTACTGTGGCGATCGACGTTGCCTCTTATGTCGAATTTGCCTATTCCTCGCCTCTAGTAGTAGTAGATTCGACTTGTCGACGACTCTAAACCATGTCAAGTAATCATCAATTGTTGCCATGTCCGCAGATAAAAATGGTTCATGGGCGGGTATAGATTCTATCCTACAATCTCAAGCTTGGATGTGCTCCTTGTGCTTCTCCACTTAGTCCTCGTTGTTCTTCCCTTGCAAGTCCACTTTGTACAGTTCCTTCATGTCTCGCGGTGGCGGTGGAATTCGTTACCTATACCCGAACTATTATAGAACCCGGTTTGATTCATGTATTTTCACTGTTGTGTACACTATCAATTGTACATTCGTGTCCCACATCTCCCGATTATCCAACACTTCTGGCGGGATGCAATAAATGATCTCAGGATCAGCATATGGCATCCATTGAAACTGAAAAACATAAATTGTAAATGTCGTTATGTACATATTATTTTATAAATCATTGCATAATTAATATAGGTTTGAAAATGACAACCTAACGTCTTCCAAGTCGTCGGACAATCCCACGTAACTCAGCCCATGGTTCCACCTGTACAAGCAATATATTAGTGAAACATATAATAAATAAAAACATTTACTGCACAAACAACGTATTTATTGATAAATGATGTTGAAAATCACCATTGGGAACGTGTATAGATCGGTCACTCTAGGATGTAAAAATGGCATTCGCCACCAGGCCTATAACTATAGCAGCAGTAGTAGGAAACCACCGATTGACATCTTATCTAGTTGCATTGCCCGACAAAGCTCCCGGTATAACATGGACAACATGACAAATCCCCAACTTAGTTTTGCATATTCACTGAAGTCTATTAGATGTAGAAGCCACCTAACATGCACCAAATTTCTAGATTTATCGGGCATTAAAATGCCTCCGATTAACTTCATGATGAATGCTTGGGCATACTGTTATATGACCTCCTCCATTGTGTCGTTGGGAAGCTTATCGAATTTTTTCTCCAACCAGTTGATTGATATTCAACCACCTTTGAACCTATTCAAGACCTTCCCCAACATTGCCACGCAGATGTCCACTTTCCTCCGAACCACTGTTGATCCTGTGATAACTGGCCCATCCACCGGTAGACCAAGTTGTAAACGTTACATCCTCGAGTGCGATTATACACTTGCCGTATAGAAGGTGGGAAGTATGTGTTTCAGGCCTCTATCTTCCCACCAATGCACTGATTAATGTGGGATCGGGTTTGCAACCCCTTTGTATGCGAGACGCATGCAAGAATCTAACCTCTTGTAAGTACCCATGAAATTCAGGGATTAGAGGCTCACTCGTATTATGTATGAATGCCTCCAACACACGATCGTCCGCCTATTTATAACATAAAAAAATTAATTAAATTTATAATAAAAAATAACATAATTAAAAATATCAAAAAATTAAAAATAACGAATTACCATTGCTAATTGGGCAATGAAAATATGATTGTCGTCGAAGCGGATTAGAGAGACATCCATTCTTAAAAAATTGATCCAAATGAGTAAAATACAATATAGTTAAAAAATAATATTTTTAAATGAAAATATAAATAAATTTTGAATAAAAAGCTTGAAAGAGTTTAGACAAGGATCTAAATGGAAAAAAAAATGAAGTTTTGGGAGTATTTATAAGTTAAAAAAACTACTGTTGGGTTTTAAATTTTTTTTATCGTTTGGTTTGGCAACGGTCAAAAACCCATTGTAGTTTACTGTTGAGAGAAAGTGTGCCCAGCTGAGTGCACATTACTACCATCTATGCAAAAAATACACTTAGCTGGTCGCGCTTTCACCTTCTCTCTCCTAAAACCGACTATTTCCCTAATTAATGTTTAAAACGACCTAAAGGCCTAATTAAAAAAAAAATTGGCCTATAGCCCTTATTTAGCCATATACATACATACATACATATATATATATATATATATATATATATTATTTTAGCGAATATAAGTAGTTATAAAATTTAAGAATAAATTTATTATCCACAAAATTTTAAAAACATTAATGTAATAGGGCAATTTTGCCCGGGCCCATGGAAATAAATAAAAACCAAAAACAAACACAAAAAAAACCAATAAATAACAGTGTCCATTTACAGCCCAAATCAAACCTAAGCTACCCAGGCCCAATACTAGCCTAAACCCGGGGCCCATTAACCAGACCCAAAACCACTACCCAGACCCGATTGGCCCAACATCTAGCCCAACACCCTAAACCCTAGCCACATGCTTTCGTGAGCCTCCCCTCCTCGAGCGCACCGCCAATGCCCCGTACGAGCACTAGCTAGCCTCTTCCACCGTCACTCTAGCCTCTGCCTATACCCCGTCCCATCGCTTCCTTTCAAACCTGCATACAAAGCGGAAAAGAAGCAGCAAAAAGCAAACGGAAACAGCTAGCAAAGAATAGGGTCTAAGGCCATGTAAATTCGGATATAAAAGCCGAAATCAAAAGTGTAATAAAGAGGGGGGATTTTTGTAAAACAAAAAAAAAAAGAAACAACAAGGGATTGTAACAGAAACAAGAAAATCAATAAACAGGTTCTATTTTGAAGGGGACTTTCTGGTTCTTCCTTCTTCCAAAAACCTTCCGTTTGTGCATATATTTTCAAAAGAAAAGGGATAGAGGCTTCGAGTCTTACCTTTTCCTTGTGATTCTTTGCTGAAATCGGGTCCTTCCGAGGATCCTGAACGTCGTGAAGTTCCTTTCGGGCTCTGACGAGGGTAAGGGGCTCTGATTTGGTCCTCTTTTTCGCCACTCCCGTGCTCCTTTACCTGCATTTAGGCATATATTAGGATTAGTTCCTGAAAATAGGGGAGGGAATTAGGGATAGAACCCTTGATTGCTTCGAACGGGAGTCGAAAAACTCCCTTTTGCGACCTCAATGGCCACCTGCGGTGAGGGTTTGCTAGCCCCAGCAGAGAGGCTCACAGTTGAGGAACAAGGGAAAAGGGAGACCTTTCGGTCCTTGTTGAAACCCGATTAGGGTTTTATTTTTTTAGTCTTGTAAAGGGTTAAACGGCACCGTTTAGAACCCTTTCCCATGGTCTAAAACGGTGCCGTATAGGGGCACTACCCGTTCGACCCGATGACCCGACCCAAGCACACGGGGATCCGCGTGTTTTGGTGTCTGAGGGTGTATTTGCGTATCTGGTCCCTCTGATTCCTAGCGACATTCGATTGGTCTCCTTTTATATTTCATTTCAGTCTTAAATTATCCCTAAAGCTTGACTCTTATTGCAATTTAGTCCGTGCCTAAACGCAGTGTACAGGGGGTGGTTTATTTTCAGTTTTGGTCCCCGTTCTTGGTGCCTGCATTTCATCTGGGTCCATTTAACTCTTTTAATTTCTAATTTGGGCCCTAGGTTCTGTTTTAGTCCTAAATTCATCCCTCCATTGTTTTTTGCTTGCCCTTGTTACTAGTATTATTATTTGCTGTTGTTATTATGTTTTTCTTTATTTGTCATTATTATCACTAATGTATATTATATTATATATATATATATATATATATGTGTGTATTATTTTAACTATATTTCGCATATGTATATTATACTTATATATATTTTTATGTTATATTTATATGTATATTTTTCAATGTTATAGTTGTGTATATATTCGTTTACATTATTTCATATATGTATTTTCAATACCAATATATATTTTATATATTACATCTATTTTAAAGTTATATTTTGTATATTATGCACTATATTCTTATATATATATTATAAATATATCTTACATTTTTTTCTTCATATTTACATATATATATATTTATATATTGTATTAATAATTATTTTTATATGTCATTATTATTTTTAATATGTATATACTTTTACATCATATTACTCATTTTTTTGTTTTCTCATGTACATATATTAATTTTATTATGCAAGTATTTTCGTACGTTACATATGTATATATTTTCCATATTACATATATTTTTCAAATTATGTATTCACCATTCTTTTACATATTTCTTATATCACTATGTACATATTTTAAATCCTATTTCATGTATGTATATACTAGAATATTATTTATGCAAATATTTTAATGCATTACGCATGTACATTTCAAGTATTATATGTATCAATATTTTCGTATATTATGCATGTATGTTTTTATATATAGTATGTACATCATTTTTATATATTTTGTATTTGCTATTCTTTTATATATATCTTTATATTGCACTACACACATATTTTAAATGTTATATATTTGCGTATTTTATAAGTATAGGTTTCTTTTAAAGACTATTACTTTTATTATAATGTATTACTTTTGAAATGTTTATTCAAACTCTTATTGGTCTAAGCCTCTTCATTATTCACCTGTGTTTGTTTAATACCTGTTAGATTGAATTTGTTTATTTTATACTTTCTCTTAAACTTAATTTTAGTTTTCGAAAGTCAATGCTATTATTTGCATATGATGCCATGCTATAATTGTTGTTAGCATGCATTATTTGGCATTTGTTGATTATAATGATTTGTTGATGAGATATATCGATTATGAATTATTTCTTTGCTTTGTATGTTATTATTCTATGTTTGTATTTTATAAAAGTCGAATTTGATATTATTTTAGTAAAAATCCCATCCCAAGGTTTTCAAAAACATCACTCGTGTCTGGGTACTTCGAGGGAGTCGAGCCTTAACTCACTAGGTTCCGATTTTCCTCATTAAACCCAAGCTATCGAGTATTGCTTTCTAAATCAAAACGTGCGAGCTTTCAAATAAAACTTATTCTCAAAATCTCGAAATGCTACATCCTAACTTACTGAATGTGGCGTTCAGTGTCTCGAGATAGGAATTTCAAAATTAAGGTAATATTTAATATTTTGGAATTTCGATGAATCGAGCCCTAACTTACTGGGTTTAGATTTTCTGTTTGACCCAAAATAATTAAATATTCCTTTCTTATTTAAATATAGGAATCTTTTTAACAAAAGGACGAGCTTAATCTCGAGAAATTGAGATATTGCACCCTAACTTACTGGATGCGACATTCTTATTTCGTTGAGAGGAGCGAGTCCCGATTTTTATTTCAACATATTCAAATATTTTTAATAAAAGGGATTGTATTTTAAATTCTTTCGAATTATTCAAAACATTCGACACTAAGACATTAATTAATTAACACGGTACCAATTTTGGGCGTATCGATGGTGCTAATCCTTCCTCGTGCGTAACCGACTCCCGAACCCTTTTCTGATTTCGTAGGCCAAAATCGTTATTTTGATAAATCAAAATATTTATTAAAAGCAACCACTTTTCGAGGTGATCCGATCACACCTCAGAAAAAAGGGGTCGGTGGCGACATCATTTTAAAATTCCAAAGTCGATCCCCGTTTTTCAAAAAAATGGTTTCGACAGCTTGGCGACTCCACTGGGGACCCAAGTTTGTGAGTCAAGCCTCAAGTTGATTAACTTTTGTCTTTCTGTCGAAAATTGAAATTTTGATTTTAATTTACGATCCCTCTTTTGCATTTCATCTATTTTGAATTGTGGTCTTTGTTTCCCTTTTCTTTGTATGTTTAAAGTTTTTGTATATACTTGCGCATTGCATTGCATGACTGCCGGGTCACACCTTTTAAGTGGGAGCAAGAAGCTACTCCTTCGTGAGGTTTTCACCTTCGTGTAGGATAGTGAAACGCTTCCGGAACACATCCGTACCTATATGCTTCGTGAGATTTTCATCTCCGTGCAGCCATAGGGAAATGTGTTCCCCTGAACCGAACTCGATCTAGATGAGCCTATAATGGGCGAAGACCGAGGAATTTACTGGTTCAGGTACCCTACTCTAGAACCTAAAACCACATATAAAGAACCCTTAGGAGCTCACCCTCGGTAGAGCCACGTCGAACCTTAGCGATTACCCTGATAGATCCTTGATTGTTTATCTGTTTTCATACGTATTTTGAATTTCATTGTACTGACTTTCTGTGTTTTCTTATTTTTTTCTATAATTTGCATATCATGTCGCATTTAAAAAGGTATCGATTCACGTTCAATTTCTAATTTAAAGAGCTTTGTTCTGAAAAATGAGATCCTTGATAAAACGGGAAACAATGTGACCGTCCGTAAACGGTCCAAGGAAACACAACTAGTAAAAAGAGATTACCCAGCTAAAGGACATATATCAGAATTATGAGGTTACACTTGCACCAATGAGGCACAAAATAATCTCCGGAAGGTAAAGACAATATAGGATCAATAGAGTAACGTAGCCAAGCATTGGTTCTATAAACACAAAGATGATTGAAATAGGGGGTATTGATGGACACTTACACCATCACAGCATTTCCTTTTCATACGAGGATGGTTACCCTATGGATGGTAATGGTGTTAGAAGAAAAGTGATTGACAGAGTGCACGAGGCCTACAAAAATGAGTTGGTCAGAAAGAATTTTTCTTAAGATGGTGAAAAAGGATTGTTTACTATAAGACCGCTACCAAACGACGAGCTTGAGCCTACTGTGGCATTTTAGGATGGTGCACCTATGGAAATGCAAACCCTGACGGCCTAGACGGCCTAAATGGCTGTGGAAGAAAGAGATCAAAGAAGATCATACCGTTCAAGGTCCTTTAAGATAGAGATTAACTACGCGGCGAAGATACCCGTGCGAGCATTTCAAAATGTTCTGTGCGGGCAGGAATCTGAAGACTCTCAAGAGACTCTAAAAGCGTTGGATATCATTTTAAGGCGACATACTGTGAAACAGAGATGTCTACTTGTTCGCCAATCTCTCTTATGATGATTAGAACAACTCTACAGACATTGGAGAAGGTGTCCTTGGCTGTAGGGATATAGCTTGAATTGAGTACATTAAGCACCAATGTGAGCTACAATCCGACCTTGGTCAAGAAATTGCTTTGTTGAACGTTGTGGCAAACACATATTAGTAGCCCGTTTTGTGCAAAGGATTTTGTTTTTCAAATGAAGTTTTCTAAAAGAAACTGAATTGAGATCGATGCCTTTTTGCATTAATGCATTGCATTACATTACATCGCATCGTTACAGAAAAGAGGTGTTGATTCATACTCGATTCCTAAGTAGGGGAGTTCGTCATAAGGGGACGAATTTCTTGATAAAGTGAATCATAATGCGGTCGCCTAGATATGGTCCAAGTGAGCATAACGGAAGAAGGATGATAGCTCGCAAAGGAATGTAAGGTTTTGCCCGAAAGACTCAAATTGATAAAGATTATGCGGGAGCTGTCAAGTCTCAACTTTCCTAAAGGAGCAAGCGAGCATCGCGAGGAAGAGTGAACAACAAGTTGCGGCTCGGACCAAACAAGAAGGCATTGGTAAGGACACCTTTGGCAAATTTACAAGAGTCAACCGTGGTATTTAGGCATGAAAAGAAAGATTAATGTCTTCGCTTGGACTATGAGGGCAAGACCACATATGTAATCCATTTTATGTAAAGAAATTTGTTCCCTAGAAAAAATTCTTCTAATGGAATTGAATATAAGGTCGACGCTTCTTTTCTTGCATTTGCATCTGCATTTCATGCATTTGCATTGCATCATTTGCATTGCATTATTTACATAGCATCATTTGCACTAGATTTTTACAAAACGACCCTAATTAGATAAAATTATTCCAGCTAACTTAGCAAACATGGAGCAAAGGCTGGAGAGAATAGAGCAAAGGCAAATACAGATGCAAGAGCAGTTATCCAGAATTCAGCAGGATATACAGAACCAAATGGTAGAGCTCCAGAGAAATATGATTAGCCAGCTAAGGCAGTTATTAGCCGAAGGGCTCGGAAGGGGAAAGGACCCAGTTTACAATATCGAGGATGATAACGAATACATCGTTTACGCCCCAAGTTTCACTCCAACAAGCGTCCAGACTCAATCAGACGCACATTCGCAAGGGATACCCGTTACCACTAAACCCCAACAGCATCAGGCCAGTATGGAATGCCCGAAACAGTGCGAGGCTTTTAAGGAACAAGCGTGGAGTTCCCGAGATAATACTTCGAGGGTTATAAAAGGAAAGGAAAGTAAGGGGAAGCCGATTACCATAGACCAGCCAAGAAGGACAACCCCTAACCATCAAGTTCCTCAAAAGCAAGAATCTGATGCTAGATCAAGAACTGAAAAGCTCCCTTTTACGCTAATCCCAATGTCGTATAAGGAGCTATATCAGAGTCTATATGACGCGCACATGGTGTCCCCTTTTTATATAAAGCCAATACATCCCCCGTACCCTAAATGGTATGATATGAACTCCCAATGCGAATACCATGCTGGAATTACGGGGCATTCGATCGAGAACTGTACTGCTTTCAAAAAGGTAGTCGAAAGACTTATCAAAATAGGAGTTATAAAATTAGATGATCCCTCTGAGGAAGAAAATCTATTACCCAACCACTCTGTTCAAGAAACGAATAGGGGCATAGGATCTAAAGATGCATCAAGTTCGGGGCTCCAGAGCAAGGCGAGATATTGGGGAATTTGAATATCAATGGCGCATCTAAAAATGGAACCAAGGACTTAAAGGTTTCCAAACTCTTATGTACTGGGAATTTTTTAAACAATGGGACTGTGGAAGAAGTCCCTGTGTTTTTAGAGCTAACTTAGGGTAATACCCAGAACACGCTTACTGCTTTAAGCCTAGAGGCAGTAAGAATCCTTTTGTGAAAATAGGCTTTTGTCTAAGATCTTTATTTCAATAAGAATACATCTTTTGAGTAAAGTTTCATTTATTTCTCATACTATACAACTATTATTCTTAGATTTTCTTATTCTTTTATTCATAACCATACTGAACAATTGTTCTTAGATTTTAATGTTCTTCAAACTCTTTCAAAAATTCTTTCTTCATGATCATGACACATGAATACTCATCCTTGAAATCTTTCTCTGTACCTATAAAAAAGGTCTTCAGATATCAATAACACGAGCGACACTGTTACTAAACTTGAATCTCCTTTAAAGCGAAATGTGTGCTTAGGGGAATCTCAGGACTTTGAAGACGACAAAGACCGTGACCTATCTTCTGATTTGTTAAGGAAAATAGAACAAGATGAAGATGAATCCCACAAGATCGTTGGATATCACGAGCGAACAAAGATTGAAGTCCAGCTTATCACCAAGACAGGATACATGCTAGTGGTTTTACAATGGCCAGACTGATCATAAGGCTGAAATATTGCTAACTCACCATGAAAGAAGACTACATCAGCGTGTTGTTGAGGGAGATAAGATTCATGTTTCTTTGAAAACTCTCTATGTGGGGCACGGACGCCACTGGGCTAGCTTCACTGAGTTCAAGTCACCTTCACGATGATTCATTACTTCACCGAGAGAGTAAGGTAGCTTCGTGTGCCAAAGTCACCAAGTAACGGTCATCAGATTCAAATTCAAATTCGAAATCCATATTCAAAGCCGAATCCAAATTCGAGTTCGAATTCAAAACAAAAAAAAAAGAGAAGAAGAAGAAAAAAAAGAAAAAAAAGAGAAGAAAAGAAAAGAAAAGATCATATCCAACTGTACAATCTTAAAAGTTTGCAGTCTGTTCAAAGATAAGGCACCACACCACAAAGGTTGCCAAAAGAAAAGAAAAGAAGAAGAAATAACTTGCAGAAGATGACCGAGACTGGTAAAGATTGGTATAAGACACTACCACTTGCTCTCTATGCTGATGCTGGAGCAAACACCTTCAAATCCCTATGATTGCAAGGGTCCCAATTATTATCCTTGGAATGAATGTAGTACATGACTCTCCTAGACCGTTTGATGTGCCATCAATAGCTGCGATGATTAGCTTCAGACAATGGTCGTTGATTTTTCGCTACAGGGCATCAGTCTGTATACAGTCTATGAAGCTTGAAATGATAGATTTTCCTTCACACCAGTTTCTGACAAAGTAGATGAAGGTATCACGAGGGAAGACCTCTATACAAATTCAGGAAAGAGGAAGCCTGGTCCGCTCATTATTAGCGAATCTCAGTTCAATCCAGTTTTGAACACAGAACTTGATCAAGGTCCTTGATGAAAATGGAAACCCCAAGTTTTCGGTCATTATGGCGCAGAAAAACCATCATACTAAGTTTTTCCAACAGAAATTTCCTGACAAAGTCTCGCCTGGAACCGCTATAGACAACAAGGTCTGCCATCCTAAGAACAATGACTTCTATCTTTGGGCCCATGCTGGAATAATTAGAACCGTGAGGCATATTCAGTATCGTGTTCTCTTAGATCAGATCGGATTTTGGCTAATGATCTACTGGAGATAGTTCATTCTCCAGTATATGTATATCAAAGGAGTACCACTGCCATACCTATGGTTGTCCCTATTTGCTTTGATAACCTCACAGTTGGAGAAATTTATGAGGTCTGAGGATACTTCAGAGACATCATCGAGCCATGGTAGGGTGAATGCTCTGGGAGCAGTTTACGTACCTTAGCTTTCCAAGTTGAAGGAGAATATCAGCAACTTCATTCTTATTTGCTGAAAATCGTTGAACCATCTTTTTGTATAAAGCTTGTCAAACGACAACTAGGATTGCTGCTGGGGCAACCTCTTTCTCATGGGTTTATGGATCAAGATTTCTTCCTTCAAGCCTCGATAGAGTCAAGGTTTGAGTATCCCTAGTGAACTTAACTTGAGAGTATTCATCTTAATCAAACGTGCCAAAATGGGTGATACAAACTTATGTCGAGGAGAATTTGTCCACAAGAATTTCTCAAGAAAATCAAGGTAAAAACTCGAAAAGGGCACCTTGAGACCTTCTAAAGAAGTCGATCAAAAAAAGAGAAAAGAAAAGAAAAAAGAAGAAAAAAAAGAAAAAGGAAAAGAAAAGAAAAAAGAAGAAAAAGAGAAATGAAAAAAAGAAAAGAAAAGAAAAAGAAAAAGAAGAAGGAGAGGCCAAAGTGAAAACCCGCAAAGGGCGCTTTGAGTCCAAAGGGCATTTGAGTTGAAAACCCAAAAAGGGCGACTCAAATTCTGATCAAAAGTGGGGCACGCGGTAGCCTTATCATGCTTGAATTAACAATGAGGAAGTATGCTACGTCTTGGGGCATCGATAGAGTACTCCGAATCCCCTAGATACACATTGAGCTTGGGGGTGTTCTTAAGAATTGGGACAGAGAAGCTTAGGTTGCGATATCTGGGACACCTGGCTTTCATCTTTCTTAGCATATTTGCTATCTTTGAATCACGACGGGCTGTGTTCCCGATCTTCTCCTTCTTATTGATTTGTGTCGAGCTATGCTCCTAATAAAATTCTTTCTTAATCGCTTTTGCTTAACTTGCTTGTTTCGAGTTATGCTTGTATTCAGTTTCCATCTTATCCATTGTCATGATTTTTCAAGCATTTTGTATTGAAATAATGATTAGTGGACTAATAACTCTTTTGTGAAAGGAGTTTTGCGTATTATCCTGGAAGTTTCTAAACAGTACAGAAACCTCAAACAGGACCATTGCTTAGGACTTTCCATGCTTAAGGGTTGGAAATTTTTAAGTCCAAATTGAAATCATCTCTTCAGAGTTTTAGTCAAAGATGTTTGCTGAACAAAAGAGACAAGATATTGGGCCAATGATACAATCTCGATGAAAAATGAGTAATCGAGATTATTCTCAGAAAGGTACTCTACGCGAGCATTAGGCATGCACATCTGGTCAGGTCACCTGGAGCATGATCAGTTGATGGAACAAATCCCTATACCCTTGATTTATAGAGGGATGAATGGAAGTGGATATAGATCCTATGGCCACGAATTGCAGTAGGATGGTCTAAATGTGGTACAAACCTTAGGCCCTCAAGGTACAGTGAAATAGACCCTGAAGTTACTGTGGGGCAAGTTATTCGAGCAGAATGCGATCGTTACTGGGTTTTCTAGCTGAGAAAAAGGGTAGCATACTACGTCAGTAATAAAGCCCTAAGGGCCAACGAGTGAAGACGCCCTAAACATTAAAAAGACTATCATGTTTATGGCATTTTGCATTCATACAAGTGTCATTCATAATACATTCAGGAGCACTTGATTCATTTCGATCATAACATCCTAATCATTTTGCACAGACATAATCACATTTTACAAGATAGGTCTCCCTGAAGACGGGTGACAACATTCATATCTGGCTTCCAATGGTATTTGAGGCAGATTGAAGATAGAAGATCTGGCATCCAGCCATTACTGGAGCAGATCAAAGATTTAAGTCTGGCTTTCCTTGAGAGTGCAAGGAGCAGATTGAAGATAGAATATCTGGCATCCAGCCGTTACTGGAGTAGATTGAAGATAGAAGATCTGGCATCCAGCAGTTACTAGAGCAGATCAAAGATTTAAGTCTGGCTTTCCTTGAGAGTGCAAGGAGTAGATTGAAGATAGAAGATCTGGCATCTAGCCATTACTGGAGCAGATCAAAGATTTAAGTCTGGCTTTCCTTGAGAGTGCAAGGAGCAGATTGAAGATAGAAGATCTGGCATCCAGCCATTACTGGAGCAGATCAAAGATTTAAGTCTGGCTTTCCTTGAGAGTGCAAGGAGCAGATTGAAGATAGAATATCTGGCATCCAGCCGTTACTGGAGTAGATTGAAGATAGAAGATCTGGCATCCAGCAGTTACTGGAGCAGATCAAAGATTTAAGTCTGGCTTTCCTTGAGAGTGCAAGGAGTAGATTGAAGATAGAAGATCTGGCATCCAGCAGTTACTGGAGCAGATCAAAGATTTAAGTCTAGCTTTCCTTGAGAGTGCAAGGAGCAGATTGAAGATAGAAGATCTGGCATCCAGCCGTTACTGGAGTAGATCAAAGTTTAAGTCTGGCTTTCCCTGAGAGTGCAAGGAGCAGATTGAAGATAGAATATCTGGCATCCAGCCGTTACTGGAGCAGATTGAAGATAGAAGATCTGGCATCCAGCAGTTACTGGAGCAGATCAAAGATTTAAGTCTGGCATCCTTGAGAGTGCAAGGAGCAGATGATAGATAGAAGATTTGGCCTTCTAGAGATGCAGAAGCAGATCAAAGATTCGAGGCTAAACCAAAGAAAATAAGTGCCAAGAGACCAAGGCCCAGCAAGACCGGGCAAAATTAGCCCGTTTTGAGTCTTTGCTCTATTCTCGTTACACGACAATGAGCAAAGGGGGGCAGCTGTAATAGGGCAATTTTGCCCGGGCCCATGGAAATAAATAAAAACCAAAAACAAACACAAAAAAAACCAATAAATAACAGTGTCCATTTACAGCCCAAATCAAACCTAAGCTACCCAGGCCCAATACTAGCCTAAACCCGGAGCCCATTAACCAGACCCAAAACCACTACCCAGACCCGATTGGCCCAACATCCAGCCCAACACCCTAAACCCTAGCCACATGCTTTCGTGAGCCTCCCCTCCTCGAGCGCACCGCCAATGCCCCGTACGAGCACTAGCTAGCCTCTTCCACCGTCACTTTAGCCTCTGCCTATACCCCGTCCCATCGCTTCCTTTCAAACCTGCATACAAAGCGGAAAAGAAGCAGCAAAAAGCAAACGGAAACAGCTAGCAAAGAATAGGGTCTAAGGCCATGTAAATTCGGATATAAAAGCCGAAATCAAAAGTGTAATAAAGAGGGGGGATTTTTGTAAAACAAAAAAAAAAAAAGAAACAACAAGGGATTGTAACAGAAACAAGAAAATCAATAAACAGGTTCTATTTTGAAGGGGACTTTCTGGTTCTTCCTTCTTCCAAAAACCTTCCGTTTGTGCATATATTTTCAAAAGAAAAGGGATAGAGGCTTTGAGTCTTACCTTTTCCTTGTGATTCTTTGCTGAAATCGGGTCCTTCCGAGGATCCTGAACGTCGTGAAGTTCCTTTCGGGCTCTGACGAGGGTAAGGGGCTCTGATTTGGTCCTCTTTTTCGCCACTCCCGTGCTCCTTTACCTGCATTTAGGCATATATTAGGATTAGTTCCTGAAAATAGGGGAGGGAATTAGGGATAGAACCCTTGATTGCTTCGAACGGGAGTCGAAAAACTCCCTTTTGCGACCTCAATGGCCACCTGCGGTGAGGGTTTGCTAGCCCCAGCAGAGAGGCTCATAGTTGAGGAACAAGGGAAAAGGGAGACCTTTCGGTCCTTGTTGAAACCCGATTAGGGTTTTATTTTTTTAGTCTTGTAAAGGGTTAAACGGCACCGTTTAGAACCCTTTCCCATGGTCTAAAACGGTGCCGTATAGGGGCACTACCCGTTCGACCCGATGACCCGACCCAAGCACACGGGGATCCGCGTGTTTTGGTGTCTGAGGGTGTATTTGCGTATCTGGTCCCTCTGATTCCTAGCGACATTCGATTGGTCTCCTTTTATATTTCATTTCAGTCTTAAATTATCCCTAAAGCTTGACTCTTATTGCAATTTAGTCCGTGCCTAAACGTAGTGTACAGGGGGTGGTTTATTTTCAGTTTTGGTCCCCGTTCTTGGTGCCTGCATTTCATCTGGGTCCATTTAACTCTTTTAATTTCTAATTTGGGCCCTAGGTTCTGTTTTAGTCCTAAATTCATCCCTCCATTGTTTTTTGCTTGCCCTTGTTACTAGTATTATTATTTGCTGTTGTTATTATGTTTTTCTTTATTTGTCATTATTATCACTAATGTATATTATATTATATATATATATATATATGTGTATTATTTTAACTATATTTCGCATATGTATATTATACTTATATATATTTTTATGTTATATTTATATGTATATTTTTCAATGTTATAGTTGTGTATATATTCGTTTACATTATTTCATATATGTATTTTCAATACCAATATATATTTTATATATTACATCTATTTTAAAGTTATATTTTGTATATTATGCACTATATTCTTATATATATATTATAAATATATCTTACATTTTTTTCTTCATATTTACATATATATATTTATATATTGTATTAATAATTATTTTTATATGTCATTATTATTTTTAATATGTATATACTTTTACATCATATTACTCATTTTTTTGTTTTCTCATGTACATATATTAATTTTATTATGCAAGTATTTTCGTACGTTACATATGTATATATTTTCCATATTACATATATTTTTCAAATTATGTATTCACCATTCTTTTACATATTTCTTATATCACTATGTACATATTTTAAATCCTATTTCATGTATGTATATACTAGAATATTATTTATGCAAATATTTTAATGCATTACGCATGTACATTTCAAGTATTATATGTATCAATATTTTCGTATATTATGCATGTATGTTTTTATATATAGTATGTACATCATTTTTATATATTTTGTATTTGCTATTCTTTTATATATATCTTTATATTGCACTACACACATATTTTAAATGTTATATATTTGCGTATTTTATAAGTATAGGTTTCTTTTAAAGACTATTACTTTTATTATAATGTATTACTTTTGAAATGTTTATTCAAACTCTTATTGGTCTAAGCCTCTTCATTATTCACCTGTGTTTGTTTAATACCTGTTAGATTGAATTTGTTTATTTTATACTTTCTCTTAAACTTAATTTTAGTTTTCGAAAGTCAATGCTATTATTTGCATATGATGCCATGCTATAATTGTTGTTAGCATGCATTATTTGGCATTTGTTGATTATAATGATTTGTTGATGAGATATATCGATTATGAATTATTTCTTTGCTTTGTATGTTATTATTCTATGTTTGTATTTTATAAAAGTCGAATTTGATATTATTTTAGTAAAAATCCCATCCCAAGGTTTTCAAAAACATCACTCGTGTCTGGGTACTTCGAGGGAGTCGAGCCTTAACTCACTAGGTTCCGATTTTCCTCATTAAACCCAAGCTATCGAGTATTGCTTTCTAAATCAAAACGTGCGAGCTTTCAAATAAAACTTATTCTCAAAATCTCGAAATGCTACATCCTAACTTACTGAATGTGGCGTTCAGTGTCTCGAGATAGGAATTTCAAAATTAAGGTAATATTTAATATTTTGGAATTTCGATGAATCGAGCCCTAACTTACTGGGTTTAGATTTTCTGTTTGACCCAAAATAATTAAATATTCCTTTCTTATTTAAATATAGGAATCTTTTTAACAAAAGGACGAGCTTAATCTCGAGAAATTGAGATATTGCACCCTAACTTACTGGATGCGACATTCTTATTTCGTTGAGAGGAGCGAGTCCCGATTTTTATTTCAACATATTCAAATATTTTTAATAAAAGGGATTGTATTTTAAATTCTTTCGAATTATTCAAAACATTCGACACTAAGACATTAATTAATTAACACGGTACCAATTTTGGGCGTATCGAGGGTGCTAATCCTTCCTCGTGCGTAACCGACTCCCGAACCCTTTTCTGATTTCGTAGGCCAAAATCGTTATTTTGATAAATCAAAATATTTATTAAAAGCAACCACTTTTCGAGGTGATCCGATCACACCTCAGAAAAAAAGGGTCGGTGGCGACATCATTTTAAAATTCCAAAGTCGATCCCCGTTTTTCAAAAAAATGGTTTCGACAATTAATATGTTTGAGGTTAAAATATATTATAAATTTTTATACTGAGCCATTTTATTTTTAAAAATTTAATATTTTTTAGTTTTTAAATTTTTTTAAAATCATTGGTGTAACATCTTCAAAAAAAATTATTTTATAGCCACAAAAAAAGTTGATATTATAAAGAACCTGAATTTAATATAACGTCTTTAATAGGGGTGAGTAAAACTCGATTCGACTAAAAAATTTAAAAAATTTGAATTTCGAGTTAAACGAATCGAGTTATTCGAGTCAACTCGAATTTTTTTCGAATTTCGAATTCGAATCGAGTTGAGTTTTCAAATTCGAATAACTCGAATAATTCGAATATCAAACTATAATATTTTACATTTTTACCCCAAACTCCCAAACATTTTTACTTTTCCCTCAAAACTTTTACTTCTTCCCACTTTCCCCCCAAAACTCTTACTCCCCTCCCATCCCAACTCCCATCTACCCAAAATCCATTTCCTATCAAAATTTTACTCTCCTATGTACTTTTCCTCAAAGTTTTACTCCCTTTCCCCCCAAAATTTTTACTCATTCTTACTTTCCCCTTAAAACTTTTACTCTCTTCCCATCCTACCTCCATCTACCCCAAACTCATCCCCCCAATTTTTTTAATATTTTCTCTCTAAAATTTTACTCCCTTATTTACTTTCCCTCAAAATTTTACTTCCAAAACTTTTTATTTTCTCCCTAAACTTTTACTTCTCACCATTTACTCCCAAATAGAAAATTAAAATTATAAAAAAAAACCATAAACATAAATAGTAATAATTTTTTTTATATCTACTATTTATATTATTAAATTAAATTTCACATTTTATATTATTTATATTATTGAATGGTTTAATCATATTAAATATTTATATTAAATTGAATTATTAATGATGCCATAAAATATTTGTGTTAAAATTTTATATTAGTATCAATTTCACATTTTATCTTTAAAATAATTTTTATTAAAAAGTCACATTTTTACATTTAATATATTTTTTAATTCTAAAATACATAGTGACAAGAATCTAAAAATAATTGAAACAACTAAGCAAGTAAAAAAGCTAATCCGTATATAAAAGATTAATAAATAAATTATGAGGTGATGGAAGTTAATAAAAATTTTGATTATGGTGGAAAAATTTTATTACGATAAGTGGCAGTAGTTACAAAGACTCAAAATTATTTTTTAAAATTTAACTTGAACAAATATATTCGATTCAATTCTATTCGAATTTCATTTCACTCGGCTTGATTCGAGAAAATTTCAAATCAAATTGGGATGATATGTAACAACCCTATTCTGACCCTAGTCAGGAAGTGGTTTTGGGACCACTAAACCGAATCGAAAAATTTATTAAATGTTATAATCGATGTCTATTATATGGGGAAATGCATGTGAAGAAAAAAATTTCATGCTTTGATTTTGTTATTTGGATGTGAAATTAGTAAAAAGGACTTATATGAGGAATTTTGAAAATGTGATAGGTGAAATTATAGTGGTCAAATAATGCATGCATTAAAAAGAGTGGAGTTGCATGTCAAATTCTCCTTTTTCTTATGAGTGGCCGGCCAAGGTAATCATGAAACCACTACATGCATGTTATAATATTATAATAATAGAAAATGGCACAAATGAATTAAAAGAAATAAGAAAAGAAGGAAAAAGAAAAAAAAAAAAGGGTGTTCATTTTTCTTTCTTCTTAGCCGAATGTTGGAGAAAGGAAAGGGAAAATAACTCCATGGCAATCGGCTTCTTTCCTTGCTAATCTAAGGTATGAATTGAATGTTACTTTTAGTGATTTTATGATATTAGATTGATTTTAGAGTCCTTGAACTTGCCCATGTGTGAAAATTCATGTGTTCGGCCATGTATAAGAATTGTTTTAATAAGGTTTTGACCTTTGAACTTTGAAGATATGAGTAGATAGATATGTATTAGGATGTTAAACTCATGAATTTAGATGTTTATAAGTTCAATTGAACAATGGGTGCAAGTTGTAGTTCATTGGTGAAGGGACAATCTATTCGGCCATTATGGTGTATCTCTTGGATATTAAATTGGTGTGTTTTATATTGAAGATTGATGAGTTGTGTAATGAGCCTAATAATCTTTGATAGTTGTGGCTAAATCACATGTTGACAATCGGCTAGTTAGTATATATACTAAATTAGTATAAAATTAAAAAAAAAATGCCAAGGGGAGTAGACACCGAAATGAGAGTTATGAAATGTTATTATAATGTTTAGTTATAAAAATAATTTTGACATGGAAATGAACTAATGGGAAATTGCTTTATGCGTATTAATGGAAGTGTTAAATTGGCTCATCAATGACCGAATGATGTTAAGTGTTAGAAATGAATACTTAAATTGTTTATTTATACCATTGCCAAAATGTGTCCATGAATGAAGGGGCTATGCTCGTGTTTTATAAAAGAAAGAAATGAATAAGTTAATGTGTAATGAAGTGTTTAAATGTGACCTACAAGTACTAGATATATTTTTATGTATGTAATTGCCGATTGTAGTTATAAGGAAATAAGTGTATTTCTTGCTAACCGAATTATTATATAATCGAATGTGGTTTTAGACAATAGTGATGTGATAAGTTTAAATTTGGTTAATCTAAGCTCAAGAACTCAAGGAAACAAAGTCAGATCGTGGAAAAGGGAAATTGGTCGAATAGTCGGAATTGACGTACATTAGCGATCGAGGTAAGTTTTAAGTATTAAAGCCTATAATATGATTGAGTATGATATGTTAAGCACATATTAAAAGAATCATAACTCTATTGTATTTTTATGCATATAGCCTAATGGCTATTATGAAGTATAGGTAAGTTATTGATATGATATGTTGCCAAATGGATATGATAATATGAAGTGCTAAAAGGATATATCAGAAGAGTAAATTTGTAATAAATCTGCTTAGGACAGCAGCAGTAATGTGATTTTAGAAAATCACCATAAATTATTAGAGTTGAATTAGAGGCTGAATAAATTATATAATTAAAGCTTAATGAGTCTAGTTTCTTATAAAAGAAACCGTGTAAGCAAAGGAATTGCCGATAATGAGATATTTAAAGTGGTGTGGGACAGAGTCAAAAGGGCTTTGAGGGCTCCTGTTCTATTTTTAGAAAATCATTATAAATTGTACAAAAATGATTATAAGACAAAATTTATATGCTTAGACTCCTTAATGAGTCTAGTTTCAAATGAAATAAAAAAGAACGTATTTTGAATTCTGGACAATGAGAAATTCAATTCGTAGTGAAGAGTAGTTAGAATAGTCAAGCAGTAAAATAGGGGAAAATTTAAGAAAAATCTGGTATTGAATGGCCAAACCAAAAATTCTGAAAATTTTGTGGATAGAAGATATATGAGTCTATTTTCATGGAAAATTAACGGCTCATCATTTGGAATTTCGTAGCTCTAGTTACAAATAATTTAATGATTGTTGCTCAGGAAGACAGCTTGTAGTGAATTTGTGATTATGTTGTAAACAATGATAAAACTGTTTGAGTTGCTTATAAGCTATTGATTAAATATTGGTAATTAAAGTACTGAATCCATATTAAAGTGAGGCTATAAGCCGTAAATGACTGGTATACCTAGTCAACTTTGTTATGATGAAATTGATGTACAAGATATGTATGTGTGGTGAGGCCAAAATGGCTAATATTAAATGTGTGCAAGTTATCCGAATGACCTTTATGAAAATGTGTGCTATCTTTATTTGTATAGTGAGGTCGAATGGTTATTTAGAAGTGTAATATGTCTGAGTGGCTATTTAAATGAAAGCAAAATATGTGATGTATTAGCAAGTGATGATAAAAATATCATCTTATATATGTGCTTGTGTATGTGGTAAAGCCAAATGGCTAATGTAAAATATGTATGAGATATATATATGTGGTAAAACCGAATGGCTAATGTAAAATATGTATGAGATATATATATGTGGTAAAGCCAAATGGCTAATGTGAAATATGTATGAGATATGTATATGTGCTAAAGCCGAATGGCTAATATGAAATATGTATGAGATATATATATATATGTGGTAAAGCCGAATGGCTAATGCGAAATGTGTATGAGATATGCATATGTGGTAAAGCCGAATGGCTAATGTGAAATATGTATGAGACATGCATATGTGGTAAAGCCAAATGGCTAATGTGAAATATGTATGAGATGTGTATATATATTGTGGCCGAATGACAAAATTGTGAAAGGTGTGTATTATTAGATATTTGATGAGGCAAATGAATTACAAATATGATAGTCGATGTGAATGTTGTAACATGTGATTAAATGTACATGAAACTTGAAGATTATGTCCGGGTAAGACCCAATGACTACGTGTGGGGATTATCTGAGCTAAAGGTCTTGCTAATGATTCGAGTAAAGCATAAGATTATATGACTTCATAGTAACAATTGTTAATAAATACGTTCAATGCGTTAAGTTGGACAGGTATGTATTCTGAGCTTATATTTAAGCTTGATTTGGATTAAATCACAAGGTTGTTATGTGATGCATATGTGAGTAAAACAATAAGACTATTTCTATGATTATTGTGCATTTGGTTAATGTGAAAAGTTAGGTGAAAACATGTAATGTACCTATGTTTATAAGAGATCTCTATCAAGTGAGAATTTATCTGCTTATTGTGTATTACGTAATTGTGTATATTCGGCTAAGGCAGTATACCTAGAAAGAGGTTATATGAGAATTCGTAAGATCGACTTTTAATTTGGTTGGTCAGGTATGTGATAAATACTTGTACATGTTAGACCCATCAGAATTAAATCATGATTGTAAAGTGGAAAGCAAATATGAAAATGCCATATGAATATGTGGGTATACGATTATAGAGAAATATTATAGGATATTGGGAGATATACATTTTGACTTGACCGATGAGGGTAACTATAGATATGAAATGAAATGTTATATATGAATCAAATAAACAAATTGGTTATATTTGAGTTCAAGGGTTTTTAAATTGCTTAAGACTTACTAAGCTTACAAAAGCTTACTCTGTTGTTATGTTTCTCTGTTTTATAGATTGTTGAATTTGGCCTTTTGCTCGGGGATCGTCAGCAACTTGTCACACTATCACTATCCACTACTTGGTACTGCTATGTTTTGGATTATCTTATGGCATGTATAGAATAGACTAGTAGCGGAAGAATATTTTGGTTAATGTATATAAGCCATGCGAAAATGACATCTTTTGAATGTTTACTTATAGAAGTTTAAATTTTATCCCTGGCTGTGCTTAGTACCTATTTAAATGAATGATCTTTATTTCAAGAAAAAGTTCAAAATTTTACTGTTCTGATATGAGTTACAAGTCCAGTAATGCCCCTTACCTATTCCGATGACGGTTACGGGATAGGGGTGTTACATGATAAAATACGATTCGTCAACTAGATTAACTCGAAATTTTTCATTCGATTCGATCGAACGCTCACCCCTAATCTTTAACGATGTTAACAATAAAAGTTAAATGTTTAAATCCAAAATAAAAGTAATGAACTAAATTGTAGATGTATGAAAAGTAAAGTAAGTTAGAACATATTTTACCCTATTTTTAAATATAATATTATCCCAATATTCCCAAACATCCAACCAATAACTGCAAAACTAGCAGAACACAGAACTGAAGAGAGATGGGGATTTCGCAATCGGCGTCGAAGCGAGTGACCTCCGCATTAGTCAACTCGTCCCAATTCAACTCAGCCTGCGACTCAGTCTACAGTCAATGCCTCTCCCTTACCCAAGAAGCCTACCCCGGAGTCTTCCCTTATCAGCTCTTGAACGCCGCCGCTAACCTCCATCAACACCTCACTTCCCTCTGCCCTCACCCTCTCATTCTCCGTTGGGTCCCTTATCCTCCCGCTCGCTCCCAAGTCGATTCCGCGTTCCGATTCGTAAATCGCCACCAGGATAATCCCCGGAGCGATGAAGAAGCACATCTCCTGGATTCCTCCGACTTCAGGGAATGGGCAGTGGTTTTATTCAGCGATGCCGTCGTGGGAAACGCTGGAAAGGCAGTTTTGCAGCGAGTGCCGGTTGGGGTTTTGGGTATTGTGGGGATTGGCGCGGCGGCGAGGACGGGGAAAGAGGTTGTTGGGGCAGCGATTGGAGTGTACGCGCTTGGTGTGGCTACTTCAATTTACCTTAGCTTGTCTGGTTAGTTTGTAAATCGGCTTTTGAATTAAAGTAGTAAAAGTAAATGTTTGGCATCAAGTAAACTATATTAGATAATGTAATTGTGGGGTGGAGAAACTGCAGCATTTGTGAAGTAATAATTAAATAATAGACTGTCCCAAAACAAGAGTGATAGGCTTTCTCAAGTAATTCAATCTTTTTAAGTATAATTTTTATTTGGACTGCCCTTCAATTGTGAAAAGACTTTTGAAGATTTATATATATATATATATATAAGTTCTTAAATTATTTATTGATTTTACATATAAAACAAAATAATTAGTTAATTTACTGGAAAATTAAATAAATATGTAAAGGTTAATGACTAAATACACACCAAAAACAACATTTGGACATAATTTTAATAAAGATATCATTTTATTTATCTATTTGAGTAGGAATATCAAAATGCAATATAAACGTAAGGGTTTTTTATCGGAATATTATGAAAAAAATAAAATAAAATATCAAAATTGTATGTTGCTAAAATTAAGTATCAAAATGGTACATTTAGATGGGTGGAGGGCAGTGCATAAGCGGCACTAGACCTGTTTATGCCTGACCCAACTCTAGGCGGGCCCAGCCCAACTCGACCCATGCGTACCTCTAGGCGACACCACCCTCATTTTCTGACAAAAAAAAAAGGAACAAAACTGTTTTTAAAAAAAATAAAAAAACTATTTAAAAACTTTTTTTTAAAAAAAGAACGGATGGGACAGCACACACTGGTCACGCCATGGCAGATGCGGCATCAATGAAGCCTTTCCCATAGGCGGCGCCCACTCCCCCCAACCCCATCCGGCTCTATTTAAGGCATCAGTAAATTTAGGCTTCAGTAAAAAAAAAAACAGAAGAAGAGAGGGAGAAAAGAAGAAAGAAAGAAAAGAAAAAGAAAGAAAATGTATTGTTTTTGTTATTTTCAAATAGAATAGATTATGATAAAAAAATTATTTTGTTAGTATTATATAGTTTGTTTAGTGTTATTTTTATATTTTGTTTTAAAGTTACTTTGTTTATTGTGATTTGTCAGTAAGTTTTGTGTTTAGATTAATTATGTGTTTATTGTGAATGTTATGTTTTAAATTTTTTAATATATTTGAAAATTTTTATGTTAGTAACTATTATAAAGTAATTGTTAGTTAGTGATAATAATAAAAAAATAGATAAATACTGAAAATATTTCTGTTATAGATATTGTTAGAAATGATAATAAATTTGATATTGCCTGATGAGATAATAACTTCAGTACAAAGGGAGAAAGTTGATAAGATGATGAGAGAATTGCAAGATTACAGAATGAAACCAGAAGAAGACATTGTTCAACACCTTATTATCGTAGATTAAAAGATGCAAGAAGTGTTATAGAAGGCTCATGAACTGATTAGAAAGAATAAAGTACAATACTTAACCCTTAGAGGGACATTAATAGAATGGGAGCATCAAATCATTTTAGACCAACTTTGGAAGACATTAGTACCACGAACCTATTGAAATCTAGTTATATACTTCGTAAAATTTATAATCTCTTATAGAGTAAGGAAAATAGCGAGACAAAGTGTAGGTTCACGAAAGTTGACTGCGAAGCAAAATGTATTTGACATACCATGGATGGATAAATTAGTTGTTAGAAAATTACCAAGAGAATTTCCAAATTCAATACCCGTTATAAAGATTGAAGAGGAAGAAGATCCCGAGGAATTTCCAAATTGGATTGTAGAAGATGAATTTGAAGAGAATTCAGAATTTAATATAGAGAATTTCCCAGAGGAGATACAAGATCAGAGATGGAAGAAAACGTAGAACTGAATTTAAGCAGTTAAATGTAAAGATAAATGTTGTTCATGTACAAAATGAGAACTGAAAAATTCTGAGCTTATGAATGAAAAAAATTGCATATTGATATAATTTTGGTGTCTTTTTAGTCATTAAATTTTTTATGTAAGTATTTTTTGCTATTAGAAATTGTTTTGAGAATTTTTGTTTATTTTTAAACAGATTGAGTATTGAAGATGGATAATCAGTTTTTCATATGCGTTTATTTCGATGGAATCATCTTGACAACAACCATTGGATGTATATTTGAATGTCTGCAACAAATAGGAATGAGATTTAATAGAAATGTCTCGTTCAATGCTATGAAGGAAATGATTAACGCAAAAATTGTTAGACGTTATGGGAAAGGATCTCGAAACTTTTCTACAAGTTTCCAGCTTCGAAAAATCCCATAAAATTCATCGAAATGGAACTTGTAGACGATAAAGACGTGGAGACAATGATCGCTCTTTATTGTGGGAATCGGAATGACTAAAATGCACCAATTCAGTTATTTGCTAACTTAGCTAGTGTGGAGCCAACTGAAGATCTCACAGCATCTAGTGAAGAACATAGAGCTGAAGAACCGTGTATGGTGGCTCCAATATCGTACATTAATAGTGAATCGACTATACACGGGATCGATATCGATCTTAATGTTGCAACCGATATAGATGTGGTTGGTAATGATGGATACGATAGTAGTGATCCTTGTGATGAAGAGGTTGATAGTGATAGTGATCCCGATATGGACGGGTCCCCGATGATATTAACGACGAAGGCATGAATGACGATGAAAACATTAACTCGTCTTTAGTGGGGAATCAGATTCGACATATTGTTATAGACAAAAATCCTGGGCCACACATGTCGCTCATAGACCTCGACATGGAGCATGTAGCCAAATTCCCGGATACCCTGAAATACTATCTGCTCACTGGCTGGCCGTAGATTTCGATCCTGAGGAGTTGTTCGTAGGCCAGAGATTCGAAAGTAAGGAAGAGTGTGTATTTGCTATTAAGCAGTATAACATGAATATATCAGTGGATTACAAAGTCGCAGTGTCTAAACTGACATTATATATTGGGGAGTGTTGGAAGTCGGCAGAAGGTTGCAATTGGCGGGTACGAGCTGTATTTCTTCCAAATTCGTAGATTGGGAGATACGAAAATTTTTTAGGCCTCACACATGCACATCAACACGTATGACAAAAGATCATCAAAGACTTGATTCCAAAACTATCTGTATGTGTATCATGCCAATGGTGAATGACATGCTGACCATTAAAGTTTCGGTACTAATTGCTGAAATGCAGGCACTATTCCAGTATCTAGTGTCATACCGAAAGGTGTAGATAGCTAAATAGATGGCAATAGAGCAATTTTACAGGAATTTCGATGCGTCGTATTATGAGCTACATGGATGGATAGTTGCTATGCAGGAGTACATATCGGGGACTGTCATTGAGTTACAGACACGACCTTGTTACAGCCCAGATGACTAACTACAACCAGGAAAAAGAATTTTCCATAAGATGTTTTGGACGTTTGATCCATGTGTGCGCACATTTCCCCGCTGTAAGTCATTTCTGCAAGTAGATGGGACTTGGCTATATGGAAAATATACACAGATCCTACTTCTTGCAGTTGCTCAAGATGGCAACAAGAACGTGCTCTCGATAACATTTGCCATCATAGATAAGGAGAATATGGAATCGTGGAAATTCTTCCTTACCAACCTGCGGAGGAATGTTATTAGCAATGATAATATTTGCATCATCTCTGATAGAGGAAAATGATTAATTACTGCCATTAGGCATTCTGGTGTGCTATGGAGATCTGTTTACTGCATTCAGCACATCGCGGCTAACTTCCATCGAGATTATAAGAAAGCAGGCTAGCAGAGATAAGTTGTGAGAATGGGTAAAATGATAACCTTATCTTTTCAATATAAGTTTTAATATTTTAGGACAATACTATAACTTATATTTTCTTAATACATATACAGCACATGAGCTAGAGCCACATATTTTTCGCCAAAGAATGACTCGACTTGAGAGTGACATGGAGGGTCAAACGAACACATCTTTTCGACAGTGGTTGAGCACCATGGAGCCATGGCAATGGGCCCAACGTTTGGACGAGGCCTTTCGTTATGGTCAAATGACCACAAACTTGGTGGAGGGGATCAATATTGTGTTGTTGAAAACACGACATCTTCCGATTTCATTTGTCTTCTTGGCTACATTCTACAGGCTGGCTACCTTGATACCAAGAATGGGTCAGCAACAAGTTAACCAGATGGAGACAGGACACGTGTTTATTAAAGATGTCAGGGATGTAATGATTGCAAACTGTTGGATGGTGAGGTCGATGAATGTAGAAGTATATTCATGACGTCTTGAAATGTTTCGAGTTATAGAGACCATCAGTCGTCGACCCAGTATACCACCTAGGTCCTATGGAGTTGATCTCCGGAACAGACGGTGCGATTGTAGGAGGTTCCAAACACTTCATTATCCATGTGTGCATGTCGTGGCTGCGTGTGCTAAAGTCTTACTCAATGTTGAACAATTTGTCGATGATGTGTACACACTCGAGCATACATTACGTGTCTGGGAGAATGAGTTTCCCGTCCTACCTGATCTGTCTACGTGAGAGGTGCCTCCGACGACTTTTGAACTTGTCCTAGACAAAGGGTTGCGTAGGAATCCTTAAGGTCGTCCGCAATTATCTAGAATCCGTAATGAAATAGACATTATGGAGAAATTCGACGGTAAGCGTTGTGGATTATGCAGATTAGTTGGTCATAACCGGAGTAAATGCCCGTAGCGAAACTACCATGTTGGACAATCGTCACGATCGGTTAGGAATTGAGCTTATTAATTTATATAACAAAATTTATATTACAAAGTTTGTTCCAATTAGATTAATGTTGTAATGTATTTAATTTATATTACAAAGTTTGGTCCAATTAGATTAACGTTGTAATGTATTTAATTTATATTACAAAAACTAAGTTTATAATGTGTTTTAATATTGTAATTAATCTAATTTATGACCACAAAGTTTGTTTCACATTTTAATGTTGCAATTAATCTAATTAAATAAATACAAAGATTGAATTTTTCTTGATTTATATTTTTTTAGAATAAAAAAGTACAAACTTTGCAATATTTAAATTGCAAGAAACCCCTAAAATTGATGGTTTAATGGTGTGGTCCTACGGGTATATTTTTGCAGGGGTCAACGTTCACGTTGTGGGTGATTTTAGTGATCAACATTCACTTCAGTCGTAGGTGGGGGTGTGCAAAACATGGAAGAAAAATTATATGCCCCAAACACTGTTAATGAACTTGAGCCGGGAGGAGTGCCATACTACGGTGGATATGGGTCAGGAGGAGTGCCATACTGTAGTGGATATAGGCTGAGATGAGTGCTGTACTACGATGGAGACGACCCAAAGATATCAAACCCGAAATGATATCCGTGTTCTGACGAGCCTGGGAAATAGTCATTGACCTGTAACTCTGGATGATTAGAATTATCAGTCGAATGTGTAAGCGATTGCTCGGGCTGAGGCTCGGGCTAAGGCTCTGGCTCTGGCCCGTCCTCTATATCAGCCATTGGCTTGTATGCCCCATGTCGATGCATGTGGCGGGGGACTACAGTTGACTGCCCACCAAGTAAATATAGTTTTCCCGTTCTAGAGTACCATTGCATGTACCCTAACGATGGTTGCAAATCAAAAGAAATATCCATATGAGGTCTCCGTGCCATCCGATTATCCCACATTGCAATATATTTCAGGTGCACAACCCCCCAATTATTTCCATATTTTCCTCTCTTGTTGATCAAGTGAATCTTCGCTAACTGCATTGGCGGATCCAGGATATACTAGATGCAACCAAACTGCCGGAGTACTCGTGTGACACCTCGATTTTGGGTCTAGTCAGAACAGTGGTTTTGGGACCACAAATTCGATGAGGAAAAAATTATTTTTATTATATTTTTATGGTCTACGGTTTGACGTAATGATTTCGTGAAAATTTCGACGTTTGGGCACTTAATTTAGTCAAAAGGACTAAATTGTAAAAAGTGCAAAAGTTGAGTTCTACATGTTAGAGGTATCCAATTGTTATGAAATTTTAAATTGGAGGTTCTTAAATGGTAACTAGACCATTGGTTAAGTTGGTGGACAAAAATGGACATGAAATAGGTGAAATAGGATATTTTTAAGTTAGGGGCATTTTGGTCATTTAGTGATTAAATGAATTAAAAATCAAATTGAAAGCCAATTTTTACTCATCTTCTACCCCAAGGCTGAAACTTGTATGGAGAAGACATAACTATGGTTTTTCAAGCTTCCAAGCTCGATTGTAAGTCCGTTCTAGCCCCGTTTTTAATGATTTTTAGGTTTTTGAGATCTTCGTAACCTAATCGACTTATTTCTACCATTATTTTGAGCTAGGGCTCATATTTTAAAATTTACCAATGTGTGAAATTTGTGTATTTTGATGTTTTATGGTAGAATATGAATGTTTGGAGTGTGATAAACAACTTTTACTAGGTGATTTTTTGATGAAATTGCATTAAATGACTAGTTTTTGAAAAGTTGTAAAATTGTATGTGTGTGATTTAGTGCGAATTATGAACTGCTATAGTTATGAAAATGGTTCGGTTAGGCCTAAAATGTAAGGAAATTGAATAAAAATTATTTTACGAGCCTAGGGGCAAAATCATAATTTTGTGAAATTTAGGGGGAAAAATGTAATTTTTCCATAATGTGATTTTTGGACTAAATGAATAATATGAGTATTAAATGAGCTAATTGTGTTATTATAGATCGAGAAGAGCATGGAATCGACCTTGATCGAGGCAAAGACAAGGTTTCAGACTAAATTGCGAACTTGACGTATTTTGTATCAATGTAAGTTATATGTAAATAATACATCGTTTTTAATTATTTTTATAATATTTTGTTATATTGTATGAGTGAATTTATTATTGAAAGGTCGCTTGATGTAATTGGTAAATTGTGGTTGACGAAATGGGATTAAGCAAGAAAGTCCCGAATGAACCTTTAGAATAAAAGAGTGGAGCTATGTGCTGAAACCACTCGGGTATGAGATTGATTTGATATCGTGGAGCTATGTGCTATTACCATGATTAAAATGCATTGTTTTGATAGTGTGGAGCTATGTGCTGTAACCACTTCTATAATGCATGTATTTGATTCGATGTCGTGGAGCTATGTGCTGTTACCACAACTATACTGCTTTGATTTAATGTCGTTGAGCTATGTGCTGTTACCACTTCTATAATGCATGGATTTGATTCGTGTCGTGGAGCTATGTGCTGTTACCACGACTATACTGCTTTTATTTAATACCGTGGAGTTATGTGTTGTAACCACTTCTATAATGCATGGATTTGATTCGATATCGTGGAGCTCTGTGTTGTTACCACGACTATACTGCTTTGATTTAATGTCGTAGAGCTATGTGCTGTTACCATGATGATGATGTGTTGATTAAATAGTATGGAGTTAATTGCTATTACCACAACTATAAGGCATCGATTTAACAAGGTGGAGCTATGCGCTGAAACCACCGGTTATTGGCTACCATTCCGAAGTGTTCATCTGGAGAAACAAATTTACTAAGTGAAAATTGATGTGAAAATGTGGTAATAAGTATGGGGATATGAATATATATGTTTTGAGCCATGTGTTCGATAAATGATCGAACTTCGATAAGTTTGATGTGGGTAAGTGTTATTTTGAAAATTGGTATAAGGAAACTTATGAAAAGGTGAAATTTGAAATAAAACAGTTTGGACAGTAGCAGTAGGGTGACTTTGAAAAATCATCAAAAATACTGGAAATGAAATTAGAAGTCGAGTAAGATATGGAATTAAATTTTGTTGAGTCTATTTTCATATAAAAGAAATAAAGTAAGTAAATGAATTCTATATTGTGAGATATTTGAATTTTTGTGAGACAGGTTTAGGATGATTTCATGATCCCCTGTTTTGACTTGGAAAAATCATTAAAAATTGTACAAAAATAATTATGAGATATAATTTATATGGTTAGGTTTCTTAATGAGTTTATTTTCAGAAAAAAACAAACGAGAACATCATTTGAGTTCTGTACAGAGAGATAATTAAATTTTAGTAAAGAGTGGTTAGAACTATCAAACAACAAAACAGGGGAGACTTTAATGAATAAACTGTACTAATTGGCCAAACCAAAAATTCTGAAAATTTTATGATAAAAAGAAATATGAATCTAGTTTTTGGGAAAATTAGCAGATCTTAATTTGGAGTTCTATAGCTCCATATAAAAATAATTTAGTGACTGCGACTCGAATAGATAGCTTGTTCTGAACTTGAGTAAATGGTGGATCCATTTGTGGTTATAGTTGTATAATTGTGAAAGCATATTTTGAAGATCTATAAAAGCCATTAATAGTTTGTTTATTATCTACATATTTACTTACTAAACTATATGCTTACTTTGTTTTCTTTTCCTTGTCTTATTTTATAGTGTAATCAAGTTAGCTCGTGACTCGAGGATTGTTAGAGATTCATCAACACTATCAACTCTTTCTTTTGGTATTTTGAAACAATATTTTGGAACTATGGCATGTATAGAAAACTTGAATATTTTGTTGTATATTATATTATTAGTGCCTAAAATATTGATCTTTAATATTTGACATATCACTTTGTATAAAGTTACCGATGTTGTTTATTATTATTTTAAGTTACATGTTTATGATGATGCAATTTATGAAATGCAGGATTTGCGTTGATCGAGTGAATGGTGAATAATTGAAATGTTTTAATTTGGATGTTCATTTTATATTTTGGTTTCGTACGATTATATGTGTTTTATTTTGGTAGTGCCTCGTATCCTATTTCGGCATTCAACATGGGTAAGGGTTGTTACAACTCGATCCCCGTTATGCCACTCGATTGTCTGGAAATTGATAATTGGTGCGTTAATGCACCACAGGTGAGAATGAATGTGGGCAGACGAGGGTATAACAGCCGCAATTTCTGATCTCTGATACGGCATCCAGATAAACTGCACGATTAATAGCATGTTTAAAATTTAACACGGTTTGAGTAAGATATACAAAGTATTTACATGTCACGAATATTGGAATAGCTTACCCCTTCCACGGCATGTTGTTCAATCATAAGATGATAGATCAGGACAGTGTACGACCTCTCGATACCCGGATAATAACTCTATCTACAAAAACAAATTACATGTTAGAATAGTATCATTAGAATAGTATAATTAGAAAAAAATGTCAATTAATAACAAGTTAAATTTTATCACCTGTTCACTAGTGGAAATACGTATGGTTGGTGCCTAACCGATGCCAAGAATGACATCCGATAAAGAGCCCATGACTGTAGCAATATAAGGCATCCGCCTATGTCTATGGCATCAGGCTTTGTCGTCCGACAAAGCTCACAATACAACATAGCCAGAACTGCGGAACCCTAACTA
Organism: Gossypium stocksii; assembly: GCA_020496765.1. Taxonomy (NCBI): domain Eukaryota; kingdom Viridiplantae; phylum Streptophyta; class Magnoliopsida; order Malvales; family Malvaceae; genus Gossypium; species Gossypium stocksii. Next base: position 57,318,982 of record CM035624.1, on the reverse strand, counting down.
TACGAGCAAACATTCTACAAATCAGCTAATAGGGGTAAATACATCAAATGAACATTATTGTTGTTCACATCGAGCATCAGTACACCCCCTATAATATGCATAATGTACACTCGAATTGTGTACATCACCTCATGCTCAGTGGCATTAATTGATAAATGTTCAAAACTGGTTTTCATCCATGAAAATTTCAAACCCGTAAAATTGGACTCAGCATTGGTAGACGATACTCCTAGTAGGCTATAACAAAGGGCAGCAAGCTCAGTTATTGCACTTATGCCCGTTACGGCACTCCCGCCAATTGGGAGCCCAAGTTGCAATGCAACATCCTCTAGAGTGACAGTGCACTCCCCACACGACAAATGAAAATTGTAGGTCTCTAGGCGCCAACGCTCGATGTAGATATTAAATTGTACTGCAAATCCTGATCCGAATCTAGGTAACTCCAAGAATGGCATCAGTTGCTCATCTGGAGAATATGCTAAACCATTCACCTGACCCTTTAATGCACGGTACGAACCCTGACAGTATTAAATTACAGAAAATAGTTATAATAACATAATTTATTTTCGTAAATTACGTAGATCTTGTTTTGAGGAAACCCGTGACTAACAAATAACAATATATTACTGTATTATTAACTGTGTTTGATATGTGACCATCGTTCTTAATCAATGGAGCCATTGCGATACTTGCAATTTCAAAACAAATTTCGGTTATTAATTTCAAAGTTTTATGGATTTTAAATATTTATCAAAATACCTAAATTTTATATATTGCTTTTAATTACAAAAAAATACCAAACAGTTTTTTCCACATAATTTTTTTTTGCTTTTAATTTCAAAGTTTGATGGATTTTAAATAAGCCCGTAACCTATGGTTTTTACTCATAAAAGCCCTTTATTTTAATATTAAAGTAAATACATTTTACCTAAAGTAAAGCTATTTAAAAAATATAAACTAATTCACATCTTATGTTGATGTAAATTTGATGAGAATAATTTATTAAATGAAAAATAAAATTTTTAAATTTCTTGAGAGTGCTTATATACATGATATTCTTAACTACTTTTTTGAAATTTTTGATTACTTTTTTAGATTTTATGTTGATGTTAAAATGTATATAATTTTTATTGCATCAACAAAAAATTAAGATAAGGGCTTGAAATTCAATATATATATTAAAATAAAAGGGCTTTTATGAGTAAAAACCATAAGTTAAGGGCTTATTTAACTGCAAAAATAGGTTAAGGGTTTGTTTAAATACAATATAGTGAGTTGAAGAGGAATAAAAAGAAAATAATAAATAAGGAGGGCTTACAAGGCAATTAGCCATATTTAAAGTTTGGTGCCGCCACATTGCTAGGTGGCATCATTTCCCTTTCTTTTCAGCAGCCATACTAAAATAGAAAAATTGCATAACAGATCCTTAAATACTTTAGATCATTACATTTCAGTCCGGTGTCGCCAATTTGACAGGCGGCACCAATAAAAACTATACCATTTTGGTAAATAATCTTATGGGCATACCATTTTAGTTATTAATTTTATTTTTTGTATTATTCAGGTAAAAATCCCTAAAACACACATAACAAATAAATTATGAATGAATGAAAATATAAAATAAATACAAACATACCTTAGTAGCTTTTTTTAACAAAAGAATACCTTAAAAAGTTAAAATTAAATCTGAATTAAATCAACAATAATAACAACAAAAACAAATTAAATTAACATTAATCCATTAATTTATAACCAAAAAATTTTATCATTTCATAAATACCTAATCTTCCCTAAACAACAAAATAAACTCTCCTTTCTTTTTCCTTTTTTTTTTCCTTCTTCTTTCTCTTTCTTCTTCTTTCTCTTTCTTCTCCTTCACTCATCGGCCAAAAATTATCTTGGGGACCATTATAAGGTCCCCAAACACACAAAAACAACAAAAACCCTACTTTGAGTCGTCCCGTCGCTGTGCCTGCCACCCCAATGCCGCCTCTGCTAGAGGCTTAACTAGTGTTGTCTCTGGAGTGTCCTCCATTAGGGTTGTGCTGTTCCATCGTGTCAGTATGGGTCCTTGGGTGCCACCTACGTAAAACCCTCCACCATTATTTTATTTATTTATTTATTTTTAACTGTGTAGTGTCAGAAAATGAGGGTGGTGCTGCCTATACAGCACCCTCCATCCATCTAAATGTACCATTTTGATACTTAATTTTAGCAACATATCATTTTGGTATTTTATTTTATTTTTATAATATTCTGGTAAAAAAACCCTAAATGCAACGATAATGTTGAAACGGGTAGAAAAGTAAAAGATAGAAATACTAGTAATTAAACTGAATAATAAAAAATAGTTAGAAAGGGACCAAAACAAATGAAAATTGATTCAGAATTTCGCAAGGGCTTAAGTGACAATTTAATCAAGGACCATAATCAAGGCTTGGTTAGTGGTGAGACTTGATCACCACGTCTATCTCCACTTACTTGCTTAATAGTGTAAATATGACCATGAGGGAGGTTGATTAAATTATAGGTCGGTGGGAGAGAGAGAATTAATATATGTTTCTGCATCTTGAATCGAATATGAAAGAAACAAATGAAGCTTGGTTGTTCTCCCATTAAATAATAAAAACATCGGTATAACCGACCCATTAAATAGTTTTTGTATTTTTGGAATTTTAAGTAAATTGTAATTGTTGAATAAGCCATAAAACTAGGAAATAGATGATTTTTAGGCTTACTTTGAGTGGGATACATGTTAAAAATGAAATAGTTAAGGAAGTTGTTGTTGTATTATTATGGACCAAATTGTAAAGAGTAAAAGCTTTTGAAAATAAATGCTATAGATTGATAGCTCGAGGTTCCTAGAGAAATAAATATGAAGTTGGATTTTGATTCGATCAGGTAAATAATGAGATACGAGCATTTCGAATATTAAGGTTTAAAAGAACTTATTTGTAAAGTATGCAATTATGCTTGATTTTGCCTAGGTTTTAATTGATTGTGAAATTAATACTATTTCATAAATGAATAATTGAACGTAGTTTAAATGAGGTCGAATTTTTGAGGATCAAAGTTGAAAATGGGCGACGAATAGCGAGATTGATTTGTACAAGCATAATTTGATTTCCTTAAGACATAAATTTTAAGTAACTAGCATATAAAAGTATAAGTTATAAATAATAGAATGAAATTGACATTATCTTGTTGAAATTGTTGAAATTGTTCATGGAAAGAGGTTGATAGGTAATGGTTAAAGTTATAATATTCTAATAAGTTATATGCATATGTGTTAATATATATACATAAGTGATTCATGGGGAAGAATGATGAGTTATAACTATGCTATTCATGTAGCTTAGTATACTAATATGGAGTTTAGGATAACGTAATCATGGTAAGAACTAATTTTAGCTATGCTAAGTTGGTTGATTTTGAGTGCATTTATTGTAAGTACAAATATGCATATATTTATCAAATGATCGAGATTTTGAAAGTGTTTGGTGATGAATGCAAATAATGTTTATGCTTAATCTCGTGAAAGGCAAGAATCTAATAATTTGATAATTTACTAAACTATGAATGTGAATATAAGTAAGATTACAATTGTGACATTGTATGATTGTGGAATTATAATGAAATAAGTGAACGCTACGTAAAAAATATGATTGAATACATGAGAGACATGTGGAAGTATGATAATGATATGCACATGATATGAAAATGCCATGTAATTAGTAATGACATTTGAACTTGTATACATTGATACGATGAATTCCCTATTAAATGGTCTCAGATAGAGTTCAGGTATAGTTGGCATGCCATAGGATTAGTTATACAAGAGTTTTTTAGATTTATACTGATGAGGCGTTGGATGCATATTACTTCAGGCGTACCGATGATGTATTGGGTGCAATTTATATTGGTGTGATGGTAGGATATTCCATGTATCCATCTTGAGTCTTTATATGGTTATAGGGGCCATAAACTATGTACTATGTGATTGACAATGCTACTTGATATGTAAAATGTTGAGAAATGTGTCCATATTATATAGTAAACATGTAATTGTTTTTTTTTATGTATTTGAACGATGAATAAATAAATAAAATTAATTTCACATTTCACTATTATGTCTTTTGTATTTCTGTCTTTCATGTTTTGCATGCATAGCAAAATTGTGACAAACAAATATTAGCTCATCGGTTGTCTAAGTTCAAACTGATGATAAGTGGCACTGCAAGAACGTTTACATTGAGAGAAAGATAACTTACTTCAGTTGATAATCCAAATGATTCCATAATCTCGTAAAAGAATCAAAGTGACCATTTGATTCAAATACTTAGAAGGATTATTATGTCTTCTACAATTCCAATTGAGGAGATGGCTGGTCTTGGCTATCAGAGTGGTTGACTCCATGGGTAGAGACATACATGTATTCATTGGAAGAATGATACATTAGATTGGGCTCCGTTTGTTTCCTGAAAATGACTTTCAGGAAATGATTACTTTTCTGGAAAAGCTAATACTTTCTGGTGTTTGGATGAATCTGTGTAAAATATTTTCTATTGTTTGGTAGATTTGTTAAAAATATTTCATAAAAGTTGTTTTCTATTAAACAAACATATATTTGAGATTTTCTTATTTTTTCATTGTTTAATTAAATTTATTTTTATTTATAATTTTATATTTTACATTGTTTTTGCTTATATTAAAAATATTATGTTAAATTCAGATTCATTACAATGTTATTTTTTAATTACATGACTACTAAATGAGTATTTTTTATTTAAAAATGTGACATTAACAAAATTTACAAAAAAAAAAACGATGTTAACAATTGGACTTGATTTTCAAATTTGAAAAGTAAAGGGACTAAATTCTTGAAAATAAAAGTATAAAGACTAAATTATAAATTTGTAAAGTGTACATAGACTTATGACATATTTTAACCTTTATACTACAAAACATTTATTATTAATATATTTATAATTGTAATAAATATTTATTATTAAAATATTAATATTGAATATTTTCAATAATATGTGAATAATATTATTTAAAATTATTATTTTTAAAATTTATTATTAAAATAAAATTGAAATATTAAATAATTTATTAAAATAATAAATTATATTTATTATATTAATAATTTATTATATGACTAAATATAAACAATTAAATATGTATGTTTAATAATATTGAAAAATATAATATTTTAAATATTTTTAAAAATAAAAATAAAATTTATTATAAATATAATAATATTAAGTTTGATTTAAGTTAATTTTTATATAAAAATAAAATTATCTATAGATGAGCTCTTTTTTGGAAAATGACTTATGCTTTTCAAAAGGATAAGTCATTTTACAGAAAAAAGGGCTTTTTTACGTTGACCTGTAAGTCATTTTCTGCTGACCAAACTATTTTCTGTGAAACAAACATAGGAAAATGCAAAAAACATTTTCCGTAAAACATTTTATATGTAAACAAATAGACCCTAATTCTAAATCTATTTATGAACTAATTCACTTGTGACGTTCATGGTGTGATTTACCTAAATTCTGAGTTAGTTACTGACCATGCATATGTAACTCATGTGCTTTGATATAATTGGAGACTTATGCTCTAAAGGTGATCGAACCCAGAGCCAGTATGTTGGGTACATGACTTGTGTATGGTATGACTTTACTAGCAAAAATGGAATTCATACCTCGATTAACGAGTTAACGAGATCATCTCATTGGCATTGTGTGGATTGATAAAAATGGAACGTGGCCACGGATTGATTGTTCTCAAACGAGCAATTTATCATGGTCATTTGTTGACAGTGGTCATATTAATCATTCGGAAGACACAATGGTGATAATGAGATAAAATAAAATTGTATTGAGTGAACGATTTAACTCAAAAGAATCAAGGATATCATATGATGGTAACACATATATGATGAGGTCATTGGACAAAACAATTGGATGAATTGTTTTCGTAAAGAGTATACAATAAGGAGCTTTCAATCATGGTACTTCTTATGGACTAACTCCTTGATTAAGTAATTGTGAAATATCGGAACGATGCTTCTGGACATAATTGCAATTACTAGAGCCTAATTGTATATGTCCGATTAGTCCCTCCGCTGGCTGAATAAAAGCCAGTTGGACTACGTTTGAATCAGAAAAAAATTCTACGACTTTGGAAATAATTTAATTGAGTCGATTTATTCGATGTGGAATTAAATTAGGCGGACATGGGATTTGTTCAACTAGAGAATTTGATTAAAGAATTTTCTTGAAAAATTAATTTGGAAAATCTAAATGATTTTTAAGAAAATTAATTTTGATTAAGTAAAATTAAATTAATTAAAATTAATATAATATTTTTAGAAATTAATTTTCAAGTCAAACAATTTGCCCAATGAGTAATTGAACTTGAAAATTAGACCTAAGATTGAAAATTGGGCACAAGAACCCAAAATTGAGACCAAAAAACTGATCGAACTGGACCTGGTATATGAAACTGGGTTTACCGTCCAACTGATGGTAGGACCAGACCGATCGAGTCGTCACTGGCTAGGACCGGACCGAATCGACAATAGCTGAACCGACTTAGGGTGTTGTGAGAGTGTCGCACCTGTGATGACACCATTAGACACGACAGTGCCGATGGTGGCAACGATGACATTCTAGTGGCTGGCAGATGATCCTTTGGCGGTTGAGTAGTGAGGAATTACACTCCTACTAGACTCTATCGGATAATTTGATGTCAAATTAATTATTCCAAAAATAATATTATTTTAATAAATTTAATATTATATTTAATTTAATACTTATCTTGATAGTATTTTATTAATTTAATATTAAAACGATTATTTTAATATTAAATTAAAATTTAATATTTATCTTATAGATAAATACTCTATTAATTTAATAGATTTAATATTAAATTTAATCTAGTATTTATATTGACAAATATTATATTAATTTAATATTAAAGTTATTAAGTTTAATCATAGTTGAACTCTCTGAACTCTCCTTATATAAAGAGAGCCTTAGGTTATTATTTTTCACACATAAATTCAAGAAAAAGTTGTAAAGAGAAAATTCTTTAAAGAAATTATTCCAAAAAATTTCTAGAGATATTTTTCTTATTTACAACTTGACCGCCAAGTTTAAAGAAACTGCAAAATTACAAAATTACCCTATTGGTAATTTTGTGGAAATTTTTTTATTCGAATCGAGATCACGCTTTACAAACGTAAGCTTGAGGATAGCAGAGAAGACTACTTGGTTGAAGCATTCATCTTAGACGAATTGAAATGTATGATTTTGATTAAGTATTTATTACTTTAAATATCACGACCAAATTCTTATTTTCAGAAAAATTTTAAAACCTTGGTTTTCTCTTAAACTTATTTTCTGCTGCATTTTTCGAACCCAATTTTTCAATAATTGGTATCATGAGCCAGGTTGTGCTCTATCTATAAGTATAAACAAATAATCAAAATAAAATTTTCTTCTTCTTGAATGATTCAATTACATAGAAAGTGACATTCTTTAGATCTTATGCATGTTTTGAGTTATATATAAGAATGGATGTGATATTATATATTTTTTATATAATTGTTGTTTTTTTCAAGGTTGTGGTTTTTAGCAAATAGACCGTGGATTATCATCTCCATGTAGGATTTTTTTTTTAAATTTATAGAATTCTTGTGAGCTAGAAATAGACATATGATTTAAATGTAATTTTTCCAAAAGGAATCTATAATGAGGAGAAGATGAAACAATGGCGGTTGGAATGCCTTATGGTGAAAAACTGTGTAATTTTTATTTTTTTCATTTATTTTCTAGAAATAGAACCATGGAAACCTTGACTGACGATTTTATTTTAATTACTCATCTCATTATATATTTTTTGTTTTATAACTGTTTATAATATTTATATTATGTTATATTATAAGTTTGATATTTATGTATAAGATGATCCATAGTTGATCTATTAAAAAAAATAAGAAGTGTGGTAATGAGAAAATAAATGCGCTATATTGTTCTATTCACTTCTTTAGGTTATTCGATTGTTGTAAGAAATGTGGTAATAAGAAGGTGCATGTCTAGGATTGGCTCTGGCAAGGAAAGACTTGGTTTTTAAGTGGTTAAATTTGACTTCTTCTGTTTTTCCCTTAAAAGAAAACCGGTTGAGAATAAAAATTGTTTGTTTTTATGATTGATTGATTCTTGTGAATAAATGAATGTGGATATTATAAAATTGCTATAGCATGCTATGCATATATTGGAAGCATGTCATATAGATTAGGTAAGAATGCCACTAGGACTGTTGTATCATTTTTAAAATTTGGGATAAAAACCTTACATGTTTTTAAAATATTGAGTGGGAGAAGGTCCTTAAACAAAACCTACGACCTCCATTGATGGTTCCTAAGTGATAGGATGATAAAGTTTTGAGTCGGTTCCTATCCTGGCTGCACCTCAAGGTAAACTTTATCATGAATGAGATTTCCTTTTAACGACAACTAGTCATACATGAATCTTAGTGAGATTGTCCCAAGATGACTAACAAAGGAGAGCATGTTCATGATGGGTGTTGAGTCCCAAGATGACTAACAAAGGAAAGCATGTTCATGATGGGTGTTGAGTTAATGGTTACACACATAAGATCGTCTCTTGTTAAATAGTTTCCCAAGAAACAATATTTAAGCTAGAGATGATGGCCAAACATTAAATAATTGTTAACTCGTATGGAGTCTTGAGAATTAAGATCCATGAACTGATTGGATGTAATCCATATTCTTGCTAGTTAATCATGGGACCCCAACGCGACATGATTGATGAGTGTGAGGATGATCGTAGCAAAGGAAAAATATTTTTCAAGCTTTTAATACAAGAAGAATGTATCATATTACATTCGTGATATGTTGCTTAAATGAAAACATTTACTTAATACAAAGATAGTAATTAGTGAATCTTTATTGTTTTTCAGTTCAAATATGTCTGCTACTCGTCTTATTAGCATTCTTACTGAGAATAAATTGAATGGGGATAACTTTCGAGAATGGAAACGAAACTTACTGATAGTTCTCAATTGTGAGAAACACAAATTCATCTTTAGTGAACCATGCCTGCTTGAAGCTCAGCCCAAAATGAGAAATCGTTGAAGAGATTCTGACTCGATTGCTCGATGTTATATGTTAGCGAGCATGAGTAGTATGCTGCAAAAGCAATATGAGAATTTTCGTATTGATAAATAGATCATGAAAATTTTAGAGGAATTGCTCGAAGGCCAAGCGCATTGGCTCGACAATCTGCTATTACAAATTTGATTAACTCCCAACAGAAACCCAACACTCCGGTCAAAGAGTATAAGTTTAAGTTTTTAGGATTCTTAGTGGAAGCAGAGGATAACGGGGTTGAAATAGATGTGAACACTCAAATTGAAATATTGTTCAAATCCTTGAATAAGGAGTTTGCTGGCTTTAGGTTTGCTTACAAGTTGGGAAACAAGGGGCTTACCTTAACTCAACTCATGAAGGATGTAACACCCCATACCCTATCTGGTCGCTGGACCTGAGCTATAAGGTACTATAAGAGAATACAAATAATTTTATTTCTTTTTATAGTCCAAATATCAATTTAAAATCAATTTATTTATATCTAATTCAATACAACATGCAATTCAATCAATTTCGAGTTATATCCAACTTAAGAAAGCTTAAAACCAACCTGATATCAATCAGGGATCAAATCGCAATAAAAATAAAAAGATAGGAAAATTTTACAAAAAAGGGTCACATAGCTGTGTTTGCTTCACTCGTCTCCATCACTGGGTTAGGGTTATGGACTGCTATAATAGTTAACAAGTCATAAATAAGCAATCTTAATTCAAAATTCACTTAAAAACATTGTTAGAATGTAAACATTCGACATTAATGCTATTCATACAAATACATACTTAAATCAACCTTTAAGATTACAAAGGGTTAGACTCGAGCATGGAAAATGACCGAATTATAACATTTTCAAAACTTGAATAAAGTATTAATATATTTGAAATAGGTATCAATATTTTTATGTTTGGTATTGATACCAAATTTGTAATGCCCCAAAATTTAAATTTTTGTTTTTGTGATTGTGTGACACAAATAATTGTCTACCTTAGTGGTTATGTGTTCTGAGTGTGTGTGGGAAGTCCCAAGTTCAAGCCATGACTTGGACAAATTTTGGTATTTTTATGAATTAAGCCCTATCTCTAGTTAGTAGGCTTTTAAGTAAAAGATGGTAAGTTTATATTAGAATGGGCCTAATAGTCTGGTGGTTAAGTGGGGTGTTGTTGTAAAGGAGGTACTATGTTCAAATCCTTGTGTAAGCCGGGAGAATTATTTTTCCCATAAGTGTTGTGAAAGAGTTTGAAGTGAATTTAAATGCTGAGTAGGTTAGATATAGTAGAATATGTGGGAGGTTATTAGAAAATCTGATTTGGGGACTCTTTTTGCCGAAATTCAATTCTTTCTCTTCAAATTTTGCTGTTGAAAATTCTCTGTTCTTCTCTTTTCCATTTTTTGGCTTTTGCTCTTCTTCTTTCCATCTTCTCTTTGACTCGTTTCTTTTTGGTTGACTATCGTCGCTTTTGCTAGTTTGATTCTTGTCACATGTCTTAGTAAGTAAGTTTTATGCTTTGTAAGTTGTGAATCCTAAGTTTTTGATTGGGGGCTATTGACGTTTTGGCAGTAGCTGGTTGCAAGAATTAAGGCCCTTCTCGTGCTGTTTCGTAGCCAAATTGGTTCGTGGTGTTAAGGTAAGTGTCAGCCGCTCAATAAATGAGTATCTTGTCTCAGTTTTGGTTTAATTTGATGTTTTAGTGATTAATCTGGCGATATGTTGGTCAATTTTTAGGTTTTGGAGGCTTAGGAGAGCTTACGCATCGAAATTGATACAGGTGTGTACTCGAAAAGGTAGAAAATGAGGTTTCGGTGAAAGCTGAAAACCCCACTATTGACACCACACGGGTGTATGGTAGGCCATGTGGTAGGCCGTGTGCTCCTAGACGACCGTGTGATCGACGAGGCTAGGCCGTGCACGAAGGACACGGCCGTGTGAGGCTAAGCAGGCCGTGCGAGGCTAAGCAGGCCGTACGCGACACACGGGAAAGAATGAATTGGGCCATGTGGGCCACACGTGCGTGTAGGTCCACACGGGTAGTCCACACGGGCATGTGGGTTTGTGGGCCAGGCTGTGTGATCCACACGGTCAAGGCCAAATTAGGCCGTGTGGGTTACACGGGTGTGTGGGCCCACACGAGCAGGCCACATGGGCGTGTGAGCCCATTTTCACTGAATTAATTACTAAGGTTGCACGGGTTGCCCAAGTCGATTGTGAACCTACTGTGGGGTGAGTAAGTATTACTTAGACCCCTAATTGTGTGAACTGACTGAATGATTGATATATATATTGAGCATGACAATAGAATGCATGTATATTGAACTGATTATATGTACTGATACCATGTGATGGCATGTCATGTATTGTGTGTTGCATTACATGGGGTAGGGTTGATTATATTTGGAGGAAGTGTACTGAAAGGCTCTTAAGCCTAATATACTGGCAGCTCAGCTGCAAATTACTATTTTGTGCAACATTCGGTACTACCTAGATTGAAGGGATGGGCTAAGGCCCTAATGCATACTTGATACTGTACTGAACGGGCTAAGCCCCCAAACTGCTACTGATACTGAATAGGGCCTAGGCCCATACTGTTTTGACTGTGCACTGTGTTTACTGTTTGTTAGTTTTCTGCAGGATTACACACTAAGTTTACGTAAACTCACCCCTTCTCTGTTTAATATGTGCAGGTAATCCCCAGACTTGGACGGATCGATGCGGCGGAGGACTCGACAGTGACTACGGTTTCTGGACTTCATGATTATAATTTATTACTTTTGGTTATGGTTTTGATATTGGTTAAAATTGATGCAATTTGTGAACTTTTGAGGACTTTTGCTTAAATTTGGGCTATTGTTTATTTAATTATTTTATGGATTTAAACCTGCTAGTCATGGGAAATTTAGTTTTCAAAAAGCGGAAGTATTTTCTAAACTCATGATTACTTAAACCGTTTTGATTTGAAAGCTTCCGCAACAAGAAATGTTTTAAAGAAAATGTTTTAAATAAGTAAAACGACTTATTTTGGAACTAATAACATGGAACTATTCTTATTGTAAAAGCTTAGTTTTCAAACACACCATCATGTGGCATTGCCAGATTTGACCATAACGTCTAAGTCGGGTTTGGGGTGTTACAAAATTAAATATCAGAACCAATTTGACATTTTTTTAAATTTGGAAATTTTGGTTTAAGATATTTTATCGATACCTTTTTAGAGGTATCAATATTGGTAAAAACTTATCGATACTTAATAAAAAACACCTATACCAAATTGGCATTGTGTCAAATTTTAAACTATTCAATTGATTTGGCATTGGTACCTTGATCCAAACTATCCATACTTTTCTCAATATGACAAAAATTATAAGTTGAAAGGTTCAATTCATGCGCAAACCACATCCCCCTTTTACAATACATACCTACAAATATCACACCTTAAAACACAAGCATATAAACATTATTGTAACACCCCTAACCTGTATCCATCGCCGGACTAGGGTACGAGGCGTTACTGAACAGATCACAACATTATACAATCATTTCACATACATAGCGCATACATCATCACATCATAATCATTCATAAGCATATAATCCCTTTAGAAGGTCTATGAGACCTTAAACATGCTTTGGAGAAGGTTCGAGACTAAACTGCTCTCATATAAAATTTTTCGAAAACTTAAAAATTTTTCTAAGTTAAAGAGGTCACACGCCCATGTGAACAGGCTGTGTGCCTCACACAGCATTAGACACGCCCGTGTGTCTAGGCTGTGGGAAAACAGGCATACATTCTAACTTATCCACACGACCACTGGACACGCCCGTGTGCCAGGCCGTATGAAAATTAGAGAGCTTACTGACTTGTTCACATGGCCAGTCACATGCCCGTGTGTCCAGCTTATGTAACTCTCTGACTTAACCACACAGCCAGTCACGTGCCCATGTGTCTAGCCTGTGTAACTCACTATCTTGATTTTCTAATTGTCTCCAAAGGACACATAGCCGTGTATCAAGGCCATGTGTTATACACGGTCGAGTCACACGCCCGTGTGCTCAACTGTGTAGACGAAAATAGGCCATTTGCAAGGCCCTTTCGCCACCCAAAAAGAGTCATCCCTACAAGCTCACATCCAATATCGAATGACATATAATTTCTAGCTAAAACATTACCAATTCATGCACATTTTATGCTATAACATCATCAACCATTTCAATATTCAATTCCAACTCAAAGCATACTAATTCCTTACCATTTCAACAACCAAATCAACAATAAAACATACCATTACTCATTCACCAAGACAACATCAGATCTACACCAGAATGACCATTTCATTAAGCATATCATATGCTAAATTCACATTCAAATTGTCATTCTTTACAAGCCAATTCACATGGCTATAGTTACCGTTCAAAACATACCAACAAGGAAACTAGCCTATACATGCCATATACCATATATACAACTTCCAAAAAGGTACCAAAATAGATGTCTGATAGTGTGATTAAGTTGCTGACGATCCCTGGATCCGAGCTAGCTTTATAACACTATAAAACAGAGAAGATTTCACACAGTAAGCTTTAAAGCTTAGTAAGTTCGTAATATAACATATTTAACTCAACAATTAAATGTAATTCAACCAATTAACTAACACTTAGTACAACTCATATCAATACTCATTCTTATTCAAGACTATTTCCCACTATCATACCACTTCTTTAAGATAATAAACAAGCATTCATAATGCTACTCAATCCAAGTCACTTATCAATATTCATTCTCTTATTCTTCCATCTATCTCATACATAATTTCGTCAACCACATAGGTCTCGTACATACCTGTACCATCACGTATTTATCTATCACATTTACCAACTCTTTGCTTGATACACTAATTCATTAGATCATCTTTAAACGTTCAATGAATACGCACACTTAGTGCCAAATAACTAGCCGAAGCTATAATGGTGTCACGCACTTACTGCCATCATATTAAACCAAACTTATCTCGGTATCGCACATTTAGTGCCAATTATTCAGCCGAAGCTATCTTGATCTCGCACACTTAGTGCCATTTATCACTGTTTCCATTTAATTTACGCACACTTAGTGCCTCATATCCTCAAATCACATTCACACATAATCGTGCTTCACAATTATATTTTCATTCATCTCATCACATATAAACATGATTAAACAATATGTATTACATACAAACTTACCTCGGATGCAAAAACGATGAAATTAGCCGATCAATCGAGTACTTTATTCTTGCCTTGATCTAGGTCCAGGTTCCTCCTTTCTTGATCTATATAATATAAAATTCATCTCATTCAATCAATAATTCACTCAGTTTAGTTCAAGAACATACATTTGGTCATTTTTCCCTTTAGCCCTTAAACTTTCACATTTATCAATTTAGTCCTTTTTGCATAAAATCACAAATTACACAATTTCTTTCTAAACCCATGCTAGCCGAATTTATATAAGCCCCATATCAACCCATATTTTCCAATTTTTCATACATTTAACCACAAATTTAGCACTTTTCACAATTTAATCCCTTTTATGCAATTTCACTAAAAATCACTTTACAAAACTTGTAAAACTATCATCAAACTTTCATATTTCATCATTAAACATTTAAAAGCTCAAGAATTCATCAATGGAAACTTTCAAAACATTAAGTAGTTTTGCAAAATAGTCCCTGGGCTAACTAGTACTCGATACAATGATTACAAAAACGTAAAAATCATAAAAAACGAGCTGCAACCATACCTCAAATCAAGGACTCAATGTGTCGAAACCCTAATAGCTTCAAATGGTTTTATTTTCTTCAATATTCAGTGAAGAAGATGAGAAATGGCCATTAAAAATTATTTTGTTTTATTTATTAAACATTAATTAAATAATTACTAAAATAACCTTAATGAAATAACACTAAAATCATCCATTTAATGACCATTATTGTCCATCTCCACTATCAATAGTTTAATTACATAATAAGGGCCTCACATTTATTAATTAATAGCAAATAAGCACTTAAATAATTAGAATGCAACTTTTACATTTTACGCGATTTATCCTTTTGTCAAATTAACCATCCAAACGATAAAATTAATTCACGAAACTTTAACACATATCTAATCACAGGCTGTAAACACCAAAAATAATATTAAAATAATTGTACTCCCTCAAATTTGTGGTTTCAAAACCACTATTCCAATTTAGCTAAAATCGGGCTGTTAAACTCTCCCCCTTAGGGATTTTCGTCCCCGAAAATCTTACTAGTGAATAGGTTTGTGTATTGCTCTCTCATAGCATTCTCGGGCTCCCACGTAGCCTCTTCAACCCTGTTTCGATGCCACAACACTTTCACTAATGTAATTTTCTTATTTCTCAACTCTTTGATCTCACGAGCTAAAATTCGAATCGGTTATTCGCTATACGATAGATCGGACTGAATCTCAACTTCAGTAGGGGAAATCAAATCTGATGGGTCAGATCTATATCACTGAAGCATCAATACGTGAAAAACATTATGAATCTTCTCTAACTCAGGTGGCAACAACAATCTATAAGCAGCTTGCTCGATACACTCAATAATTTCATATGGCCCTATGAATCTCGGGCTCAACTTTTCTTTTCTACTGAATCGGAGTATTTTCTTCCATGGAGATACTTTCAAAAACACTCGATCCCCAATCTGAAACTCAATGTCTTTTCATTTCAAGTTTGCATATGATTTCTAATGATCTGACGCTACTTTCAGACTATTTCGAATCACTTTCACTTTCTGCTCAGTTTCTCTGACTAAATCAACCCCGTGAATCTTATTCTCATCAAGCTCTATCCAGTACAACAGTGTTTTGCATTTACGATCATAAAAGGCTCGTATGGTGCCATTTTAATACTCGATTGAAAGTTATTATTATACATGAATTCAATCAACGGTAAGTACTTTTCCCACGTATCTTCAAACTCAAGAATGCAACATCTCAACATATCCTCAAGTATCTGTATAATCCACTCGAATTGACCATCCATTTATGGGTGAAATGCTATACTAAAGTGTAGTTTTGTACCCAGAGCATCTTGTAATTTCTTGTAAAACCGTGATGTAAACCTTGGATCTCTATCCAACACTATAGAAATAGGCACCCCGTGTAATCTAACAACTTCAAGGATATACAATTCAGCTAACTTATCAAGTGAATAGTCCGGTCTTACTGGAATAAATGAGCTGATTTCGTCAATCTATCAACTATCACCCAGATTGCATCTTTCTTTCTCGGAGATAGGGGCAATCCCGACACAAAGTCCATTGTGATTCTCTCTCATTTCCACTCAAGAATCATAATCGATTGCAATAAACTAGACGGTACCTAATGCTTAGCTTTGACTTGCTAACAAATCAGGCATTTAGAAACGAACTTTGAGATGTCATGTTTCATACCAGGCCATCAGTAAAGCTGTTTTAGATTTTTGTACATTTTCGTACTTCTCGAATGAATAGACAATTGACTGTCGTGTGCTTCATTCAGAATATTTTGAATCAATTTTGAATTTCTTGGAACACATATTCGGTCTTGAAATCTCAAGCAATCATCAACATCAACTTTAAATTTTGTATTAGGGTTCAAATCACATTGAGCTCGTTTCGCTAACATTACATTATCAACTTTCTAAGCTTCTATAATCTGCTGTAAAAACAATGGTCTCGCTTTCATCTTAGCTACAAACACACCATAATCACACAAGGCTATTTGAGTGTTCATTGCACATAAAGCAAATAGAGACTTTCGGCTCAAAGCATCATCAACAACATTGGCTTTTCCTAGATGATAGTCAATTACTAACTCGTAATCTTTTAGCAATTCTAACCATCTCTGCTGTTGCAAATTCAACTCTTTTTGAGTCATCAGATATTTCAAGCTCTTGTGATCAGTATAGATGTGACATTTCTCACCAAATAGGTAGTGGCACCATATTTTTAATGTAAATACTATAGCAGCTAATTCAAGATCATGTATCGGATAATTCTTTTCATGTGGCTTTAACTATCTCGAAGAATAAGCTATAACTTTGCCTTCCTGTATCAAAACGTAGCCTAGACCATTCAACTATGCATCACTATAGATTACAAACTCTTTACCCGATTTTGGTTGTACTAACACTAAAGCTTCAGTCAAAAGGGCTTTCAATTGATCGAAACTTTTCTGGCACTTATATGACCATTCGAACTTAACATCCTTCTGTAGCAGTCTTGTCATTGAAGTTGCAATCATTGAGAAACCTTTTACGAATTGTCTGTAATAACCGGTGAGTCCCAAAAAACTACAGACTTTAGATACGTTTTTCGAAGGCTTTCAATCTAGGATTGCTGAAATCTTACTCGGATCAACTCGAATACTTGATGTTGACACAATATATCCCAGAAAACCAACTTCATGTAACCAGAATTCACATTTACTAAACTTTGCAAATAACTGCTGGTCACGTAGAGTCTGTAACACAATTCTTAAGTGTTCGACATGCTCAGATTCATCACGCGAATAAATCAATATTTCATCAATGAATACGACAACAAATCGATCTAAATACAGTCTGAATATCTGATTCATTAAATTCATAAAGACTGCAGGAGCATTCGTTAGTCCAAAAGGCATTACTAAAAACTCATAATGTCCGTACCTTGTTCTGAATGCAGTTTTCGATATGTCTGAGTCTTTAACTCGTAACTGATAGTATCTCGATCTCAAATCTATCTTTGAAAACACAATAACCTCTTTCAACTGATCGAATAAATCATCAATTTTGGGCAGAGGATACTTATTCTTGATCTTCACTTTATTTAACTGTAGATAGTTAGTGCACATTTTCATCGTGCCATCTTTCTTTTTCACAAGTAGTATGGGAGCACCCCAGGGCGGGAAACTCAATCATGTAAATCCTCTATCGGTCAACTCTTGCAATTGAGATTTTAATTCTTTTAACTCTATCGAAGCCATTCTATACGGAGCTATCGAAATAGGTGTGGTTCCCGGCACTAACTTAATGCCAAAATCAACATCTCAGATCGGTGGTAATCCCGATAATTCATCAGGAAACATGTTTGGATACTTACAAACAATAGGCATTGATTCAATTTTCTTTTCAGTCACTTTTGTATCAATCACATACACAAAATAAGCTTCACATCTCTTTTTCACATAACTCTGAGCTTTAAATGAAGAAATCACAGCCGGTAAACCATTCAAATCGTTAGACTTAATCTGAATTATCTCATCATTCTGACATCTCAAATCAATAGCCTTCTGTTTGCAATTCACTATCGTATCATGCAATGTTAGCCAATCCATACCCAGAATTATATCGAATTCATCAAAGGGTAATAATATTAGATCAGCCGAAAAATAGTGAACTTGAATCATTAAAAGACAATTCTTGCAAACTTTATCAACTAAAACACATTTGCCTTAGGGGTTCGATACTTTAATCATAAACTCGGTAGACTCAACAGGTAGAGTCTTAATGGATACTAAGTTCATACACACATATGAATGAGTAGATCCTAGATCTATCAATGCAATCACATTAGTATCATAAAGAGTGAAACTACCGGTAATGATGTTTGGAGATGACGCATCTTTACAAGCGCAAATAGCATAGGCTCTAGCAAGTACTCTTGTCTCGGATCTCACAGCTGTATCCATTGTTCCACTCCAACTACCACTCATATTTCCAGTGTTTCTAGGTGGTCTATCCCTAGCTACTGTGTTACTCAGCCTCGTACTTTGAGCATTATCTTTCTCAGCTAACTTCGGGCAATCTCGAATAAAGTGATCTCACGAGCCACATTTGTAACAAACTTTATTGTTATACTTGCCCCAACATTCACCAATATGTTGTCTTCCACATTGTCGACACTCATGCGTATTGTTTTTGACACTACCAACACTTGATTCCATTGCAACTTGAGCCTTAGTGTTAGTGTATTGTTTCACATGATCCTTACCCGAATGTCTAACCAAAACATTTGAACGACTGGTGCATCTCTGAATCTCTTTGACGAAGATTGATACGACTTACTCATCGATCTTTTTCTCTTGTCTCTAGCCTCCGAGTCTGCTTTCTTCTTTTCTTTATTAAGCTTCTTGGCTTTACAAGCTCTTTCAACTAATACAACAAATTCTGTCAATTGTAGAATCCCTTAATATCTTCGTTCAACCTATCAACAGATCGTTTGCACATAATAGCTTCTATCGAAACATATTCTCGTGCGTATTTACTCAATCTCATGAACTCATGTTCATACTCTATCATGGTCATGTGACCCTATTTCAACTCAAGAAACTCTTTCCGTTTTTGATCAATAAACCGCTGACTAATATACTTCTTCCTGTGAAAGAACTCTCAGGTGACCCGTTCCCTCGGAACTATAGATATTAATGCGTTCCACCACTGATACGCAGCATATCTCAAAAATGAAACTACACACTTAATGTATTCTTCAGGGGTACAAGATAACTCATCAAATATTCTGATTATATTTTCTAGCTAGAATTCAGCTCACTCAGTATCATCATCAACAGTAGCCCTGATTTCTTCAGCCCCATATTTTCTAATTTTATCAATAAGAGGTCTATCCAAACATATCGGCTCAGTAACATGTGGCACAATAGGAGTTTGCAGGGGTGGAGGTTGTTGAGCCACCGGATTCGTTCGAACAAATTTCGTGAACCATTCGTTCATCATTTGGAAGAAGGCTTGCTTAGCCTCTCCCTTGTGGCTACTACTAACCGATCTAGGATCATTCTGCATGGCCCTTTGAGTGGGAGAGGGCGCATTACTTTCAACATCACCAGCTACAACTCGATTGAGATCCATCTACTATACGAAAAACACATTTTATCTGTCAGGAGTCATCACACTATCGCAGTTCATATATATGGCATGTATAGTTAGACTCTAACACACTACGTTAGTCCTAGAATCGATTAGACTGTAGCTCTGATACCAATCAAATGTAACACCCTTAACCCGTATCTGTCGCCAGACTAGGGTACAAGGCGTTATTGAACAAATCACAAAATTATACAATCATTTCACATACATAGCTCATACATCATCACATCATAATCATTTTTAAGCATATAGTCCCTTTAGAAGGTCTACGAGACCTTAACATGATCTGGAGAAGGTTCGGGACTAAACCACTCTCATATAAAATTTTCTAAACACTTAAAATTTTTTTTATGTTACAGAGGTCACACGTACGTGTGAACAGGCCGTGTGCCTTACACGGCATTAGATACGCCCGTGTGTCTAGACCGTGGGAAAAACAGGGCATACATTCTGACTTATCCGCACAACCACTGGACATGCCAGTGTGCCAGGCTGTGTGAAAATTAGGGAGCTTACTGACTTGTTCACACAGCCAGTCACACGCCCGTGTGTCCAGCCTGTGTAACTCTCTGACTTAACCATACGACCAGTTACACGCCCATGTGTCTAGCCCGTGTAACTCACTGTCTTGATCTTTTAATTGTCTTCAAGGGAAACACGACCATGTATCAAGGCCATGTGTCAAACACGGTCGAGCCACACGCCCGTGCACTCAACTATGTGGGTGAAAATAGGCCATTTACAAGGCCCTTTCGCCATCCAAAAAGGGTCATCCCTACAAGCTCACATCCAATATCAAATGACATATAATTTCTAGCCAAAACATTACCAATTCATGCACATTTTATGCTATAACATCATCAACCATTTCCATACACAATTCCAACTCAAAGCATACCAATTCCTTACCGTTTCAACAACCAAATCAATAATAAAACATGCCATTACTCATTCACCAAGACAACATCATATCTATACCAGAATGATCATTTCATTAAGCATATCATATGCTAAATTCACATTCATATTGTCATTCTTTACAAGCCAATTCAGATGGCTATAGTTACCTTTCAAAACATACCAACAAGGACACTACTCTATACATGCCATATACCATATATACAACTTCCAAAAAGGTACCAAAATAGATGTCTGATAGTGTGGTTAAGTCGCTGACGATCCCTAGATCCGAGCTAGCTTTATAACACTGTAAAACATAGAAGATTTCACACAGTAAGCTTTAAAGCTTAGTAAGTTTGTAGTGTAACGTATTTAACTCAACAATTATATGTAATTCAACCAATTAACTAACACTTAGTACAACTCATATCAATACTCATTCTTATTCAAGACTATTTCTCATTATCATGCCACTTCTTTAAGATCATAAACAAGCATTCATAATGCTACTCAATCCAAGTCACTTATCAATATTCATTCTCGTATTCTTCCATCTATCTCATACATAATTTCATTAACCACATAGGTCTCGTACATACCTGTACGATCACGTATTTATCTATCACATTTACCACATCTGCTTGATACACCAATTCATTATATCATCTTTAAACATTCAATAAACTCACACACTTAGTGCCAAATAACTAGCCAAAGCTATAATGGTGTCAAACACTTAGTGCCATCATTTTAAACTGAACTTATCTTGGTATCACACACTTAGTGCCAATTATTCAGCTGAAACTATCTTGATCTCGCACACTTAGCGCCATTTATCCCCGTTGCCAGTTAATTTACTCACACTAAGTGCCTCATATCCTCAAATCACATCACAATTATATTTTCAATCTCATCACATATAAACATGATTAAACAATATGTATTACATACGAACTTACCTCGGATGCAAAAGCGACGAAATTAGCTTATAAATCGATTACTTTATTCTTGCCTCAATCTAAGTCCGAGTTCCTCCTTTCTTGATCTATATAATATCAAATTCATCTGATTCAATCAATAATTCACTCAATTTAATTCAAGAACGCACATTTGGGCGTTTTTCACATTAGCCCCCAAACTTTCACATTTTTATCAATTTAGTCCTTTTTGTATAAAATCATAAAGTACAATATTTCTTTCTAAACCCATGCTAGCTGAATCTATATAAGCCCTATATCAGCCCATATTTTCCAATTTTTCATACATTTAACCACAAATTTAGCACTTTTCACAATTTAATCCTTTTTATGTAATTTCACTCAAAATCACTTTACAAAACTTGTAAAACTATCATCAAACTTTCATATTTTATCATTAAACATTTAAAAGCTCAAGAATTCATCAATGGAAACTTTCAAAACATTAAGTAGTTTTGCAAAATAGTCCCTGGGCTAATTAGTACTCGATACAATGATTACAAAAACGTAAAAATCATAAAAAACGAGCTGCAACCATACCTCAAATCAAGGACTCAATGTGTCGAAACCCTAATAGCTTCAAATAGTTTTATTTTCTTCAATATTCAGTGAAGAAGATGAGAAATGGCCATTAAAAATTGTTTTGTTTTATTTATTAAACATTAATTAAATAATTACTAAAATAACCTTAATGAAATAACACTAAAATCATCCATTTAATGGCCATTATTGTCCATCTCCACTATCGACAGTTTAATTACATACTAAGGACCTCACATTTAATAATTCATAGCAAATAAGCACTTAAACAATTAGAATGCAACTTTTACATATTACGCGCTTTAGTCCTTTTGTCAAATTAACCATCCAAACGATAAAATTAATTCACGAAACTTTAACACATATCTAATCACAGGCTGTAAACACAAAAAATAATATTAAAATAATTTTACTACCTCAAATTTGTGGTTCTAAAATCGCTGTTCTGATTTAGCTAAAATCGGGCTGTTACAATTATGATCTCGTATGCAACAAATATAACATTAATCTATCAATAACTTACTCAAACATACCAAAACATTACAAAACATACCATTGCCTAGATCTAACCAATATGCCATAAGGCACCATCACAAACAATAATCTAAACTAGAATTCAATTTTATTTTTAACCAAGTTCAAGCATAACAAAAAAAATATTATGTAAAGTAACAATTTGACATAATTTCCTGCACCGAAAAATGTTCATAAACAAAATAACATCCATTAAACCATTTGCTAACAAGATAATCAATGCAAGTAACATTTCATGACATTCAAATCTCACATTCAATCCATACTACCACAATATCCAACCAAGCCATCACTAATTATTCTTTATATCACAAGTTACATAGACCAACATTTCATATCATTCCATCTCATGCCATTCATAATCCACACTCAAGTTTTCATGCACAAACCATTAACATCCTTAGCATTTATCCACAAACCCATATATATAACTTGAACTAACACAAAACATAAATACTTTCATAAACACATATGTACATATTTCAATCACTCCTATTACATGCCACAAAACCAATTATATTAGTTTCAAAGTCTACCAAAATGAAGCTAGATAGTGTGATCTCCAACTTGATCCGATTGCCCAATTCTGCAAAACAAAATTTACAGGACAACAAGAAAAATGACATGTGTAAGCTTCTAAGAGCTTAGTAAGTTCATAGGTTGAAACGATATAACTTACTTTGTAAACATAGTTTAATGTTTACCAAATTCATTAACTAACATAAGCCATGTCAACCAAAACCATTCAATAGGTGAGTTCTATATATATGAGTCATTTAATTGTTTCAATAATATGATATCATTCAATACCAAATCACGATATAATATCTAAAAACACGAGCATATCACAAGTAAGTCATCAAGACATTTTTACCAAGTATCGAATATAAATTATTATGATATTAAACCATCAAAATTCTGCCTGATGAACTACATGAACAAATACAGTTATGTGGCTATCCACCCAAAACACGTCAGGACGCTTAACCGAGCCAAACCAACCAAGAACATGCCTGTGCACCAAGTGCCTAGCTCATAGGCTAACATCCCTTCCATAGGCTTTACATCTGCCCCTAGAAATACGTCAGATTCACTGTAAATATAACTCGGTAATCCACAACAAATGCTGGACTCTAGTATATTCAATGTATAATAAACAAGCCAAAAATCATCATCTCATCACAAGTAAATCCTGTACAACGCGCAAAAAAACCTATTGGCATGCCAATTGTATCCTATCCTATGTTCATTCGGGCTCGATACAAGTAATCTTATAACATTTTACAATTCAATTCATTTTCTCACCTTGTACCAATTTGTAACAATTCAAATATATATATATATATATATGCATAAATATATATATATATTAACATGCCATAATTCAGAAATCAATATAATATTACCAATTATACCAAATTAAACTGTATGAACTTACCATGGCTAAACAACATAAATGACAATATCAGGGACTAGTCAGTAATTTTCTCTTTTCCACGATTATCTACCTGTTCTTGAACTAAACATTAATTTTATTTCAATTATCAGTTCATGATACTTAATAACATTCAATTTGATGCACATAAATTTCTATTAACATTTTTCACAATTTTCCTAAAGTTTTACACTTTGTTCAATTTAATTCCTAAAATTGAAACAAGCTTAATTTCAAAATTAATCCCTAACCCATAGTTTCAAATTCATTTCCATCTTTAATCAACCCTCTAATTCTAAAATTTTACAAGAACACCAAGCAAATTTAAAGATTTTATCAATTTAGTCCTTAAGCTCAAAAAAATTCAAAATTACTTTACAAAATAGTTTAAATCTATCATCAAAATTTAAACTCAAGCATAAACATGAAGAAAAGGTCAATAGCATCATTGCCAAGTTTTTTAAACTTTGATAGTTTCATAAAATAGTCTTTAGGCTAGCTAGATTAAGCTACAACGATATCAAAAATATAAAATTTACAATAAACAAGTAAGAATTTAGCTTACATGCAAGGGACTTAGCTTAGCCAAAGCATTCAAGGTTTAGAAATGGTGTTTTCGGTGAAGAATGAAAGAATTGAGGAAGATGGTACATTTTATTATTTTAATTACTTTAATTTATTAAATTAAAACATATATAGTATAATATAAGGTAATGTATAACCGAAAATTAACATAAATATGACTAAATTTCCATATTAGATTATTTAAATATGCCTTTATATTCAATTTGCACTTTAAAACTCATAGCGATTGACTGTTGTGGTTTTTACAATTTAGTCCTTTTTCTTTAATTAACTATCAAATCACTAAAATTTCTAGACCAAACTTCAATACACATGTATAGTAACTCCGTAAATATTTAATGGTTTAGAGAAACTCTATCCCAATACTTTATTTTACAAAATCACTTAACTTTAGGGACAAACCACTTGTATTTAACTATTCGTTCAATTTGTAAAAATTATTAGATAAAAATTAAATATAATACTATATTTGGCGTGAAAATATTAAATAACAATATTTATGGACTCACTCATCGTAGTTTTGATCCTGAAACCACTGTTTTCGACACCACTGAAAATGGGTTGTTACAACTCTCCCCTCATTAGGAAATTCCATCATCGAAATTTTTACCTAAGAAAAGGTTTGTCTATTGTGACTTCATTGATTCCTTAGTTTCCTACATAGCTTCTTCAATACCATGCTGATGCCACAGAACTTTTACTAATGGTACTGATGCGATTTCCTAAACCCGAGTTGAACCCCGAAAATATGCTAATGAGACCCGGACTTGGAAGTTAGGAAAATTGCTCGAATGGAAGGACCATCTTGAAAAGGATCTAAATGGATGGAACCTTGAATCATAGTAATTGAAATATAAGAAACCGTAGCTATATTAAAACTCTGACCCGCTTAACTCGCAAGTTACTAGAACCTCATTATAGTGAAGTTGCCACACTTCGTGATGGGAAACAAAGTGATAAGACAATTTGAATGCAATAAACTTGAAAAGTTTGAAAAGAACGGTAGTTCAATGAAAAATTGAGAGAGAAATATCTCACAAATAAGTTTTATATTAAAAATGGTCTAACCTTTAAATGTTTACAAAACAACCATTTATAGGAAAATAGAAAAGAATATGAATGACCAACATTTGGCTGTTAATGTAGTTCATGTACACAAATCGTACAATGAACCAATGATTTGTAAACTCCCTTAAATGCATATAAATGGTTGCTCACTCCCCTTTGATGGTTCATGGATGTTCATCCTTTATATTGGCATGTATTTGGAGTTCATGCACCTCATTGAATGATATTCATGCATGAACTTTAACTTGAAGAGTCACATTCTTCCTCCCTTTGTTGTGCATGAATTCTTAGCATATAAGAAAGCTTTAAGTGCCTTGTATGATCACCAAAAGTCTCCCTTCATCTCCTTTGGCCAAACATGCATTTGCATGGTTCATGCATTCTCATGAATAGGCACATTAATAGCATGCATTTTCATGAACTTGTTGCATGCATCTTATAGATTCATCCTCCATGATGTGCATGCATGTTACCATTCATTATGCCACATTTATAAAGACTTGTAACAACCCGTTTTTAGCTAAATTGGAATAGTGGTTTCGGGACCACAAATCTAATGTTAAAAATTTATTTTACTATTATTTGAGGTCTTGGGCATGATAGCATGATTGTGTGAAATTTTTGTGAAGAAATTTTATCGTTTGTGTGCTTAATTCGGTAAAAAAGACTAAATTGCGTAAAGTATAAAAGTGATGTTCTATTAGTAAAATGCACTTAATAGCTATGAAATTGAAATGTGGAAGTCCTTAAATGGTATTTATCCCTTTTTTAATGTTAGTGGACATTAATAGACATATTTCAAGTAATTAAATGTTGTTTTATTAAAGGTTAATAAAGTAAATTGTTAATTAAATGAATAATAAGTAAAACAAATCAAATTATAACCTATTACTTATACTTTTCAATCAAAAATTGGAACAAAGAAAGCCATTAACATAGCTTCAAGGTTCGTCTATTGCATGGTTCAATTGTAAGTTCGTTTTTGTCTCGTTTTTATTAATTTCTATGTTTTTGTGATCGTTGCAACTAGGTCTAGCTAGCCTAGGGACTATTTTGAAAAAATGTTAAACATTTTGAGATTTTCCATTGATGAATATTGATGTGTTTTGTTGTTTGATGATGGAATATGAAACCATGTTGTTAGATTTACAAGTTTTGTAAAGAGATTTTTGAGTTAAAATGCAAAATAGGGATTTATTTGAGAAATGTGTAAAATGTGTGGTTAAATGTGTGAAAAATTGATAAATATGGTCTACTAGGGACTAAATAGTAATTTGGCTAAGTATGGGTGTTTTGAAAATTTCATGAATTTGTGATTTTGTGAAATAAGGATTAAATTATAAAAATGTGAAAGTTTAGGATGAGTATTTTTGACTAAATTGAATAAATAGATGATTGAATAAGTTAATTTTGATTACATTTAGATCAAGAAAAGAGGAATTCAGACTTAGATCGGGGAAAGAGCAAAGTAATTGAATAGTCGATCTGTTTCGTTGTTGTCAAATACGAGGTAAGTTCGTATGCTAATAAATATTGTTAAATTGTGTTATAAATGTATTATTATTGAATTGAATTGTGATAATGGTTGGAAATAAGTTTACGAACATGATCAGTAGAGATTCGACAGTGGAAAGTCTCGTTCGAACCTTTGGAATAGTTTAGGATACAAATGTCATGAATTAGGGTTTACCGATGATGATGTGATTCGGGTGCTGGTCTTGTACATCCTACCGGTGACTGGGTTTTGGCATGTGCAGTGATTTCTGACAGCTTGTGTGAGCAACACCGTGTAGCTACGTCTTGACTAACAGCTTGTGTGAGTAGGCCCTTGTTAGCTCGAGAGCGATCATATATGTGATATGAGATAGCTCCGGCTATAGGTGTGGCACTTAGGTGCGATGTGTTCCCAAGTATCCTATAGTAATTTAGAATAGCTCTACAGACACAATCGAAACATGAATGAAAGTAAGACCGATTTAAGTGGTATAGGTATGTATGGAACCTATACGGGCATTGAATTGAGATAGCTAATGAAATTCATGTTTAATCATGTATTAAACGTGTGAAAGGTTTGTGATTCAATATGATTAATATTTGATATGTTCATTTGGCTAAATTGTGTTTAGTTAATATGTTAAGTTCATTATCATACGAGCTTACTAAGCTATAAAGCTTACTTCATTTTTATTTCTTATGTTTTATAGTAAAATCGAAACTAGCTCGAATCCAGGGATCGTCAGAAATTTCTCGCACTATCGAGCATCTATTTTGGTACTTTTGAATTTGTGAATATGGTGATATGGCATGTATAGGCTATGTGATCCTTTTGATATGTGACAGTATGAATTTTTGCCATGTGATTTGATTTGTAAATGATATAAGGTTTGATGTGTATATAGCTATATAAGTTGGCTTATTTTATATGCTTGGTAATGTGGCTATAATGAACAATTGACCATTTTATATGTGGTGTGTAATTTGGTTTGGAAATACTTGATTGTGGTTTGGTACTTGGATGTTAATTTGGTTGGCTATATGGTTAGAATATGGGATATATGATGCACATGACTTATGGTTAGTAAAGCATGTTAGTTTGGTATGTGTTTTGAATTGGTAAATGGTATTGAAATGAGTATAGAAATGGTTAAAATAGATATGGCATGATTTGTGCATTGGACGATGGTATTTGGCTGCCTATTGTGTCTTGATTGGTGCAAATTGAGCTTGTGTAGGTATGTGCAAATTGGGTGGTAAAAATGGCTTTATAAATAGCCAATTTGTGTCCACACAGGTAGAGACACGGGCGTGTGTCTCAGCCATGTGTGACACACGGTCATGGTACACGGCTGTGTGTCCCTGAAGCAGTTAATAGAAATAAGTCAGTGAGTTACACGGCCTAGACACACGAGCGTGTGGTTGGCCATGTGGCCCAAGTCAGAGAGTTACACAGGGTAGGACATGGTCTGGGACACGGCCATGTGACCCATTTTAAATGTCCACACGGCTTGTGACACGGGCGTGTCTGGTGATCGTGTGGGACACACGGCATGTTCACACGGACGTGTGTCCCCTATTTTAAGAAATTTTCCAAGTTTTTCCAAAGTTATCCTGAGTTATCGGTGTAGTCCCGAACCATCTTTATTGTATTTTTAGAGCCTCGTAGACTCGTTTAAAGGGCAATGTGATTTTCGTTTGATTGAGATATGTTTATGTATGCAAAATGTACGTAAAATGAATGTGTAATTGTGTAATAAGTTTAGTAATGCCTCTTAACCCTATTTTGACGTTGGATATGGGTTGGGGTGTTACAAGACTCATCCCTCTTGTTGTTCATGCATATAGCTATGGATGTATAGAAGATATTCGATCATATTAATCTCCCCTTCAAGCTTCCATCCATGCATCTTGCACATGCCTTGAATTTGACCAGACATTAAGTACATACATCATTGTATTTGTTGCTCCATATGAATGGTCACATTAACCCAAAGTAATTGCATGTATTTGAAAATTCTTTAAACATTCTTTGTGTATGCATTTGACTCTAAAGAGGATAAAAAACCTTGAAGTGACAACCTGAATAGCCTCCTACAGACACATATAAATAGGAATTAGAACATTGCAAATAATCACACTCTTGAATTCGGCAAAGATTCAACCAATTCACTTAAGCTAAATTAGACTCTTAACATGACAAGTGACTTACACAAATAACAAGCACACTTGACACAAACTTAACATCATGATAAAGTGACTTTCATGCATATGACAATAATAATAAACATACTTATTAACTTGAACACATAATGACATATGAAACATTTAATTAAAACACATGATAAAATATGTGGATTAAACTAAAATGCAAACTTATTAAAATTAAATAAAAAGCTTGAAAAGATTAAAAGTCTTAAAGTGGCTGATTGGTTGAATCAGGCCCATCAAAAAATTCGTCCAACACTTGGACCAAATTAGTTATCATAGGCTTTTGGCTCAACCCAATTTTGAATGATAAGTTTCATTTTGCACTTGGGCCCTTCACGTTTGGACCAATCTTGACATCTTTGAGCTGCATCATCACATGATGTAACTAGAATCACATCAGGTTCCTGTTTATTCTAAAGTTCTTTTGCCTCTCAAGCTAAAATTGTTATTGGTTTCTCTGAATACGACAGAGTAGGCTGTAATTCAATTTCGCTAGGAGGAATCACATGTGAGGTATCTATCTATACCATCTCAACATCAAAGTATGAAAAACGTTGTGAATTTTTTCGAGTTCAAGAGGTAAAGTCAATTTATAAGTTATAGGACCGATTTTTTCAACAACTTAATACGGCCCGATAAACCTCAGACTAAGTTTACCTTTTCTACCAAATCGTAACACTTTTTTTCCATAGTGAAACTTTTAAAAACACTCAGTTTCTAACAACAAATTTTATATCTTTTCTTTTCAAGTCTAAGTATGATTTCTAACAATCCGATTCAAGTTTCAAGCTATTTTGAATAGTACAAACTTTATCTTTAGTTTCTCAAATCAAGTCTATCTCAACTAACTTGTTTTCCCTCAATTCTGACCAGTATAATAGAGTTCTACATTTCGGCCCATGTAAAGCCTCAAACGGTGCCATTTTAATGCTGGATAGATATTTTCTGTTATAAGCAAATTCGGCCAATTGCAAATATTTTTCCTAGCGATCTTCAAACTCAATGATGCAACATCGTAACATATCATTCAGAATTTGTATTACCTATTCTGACTGTCCGTTTGTCTGCGGATGAAATGCTATATTGAAGTTGAGTTTAGTACTCAGATCATTGTGAAGTTTACCCCAAAATCTAGAGGTGAATCTCGAGTCTCGATCAGAAATAATAGCCAAAGGCACTCCATGTAATCTAGAAATCTCAGATACATACAATTCAACTAGTTTTTTGAGAGTATAATCTGTTCTGATCGAAATAAAATGAGCTAATTTCTTTAGTTTTTCAACAACCCAGATCAAATCTTTCTTTCTCATTGTCAAAGGTAGTCTAGATATGAAATCCATAGTGAATCATTCCCATTTCTATTCAAGAATCATAACAGGCTGTACCAACCTAGATGGTACTTGATGCTCAGCTTTCACCTGTTGGCAAACTAGGCATGTAGCTACAAAATAAAAAATTTCCCATTTCATTCTCAGCCACAAGTACATCTATTTCAAATCACAAAACATTTTAGTAGTATCTGGATGAATTGAATACGTACTACTCTGAGCCTTTGATAATATATCTCGTTTCAATTCCAAATTATTCAGGACACACAATCTATTTCAAAAATACAACATACCATTGACACCAACACTAAAATCTGTGGACTGATCATTTTGAATCTATTCTTGTTTAGCTAGCAACTTTGGGTCATCTTTTTGCAACTCTCGAATTCTCTGAAGAAACAATGGTCTAGCTTTCAATTATGCTAAAATAGAACTGTCATGATTCAAAGTCAACTAATCATTCAACGTTGTTGGGCAAAAAGTGATTTCTGACTTAATGCATAAGCTACAATGTTAGCTTTTCACAGGTGATAATTAATTACTAAATCATAGTCTTTCAGTAGTTCGAGTCATCATCTTTGTCTTGGATTTAGTTCTCTTTTATTCATCAAATATTTTAGGCTTTTATGATCGGTATATACGTGACACTTCTCACCGTACAAATAATGTTGCCAAATGTTCAAAGCGAAAACAATTGCAGTCAATTCTAGATTGTGAGTCGGGGTAATTCCTCTTGTATAGCTTTAGCTATCGAAAAGCGTAAGCTATAACCTTTCTATTTTGCATTAATACACAACCTATCCCACTAAGCGACGCATCACTGTGAGCAACATATTCTTTCTCAAATTCAGGCTGAGTCAATACAGGAGATTCTGTCATTAAAGATTTCAACTGATCAAAGCTCTGTTGGCAACTATCTGACCACACAAACTCAATTTTTTTTCGGTTCAAGTATCGCTTAGTACCATAATTTTTTTGAACTTGGGTCTGAAGAAATCCCAACTTACTCTATCATTGGGTACCATCGCTGTCAACGTCAACCACTAGTTATAAGCCTCATTTTAAGCAAAGATACGACACATCTAAGACAATCATCAGGAGAACATGCCATTTCGTCGAAAGCTCACTGTATGTTTTCAAGCCAATATTTAACCCTAGCTGGATCATCATCAGTTTTAGCTTTAAACTTTTCGAGACCACACTTTCTAATTTTATCGATAGGAGGTCATCGACTTGTTTCAGTTATTTGAGGATACGGGGGTGCCACATGGGGCACAATAGGGGGTGAAGGTTACTGAGCCGTAGGATTGGCTCGCATGAACTCTGAGAACCACTGGCCCATTAGACGAGAAAAGGCATTTTTTACTTCACTTTCAGATAATTGCAGAATTGGTAGACTATGACTTACTTCCTACTCGAAAGTCGGGACATTACTGTTTACCTCATCAGTGGCAGCACAATTGGATTCTATTGACATCTTTAAACCTATAAGAAAAACAGGGTTAAATCAGATCAAATAATGTCACATTATTATAGGTTTATGTGGCATGTAATTTCTAGACTCTAGACAGGATACATTCAATCTGAGAATCAACTAAACTGTAGCTCTAATACACTAAATATAACTCCCCTTACCCGTCTTTATCATCGGATTAGGGTTATGGAATACAGTAATTAACAAGTAAAAAAATATGAAATCTTAATTCAAAACTCACTTTAAAACATTGTTAGAATGTAAACATTCGACATTCGTGCTATCCATATAAATACAAGCTTAAATCGAGCTTTAAGATTACAAAGGGTTAGACTCGAGCATGAAAAAGGACCAAATTATAGCATTTTCAAAACTTGAATAAAGTATCAATATATTTGAAATAGATATCGATATTTATATGTTCGGTACCGATACCAAATTAAATATTGATATCAAATTGACAATTTGCCAAATTTGGAAATTTTGGTTCAAGACATTTTATCGATATCTTTTTGGAGGTATCGATATTTGTAAAAATTTATCAATACTTAAAAAAAAGCACAGATACGAAATTGTCATTCTGTCAAAATTTAAACTGTTAAATTGATTTGGTATCAATACCCTGATCCAAACTATCGATACTTTTCTTAATGATGACAAAAATAATAAGTTGAAAGGTTCAATTCATTCTCAAACCAGATCCCACTTTTACAATACATACCCACAAATATCACACCTTAAAACACAAGCTTATGGAACATTATGATCTCGTATGCAACAAATATAACATTAATCATTCAATAACTTACTCAAACATACTAAGACATAACAAAACATACCATTGCCTAGATCTAACCAATATACCATAAGGCACCATCACAAACAACAATCTAAACTAGCATTCAATTTAATTTCTAACCAAGTTCAAGCATAATAAAACAAGATTATATGAAGTAACAATTTGACATAATTTCTTGCACCACATAATATTTATCAACAAAATCATATCCATTAAACCATTTCCTAACAAGATAATCAATGCAAGTAACATTTCATGACATTCAAATCTCACATTCAATCCGTATTACCACAACATCCAACCAAGCCATCACTAATTATTCTTTATATAACAAGTCACATATATCAACATTTCATATCATTTTGTCTCATGCCATTCATAATCCACACTCAATTTTTCATGCACAAAACATTAACAATCTTACCATTTATCTATCAAACCCATATACGTAACTTGAACTAACACAAAACATATATGCTTTCATAAACACATATGTACATATTTCAAACACTCCTATTACATGCCACAAAACCAATTATATTAGTTTTAAAGTCTACCAAAATAAAGTTGGATAGTGTGATCTTCAACTTGATCCGATTGCCCAATTCCACAACTAGCATAAATCATGTCAACCAAAACCATTCAATAGGTGAGTTCTATATATACTAGTCATTTAATCGTTTCAATAATACGATATCATTCAATACCAAGTCACGGTATAATATCGAAAAACACGAACATATCACAAGTAATTTATTAAGACATTTTACAGAGTATCGAATATAAATCATTATGATATTAAACCATCAAGATTTCGAACGGTGAACTACATGAACAGATATGGTTGCACGGTCATCCACCCAAAACACGCCAAAATGCTTGACCGAGCCGAACCAACCAATAACACACCTGTGCACCAAGTGACTAGCCCGTAGGCTAACATCTGCCCCTAAAAACATGCCAGATTCACTGTAAATATAACTCAGTAATCTGCAACAAATGTTGGACTCCGGTATATTCAATGTACAATAAACAAGCCAAGAATCATCATCTCATCACAAGTAAACCCTGTACAATGCGCAAAATAACCTATTGGCATGCTAATTGTATCCTATCCTATGTTCATCCAAGCTCGATGCAAGTAATCGTATAACAATTTACAATTCAATTCACTTTCTTACTTTATACCAATTTGTAACAATTCAAATACATACATATACATATACATATACATATACATATACATATACATATACATATACATATACATATACATATACATATACATATACATATACATATACATATACATATACATATACATATATTAACATGCCACAGTTCAGAAATCAACATAATATTACCAATTATACCAAATTAAACTGTATGAACTTACCAGGGCTAAACAACAGAAATGACAATATTAGGGAGTAGTCAGTAATTTTCTCTTTTCCATAATTATCTACTATTTCTTGTTCTAAACATTGATTTTATTTCAATTACCAGCTCACATATACTTAATAACATTCAATTCGATGCACATAAATATCTATTAACATTTTTCACCATTTCCCTAAAGTTTTACAGTTTGTTCAATTTAGTACCTAAAATCAAAACAAGCTTAATCTAAAAATTAATTCCTAACCTATAGTGTCAAATTCATTTCCATCCTTAATCAGCCCTCTAATTCTAAAATTTCACAAGAAAACCAAGTAAATTTCAAGATTTTATCAATTTTGTTCCTAAACTCAAAACAATTCAAATTACTTTACAAAAGAGTTTAAATCCATCATTAATCTTTAAACTCAAGCTCAAACATGAAGAAAACTTCAAGAACATCAATGTCAAGTTTTTAAAACTTTGACTGTAACAGCCTAATTTCAGTGAGATCAGAATAGTGGTTTCGGAACTACAAATCTAATCCAAAAATAAAATTTATTTTATTTTATTGTATGGTCTGTATTAGGTTAGAAATGTCATGTGAAAATTTTGATAAGAAAATTTTACCGACTTCATGTCTAATTACGAGAAGGACCAAATCGCATAAAATGTGAAAGTAGAATTCTAGTAGCTATAAGGATTAAATAGCTATGAAATTCAAAACTTGAGGTCCTTATATGGTAATTAGACTATCAATCAAAAAATAGAAAATATCTTTGTTGAATCATCCATGGAAATTTAGGAAAAGGGCAAGGACTAAATTGGAAATTAAAATAATTAATTAATTAAAAAGATGATAAAAGAAATACCATCTTATTTTTGTCATCTTCAACCTCAAAATTATATGGAAACCCTAGGAGAGAGAGAAGAAACTTTCAAGGCCTAATTGGGTAAGTTTCCTTGTCCTGTTTTTAGTAATTTTGATATTTTTGAAATTGGTATAGCTTAATCTATCTGTTTGGGGGATTAATTTGAAAAGTTATCAAAGTATGGAAAATGAGTCATGGATGTATATGCTGAAAATTAGAAATTTATGGTAGAAAATGAAAGGTTGTTGATAGATAAATAACTTTTACAAAGTGATTTATGGTGAAAACATAATTTAGGGACTAAAATGTAAAGTTGTGAAAATTGATGACAAATTCTGAAATTTATAGAAAATATGTGCTGTAAATTCTACTTTGAAATTTTGGTTAGGCTTGGAATAGGGAGTCTTAATAAGTTAGGGGCAAAATGGTAATTTTGCCTAGGACGTAGGTTGAGTCCTAATAAGTATGAAATGTGTAAAATTGATGATTAAAGTTATTTATATAGATCCAAATAACTCAAATTCGAGGTTAGATCGAGGAAAAGAAAATGTCTCGGATTAGTAGATTTTATACACAAACAAGTGTCGAGGTAAGTTCGTGTAACTTAATCTAGCTTGTAAATATGTTTAATTGAATATTGTGTTTGTATGGAATGTGAATTATATTGATGTACATTACTTGGTTGTTACAATATGAGAAATTAATCCATGCTTAAAAATGGTGAAAAAGGGTTAAATCCCGATTGAATATTGAATTTCGATGAATATATGTGCTTTCCTAAAATGAATGAGGTTCTGCATTTATTGCGGACGGGATTTAGCTCAGACGGTTAATTCTATTAACCTTATTATAGAAAGAATTTAGCCCAGACAGTAATCCTGATATAATACCTCTCAAGTATACATTACGATTAAGGTTTAGCCTGAATGGGTGATCCTAATTGGGCTCTTCTGAACATATGTTTTATAAAGGATTTAGCCTGGACTAGTAATCCTGTTATATGATATGTGGCTCGAGAGTGTGTTCCATGATTAAATGCCTGAACGGGTACCCTTGAATAAGAAATTAACGAGTTACTGCATCATACACCTTGAGGGTACTACTTGAGCATCCATCAGAATTTCAATGATTCAACGGACATAAAATTCTTGACATGGCATGAGAATTACGAGATGATGTGATAATGACTTGAAAGAGTATTGCATGATGAACTCATCTATGTTTGCTTGATTGGTATGGAGATTTTGGTGACTAACATGTTTGATTGAATGCATGTGTTTAGGAAGTTTTGCTAATGGATGGAAAACATGATATTGTATGTTTAGATTTAATAAACGGGATTGATAAGTTTAGTTTTTTGTTATACGAACTTACTAAGCATGTAATGCTTACTCTGCTCTATTTTTCCTATTTTATAGTGCTCGAAAGCTCGCGAAGGTTGGAAGATCATTGGAGCATCGTCACAGTATCAATTAGCTTATTTTAGGTATATATAGTTGAATCCTTTTGGTATAATGGAATGTATAGGACAACTTGACCATTAGTGGTTTGATAAAGATGTTTGTAATCTAGCCATTGGAATGGCTAGAAATGA
The DNA here is from genome assembly GCA_020496765.1 of Gossypium stocksii. Lineage (NCBI taxonomy): Eukaryota > Viridiplantae > Streptophyta > Magnoliopsida > Malvales > Malvaceae > Gossypium > Gossypium stocksii. Next base: position 57,281,713 of record CM035624.1, on the reverse strand, counting down.
TTGTTTTGATATACTTGTAATGTGATGCTATGGTGGCTAAATATATGTTAAGTAGGTTATTATGATATACTTACATGTGATATGTTAAGTATATGAGATCAAATGTTGTTAATACCTAAGTTAAATCAAGGTAAGTTATAAACACACATGCATGTAATGGTATGCCATAATGAATGATGGAATTTGTTTAATTTGAATGCTTGGAATGGTTGGTACTGGATGTGTGTTTCAAGTGCAGGTCTTGGGTGTGATTTTGGGTGAGAAATGAACCTAGAAATGGCTTTATTTTGTCCACACGGGCAGAGACATATGCGTGTATCTAGACCGTGTGTGACACGGCCTGAAAACATGGGGATGTGGTTAGGCTGTGTGTCACCTGCACCTAACTTTTGAGAAACAGAATGATCAAAATTGAGCCGTGTGTCTTTACTGTGTGAGGCACACGGCCCAAAACATGGTCATGTCTCTTGGCCGTGTGAATCCTACACCTATTTTTTGAAAATTCAAATTAACCACACAGCCTAGCACATGGGCATGTGACTTGGCTGTGTGACATCAACTTGTGCATGAGTTACAAGTCAAAGAGTTACACAGGTTCGGGCCACAGGCGTGTGACTCCACACGGCCTGACCACACAGGTGTGTCCCATACCACACGGGCATATGACTCTTAATAGTGAGAAAAATTTTGGGATTTTGCAAAAAAATTCCTCAAGATCCCGATTTGGTCCCGAATCAATTCTAATGCATGTTTTGGGTCTCAATGGCCCTACTAAGAGACGTTATAACTAATCTCAAAAAATAAATAGTGTTCAACTCGATTTATTTGAAATTATTTTGTAATCTCCGGTAATGCCTCAAAACCCTATTTTGGCGACAGATATGGGTTATGGGTGTTGCATTGACAGTTTCACAAAATAATCCCTGGGCTAACTAGCTATTTTTATAATTGTAAAATCATTACAGAGATAGGAGAGCTTGTGGGCAAAGTGGTCAAGTTGGATATGAACACTGACAGTAGGACGAGGGGTCGTTTTCCTATGATGGCTATTTATGTCAATTTAGAAGAGCCTCTGGTGTCTCAAATTTTGATTAATGGTCGGAAATAAAAAGTAGAGTATGAATCCCTGTCTACAATCTGCTTTCACTGTGGAAGATATGGGCATGTGGAAAACACTTGCAACTTCAAAACTAATGAAGCCATGGTTGAGGTGAGCAGGGATCCACCGAAAACGGAATCGAAAATTCATAATCTGAACGTTGAAGGGTCAGAGCAGAAAGATGGTAATTGCGGGCCATGGATGATAGTTGAAAGGAAATCTAGGCACAAGACAAGGGAAAATCCACAAAAATTATCTAGATTTCAGGAAAAGGAAAAGGAAGGTTCCGATTCAGTGGACTTGAAAATTCAGATTTATTGGAAAATACGCAAGAAAGGGACATGGTGGACTTGCGAAAACCTAAAGGGAAAGAGATTTTAATTGAGGATCATAGAAGGAAAGATTTGTGCTTCTTAACGGTCGGACAGAGGTTAAAAAAGGAAATAACAAAAGTAAAATCATTGAGACAAGCTCCAAGAATATTTTTGGCCCGATTATCAAAAGTAACAAGGACTCTATTTTGGGTCCCAATTTATTTTAATCCTAAGGAATCAGTCCAGAATGCAGGAAAATCAACTAATGGTTTGGGCTTTGGAAATTCACCTTACCAGGCCTGGAGAAACATGGACCGAACTGTCCAAGATGTAGTGAGTCAGCAGGTTGCTGTCGTTACTTCCAACACTGAGCAAGACCAAGCAGCGGAGCAGGCCACTGATACTAAAGCTATGAACGTCGAAGAGGAGCCTGCTGTGCATCAAACTCCTTCAATTATAAAACAGATTGCTAGAGGGGAAGAGACAGTTGATGTGGGTAATTTGGATCCTTGCAAGCACACGGCAGTTGTTTTCTTTGAGAATAAAGATTCTCTGCCCTCAAACAATTCCATGGCCTTGGTGGGGTTCCTTAATTCGGGCAATGGGTTGAAAATAAGAGGCAAAATTAACAAGCATAACAAAAGCTCACATGGAAGTAACGTGCATTTTAAACATTCGGGCCATCATTGTGTTTCTCTCAAAACTTTCATGGAACAATTGGCTGAGAATATTTCGGCTATCACCAAGGAGAGTGTTGATTTGGGAAACACTAATAGAAATGATGAACCAACGGAGGGGTTTATTACCCCTAGGCAGTAAGGCTGTTTATCTTGTTTTTAATGGGCTTTTATTTTTAAGTTTTTTTATGTGGTTTTTGGTTTTATTTAGTTTTTTGCCTTTGTTCTTTTTTAATTTTTACCATTTTATATATTTTTTTAATGAGTCCTAATATTAAAATTTTCTCGTAGAATTGCCAAGGGTGTGCTAGTAGGAAATTTATCCAAATTTTTCGCGAGCTTAATTCAGAATATGGACCGGATATTGTTTGCCTGGTTGAACCGAGAGTAAGTGGTAAAAAAGCCAACTCTGTTATCGAGCAACTTGGCTTTGACTATTCTCATCGAGTTGAAGCAGTTGGTTTATTAGGTGGCATCTAGGTTGGATGGAAGGATTCTGTTCGAATTCATATTATTTCTAATCATGACCAATTTATTTTTCTTCGTGTTGTTAATCTTATCTCTGATAAGTCTTTGTTCATATATTTTATTTATGGTAGTCCTGATAAGACGAAACATAAGCTTCTTTGGGAAGAATTACAATCTACCGCCCCTGATCATTCTTTTCTGTGGCTTGTTATAGGAGATTTTAACGCTATTTTATCTCCATCGGACAAGAGAAGTCCCTTTAATATACGAAAACGCTGTAAATTTTTTGGTAATTTTGTTGACTTTTGTGCTTTGCAGGACTTAGGATTTAGTGGGCTTGCCTTCACCTGGCAACGAGGTAGTACTTACATAAGATTAGATCGAGCACTTGCTAATGATGAGTGGATGGCAACTTTTCCACAGTGCTTAGTTTAACATCTCTCTCGTATTAAGTCAGACCATCGGCCAGTACTTTTTTCCACTTGCCCATCTTTTGGTGCTTCTAAAGGATGACCTTTTAGATTCTTAGCGGGATGGACGCAACATAATACCTTTCTTACCTTTGTTAAGGAACAATGGAATTATGCAGGTAATATGGCTGATTCTCTTAATAACTTTACCTCTTCTGTTAAAATTTGGAACAGGAATGTGTATGGCTTTTTGGGAGCACGAAAACGGACCCTGATGCGATCTCTCAACAATATTTAAAAGGCCATTGATCATTTTCCGGCCAGTCAGTTAGTTCAAAAAGAAACAGAAGTTAGAGATGAGTTGGAAAATATCCTGGACCATGAAGACTTGCTTTGGAGACAAAAGGCTCTTTGTGACTGGTTACAGTTGGGGGATAAAAACACGAAATTTTTTCATAGTCTCACGATTAAGAGAAGAAAATTCAACCGAATTTCTTCCTTACGTATAGAAGATGGAGACTGGTGTTCTAATCAAGACATCTTGCAGTCTAAGGCGGTGGATTTCTTTGAAAGGCTCTATGGTGAGAACCCCCTAGTTTAAGAGGTTTATCGAGTTTTGGGTTCCCTAAACTATCTTATTCGAAGGTCTCTTTTTTTGGAATCTGATGTCTCTAATGAGGAAATCAAAAGGGCGCTTTTTGATATGGCGCCTCTGAAAGCGCCTGGCAGTGATGGGTATCATACCCTCTTCTTTCAAAATCAGTGGGATTTTATTGGCGGTGATGTGTGTCATTGGGTAAAAGGGATTTTTGCTGGAAGACAAATCGATCAGGAGCTAAATAACACCCTGATTGTTCTTATTCCTAAGAAAGAAAATCCTGAAGACTTCAGCCAGTTTCGACCTATCAGTCTATGCTCTGTGTTGTACAAATTAATTATGAAAGTGATCGCTAACAGGTTTAAGGTAATTTTTCCCAAGTTGATCTCTCAGGAACAAGCTGGGTTTATAGCTGGTCATAACATTTCAGACAACATTATCCTTGCTCAAGAAGTCATCCATTCGATGCGGTGCAAGCGAAAAAATAATAGCTAGATGGCTATAAAGTTAGACTTGGAGAAAGCATATGACAGAGTTAGCTGGGAGTTCATTGATGCCTCTTTGATTGCAGTAGGAATTCCCACCTTTCTGCGAAAAGTTATTATGTCAGCTATTTTCTTATCTGCAATGCAGATTCTTTGGAATGGAGTGCCGACTCATAAGTTTAAACCTGATAGAGGAATCCGTCAAGGATGTCCTTTATCGCCATATTTGTTTATGCTCTGCATGGATTGGTTGGGGCAAATTATTCGAAAAGAAATGGAGATCGGTAATTGGGATCCTATTCAGTTGTCTCGTAATGGTCCTACTATATCTCATTTTTTTTTGCTGATAATCTGGTTATATTTGGTAAGGCTCATCTAGGCCAGGCTTGTCTTTTGGATTCTATTCTCAATCAGTTTTGCGAGATCTCGGGTCACAAAATTAGTGTTGAGAAGAGTAATATCTTCTTTTCCAAGGCTACTTCAGAAGATGTTCGTAATCAAATTATTCAAATTTTCAGATTTTAAGAAGTTCAGAACTTAGGTAAGTATTTAGGTGTTCCGCTCCTTCATGAGAAGGTCACAAACATACGCTGAACTTTGTTGTTGATAAAGTTCGGCAAAAGTTTCAAAGTTGGGATGCTAGGAGGCTTTCCATGGCAGGGAGAATCACTCTAGCGCAATCAGTTCTTCTCTCTATTCCCAACTATTTTATGCAGTCGCTGATGATTCCGAGAGGTGTGTGTTTAGAGATTGAGAGATTGGCCAGACAATTTATTTGGGGTTGTAAAGATGGGCATTCCAAAGTTTCTTTAGTTGGTTGGGACTCCATCTGTCAGCCTTGGGCTCGAGGTGGTCTTGGTCTTACACACTTGGATAAGCAAAACAAGTCTTTTCTCATGAAAATTGGGTTTAGTCTTGTTTCTAAAAGTGATGCCCTTTGGGTTCATGTTCTACGATCCAAGTATAGTTGGAAAGAACAGCTTCCAGATTTGATTAGTAGGAGTCAATGCTCTCACTTATGGAAATCCCTCTCTAAGATATGGCCTTTATTCCGTGAAAACTTAATATGGTCTCTTGGAGATGGCTCTACTGTCAAACGCTGGAAAGACTCTTGGATTCCAGGTATGTGTCCTTTAGCCTCTAAAATTCCTTTTTTTTCTAACCTTGATCTTGATTGTTGTGTTAAGGAGTTTGTCAATCTGGACGGAATTTGGAATTTGGAAATGTTTCGAGTATGGCTACTTGAAGATGTGATTTGTAGGATTGTTAGTATCCCTCCGTCGCATCCTGATGCCAGACCAGATAGGGTGATTTGGGCTCAGTCATATTCAGGAGCTTTTTCGATTCGTAGTGCTTATTGGGCCCTTAAAAAGCCTACTTAGAATTCTTCAGATGACAAGTGGAAGTCTATTTGGAAATATCCAGGACCACAAAGAGTTAGAGTTTTCCTCTGGTTGGCCTATCGGCAAAGACTTCTTACTAATTCGGAACGTGTAAGAAGAGGGATTGGGCACTGTACTTCGTGCGTTTTATGTGGACATGAGGTTGAAGATCTTATTCATACTCTTCGAGATTGCCCCTTTGCAAAGGACGTGTGGATGCTTGTTCTTCCAAGATAGCTTAAACAAAGGTTTTTCTCCTCCCCCTTTCCTTATTGTATTTCACTTAACCTTTGTTTCAATGAAAGATTACAGGACAGTGAACTCTCTTGGCCGTGTTTATTTTGTTTAATTGCGTGGCGTATCTGGAAGAACAGAAATCTTTTTATTTTCCAGAAGCTTTCCTGGTCAGCAAATGAGGTGATTTTGAACTCCAGATGCTGGGCTCGTCAATATGAAACATGCATGGAAACCAATAAAAGGGCTGACCACAAGTCGACTTTTGCAAATATCTCGGATATTTCTTGGGTCTTTCTTTCCTCAGATGGAGCTATAGCCAGAGATACTGGATTTGCTGCCACAGGAGAAGTGGCTAGAGATCATGAAGGAAATTGGCTAGTAGGGTTCTCTCGGTTTTTAGGAGTCTGTTCTCCATTTGAAGCTGAAGTATGGGGCATCCTTGATGGAATCCTCATTTTGCTTAATAAAGAATACAGAAAAATATCGATCTTGACTGATAACCTTGAAGTCGTTCAAGTCTTGTCTGCTCCAGAGTTGGAGGAGTCCGGGATTACTGTTCTTAGAAGAGTTCAACGTATTATGAGAGTGGAAGAAGAGTGGAGGATTAAGCATATCCCAAGGAATCGGAATTTGGTGGCGGATAGTCTAGCTAAACTCAACCTGAATTGGAAGTCAAGTTTACAAGTTTTTAATGAAGCTCCCAAGGAAGTTGTCGACTTTCTACAGGATGACATAGAAAACGGTTGTTTTATGTAATTGATCTTTTTCCTTTTATTTCCACCAAAAAAAAAATTTAATCACTCATCATTTCAATTTTTTTTTAAGTTTTAGTTTAAAGAAATATTTAAAATTTTGTGGAAGAGATAAAAACCATTTTTTTTAAATTTTTACTTAATAAATTAATATTTAATTAATTCGTAATACTATCTTAATTAAAAACATTTTTTCATAAAAAATGCTGGTTATGGTTTCTTCAATATTATTTTTCATTGTTTGTAATTTTAGTTTAAATTTTTCGTAGTTTTATCCACACTTTCATGATTTTATTGTGTCAACTCTATTTTCTTTGAAAGTAAATATGATTTTATTTTTAAGTTTTAATTTTTTATTTGTTTTTGGTGTATATGTGAGACTTGACAATATAATGGTGTCACCAAATCTATTATGAATTATTTTCAAAGGTCTTTTTCTTGGTTAATCAGTGTTTATTGTCAAATTAATTTGATAATGGCGAGACTAAAATATAAAAATTAAATATTTAAACTAATTAAAATGATTTTTTAAACAATTTTATGCCAATTCAATCTTTCTCCAAATATTTTATATTGAGTTGCCATTTTCCACTTTAATCAATCCTAATTCCAATAAACATATGATTAATGTCTCGATATATATTATGTATATTAATATTTATTTATGCTATTTTTAATTAATTATTCTTATTTTCAGATTAAACATAATTTGTCCAGAATAATTAATTTGTTTTGAAATGAGATTGGATTAAGCTGAATATCGTAAAATTAATTTCATCGTAATATTATTGGGTTATAAAAGTACAAGAATGTTGGGTAAGACAGCGACGAGGAGCAGCACACAAATTCATAGACGGATTTAACAGAAAGAAAGAAATTGTGTAAAGAAGGGGATGGGATCCGATCCGATCCGATGCGATCAGGAGGTGCGGACGACAACGCTCTGCATCATGTGCTTGAACTCGAAGAAATCCACACGCCCATCATGATTTTGGTCAACGCAGCATATCATCTTCTCCACTCTATCAATCTCTCTTCCTTCTGGCAATCCCAGTTTCCCCAATACCGCCTGCAATTCCTCCGCCGATATATACCCATCCCCGTCCTCATCGAACACTTTAAACGCCTCCGTCAAATCTGATTCTGATTCATCCTCTTCTGCAACCTCCTCCTCCACCTCCATGTCCAGCCCGAACAACCTTTGGTCCAATGACTCATGCAAAGCAACAAACCCGTCGTACGTGAGGCCGATGTTACCCGACTTTATGAACGACCTGATGGTTGAATCTAGGTCTGAAACATCGGTTTCAAGGCCTAGACGAGCAAGGGCCTGATGGATCTCTTGGACAGTGATGAGGCCATCGCGGTTCTTGTCAAAGATATCGAATACGCGTCGCAGACGGAGTGAGTTTAGACTGGAGCAGCGTAGACGAAATGACGAAGACGAGGGCCTTCTATTCAGGGTGCGTTTGCGTTCAGAATCTGCTGCTGCTGCCATTTACGGTCTGTTTTATCTACGTTGGGGGTTTCTTATTAATTGCAACAGCTTACCAAGAGGGAAAGGAGGTGTGTGTTGGGGTTGAGAATGGCTACTATTATATGTTCTCCTATTTCAACGTTTAAGGGTGCTACCGGATATAAATATACATACATATATGTTAGCCGTCCTGTCCAGCAAGCCTCTTAACACCTTTTCTTGGGGCATTCATTTCTACACGTATTCCCATGTCTCTTTAGGGAAAATTCTATAGAAGTCCTTGTACTCGGATTTAAATTATATTTTACCTTTCTACTAAAAAAATGGGTATTAGTCCGTGTACGATAGATTAATAAGCAAATTGAACATTTTCTATTAAAAATTTCATCTATTTGTATTGTTAAAAATTAGTATGGTTGATAGAATAATCAAATAGAGACATGTGGCATGCCACTTGTACCTCATGTTAACGTATGAAGACTAATATTTAACAACAATAATGGATAAAATTTTTCATAGAATGACCAATTTGTTTTTTTTATCTAATGTACAATGACTAATTTGCCTATTTTCTAAGTAGATGAGGCAAAATATAATCTGGCTGTTGATATATGGGCCTCCCTGGTACTTTTATAGTCTCTTTAGCTATTTTAGAAAATAAGCCATATAAGTTAGGGTAAACTACCTAGTTGGTCACTCAATTTTTAGGGCACTTTCATTTTGGTCACCTAAAATGAAATTCTTGCAATTTGGTAACTCAACTTTTAGGACACTTTCATTTCAGTCACCCAAGCATTAAATCTCCAATGACGGTTAACTGTACATGCCATATTATGTTTACACTTTCATTTTAGTCACCTAAAAAAATATATTTTTTTAAGTATTGATTAGGATAAAAAAAATAAAGATTAAAGTAAAAAAGCGCTAAAAACTAAAATAATTCACAAAATTATTAAATTGTAATTATTTATCCCATTGCCAAAATTCTAAATTTTATTTTTAAAATTAAAATTTTAAATTTCAAAACATCAAAATAAATTGAATAAATTGTTGAAAATTTTTTTATCCATTGATAAGGTTAACCGATTTGCTACTATAATTTTTTGAACATTAATATTTAAAAATTTATATTTCAAAACCCAAATTTAGATTTTTCGGCAAGAGGATGATTAAGTACAATTTGAGAATTTTTCTGTATTATTTTAGTTTCTACCATTTTTTCACTTTAATCCTTGATTTTTTTTACCCCAATCAATACTTAAAAAATATAAATTTTTGGTTGACCAAATTGAAAATGGCCTAAAAATTAGAGGGCTAGAATAAAAGTGTAAACATGATGTGGTGTGTACAATTAACTGCTATTAGAGATTTAATGCTTAGATGACTAAATGAAAGTTTTTTAAAAATTGAATCACCAACTAGATAATTTACCTTTTGAATATCTATATTAAATTCAAAGAGCATTGGTCGTGTCGTGGGTGGAAACTTTTGACCTTGTGCCGTGGGGAGTAGTGGGCTGTGATTTGACTTCACGGACACGGACACGGTCATGGTCTGAATTCGCCATCCTCTTTTTCTAATTTTAATTTCTTTGAGTTTGGCCACACAAATACACGTTTCTCATTGAAATTAACTAAACCCATTCAAAGTCGTCTAAATGAATTTTCTTACCTCTCAGTCTCGCCCATTATGTCTTCTTGGCTTGCCGTATATGGTCATTTAAGCTGCTGTAATGTGTGGGTAATTATTTTAATTACTAAATTTCATTTAATTATATTTTCGAATAAATTATGCAGGATGATTTTTATTTAAAAAAAAAAACTGTTGGAGATAAAATATATGTATGGAATTAAAATTCTTTTTAATTATAATGCAATGTCTTAAAATTATTTTTTAGCATCCAAACACACCTTTATAATAAAAATACATTGGCAGTGAATATAAGGTTGGTTGAGGGTGAATTTTTATTTTATTTGCCACTTTACTGTTTATATTTAGAGTTTACGGCTACACTTTTCAATAATAATAAATGTTATGCTTTTATTTGTTTTTTAAATTTGTAATGTGACTTACTAAATTTAGTAACCATTTTAATTTAAAGGTTTATAAGTTTAGAAAGCCTTTAATTAAAAAAAAAAAAAAAACTCTAGACTTAATTCACTTCCAATTGAACTCTTACAATTAATTTAAAAATTTAATTAAATCCCTCCATTAATGATTTTAACATGAGTTGATTTTAATAGTCAACGCGGCCCGAAACATAAACCATTAAAGACAATAGCTCAATTGAGGGTGAATTAAGCTGTGGGGCTTAAGAGCTTTTTAAACCTATAAGCTTAATTATCTTTTTTACTTTTATATTAATTATTGTATAATGCTTTTAATTATATAGAAAAATAAATAAAAAATTAAATCATTACAATATCTATAGAGGCGTAGTTAGGGGTTAGCAGGGTTGGCCCTTAAGATAAAAAATTTTCTATTTAAATCCTTTAATTTTTTATAAAATTTTAATTAATAAACTTTGCACTTTATTTTTCTAATATATTATGTTTTTCTTTTGCAATATGAAATAATTCTACATGGCTTCTCAACGTTTGAGCTATTGATCATGGATGTTGGTCTTAATTCCCACATATTAATTTGCTTCTTGTGGTATGTGCATGATAATGATTTGTTCATGTCAAGTTGTGTGAGTTATACCAAAAAGAAATAATTTTATATTTCAGTTAAATATTTTTAACACTAAAATATTCATTTATATTAAAATTTTACATAATTTTTAAATATTGATATTGTATTTGGCTAAAAGAATATATATATATATATATTGTCCACAAATTTAATATATTCATACTAAGTTATTTATTGTTGAATCAAGCCAAGCTTTGAGCTGTATTTTAGTTTGCTCAAAACTCAATTTAATTTGACCTTTGCAACGATTTTCGGTATTTAAAAAATGTGTTTTATTGTTGAGTAAACTACATTGCATTTCACTAGATTATGCTTAATTTTTTTTGTCATCTAATTTTTAAAATTTTTAAAATGATCACTCAATTAATTGGGTTTGTTTTTCTTTTTGTCCATTTTTGTTAAGTATCATTCAATATGCTTGACAAAAGAGTGAAGTGACATTTTTAAAATTAATATAATAACAAATCCAGCCCTCAACTTTTACATATTATGCTAATTTAGTCGTAGTTTTAAAATTTAGCCCTAAACATTACATATTATCTTAATTTGATCTTAATTTTAAAAAATTCAAAAAAAAAAAAATAGTGCTCTCTTGATTCTTCTCTTAGCTCTGGTCTCACTCACCCTCTCAAATCACCATCTCCACCTTCTCCCAACAACAACAAACCAAGACTTCAAACCCAAACACAAAAGCCATCCCTATTTGGCAATTAAACCCAAACACAAAAGCCATCCCTATTTGGCAATTAAACTAGCAATTGATATATATATATATATATTTGGTATAAAGATAAATTAATATGAGATGGGAATGAAGTTTATATGATTTACTATGAATTTAATTGAGAATTTAAACTATGAAATGAAAAATAACGTTTGGCATTAATTTGAAATGAGATGTATTTTGGGTAAATGGATTGTATGATATGATTAAGATAGTGAATTGACTAAATGATGGTTTGTTTTATGAAAGATAATGAAATGTTGAATTAAGTGAATTGAAATGTTATATGATTGAGTTAATATATGTTATGATAAATGTTGAACTCACCTTTTTTATATGTGATTTGCCATGATATGCAAACTTTATTAAGCTAAGTAGCATGTAGTGTATAGTTATAACTTGAGGTAAGTTATTGGGTTTTAGTATCTGTGAACTTACTAAGCATTTATAATGCTTACTCTCTTGTTTCCTTTTTCCGTATAGTGAAAATTTTCGAAACATGTCAGGTGGATCATCGAGAAGCTTACGCTATCCCGGTATTGGTTCTGTAGTCTTTTTATCGTTTAAAACTTAGTTTTGTGGCATGCATATAGGCGATTCATTTTTTATTCAATCTTGAATGTTGGTACTTTGGTTCTTAATTGAAGTTTGAGTTTTGAATGGTTATGTTTGTATAAAAGTTCATTTGGTAGCTTGATTTGTGGTATGGTTTATGCCAAGTTTGATATTTACAAGGTTAATAATGGTGACATGTTTGAATGATATTATTTGTCTGATCTAGTTTGTAGTATGCAATTGTTAAGGCATGATTTGTATATAACTTGAGTTAATGCTTTGTTGGTGCTAATAAGGGCATATTGGTTGTATGTTTAGATGATTATATAAATGAATGTTTTAATTTTGAAATGTGCATATGATACATATTTAGTTTTGATGTGAATGACTATGTTTGAATGTGAATGATTGAGCTATTGTGATGAGATTATCATGGTGAATAATCATTGTTTGATAAGTTTAACATAGTGAATAATAATTCATAATGGTTAAGTTGATTAAGAGATGAAGGGTACTTTAGGTGCATATAAAGTTTGGTATGAAAAGCATGTAGCATAATGTCATGTTTTGAATGTACATGATTAGGTGTTAAGTTGAATGCTAACTTTAAAGTGGTGGAATTATGGTTGAAAATGATCGAATGTGGTATTTAGCATGTTGGAATTGGTTATTTATAGGTCTTATGATATGCTTATAAGCATCCTTGAATTTGGGTTATAGTTTTAAGCATGACCGGTACATAAAACTTATGATTTTAGCCATCTAGGTAAAAGTATTGATACTAAGGACCAATGTATCGATATTTGACCAAATGAACAAGTTTTGAAAATGACAGAATGCCAAAACCGTATTGATATCGATAATAATATCGATACCTATCATAAAAGTATCGGTATTTGTTACTTTGGTATCGATACCTAGTTCCAAAGTTTTAAAAATTTTCAGATTGGTCCTTAATCATGCTTGAATACATTAAACTTTGTTTGTATTCTCGATTTAGTCCCTACTTTACTAATAAATTTTATGATGCATGAATTTGGATTAATGATTTTAATTGAATTCAATGTAATAATTTGTGTGTAAATATTCCAATGTTTGTTGTAGCATTTCATAACTCGGGTTCGACAACCATGCTGAGTGAGGGCTGTTACAAAACTTAAATTAATTCTCAAGTCATTTTCATACTGAGTGAGAAAATTGCATCTAGATCCATGAGTCGCTAAATTCGTTAAAGAGATTAACGATCAGATGTGGGAATAATTAATGGAAGAATTAAGGTTTGTTTTAGAATTAGTTAGCTTAAATTAGGTGTGCTTAAACCCTAGGATTGACATGTTAGAATTGTAAAATAAATCTAAAATAAAACTTAATAAACCAGGAACTATCATGTCAAATCATCAAGAATAAAACTAGATGCGGAAGCGTACCTGAATTCATGAATTTTTTAAAGTTTTTTTGAATCTTAGGGATTTGATCTTCCAAATTAGTAGACAAAAAATTCAGAGAATATTTTCTCTTTCCTAAGAATGGGATATTAGAAAAAATATCTTGTGTGTAATTTGGGGACCATAACCCTAATATATATAACTTTGGCATATTAGCCCTAATTCCTAATTAACCTATCATTAATTAAAAATTAATTAAAACTCATTACTAGAGTATCTATACATATTTAATCCATACTTTATTAAATAATTAAAGCCCAATAAACCTTAACTAAATTAGATCACTTTTAATTTGGGCTAACCTACCATGATAGTAAATAATAACCCTTTATTATATATGTGATGTCCATATTTCCCAGCAATCTCCTACTTGGACCACATATATATATATAATAATTACCCTATAATTACATGTCATTATATTACCTTATAAGCTCAAAATTTTACTATTATATCCAAAAGGTATTTCAAACAATCTCGTCCATTAATTATGTTAACATAGAACCAAGGCGACTTTCGTTACATATATCGTAAATAAATCCATCCATGATCACGTATATTAACACAACCAAATGACATAGATCAAGTATGGATGTGTAGCATGGAAATTACATGCAATATGATCTAAACATGTCTATTTCCAACTGGTCCTCCTTAGTGAGATCAAACCTTACCAAAATTAGAGTGTGAATAAACTAAATAAACTTTATTTCTGTAGAAAATAAACTTAATAACTTTAAACTGAAATAACTAAAAATGTGTCTATAACATAAAAACATTTAAAAGTACAAAATCCTACTAAAACAAAATATCCTTTAAATGACATTACACCCATATGAGCAGTGTGCTCTTATAAAACCTTAGGTGTAGTTCCTTAGTAAGCAGATCCGCAATCATGGAGTTTGTCCTAATATGCTTTATAAGCACCTAACCACTCTGAACTTTTACTTTAACAACCAGGAACTTAAAGTATATGTGTTTTGACTTTGACGTGCTCTTGTTACTATTGGAATAAAATACTTCAATTTGTTTTCACAATTTGCACCTTAGTGACAAAATCTTGTATCCATTCCATCAAAATCGAAGTCTATATACCTAATGATCTCTAACTGATTAGACCTTCGATATGTGAGCATGTAATCTTTTGTTCTCTAAAAATACCTTATAACCATATTAGATGCTATCCAATGGTCTAAAACCGGGTTGCTTAAAATATCTGCCTAACATCCCAATAGTGTACACAATATTCCAATGTATACATACCTGAAAGTATATTAGACTTTCCACTACTATAATGTAAAAAATATTATTCATTTTTGTAATCTCAAAATCATTCTTAGGGCATTGATTGTGGCTATACTTATTATTGACAAGCAGTATGTCATTAACATATAAAACCAAATATAGAACCTTATTCCCACTAAACTTATTGTATATATGATTATCAACAAAATTCATCTCCAAACCGAATGAGATAATCATTTGGTAAATTTTGTAATATTATTGACAAGCAGCCTACTTAAGCCCATAGATGAAGTTCTTTAATTTGCAAATCATTACCTTTGCATCATCTGACATAAAGTTTTCTAATTGCACCATATAAATGTATGATCAATTTTACCATTAAGAAACCATTAACTTTATTTTCATCTGATGTAGGTTAAGGTCAAAATATTCCACTAAAGCCATTATAACCATTTCTCTAATGGACCTTTTTAATGACATTCATTATTGAGGTTGTTGAGTTTGTTCTTCTAGAATAATTACCTCATCTTAAATAAGGAACTGTTCAAAATTGTCTTATTGAGGTTCTGGATTCACTTCTTAATCAATGATAGGTATGAGAACCTAAACATCGTTAAAAGTGATAGTAGAAACTAAGTTAGAATCTAATTCCTCCTAAAAAGTTATGTCTCTAACCTTATTTCCCCCTCCAAACTCAACATCCTAAAAGAATGTTGCAATTCTCATCTCAGAAATATTCCTAATTGTGGGATCATAAAACTCATAGCCCTTAGATCGCTTAGAATTTTCTTGACCCTTATACTTTATAGACATCAAGAAGTCAGAAGTGATGTCATTTCAACTTTACCGTTTTTAGCAAAACATTTCTCAATTTCATCAAGAGAGTAACCTTTTTAGATTCTTTGCCCCTAAAAGCTTTTAAAATGTTGTACTTCATGATCATTAGACTCATGCAATTTGAATGATCCCACCTCTCAAAATCTCTTTTAACATAAAAGGTATTTTCCGCAGTGAGAAGTGCGAGTTGTTCTTCCTTTAGTGTAAAGTCTATGTTCATACAGCCAAGCACTATAAGTAAGTGTCTTTTCCATTCATTGAAATTAGTCCCTTTAAGCATGTGTATATAATTTATATTAGCATATATTGTGATAGTAGAAGATGAATTAGATGAATATAGAACAAAAAAATAAATAAAAATAAGCTCACATCAATATTCATAAGTAACCAATAAATTATAACAGCCCAATTTTTTGTGGTGTCGGAAACAGTGGTTCGAGGCCACTAAATTTGACGAGTGAGATTAAAAAAATTTTAAAATTTAATAATTATTATTTACAAGTCAAGTATAATTTTAGGAAGACTTTTGAATTAATGATTTTTTATTTAGGGGAATTTATTAGGTAAATCGGGTAAAAACGAGGTATCGAGACCTCGATTTCATAAATTGAGTTGTAAATATTTTTATAAATATTTACGGAGTGTTATTGAGTTAGTATTAAAGTTTCGTTAGGAAATTTTAACGTTTTAATAGTTAATTAAGTAAAAAGGACTAAATTGAAAAGGGTGCAAAACTTGCTAAAATGATTAAATAGCTCAAGTGTTAAATGAGGGAGGACTTAAAAGGAAAATTAGCCCAAAGAAGATGGCTTGGGCAGCATGGCAGAGAAAAATCACAAAAATTAGTGTGAACGAAGGGCAAAATTGTAATTTGGGCAAAATTAAAAGAAAACAAATTGAATATAAAGATTTCTAGATATTTCTTTCTTCAATTTTCTGCTCAAAAATTCCATGGAAGAGAGCTTAAGCTGGTTTTACCCATTTTTTCTCCATGTGAGTTTATTTCTTGCCTTTTTCTTGTAATTTTTGTATTTTTAAGACTTTTGCAATTACGTCGAACTATCTAATTCATTAGTTTTTTATTTTATGGGTGATTTTGAAAGTTAAAATTGATGAGTTCTGGATTTTTATGATGAATTAACATGGATTTGAAGCTTTAATTTTGTTATTTGATGATTTTATTAAGTAATTTTGATAGATATTGATTTTAGGACCAAATTGTGAAATGTTAAGAATTAGGGTTTGGAATTGAAATTATGAATATCAGTGGCTGTATGGTAGCCTAAATAATTAGGTAAATTGTCAATTGAGAAAAATTAGCTCAATTGATAGGATAATTGATAAGGGAATAAATTGTAAAAACTGTAAAATTTGGGGTATATGTGTAATTTTGAAAATTGAAGGGTATAAACTGTAAAGTGAATTAGAATTGAGTTAGATGCTAATGAATGAATAATTTTATATTGTAGATCAAGAATCTGAAGACAAACATGAAAAAGAGAAATTAGCCGAATAGTCCATGAATTATTACAACTTCCATAATCTACTCCAGGTAAGTTCGTACGATTAAACCTTAATGTTTATGTGTTAAATTGATGAATGATAATATATATTTATTTATATTTATTGTTAAAAAATAAATTATTGTTGAAACTATGAAATTGAATTGGAATGAATGAAAAGAATGGAACATCAGATTGAGTACAGTCGTTCAGTGTAAAGGATGAATTTTCGGATAAGACCATGGTTAGACCATGGCAATGTTTAAATGTCAGACCATAGTTGGACTATGGCATAAAGAAAATGATGTACTTATATTCGTAAGTCGTTCTCTGATTTGGAAAGACTTGGTTAGTGACATGGAAAAATTTATGTATATGAAACTTGCCTAATAATTATATATATTCATGATTATAAATAGTTATTGAAACAAATATACACAAAACTCATGAAAATGATGGTACATGGTATATTGATTGTTGTTGAATTGTGAAATATATTAATTATTTGAATTGAATTTAAATTATATGTATTTGTAATTATATGAAAAATTGATATTGAATATTGATTTTTTTTGAAATGTGAAATTAAACCCTATTAACTGTATTGGGCTGAGTCAGATATAGCTGGCATGCCATAGGATTGGAAGAGTTCAGGGATTACTTTGACTTCAAGTCGATGAGACACTGGGTGTCAAATTATTACTTCGAATAAATTCGATGAGGAACTGGGTACCAAATTCCTTGTAGGTAACACTTCGCAACCCATCCTGGCGACGGATACGGGTTAGGGGTGTTACAGAATTGAGGTGGTTAATTTTTGTGCAAGGTTGTATGGGGAACAACCAGGTCTAATAATTGGTTTGCCTCCGAATGCATTCTCGCACCTTAGTGATGGATATTTGAATGTTCTTAACAAAGCAATATCAAATGAGGAAATTAAATATGCTTTTTTTGACATGGCACTGTTGAAGGCCCCAAGGAGTGATTATTATCATGCTTTATCTATCAAAGTTAGTAGGATCATGTAGGTGCCTCTGTCTGTAGATGGATTAATGGGGTTTTCTTTGGGGAAGTATTGATTTGGATTTGAATAACTCACTTATCATGCTCATCCCTAAGGTTCAGAACTCGAAAACTTTCTCTAACTTCTGGCCAATCAGCCTATGCTATATTCTCTACAAATTGGTTATGAAGATTATTGTAAATCGGTTCAAAACGGTATTCTCGAGAATCATTTCTTCTAAATAGACTGGGTTTGTAGTAAGCAAGAACACCATTGACAATATCATTATCACCCAGGAGGTTATTCACTCTATATGGAGCAATCAGAAGAATAGGACATGGATGGCAATTAAAATTGATTTGTGGAAGGCATATGATCGTATGCTCAAGGAATTCATTGATGCCTCCCTTCAGGCCGCAAATATTCCTAACTTTCTCTGAAATGTTATTTTGTCTGCTATTTCTAGTTCCACTATGCATGTTTTGTAGAATGGAGTTCCAATATGGAAATTTCGGCCATGTAGAGGTGTTCTCCAGGGGTGTTCGTTGTCTCATTACTTATTTATTCTATGTATGGAATGGTTGGGTCATATTATTCACTTAGCCATTGATTCTAGTAAATGGACTCACATTCGCCTTGCTTGTACAGGTCCACCTTTGTCCTATCTCTTTTTAGTAGATGATTTGATTCTTTTTGGACATGTGGAAGAGTCTCAAGCCAGGGTTATTGTGATATTCTTGATCAATTCTATGGTTATTCGGGTCACTGGATTAACATACAGAAAACTAATATTTTCTTTTCCAAAAGAGTTGATGGTAGCCTTAGAAGACGTATAAGTAGAAGCTTCAGATTCCAAGAAGTGAGTGTAAGACCCCTAACCCATATCCGTCACCGAAACAGGGCTATGGAGCATTACTAGAGTTTACAGATCATATAACAGACATTTCTTATCAACTGGCATTCATATCAGAAACAAATCGAAATAATCATATTGTCCTTTATATGAGCCTTCGAGGCTCAAAATACATATTAGAAGCAAGTTGGGACTAAACCGGGTACTTAAAGAATTTTTCAGAAAATATTAAAATTTTTCAAAGGTACAGGGGACACATGACCGTAAGGTCAAGCTGTGTGGCTCACACGATCAAGAGGCACGCCTATGTCTCAGGCCATGTGGGCATTCAAAGTAAGGACACAAGGCCGTGTCCTCGTGTTTAAACTTGGGAGCTTTCTGACTTGGGTCACATGGCCAAGACACATGCCCGTGTGCTAGGCCGTGTGAGCATTTTGTTTTGCAATTTAAAAGATGTAGGGGACAGACAGCCTGTAACACCCCTTACTCGTATCCGATGCTGGGATAGGGTTCGAGGCGTTACCGTACTTGAACATACTTAAACTTCTTAAATCGAGTCATAAAATTTCTTAAAGTTTAAAAATTTTCAATTTCCATCTTAAAGTCCCTTATACGGGCCTACGAAGCCCTAAAACATACAATGGTAATGATTTGGGACTAAACCGAGAACTTTTAAAACTTTTAAGTCACAATTAAAAATTTCCCTATTTTAGAGAGCCACACGCCCGTGTGGGCAGGCTGTGTGGTCTCACACACCCGTGTGGTTCTGGACACGCCCGTGTCCTCCATCCGTGTAACTCTCTGTTATGACATCATCAAACATTTAGGGGCACACGGCCAAGTCACACGCCCGTGTGCTAGACCGTGTTCTCCACACGGTTGAGACACACGACTGTGTCTCTACCCGTGTGGCCAACACCTAAGCTATTTTCCAAGCCTTTTGTGTTGCCCTTAATTATTTACACACTTGTACATTCAAATACATGTAATATATCACTAAAAATTCATGAAAAATAAACATAATCTACTTGTATCACACAAGGTCTTCACACGTGAGTGTATAAATAAGTTTACATAATCATAACCAATATGAGCCACATCTCATGGCCACTTACAATGTAGCAATATAAGCTAATACCTCTAGCCAACTCTTAAGAATACATATTATCTATATCTAAGTGTCTGTACATGCCACTCACTCGAAAACACCTACGGTTTGTCATTACCCAGACTTACAATTTGATAGTGTGATGTTGTCTCCGACGATCTCCAACCCCGAGCCAACTTGACAACACTATGAGGAATGAGAAGAAAGGAGTAAGCTTTATAGCTTAGTAAGTTGGCGCATAAAAAGAAACAATTAATTTATATGACTTTACCAATCCTCACATTGTATTTATAAAACAATACAAACATTAATTTATAAGTTTACACTTTTACTAATGTTCATTTTAGATTGTTTTCCTGAGTCATAGTCACTAAATTACTTATATCTTAAGCTACAGAACTCCAAATTAAGTTACATAAATTTTTCCTAAAACTATACTCATATATCTTATTACCATAAAATTTACAGAATTTTTGGTTTAGCCAATAAGTACAGTTTATTCTTTAAAGTCTCCCTTATTTTGCTATCTGATAGTTCTGACCTCTTTTCACTAAAAATTAATTATCTCATTATACTAAATTCAGATAACATTTTTGTTTGTTTTTCTTGAAAGTAGACTCATTTATAAATTTAATCATATAAATTATACAGCTTAAACATTTTTATACTATTTTTGGTGATTTTCCAAAATTGGAACAGGGGATTTTGATATTGTTCTGACCCTGTCTCATAAAACTTTAAATATATCATAATATAAAACTATTTTGCTTACTCTATTTCTTTTGTAAGAAAATAGACTAAATAAGATTTCATTCCATATCTCATGTAGTCTCTAATTCAATTCACACTATTTTTGGTGATTTTGCAAATTCACGTAACTGTTGCTGTCCAAGGCTGTTAACAGCTAATTTCACTGATTCATGATTTCATTGTTTCTAACTTCTTTTTTGGACATACATATTATCAATAAAATTTATCACATTATCATACATCATGGGTATTGAATTATAATCACATGGTCCTCATAAGATCATATTCATATGCATTACTTACTCATTGTATTCTCGCTAGAATTCATTCACATACTGAACACATTACTCATTCGCCACCTTACCGATGGTCTATCATGTATTTATCTCATTACAAAACTTTTGCCTTTCAATTTAAATTCATCAACTTGAATACTTTTCCCGTTAACTTACTTAGAATATGGAAGGATACCCGAAATGTCATTCTCATGATAAGATGCCAAAGCCATATCCCAGATATGGTCTTACATGGGATCTCAAGTCGATACCGAAGCCATATCCCAGACATGGTCTTACACGAGATCTCATATCGATGTCGATGCCATGTCGCAGACATGGTCTTACATGAGATCATAGTCTAATACCGATGCCATGTCCTAAACATGGTCTTACTGGGGATCTAAGTCTCATCACAGTGCTGACGCCATGTCCTAGACATGGTTTTATACGGGACCTCATGTCGATGCCAATGCCATGTCCCAGACATGGTCTTACATGGGATCTCATCTCGATGCTAATGCCATGTCCTAGGCATGGTCTTACATGGGATCTCTGTTTGGTGCCGAAGCCATGTCCTAGACATGGTCTTATACGGGACCTACAAAACTCATGTCATGACTTCGATATCTCTCGTATTCTTTAACATTCAACTGGGATTTCTCTTTTATTTCTTCCTCGTTTCTTTGTAAAAATTCATGTCAATACATTTCATGGAAATATCATGAATATCAATTCATTCTTACGTTAATATGTATCATAGACCTATTTTTCAATCAATTCTTATACATAGCACATTGAACATATAATTCAACATCATCAAATTAATATGCCAATTTTAGACTTTACACATGAAATAAAACAATATGGCTTAATTATTATCATACCAATTTAGATTTCAAGAAAAATCAACAAAAACATTGCTTTATTATTAGACCAACTTACCTCGGACGCGAAAATAGCTAATTTCCTCGACTTGGTCTATAACCTCGATCTTCCCCGATCTAAGCCCGAATCTCATTTTCTATGATCTATAATATCACAAATAGCTTATTTATTAGTCATATTATTCAATGTGACCCAAAAATCATATTATGGAAAATTTACGTTTTTGCCCCTAAATGTTGTCAAAATTACACTTTTGCCCCTAGGCTCGTAAATTAATTTTTATTCAATTTCCTTGTATTTTGGACTTAGCCGAACTATTTTCATAACTATAGTAGTCCACATTTCTCATCAAATCATACACTTATGACCAATTTTATAACTTTTACAAATTGGTCCCTTTGGACGTTTTTGCCAAAAATCACTTAGCAAAAATCGTTCCTTTAACCATAAACATACATAATCTACCATAATTCATCAAAATGCACAAATTTCCAACATGGTTCAAAACTTAAATCATCATCATGTCTCAAAAAAATGGTAGAAATAGGTAGACTATGTTGCAAAGATTTTAAAAATACGAAAAACATTAAAAACGGGGCCCGAATACATTTACTATTAAGCTTGAAAGCTTGAACAAAACCCTAGCCATGGCTTCCATATAGCATTCGGCCAACATGAAGAAGATGGACACTTTTTTTTTCTTTTATTTTGTCTTTTAGTTCATTTAAAAGCCAAATGACCAAAATGTCCTTCACTTAAAACTTTGATATTTTACCCTTCCATGTTCTTTTTTGTCCAAAATTTTAGAATTTGGTCAAATTGATATTTAAGGACCTCTAATTAAAAATCCAATTCAATTTCATGCTAAAAGCTTCTAGAACTTAACTTTTACAACTTATTCAATTTGGTCCTTAAAATCAAATTGGACACTTTTCTCATAAAATTTCTTCATGCAATTTTTACACAAGCATACCCACATATCATAAACCTTATAATAATCATAAAATAATTATTTCTACTTCAGATTTGTGGTATCCAAACCACTATTCTGACTAGGCCCTAATTCGGAATGTTACACAACCGTGTCACCTGGCCGTATGTCACACACGGCTGAGACACACGCCCATGTCTCTACTCGTGTGAAAGAAAATAGGCTATTTCCAAGCCACATTTCTCACTCAATTTGCCAACAACCTAACCAAATTTTTTGGACATCAACAAACTATATCAAGACATTTAAACCAAGCCATAACCAAGTTTTATACATGACATAACATCGTATATATCAAAGTATCCATACTTACCAAATTGACCAAATACACATATATACATATTTGTACCAAATATACTATCTCAAACCCATCATCAATATGCCTATAATTTCACCATCATTCAACCATATTAACACACATCAAACATGATAAGGCCATATATATATATATGTATATATATATATATATATATATCAAAATGTATCAAACACAAGCCATTCAAATGGCTAATCACAACAAAACATTTACATGCCATTATTGGCCAAATTAAACTATACATGCCATTATAACCAAAATTGATTTACTGTATATACCGAAATGGGCCTATGGATAGTGTGAAGTATCTCCGACTAGCTTCCAACCAAATCGAGCTTTTGAAATACTATAAAATAGGGAAAATAAAACAAAGCAAGCATTTAAGCTTAGTAAGTTCATAAAACATAGAATTTAACTTACCATTATTTCACATATAAGGTAAGCATACAAGAATTATCCAAACCAACTTGGCCAAAAGCCTAAACACATATCCTCATCAAGTTAGCCAAGTAATCACATATAATAGCCCTTAATCATGGATGAACAAAGTCATCAGCAAGTTCCACATTCCGGTAACAACCAATTCATGCATCAGTATATCAGGTAATATCATTTCCATGTACTTTATGTATATACGGTAGTAGTTCGCTTCAAACTCATATTATCTCATATCAAAACTTTGCCCATT
Source organism: Gossypium stocksii (assembly GCA_020496765.1). Taxonomy (NCBI): domain Eukaryota; kingdom Viridiplantae; phylum Streptophyta; class Magnoliopsida; order Malvales; family Malvaceae; genus Gossypium; species Gossypium stocksii. The sequence goes on along the minus strand of CM035624.1, from coordinate 57,257,940 downwards.
GAACCATTTAAAATATCGTTCAATACAAGGGTAATACACACAAAGTGTATAAAACTGTAATCTGTCAATTCATGTATATGTATGTTTATACAAACATGTAAACGGGAAGCTCTTCCAAGCCATATAATGGGAAGCTCATGTGAGCCGAATAACACGAAGCTCTTGCGAGCCAAATATTGAGAAGCTCATACGAGCTGTATAACGGGAAGCTCAAGAGAGCCATTAATCAGGAAGCTTGTGAGAGCCATGGTGTGTCTGCAACACATGCAAGACCACAATCAATCGGAAACCCTTAATGACATGTCATTTGTATCCATCAATTTTTTTAAGGTTCAAACGGGACACAATACTTGTTGGATATGTGATCAATAAATACACATGGTAATTTATACAAATTTCATACAATAATATTCAACTTAAAACATATAAATATACAATTTAGTTACACTAACTTACCTCGACAGGTGTTTGTAGATGCAAAGGCTACTAATCCAATACTTTCTTTTTTCCTCGATCTAACTCTGTATTATGTCTATTTTCTCTTTTCCTCGATCTAATTCCCTATTAGGTCTATCTGGATCTATATGAACAAATTTAACTCAATTTAACATAATTCATATTCAATTCAATCCAACACACATTTTTGGAAAAATTACTACTTTGCCCCTATACTTTTAATTAATTATGATTTTGTCCTTAGGCTCGAAAAATAAAATTCATACAATTAATCCTTATTTCAAGCCTAGAGGATTTTCATATATATCAATAGAAGCCAATGAATTTCATAAAATTCAAAATTTTTCGATAAATTTATCATCTTTTCAATTTAGCCCCTAAATCATAATTTCATCAAAATACTCTTTACAAAAGTTGTTCATCTATCAACAACCTTTCATTTTCCATCATAAAACTTCATAATTCAACTATACTCATCCATGGAAAAACCCTAATACTTTAATAGTTTGCAAATTAATCCCCGAGATAGCTAGATTAAGCTATTACGATCTCAGAAACATAAAAATCATTAAAAATGGGACCAAAATACTTACCTAATTAAGCAAAATAAGCTTGCTTGAGCTCAACTTTCATGTCTAGGGTTTCCATGTATTTTTTATGAAAACATTATGAAAATAAATTATTTAATTTATTTATCATCTTTATTTTATTAACTTTCCAAAATTAACCTTACTAATTTATTAAATTTCCAATGATGAATAATCATTCTTACCTACTAACTCCTCTAAATGGTCTAATTGCCATATAAGGACCTCCAAATTTAAATTTCATAGTTATTTGATACCTTTAGCTACTAGAATTCAACTTTTGTACTTTATGCAATTTAGTCCTTTTTACCAAATTAGACATGTAAACGATAAAATTTTTTAACAAAATTTTCATATGTTATTTCTATCATATTGTAGATCATAAAATAGTATTAAAATAAATTTTATTCTAACCTCAGATTTGTGATCCTGAAACTACTATTCCGATTTCACTTAAAATGGGTTGTTATAGTGAGTAACTTGGGCTCTTATCTTGGTGTTCCTCTTCTTCATGAGAAGGTCTCTAACAACACTCTGAGATTTTTTATGGAAAATGTATGTAATAAATTGTCTAGCTAGAATGTCAGATAACTCTCTCTTGCTGGGAGGGTGACCTTGGCTTAGTCGGTTTTACTCTCGATTTCGAGTTACTTTATGCAAACTATGCTAATTCCTAAAGGCCTTTGTGATGAGATTGAGTGCATAGTCCAACAATTTATACGGGGCTCCTATAATGGTGGTAAGAAGATGACTTTAGTTAGTTGGAACTCGATGTGTCAACCTAAACCAAACGGAGGTCTGGGGTTGCAACATTTTAAAGAGCATAGCTCTTCTTTTATGATGAAGATCGATTTTAATATTGTCTCAAACTCAAAGGCTCTTTGGGTTGGGGTTTTATGGTCGAAGTATGGGGTTCAAAAAGGTTTATCTAAGACTTTATTAAGAGGAAATTATTGTTTTTTATGGAGATCTCTTTCCATGGTTTGACCTTTTTTACGCAAAAACTTAATATGGTCTGTTGGAGATGAGAGTTGTATTAACTGCTGGCGAGATCCTTGGATCCTGAATTATGGACATTGTTTAAACAAGTACCTTTCATTGCTAATCTTAATATGAATTGCCCTTTTAGAGACATGGTCATTGAAGATGGTTCGTGAAATTTGGAGCTGTTTCATCTTCGAGTTTCTGAAGAGGTTATTAGTAGGATCGTAGGTGTCCTACTGCTTCATCCATCTTCTAGACCTGATAAAATTATCTAGCAAGGCGCTCCGAATGGTTCATTTTTCTCTCAAAAGTGCTTATGGTAAGTTACGAGAAGGTGTCTTGAACTTAAAAGACCCTATTTTGCAGCTTCCGTGGAAGTTTCAAGGACCTCAACATGCTAGATTCTTTATTTGGCTCGCTCTTAAACAATGCTTGCTTACGAATGCGGAAAGGGCAAGGAAATGAGTTGGTGATAACAGTACATGTGTTCTTTATGGCTAGGATTCTGAAAAGGTTTTACATGTCTTGAGAGACTACCCTGTGGCTAGAGAAAATTGGAATAAATTCATTCCAAGAGAACGATTATCCAGCTTCTACTTCGAAACATTATTTAAATAGATGTCAGATAATTTTCAGAATAATTAGTATCCCATTTTGGGCGGGGTTTTTGGGCCATGTCTGTTTGGAATTATTTCTTGGCACATTTAGAATAATCGTAACATGTTTATGTTTTAAGGCATCTCTTGGAGCACTAATGAAATTTTTAAAGTTTCTCTTAGCTGGGATAAACAGTATGCCTCAATTTCGAAGCTTCCTCCTTACAAAAAGTTCAACTCTGGTGGTATTTCTCAGCTTTCTTGTAACTGGGTGCCCTTGAACATGGACGGTTCGATTCGAGTTGAGGAGGGTTTCACTGTAGCTGGTCGTTTAGTGAGGGATCATAACGGAGGTTGGATGTTCAGTTTTGACAGATACTTAAGAAATTGCATAGTTTCAGAGTGTGAGCTATGGGGTATTTTGGATGGTTTGAAGCTTATTTCTAATCGTTGTTTGGAAGGAGTCTTAATTCAAACAGATTGCCTTGAAGCGGTTAATGCCATATTCCAATTCTGCTTTGGTCAGAAGAATTCATCAGGTCTTGGGAAATTTTAAACATTAGAAGATTCAACATATAAGGAAGAGAATGTATTTATAGAGAGAAGAATCGGGTTAAAATTATTTGAAGACTCTCACTCGAAAAAGCTAGTTTAACTTAGTTTTCTTGTAACATTTTTAACCAAAAATAATAAAAAAAAAAAAGTCTAAAAATTGAAACCGAGGAAACAGAAAGTAGCCATTGTAAAAGTGAAGATACAGAAAGATGGATTTTAGGATAAGTTCTAGCTTCATCCATTTTCTTTATCTTAACAATTCTCTTTCTGTGTTAGAATGTTCCAATTTTATTTGAAATAATTTCAAGATTTTAGACCAACTCAACATTCTATCTTTTACCAAAATTTCTTCCATTTGGAGTATTCTAGAAACAATATAAAATATTCATTTGAAATACCATATTCCATTACTACAATATTATTAACAACACAACCAGTGGGAACAAAATTCCACAGATTTAACATGTGTTTTGTTTATTTATTATTAAGATATCTTAACCGCGCAATGTATCAGCTCAATCTTTTTTTTTTTTAATTGTCTACCCAATCATAGTTATTTCTTAATATCTTATTAATTAAAAAGATTGTCTAAGTTCCAACTTAATTACAAAATTAATTTCTTATCCCACGGATTTGTTATATATATATATATATTAAATTTTATTAATTTTAAAACCTGTCAAATTAATCGATTAAAAATAAATATTTGAGAAGTATTCAATTTAATAAATTTTTTATTTAAATTCATAATCACTAATAAACGATTGTTTTGGAAATAAATATAGCAATTAAAAATTAATAAGGACTAATATTATAATTTTAGAAAAGTTATTAAAGAAATTAATTTCAATAAATTTGGAAGAGGCATTAAATTGTGGAACTATTAATACGTAAAGAATTTATGTAGCAAATAAACAAAAAAGATTCACCATGTGTTAGATAATTAATGCCAAATGTAATATATACAACGTTAATTCCATTTTTAGTCAAAATTGTGTAATAATTAAAATATATTATAATTATTATACATTTAATATAGAATTTGTGTAGAGGATGATTGCATATATTAATTAAAATATATTAAATTTTTATTTAGAATAAATAATATGATTAGATTTACATATATTTAATACTGTTGCGTGGAGATAAAATGATCTTATAAAAAATTACTTTCTTTAAAAATCTATTGGTCAGATGACGTGCAAAAGAAATACTAAAAAATGAATTTTGAAGATATATTTTAAATAATTTTTAAATTAAACAATTTGAGTATATTGTGAATTGGATGTGTCGTAGAGGTGTACATGGGCCGGGCCGGGCCGGGTTCGGGCCGGCCCAACTAAAAATTTAGGCCCGTTCATTGGGCTCGGGCCGGGCCGGGCCGGGCCAAAAAATGGGCCTAAAATTTTGCCCAAGCCCGCTCATATAAAAATGCTAAAACCCGGGCCAGGCCCGGCCCGCCCGTATTAATTTTTTATATTATTTTATGTAATTTTTAAATATAGATAATATATCAAAAATACTAAAAAAATCAAAATAAATATTTTTCAACAAATTGAAAATAAATTTTAAAAAATATGTAGACTTAAATAACACTAAAATAGATGCAACTTAACAAGCAAATAATCTAAAATAATATTAAAATTAACAAATGTCTTTAAAATAATAACAAAATTAACAATAAAATAAGTTTTATATAATATCTAAACAATAACAATAAAACAATAGCAACATAATAGTAAAATGATAGCAAAATAGGGAGAAAAACAATAAGAAAATTGTAACGGTCCAAATTTGACCAGGTAAAAACCCAAATTACAAACCAAATATTTTAAAATATCCAGTCCAATTACAACAAAAATAAAAAATAATAACCCAAGTACAAAGGGCCCAAACGGCCCAGAAACCTTAAAATTTTAGGAACCCTAGGGTTCCCCCCTCTCTCCCTTCGCGCCGCGGGCTCCTTCCTGTGTGCCTCGAACGCACCATCGGTGCCTAGTCTCGAGGTCCCTCGCCCCGAGTCCCCTCTCTGGTACACTAGCACCAAAACAGCAATGACCTCCACCGTTGACCCGTTCTTGACCTGCAAAATGAACCAAAGCAGAAACAAAAACAACAAACGAAAAGAAGCAAGGCAGATGCAAGCAAAAAAGTAGGAACAGTATAGCAGAGATGCAACAGTAGCAAACGAAGTGACAAAACAGTAACGAATAGACTAAAATTTGTTTGTAATCGGCTATATAAACCGAAACAAAAACAATGTAAAGAATCGGATTTTTGGAATAGAAAAAAAGCATTCAAAGGTAAAAAGAATTTCCGGCCTAAATCTTTATTTTATTCTACCTGTTATCATTTTAAAAGCATAAATAAAAAAAAACTCACCTTTGACTGGTTTGGTCGCGTCGGTACGGCTCCGATGACCCCAAACGTCATGAAACCCTTCGGGTTTTGACGAGGGTAGGAGAAGCAACACAAATAACGACCTTCTCATTAGAGGTCTATTTTCCTTTTGTATTGAGTGTTTTAGGGATTTTAGTTTGAAAACATAAGGAAGAGGAACGAAACCATACCCGTATCATCATGGACGCCCGATCTTCGGTGGGTGGCTTTCGAATAAGGCTGAAAGCCCCGTGCTTCGCCTGTTCAAGAGCTCATTGGCCACCGAAAATTTGTCTGAGCGGCGGCATGAATAGGGGTTCTAAAACCCTAACACGAAAAAGGGAAAATGAAAGGGAAGCATCTGCTTCTATTCCCCTAAGATTCGGCTGAAAGGAAATTAATCCTTTAGCCTTCTAAAGGCAAAACGGCATCGCTCCACGTAAATGATGCCCAGACCCGACTTCGACCCGCCTTAAAGCCCCAGGATCCGCGCAAATCCCAACCGATGGGATATTTGCGCAATAGGGCCTCACCGGTTTGCGATGTTGCTCAATTGATACCCTTTCCGTTTTATAATTTAGCCATCAAATTTTGCGAGACTTTCAAATGAGCCATTTGACCTATGGAACTCAATGCGCAGCATTCAGGGCTAGGGATAATGCCCCTTTTGGTCCCTGAAAACTTAGGCGCGTTCCGTTCAGGCCCCTTTTTCCATTTTTGTTTCTGATTTAAGCCCAGAACTCCTCTTTCAATTTGATTTTCGTCCTTCTTCATTTATTTTCACTCCTTTATTATTAGATTAATTATTTTGATTAACATAATTTTTTAAATCATGTTAGCATCCACCATTATGTTTATTACTTTGTCTTAGTATCCTCAATATGTTCTATTTACTTTTCGATCTTTGTTATTATTTTTTATTTTATTACATTTTCATCATTATTATTATTATTACCATTACCATTATAATTATATTTTACGATCATTATTATTATTATTATTATTATTATTATTATTATTATTATTATGCCCCCTATATATTTTATCCTATGATTATTAGTAATAATCCTTGTTTCCTATGTGAATGTCTCCTTTTTACTATATATTACTACTTTTTATTTTATTGTAAGCTACCTTATATATATAACATATACATTATATACATACTTTCAACACTTGCATAAATGTTTTATTATATAGATATATTCCGAGATTATACTTAGTGTATTATATACAATACCCTTACACTAATAAATATTCATGTATACTCCTTTATATTATATATGTATCTTTAGTACTATTACATTTTATACGGTCAACCTACTTTAAAGTTATATTTTATCCATTACATATACTATGTTCTCATACATTATATATGTCCTTTTTATTTTATTCCAACATGTACATACATTTTTGAACCATTTTGTGTATATACCTTAATATTGTTATTTTCAAGTACTTTCGTATATTATATATGTATGTTTAAATTATTCTCCTTTTTTTATATGCATATTTTTCTACTACATTACGTATATATATGTTTTCATGCTATGTATGTATATATACATTTTTTTTATATTTTATACATTATGTATGTATTTTAATAACATGTTATTCGTATATTTTCGTTTCACTTCGTGTATAAGCTTCAATATTATTATAATATTTTCGTATATTATATAAATTACATAAAAATATTTTTGTATATCACATTTCGCCCTTGACATCCTTCCATATACTTGTATATAATATTATGTAAATATTTTAAACATCATATTATACATGTACATTCATACTATTTATAGATATATGACTTCTTTACCTTTTTAATTAAAAAATCTTACTTTTTAATATTATTTAAAATTTTTATATAACCTTGAACATTCTTTCATAATTATTAATTATTTTGTAGTTTCTTTTTATTTCACTTTGTTTCATGTTCCTTTTAAATTTACTCTTAGTCTTTGGAAGGAAGTTAATATTATCATTTGCATAAAGCGATATGTTATAATTATTACTATTACATGTGCATCATTTTGTATTAATTCATTGATGTGGTATGATGTTTATGAATCATTTCTCTATTCTGCATGTTCTTATCCTATGCTCATATTTCATAAAAAGCAATCGTATACCATTTTGTTAAATTCGCTTTTATTTAAAGGTTTCCAAAAGTATAACTCGTGTTTGGGATACATCGAGGAAGTCGAGCCTTAACTTACTAGGTTCCGATTTTTCTCATTAAATCCTGACTATCGAGCATCGATTTCAAAACTAAAACACATAAGTTTTCCAATAAAACCTATCTTTGAGATCTCGAAATGCTACATACTAACTTACTGAATGTGGCGTTCAATGTCTCGAGATAGGAATTTCGAAACTAAGGCAATATTTTTTTTTTTGGAATCTCGATAAATTGGGCCCTAACTTACTGGGTTTCGGTTTCTTCGTACGATCCAAAATAAATAAATATTCCTCCTTGATTTAAACATACAAGTTTTAGAAAGGAGGCAATCTTAATTTCGAGAAACTAATATGCTACACCTTAACTTACTAGGTATGGCATCCTTATTTCTTCGAAGTAAGTGAACCTCGATTCTCATTTCAATACCCAAGAACCCTTTTAAACAAAGGATCGTATTTTAAAATCTTTTCAATCATTCGATAATAGGACATTAAGTAATCAATTAGGTACCAATTTTGGGCGTTACGAGGGTGCTAACCCTTCCTCGTGCGTAACCGATTCCCGAACCCGTTCTCTGACTTTCGTAGACCAAAATTAATTATTTTAATAATTCAAAATGTTTTATTAAAATAATTTAATAAGGTGACCCGATCACACCTCTAAAAAAGGTCGGTGGCGACTCCATTTCCAAATCTTTAAGTCGATTACATTTTTCAAAACCCTTAGAAAAAAATGGTTTCGACAAAAATAATATTAAAAAAATATTTTTTGTCTTTTAGTGAATTCGGGCCGGGCCAGGTTGGACCCGGGCCAAAAATGCCTTACCCGAGCCCGGCCCGTTTTTTAAACAGGCCTTATTTTTTTGTCCAAGCCCATTTTTCGGGCCAATATTTTTATCCAAACCCTCTCACATTTCGAACAGGCTTTCGGGCCGGGTCTAGTCGCCCGGCCCATATACACCTCTAATGTGTCGCTATCTACTTTATTTAAATTTCTTAAAAATAAATTAAAAGAGAGAGAAAATGAACGACTGGAGAGGACAATGGTCGCCAAAGATTTCCTTATCCATTGATAAACAAAAATCCTCGATTTCCGCTTCACTTCTCTCTCTCTTTTCTCAAACACCATGGCATCAAGCATGTCTTCTTCTCCTTCCTCTTTGTTGCTTCCCCTTGGTAAGTATCGCCCACACAACCTATCACTCACTACTATGATTTAGAATTATGGAGGCGATTTCATTTTTCTGTTTATTTATCCCCTTTTCTCCCTTCTCATTTTATCCTTCTTTCAAAATATATTTCAGTCTAACATCAATTCATTATATCAAATCTAAATTGCTAACTTTACATGTCATCCTGTCGGATAGCAGTCTATGTTTGATACAATATACTCATTTGTTTTTTCTAAAGGATTTTTCTTTCATATATTTTTGGAGGGTTGTATATCGTGCGCATGTGTGTCGTTGTGTATATATAATATATGCTGGAATACGTACATTAATTTTTAAAGATTTTTTGGGTAGTTCAGCTGTTTGAATTTTGAACTTGATGCAACTGCGTTAGGTTCTGCATCTGAGAAGAAACTGTATGCCAATCACATGGCCTTCTCAAATATCAGGGCTCAAGCTATAATTGTTAGGTCTTCAAGTTGTAAGACAAGGAAATACAGCAATGGACCGGATATAGTTACACGAAGGGATGTGATGGGGTTGCTTTTCGGAGTTCCGATCATCTCGTTGAACTCGCCAGATGCCGATGGTGCTGGCTTGCCACCCGAAGAAAAGCCGAAACTATGCGACGATGCCTGCGAAAAGGAGCTTGAAAATGTATGGTGAGATTGCATAGCTCCCTTATCTTTGATTTTTCCTCCATCCATAGGCTGCTAGTGCTAGTTTACTTATTTAACAGCATTTCGTGTATCCTATCGTGTTTGGGTTCTTTACCATATCATATCATGTTCAAGTTATTTTATATAAATTTTGAGACATTCATGTATTCGTGTCGTGTAATCTGCCAAGTAGGCATTGCATCTGTAAGACATTAGTAATGTACTAATCAAGAAACCTAGCCTAGCTAAATATCCAATGAAGTTTACCTTATCTCGGCATTGCAGTTGATGCTTTGAAACTTCTTCTTGGCATGCTTGATCATCTTATACATTAAAGTATAACACCATGTTACCCTGATTTGATGTGAGTTTTGAATACCAGTATGTGTTCAGCATTTATATATACTTAGCTCTTGAGTTTTGCCTTATGTTTGAATGTGTTAGACAAGTGTCGGAAATGGTAGTTTAGGGAAAATAAAAGAGTCCTAGTAACAAAGAGATCAATAGACAGTGAACAAAAACCGGTGATGATGATAAGCGGGTAATTTAACCAGTGAACAAAGGATTAATTTCCGTAGCTAATGATTTTATACTTTGTGTTTGATGAAGGTACCTATGGTAACTACGGAATCCGGTTTGCAGTACAAGGATATTAAAGTTGGTGAAGGTCCCAGTCCTCCAGTTGGTTTTCAGGTGTGTCAGTTGTTCTTCTCCTGCAAGTTTGCCATATTTTCCTGCTATCTGAACTACTTGGAATATGATTTGTCTCTTGTACATACCGGCTTTGAAGGTTTCTAAGTAATGGTACTCAAATTCTAAAATTGGACTTCTTTTTCAAATTCAGCAATCCATGTCTAAGCTGTGCCCTGATCTTATCAATTCACCAGCATTCTGGTATTTAGTTCCACATGAACCCTGAGCTGTTTCTAGTGATATTGGTGTTGATTTAATCTCAGGTTGCTGCTAATTACGTCGCAATGGTTCCTTCCGGACAAATATTCGATAGGTAATAATTAGTTTCATAGAAAATATCCAACTTTATAAGACTTGATACCATCTTTGAAGTATACACAGAAGTCTGATATTCCCCGATGATTCTGTAGTTCGCTGGAGAAAGGTCAGCCCTACATATTTCGAGTTGGATCCGGACAGGTATGTTCTAGTACGATTGGATACTTCTATTACACAATCTTTTTTGGTTTGGAAAAAAAAAGGCAAAGTAGAATGAATTCTAGTACTCAATGTTGAAGTAATGAGTAGAACAGGTGATAAAGGGTCTTGATGAGGGGATTTTGAGCATGAAAATAGGAGGGAAGCGCAGACTTTATATTCCGGGACCAGTAAGCTCCTTGCTCTAACTCTTTTTCTTTTGCGTTGAGTAGGTAGATTCGTATATCTAGTCCTTACATGTATCATCATATACATACTTGTATCTCGCACTTATACAGAGAGAGTCGGGGTAACATAGCTTTATATTATTGAAAATTTGGAGTAAAGATAATTTGTAGCTTATCTAACATTTCCTGCATTGGTGAATGGAGAAAGTATCGTGGAGGTCCTTGCACTAAGAGTCGGATTGTATTTTATCCCTTTACTTCAAAAATAGATAAATTAGTCCATGTACAATAGATAAAAGAGAAAAACGGTCTATCTACTAAAAATTACATTCATTTCTATTATTGAAAACTGAGCCTTATATGGTGGCATATCGTGTGTTTTAACAATATAAATGGATGAAAATTTTAATAAAAGTGACTAGTTTGCTTTTTGATCTAGCGTATAGAGATTGGTTTATTCCTTTTTTGAGTAAATGGGGTAAATTGCAATCCGACTCCTAATACAGGGGCCTTTATGAGACTTTTACCATTGATGAACATGTGATATAGCTGGCATTCCCAAAGGGTTTAACTTCTGCACCAGGAAGACCAAGGGTAGCTCCAAGTAGCCCAGTCGTTTTTGATGTGAGTTTGGAATACATACCTGGACTTGAAGATGAAGAACTATAACTCTGTTTCTTTTTCTTTTTTTCTTTTCTTTTTTTTTTTTTTCTGTATTTTATTCCAATTATTCCTTCTTTTCTTTAAAAAAATTACCACTCTTTTAGACGAAGCATTCTTCTTTCGCTTTTTGCAATTTCAGCTATTTTATTTGAACATAGAGTTTAAAGGCGACTGTTCCTTAAGGAGGAGGAAAAAAAAGAAAAAGAAAAAGGCTTGTTTTTATTAAATTAAGATTGGTGCTTTTGTCATATACTCATTTGATACGAATCAAATCCTGTGATCCCATTCTTTATTTCTAACATTGTATAAGAAAAGATTGGTGCTAATTCAATTCTTATTTAAATGTAATTAATAAGTTAAAAATTACAATTGAATGAATTTAATTGAAATTTAATTTAAAAATAAATTACATTTAAATTAGTTAAAATAATTTTAAAATATTATATAAAAAAGTTATTTAAAAAAAAAACAATTGAATGTTCATTATAACCAACGCTAAACAAAAGTGATTTTTTTTTCCTTGTATTTGAATTGAATTTATATATTAGAGTCATCATTATTGAGGGTTTTACTTAACTGTCATTTCGGCTTGAAGAAGTTTAGTCCCATAACATCAATTCAATTGGAGAACTAATTAAAAATATGTAATAAATATGGTAAAAGTGTAACACTCCATAGTCGACTTGATTATTGGATATGAGTTACGGAATGTCGTATTTGTTGTCAGTGAAATTACAATTCAATATACTTTTTTATATGCTATTAACAATATTAACAAAAGAGCTTTCATAAGCTTTACAAGTTTTACAAGCTTATGAAAGCTCTTTTGTTAACCCGAGATTGAATTAGGACCAAATTGTAAAGCTTGTAAATTATCAGGTTGACGTCGCAACTTCGAGGATTCCTCATTGCGACACAACTCACTAGCTTGATCTTGTTGCAATGTTAACACAATATTATGGGGTTAACGTCGTGACGTGATCGCCTATTTCCAAGAGGTCCAATTTAATACCTAATCAAAACATTATTCCAATTCAATATGCATACCAAAATAATAAATTCAACATTCTAACTACTTCCATATCCTAAATGTAATCTTGTTGCATCAATACTACTAATATAACACATTCAACATATGATATTTTCATCATTTCATCCATCTAATCATTTCAATACCATTTCAATTGGTAATTCATCATATGTTCCATTCTAATTCACTACCATTCATATATATACATAATTCAAGCAACATAACTATTCAAACTTTTGATTTTACCAATTATAACACAAAACCAACTCAAACCTAGGTACATACCATATATTAAACTAAAAGGGACTATACAAATATTATTGAGTCAAGGATCGTTGGTTGGATGCTGAATCACACATCGAGACTGTTAGAGTATGTCCAAAGACCAATCATGAGATGATTGTAATCACATACTCGTTTTACCTTGTTTATTAATATAAGGCATTGCCATTATTATTTCAGTTTCTTTTTATGTGTATATAAATAAACATAATTGTAATAAAGTCCTAAGAAAATATGATTATTCTTAAAAAGGTCCTTAGTCAAGTATTAATGTGGGCTTAGACAACAATAATGCATTGAGACTAATGTTTAGTTGATTGATGACAAAGAATTGTCTTTGACATAGGAATGTGAAAATCAATACATGAGTATGTGTTAGAGAACAACGTATTGGACTAGCTCACTATAAGTATGTTTCTTGGATCAATATGTAATAGTCATGTAACAGCCCGAATTAGGGGCTAAACAGAATAGTGGTTTCGAAACCATGAATTCGAGGTCTAAAATATTATTTTGATTGAGTTTTGATGTTTGTTTAGTGTTTGAATAATTATGTGAAATTTCGGTCCATGAATTTTAATGTTTGCATGTCCAATTTGATAGGTTGGACTAAATTGCAATAGGTGGAAAATATGAGTTTTAACCTATAAAGGTACTTGATTGAATTGAGTTTTTAAATTAGAGGTCCTTATATGGTAATTAAACCATTTTAACCTTGTTTGGACAAAAATTCCCAAGGAATGGGGGAATACTAAAGGTTCTTAATGAAGGGCATTTTGGTCATTAATTAATAAATGAAATAAAAAGGGAAAATAAGCTAAAATTTGTCCATCTTTTCTTCCTCCTTGGCCGAATATAGCAAGCCTTCCATAGCTAGGGTTTTGTTGATTTTCATGCTCACAAGTAAGTGCAATCGAGCCCCGTTTTTAATGTTCTTTGTATTTTTAGAATCCTCGTAAATTGCTCTAGCTAATTATACCATTATTTTGAGCTAGGGTTTATTTTTAAAATTTTACCCATAAATGTCATGGATGTCTTTTGATGTCTAATGGTGAAATATGAAAGTTTAAAGTGTGGAGAACCATTTGCACTAGGTGATTTTTGATGAAAATTGTAGAAATGACTTATTTGTAAAAGATAAAATGTAGTGTGTATAAATGGTGATATAGTGGAATTTATGGGCTGTTATAAGGAAAAATTGGTCTAACTAGGCTTAAAATGCATGGAAGTTGCATGGAAATCATAAACCGAGCCTAAAGACTAAAATGTGAAACTGAGAAAGTTAGGGGCTAAATTGTAAAAATTTTCATAGGATGATTTTGGACTAAATTAAATAATGAATGTATTAAACAAGTTAAATGTGTTATTTTAGATTGAGAGGAAAGAAGAATTGACCTTGACCGAGGCAAAGGTAAGGTTTCGGACTAAATTGTAAACCATCGCTTTTTGTTGACGAGGTAAGTTTATATGTAAGTAATACATTGATTTTAATTCCATAAATTATATTTATTGTATGATATGGATGATGTTGGATGGATTCTATGAGTTGGTGAATTATGGAAAATTGGTGTTCTCGATTAGGCCTTAAAAAAACAAAAGATACGGAGAATGTATAGCTAGGTCACATGTGTGTTTCCGAGGGTAGGACACCATGTGTACAAGAGAGCTACAGGATGCTATGTGGTAGCTAGGTCACATGTGTAATACGAGGTGTATACCATGTGTACAAGAAAGCTACGGGATATTCTTACATAAGTAGCTAGGTCACATGCGTAATACTGTGTGTATACCATGTCGACACGAGAGCTACGGACTAAAAATAGCTAGGTCGCATGTATGTTACCAAGGGTACATCATGTAGACACGAGAGCTATGTTATATGTAGCTAGGTCGCATGTGTGATTCCGAGTGTTGGACACCATGTAGACAAGAGAGCTACGAGATTTAACGGCTAGATCACATGGGTGATGATGAGAGTTCACCATGTGTACACGAGAGCTAGATTACGTGTTGGTGGAGCTATGTAATGAAATCACCGAGTATTGAATGTTATTCCGAAGGGTTTAACGGGAAAGTTTACAAATAATATTTATGTGGTTATGTGGTGCGTAAATGTAGGTACTTATGGGACATAGAATATGTGGGCAAATACATGAGTATGCAAGGGTGGTTATGAACATAAGTCTAGGTGTATATTGTGCTTGGTGTATATGAGGTGGTTATGAACATAGAATATGTATGAAAGATGGTAAGGATAGATGGTAAGTTGTTATGAGGTGGCATGATCTATGGCCATTGAGAAAGTTGGTATAATGTTAATTATTTGCATATATACTTACTAAGCTTCTTAAAGCTTACTCCTTTCTCTTTTCCCTTGTTTTATAAATTAGTCAAGCTAGCTCGAGGATTGGGAAGCATCGGAGGATCATCCACACTATCCACAAAGTTCTTTTGGTATTGTAACATGTATTCTTTTGGAACTATGGCATGTATAGGGACTTAGTGGTGTTGTAAGTGTCAAGTTGGTTTGGCCATACTGTGGTAATCATCATGAGATAAGTCATTTTGTAATTAAGGCCATGTGATATGGCCAATGATGATGTTCTTTTACTTATCTATCCTTATGAGGTATTTCATAGAATGATTGGTGCGTTTGTGTCTGGTTAAGTTGAAATGGATGATTGATGAATAAATGAAGCCATTTAGATGCTTAAAAATGTGTAAGTTATGTGGTATTAAAAGTGGTAAAGTTAGCATGTGTTTTAGGGCAAAGGATGGCTTGGAAAATAACCTAACTTAGGGCCATACAGCCAGCCCCCACAACCATGTGTGTAGGGCGTGTAAATTTTGCATGAGATTTTTCGGAGACTAAGGATGTCAAACAGTTTGGTCACACGGGCATGTCTCATGCCCGTGTGACCGAAATTGCATGCTGACGTCATAAACAGAAAACCCCGAGTTTTTCACATGGGGAGGCCACACGGGCATGTCGAGGCCATGTGAAGGACACGGGCATGTGTGACTACACAGCCTACCTCCACGGGCGTGCCCCTGTCTCATACGGGCGTGTGCCCTATTTTTAACCTAATTTTTAAAATTTTTTCTAAGTTCTCGGTTTGGTCTCGAACCACTGTCAAATCATATTTTGGGCCCTGTAGGCCCATTTTAAAGATCGTATGATATATTATGTAAAAGTTTTAAATTGGAACAAAATGTTATTGCTCAGTTTTGTATGATTAGTCGTGATGTTGTTTGGAAATGCCTCGTACTCGGTTCCAGCATCGAATTTGGGTAAGGGGTGTTACATTTAGTGGTATCAGAGCTATGATTTAGTCAGTTCCCGGACTACCGCAGCGTTGTGTGTGAGTCTAGCTATACATGCCATAGATATATTGTGATAGTGTGGTGACTCCCGACTTTTTCGAAACTGTGTTTTGGTTTTTATATATAGTAATGGATCCTAAACGAGCTGCGGCTGACGATGCTGTTAGTAACGCGCCGGCTCCCGCGCAATGGACCGCGCCGGTAGAAAGTAGACACGAGACTCTAAGTCAAGGAGACAAGGCTCTAGATACCTTTCTCTGAATGATGAATGACTGGTATACTGATTTTCTTAGGGCTAATCCTACTGCTCAACCCCCTCCTCCCCCACCTATATCACAGTCGGTCCCCGTAGCCCCGCAGAGTATTGAATTGGTAAGGCTGACTAAACCTCCAGTGGATAAAATTTGTAAACAAGGGGCCGAAGAGTTTAGAGCTAAAGTCGATGATGACCTAGAGAGGGCAGAGTTCTGGCTCGAAAATTTCATGCGGGTATTTGAGGAATTTTCTTGCACACCTGAGGAAAGTTTGAAATGTGACGTATCCTTGCCGAAGGACACAACCTATCATTGGTGGAAAACATTAATATCTGTGGTCCCGAGGGAAAGAGTGACGTGGGATTTCTTTTTGGAGGAGTTTTCGGAAAAAGTATATAAGTCAGAGATTTGTTGATAAAAAACGAAAGGAGTTCCTCGAGTTGAAGCAAGGTAAGATGATGGTAGCTGAGTATGAATGCAAGTTCGTTAGACTCAGCAAATATGCACCAGAGAAGATTTGAAGATGGACTTAATGAGGATATTAAGGTGCTTGTGGGAATTCTAGAATTAAAAGAATTTGTGATATTGGTAGACAGAGCTTGTAAAATGGAGGAATTAAATAAAGAGAAGAGACAAGCAGCAATTGAAGCTCGAGATGTCCGGAAGAGGTCGATGAGTAAGTCCTTCTAAACACAATAAAAAAGGTCTAAAGAAACGAACCCTCGAATGACAGTTTTAGCCGGGTACTCACAACGAGATCGAGGTAAAACATATTCTGGTTCTAAAGCCTAAGCCACTTCAATGGCCAGTGTGGGGAACATGAGATCTGATAGACCTGAGTGTCAGAATTGTGGTAAGCAGCATACGTGTGAATGTTGGGGAATAATCGGGCTTGTTTCAAATGTGGCTCTTTAGATCATTTTGTTAGAGATTGCCTTAAGAAAGTGGGAGATAAGAAATTCCAAGGTGCTAGATCGAGTAGCACTACAAGTAAAGGTAGACCGCCGAGGAACATCAGAGGTGGAGCCATCAGTAAAGGCATAGCGAAAGATACAGTTGCGAGATCTGGGAGGAGGACACCTGGTAGAGCTTATGCTATGCGAGCTCGTGAGGAGGCATCATCTCCTGATGTGATTACCTGTTCATTCTCACTTTATGATACTGATGCCATTGCATTGATAGATCCAAGCTTCACTCATTCTTATATTTGCATGAAATTGGTGCATAGTAAGAAATTGCTTGTAGAGTTAACCGAATTTGTGATTAAAGTGTCAAGCCCATTAGGTAAATTTGTGCTGGTAGATAAGGTTTGTAGGAATTGTCCTTTAATATCTCAAGGATACTGTTTTTCAGCTGATCTGATGTTGTTGCCATTCAATGAGTTTAATATTATTTTGTGTATGGATTGGTTAACATTATATGATGTCAAGGTGAATTATAGAAGGAAAACTCTTGAGTTAGAATGTGAAAGTGGTGAAATTCTTTGGGTTGGAACAAATGAGTCTAGTAAGATATCGATGATGATTTCTTGTATGACTGCTCGTAAATGTATGAGGAAAGGTTGTGAAGCTTATCTAGCATATGTACTGAATACCGATGTGTCAAAATTGAAACTTGAATCCATACCAGTAGTTTGCGAATTTCCAGATGTGTTTCCAGAGGAGTTACCTAGGTTACCTCCTGTTAGAGAAATCAAATTTGCCATTGATTTGTTACCCGGGACTTCACCCATCTCTATTGCTCCATACAGGATGGCTCCAACAGAACTGAGAGAGTTAAAGGCTCAATTGTAAGAGTTGACGACAAAGGGTTTGTGAGACTGAGTTTTTCTCTATGGAGTGCTCCGGTATTGTTTGTAAAGAAGAAGGACGGATCGATGAGGCTTTGCATTGATTATAGGCAACTTAATAAGGTAACTATCGAGAACAAGTATCCATTGCCGAGAATTAATGATCTGTTTGACCAATTAAAAGGGGCAACGGTATTCTCTAAGATTGATTTGAGATCTGGTTATTACCAACTAAGGGTTAAGGAATCCGATGTGCCGAAGACTACCTTTAGAATGAGGTATGGACACTATGAATTTCTTGTCATGCCTTTTGGTTTAACTAATGCACCGGCTATGTTTATGGATTTGATGAACCGAATTTTTCGGCATTACTTAGATAAATTTGTGGTGGTATTTATAGATGTTATCTTGATCTATTCCCGAGATGAGTTAGAACATGCCAAGCATTTGAGAATGGTGCTGCAGATTTTAAGGAAAGAGAAGTTGTTTGCTAAGTTCAGCAAGAGTGAGTTTTGGCTCCATGAAGTTGGGTTCTTGAGACATATAGTTTCGGGTGATAGCGTTCGAGTTGACTCGAGTAAAATCTCAGTTATTGTTGATTGAATGCCGCGAAAGAATGTGACTAAGGTTAGGAGTTTTCTGGGACTAGCTGGATATTATCGACGATTTGTCAAGGGTTTCTCCATAATTGCTTCTCCTATGATCACACTGCTTCAAAAGAACGTTCAGTTTGAGTGGACTGAAAAATGTCAACAAAGTTTTGATCAGTTGAAAACTAAGTTGACTGAAGCACCAATGTTAGTGCAACCCGAGTCGGGGAGGGAATTTGTGATTTATAGTGATGCATCACTGAATGGCCTCGGGTGCGTATTGATGTAAGAAGGCAAGGTGGTGGCATGTGCTTCAAGACAATTAAAACTACATGAGAAGAATTATCCAACACATGATTTAAAGTTGGCCACCATTGTTTTTGCTTTGAAGATTTGGCGCCATTATTTGTACAATGAGAAATGTCAAATTTTCACCGATCATAAAATTTGAAGTACTTAATAAATTAAAGGGAATTGAACCTGAGGCAACGGAGGTAGATTGAGCTATTAAAGGATTATGAACGAGTGATCGAGTATCACCCTGGAAAAGCAAATGTCGTTGCGGATGCTTTGGGTAGAAAATCATTGTATGCTTTGTGAGCTTTGAAAACGAGTTTAACATTATTTGATGATGGTTCCATATTAGCTAAGTTGAGGGCTAGACCACTGTTCCTCCAACAGATTTGTGAAGCTTAAAAGAATGATAGTGAGCTACAAGTCAAGAGAGTTCAGTGCAAAACTGGTGGTAATTCTGATTTTCGAGTAAGTTTGGATGGTTACTTGATGTTTCGTGATAGAATCTGTGTACTGAGAGATGATGAGTTGATTCAGAAAATTTTACATGAGGCACACAGTGGGTGTTTATCAGTGCATCCCTATAGTGTTAAAATGTATAATGATTTGAAGAAACTGTATTGGTGGCCGGGCATGAAAAAGGACATTTCAGAATTTGTCACGAGGTATATAACTTGTCAGCAAGTGAAAGCTGAGCACTAGGTATCTTTGAGTTTACTTCAGCCCGTAATGGTCCCCGAGTGGAAGTGGGATAAGATTACGTTGGACAAAGAAAGATGCGGTGTGGGTCATTGTTAACAGATTGACGAAATCGGCTCACTTTATTCCAGTACGTGTTGATTTTTCACTTGATAAATTAGCTGAATTATACATTATGGAAATTGTGAGATTACATGGAGTATCCATGTCTATTATATCGAATAGAGATCCGAGGTTCACCTCAAGATTTTAGAAAAAGTTGCAACAGGCGTTGGGCACGAAATTGAATTTTAGTAACGCATTTCACCTGCAGACGGATGGTGAATTCGAGAGGGTAATTCAAGTTCTTAAAGACATGCTTCGGTATTGTGTTTTAAAGTTTGAAGGTAGTTGGGAAAAGTATCTACCTTTGGTAGAATTTGCCTACAACAACAATTATCAGTCAAGTATACTGATGGCGCCTTATAAGGCATTGTATGGCCGAAAGTGCCGAACTCCATTGTACTGGGTTGAGTTGAGTGAGAAACAAATACATGGTGTTGATCTAGTTCGAGAGATTGAAGAAAGGGTGAAGATAATTCGGGATTATTTAAAGGCTACTTCGGACCGACAAAAGTCTTATGCTAACTTGAAAAGAAAGGAGATCGAATTTCAAGTTGGTGATAAAGTATTTTTGAAGGTGTCATCGTGGAAGAAGATACCGAGATTTGGTCAGAAGGGTAAATTAAATCCCCGTTTTATTAGGCCGAATTAGATTACGGAAAGAATAGGACCAATGGCATATCGGTTGGCTTTACCTCCAAAACAAGAAAAGATACATGATGTGTTTCATGTGTCAATGTTACCATGGTATCGTTCGAATCCCTCGCATGTAATTCCTTCTACGAATATTGAAATTCGGCCGGACATGACATATGAAGAGGAGCCAATTAAGATTTTGACTCGAGAGGTTAAGCAGTTGAGGAACAAAAGTGTAGCATTGGTGAAAGTATTGTGGAAAAAACATGGTGCGGAAGAGGCTACGTGGGAATCGAAAGAAGCTATGATGAAACAGTACCCAAACCTATTTACTGGTAAGATTTTTGGGGACGAAAATCTCTAAAAGGGGGAGAGTTGTAACAGCCTGAATTAGGGGCTAAACAGAATAGTGGTTTTGAAACCATGAATCTAAGGTCTAAAATATTATTTCGATTGAGTTTTGATGTTTGTTTGGTGTTTGAATAATTATGTAAAATTTCAGTGCATGAATTTTAATGATTGCATGTCCAATTTGATAGGTTGGACTAAATTACAATAGGTAGAAAATATGGGCTTTAATCTATAAAGGTACTTAATTGAATTGGGTTTTTAAATTAAAGGTCCGTATATGGTAATTAAACCATTTTAACCTTGTTTGGACAAAAATTCCCAAGGAAGGGTGGAATACTAAAGGTTTTTAATGAAAGGGAAAATAAGCTAAAATTTGTCCATCTTTTCTTCCTCCTTGGTCGAATACAGCAAGCCCTCCATAGCTAGGGTTTTGTTGATTTTCATGCTCACAAGTGTAATCGTGCCCCGCTTTTAATGTTCTTCGTATTTTTGGAATCCTTGTAAATTGCTCTGGCTAATTATACCATTATTTTGAGCTACGGTTTATTTTTAAAATTTTACCCATAGATGTCATGGATGTATTTTGATGTCTAATGGTGAAATATGAAAGTTTAAAGTGTGGAGAACCATTTGCACTAGTTGATTTTTTATGGAAATTGTAGAAATGACTTATTTGTAAAAGATAAAATGTGGTGTGTATAAATGGTGATATAGTGGAATTTGTGGGCTGTTATAAGGAAAAATTGGTCCAACTAGGCTTAAAATGCATGGAAGTTGCATGGAAATCATAAACCGAGCCTAAGGACTAAAATATGAAATTGAGAAAGTTAGGGGCTAAATTGTAAAAATTTTCATAGGATGATTTTGGACCAAATGAAATAATGAATGTATTAAACAAGTTAAATGTGTTATTTTATATCGAGACGAAAGAGGAATCGACCTTGACTGAGGCAAAGGTAAGGTTTCGGACTAAATTGCAAACCATCACTTTTTGTTGACGAGGTAAGTTTATATATAGGTAATACATTGATTTTAATTCCATAAATTATATTTATTGTATGATATGGATGATGTTGAATGGATTCTATGAGTTGGTGAATTATGGAAAATTGGTGTTCTCGATTAGGCCTTCGGAAAAATGAAAGATACGGAGAATGTGTAGCTAGGTCACATGTGTGTTTTCGAGGGTAGGAGACCATGTGTGCAAGAGAGCTACATGATGCTATGTGATAGCTAGGTCACATGTGTAATACGAGGTGTATACCATGTGTACAAGAAAGCTACGAGATATTCTTACATAAGTATCTAGGTCACATGCATAATACTGTGTGTATACCATGTCGACACGAGAGCTACGGACTAAAAATAGCTAGGTCGCATGTATGTTACCAAGGGTACATAATGTAGACACGAGAGCTATGTTATATGTAGCTAGGTCGCATGTGTGATTCCGAGTGTTGGGCACCATATAGATAAGAGAGCTACGGGATTTAACGGCTAGATCACATGGGTGATGATGAGAGTTCACCATGTGTACACGAGAGCTAGATTACGTGTTGGTGGAGCTATGTAATGAAAGCACCGAGTATCGAATGTTATTCCGAAGGGTTTAACGGGAAAGTTTACAAATAATATTTATGTGGTTATGTGGTGCGTAAATGTAGGTACTTATGGGACATAGAATATGTGGGCAAATACATGAGTATGCAAGGGTGGTTATGAACATAAGTCTAGGTGTATATTGTGCTTGGTGTATATGAGGTGGTTATGAACATAGAATATGTATGAAAGATGGTAAGGATAGATGGTAAGTTGTTATGAGGTGGCATGATCTATGGCCATTGAGAAAGTTGGTATAATGTTAATTATTTGCATATATACTTACTAAGCTTCTTAAAGCTTACTCCTTTCTCTTTTCCCTTGTTTTATAGATTAGTCAAGCCAGCTTGAGGATCGAGAAGCGTCGGAGGATCATCCACACTATCCACAAAGTTCTTTTGGTATTGTAACATGTATTCTTTTGGAACTATGGCATGTATAGGGACTTAGTGGTGTTGTAAGTGTCAAGTTGGTTTGGCTATATTGTGGTAATCATCATGAGATAAGTCATTTTGTAATTAAGGCCATGTGATATGGCCAATGATGGTGTTGTTTTACTTATCTATCCTTATGAGGTTTTTCATAGAATGATCGGCGTGTTTGAGTGCGGTTAAGTTGAAATGGATGATTGATGAATAAATGAAGCCATTTAGATGCTTAAAAATGTGTAAGTTATGTGGTATTAAAAGTGGTAAAGTTAGCATGTGTTTTAGGGCAAAGGATGGCTAGGAAAATAGCCTAACTTAGGGCCACACGGCCAGCCCCCACGACCATGTGTGTAGGGCATGTGAATTTTGCATGAGATTTTTCGGAGACTAAGGATGTCACACAGTTTGGTCACACGGGCGTGTCCGCTAGCCGTGTGACAGAAATTCCATGCTGACATCATAAACAGAAAACCCCCGATTTTTCAGACGGAGAGGCCACATGGGCGTGTCGAAGTCGTGTGAAGGACACGGGCCAAGGATATAGGCATGTGCTCGGCCGTGTGAAAACCCCTGTAAGTTCGCAATGAAAATATTTTTCCAAAAATTCAACACGGGTTGGGGACACGGGCGTGTGTGACTACACGGCCTGTCCTCATGGGTATGCCTCTGTCTTACACGGGCATGTGCCCTGTTTTTAACCTAATTTTCCAAATTTTTTCTATGTTCTCAGTTTGGTCTCGGACCACTCCCAAATCATGTTTTGGGTCCCGTAGGCCCATTTTAAGGATCGTATGATATATTATGTAAAAGTTTTAAATTGGAATAAAATTTTATGGCTCGATTTTGTATGATTAGTCGTGATGTTGTTCGAAAATGCCTCGTACTCAGTTCTAGCATCGAATCCGGGTAAGGGTGTTACGAGTCACAATTTTACTCATAGTGATAACAATGTATATGATCTTCATACTTGAGATCATCATTGTCCCAACAGCGTGAGTCGTATATTTTGATAAAGTCAAAACATCTACCGTAACAGGTTGTACTATAAAGACTGATGTTGGATATACTACAATCCATGTAGTGAGATATGGTTGATCAAGATAGGATTTATTCCTCCACATAATGGGAGAAATATCTTAGGCCTGTTGATGGAGTGAAACTAGAAATGCTTGGCGATGCTCGAATAAGTTGATATGAGATATCACACTTATTTATTTATTGTAGTCTGCTCAAAAAATCAAGAAATATGAGATTGGACTATACAAGGGTGACTATTCCACGACTTTTATTCAATCTAGATATTAAGGATAAAAGGATATAATACATGAAAAGATTATCACAGAAAGGTTATGTTGAATTACAACTTCTTCTAACTTGGTTGGCAATGTTGCATTACTAGATGTCACTCATTGCTTGTCATGTTAGAAATGTTCTAGTATTACTACCTATGTTACAAGAGCTTACAAGGTCACACCCTATAGTTGAAACGAACAGAATCCAAATACATTTGGTATTGTATTTAGTTGTCACATGAATTAAATAAATTGTTGAATTAATTTAATTTGATAGTTAAATATTAAACACATTATATGTAAAAAATTGTTGTACACAAATAGAGAGCATAGATATAATTAATATATGAATTTGATTCATACAAAATATTAATTGTATATATTTTACCGAATTTATTAATATAAACAATTATATTAATTAATTTTGGTCAAAATATAAAAGACATGAAAATTAGTATTCTTTTGAAAAGAATATAATTAATATATGAAATTGATTCATACAAAATATTAATTGTATATATTTTATCGAATTTGTTAATATAAATAGGTATATTAATTAATCTCAGTCAAAATATAAAAGACATGGAAATTAATATTCTTTTGGAAAGAATATAAATCCTTTTTCTAACTTTTTATTTTTCTTCTCTATTAATAAGGGAATAATCCCATATTCTTTTGGAAAGAATATAATTCCTTTTTCCGACTTTCCATTTGCCTTCTCTATTAATAAGGGAATAATCTTAGTTTTCCTTTTTGATATGTGATATCAAAGAGGATAAAAGGATCATAATCCCTTAGTGTGTCAAGGTTACCAACTTAATAATTTAAAAGGTCTAGTAACTATTTTTAATTTTCTCTGAAAAAATTCAACAGAATTTTGACGGGGTGGGCTACGTAGAGGCCAGGACATTTTCATTGTGGCTTGGTATCGACATTGAATCAGTAGCATCCTTTCAACATTTTCAATAAAGAAGGTATATTTTCAATCCTATTTCAACCTGATTCGTTCCTCGTACATGGATCCTTGGCTATGGACCATTGGAATAATTTTTATGCTACGCCACGGTGTGTATTGGTGATACCAATAGGGACTTCAAGATTTACCTAAACCTGCACAAAGAGTAAAAAAATTGTACACTAAGTGATAAAGCTCAATGGTACATTCATGATTCAAGTCAAAGTTATAATAGTAAATGCACAAAATCAAACTCAAATCTAATGTTTAACTCATTCACACATACCATTTTTGTCGAAGGCTTTCATTCACATATGACATTAATATATATATATATATATATATATATATAGCAATTTGCATACCAATTCACTAAACTTTTACACATAAATTATCATGTCATTACATTCAACATTAGGTGTAACACCCTAAACCTGGCCTAGACGTTATGGCCGAATCTGGCGATGTCACATGGAATGGAATTTGAAATTGAAGTTAAAATCGTTTCAGTTCATTAGCTTTTATTTAATTCAAAAAATGCTTATTCATCAACTTGCCTTAATATGTATCTCTTTTTAGCGGAAGCTTTAGAAACCATTAACTTTAGGAAAACCGTTTATATCTAGGGAAAACCTTAGTTTTTAGAAAAATCATAACTTGTCGAGTTTTGTTGTTTAAAAATCCATAAAACCGTTAAAATCCAAAATAAAAGAAAAAAATCCAAAAAGTCCCAAATTACATAAAATCAAAACTGAAATAGAACAATTTAAAATACTGGTGGTCATCATCGAGTCCTTCGCTGCACCGATCTGTCTATGACTGGGGATTACCTGTACAGATTAAACAAAAAGGGGTGAGTTTTCATAAAATTAATGTGTAATCCCCACAGAAAACATGCACACATACGGATAACAGTTAGATACGGTCTTGGGCCTAAGCCTTTTACAGAATCAGATGCAGATCTGGACTTTAGCCCATTACAATGTCAGTTATCTATGCACATTTGGGCCCCAGCCCATGCCAAAATCAGATACAGATTTGGGCCTAAGCCCATTACAGTAACAGATGCAGTTAAACAATCAGAACAGTATTAGATCCTACCCCCAGCCTCTACACACCATCTCCGACCATCCCTACACACCACGTGGGGTTTAAAACACCAACCATCCCTACACACCATGCTATACCAAAATGCAGCACATATTAGTAATATTGCAGCTGTGCTGCCAGATAATAGGCATAAATGCCTTTTAGTACACTTCCTGCGATAATCAATCATCCCACCCTAATGCAGATGCAAATAAACATGCTCAGTGCAGGCATATAGTATAAGATGCTTACAAGCCAATGTTCGATTATTAACTATACATACAAAACAATATTTAAAACATGCATATAACTATCATGTTTAAAACATATATCAATCATTTAGCTCATACAAATCG
This sequence comes from Gossypium stocksii, assembly GCA_020496765.1. Classification (NCBI taxonomy): domain Eukaryota; kingdom Viridiplantae; phylum Streptophyta; class Magnoliopsida; order Malvales; family Malvaceae; genus Gossypium; species Gossypium stocksii. Next base: position 57,231,301 of record CM035624.1, on the reverse strand, counting down.
GGGTCTAAGTTGCCCTTACCAACCCTACAGTAGGTTCGCAGTCGATTTGGATGACCAATGCAACCCTAGGAAACAATTCAGATAAATGAGGCCACACGCCCATGTGGCTTGCCTGTGTGGTCCTACACGCCCAGGTTGGCCTTGGCCTGTTTGGATTACACGGCTTGGCCAAGAATCCCACACGCCCGTGTGGACTGCCCATGTGGACCCACACACCCGTGTGGACTGCCAGTGTGGACCCACACGCCTATGTGACCCACATGACCTAAATCGGTCTAGCTCGTATGTCGCACACGACCTACTTGGCCATCACACGGCTGTGTCATCGCACACGGCCTACCACATGGGCGACCACAAGCCCGTGTAGTGTTGACAGAATGGTTTTCGACTTTTACTAAAACCTTATTTTCTACATTTTCGGGTACACACCTGGTAACGTTTGATGCTAAAACAATCCTCGAGCAGTCCAGAACCTAAAATTAACATACGAAACACAATCTTAGTACAACTATTAGAACCCAAAGCCGGAAACCAATCAATTTGCCAAAATCCTTACTTACCCTAATAATCTGAGCTTTCGGCCTACAGTCCGCCAAGATTAAGGCCCCGGTCTTCAAAAATTACAGCTATAAAAACCTAGCAATAAGACTAAAGAAACAAAACTCCTATGTTAAAAGGTGCTAAACGGAAATTCACTCTTGAAACGAGTAAAACTTACCCCATTACCGCAAGAGAACAAAGGAGCACAGAATTCACAAATCGAAATAAAGGTCGATAGGAAATCCACCAAAAAAGGAAGAAAAACCAGAGAGAGCAGAAGAGGAGAAGAAAGTGATGTCAGAAAGGTTTAGGGAAGAAAAACCAAAATTGCAAAAGAGAAATCAAAATAGATTTTTGATAACTTCCCAATCCCTAATTTCTCTCCCCAACAACTCTACTACATCTCCACTAATCAGAATTTTAATTTAATTCGAACTCATCCACACGCCACATGCCACACGCCCAGAGTAAAAATATTTCCCTTGCTCGCGCAGAGATTCGAACACAAAACCTACAACACATCCACACACAACTTAACCACCAGACCAGTAGGCCCATTCTAATGTGTTCTTACAAATAATTAATCTTAAGCCCATTGAACAAGGTCAAGGCTTTATCCAGAAAAATACCAAAATTTTCCCAAGACAAGGCTTAAACTCAAGGCCTCTCAGACACTCCCAAAATATTTAACCATTGGAGCAGACATTTATTGGTGTCAAGAGTTTGCAAAAATAAAAAAAAATAAAAATTTGGGGCGTTAAATTAGGATACCAATTCTTTCATTTGTAGCCTACCTGTAACACCCTTAACTCGTCCTTGTCTTCAGATTAGGGTTCGGAGTATTACGACACATATTCAATTCAATGACACCATAGACTAATTAAACATTAATATCTAATCCACACATTTAACATAGCATATATACACATTTACATGCCTTAAATCGAGCTTATAAGACCCTAAAATAGAGTTTGAAAACAATCAATGACTAATTTGAAACAAAACATAAAAATATAAAAGAATTTGATAGTTTTGGAAATAAGGGTCACATGGCCATGTGACAGAGCCCCAGATCGTGTGGCTCAGAAACATGGCCGTGTGGCCAAACCATGTACAGTTCGAAAGTTGGGCCACACGGTTGTGTCATAGCCCGTGTGCCCGCCTGTGTACCAATCAAAATAAGGTCACACGGTCGTGTGACAACTTGTGCCCCAGGCCATGTGCACCTAAAATAGCTTTCAAAATAAGGCAAAACAATATCAATTCCTTAGGTGCCAACCTAAAACAAAATCAACCATAAAATAAAGCCTAAAACATACCAAAACATCCCAACCTAAATGTCTAACGAATATGCACTCATTCGTACCACATATATACAACATTTATCAACCAAATCAATTCATCCATTCAAACCATCTAACTATCAATAAACATACCAACTTATTACCAAATAGTCATCCATAAATACCATTAAGCATACCTTATAACTACACATTACCAAGATCTCAAATATGCCATATATATGTGCTAACTTTGCACAAAAGTATATTTACAACCAAAGTACTAAAACATGCCCAACATTTGCAAAATGAGCTCCGCTGATCCAATCAACACACTCCACGTATTTAAAATCTATAGAAAATAATAATAGAAATAAATATAAGAAATACTTCGTAGGTTTATACATTTCAATTCACTAAGTTACCACACACACTTAATATTGCATATAAGCTTTCATATATTAACCTTTTCACAACATGAATCAATAACTCCAAGTTAGTAACCAATAAATATACGGATACTTGAAATTTAGATTATGTTCATTTTTATAAAACCTTTTAACATTGTACATTTAGTATTTTTTCGATGGAACTTCATAAAAGAATTCAATATACAAGTCCAAAAAATAGATAAAACTCGTATGAGCTAATTTGATACAGAGATATATGTGTCAGGTTACCCATCTGGGATAAACCAATAACAACACAGAAGAAATATAGTCTGGATAGGGCTATGTCTACATGTAAGGTTACCAGTCCAGGCTAAACCTTTAAAACAAAAATAGATTACTAATCTAGGCTAAAACTATGCCACATGTATATTCAAGTCCACAACAAATGCTAGAGCTCGGTCCAGGACGAAAATCATTTAGAAACTTTGTATATGATGCTTTTACTCGTTCCACCAAAAATATTTCAAAAATTTAATTTATTACTTTAAAGTTTGATTTCCAATTCAATAATTTATATTTATATAATTAACTAACAACATTTAATAACAAACAATAACCATGGGAGGTAGTATGAACTTACTTGTTAAGTGATTTAACTATCAATGACTAACTGACAATTTTCTCTTTTCCTTGTACGTCCTCTACTTGTTGAGATTCTTGATCTAAAGTATAATTTAGTTTAATTAAATCAATTCAAACCAATCAAACAAACAATTTATGCATTTAAGTCCTTTTAATCATATTTATAAATTTACCCTTAAACTTTAATCTTTTTACAATTTAGTCCCTAAACCTGAACTATCAAACTAAACACAATTAAGCTTAAACCAAGTTGACTAATTTTCTTATAACACATGAACAACCCATATATTTCTCTATTTCACATTATTTTCATGAGATTTTACAAATTTAACAATTAAATCCTTAAACATCAAAATCACTAAAAATCATTTAACAAAATAGTCATATTTATCAACCAAGCTTAATAATCTACCACAATACTTCACAAAAACCTCAAACTCATCAATGACATAATCTAAAATATTTAACAGTTTCACGAATTAACCCTCAATTTAACTAGATTAAGCTAAAACAATCACAAAAACATAAAAATCATTAAAAACGGACGAAAATTATGTACCATGCATGGGAAAGAAAGCTTGGCCGCAATTTAGCTTAAGTTTCTATAGGGGAATCGATTTTCAAAGCAAAATGAAGAAGAAAGATGATGATAATTTTATCATCTTTTGTTTCAATTTACTAAATTACCTAATTACAAAATTAACCTTTAAAAATATCAGTATTTCACTAAAACCAAACCAAAATCGTCCACTAGTTAATGGTATGATATATTTACCATTTAAGTTCATTAGTTCACTTTCCTATAGTCATTTAACACATTTAGTTAATGGCAACTAACTCTTATAGCTTTTACGAATTAGCCCTTTTTACTTAATTAACTAAACATTAAAATTTCTTAGCCAAATTTTAATTCGACCTTGTAATAACCCTATAAATAATAAATAATTTATAAAACACTGACATACTAGTCGAAATTGTGGTCTTGAAACCATTGTTTTCGGCATCACTGAAAAATGGGTTATTACATTACCAAATTGAAACATTTTCTTATTGATAAATTCATATGATTGTGTCATACCATACTTTTTGATACTTACCATACCATTTTCCATTCATTTCATATCCTACTTATTCAATTCATACCATCATCTATAAGCATATGCATATACATCCTTATTCATTCAATTGAATGTTTAATCTCATTATGCCAATCATCGACTCACCACCAACGACAATCCCGAACTCAAGAGTTGGTGATAGTTTAATTTGGGTCATGGCATGTACCTAAGGAGTCTTTGGTTAAATAATGCTTAATTTGGATTTTGTTGGCATTTTGAAAATCTTGTATATATATGTATAAATCTGTGAGTGATGGCAATGTTGTCTTGTTGAATTGATTGGTGTTTTGCTTCTAAATTGATAAGGTAATATGATTGAGGTAAAGTAGTTAAAGAATGGCTTTTACATGCTAGGTTGAAGGTTTTGGTATGGCTTGTGCATGTTTATATGCTTGATATTGAATCACTGTTAAATGGTGTTTAAAATGGTCAAATGATGTATGTTATCTTAATTTTTTGAGATGCCAATTGTGGCATATTGGTTAGGCCCTTAGGTTAATTGATATAAGTGTTGCTTTTGATGTTTATTGATGCATTTGAATTGGTTGAAACTTAGTATGAAGTGTTACTTGTGGTATAAGTGATTAAGTTTAAAAAGCTTGTTTTGGAAGGTATTTACAAGTTGACATGGCCTGATACACGGCATGACACATGGTCTTGTAGTTTGCACGTTTAGGTTGAATTTGGTGCACACAACCATAATCTGTTACACGACCCGGTGACATGGCCGTGAGACATCTTTTTAATATTTACACTTTTGACCTACACAGTCATGTGATCCATCCACATAGCCTCGAGCCTTCCATATGGTCAAAGGACATTGTAAGAACCAATTTTTAGTGGTGCCAGAAACAGTGGTTTCGGGACCACAAATCCGACGAATGAGCCAGTAAATATTATTATTTAATATTTATGAGTAAAATATAGTATTATATTTAATTTTGATCTTATAATTTGTAACATCCTTACTTTTTTTAAAATAAAAAAAGAGAGAAGAAGAGTATTTATGATAGAAGTCCTTGACTGAGTGATCTATAAATAAATAATAGTATAAGAAATTGTGATTCTTTTTAGAGAAAACTGTCAGACATGAAAACACAGAGGATTATTAGTAGGAGTATGTGGTTAAGTTAAACACTTGGTCACGAGTTTAGGGATTAATTGAATAGTTTGGAAAAGTATAGAGATTAAAGTATAATTATCCTATTTTTATTTTGGTGGAAAGGACTTAATGACAATTTTACCATTTCTTAAAAAAATCAAAAGTTTCATATGGCTTTAAATGATATTTTCATTAAATAATTATTATTTAACATTTTATTTAAAATAATAGTACTTTATTAAATATTATAATATATATATATATATATATATATAAAGAGAGAAAGATAAATTTCTTTCTTATCTTCTTTTTCAAGAAAGTTGGAAAAAAAAGAAGAAAACTTCTTTAATCATTTTCCTTCAACTTCAAGCGGTTGTTCTTTAATTTTTTTTTTTTAGATTTTGAATCTTTGAAGCTTGCTTTATATATATATATATACCAATAGTTTTTGATTTTATCAAGTATTTTGAAAGTTGTCATTAAAGCACATTGATGGAAGCTTAGAAAACTTAAGTGAAGTATGTATATTTTTGGATAAGAAATGATTAGACGATGAATTCTAGCTTGTTAGAAGTGTGAAAAAGAAATAAAAATGGATGGAAAGTTTACTTGGTATATTTGGCCATGTTAAAGGGGAAGTAAAGAACATTGGCCACTTTGTGTACTATTGGTGCTAAATGATGTGAAGCAGTGAGTACTCTTGTGAAGATGGAATTGAAAACGGATAATCGGGTCAAAAGATATGCGAATTTTAGACTAGAAAACTTAAGGTGCCAATATGAATAATCATGCATATTTAGGTTTGTTTTTATTAGTTTTTGTTTTAGAATGGATAAATGATGTTGTTTCATATTGAATTTGTAACAACCCGAATTAGTGCCTAGTCAGAATAGTGGTTTCGAGACCACAAATCCAAAGTAGAAAAATATATTTCATGATTATTTTTAAGTTTATGACATGATTGCATGGTAGTGAGAAAATTCTATGAAGGAATTTTTATGAAATAGTGATTAATTTGTCATTTAGGAATAAATTGCAAAAATTGCAAAATATGAGTTTCTAGAAGTTTTAAGGATGAATTGGCATTAGAAAAATTATTAGAAGTCCTTATTTAGCGATTAGACCTTTTATTAGCGTGATGGACAAAAATGCCCAAGGAAGGAAAATTTTCTAAAGAAAGGGCTTAAGGGCATTTTGGTCATTTGGTTAATTAATGATATCAAAAGGGCAAAAGAAGCAAAATTTTGTCCATATTCTTCCTATGGGTGCCGAAATTTCGAAAGCTCCATAGCTAGGGTTTCTTTCATTTTCAAGCTCACTAATAAGTGCAATTTAGCCTAGTTTTTAATTCTATTCATATTTTTGAAATCCTTGTAGCTTAATTTAGCTATTTCTACCACTAATTTGAGCTAGGGTTTATGTTCAAAAATATACCCATGCATGGCATGCAAGTAATTTGATGCCTAGTGGTAGAATATGAAAGTTTAAGGTAGAGTAAACATCTTTTACTAGGTGAATTTTTCATGAAAATCCCTAATAGGGACTAATTAGTAAAGGTAGGAAAATGTGTAGTAAAAGTGTGAATTGATGAGAAATAGGGGCTGTTATGAGTACAAATAAGTTTCTGCTAGGCTTGGATAACCAAGAAAATAAATGCATTTCATTATACGAGCCTAGGGACCATTTTGTAAATACGCAAAAGTTTAGGGGAAAAATTAGAAATTTTTCCAAAGTATAGATTATGGGCTAATTAGCCAATCTGAATACTAAATAAGTGAAAATTTTCATTTTAGATCAAGAAACATGAAGCTCGGATCAAAATCAGGGAAAAAGCAAGGTGGTGGATTAAACGAATATTCACCCGCATTTTGAATCCGAGGTAAGTTGTGCATGATAAATTAACATTATGTAATATGAAAATTAATGATATGACATTGTATGAATTTTGTGTTATTCCCAGGAATTTGATTGACATGATTTTGCCAAGAAAAGATGAAGCTATAGTTGAGAAATCCTGGTTAAATTTTAAAGAATACGAAGGGTACCGTAGTCATGACATGAGTATTTGTAGGTCCCGTGTAAGACCATGTCTGGGACATGTCATTGGCATCGAATTGAGATCCCATGTAAGACCATGTTTGGGACATGGCATTGGCATCGACTTGTGGTTCCGTATAAGACCATGTCTGGGATATGGCATCGGCATCGAGACGAGACTTAAATCCCCTGTAAGACCATGTCTGGGACATGACGTTGGCATCTAAGAGTGATCCCGTGTAAGACCATGTCTGGGACATGGCTTCGACATCAATATGATATCTCGTCTAAGACCATATCTGGGATATGGATTCAGCATCGACTTGAGATCCCATGTAAGACCATATCTAGGATATGGCTTTGGCATCTTACCATGAGATTAACACTTCGGGTATCCTTCGATATTTTAAGTAATTTAATGGGAAAAGTATTCAAGTTGATGAATTTAACGATAAAGAGTAAAGTTTTGTAATGAGTGAAATAGGTGTATATGACTAGTTACGAGTAAAAATACGAAATGATATGAATAGGTTGGTAAGAAAGAGCACGAAGCCATGTTATTGTGAAAAGAATTTGTATGATATTTCATGATACCTTATTTGGATGCTTATTTCATGACTTATGTTGCTATTTTATTTCATGCAACTTACTAAGCAATTGTGCTTACTCCCTTTTTTTTTCCTTTTCCTTGTCGTCTTGCCAAGCTAGCTTGGGATCGTTAAAAGTCGAAGCTCGAAGTCACACTATCAAACCATCCATTTTGGTATAGTATATTTTAGTTATTTTGTGTGTGGCATGTATAGAAAACTTGGTCATTTTGATAATTGTCATTTTTGGTAGCCAAATGTGTTGGCTAATGATGTTACTCAAGTCATGTTGTAATGGCCTTTGGAAATGGACTAATATTGTTTAAGTTAAAATTTATGCAATGTTGATAAAGTTCATGAAAGTGCAAGCTTGCATGTTTAAGTAGAGTAGTGATTGTTGAGAATGCAATGCTTGATGTCATGTGAAGGCCTTAATTGTGGGTATTTTGAAGTGTATTTATGCCATGATATGTGATATTAAAATTGGCCTTGTGGTTGGTTAAGTTTCAAGGTGGCAAAAGGCTTGAAAAATAACCTATAATTGTCCACATAGGTAGGCACACGGGCGTGTGCCTAGGCCGTGTGTGACACACGGTCAGCTCCATAGGTGTGTTAATAGGTCTTGTGTCTCCTGCACCTAAATTATGCAAAATAGAATGCCCAGTAGTAAACACACGGGTAAAGACACAACATTGTGTCCCAACCATGTAGAGGGCACGGCCTAGCACACTAGCGTGTGGCTTGGCCGTGTGATCGAAATTGCATGCTAACATCATAAATAGAATGTCCAGGCTTTCACCCACGGGCAAAGGCACGGGCGTGTCGAGTCCGTGCGAAGAACATGGGCCAGGGACATGGGCATGTGCCAGGCCATGTGAAAACCCCTGTAGGCTCGAAATGAAAAAATAAATTCGACACAGGTTAGGGACATGGGCGTGTATGACCACACGGCCTGCTCATACGGGCGTGTCCCATTTCACACTGACGTGTGGCCCCGTTTTGAGCAATATTTTCTAAGTGCTCGAAAGTTTCCAATTTGGTTCCAAACCAATCTCGATCAATGTTTTGGGCCCCGTAGGCCCATGATAAGGATATTAAGAGAAAGTATGAAAAGTTTTTAATTGAAAATGAAATTTTATAGCCTAAATTTACATGTTTAAGCATGATTAAGCACGATAATGCTTCGTACCCCGTCCCGGTGTCGGACTCAAGTAATGGGTGTTACATTTAGTTGTATTAGAGCTAGTGTTTAGTCAATTTTAGGACTAACCTAGCATGTGTATGAGTCTAGCTATACTTGCCATACTTATGTATATACGTGATATGATAGTGTGATGACTCCTGACGACTTAAATGTGTTTTCTTACAGTAAATGGATCCCGATAGAGTTGAGGCAGATGATGTAAAAAGCAATGTGCCGGCTCCCGCTGAAGGGACGGTGCCAGCTAGAACTGAAAATAGGCCAGCTCTTGTAAGTCAGGAAGGAGAGGCTCGGGAGGCCTTCTTCCAAATGATGAATGAATGGTTTACAGAGTTCATTCGAACAAACCCGGCCACTCAACATCAAGCTCCACCCTGTCCAATTCCTCAACCTACCCTAGTAGCTCCCCAAATCGTAGAGGTAGTAAGACGAGGAAAGTAATCGGTTGATAGAATCTGGAAACAAGTGGCAAAAGAGTTCTGGGCTACTAAAGATGATGATCCAGAAAGAGCGAAACTTTGGCTAGAGAATACTATCAAGGTATTCGATGAGTTGTCTTGCATACCTGAAGAGTGCATGAAGTATGTCGTATCCTTCCGACGAGATTCTGCCTATTAGTGGTGGAACACCCTTGTGTCAGTAGTACCAAGGTTTATTGATCAGAAGCGTAAGGAATTTCTGGAATTGAAACAAGGTCGAATGACCGTGACTGAGTATGAGCGTGAGTTCATGAGACTCAGTAAATACGCACAAGAATGTGTATCCACTAAAGCCCTCATGTGTAAAAGATTCGAAGATGGTTTAAATGAGGACATCCGGATGTTTGTCGGTATTCTAGAGCTAAAGGAGTTTGTAGTGCTCGTGGATAGAGCTTGCAAGGCCGAGGAATTGGCAAAGGAGAAAAGGAAAGCCAAGATGGAGTCTCGTGACTCAAGAAAGAAATAATTAGGCAAGTCATTCCAATCCTCTTCCAAGAGATCAAAAGAATTTACTACATGATCAGCTACTTCAGCGGGATTTTCAAGCAAAGGCAAAGGTACAGTATTTAGTCTCTAAAGCTCAGACTACCTTGGTTGCGAGCGTGGGTAATACTCGAACCAGTAGGCCTGAATGACCCCAATGTGGTAGATGCCACCTCAGCGAATGTTGGGCACATGAACGTGCTTGCTTCAAATGCAGTTCTCAAAACTAGTTCATTAGAGAGTGCACCGAGATGATCAAACAAGACAGAGATCAGAATGCAAGATCGGGTAATGCTCCCTCTAAAGGTAGACCCCAGAGAAACCCGGGTACAGGAGCGAGTAGTAAAGGCGCACTAAAAGAACAGACTGCGAGACCTAATGGTAGAGCACAAGGAAGGACGTACGCCATTTGTGCTCTTGAATAGGTGTCATTACCGATGTAATTACGGGTACATTTTCTCTTCATGAAACTTTTGTTATTGCTTTGATTGATCTAGGATCTACCCACTCATATGTTTGTATGAAACTAGTCTCTAGCATGAATATACTTGTAGAGTCAGGGAAATTTGTTATAAAAGTCTCCAACCTCCTAGGCAAATGTGTTAGTAGACAAAGTATGCAGAGATTGTCCTTTGATGATTAAAGGTCATTGTTTCCCAACTAACCTCATGCTTTTTCCATTTGATGAATTTGATGTGATCCTTGGTATGGATTGGTTAACCACTTATGATGTAATAGTCAATTGTGGTAGAAAATTTATTGAACTGAAATGTGAGAATGGTGATATGCTTTGAGTTGAATCAGATGAATTAAAGAGCTTGCCTATAGTGATTTCTTCCATGGTCGCTCAGAAATGCATAAGAAAAGGGTATGAAGCTTACCTTGCTTTTGTGATGAATACAAAGGAGTCAGAGTTGAAAATTGAGTCAGTGCCAGTAGTTTGCGAGTATCAAAATGTATTTCCAGAAGTGTTGCCTTGATTGCCTCCTGTTAGAGAGGTAGAGTTTGGTATAGAGTTGGCTCCAGGTACTGCACCTATTTCTATTGCTCCTTACAGAATGGCTCCAGCCGAGTTAAAAGAATTGAAGGCTCAACTGCAAGATTTGACAGATAAAGGTTTTGCAAGACCAAGTCATTCTCTGTGGGGTGCTCCCATATTATTCATGAAAAAGAAAGATGGTTCTTTGAGGTTGTGTATAGATTATCAGCAACTTAACAAGGTGACCATAAAGAACAAGTATCTTTTACCAAGGATCGATGATTTATTTGACCAGTTGAGAGGAGCCATAGTGTTCTCCGAGATAGACTTGAGATCCGGGTATTACCAGTTAAGAGTTAAGGAGTCTGACATGCCAAAGACTACATTTCAGACGAGGTATGGCCATTATGAATTTCTTGTCATGCCATTCGATTTAACTAATGCTTCTAGAGTATTCATGGATTTAATGAACCGTATCTTTCGGCCATACTTGGATAAATTCGTTGTCGTCTTCATTGATGACATCTTAATTTATTCTTGTGATGAGGACGAACATGCTGAGCATTTGAGGATGATTTTGCAAATTCTGCAAGATAAGCAGCTTTATCCCAAATTTAGTAAGACTGAACTTTGGCTTAAAGAAGTTGGATTTTTGGGCCACATCATTTCGGGTGATGGCATTAGAGTTGATCCAAATAAGATCTCGGTAGTTGTTGAATGGAAACCGCTGAGAAATGTATCCGAGGTCAGAAGCTTCTTGGGTTTGGCCAGCTATTACCGAAGGTTTGTCAACGGATTTTCCATGATCGCTATTCTAATGACAAAGTTATTGCAAAAAGATGTTAAGTTTGAGTGGACAGAAAAATGCCAGTAGAGTTTCAAGAAATTAAAGACATTATTGACTGAAGCTCCTGTTCTAGTACAACCTGAACCCGGGAAGGAGTTTGTGATTTACAGTGATGCATCCTTAAATGGATTGGGCTGAGTACTTATGCAAGAAGGCAAGGTGATTGCATATGCCTCGAGACAAATGAAGCCCCATGAAAAGAATTATCCGACTTAGGACTTGGAGTTGGCCGCAATAATGTTTGCGTTAAAGATTTGGAGGCACCATTTATATGGTATGCAGTGCCGAGTGTTCACCGATCACAAAAGTCTTAAGTACGTGATGACACAAAGAGATTTGAAATTACAGCAATGGAGATGGCTTGAGTTATTAAAGGACTATGAGTTGGATATTGACTATCACCTGGGGAAAGCAAATGTTGTTGCCGATGCTCTTAGTCGAAAATCGCTATTTGCTTTGAGAACTATGAATACACAATTGACCTTAACTGATGATGGTTCTGTTTTAGCAAAAATGAGAGCTAGACCGATGTTCATTCAAGAGATTTGTGAAGCGCAGTCAGGTGATAGAGAGTTGCAAGCCAAGAAAGCTCAAAGCGAATCGGGTACCGATTCAGATTTTCAGATCGACTCAGACGGTTGTGTAAAGTTTCGAGGCCAAATTTGTGTACCAAAGGATGATGAGCTTATTTGGAGAATTCTATATGAGGTACATAGTAGTCATATGTCCATTCACCCCGGTAGTACCAAGATGTACAATGATTTAAAGAAATGGTATTGGTGGCCGAACATGAAACGAGATATCTCCAAGTTTGTATCGAAGTGCTTAATTTGTCAACAAGTAAAAGCGGAACACCAAGTACCTTCCAGTTTATTATAGCCTATCATGGTTCCCGAGTGGAAATAGGACCGTGTTACAATGGATTTCGTGATGGACTTGCCGATGAAATTGACAAAGAAAGATGCTGTTTGGGCTGTGGTCGACAAACTTACAAAGTTAGCTCATTTTATATCAGTGCATACAAATTATTCGCTTGACAAGTTAGCTGACTTATATATTTTAGAGAGTGTAAGACTACACGGAGTACCATTATCGATTATTTCAGATAGAGATCCGAGATTCATGTCACGATTTTGGAAGAAGTTACAAGAAGCTTTGGGTACAAAGCTAAACTTTAGTACTGCTTTCCATCCACAGACTAACGGTCAGTCGAAGGGAGTAATACAAGTACTTGAGGATATGCTCAGATGTTGTGTGTTGGAATTCCAAGGTAGTTGATAAAAGTACCTACCTTTGGTCGAATTTGCCTACAACAACAGTTTCCAGTCGAGTTTGAAAATGGCGCCTTATGAGGCATTATATGGGCGTAAGTGCCGAATGCCTTTATATTGGACAAAACTCAAGGAAAATCAAATTTACAGGGTTGATTTAGTCAAGGAAATAGAGGAGAAAGTAAAAGTGATTAGAGACTGTTTGAAAGCTGCGTCTGACAGACAAAAGTCGTATGTGGATTTGAAGCAGAAAGAGATTGAGTTCAAGCTAGGGACAAAGTATTTTTGAAAGTTTCTCCGTGGAGAAAAGTTCTTAGATTTGGCCGTAAAGGTAAACTAAGTCTGCGTTTTATTGGACCTTATAAGATCACCGAGAAGATAGGGCTAGTAGCTTATCGGCTAGCTTTGCCGTCTGGGTTGGAAAAGAACCATGGCGTATTTCACGTGTCCATGTTGCGACGCTACCGATCAGACCCTTCACATGTGATTACCCCGACAGATATTGAGATTGAACCAGCCATGACTTATGGTGAAGAACCAGTTAAGATTCTAGCTCGAGAAGTCAAACAGTTAAGAAACAAAAGTATAGCCCTTGTGAAAGTATTGTGGCAAAGACATGGGGTAGAAGAGGCAACATGGGAACTTGAGGAAAACATGAAAACCTAATATCCAAACCTATTCACCGGTAAGATTTTCGGGGACGAAAATTCCTAATGGAGGGGAGAATTGTAACAACCCCAATTAGGGCCTAGTCGAAATAGTGGTTTCGAGACCACAAATTCGAAGTAGAAAAATATATTTCATGGTTATTTTTAAGTTTATGACATGATTGCATGGTAGTGAGAAAATTCCATGAAGGAATTTTTATGAAATAGTGATTAATTTGTCATTTAGGACTAAATTGCAAAAATTGCAAAATATGAGTTTCTAGAAGTTTTAAGGATGAATTGGCATTAGAAAAATTATTAGAAGTCCTTATTTAGCAATTAGACCATTTATTAGCATGATAGACAAAAATGCCTAAGGAAGGACAATTTTCTAAAGAATAAGGGCATTTTGGTCATTTGGTTAATTAATGATATAAAAAGGGAAACAGAAGCAAAATTTTGTCCATATTCTTCCTACGGGTGCCAAAATTTCCAAAGCTCCATAGCTAGGGTTTCTTTCATTTTCAAGCTCACTAATAAGTGCAATTTAGCCCAGCTTAGATAACCAAGAAAATAAGTGCATTTCATTATACGAGCCTAGTGACCATTTTGTAAATATGTAAAATTTTAAGGGAAAAATTAGAAATTTTTTCAAAGTATAGATTATGGCCAAATTAGCCAATATGAATACTAAATAAGTGAAATTTGTCATTTTAGATCAAGAAAAATGAAGCTCGGACCGAAACCGGGGGAAAAGTAATGTGGTAGATTAAATCGAATATTCACCCGCATTTTGAATCCGAAGTAAGTTGTGTGTGATAAATTAGCATTATGTAATATGAAAATTAATGATATGAAATTGTATGAATTTTGTGTTATTCCCATGAATTTGATTGATATGATTTTTCCAAGAAAAGATGAAGTTATAGTCGAGAAATCCTGGTTAAATTTTAAAGAATACGAAGGGTACCGTAGTCATAACATGAGTATTTGTAGGTCCCATGTAAGACAATGTCTGGGACATGGCATCGGCACCGAATTGAGATCCCATGTAAGACCATGTTTGGGACATAGCATTGGCATTGACCTGTGGTCCCGTATAAGACCATGTCTGGGACATGGCGTCGGCACCGAGACGAGACTTAGATCCCCTATAAGACCATGTCTGGGACATGGCGTTGGCATCTAAGAGTGATCCCGTGTAAGACCATGTCTGGGACACGACATTAGCATTAGTTTTTGATCTCGTGTAAGACTGTGTCTGGGACATGGCATGAACATCGATTTGAGATCTCGTGTAAGACCATATCTAGGATATGGCTTCGGCATCGACTTCAGATCCCATGTAAGACCATATCTAGGATATGGCTTTGGCATTTTACCATGAGATTGACACTTCGGGTATCCTTCGGTATTCTAAGTAATTTAGCAGGAGAAGTATTCAAGTTGATAAATTTAACGATAAAGAGTAGAGTTTTGTGATGAGTGAAACAGGTGTATATGACTAGCTATGAGTAAAAATACGAAATGATTTGAATGGGTCAATAAGAAAGAGCACGAGTAAGCCATGTTATTGTGAAAAGAATTTGTATGATATTTCATGATACCTTATTTGGATGCTCATTTCATGACTTATGTTGCTATTTTATTTCATGCAACTTACTAAGCAATTATGATTACTCCCTTTTTTTCCTTTTCCTTGTAGTCTTGCTAAGCTAGCTCGGGGGTCGTTAAAAGTCGAAGCTTAAAGTCACACTATCAAGCCATCCATTTTGGTATAGTATAGTTTAGTTATTTTGAGTATGGCATGTATAGAAAACTTGGTCATTTTGATAATTGTCATTTTCAGTAGCCAAATGTGTTGGCTATTGATGTTACTCAAGTCATGTTGTAATGGCCTTTGGAAATGGGCTAATATTTTTTAAGTTAAAATTTAAGCAATGTTGATGAAGTTCATGAAAGTGCAAGCTTGAATGTTTAAGTAGAGTAGTGATTGTTGAGAATGCAATGCTTGGTGTCATGTGAATGCCTTAATTGTGGGTATTTTAAAGTGTATTTATGCCATGATATGTGATATTGAAATTGGCCTTGTGGTTGGTTAAGTTTCAGGCTGGCCAAGGGCTTGGATAATAGCCTATAATTGTCTACACAGGTAGGCACACGGGCGTGTCAACCCCATGGGCGTGTTGATAGGCCGTCTGTCCTCTGCACCTAAATTATGCAAAAGAGAATGCCCAGTAGTAAACACACGGGTAAAGACACGACCGTGTGTCTCAACCGTGTGGAGGGTACGGCCAAACACACGGGTGTGTGGCTTGGCTGTGTGACCTAAATTGCATGCTGACGTCATAAACTGAATGTCCAGGTTTTCACCCACGGGCTAAGGCACGGGCATGTCGAGGCTATGTGAAGAACACGGGCCAGGGACATGGGCATGTGTGACCACACGTTCTGCCCACACGGGCATGTCCCATTTCACATGGGTGTATGGCCCTATTTTGAGAAAAATTTTCTAAGTGCTTGGAAGTTTCCGGTTTGGTTCCAAACCAATCCTGATCTATGTTTTGGGCCCCGTAGGCCCATGATAAGGATATTAAGAGAATGTATGAAAAGTTTTTAAATGAAAATGAAATTTTATAGCCTGAGTTTACATGTTTAAGCATGATTAAGCACGGTAATGCCTCGTACCCTGTCCCGACATCAGACTCGTGTAAGGGGTGTTATAGAATTGCTCCTATTGTAGCTAAAAATTGAAGCGAGCATCTTGAAGGAGAAAGGTGAAGAAAATGAATAAATCAATTAAAACTTCGGTTGGTGCTAATATATTATTTTCATTACATAATATTTTTAATATTTATTTTACTATGAATAATTATATAAATTTTATTCTTATGATTTTTGAATAATATTTGAATGATTTAATCAGTATTCAAAAGTTTATGTTTTGACTTGAAAATTAAGATTTCAATGATAAAATTAGTAAATTCATGATTTTGAGTTGAATTTGAATATAAAGATTTCAAATTGTTGAACAAGCAAATGTGTAGTTAGTCTGTATTGGAAGCTTAACTTTACTTTTGGTTATATATGATTTGAAGATGAAATGAAATTGAAATGAGAATGATATGAAAATAGAATTGAATTGAAACAGATCATGAAACTTCGTTTTTACACCGTTTCACTAAGTTAGACCAAATCAGATATAGTTAGCATGCCATAGAGTCTTTATATCAGAAGATTTAGATCTCCCAAATTCCTAGAGAGTCGAGGAAGAAAATGCCAAACTGGTCAGTTGTTATTATTGTTAGCCCCAATTCCCAGAGGGTTGTGGACTACTTTAACAGCCATTGTTGCCGAACAACTCGGGGTGGCGGATTCGTGTATCTGGTTATGAGTCTAAAATTTAATGCGGGGTCCAAATTGAAAGAAAAGCAAAAAATAAAATTTGAATTTATTTGAATTTTCATATTGTGCAAATTAAATTAGTTACGCAATTTTGAATTTAATTAAAAAGCTTATTTTCTTTATTCGGTTTGTCTATTTTTTCGTGCACAGGTAGTTAGATTCGATAGGTTGTTCCAACAACATTCGAAGAATCAAAGATCAACTCAAAAAATGTTGGAGAAAAGTTTACTTTATTGTTGATATAAATGGCATGTTCCTAGGTGTATATATATAATACTATGTCGTAATCTAAATTTAAATATTTTTGTTATGTTTTCTTTGCTAGTACTTTATAACTAATGTTTTGGATGAAATAGTAAAGCATAAAAATCTAGTTTATTGGTATGTTTTGAGTAATTGAAGTGTGGGAAATTGATTTGGGAGATGAATTGAATGTGATTACATTATGAAATCTATATTTTTGCAGGGGGTTTTACGTAAAATAGGCAGAAATGATGCCAAAATTTTAATAAAATAATTTTACCACTACGTTTCCTTTTAAAAAAAAAAGATAAAATGGAAAAGTGAGTTTCTTCGACAATGAAATGTGGCGTTTTATATTCAGATCCAACAATTGGGTCAGGTATAAGGTGACACGTAATTTTTGCTAATTGAACGAATAGTTTAGTACAAGTGATTTGTCCCTAAATTTAAATGGTTCTGGAAAATAAGGTATCGGGACCTCATTTATGTAAACCAATCCCATAAAAATTTTTAGGAGTTATTGTACAAGTGTTTTGAAGCTTAGTTCGAAAATTTTAGTGATTTGATAGTTAATTAAGGAAAAATGATTAAATTGTAAAAATTGCAAAAATCGATTTCTATGAGTTTAAAAGTGCAAATTGAATATAAAAGCATATTTAAATGTTATAATGTGGAAATTTAGCCATATTTATGTTAATGGCCGATTATACATTACCTTATATTATAATATATATGTTTTAATTTAATAAATTAAAGTAATTAAAATAATAAAACATAAAGAAACATGTATTATCTTCCTCATTTCTCTCATACTTTACCGAAAACACCATTTTCACACCTTGGAAGCTTCAACCAAGCTAAGTCCCTTGCAACTAAGCTAAATTCTTACTCGTTTCTCATAAATTTTATGTTTGAAATTGTTGTAGCTTAATCTAGGTAGTGCAGGAAACCTAATCCACACCAATACAACACTTGGGTATGCCTGAATAGGATCAAAGGCCATCGTCCATGGTTGCACAGTCAAATATTGACCAAAAATAGTCCAGGACCTTTGGAGAGAACCATATCGCAGTCCAATTTATTATGGAATTTGACTAAAAAATAGCCATTTTCAATATCCATCATGTGTATAAGACCTGAGGGTCTCCACACACTGTATAGTTTATTCTGTAAAACTGAAAAACCAATGTTTCGGCTAGGAGCGTTAAGGCTACCGTGTTATCCATACCTTGAAGAAGAATTTTATGAATCTGATCTGAGAAAGAAATGAAAGGCACACCATTCACCACGGACCTCTGAATGTCCCCTTCTAGTATATCAAAAACCTCTTTTCCATCCGAATCATTAGCACCACCTTTTAAGGACTGGCCAACAAGCATGTCTTTCCAAGTAGTGGCCTGATCCGAGGGCCGCTCAATCACCATGGCATTACTCTTCTCTTCTTCCTTGTCTCTAAACTTAACCTTCTTAGGTATAGTCTCCTCCAAAGAGGGATTCCCAGAATCGACAAAGTCACAGAGAGAATTCAGGGATTTCTTTTTTCTTTTTCTAAATTGAAGCCTGATGAGTGGTTAAATTAAAAGATTTAAGATTGATTTTAGAGGCGACCTCAATCATTGGTATTTATTTTTTATATTTTTATCGCCCTGTCAAGTAATTTTGTATTATTTTAAATTCTTACCTAAGTAATAAATTCACTAAAAAACCTAATATTGTATGATATAATAAAACAATTTTATCATTTGAAACTTTTATATAATATATTCTCTATAAAAATTTACTATCCAAACAAACTCCATACTTTCTTAAAAAGAGTCACTATTTATATAACATTATATTATAAAAATTATTTAAAAAATAAATGATAATTCTTTTATATGCATCTTTGAAATTTTGAAGATTTTGATGTTCAAGATTCAAATCTCATTGATTGTAGAATTACTTTGAGTTTAAATTCCAGAGTTTAGTGTTAATAGCCACCACTATTAGCTGCCACTCATCGGTAATTATTTTAGTTCAAATTTCATCACATCCTTATTTTCAACATTCACTTTTCATTTTTAGCATTAAATTTTTCAAAAAGAAGACTAGATATTTCTAGATCTACAAATTAATCTCAAAACTTCTACATCATAATTGAGTATTTTTCACCATTGGATTGTCTTCAATTCTCTATAAGTTTTTTCCCTTTTTATAAGCTCTCTTTCACCTTTTAGATAGACCAAACAATGCAACAATCAAAGTATTGCTTTGAACGAAATTAAATATGGTGTGTTTTTATGACTTTTCTTCTCTTTTTTTTTGTTGTATTGTGATGAGAGAGAGGGAGAGAGAGGGGAATGAATTTAAAAATATATATACTATAGCAATATGAAGTTCCAGAAAGAGGAAACAAAGTCTATGTGGCATAATTTATATGTCGCCATTTGGTGCACTAATATGACAACAATAATAGTTAATAGGTTTCATTAAAAAATTATTATAGGTTACCATAAACAAACATTTCCATATGAAATAGAAATATTTAGCCAAATGCTGGAACAACCTGATTTTTAGTGGTGTTGAAAATGAAAATTTTGAAAATGTATTTTAGTAAATCAAGTCCATAAATATTAATATTTAATATTTACGAGGTTAATATAGAAATGTATTAAAGTTTGGTCTACTAATTTTGTTGAATTGATAGTTAATTAAGGTATAAGGACTAAATTATAAAAGTTTATCGCTATAGGTTTTTAATTAGCCAAAGGCTTAAGGACTTATATAGCAATTAACCCAAGGTTTATGTAACACCCCTAACCCGTATCCGTTGCCAAATTAGGATTACGGAGTATTACCAATCAATTAGAAACCTTTAAAAATCATAACATTTAATAAATTCAAAAATATTATAAACCATTCATTCTCATATAATTCATCCCTAAACCAAGCCCTTAAGGCCCTAAAAATATCTTGGAGCAATTCGGGACTAATTTGAAGCAAAATCAGAAATTCAGGAAAAAGAAGCAAAATTTGAAAACATAGGACACATGGCTGTGTGGAACCTCCCAGGCCATGTAACTTTCGAACAAGGGACACACGACCATGTCCTAGCCCATGTCCTCACCCGTGTAGCTCTCTGAGTAGGGGCACACGGGCGTGCCAAGCCATATAACTCACTGACTTGCATATAAAGGACTATCAGATGACACACGACCGTGTTGCAAAGATGTGTGCCTCACATGACTGAGTCACACGCCCGTGTCTCAGGCTATGTGAACCTAAAATAAACCATTTCTTGCTCAATTTCACTCCCCTTTTGCATTGGTACCTACACACTTCAAATACACATATGGAAAGTGCAATTCAACTTCAAACACACTATAACATATTCATTTTATGCATCAAACATTATCAACCTTGACACCTTAATATGTTCCATCACAATTAATTTCCAACTTGGAGCTACAAGCACATTTATCTTTATAAACATACATCCATTTCATTATAAGCTCAAGTTGACTCATAGCATGCCATTTACACTATGACATTTCAAACACATTTAAATAACAAGAAAGAGTTCACAAGTTATTCAAGTGCATAACATATCACAACATATTACTCTAAAGCTAGGCATTTCATAAGATAGTACATAAGGTCCTAGTACATGCCATATACCCAAACTGAGAAATTAAGTCTACCAAGATTTCTGGATAGTGTGATTTCTAGCATTGACCTGATCTTCTTAACCTTCAAAATGTGATCTAAAAAATGAACAAATTATAGGTAAGCTTAAATGAAGCTTAGTAAGTTCATTTAGAAATTTATAAAGCTTTCCAATCAAACATAGATTTAATCAATGTTAAGTATAGAGATTTCATTATACATAGCTTACAATAATGATTACAACAAATATACTCAGTGGGCTTTGCTCGATTGAGCTTTCATCAGTATATCCATAAATTTCTATTTGTTTGAACTTCATTCAGTATAACAATAGAATTTTCTCAAATGAATATTATTCAATATAACGGTAAGATTTGCTCAGTCATGCTCCATTCAGTATAACGGTATAATTTACTCGTTTGAGCTTCATTCAGTTAATAGTAAGATTTGACTCGATAAAGCGTACTTCCAGTATATGGTACAATATTCATTAAGACCATATTAACAAGAACGTAAGCATGTTAGGAGTATAATTAAATGTACGAACTTACTGGACTGATTTGCAAGTGATTCTAAAATATAGGGACTATTCTACAGTTTTTTCACGGTTATCAGCATATTCTTGATCTAAAAATAGTAATTTCATTCCATCAATTAGAATAACTACACAATTTGATCCTATCATGCAACTAATTCCTTTTTTTGGCAATTTACCTAATTGCCCCTTAACTTTCCATTTTATTCAATTCAGTCATCAGGCCCTGATTGTGTAATTTACTCATTTTTTCCTAAACACCCATGATACCGAAATATTTTAAAACTTTATATAAATCCCTATTTTTAATTATTTTACTTCAAGTACATGCAATTTATCAGTTAATCAATTTAGTCCCTAAACATCAAAATCATCAAAAATCACTTTTCAAAATATTCTAATCTATCAACATAGCTCCATATTTCATCAAAAACTTTAAGAAATAGCCTCATTCATCAATGGAAACTTTTATAACATTTAATAGTTTCACTAATTGGTCCTCGATTTAGATGGACTAAACTGATACGATCTCAAAAACATAAAAATTACTAAAAAGGGCATCAATACACTTACCAATTTAAAGTTTAAAATCAAAGTTGGAACTAACTTTTTCCTTTCCTTTCCATGAAGAAGATGAAGAAAATGAGAATTTTTCTTTAAATTTTGGGTTTAATTTCATATACATACTTATGGCATTTTTGTAAATACTTTGACTTTCTTAATTAAGCTTTAATAATCATTAATTAAGCCTAAGTAAATCACTTTATTAAACATAACCTCATCAAATCCCGCTAACTAATTTTCCATGGTTAAAATTTTCCATTTAGTCCCTTTAATTTAACTACTCAACCTTTGTAGTTTTTACAATTCAGTCCTTTTTACTTATTAAACTATCCAAACAAATAATATTTCAACCGAAATTTAATATGACTCTAGAGACCTCATAAATATACTAATTAAATAATATTCACGAAGTATTTTGTCGAAATTATGGTCTCGAAATCATTATTTTCGACACCACTGAAAATCGTGCTATTACAATCTAAAATGGAAAATAAACCATCTTAGAAATATTATAGTGGATGGTAGCTAAATAATTTTATATATTATAAAAAATATAATTAAATTAATTAAAGAATAAAATGTATAAAATAAAAAAAGCATAGTGGAAAGAAAGAGAACTTACCTTTCTTCTCCATCTACCACTAAATGCCATAGCCGTAGAATTGAGAAGAACCAGCCAAGGGTTTCAACATTTGGTCTTCAATCGGTTAGTGCAATTAAATCATTTTCTTGTAATTTCTATGTTTTTTAGGTTATGGGAGCTTGATTTAGCTAGCCCAAGTATTGATTTGTAAAACTATTAAAGTTTTTAAAAGTTTTCATTGTTGATTTCTTAAAGAAATTGCTGTTAAATTGATAGATTTTAAGCTTAGATGTGAAAAAGGACTAGATTGTAAAGTTTAATTGTTAATTTTGTTCAAAAGGACCAAAGTGTATAAATTGTAAATTTGACGTTAAATTTCTACAATAGTAGATAGTAGAGGGTCCTAAAAGGATGTAATTGAGATCAAATTTGAAATCGAAGCTCAAATTTGAAAGTTATGACTATTTCAGTTTTAGGGACTAAATTGAATAAAATGCAAAACTTTATGGATATTGAAAAATAAAATTTCATAAGTTCATTCATGTCATAATATATTGTATAAATGTTTAATATTGATGAATTGAATGACATAATTGTATTAGATCGAAAACTGGATCAAACTAGAGATAATCGAGAAAACACAAAAATTCTTTGAAGGTTCAACTGTTTGCTCTTTTGACTAGGTAACTTCATATGAAACTTATTATTTTATTTTATTATGATTTGGGTTCTAATTTAATTATATAGTCAAATTGGGTAAAACTAGTAAATTTGACATTTAGGTATTTAAATGGATTGAATTGTAAATTGTGAAAATTTTGACCATATTGAAATAGACCAATAGTAAATATGAATAGTGATTGATTATACAACTCATAAATGAAAATTATGATATTTTACATAGCTTTGTTATACTCATAGTCTATAATAACTTAAGAGGAGATGGTGGAACCATGAGTTTTTTTTTTTGAACCTTTTGAAAGCATTCTTTTCCTAGCCAAAGTTTTTTCTCACTAACCCGTGAACCCTAAGCTTCGATGAAGAAGACGATGGTAGAATTGAGTTGCCTCCTTTATTCCTATTGTACCTTCCTTTCCTATCAACCACTATCTAGGGCTCAAAAAGTTCATTTCCAAGATCTTACTTCTTTTTATTGATATCACTAGTTCTACTGCAGTAAGATCTTTCTCCACCACTACTCAAATTGTGGGACAAATATCTTTAACATGACCATATTTTTGTTAGGATCTAATGTCCTAAATGTAGTTTATTTGTCATTTGTACTTGCAAATTTTCAAATAGATCGGTTTTAAATAAAATTTCATAATTTACATTAATTTTGTTTGCATTTGTCCTAAACGGTTTTTGCATGCAAAGCAAAATGTAAACAAATATTGGCTTCTTGATTACCTAATGTTTAACTAATACTAAGTTACATTATGTTGATAGATTGTAATGAGAGAATACAACTTCTATTAGTAGGTAATTTAAAAGATCTATAATCTGATGGATCAAAATTGAGTAAATTAGTTAAAGGACTATTATGTCTTTTATTCAGTCCAAATAGGGCAGATACCATATCTTAAGTATTGGAGTGATTTACTTTCAAAAGATAGAGACATAGATGTGATTGTCTAGATTGAAAATACATCAGACATTAACCAATTTGATGTCACACCTGATTTTAAACAAGATCGAACATGAAAGCAAAATGTAGACATAGATATGATTGTCTTAATTGAAGAAAATGTTGGTTTAATGGGCTCTATCATAAAATCCGAAGAAATCAGTGGTTCAATAAAAATAGTTGAGTTTTAATTTTGGTTCAGTTAAGTTGGAACTGGCTAGTTTATTAGTGGGGAATATAATGATTAGCAGTTAATGGTTTAGAATTTGGGGTCCTTGATGACCATGCGTAGGGGTTATATATATGTGAGAAGTGTTATTTCTGCAAAGTAATTCTTCTTATTTCTGTTTCATCTTCTTCATCTTCTTCTTGAGTCTAATCCGAAGAAGAAAGAGTTTAAGGGAAAGCTCTGCGTAGAAAGCTAAAATTGGCTTTTGATGTCTACCAATAGAGAATAGCGTAAACTATTAAGATTTTTAACCTTTCTGCCTTTGTGGATTTGAGGAAAAAGGAAATAAGTTAAGGATTTCTGGGAAACTCCGAAAGGCTTCTGTATATTATTAGATGTTGGTTTCTAAAGTATGAATGTTTTTAGTTTAACTTGTATTATGGTTTCCATACTTAGCTACTAGGATGAAAGAGACTCTGGTGTTTGGAAAAGTTAAGCTAGTAATGAGGAAGGATAGCAGATGAGTTTCTATACTACCTTGGGTGTTGTTTATTGTAGTGATACTGAAATGTTTTGTTTGAGTGTTTGTTCTGAGTTCAGTTTGAAATCTATGGTTGTATATGATTACGATGATTGGGCAAACTATGCATGCATAAGGTTGTGGACATATATGAATGATTGCTAGTATACTCTCTGAATGCATGATGTGTTGGTGTACTGACGTATTAAAATATGACATACTATATGTCATTGTAATAAGTGAATTGTTGTGTGTGAAAATTATGTTTTAAAATGTGATGTATGAAGGGAGTTACTTTGATGGGTTAGCTAAAGATAGGAACAATTGGCCTAATGAAAGAATGGGTAGACTTGATAGGGGATTCAAGGGAGTTTGGCAGCATCGAGTAATGATTATCTATTGGTCCTTTGGGGTAACACCGTGTAAATGGTATATAGGTCCTTTGGGGCGACACCATGACGATGGTCTATAGGTTCCATGGGGTGGTACCGTGAAGATGGTCTACAGGCTCCCTAGGGTGACACAGTGAAGACAGCCTACATGCTTTACAGAGTGACACATTGAAAGAGTTTTATAGACTCTCGGAGTCGTAAGTCCATGGATAGCCATGACGTGATCTAATAGTGAACATATATGCCTTATGGTGAATTGAAATCCATCAGGACAGTAAACAATGAAGCAATCGAGGCATTTAAGTGAGAACTGAATGATTAGTGTGGCAACTGAATGATTAATGTCGCAACAACTTTGACACAATGGCTATGGTGTGTACTAGAACGCAGGTAAGTGTTCTAATAAAAGGCCCTGGCAAAAAGTAGGGTAAAGCATCTTGTACGCAGGTATTTGTAGAGGGAAGGGGTATTTCCTTCAAAGCATTTTCAAATCAGTATTCATCAATAAAGTCAGTCATTGGTTATGAATAAGCCAAAATTGGCCATGAGAAGGTGAGACGATTCCTCATATTTTAATTCTAAGTGTTTATTAGCAAAGAGGTCACCAAAATCAGGGAAAGTCCGCTAAGCACTGTCTTATGAGAAAAGTCCGCTAAGGACTGTCTTATGAGGAAAGTCCGCTAAGGACTATCTTGAAGACGAGAATGTCCATAGGGGCTATCATATGGATGGAAAGTCCGTCAAGGACTGTCTAAAATGGAACATCCACCAAAGACAGTTTAATGATAGGAAAGTCTGCTAGGGACTATCTATGGCTTGGAAGTCCATTATGTCTATTTGTTTTTAATGAAATTATTTGTTTAGACTACGTTGAAGAGGGAAAGTCTAGCGGGACAATCTCACAAGTACAATCTCGCAAGAAAGGAGTAGTCCTTTTTTCGCAACTATTTGCCAAATCTTGTATTCAAAGGCACTATAACGAGGATATATATAAGGGCATCATGTCTCAAAACTACCTATGAAACTTTCTACATTAATAAGTCATTGTTGGAAAAATTAGGTTTGGAAAACGCAGTGGAAAATAAATTTAGGGAAAACCAGAGTTTTAAAAATTCTTTCAAAGTAAGATCTTGGTTGTGATATGTAATAAACACTTAATCAAAATTGTACCTTTTTTATTCATCTAGAATGAGCGCTTCGACCAAGTAGTTTTCTCCGCTATCCTCAAGCTCACGTCTGCCAAGTGTGGGCTCGCTTCGAATCAGAAAATTTTTCACAAAAATTACCATAAGGGTAATTCTGTAATTTCTCCAAACTTTTGGGTCAAGTTGTAATAAAAAATATCTCTAGAAATTTTCTGGATTAATTTATTCAGAAAAATTTCTCTCTACAGCTTTCTTTTGAATTCAAGTGTGTGTAAATAATGACCCAATGCTTTCTTTATATAGTAAGAGTTTAAAAAGTTCAACTATGATTAAACTTAATCACATTATATTAAATTAATATAACATTTATCAAGATATATATTAGATTAAATTGAATATTAAATCTTATTAAAATAGTAGAATGTTTATCTTTTTAGATAAACATCAAATTAAATTTAATATTAAAATAATCATTTTAATATTAAATTAATAAAAAATTAAAATAAGTATTAAATTAAATTTAATATTAAACTATCAAAATAATATTATTTTTGGAATAATTAATCTTAAATCAAATTCTCCAGTAGAATTTCAGTAAGAGTGTAACTCTTCCACTGCTCAATTACTGATAACCAACTGCCGCCAACCACCAAGATGTCTCGTCGCAGCCGCCGGCACTTAGGGATGTTCAATTGGTTAATCGACCTGAACTACCATTAACCGAATTAACCGACACTTTTAAACCCTTAACCGTTAACCGAACTGAATTTTTTTCAAAAAAATTAACCAAACCGAACTTTTTCAATTAATTCGGTTGGTTAACCGAATTAATCAAAATTTATATATATATTTTTATATTGGTTAAAACAAGTATAAAACATATAAAAAATTAACTGAACTGACCGAATACTTATATATTATAATATTATTTATTAAATTCGGTTAATTTGGTTAACCGACCAGTTTCGAACCGAATTAACTGTTAACTGAATTTTTAAAAAATTGTTAATTGACCCCGACCAAATTAACTGGGTTAACCGACCGATTAACTGAATTTAGTCGGTTAATCGAATTAATTCAGTTTTACCCGAAATTTGCGCACCCCTACCGGCACTACCTTGTCCAGTGATACAGGTGCAAAACCCTTACAGTAGCCCGAGCCGATTCAACTACTGTCGATTCAGTCCAGGTTAATGACAACCCAACTAGTCCAGTCTAGCCACCGGTTGGACCGTTGGCCGGATTTCACATGCTGGGCTTAGTTCGACTAGTTTTTGGGTCTTTGCCTTTGTTTTGGGCAGTCAGACTCATTTACAATCTGAAGTCCAATTTTCAAGTTCAATTACTCATTTGGTCAATTGTCTGACTTGAAATTAACTTTTAAAAATATCATATTAATTTTAATTGATTTGATTAATTTAATTTTACTTGATCAAAATTAATTTTTTCCAAAAATCACTTAGATTTTCAAAATTAAATTTTCAAGAAAATTTATGAATCAAATTCTCTAGTTGAACAATTTTTACGATCACCTAATTTAATTTCACATCGAATAAATCGACTCAATTAAATTATTCCCAAAGTTGTAAAATTTTCTTCTGATTCAAAGCAATCCGGTCGAGCTTTTGTTGAGCTAGCGGAGGGACCAATCAAACATATACAATTAGGCTCTAGTGATTGCAATTATGTCTAGAAGCATCGTTCCAATAATTCATAATTACTTAATTATAGAGTCAGCCCACAAGAAGTACAATGATTGAAAATTTCTTATTGTATACTCTTTAGAAAACAATTCATCCAACTACTTTTTCTAATGACCTCGTCATGTGTGTGACCCTTATATGATATCCTTGATTCTTTTGAGTTAAATCCATTCACTCAGTATAATCCTATTTTATCTTATTATCATTATTGTGTCTTCTTAATGATTAATATGATTACTGTTAACAAATGACTGTGATAAATTACTCGTTTGAGAACAAGCAACCCGTGGCCATGTTCCATATTTATCAATCCACACAATGCCAATAAAAGTATATCATTAACTCTTTAATTGAGCTATGAATTCCACTGTTGCTAATAAAGCCATGCCATACACAAGTCATGTACTCAACATACTGGCTATAGGCTCGATTATCTTTACAGGATAAGCCTCTACTTATATCAAAGCAAATGAGTTGCATACGCATAGTCGGTGACTAACTGAGGATTTAGTAAATCATATCATGAATGTCATAAGTGAATAAATTCATAAACGGATTCAGAATTTATTTATCTTGGGTCCAGTTCAATGTATCATTCTACCAATGAATACATCTATGTCTCTATTCATAGAGTTAACTACTCCAATAACCAAGACTAGCCATCTCCACAATTGGATTTGTAGACGATATAATAATCTGTAATGCCCCGAATATTATGTTACTATTTCTGTGAAATTTTGACACAATTATCTGTCTACTTTAGTGGTTAGTGTTTGGGTGTGTGTGGGAGGTCCTAAGTTCAAGCCTTGTCTTGTGAAAATTTTGGTATTTTTTTTACTTAAGCCTTATCCTTGCTCAGTGGGCTTAAGTTTTTTTGTTACTGTTTGATATCAGAATGGGCCTGTTGGTCTGGTGCTTAAGTGGAGTGTTAGGTTACTGAAGGTCCTATGTTCGAGTCCCTATGTAAGCAAGGGAATTTCTTTTTACCTCGATTTATTGGAAGTGTTTGAGTGGAGTCAAAATTCTGATGATGGTGGAGGTAGTGGATAGTTTTAGGAGTGATTTGTGGGATTGGGGTGTAATCTAGGGGATTTGGGAGTTATCTGCACATCATGCTTTTATTTTATTTTTTTCTTTTCTTGGAAATCCCCACTTTTCTGATGTTTTGCTCTCCCCAATACCCTGCTGAAATTTCATTTGTATTTTTTCCCTCTTTTCCTTTTTTTTGTCTTTCTATCCATCTTTTTATTTTGTAAAGTAAATTGCACTCGTGCGGGGTCAGTAAGTCCTCTTCTTCTTTTTCGTCGTAACCATGTAATGTTTGAGTAGGAATTTGATTTTCTGCAATTGATAGGGTAGGAAAAGACTTTGGGTAGTGAGTTTCGTTCCGGTTGTTTTAGTGGTGGTAACGTAGGTTTTCGTTGGCGGTAAGTCGAGTTCATGTTAAGTTATCGTTTTCGAATTCACTTGTTAATCTGCTAAATCGGTATTGGATACTATGGTTATAGGTTCTGGAGTGCTCAGGAGTATTTTTGCTGTGAAATTATATCAAGTGTGTACCTAAAAAATAGAAAATGAGGTTTCAGCAAAAGCCAAAAAACCCCACTGTCGACCTCACACGGGTGTGTAGTCGCTTGTGTGGTAGGCCATGTGCGATGACACGGCTGTGTGAGCGATGAAGGCCAAGCCGTGCCCAAGACACAGTCGTATGATGGTCGGGTGTGGCCAGGTGTACCACACGGGCTAGACTAAATTGTGCCGTATGGGCCCACATGGGCAGCCTACATGAGTGTGTGGGTTTTTGGGCCAGGCCGTGTGATCCACACTGCAAAGGCCAATCTGGGCGTGTGGGCCACACGGGCGTGTGAGCCCATTTATCTAAAATTTTTCCTAGGGTTGCACAGGTTGTCCTAAACGACAGTGGGCCTATAGTAGGGTCGGTAAAGGCTAAATAAACCCTAAATTGTATGATCTAACTGATTGAAAGTCTAAACTGATTAGACACTGATGCGTAACTATTTGCACTGTTATCTGCGTATCTGATATATATGTATGCCATATATAAGCGTGTGAGCATGTTAGTCTGTTTATCTGTATTTGCATTTTATGTATTTGTTATTGGGGTTGGGATGACGATTATTGGAAGAAGTGTTTTGAAAGGCGTTTACGTCTATTATTTGGCAGCTCAGCTGCAATATATCTGATATGTAACGCATTCAGTACAACATGGTGTGTAGGGCTGGGTGGGTGTTTTAAACCCTACATGATGTGTAGGGATGGTCGGAGATGGTGTGTAGAGGCTAGGGGTAGGATAGAGGCTAGGGGTAGGATATATGATTTCTGAATCTCTCTGCATATCTGTATCTGTTTCTTTAATGGGCTTAGGCCAGAATCTGTATCTGTAATGGCTTAAGCCCAAATCTGAGACTGTCTAATTCTGATATTCTGATTGAGTACATGCTTATTTTTGTGGGGTTACACACTGAGTTTAGGTAAACTCACCCATTTTCTGTTTGTTCTGTACAGTTAATCCCCAGACTTATGTGGATTGGTGCAAGGGAGGACTCAACAGTGACCACCTATTTGAACTGTTCCTGATTTTAGTCTTATTTGATTTTATTCCATTTTTGGGGTAATTTTAATGTAATTGGACTTTATGGATTGTTTTGTTGTAATTTGGGTTTAATTGTGATTATTATGATTTATAATTGCTAAATGTGATGAAAACCCAGTTTTTACCAAAATCAAAAGTTTTCCAAAATCCCAGATGGATTTACTTTAATACAAAGGTTTTTAAAGCTTTCGCTATGGATATGTTTTTTTTTAAGCAAACAATGGATTTACATTTAGTGGTATCAAAGTCATGTTGTAAAACTCGACTGTGAATTTTGGGTTCCAAAAATTTTGATTTTAAAGAAATGAATTTTAAATTATTTGAAATATTCTGATTAAGTATATGGTACACCGAGTCTCCGGCACTGATCTTGTAAGTTTTCTGTATTCTGATAGAACTGTTTAGACACTATATATAGTTATTACTTGAAACGCTTTGGCTAGTGTACTCTGAAACTTTAGCGAAACTGATAGAGACTGAAATTTACAAAAATAACTTTGAACTTCTGAAACTGTTTGCATAAAACATCTGTTAATAAATACTAAAACTAAAACTGATGCATAAAACAGTTTAATGTAGATAATTCATATTAGACAATGAGCGCACGAGATATCTGTGGACGTGGTACTCGAGGCCGTGGTAGAGGTCGTAGAGGGGGCTCGAGCTGAGTCTTTCTCATCTCTGGGCAGCATGCCAAACTTGGATACCAGTGAGACACTAGTATCGGCTGTTACTAAGACTGGGTCTCAAGACCGTATGGCTGGGGATGACGCATTGCCCAGGCTATGTTAAGAATTTTAGAAAAGGTCGATCGGCCCAACAATGGATCTGGGGGTCAAGGGTCGGTAACGGAATGACTATGGTCCAATGACGCTGAGTTATTTAAGGATGTCACTGAAGTCGCCCTTAATGTAGCTGAGTATTGGTTAAAGGCCACTGAGAGGATTATGGACGATTTGGATTGCACCCCTGAGTAGAAATTGAAGGGTGCAGTCTTCTTGCTTCGCAACGAGGCATACCAGTGGTGGTTAACAGTTAAGGAGGGCACACAGCCTGACCGTCTAACTTGGGAGTTCTTTAAGACTTCTTTCCAAGGAAAATATGTGGGAGCGAGCTATGTGGATGCTAGTAGGCGTGAGTTTCTAAATCTCACACAGAGTGACCGATCTGTGGCCGAGTATGAGGCTGAATTCCTGAGACTGAGCCACTATACTCGAGGTATGGTAGCATCTGAATATGAGAGGTGTGTCAGATTTGAGGATGGGTTAAGAGATAATCTGAGGGTACTGATAGCTCCGCAAAGGGGACGTGAGTTCTCTATTCTGGTTGAGAATGCGAAGATCACCAAGGATGTCAAGTGAATTGAATGCCAAAATAAGGACCATGAAAGATGAAAGAACAAGAGGGATTTAGAGCTCTCGAGTTCTGTATAGAGGCCTAAGAAAAAGG
This sequence comes from Gossypium stocksii, assembly GCA_020496765.1. NCBI lineage: Eukaryota > Viridiplantae > Streptophyta > Magnoliopsida > Malvales > Malvaceae > Gossypium > Gossypium stocksii. The sequence goes on along the minus strand of CM035624.1, from coordinate 57,199,102 downwards.
CCATATTTGATGGGCCAGTCAAAGTTGGAGCTCTTGTTGCTCTTGTTGGGTTACAACCTTATGGATACTGTGGTAGACGCTATCTGGGCGAATGTTGGCAGAGGGCTGTGGCATGTATGAGATGTGGGTCCTTAGAGCACCATATTTGGGAATGTTCGCTGGGGGCTGATCAGGTGCAAGCTCCGGGATCAGGTACTGTGTAGCCTCCGAGAATAGTTCAGCAGCCACTTAGAGGGTGTAGACAGGCTAGGGGTAGAAACGGTTTGGGCCGAGGATAGAAAGCACCGGGCAGAAGTGCTGGTTAGACAAAGGCGAGGTAGCCAACTTTGGTCTATGTTGCACGTTGCCGTGAGGACGGAGATGCTCCTGACATCATCACTGGTACATTCTTTATCTTTGATGCACCATACATTTCTTTGATAGATATAGGATCTACTCATTCCTATATTGCCTGCTTTGTTTCTGAAAATCTGGGGTTATCGATTGAGAGTACTTTCAGTGAGGTCGCGGTCTTAAGTCCATTGGGGCAATCTATTCAGGTTAGCAAATTGTATAGAGATGTCCTGTTAGAGGTTCAAGGGATGGCTTTTCTGGCTAATCTGATGGAGCTTCCATTTGGGGAGTTCAACTTGATTCTGGGAATGGTCTAGTTGGTCAAGCATCGAGTTAGTTTGGATTGTGCGACTAAGAAGGTCATTCTAAGAACTGCTGAGGGTAATGAGGTAGTTATGATTGGAGAACATCAAAATTATTTGTCTAATGTGATCTCTGCACTTGTGGCTGAAAAATTGGTTCGAAAAGGGTGTGATGCATACTTGGCCTACATCAGTGTTTTTGTTTCTAAGGACTCTACAATGGGGGATATCTGAACTGTGAGGGATTTTTTGGACATCTTTTTTGAAGAGTTACCGAGTTTACCTCCAAATCAAGAAGTGGAGTTTGGGATTGAGCTTTTTCCTAATATAGCTCCAGTGTCAATCGCTCCCTATCGATGGCACCGAAGGAGCTTACAAAGCTTAAGGCCCAAATTCAAGAGTTGTTAGACCGTGGTTTCACTCGTCCCAGTGTGTCTCCATGGGGAGCACCTGTTCTGTTTGTTAAGAAGAAGGATGGGACCATGAGGATGTGTATTGACTATCAGCAATTGAATAAGCTGGCCGTTAAGAATAAGTATCCACTTTCAAGGATTGATAACCTGTTTGATCAATTTCAGGGAGCTTCAGTATTCTCTAAGATTGACCTCCATTATGGATATCATCAGTTGAGGGTTAAGGAAGCTGATATACATAAGACTACATTTAGGACTCGTTATGGACATTATGAGTTCCTAGTTATGCCCTTTGGTTTGATGAATGCTCTGGCAACATTTATGTATCTGATGAACCGTGTGTTCCAACCATATCTAAGGCTGAGGATGAGCATGACGAATATCTTGGAGTAGTGCTTCAGACCCTCCGTGAAAAACAACTGTACGCTAAGTTCAGCAAGTGTGAGTTCTGGCTACGTGAGGTTCTAGGACATATAGTTTCTGCTAAAAGGATCCGAGTCGACCCTAGAAAGATTGAGGCTATACTGGATTGGAAACTGCTAAAGGATGTGTCTGAAATACGCAGTTTTCTGGGTCTGGTGGGTTATTATTAATGTTTTGTGGAAGGATTCTCCTTGATTGCAGCTCCACTAACTAAGATTTTGCATAAGGGTGTTCCATTTGTCTGGACTGATGCGCATCAATTGAGTTTTGAGAAACTCAACTCTGTTCTGACTCAGGCTCCCGTTCTGATACAGCTTGAACCCGGTAAAGAATTTATAGTATACAGTGATGCATCAAACGTTGATTTAAGATGTGTATTGATGCAAGATGAAAAAGTGGTAGCGTGTGCATCTCGTCAACTTAAGACACTTGAGGGAAACTATCCGACGCATGATTTGGAGTTGGCCGCCGTTGTCTTTGCTTTAAAAATCTGAAGGTATTATTTGTATGGCAATAGGTGTGTTTTCTACACTGATCACAAGAGCCTCAAGTTTCCTTACTTAGAAGGAGTAAAATCTTAGGTAGCGTAGATTGATTGAGCTGCTCAAGGATTATGACTGTACTATTGAGTACCTGGCAAGGCCAATGTGGTGGCCGATGCATTGAGCCATAAAGTAATGACTGATCTGAGAGCAATGTTTGCTTGACTTAGTTTGTTTGATGATGATAGTCTATTAGTTGAGCTGCAAGTCAAACCGACCTAGATTGAGCAAATTCGGGATAAACAGTTGGGGGATGAGTCTCTTAGTTTACGGTTCTGTCAGGTTGAGAGTGGCAATACTTCAGATTTTGGATTGAATAGTGATGGGGTACTCTATTTCTGTGGTCAGATATGTGTGCCAAATGATGTGGATTTGAGGTAGTCAATTTTGAGGGAGGTCCATAGTAGCCTCTATGCAATGCATCCTGGTGGGAATAAGATGTATCAATTTGAGAACTGTACTGGTGGCCGTGGCTGAAACATCAGGTTACAAATTTTGTGGCACGATGTCTAACATGCTAGCATGTTAAGGCTGAGCATCAGCTACCTTCGGGTTTACTACAGCCAATTACGATTCCCTTATGGAAATAGGAACGTGTGACGATGGACTTCGTTAGTGGGTTGTCTTTGACACCCATAAGAAAGATTTTGTTTGGGTCATTGTAGATCGATTAACCAAATCTATGCACTTCATTCCAGTTCGAACTGATTATTCTCTGCAGAAGCTAACAAAGTTATATATCTTTGAGATAGTAAGATTGCATAAGGTACCTATCTCGATTATTTTCGATAGAAATCCTTGCTTCACATCTAGGTTTTGGAAGAAACTTCATGGGACTCTGGGTTCGAGATTGAACTTCAGTACTGCATTCCATCCTCAGACCGATAGTCAACCTGCGAGGGTTATTCAGATACTAGAGGATATGTTACGGAGTTATGTGATCAATTTCCCGAGCTAGTTGAGAGGATTATCTACCATTAACTGAGTTCACTTATAATAACAACTTCCAGTCTAGCATTCATATAGCACCCTATGAAGCTCTGTATGGTCGTAAGTGTCGCACTCCCTTGTGTTGGACTAAGTTGGGTGAACGTCAAATTTTGGGTCCTAAGTTGGTTTCTAAGATCGAGGATAAAGTTAGACTGATTTAGGATCATCTGAAAGCGGCATCGGATAGGTCGAAATCCTATGCAGATTTGAGGAGAAGTGCGATTGAGTACTCTATGGGGGACTTTGTTTTTCTTAAGGTTTCACCGTGGAAAAAGGTTCTAAGGTTCATTCGTAAAGGCAAGCTGAGCCCTAGGTTTATTAGGCCATACCGGATTCTAAAACGTGTGGGACTAGTTGCCTATCAGTTGGAGCTACCCCCTAAATTGGACCGTATTCATGATTTGTTTCATGTTTCGATGCTAAGGCGACTTGATCCATCTCACATAGTCTCCATTGAGGATATCATGGTTAGGCCGAACTTGACCTTTGCGGAGGAGCCGGTTAAGATTCTGGAGTAAGACGTTAAGGTTTTGAGGAAAAAAGTCCATACCATTGGTAAAAGTTCTGTGGCAGAATCATGGTACTGAGGAAGCTACATAAGAACCTAAGGACTCGATGCAACAGTAGTATCCTCATTTATTTTTATCAGGTAAATTTCAAGGTCGAAATTTCTTTTAGGAGGTAGAGTTGTAACGCCCTGAATGTTATGTTACTATTTCTGTGAAATTTTGACACAATTATCTCTCTGCTTCAGTAGTTAAGTGTAATGTGATCCCAGCCGTATCATGTTACGATACAACTCGACGCTATCGAGATTGGCCTAAACTCGATGGGCCTAAGTACAAAATGAAGCTTTAATTTTAGTTTGTTAATTTGGTAGCTGGAATAAGGACTTTGATTCATTTTTTTAAGATATTTTAGTTATTATAATATGAGTCTTTAACTATGTCTTTTTTATTAAATGCATCTTTAATTAATGTCTTGCATTATTGATCTACATATCTTAATTATGACATGTATTATGTGTTCTGCATTTAATAAAGTCATGCATTATGTAACACCCGTAACCCGTATCCGTCACTGGACTAGGGTTAAGAGGCATTACCAAACATTCATATCATTATACAATCATAATATATACATAGCTCATACATCATCTTATCATAGTCATTCATAAACATATAATATAGTCTCTTAAATAGGTCTATGAGACCTTAAACATGCTTTGGAGAAGGTTCGGCACTAAATCAATCTCGTATAAATTTTTCGAAACTTAACAATTTTTCAAAGTTACAAAGGTCACACTCCCGTGTGAACAGGTCGTGTGCCTCATATGGCATTAGACATGCCCGTGTGTCTAGGCTGTGGAAAAACAGGGCATACATACAAACTTATCAGCACAGCCACAAGACACGCCCGTGTGCCAGGCCGTGTGAAAATTAGGGAGGTTACTGACTTGCTCACACGGCCAGTCACACACCTATGTGTCCAGCCCGTTTGGCTATTCGAATGGCCTCACATGCCCGTGTCTGGGCCGTGTACTTGACCGTGTCAAACCTATAGGGTATATTAACTTAGCTGCACGGCTTGCCACACACTCATGTGTGAGGCTGCGTGGAGCGCCCAGGCTCAATTCCAATTGGCCTTCGAGCAACACGTCAGAGACATACGCCCGTGTCCCTACCCATGTGGGCAAACATAGGCCATTTACAAGGCCAATTTGCCACCCTTTTCTCATGCACACCTAGCAACCAAAATGGTATCATTTTAATACATTTATAGGCAACCAAAACATGCCAATTCATACACATATCATGCCATCTATCCTCAACCATTTCAACTACTCAATTCCATACTCAAAACATACCAAATCATTATGCCAAAATCATCAAAACTTACATAAGTTCCAAATGCATTTACTCATCATCTTATCATCTAATTCATGCTTCAAAATCAAGCCACAATATATCATCTTTCAAGCATTAGCTTGCCAAATGACAACTAGCTACTTGAGCAATATATAACCATACCAAACAAGCCAACACATAAGGCATTATATACATCACATATATCACTTATCAACCACATAACTTAAGCTAACATAAATGGCCGTACACACCAACATTTATAAGCCAAATCTCATGGCTAAAATCATAACACAAAACATACCAAGATAACACTAGCCTATACATGTCATATACCATATATACAAAGCTTCAAAAGTACCAATGATATTATCAATAGTGAGATGACGGTTCTCAACAATCCTCGAGTTCGAGCTAGCTTTGATAACCTATAAAATAGTGAAAAATAAACACAATAAGATTTAAAAGCTTAGCAAGCCATATACAAATAAAGTCATCATATGAATATTTGCATATCAATTTCAGATATGCTAAGCATAGCTAAACATATTCAAGTTCACAAACTTTTCTCATTGTACACATATTCAATATCATAATAGAATTCACCAATATTTCCCTTTTCAACACTTGTATGTATCTCGTACGTACCTGAGCCACTTAACTCATTCACACATTCTTTCTCAACTTAACTTTGCCTGTTGAACCATTCAGAATCATTAAGGATACTCAGAAATCACATAAGCTCGTACAATGCCATATCCCAAATATGATCTTACATGTTATCACATATCGATGCCACTGTCCCAGACAGGGTCTTACACGAAATCAAATAATGATGCCCATGTCCCAGAAATGGTCTTACACGTAATTACAATACAATGCCAATGTCCCAGACATGGTCTTACATGTAATCACATCTCGATAACCTAATGTCATGACATTCGTATCCTATACTATTCCTAAGGTTCGTACGGGACTTCCAGATGTCGTAACTTCGTCGATTCTTACTCTTATTTGCTCGTTCAATAGTCATAGCAGTTCAAGGAAAAATAAACACATATAATTCAATTTAAAGACATTTATTTTCATATGAACTTACCTCATACGGAAACAAACGAATTGGAGCGACTATTCAATAACTTTCGACTTTCCCCGATCTAATTCCGATTTCTTTCGTTCTTGATCTCAATCAAGCTATGCAAGTGCTGAAATTTCAAACCCTATTTTAGCTTTCTTCTTTGCTTCATTCGGCCATAAAAGATGAACATAAAGATGGCTTTATGTTTTGTTTTATTAAAATATAAGTTAATTACTAATTTACCAATTTGACCTTGTTTTAAAACATTAATAAACATCAAATACATGCCCATTTATGTCCATTCCCATTATCAATGGCCTGTTCACAATATAAAGACTTCATATTTAATAAACCATAGCAATTAAACACGTAAACAATTAGAATGCAACTTTTGCATTTTACGCGATTTAGTCCTTTTTCTCAAATTGAGCTATTAAACGATAAAATTAGCTCACAAAATTTTCACACACACACATATATATATATTTACATGCTAATAACACCAAAAATAATATTAAAATATTTTTTTGACCTCAGATTTTTTGTTCTGAAACCACTATTCCAACTAGACTCAAAACCAATCTGTTACAACTCTCCCCCTTTAAGGATTTTCGTCCCCAAAAATCTTACCAATGAAAAGGTTTAGGTAATGTTCTCTAAATGTATCCTCGGGCTCCCACATAGATTCTTCCACCCCTGTCAATGCCATAACACTTTCACTAATGCGATTTTCTTATTCCTCAATTCTTTAACCACGCAATCTAAAATCTGAATCGGTTTTTCTTCGTATGTCATATAAGACTGAATCTCAATCTCAGATGGGGAAATCACATTCGAGGGATCGGACCGGTATCGTCGAAGCATCTATACATGAAATACATTATGAATCTTCTCTAACTCGGGTGGCAAAGACAATCTATAAGTAATCGACCTGATACGCTCAATAATCTCATACGGTCCGATGAATCTCGGGCTCAACTTGCCTTTTCTGCCGAATCTAAGTATTTTCTTCTACGGAGATACTTTCAAAAAACACTTTCCCCAATCTGAAACTCAATATCTTTTTGTTTCAAGTCTGCATATGATTTCTGACGATCTAACACTGCTTTCAGACTATTATGAATCACTTTCACTTTCTGCTCAGTTTCTCTAATCAGATTGACCCCATGAATCTTACTCTTACTAAGCTCAGTCCAATATAACAGTGTTTGGCATTTGCGACCATATAAAGCTTCATAAGGTTCCATTTTAATACTCGATTGAAAATTGTTATTATATGAAAATTCAATCAATGACAAGTACTTTTTCCATGTACCTTCAAACTTAAGAATGCAACATCTCAACATATCCTCGAGTATCTGAATGATCCGCTCAGATGACCATCCGATTGCAGATGAAATGCTGTACTAAAGTGTAGTCTCGTACCCAAAGCATATTGCAATTTCTTCCAAAATCGTGATGTAAATCTCGAATCTCTATCAGACATAATAGAAACAGGTACTCTGTGTAATCTTACAACCTCGGAGATATACAACTCAGCTAACTTTTCAAGTGAATAGTCCATTTGTACCGGAATGAAATGAGCCAATTTTGTCAATTTGTCAACTATAGCCCAGATCGCATCTTTCTTTCTCAGAGATAGGGGCAATCCCGACACAAAATCTATAGTCACTCTATCCCATTTCTATTCGGGAATCATAATTGGCTATAATAAAGTAGATGGCACCTGATGTTCAGCTTTGACTTGCTGACAAATCAAACATTTCGAAATGAAATCTAAGATGTCCCGTTTCATACCAGGCCACCAATAAAGCTGTTTCAAGTCATTATACATTTTCATACTTCCCAGATGAACAGGTAAACGACTACTATGCGCTTCATTCAAAATCATCTAAATAAATTCTAAATTTCTTAGAACACAAATTCAATCATTAAACCTCAAACAATCATTGACATCAACCCGAAACTCTAAATCAACATCTAAATCACATTGAGCTCCTTTCGCTAACATTTTATTATCAACTTTCTGGGAATCACATATCTTTTGTAAAAACAATGGTCTTGCTTTCAACTCAGCTATAACAGAACCATCATTAGATAGAGCCAACTGAGCATTCATCGCACGTAGAGCCAATAAGGATTTCTGGCTCAAAGCATCAGCAACAACATTTGCTTTTCCTGGATGGTAGTCTATCACTAACTCATAATCTTTCAGTAATTCTAACCATCTCTATTGTCGCAAATTCAAATCTTTCTGAGTCATCAGATATTTCAAACTCTTATGATCTGAATGAACATGACATTTTTCACCGAACAAATAATGGCGCCAAATTTTCAATGCAAACACAATCCCAGCTAACTCAAGGTCATGTGTCAGGTAATTCTTTTCATGCGGCTTTAATTGTCTCGAGGCATAAGTTATGAATTTGCCTTCTTGCATCAACACACAGCCCAAACCATTCAACGATGCATCATTATATATCACAAACTCTTTACCTAATTCTAGCTGTACTAACATTGGAGCTTCAGTCAATAAAGCTTTCAGCTGATCAAAACTTTTCTGAAACTTTTCAGACCATTCGAACTTTACATCTTCCTAAATAGTAATTTCGTCAGTGGAGTTGTAATCATAGAAAAACCTTTTACAAACCATTTGTAATAACCAGCAAGACCCAAAAAACTGCAGACTTTTGACACATTTCTTGGATGCTTCCAATCTAGAATTGCTAAAATCTTGCTCGGGTCGACTCGAATGCCATTAGCTGATATTATATGTCCCAGAAATCTGACCTCTGGAAGCCAAAACTCACATTTATTGAACTTCACATACAATTGTTTATCCCTCAAGGTCTGCAACACAATTCTTAGATGCTCGGCATGTTCAGATTCATCACATGAGTAAATCAATATATCGTCAATGAATATGACAACAAATTGATCTAAATACGGTCTGAAAATTTTGTTCATTAAATCCATAAAAATTGCAGGAGCATTCATTAGTCCAAAAGGCATAACTAAAAATTCATAATGTCTGTACCGTGTTCTGAATGCAGTCTTCGATATGTCTAAGTCTTTAACTTGCAACTAATAGTAACCTGATCTTACATCTATCTTTGAAAACACTGTAGCCCCTTTCAACTAATCGAATAAATCATCAATTCATGGTAGAGGGTACTTGTTCTTTATCTCCACTTTGTTAAGTTGTCAGTAGTCAATACACATTCTCATTGTGCCATCTCTCTTTTTCACAAACAATACAAGAGCACCCCAAGGCGAGAAACTCGATTGTGCAAACCCTCTATCTGTCAACTCTTGTAAATGTGATTTCAATTCTTTTAGCTTTTTCAGAGCCATTCTATACGGAGCTATCGAGATAGTTGTGGTTCTCAGCACTAACTCAATGCCAAACTCAACCTCTCAAATCAGTGGTAATCCCGATAATTCATCAAGAAACACGTCTGGATACTCACACAAAACTAGCATTGATTCAATCTTCTTTTCAGTCACTTTGGATTAATCACATAAGCTAAATAAGCTTCGCAACCCTTTTTCACATAACTATGAGCTTTCATCGGCGAAATCACAGCCTATAACCTATTCAAATCATTAGACTCAATCTGAATTATCTCATCATTCTGACACCTCAATTCAATAGTCTTCCGTTTACAATTCACAATAGCATCATGCAGTGTTAGCCAATCCATACCCAGAATTATATCAAACTCATTAATGGGTAATAACATCAAATCGGCCAGAAAACAGAAATCTCTAATCGTAAATGGACAGTTCTTAGACACTTTATCAACTGGAACACACTTGCCTAGGGGGTTCGATACTCTAATCACAAATTCAGTAGACTCTACAAGCAAATTCTTAATGGATCCTAAATTCATACATATTTACTAATGTGTCGATCCTGGATCTATCAATACAATCACAGTAGTATCAGAGAGAGTAAAAGTACCGGTAATGACGTCTGGAGATGACACTTCTTCGCAAGCGAATAGCGCAGTCTCTAGCAGGTGCTCTCATCTCGGATCTCAGTTGTATCCTTAGCCCCTTTCTGGCTACCACTCACATTACTCGCATTTCTGGGCGGTCTACCTCTATTTACAGTGTTACTCAGCCTCGTGTCCTACACTATCTCTTGCTCAGCTACTTCAAGACAATCACAGATGAAATGATCCAGTGATCCACATTTAAAACAAGCCCGATCATTTAATCTACAGTCACCGGGATGTCTTTTACCACAATGTCTACACTCAACTCAGTTTGGTCTCACATTCCCAACACTAGCGATTGAAGTGGCTAGAGCTTTAAAGCTCGAATGTTGCTTTACTCGATCTCTATTCGAATGACCCATAGTAGCCTTTGAACGGCTATAATCATCTCAAAATTTCTTTGATGCTAACTAAAATAACTTACTCGATGATCTCTTTCGTACATCTCTAGCTTCTAAATCTGCTTTTCTTTTCTCTTTCTCGAGTTCTTCAGCTTTACATGCTCGATCAACAAGCACAACAAACTCTTTTATTTCTAGAATCCCAAATAACAAATGGATGTCTTCATTCAAGCCATCTGCAAATCTTTTACACATTATTGCTTCAATGAGACACATTCTCATGCATACCAGATTAATCTTACAAATTCTCACTCGTATTCCGTAACAGACATACGACCTTGTTTCAGCTCAAGAAACTCTTTGTGTTTCTGACCTATGAATCTTTGACTAATGTACTTCTTTCTAAGCTCAGTCTGAAAGAACTCCCAGGTGACTCGTTCTCTCGGAACCACAGATATTAACATTTTCCACCATTGATACACCGTATCTCTCATAAGTGAAAAGGTACATTTAAGACATTCATCATGAGCACATGACATTTTATCAAACACTCGATTCGTATTCTCGAACCAGAACTCAGCTCTCTCAGCATCATCTTCCATAGTAGCATGAAACTCTTCAGCCCCATATTTTCTAATTTTATCAACCGGAGGCTTCCTCATTTGAATCGAATTCACAACTTGTGGCACAATAGGGACTTGTGTAGGATTAGACAGGGGTGGAGGTTGTTGAGCAGTCAGATTCGTTTGAACAAACTCTGTGAAACACTCATTCATCATTTGAAAGAAGGCTTGATTAGCCTCTCCTTCGTGGTCACTAGTAATCAGCCTAGATTCAACCGGCGCTGCCCCATGAGTAGGAGCGGGCGCATTACTTTCAACATCGTCAGCTACAGCTCGATCAGGATCCATTTACTATACGAAAACACATTTTAGTTGTCAAGAATCATCACACTATCACAATTTATATATGGCATGTATAACTAGACTCTCACACGGTACGTTAGTCCTAGAATTGACTAAATCGTAACTCTGATACCAATAAAATGTAACACCCCTAACCCGCATCAGTCGCCAGACTAGGGTTAAGAGGCATTACCGCATATTTCATATCATTATACAATAATAATACAAACATAGCTCATACATAATCTTATCATAGTTAATTATAAACATATAGTCCCTTAAATAGGTCTACGAGACCTTAAACATGCTTTGGAGACGGTTTGGGACTAAACTGATCTCGTATAAAATTTTTTAACACTTAACAAATTTTCTAAGTTACAGAGGTCACAGGCCCGTGTGAATAGGCCATGTGCCTCACATGGCATTAGACACACCTATATGTCTAGGCCGTGGCAAAACATGACATACATATTGACTTATCCACACGGCCACAAGACACTCCCGTATGCCAGGCCTAGTGAAAATTAGGGAGATTACTGACTTGCTCACACGGCCAGTTATACGCTCGTGTGTCTAGCCCGTGTGGCTATTCGACATGGCCTCACACGCCCGTGTCTGGGCTGTGTGCTCAGTCGTGTCAAACTTGTAGGGTCTACTGACTTAGCCACATGACTTGCCACACGCCCGTGTGTGAGGCCGTGTAGGGTGCCCAGGCTCAATTCCAATTTACCTTCGAGCAACATGACAGAGACACACGCCCGTGTCTCTGCCCATGTGGGCAAACATAGGCCATTTACAAGGCCAATTTGCCACCCTTTTCTCATGCACACCTAGCAACCAAAATGGTATCATTTTAATACATTTATATGTAGCCAAAACATGCCAATTCATACACATATCATGCCATCTATCCTTAACCATTTCAACTGCTTAATTCCATATTCAAAACATATCAAATCATTAAGCCAAAATCATCAAAACTTACATAAGTTCCAAATGCATTTACTCATCATCTTATCATCTAATTCATGCTTCAAAATCAAGCCACAATATATCATCTTTCAAGCATTAGCTTACTAAATGACAACTAGCTACTTGAGCAATATATAACTATACCAAACAAGCCAACACATAAGGCATTATATACATCACATTATCACTTATCAACCACATAAATTAAGCCAACATAAATGGCCATACACACCAACATTTACAAGCAAAATCTCATGCTAAAATCATAACACAAAACATACCAAGATAACACTAGCCTATACATGTCATATACCATATATACAAAGCTTTAAAAGTACCAACGAGATGATCAATAGTGTGATGACAATTCTCAACAATCCCCGAGTCCGAGCTAGCTTTGATAATCTATAAAATAGTGAAAAATAAACACAGTAAACTTCAAAAGCTTAGTAAACCATATACAAATAAAGTCATCATATGAATATTTGCATATCAATTTCAAATATGCTAAACAGAGCTAAACACATTCAAGTTCACAAACCTTTTTCATTGTGCACATATTCAATATCATATAGAATTCACCAATACTTCCCTTTTCAATACTTGTATATATCTCGTACGTACCTGAGCCACTTAACTCATTCACACATTCTTTCTCGACTTGGCTTTGCCCGTTGAACCATTCAAAATCATTAAGGATACTTAGAAATCATATAAGCTCGTACAATGCCATATCCCGGATATGCTCTTACATGTTATCACATATCAATGCCACTATCCCAGATAGGGTCTTACACGAAATAGAATAACGATGCCAATGTCCCAAACATGGTCTTACACGTAATCACAATACAATTCCAATATCCCAGACATAGTCTTACATGTAATCACATCTCAATAACCTAATGTCATGACATTCGTATCCTATACTATTCCTAGGGTTTGTACGGGACTTTCGGATGTCGTAATTTCATCGATCCTGTCTCGTATTTGCTCGTTCAGCATTCATAGTAGTTCAAGGACAAATAAACACATATAATTCAATTTAAATACATTTCTTTGCATATGAACTTACCTCGTACAGAAACGAACGGATCGAAGCAACTATTCAACAACTTTTGACTTTCCCCTATCTAATTCTGATTTCTTTCGCTCTTGATCTCAATCAAGCTATACAAGTGCCAAAATTTCAAACCCTATTTTAGCTTTCTTCTTTGCTTCATTCGGCCATTAAAGATGAATATAAAGAGGGCTTTATTTTTTGTTTTATTAAAACATAAGTTAATTACTAATTTACCAATTTGACCTTGTTTTAAAACATTAATAAACATCAAATACATGCCGATTTACGTCCATTCCCACTATCAGTGGTCTATTCACAATATAAGGATTTCACATTTAATAAATCATAACAATTAAACACTTAAATAATTAGAATGCAACTTTTGCATTTTACACGATTTAGTCCTTTTTCTCAAATTGAGCTATTAAACGATAAAATTAGCTCACAAAATTTTCAGACATATATTCACATGCTAATAACACCAAAAATAATATTAAAATATTTTTTTGTCCTCAAATTTGTGGTTCAAAAACTACTGTTCCGACTAGGCTCAAAACTGGGTTGTTACACATTATGCAACTCTCATGTTAGTTAAAGTTTGCATCTGTTAATAAAGTCATGCATTAAGTAATTCATTGTTCATTTAGTTTACGTCTGAATTAAACCATGCATTTAAGCATCTTAGTTGTTAAATATGTTTGAGTTTGTTTATATAAGTATGTTATTTAATTTGGCTCTTACGTTTTAATACATAAGTTATAGTGTGTTTAATTTTTCTTAAATATATTAATTGTGTGTTTAATAGTTTGTTGTAGGAAAGTCCAAAAGGTTGGTCATATATTTTAAAGCTACAATAGGGCTATTCGTTTGCCAAGAAGAATCAAATGCTGTCACATTCAATTGGCTATTCAATTTTGGCATAAAAGAGTGTGCATTTGGTCACTTAATTGTTGGTGCAGATTTGGAACGTTTTTTGTGGATATTGAAGCACTCAAAGCTTATTATGATGGCTTTTCAAATGAACCAAGGGTGACTTTTCAAGTTTGTTCGGTTTCATGCACTCAAAGCTAGTTATGGTGCCAATTAAAGAGATGAATACACAAGCATTAAGGCATTTGGTTAAGGGGAAAATGAAGGGACATCAAGCAGCACATTTAATGGACCATTAAGCCTTCATCAAGTGAAAAGGCATGACTTTTCAGCTATGCATGAATCAAGTGAAAAGACATGACTCTTTGGCTGCCCATTAAGAGTTATAACCGAATTTTAATATTTTGTTAATATCTGATATGAATGTTGAATTTGAATAGTCATAATAATGCCTATAAATAGTTTGTAAGAAAATAATGTTTTGGTTAGATAACTTTGATTAATTTATGAACCATTTTGTTCTTCGTGAGAATTCAACTCTCATTGTTCTTTCTTAGACTGAATTAACTTATCAAGCTCAGCTTGTGGCATCATTCCTTCCCTGTTAAACCGAACTTATCACTTTTCTAAGTATGACGTTCAACCATACCTCTGGTTCCTATCTTGCATAGATAGCAGGTCAAGGTTTTTATCAAACTATCCATTTCCATTTCCACCAATTTCATCTAAGTGCTATTTAAGACTCGGGTTAACAATCATCATTATTGTTGGTTCTTTCTTAGCCTTAGCCGTATTCACCCATCCACCCTTCCAACCATCTTTTTACAACCTTGTTTTAGACTTATCTTTTAGCCTTTTCAAGTCTATTTTTGAAACAACTCAGACTTATTTAATTTCACGATCGAGAAACTACTACGACTCGAATCAACACCGAACTGAGTTCATATCAAACTGTCTGGGTATGTGTGTGAGGTCCCAAGTTCAAACCTTGCATTGGGAAAAAATTTTGGTATTTTTCTGACTTAAGCCTTAACCTTGCTCAGTGGGCTTAAGTTTTTTTTATTACTGATTGATATTAGAATAGGCCTACTGGTATGGTTGTTAAGTAGAGTGTTAAGTTGCTGAAGGTCCTGTGTTCGAGTCCCTGCATAAGCAAGGGAATTTATTTTTACCTCGGTTGACTGGAAGTGTTTGAGTGGAGTCAAAATTTTGATGATGGTGGAGTGCTTTGTGGGATTGTGGAGTAATCTAGGGGATTTGAGGGTCATCTGCACATCATGCTTTTATTTTATTTCTTTCCCAGAAATCCCTTCCTTTCTAACGTTTTGCTCCCCCAAATACCCTACCGAAATTTCATTTGTATTTTTTCCTCTTTTTATTTCTTCTGTCTTTTATCCATCTTTTTCTTTTGTAAAGTAAATTGCACTCATGTGGGGTCGGTAAGTCCTCTTCTTCTTTTCTGTCGTAATCGTGTAATGTTTGAGCAAGAATCTGATTTTTTGCAATTGATGGTGGAGGAGAAGACTTTGGGCAGCGAGTTTCGTTTCGATTGTTTTAGCGGTAGTAATGTAGGTTTTCGTTGGTGGTAAGTCGAGTTCCTGTTAAGTTATCATTTTTGAATTCACTTGTTAATTCGCTAAATCGGTATTGGATACAGTGGTTATAGATTTTGAAATGCTCGGGAGTATTTTTGCTATGAAACCGTATCAGGTGTGTACCCAAAAAGGAAAAAACGAGGTTTGAACAAAAGCTGAAAAAACCCCACTGTCGATGCCACATGGGCATTTGGTCGCCCGTGTGGTAGGCCGTGTATAATGACAAGGCCGTCTGAGGAACGAAGGCCAGGTCATGTGTAAGACACGGTCGTGTGATGGCCAAGTGTGGCCATGTGAGCCATACGAGCTGGACCAAATTAAGCTATGTGGGCAACATGGGCAGTCCACATGATGTATAGATTTCTGGGCCAGGCCGTGTGATCCATATGGCCAAGGCCAATCTGGGCGTGTGGGCCCACATGGGCTAGCCATATGGGCGTGTAAGCCCATTTATCTGAAATTTTCCCTAGGGTTGCACGGGTCGTCCTAAACAACTGTGGGCCTACGGTAGGGTCAATAAGGGATAAATAAACCCTAAATTGTATGATCTGATTGATTGAAACTCTAAACTAATTAGACTCTGATGCGTGACTATTTGCACTGTTATCTGCGTATCTGATATATATGTATGCCATATGTAAGTATGTGAGCATGTTAGTATGTTTATCTATATTTGCATTTTGTGTATCTGTTATTGGGGTTGGGATGATGATTATTAGAGGAAGTGTTCTAAAAGACATTTATGCCTATTATCTAGTAGCTGAGCTGTAATATATCTGATATGTACCGCATATGGTACAACGTGGTATGTAGGGCCGGGTGGGTGTTTTAAACCCCATATGGTGTGTATAGATGGTCAGAGATGGTATGTAGAGGCTGGGGTTAGGATATCTAATTTTTGAATCTGTCTGCATATCTATATCTGTTTCTGAAATAGGCTTAGACCTGAATCTATATCTGTAGTGGGCTTAGGCCCGAATTTGAGACTATCTGATTCTAATATTCCTGACTGAGTGCATACTTATTTTTGTGGGGTTACACACTAAGTTTACGTAAACTCACCCTTCTTCTGTCTGTTCTGTATAGGTAAACCCCAGACTTAGGCGGATCGGTGCAACGGAGGACTTGACGGTGACCACCTATTTGAACTATTCTTGATTTTAGCCTTATTTGATTTTGTTCCGTTTTTGGGGTAATTTTTATGTAATTTGGACTTTATGGACTATTTTGTTATAATCTGGGTTTATTTGTGATTATTATGATTTATAACTGCTAAATGTGATGAAAACCTGATTTTTACCAAAATCAAAAGTTTTCTAAAATCCTAGATGGATTTACTTAAATACAAAGGTTTCTAAGCTTCCACTACGGATATGTTTTCTTTTAAGCAAATAATAGATTTAGGGTTTTAAAATGAATCAAAACGTGAAGGATTAACGAAGAGTATGGTTTTTACTTAACAACTCAGTTTTCAAAAACACCATCATGTGACATTACCAGATTCGGCCATAACGTCTAGGCCGGGTTGGGATGTTACATAATCCTTCTCAGTGTTTGAATCAAATGCTCACTTTGATTCTTTTACGGGATTACGGACTCATTTAGATTATCTATTGAAGTAAGTCGTCTTTCTCGTAATGTAAACGTTCTTTATAATGCCACTTCTCTTCATTTTGAACTTTAGACAATCAATGAGCTAATATTTGCTTGTCACAATTTCGCTATGCATGCTAAATATAAAAAACATAAATACAAAAGATATAATAGTGAAATGTGAAATTAACTTTATTTATTTATTAATCATTCAAATAAATAGAAAACAGTTACATGTTGACTACAATATGGGCACATTTTCCAACAGTCAGATTTTAGGAGAGGTAAGAATCCGCATACAGAAATCTACATGTGATTGTATAGGTTTTTTTTAATTTGGAAAGATATATACATAAGTAGGTTATACGAAGGTAGTTACTTGGATAGTTATGGTATGTAGATATCTAGTTCGATGTGAAACAAAGGAAATTAGGTAAGAGTTTGCCATATTGGCGAATCATTTGCAAGTGCACCAAAGCTAGTTAGAATCTTGTACACTTGTCTGAGTGGTTATCTTTCTAATGAGCCAAACCAGCATGGAAGAATATAAGTCTGAGATAAAGCTTGATGAAGTTATGTCTCAGAAACAAGTTGTTAAAAAGCATACGATTGCGTTCAGATTTTCCACGGATATATCTGTCATAGTGTTATGCAAAAAGAATGTGTAGGTGTCGTCTAGGCCACTTTATTTTTGGAATTTTCTAATGAACTTAGGGAGTTTAAATACATTACATAATTCTTTATACCTGAAATTTCAAGTGTTATTCAGAAAAATTATTCTATGGATTTTAATCAAGTTCTTTCGAACTTATAAGCGGATTTTGCCTTGACTGCAAGATCACAAGCTAATAGGAGAGTGTGGAAAGGGACCAAGCCAAATCTCACAGAATCTTACTGAAATTCATTGATGTAGTGTCATGCGTGGTTAGAATAAGTATAGTTCAGTAAAATTCAAGTTTAGAATTCATATGATATATATTCAAAAAAATGAAATGATTGTAAGAATTTTAATCTACTTATTTGGTTATTCAGGTAATAAGAATTTTTATTTAATCTTCATTTACAGAATGTGTTTGATAGTTTAGTATTTTAAAAATAAAGTCCTATAAGAGCGAAACTTTAATAAATTGAGTAAGATTGAAGATTAGAAATACAGTTAACTGATTCTGTTGATTGTAACATTCGGAACCCGGACCAAACGATCAAGTCAGGTAAAGGGTGTTACAGTAGAATTAATCCTAGATTCATTTATGCATTAATTTACTTGTGACATTCATAGTGTAGCTTCCCTCAATCCTAAGTAAGTGATTGACTATGTGCATGTAACTTTTATACTTTAATGTATTAAAAGTTTGACTTCAAATAATTAAAGAGTCAAAAGCTAGTATGTTGGATATATGACTTTTGCATGGCATAGCTTCATTTACAATTGTGGAATTCTTAGCCCAATAGAAGAGTAAATAATATCCTCACATTGACATTACATAATAGATGTGACAGTAGTGTGCCCATTGGTAATTTGTCTAGGACAAATGATTTAATTACTATTTGTTAGCAACTCACTTTTTCAACAAGGAAGATGAAATGGTTACCATGGGATAAAATAAGATCATATTGAGTGACGGGTTTAACCTAAAGAGATTAAGGATATCTTGTGAAAATAACACACTTATGACAAGGTCATTGGACACTAACTTATTAAGTTGTTTTTGCAATGGTATACAATAAAGGAGAGTTCAATCATGGTACTTTAATAGAATGACTCTATAATTAAATAATATTATAATTAATAGATGAAGAGTTGGAACTTAATTACAAATTATTTGAGTCCTAATTATATATGTACAATTGGTCTCTCCACTAACTCGATATAACCCAAAACATATTGCATGTAGAACCAGTAACATGGAATGAATGAAAACAATGATTAAGAGAAAAAAAATTGCATGTATTACCATCCGTAGTAAATGCGTTTTCAAGGTAAGTACAAAAAAAATTACTTAGAAATTAAATTGATTCTTCAAGTTATTATTCAATTGATTGCAATTAAATAATCGAAGTTTGAAATGAGAATTAAATTAATTAGTCATTGTAGCTTTATTGAACAAGGTAATTGAATGTATTTACTCATAGATTCTAATACGGTAAAGTTGCCATGACTTTAACAGAGTTAAAATTAGATTGAGAAAATAATTTAATTCGATTAATTAATTAATATTTTGGTAAATAGAATAAATAATTATTGGGTTGTTTAAATTATACATGTTTATTAAAAGTCCATAAAACACATATAATTGTACTCAGTATACGAGATAGACCCAACAGACCTATCCCAAATGAGAAGCAAACCCTAGTGCACATTAAGTTGTGCCACTACCCTTTAGTATTCCATGTAAAGGAATACTATATTTTTCTATTAAAATATTATTATTTTATTACTCATTGTTAAAGTAAAACTCTTGTAGCTTTTTATTTATAGAATAAATTCTATTTTCTACTAAGTTGAAAAGTTTTCCAGTTCCCATAGAAAGAAATTAATTTTCCCATTGAAAGTTAATCAAAGTTTTCATTCTATGCATTCGATTTGTCTTGTTTAAGCCTAACTAAAAGCAAGTCAGGGTTCGAGGATAGTAGAGAAGATCATTTGTTAAAAAGTTAGGTTTGTTACTATAAATATCATAAGGCTTAGCTTTAAGAAAAAATTAAACTTTCATTGTATAATGTTTGCTCTTTTCTTAACCAAATTTTCCAAAACTTTTCCATAATGAAAGCACATTGTAGGCAATAATTCGTATTTAAGCTCCTACTTGTATCGATTGTGGTGGTTCCACCATAAGGTAATAGCCAAACACGATACATTGTCCTTCAGCAATAACTTTGAAATAGCCCTCTTTCGCATGAAACTTAACCAGAAAATGACCATTCTCGATATCCATAACTTTTATTGGTTGTGTTGGCTTCTATAGTGCACATATGCAATTTTGTAAAACATTAAAACCAATTCTTCATCCCAATAAGCTAATCACTGTTATGTTATCCATGCTCTTCTCAACCAAACTGTGAACTCTTTTCGAGAATTGAATGGACAAAATATCATTCAATACCCTAATAGTCACATCTTCATCAAACAATGTAACATCATTTTCCTCATAATTTCATAAACATCATTATGGGCATCCCTTTGCCCAAGTGAGTTTCCTATAAGTTTTTCTTTAAAAGACGTCGGAGTGTCTATCATATTCATTGTCATTTCATCCATCTTTGTGCCACTTTTGTCTAGTGACTCCTCATCACATTGCCCTACATTTTTAGCTGCTTTATTACCTTTTTTACTAGAAAAGATAAAACTCACCATTCAAAGTTGTCCTTTGTTTGATTCTATTTTCTAGTTGCTCTGATATGTATTTACAATTCTATTTCTTTTTATACAATAAAAATTGGAAAGAGGATATCATTCTTAGGACTTGAAGCTTAGACCTTGAATACTAACACATATGATCATTTGTGATTGTACTATAATTATATTGTACTTGTAAACTTTCTGAAAAAATAAAAAGAATGAATTATTATTTCCTAATTAAAATAGGAAGGCAATGAAAAAATTCATAAATTTAACTTCTTACAAAAATCTCGACACCAATAGACTTTAAAGTGATCAAACACATTCAAGAAAATAATACTAAAACAACAATATTTAAAAAATAATAATAAAAAGATCAATATTAAAAAAAAACTTTAAAAAATTATTATACTCCATCTATCCTCTTAAATTTGTCATATTCTTTAAAATTGAATATAAAAAATTATAAAAATTATAAAATCTATCAATAAAATAATTTTTAAATATATTTTTTATAAAATTTAATTAACTAAAATGGTTAAAATAAAAAAGTTTCACCTTAATTTTAACTTTCTTTACTAAGACAAATAGAGTATTATAATTAGGTTAATATTTGATATATTAGTTGTCTACCTTTTTTTATCTCAAACTAGGATGTATATTAATTAAGAAAAACATTATACTACACAATACAACTTAAATGGAAAAAAATTGGGCTGAACAATGACATGGTTCACTAAACCTAAACTAAGCCCGGATAACCAAATAAAAAACAAAGAAAAAAACAACAAAATCAAGACATCAAGCAAAGAGAGATCTAGAAACTTAGAAAATCACAACAAAATGAAAACCCCAATCTGACATTATCTCGATCACAGACTTTCCACATTTCATCATTTCCTAAAAACCGTCGGTTCTAGAAGCTGGAGAAAAGGAGCTGAGTGGAAAAAGAAAAGGGACCTCTCAACTCCCATTTCTCTGATCATTAGTATTGATACAAACTCGTACTTGTTGATGGATTCAAGTCTCTAATGTTCCCGATCATAAAATTAAGGAGTATTCGTCCTATCTTAAAATAAGGCTGAAATTGGACAACTATAGTTGAAAGCAAAGGTTTTATGCGTTTAGAAATAGCAAAATTAGGTTTGGCTAAAAACAAAGATAAATGTGTTTTGAAGTTGGCAATTGGATGGAGTAGGTTCGGCTTAAGGTTGAAGAGTGAACCAATATTATAGTTCAATATTGACCCGAATCTTATGTTAACACTTAAGATGGAAAAGATAGATAAACCGTGACCCATTATCTATGTCGAGATAGGAACCAACGATATTGGTTGAACATTACACTCGTTGGAGTGATAAGTTCACAAGGTGATTCAGGTTGACGCCACTAGACTTGGCTAGATAAGTCAAATTGAGTCACAAAAGAAGAAAAGAGAGTTAAATAATTCACAAAAGTTATAATGTTCATAGAAGGATCCAAAAGTTTGAAATACATGAGTTGAGCTTAATATTTATAACTCTACAAAGGTTCAGCTGAATGAACAGTTTTTAATTCAGCTTTATTGAGTTGATTAATCATTGAGCTCTTCAACATGTCTCTTGAAGTCTTCCAAGCCTTAGTGACACCAACAGCCATGACCATTAGTAATCATAATCAGCTAATTCATTTGAATTAAGGAATGAGCTGGATATGCTTAAAGATGATCAGTCAATTAATGTGAACAAGCTTAAGATGCTCCTTGGAAATCCGAATGGACTTTAGCTTTTTAATGGCAAATTGTGGCACATAAATGGTCTCTCATGTGAACAGTCGAATTTGATTAGCCCTTGGGTGTGAACACTCAAGGTTGAATGGTCACTTGATGTGAACAGAATTTTCAGCTAAAATGAACAAGTGTGAAAACACTTGTGGCCTTTGCAATCCACGAAAGCTTGCATGGAAGAGAGCAACCAGCGGCTCCACCCTTTTAATGCACGTCCAAATGTATATCTTAACATTTAATGGCGTCTATTATTCATCTTACAAGACACATTAAACACGGCTAAGACATAATTAATTGGTTTGAACTCAAAACATGTATTTAAGATGTATAAACTAAGACACATTTAAAACATACTAGGACATATTTAAAACACTTATTTAAGATGTCATACACTATGACATAATTAAAACCCTTAATTAAAATGTTCAGGCTATGACATGATTAAACTCATATTAATCATGTTTAAATTATGACATAGTTAATGACTTAAACTAATTTAACTAAAAATAAAATAACTATAACCGAATTAATTGTTTATTCTAGCAAATAAAATGCACAAGCTGTAGAAAGCTAAAATTAAGCTAATTGAGCTTGAAGCAAGTTGCATGGCACACATAGATTGTACGTCCATGATTGTTCAATAAATCCCGCAATGGCTTCACCCCAAATTCGGTCAATAAGTCCCACAATAGCTTCCTTGAACCTCTTAGCTTGATCTCGAGTAATCGCCTCGTTGGTAGCTCTATGGATTCTATGGCAGCTTTGGGTTGGTCTTGGACCTTGATCTCATCATCGCTTCTCTCTTCATAGCGATTTGTCCCCAAATCGTCGCCTACATCATAGGGAGAAAGGTCAGAGACATTCAAACTTGCACTTATACTGTACTCACTTGGAAGATCAAGTTTGTAGGAATTATCGTTGATCCATTCCAATACTTGAAAAGGACCATCGCCTCTCAATAGCAATTTAGACCTTCGTTGGGCTGGAAATCTTTCCTTCCTCATATTAATCCAAACCCAATCTCCGGGTTCAAAAACTACTCTCTTCCTTTTTTATTTGCTTTGTGCGCATATTTTCAGTTCTTGCTTCGATATTCTTCCTCCCCTTTTGGTGTAGTTGCTTCACGTACTTAGCCTTCCATTTAGCATCTACATGCACAAGTTGATCGTTAGGTAAAGGAATCAAGTCAAGAGGATTTAAGGGATTAAAGCCTTAAACAATTTCAATGGGAGAATATTTAGTTGCTAAATAAACAGAACAATTATATGCAAACTCAATGTGCGGCAAGCACTCCTCTCCTGTCTTGAGATTCTTCCTTATAATAGCCCTTAACAATGTTGACAAAACTCGGTTCACCACTTTCGTTTGTCCATCTGTTTGCAGGTGGCACATCATAGAAAATAAAAGTTTTGTGCCAAGCTTTCCCCACAATGTTCTCCAAAAGTTGCTGAGGAACTTCGCATTACGATCTGACACTATAGTCCTTAGAACTCCATGTAAGCACACGACTTCTCTAAAAAACAAATTAGCAACATGTAAGGCATCGTCAGTTTTATTACAAGCTATAAAGTGTGCCATTTTGGAAAATCGATCAACCACAACAAATATTGAATCTTTTCCATTTTTCGTTCTAGGTAGATCTAGGATGAAGTCTATCGAGTAATTAACCCAAGGCTCCACAGGAATAGGCAAAGGCGTGTACAATCCATGAGGTTTAATTCTTGACGTGGCCTTTTTGCAAGCTATGCATCGATTACATACTCTCTCCACGTCACGTTTCATCCTTGGCTAAAAGAAATACTCGTGGAGCAGGGCCAATGTCTTTATAACTCTGAAATAGCCCATGAGGCCTCCGCTATGCGCCTCATTTACGAGAACCTCCCGAACAGACACTTGAGGAATGCAAAGCTTACCTTCTCAAAAAAGGTAGTTGTCATGTCTATAGAACTTTTCGAAGGCTCCATGTTCACAAGCCTTATACAATTCACCAAAATCAACATCATTTTCATAAAGTTCTTTCAAATACACAAAACCAAGTAATTCCGAATCTAAATGGTTAAAAAGTGCATACCTCCTTGACAATACATTTGCTACGACATTTTCTTCACCTTTTTTATATTTGATAACATAGGAAAAGGATTCCGAAAACTCTACCCACTTGGCATGTCTCTTGTTTAACTTGTTTTAGCCCTTGAGGTGTTTCAACGCCTCATATCAGTATGAATTATAAATTCTTTGGGCCACAAATAATGCTACCACATTTCCAATGCCCGAATCAGCGCATACATCTCCTTGTCGTAGATTGGGTAATTTAGGCTGGCACCATTCAGCTTCTCGCTAAAGTAAGCTATGGGGCGACCACCTTGAGTCAACACGGCACCAATACCTATACCTGAGGCATCACACTCAATCTTGAATATTTTGTTAAAGTCAAGCAAGGAAAGGAAATGGGCATTTGTTAAACAATCTTTAATTAAATTAAAGGCCTTTTCTTGTTTCTTACTCCAATGAAAAGTAGAAGTTTTCTTAATTATACCCGTCAATGGAGCAGCCAAAGTACTAAAATTAGAAACAAACTGCCTATAGAAGCTCACCAAGCCATAGAAGCTTCTCACTTGGCTTATGCTCGTGGGTTGTAGCCATTCTTGAATCGCCTTCACCTTGTCTTAATCAACTTCAAGTCCCTCTGAACTAACCACAGATCCTAGAAAGACAACCTTGTTAGTAAGAATTGGCATACAAGGTTTCCTTACGCAATACTTTCAAAACAGATTTCAAAAAAAGCAAATGATCTTCTAAGGACTTACTATAGATTAAAATATCATTGAAATAAACTACGCAAAATTTACTAATAAAGGCACGCAATACATAATTCATCAGGTGCATGAAAGTGATAGGTACGTTAGTTAAGCCGAAATGTACTGACCCAAAATTCACGGGCATCAGAAAAGTGCAATATTGGGCCTCTGTCTTAGTAAACCGAGTTTCGTAAATAATTATTAGAAATATTTATGAGTCTAGTGGTGTGTCTAATTAGGTTTTTATTAACTGAATTTAGCCTAATTAAGAGAAATTAGTAAAAAAGACTAAATTGAATAGAGTATAAAAGTTTAATTATAGAGTAGAGAAAAGTCAAGGGACTAAATTAGCAATTAAACTAAATTGATGACAAGTGTATGGCAAAAATAAAACCATGTGGTAAAATCTAAAAATATACATTTGTAAAACATTTATAAATTTACTTATTATTTAAGTAAAAGATATTTAACAATTTATATTATTATATTAATATAATATAATATAATATTATTGTAAGCTAATAAAGTAGATAATAAATAAAACAAAGAAAAAGAAGACAATAGAACAGAGAGAAGCAACGAAATTGGGAAAGAAAATAAGGAGAAAATGAAAGAAGGAGAAATTAGGGATTTAGGATTTGAAGTTTAATTTGGTAAGTCATTTAAGTCTTTTTTCTTATAATTTTGATATTTTTGGAGTTCTGGAGTTGAATACTATTGAATTTAAGTTGAAATTTTGAAAGATAGTAGATCTTTTTTAGTAGGGTTCATGTTGAACAAATGATGGAATTAGGGGTTTATTTGATAGAATTATTGATTAGAATTGATTAAAAGATTAAATTGTAAACTAGGCTATAAGTTTTGTGTTGTAGGGATTAAATTGAAAGAAATTCAAAATTATGGAATTATGATGAAAATTTGATAGTTAAATTTAAGTTTAGATGGAATTTGGATAGAAATAAAATATGATTTGAAATGGGAAAGTAGATGAAATTAGTGAGGACTAAAATGGAATTTAAGTAATGGGATAAATAGTTTCATTATGAATAAAATGTTTAGAATATGTTTATTTAATAAAGTTAGAAAAAGTTTACTAGTAGATATATTTACAAAAATAAGTAGTGTTATTTGCAACCAGCAAGCACAATTTCAAAAAGCTTTTTCAGAATATTTTCTACAAGCCTATGTTTTTAGAAACAAAATAAATGAAAATTTTCCTACTATAAAATTCAGGCTTGATCATGAACCATTTGATATAACCAGTATTGAATGGGGATTTGTTAAACAAATAACAGTCCAAAAACTTCATTTTCATTTATTAAAAGATTTTCCTGCTATAGTTAAATCTAGATTATCAGAAATATTAAATAAAGATGATTTCTTTTATTATTTTTATATTGAAATAAGTAGCCTTATTGATATAGCTTGAAAAGAAAAATTTTATCACCATATCAAATTTGGATTATACAAACAATACTTGGAGGAAGAAACCTCTCAACAGTTAATGAAAATAAAGAACACTTGGCAAAAACTATTAACAAGTGTTATAATGATTTCTCTTATTATCAAGTCCAAACTGGAATTGATCTAATGTCCAAGGCCCAGTATTTAAAGTTGAATAGAAATTCAATATTTATTGTAAATTAATGTTATATTAATGATTTGTAAATTATTTAATTTTCGTAGCTAACAAAGAACCCGAGACATCGGCCCAGAAGAGGAAGGAAAAGATAATCGAGGAGTAGCTCGAGAAAATTTTGGTTTGTATTACTATAATTCAAATTATTTATTATTAAATGTTGAATTTTAATTTATTTATGTGGTAAGTAAAACATGAGGTAAGAATTATTATTGAGTTGAATGGAAATTGAATTGTATATTGGATTGAAAGTGAATTTGAAAAGAAAGTGAATTTGAATTGAATTGTGATTGAATTGAAATGTGGAATTGAAGTTGAAAAGTGAGTTTGAATTAAGAATTGAATACCCTATTAACTAGTCGGGCTGAGTCAGATATAGTTGGCATGCCATAGGATTGGAAGAGTTTAGGGATTCTTCGACCTCGAGTCGATGAGACACTGGGTGTCACTATATTACTTCGGATAGATTCGATGAGGTACTGGGTACCAACTTACTTCGGCTTGGCCGATGAGACACTAGGTGTCAATTATTGCTTCGAACTATCTGATGAGGCACTGGGTGCCATTCTAGAGTGTTTAGTTGGATCTGTGTATCCGCCAAGGTTTGAGTCTTGTTAATAGAGGTAAATAAATGAAAAGATTAAAATGAAAGAAATTATGGTTTGATTTATTGAAGAAATGAGAAAGTTGAAATTGTGAATTGAATGGAGATTGAAATTGAGACTTGGTTTTAAAGGACATTAACCAAAGTTTCATGAGATGTTGGATTTGGTTGGATGATATATAATATTAATTTGATAAATTGTTATCATTGAAAATTTAAAGTTAAAAGTATGAATTAGTACATACTAAATAAATTTGTTATATGTTTGATCTTTGTATGTTTATACATGTTTATTGGTTATTATAGTTTGAATTATGGTAATACCACTGAGTGTGAAATACTCAACATATGGTTGTTTTCATGCATAGGTCAGTAGAAGTCAAAGGTCCTGGTTCAGCATCCAGGTCAATCCCGACTTCAGCACAACTTTGGTGATGTACTTTTCCTTTTGGTAAATGTGGCATGTACCTAGGTCATATATATGGGTCATACGATTTTGGTTATAAAGTATGGATGGTTTGTAATGTTTTGAACTTAGTTTTAAGTGAAATGATAAAGAATATATTATAAAATTTGGCATTAAGTTTGAATGGAAAATAAATGAAGTTATTAGTCAATTTGAATGATATTATGAATGTTTAATTATTAAATTACTATGTTAATGAACTGGTTATGATTTAAGTGTATTTGAGTATAAATTGTTTTTGTTTGTGCCATTGGTTTTGGATTGGTTGCGGTTTGAAAATTGCAGGGAAGGTTAGATGTTTACAAAGGGGTTATATTGAGTTTCAAAAAAATATTAAAAAATTTTTGAAGTACTCGAACAAGTCCCATTCCACTTCTAATACGTGTTTTGGGCCTTGAGGGTCCATTAAAGGGACTGTATGATTTATTTATATTATGAATGCTAATTAATTGTATACTATTTGTAAGTTGTCCGCATTGTCCTGTAATGTCTCGTACCCTTGTTCTGGTGACGGTTCGGGGTTAGAAGGTGTTACATGAAAGGCATAACCAACCACTCGTACAAACTGTGCTTTGTCTTAAAAGTCGTTTTCCACTTATCTCATTCGCGCAATTGGATCTGATGATATCTGCTTTTAAGATCTATTTTGGAGAAGAGTTATGCACCACTTAATTCATCCAACATGTCGTCAAGGCGCGGTATTGGATGTCGATACTTGATTGTGATCTTGTTGATTGCTTGGTAGTCCATGCACATGCTCCAAGTTCCATCTTTTTTTACACCAACAGCACGGGCACGGCGCAGGGACTTAGGCTCTCCCGAATGTATCCCTTCTCCATTAACTCAGCTACTTGCCTTTGAAGTTCATTGGTCTCTTTGGGGTTACTTCGATAGGCTGGATGGTTTGGAATAGTAGCTCCAGGTATGAAGTCGATTTGATGCTCGATCCCTCGAATGGGTGGTAAACCACTAGGGACGTCCTCCGGAAATACATCTTCAAAATCCTGCAACAAAGATACAATCGAAGAAGGAAGGTTGTCATTCAAATTGTTAGTGTTGAGAAGATTTTCCTTGCACATAAGTATAAGCAGCGGTTGTTTCAACAATAAAGATTTTTGAATCTCTCTCTCTTTTTAGCATAAACATTCAATTTTTCAACCTCTTTTTCATATTTTCTTTCTTTTTCTTCTCTTATTATTTTTATTCTTTTTCTTCTCTTATTATTTTTTCACTCTTTTTATTCTATTCCCTCGTTTTTACCTCTTGTTTTACTTTTTTTTTTCAGTTTTCTTTACTTTTTCTATTTCACTCTTTTCTTTTGTTCTTTTTATCTCAATTGTTTAATAGAAAATTTCAATCTTAATTGATCCTCGTGCACTTCCTTGGGTGATAATGGTGCCAATGTCACATTCTTTCTAAGATGCTTGAATGTGTACTGATTGGTGTAACCATCATGGATCACTCTTCGATCAAACTACCATGGCCTTCCCAAAAGCAAGTTGCCAGCATGCATTGGCACCATGTCGAACAAGACTTCATCGCTATATTTGCCTATTGAAAAGGCAACAACAGCTTGCTTGGTGGGTTTTAGCTCGCCTTCGTCATTAAGCTATTGGAGCTTATATGGGTGTGGATGTTTAGTCATTGGCAAGCCAAGCTTCTCCACCAACATGCTGCTTGCAACGTTTATGCAGCTTCCACCGTCGATGATCACACTACACACTTTGCCTTGAAAATGGCATCGTGCGTGAAAGATATTCTCGCGTTGTTGTTCGTTCTCCATACTTTGAAGGCTTAAACTTCGCTTGATGATGAGTATTTCACCATCGACAGCATACTTAAGATCTTCCTCCTCTTTAGTGGGTGCGTCAGATTTATCTTCCTTTTCTTCTTCCAACTCGATCTCACCGTCGGTTCTTACAACTATTATGCTTCTATTGGGGCATTGGCTTGCAATGTGACCCCTCCTAAGGCACTTGAACTACTTGATGTCACGGGTGCGGTTAGGCACGGCTTCATTTTTGCCTTTGCTGGTTTCTCCACTTGGCTTGTTGGGCTTTGTGGATACTAAGGGTTCCTTTGCTCGAAAAGAAGAGTCTTTCTTGCTAGTACCTTAACCCCATTTTGATGTTGAAGTGGAGTTGGAATAGATTCAAACGACACCTTTTCTTTTGAGTTGTTTCTCCACTTTAATGGCCATATGCACCATATCTACAACTTCAACATAGTGTTGTAGTTCAACCACATTAGCGATTTCACGATTTAATTCGACTAAGAACCTCTCCATAGTAGCCTCCCGATCCTCCTTGACGTCGGCTCGGATCATGGTAATCTCCATTTCCTTGTAATAGTCCTCTACACTTCGGTTGCCTTAAGTAAGATTTTGTAGCTTTTGATACAGCTCCCGGTGATAGTATGCGGGAATGAACCTTTTCTGCATAATAGCTTTCATCTCAGCCCATGCGGACATGGGTCATTCTCCGTTTCTTCTTCGGCTCAAGGTTAATTGGTCTCACCATATGATTGCATATTCGAAAAACTCGATAGCCGTGAGTTTGACTTTCTTGCTCTCTGAGTAGTTATGGCACTCGAAGATAAGCTCAATCTTCTTCTCCCATTCTAGGCACGCCTTTGGATGGTCTTCCCTTGGAATGGTGGAATAGCCATATTAATATTCTTTAAATTGTCATCTACTCGTTCTTGCTCCCTAGTCCCTTGGTTTCTATGGCTACGTCGTCTTTCACTTCGATTAGATGCTTGATTACTCTCCACATCACTAGGATAGTAGAGATCGTATTGGTCTAGTCTTGGTCAACCTCGCTCTCTTCTCAGATTTTAGGGAGTTCTTTCTTGCTGGACCCGTTCTTCTAATTACTCCAATTGTTCTTGCACAGGTTCTAGTCGTCTTTGAAGCATCCGGTCCATCTCACGAATAAGTGTTTGATAAGTTAAGTTAGACACTCCTCCACTAGCAGTAACATTTCTTACGGAGCGCACACTACCGCCTTCTGTAACATTTCTTTCCGGGCTACGAGACATAGTATTTTATTCCTCACCAAAAACCTCACCAATCCACTCAAAAAGAAAAAAATAGTTGAACACTCTACTCATGTTTCACTCAAACTTTGGCTTTTTATATCTCTATAATGATCTTACCACTCTCTTGTCTTTTTCCAATCATATTCACCTCTTTAAGTTCGTAAGTGACTACTTTTAGACTTATTAGCAAATTTTGTGGGTCAGCTTCAAAAATGTTGCAAAGGGTAGGAATCGGTATTGGTGTAAGGTAGGCTGAAAGAAAAGGATAGGTCTTGAAGTGTGGCGAAATATTTGTAAAGCAATTTTTTTAAAACTCGAGAAAACAATCACTTTCACAAACTATTTTTTTTAAACAAGCTTTCTATTTCTAATATACTATATATTCTCTCTTTTTTTGCATGATTTTTTTCAAATTCTCTTACCTGGGATTGCTAGAATGTCGATACTTCTCAATTTTAGCTAGCTCTGATGCCAAATTAATACGAACTCGTACTCATTGATGGATTTGAGTCTCTGATGTTCTCGATCATAAAATTAAGGAATATTCGTCCTATCTTGAAACCGGACAAGTATGGCTGAAAGCAAAGGTTTTAGGTGTTTAGAAATAGCAAAATTAGGTTTGGTTGAAAACAAAGATAAAGGTGTTTTGAAGTTGGAAACTGGATGGAGTAGGTTTGGCTTAAGGTTGAAGAGTGAACCAAATTTATAATTCAATATTGACCCGAATCTTATGTCAACACTTAAGATGGAAAAATAGATAAACTGTGACCCACTATCTATGTCGAGATAGGAACCAATGATATTGGTTGAACGCTACACTCGTTGGAGTGATAAGTTCACAAGATGATTCAGGTTGATGCCACTAGACTTGGCTAGATAAGTCAAATTGAGTCACAAAAGAAGCAAAGAGAGTTGAATAACTCACAAGAGTTATAATGTTCATAGAAGGATCCAAAAGTCTGAAATACATGAGTTGAGCTTAATATTTATAGCTCTACAAAGGTCCAGCCGAATGGACCGTTTTTAATTCAGCTTTATTGAGATGATTAATCATTAAGCTCTTTAACATGTCTCTTGAAGTCTTCCAAGCCTTGGTGACGCCAACAGCCATAACCATTAGTGATCCCGATCAGCTAGTTCATTTGAATTAAGGAATGAGCTGAATATACTTGAAGATGATCAGTCAATTAGTGTGAACAAGCTTAAGATGCTCCTTGGAAACCCAAATGGACTTTTGCTCTTTAATGGCAGATTATGGCGCATAAATGATTTTCCTTCAAGTTCCCAAATATAATCATTTATGAAGTTGACAACCCCTATACCTGATTGATTTTTCCCTTCATGAAGGTTCCTATTTTTGTCCAACTAGAGAGCCCATAAGTCGCAACTAAACAAGTGCTTTTGGGGCTCCAAGCATCACTCAAAAACCCATGTTAGCTATCCAAAACATTTGTATGTTACCCTATAGTAATCCAATCAAAATGTAAAAGTCTCCTTATTGTTATTGAAACAGGACATTTGCCAAAGGCATGCCATAGAGTCTCATCACTCACCTTGCATCGTGGACACCTTCTGCTTTGTGTCAGCCTTCTATTGAATAAATTGACCATCGTTAGGATAAAATTCCATGACATTCTCCACATTAAATTTTTTATTTTTGTGGGAATATGTAACGCCCATAATTTCATGTAAAAGTGTTGTATAATAATCTGTAAGTCATTAGAGGTAAAGGGTAAACTATGACTTTGTAATAGTTTATAGGCACTTCGCACCAAGAATACTTCCGAGGGCTCACTCCGCCATATCATCATATTAACATGCTTCATCCTTGCAAGTAGGATCTGCAATATTCGAGTCGCCTTATCCACTTTAAAGGTATTACAAATTAACTCCTCCTTCCATACTCTATTAGTACTATCAATTAGACATGCAGCGGTAGGTCCAATATTATCATAATGATTATGTAATCTATAATTGGCTGCCCTAAGTAGCCACGTATCCTTGTTAAGTAAATACTGTCACCCGTACCAACCCTTTAACCTAACCCATCTTTTAGGAGACCCCTAGCCGCCCAAATGCTCTTCCAAGTATATGATGGTGCATTCCTTAGTCTTGCCTTTAAAAAACATGTGGAGAAATAATATTTAGCTTTTACGACACATGCTAACAGTGAATCAGGTTGATCAATAAGACGCCATCCCTGCTTAGCGAGTAAAGCCACATTAAATTTCTTTATATTTCGAAAACCCAAGCCACCATCCAATTGCATCCCACACATTTTTTTCCCAGCTACACCAGTGTATTCCCTTATGCCCCGACCTCCCTTGCCACCAATACCTAGCAATTAAAGCTTCTAGTTTCTCACACAATGTTTTTAGCAAAAGAAAATACATCATAGAATAAGTAGGTATAAAACCAATTTAATAAAGACCTCCTTGCCCCCTATGATAAGAATCTCGTACTCCACCCATTAATTTTTAATTTGAGGATCAAATTTTAGAAAGATGCCTTTTTTTTCTTTTTTCCCACTAAATTTCAAAGACCAAGATATCTCTTCAACAACATTCGAGCTCCTCACCCCCAATACTTTCGAAACAAGCTGCTTATTCACCTCGTTCGTATTGATACTATAAAACACAGTCGATTTTTCAAAGTTCACACATTGACCCAAGCATGACTCATAAACTTTCAAAATATTTTTCAAACTCTTAGCTCTACAAGAAATAGCTTCTTCGAATAAAATGCAATCATCCGCGAAAAGAAGATGATAAATTTGAAGGCTCCTTCTACTGGCTTTTGCACCTTTAATCTCCCCCTTCTACATTCCAATTGCATTAGAGATGATAGTATTTCACTACTAATTAGAAAAAGAAAAGAACTAATCAGATCTCCTTGTCGAAGACCTTTGGTCGGTTAAAATCGTTCTCCTTTATTTCCATTAAAAATAACTGAGTAGGATATCAAATTGAGACATCGCATAATAAAATCCACCCATATTTGCACAAACCTCATTCACTCCATCATAACCCTAAAAAACTCCCACTCCACCCTATCATAAGCCTTACTCATGTCAACCTTCAATGCCATCAGTCCTTTTTTCCAATTCTTTTTTGTCAAATAGTGTGTCTCACATGGCCTTAGACATGCCCGTGTGTCTAGGTCGTGTGAAAACAGGGCATACATACTAACTTGTAAACACAGCCGAGGACACGCCCATGTGCCAAGCCGTGTTCCACCCATGGCCAGTAGATACGTCCATGTGTCTAGGTCATGCAAAACCTAT
Source organism: Gossypium stocksii (assembly GCA_020496765.1). Lineage (NCBI taxonomy): Eukaryota > Viridiplantae > Streptophyta > Magnoliopsida > Malvales > Malvaceae > Gossypium > Gossypium stocksii. The sequence continues at coordinate 57,164,882 of CM035624.1, read as the reverse complement.
AGGGTATACTGACTTGGCCACATGGCCAGTCACACACCCATGTGTAAGGCCGTGTGGAGCACGCAGACTCAATTCGAATTGAACCTTCGAATAACATGGCAGAGATACACGCCCATGTCTCTGCCCGTATGGGCAAAAACAGGCCATTTACAAGGCCAATTTGCCACCCTTAAAGGGTCTACCCTACAAGCTCAAACAAAACATCATTCCATATATCATTTCCAGCCAAAATCATACCAATTCACGCACAATTCATACCATAATAACATCCATCATTTCTAGATGCAATTGCCAACCCAAAGTAAGCTAAATTAATATGCCAAAATCACCCAATTACCTTATAACCAACTAAACATTTTCTCATTCATTCAACTAACAAATCATCTACAACTTTCATACCAATTCCATCAACCAAATCTCATATCAACTATAACATTTTTACTACCATATTATATGATGAATAACTTACTTATTCAAGCATTCACAAAACATAAGACATACTTGACATAATATATACCATATATCATGCTTGTCAAAATGAACTAATTTACATGGCCAAATTCAATCCACATTGACATCATTCTTAAGCCAACTCTCATGGCTATATTCACATTTCAAAATCTACTAAATCAACTCTAGCCTACACATGCCATATACTACAATTACAAACTTCAAAAGTACCACAATAGTGATAGATGGTGTAACAATAATTCTTGACGATCCCCAAGCTCAAGCTAGCTTCGATTATCTATAAAATAGGGAAATAACATACAAAGTAAGCTTTCCAAAAGCTTAGTAAGCCATATACAAATAAATCATGAGATCAATAACAATATCAATGCATTAAACCTAAACATAACTAATCATATGCATATTTTCCATTCTTTCTCATGTAATTCACATTTCATCCTTCAATTTCGTGCTTACATTTCCTTCTCAATATATATATAAACTTCTTATGCACCTGAGCTATTTAACTCGTTTACATATTCTTTCTCGTATTCTCATTGCCCGTTGAACTGTTCGAAATTGTCAAGGATACTTGGATAGTACATAAGCTCGTACAATGCCATATCCTAGATATGGTCTTACATGTTATCACATATCAATGCCACTGTCCCAGACAGGGTCTTATACGAAATTATATACGATGCCAATGTCCCAGATATGGTCTTACATGAAACTCGCCTCGGTAATCCTAATGTCATGACATTTGTATCCTATACTATTCCTAGGATTTGTACGGGGATTTCAAACGTCGTAACTTTGTCGATACTTTCTTGTACTCAATTATAAGCATCCAAAACAATTCAGTATCATATAAACATATATAATACAACTCAAATACATTTATTTGCATATGAACTTACCTCAAAAACGGGATGAACGGATCGAAGCGACTATTCAATAACTTTCGACTTCCCCCGATCTAAATCTGATTTTTTTCGTTCTTGATCTATATGAATTCAAATTTAGCTCATTTAAATACTTATTCATTCAATTTATTCCAAAACATACTTTAAAGCACATTTACACTTTTTGCCCCACATATTTCACATTTTTTACAATTTAGTCCCTATTTCATAAAATCACAAATTACTCAAAATCTCACAAAACCCATGCTTGGCTGAATTACCATAGTACCCCTAGTAGCCCATATTTCACATTTATTTAACATTTTAACCACTAACTTTTCAAATTTCTCACTTTAATCCCTAATATGTATTTTTACTAAAAATCACTTTACAAAACATGGAAATCAAACATTTAACTTTCATTTTTTATCAACAACCATCACAAAGCACATGGATTTAACAATGGCATTTCACAAAAACAACCACACATTCGAAAACCAAAGTATGGGCTAGCTAGTATACGAAGCAATGATCTCAAAAACGTAAAAATCATCAAAAACCGAGCTCAAAACATACCTCAATCAAGATGGACAATTGTCGAATGCTTCAAAACTCAAAAGCCCTATTCTTTGTCTAATTTTCGGTGGTGGATGAATAAAAATGATAAAACAAATGGTTTATTTTATGTTTTGATTAACATATTTACACATTTACTTAATTACCCTTGGTTAATAAACATATAAATCACTTAATGGTTGTCCATAATTGTCCACTTGCTTTAACCATGGACTAATAACATTTTAAGGACTCACAGTTTAATAAATCATAGCATTTAACCATTTTATCAATTAATAGGAAACTTTTGCATTTTACGCAATTAGGTCATTTTTTTTCCAATTAACCATTCAATCAATAAAATTAAAACACGAAATTTTCACACATATCTAATCACATGCTGTAAACACTAAAAATAATATCAAAATATTTTTTTGACCTTGAATTTATGGTTCTGAAACCACTGTTCTAATTTAACTATAACTGGGTTGTTACATTCCTTATCTCTCAAACATCTGATAGTGTTAACCCGCTTCCGTTAGGAAACCGAATTATGAAAAAAGGGTTGTGTTCTTATCTCTCAGATTTAGCCAATTAACATGCGCTCTTTGCTCCCAGTATACCTCATCATTTTCAATTTCCAAATTAAGTTAAAGCTTCATATCAATAATGTCAGCCAGATTATCTTCCGTCCTCTCTTTCTTAAGAAAGCTCTCTAACTTCCAATCGAGATCACTTTTGAGCCCCTCTCTGCCTTTACGAATCTTACTAGCCCAACAAGTCAAACATTGTCTTAAGCCTTCCAATTTAATTAGAACCTCTTCTAAAATTGACCCTAAAATATCCTTGATCGTCCTGTCAAATGTTTCCTCCAATGTCCACCATGCTTCAAACTAAAAGGCAATAGTGTTTCTTTCCCCTAAGTTTTGATCAGTATGAATGAGCAAAGGGCAGTGATCTGAATGTAAGAATGACAAATGTTGAATTCGTGCATGAAGGAAAACTGAAAACCAATAATCATCTGCAACGCCCTTGTCAAGCCTTTCCCTAATATTGGTCTCTAACAGGTTTCCTCGTTCCCATGTGAACCACATTCCTAAGTAACCTATGTCCATTAGCTGACAATCATTAAGAGCCATACGAAACGCCTTCATTCTTTTTTCCTCTCGTGGTACCCCACCATTTTTCTAAAACGAGTACAAGATTTCATTGAAATCCCCACAAACGAGCCATGGAAAATTCTAGGTTTGCCCCAATCTTTAAAGTAAATTCCAAGTACTAGTTCTATGTTTAACAAAAGGTGCCCCATAAAACTCGATAAGATGCCATTTCTAATCAATCTGGTTTTCCTTGATAATAGCATCAATGTGATTAATAGAATAATTCCTTACTTTAATAGTAACATCATCCTTCTATGCCAAAGAGAACCACCTCGTGATCCCTCGGGCTTTTCCTTGAAACCATTGATAAAACCACAACTTTTTTTTACACTTTCCATACGCCTCCTATTAATTTTTATCTCCATAAAGAAGACCATTTAAGGATTGGGTTGCTTCAGTAAAAACCAAAGCCTTCTTTTTTTCTCATGGACTCCCCAATCCACGGACATTCCAACTTAAAGTTTTCATTAAGCTCGGCCGACTTGCCTAAAGGTAGTCGTCAATCTTAATTGAGAAGAAGCAACCAATTACTCTAAGGTCACCTTCGTTGGTGAAAGATCAATGCTTTCTATATCAGTCTTCCTTTTTTTCTACTGTTAGCACAAAGTGAAGAATACTCACCATCCCTTCCCCCATCTGGCCTATACTTTCTCTTTCCCATCACATTTTCTATTTTGGCATTTTTATCCATTGCATTCCTCACTAGTCTCCTCCAGCCCAACTGTTTGGATATTTTGGGCTTTTCTTCCATTATCCCATCTAACCCATTTGGATTTCCATCTTTCATTCTAATAAAATTTGGCAGAACCACTTTCGATGGGCTAGACTCCTCCCCTTGATACCTTACCACTGAAATCTCCTTGGTCATAATCTCCGACTGTAGCTCTATTCTCATATTAGCACCCTCTTTGTAACACCCCTAACCCTAATCCGTTGCTGGAATAAGATTACAGAGCATTACCGGACCTTTCCAATCAAGTATGAACTTTTCATATCATTTAACATACATAGTAGAAATTAATCATAACCATTCATATTGTCCCTTATATGAGCCCTCGAGGCCTAAAATATGCCTTAGAAACAAGTTGGGACTAAACTGAAAACTCAGAGAATTTTTCACAAAATTTCAAAAAAAATTTAAATGCAGAGGACACACACCCCTGTGGTCAGGCCTTGTGGTTCACACGGCCAAGAGACACGCATGTGTCTTAGGCCGTGTAACTCTCTGACTTAAGTCACACAGCCAAGCCACACGCCCATGTGCTAGGCCGTGTGAGCATATTAATTTGTGAAATTAAGGTGCAGAGGTCACACGGCCAAGATACACGCCTGTGTGCTAGGTCGTGTGAAAATACCTGGGCATTCTGTTTCTCAATTTTAAAGATACAGGGGACACACAACTAGACCGCATGCCCATGTGCTAGCCTGTATGTCACACATAGCTAAGACACACGCTCGCGTCTCTGCCCGTGTGGACAAAAATAGGCCATTTCAAGGCCACATTTCTCACCCATTTAAATATCAACCTAAACACAACATTTTAACACATCAATATACCATAACAAAGCATTCAAAACAAGCCAAAGTCATGTATTATATACAATATATCATCATATATATTTTAAATACTCAAACTTACATATTTAGTCTATTTAACAAATTTTACTAAAGTTTACTACTAGCTAATTACCTATAAGCATATATTTATCATAACCACATCACAATTTATTTCATTTCCAAACCAATATATATGTCTAGGTAGATTATGTAAACAAAACATCTTTCATAATCTCTACACAAGACAACTTTAATCTAATTCACATCAACCCTATACATGCCATATAAATCATAGTATTTGTTGCAAAAACTACCGGATTAACCTGGATAATGTGACTTGATGTGCTGATCCGATCTTCTAACCTCACGAAAATCTACAAGAACATCAAACAACACAAGTAAGCTTAATAAAGCTTAGTAATAAGTTCGATGGCTTAAACATAAATCTACATCAATTTAAATAAATTCATTCAATGTAATTTTCCTGTCAATCACAACTTCAATCGATAAATACATTTATTTCAGATCAATGCCAGAAATAACAGTAAGTTTTCCAAAATCAACTTCATATATCCCTTACCAAATCTTACCGAATCAAAGAATGGCTTACGGATATGAGTACATCATTTTTAGAAGTTCGAAGGTTGAGTAGAAGCACATAAGTGCTAAACAGAAACCCATAAGGGTTGAACGGAAGCTCATAAGAGCTAAACGGAAACCCATAAGGGTTAAACAAAAGCTCAAAAAAGTTAAACGGAAACCCATTAGGATTGAACTGAAACTCATATGAGTTAAACAAAAGCTCGTGAGAGCTAAATGAAAAGTAAACACAAAAGTTCGCAGCAAATACTAAACCTTGGTTTACTTGGGTAATTTGCTGTCAATTCTTCCTTTGTTGTCTTTCGCCACACAACAATTGTACTCAATCCCGCGTTCCATTTAAACCGAATATTCACTTCAAATTTATAATTTAACAATATTTCATTTTTTATCAATATACTAGAATACATAATATCATTCACTAATTCAATATAATTAATAAAATTTAACCATACAAACTTACTTGGGTTAAATTGTAAAATTTGTAGAAGTTTAGGGACTATTCTGCTAATTTTTCTTTTTCATGAATATTTACGGGCTCTTGATCTAAAATATAAAATTACTCATTCATTAGCATATATTTTAGTTCCACTTCACTTCACAATTAATACCCCTCAATTTTTAAAATTACACAATTACCCCAGTTTTTACAACTTTTGCAATTTAGTCCCCTTACTAATTAGTCTATCAAATGAACTAATTTTTCTATCAAATGAACTAATTTTTCTCAATTGATAAATTATCTAAATATTCTTGGCTATCTTACAGCCCTTGATACATAGAAATTTAATACCAAACCCTAATTCTTTAATTCTTCAAAATTTAATCCTAAAATCAATATATAACAAAATCACTTATTAAAATCATCATACAACAAAATTAAAGCTCTAAATCCATTTTATTTCATCAAAAATATCCAGTATTCATCAATGGTAACTTTTAAAATTCTCAATAAAATCAAAAACTAATGAAATAACTAGTTGGACCTAATTGTAAAAGTCTTAAAAATACAAAAATTACAAGAAAAAGGTAAGAATTAAACTCACATGAAGCTAAAATATGAAAACCAGCTTTGAGAGCTCTTCAATGGTGTTTTTGGACAGAAAATTAATGAAGAAAATGTCTAAAAACTTTTAGGTTTTTCAATTTAATATTTAAATATAATTTATTTCCAATTTTGCCCTTATATCACATGATTTTATTATTTTTTTACACTTATGCCGCTTCAGCCATTCCACTTGGCATATTTGTCGTTTTAGTCCTCCCTTTTTTACCATTTATGTCACTTTAGCAAGTTTTGCTTATTTTTCAATTTAGTCAAAAATATTTATGGCTCAATTTATAGAATCGAGGTCTCGATACCTCATTTTCTAAACTATTTAACCTAATAAATCCTTATAAAATACAAATTACTAATTCAAAAATCTTCCTAAAACCACATTTGACTCGTAAATACTAAATAATAAAATTTACGAGCTTACTCATCGGAATTGGTGACCTTGAATCATTATTTCTATTACCACTGAAAATCAGGCTGTTACACTCTTTCACCTAGTATTTGAGTATTGTTTCATGGCTTTTTTTTTTTTTTTGCAGAAAAACCAAATTGCATACATTCTTTACCTAATATATTGGAATCAGCGCATAGCGCAACTGAATAAGGTAGATCGCCTTCAAATTGTTCTCTTCCTAAATTTTTTAACTCTAAGTAGTCCTTTACAACATGACCCATACAACCACATCCAAAGCAGAAAATCAATAAATTTTCATATTTAAAGGGTAACGAAACTCTCTCCTGATTTCCCACCGAGATAAAAATTCCCCTTTGCAGTGGTTTTTGAATATCTAATTGGACTTTCAATCGGCAAGCATCCCCTTTTATCTTCGATCGAGGCACCTCTCCAAAGGTAGAATCTATAGCATGCATTAGATCTTTCTTTTCATACTCAGGTAGACATGAACCTATCTTAAGCCAGAACATAGAGAGAACCAATTTAATTTTACTCATTTCTATGGCTTTCTTCAGTTTTTCAAAGATAATCAACTGTTTTCGAAATAACCAAGGCCTCCCTTCCAAAATCATCTCCAAATCATCCCCATCTTCAAATGAGATTTGAAATAAAATTTGCCCTGCCACTTGGATCTCAAACTTTTTCTTTTTCTTTTTTACATATACTCTTCATTTGTACCCTAAAACTATCCAGATTATACGATCTTCGCGTCCACACCAAACATAGCATCATTGATTTTCCAGTCGGAACAACTAACGAACATTTAACATTTAGTTGAACAAGTTCATCTACTAGGAAAGAGATTTCATCCCTCACTATTGTTGACAAAATCACCACCCTACTCCTACCCAACTACAGCAAGCACTGTTTCTCTAGGACACTGAGAAAGAATGCTCATAATTTGTAGGCTATGTACTTTTTTGTTCTACAAATAATCTTAAAAAGTTGTGATATGTCTTTTTTGTTAAACATTTATTTTTTTAATATTTTACACACATTTGTCAACCTTTAATCCTACTTATGAATCTAAAAACTCTATTACCATTTTATCAAATATTTTTCAATTATAATTATTCAAATGAAAAATATATTGAATATTACAATATTCAAATTCCAAGAAAGATAAAATATGTCATAGATCTTATATTATTCACAAATTTAGATCTAACTGCTAACCTTGTTAAATTTAAATTCATTTTTATTTACATAATTGTCAAATAAATATTTTTTAATTTTAAAATGACTTAAAAATTAAAAAATAATGAAAGTAGATTCTTAAAAAACTAAATTTTAAATTAGCGAAGAGCGAAAAGATTTATGGCATGGATAATCACCGATGAAAAGTATATTCGAGATTTTAAACTTGGGAGATGCTTAGGTATAGGTTAGGTAAGTGAAAAAGATGATCACGTGGTGATGCACTCACCCACGGGTTCGCTACGCACTCAGTCTTCACGCCATCTGTTTTTTATATATTATTGTTGCTATTTAAGTCAAAACCTGAAAGCTGCAACGCTTCACCATTCACGCCGTCCCCCACCCCCCCCCCCCTTTTTTTTTTCATTTTGCCTGATTTTTCGAGTTTTAGATTTCTTATATAATCAACTACCTAATCCACTCGCCCTCTCAACCACAAGCTAACTAGCAACACACGCACATACAAACATCTATGGGGAGTTCAGGGCAGCAAGTCTCCTGGAAATTGGCGGATCACCCAACACTTCCAAAGGGGAAGACCCTTGCTCTCATCGTTCTCGATGGCTGGGGCGAGTACAAACCCGATGAGTACAATTGCATTCATGTTGCTCAAACTCCTACCATGGATTCTCTCAAACAGGTTCCTTTGCTTTATATTTCTGTTTTTAAGAAGTTTAACTTAGATCAGGAGTTTTTTTCCCGAAAGGCTTTGATGTGGGTAATCGAGTCCATGCTGTTATTTGTTATGGATCTCGTTTGTTCTAAGCAAATGAAGTTTTTTTTTTTTGTGCCTTTACTAATCAGATGTTAGTCTTCATGCTTGATTTTTGCTTCTATCATTTGTTCCTTTATAAAAAGTTAGTTTTGCAACAGATCTGGTGTTAGTTTCTTTTTCTTCAAACTGCTAGGTTTAGATTCGCCTCTCTATGAGAAACAATGACCTGACTGTTTCATTTGGATAACTAATAGTACATGGATACTTCAGTAAAAATGATAAGTGAGTTAGGGTAATATAGTATATATTAGCTCCATTCCACCCATATTAGGGATTATATGTTCCATTTGAGATATTTTGTTACATTCTTTTGCTATGTTCCATTTGAGATATTTTATTACATTCTTTTGCTTCATAGTAGGATTCCATTTCCATATATCAATATGTAAAGAGACTTAATTTAATTGGAATTAATCTTGTTGATAGGGTGCCCCCGAAAAGTGGAGATTAATCAGAGCTCATGGTCAGGCTGTAGGGCTCCCCACAGAGGATGACATGGGAAACAGTGAAGTTGGTCACAATGCTCTCGGTGCAGGTCGCATTTTCGCTCAAGGGTAAGCTTCACTTCCTCCTTTAGAGCGACATTCTGTCTTGTGAACTAAATGTATTGCTATGCTTTTTTTTTTCTTACATTTCTTATCCATGTTATTCAAACTTCGGTGTAAGTGTAAAAATTGTTGATATATTCAAATTTTCCAAGTTTTTCCATCTGTTTGGGGAGTCCTTAAAGGGTAACATTCGGCATACCTATGCCTGAGTATGTGTCAAACATGGTAACTAGCAAAATAAAGAGATGAAGCAAAATAGTTTTGTACTTCTTAGCTTTTGCAAGTGTCTTCTTTTTCTGGTATTCCATTTTCTTTCTTTTGAAGATGGACTTCTGGCAGGTTAATTGTGGTTCCAGTGTTCTAAGCTGTTGATTCATTTATAACTCTAGGGCTAAGCTTGTTGATATTGCTCTTGCCTCTGGAAAAATCTATGGAGGAGAAGGATTCAAGTACATAAGCGAATGCTTTGAAAAGGGAACTTTGCACCTGATTGGATTACTTAGTGATGGTGGCGTCCATTCACGACTTGATCAATTGCAGGTAATTTTCGTCACTGGGGACAACCTCCTAGCTAATTGATTTCCATTCTGTTATTTATTTTTCTCTTTCTGCAGTTGTTGCTGAAGGGAGCTAGTGAGCATGGTGCTAAAAGAATTCGTGTTCATATTCTCACCGATGGTCGTGATGTATTGGATGGTTCAAGTGTAGGCTTTGTGGAGACTCTTGAGAGTGACCTTGCAAAATTACGTGAGAATGGTGTTGATGCCCGGATTGCATCTGGTGGAGGCCGCATGTATGTCACAATGGACCGTTATGAGGTGAGAAATAATTGTCAAAGGCCCACAAATCATTTTGGATAGTTAAGATGATTATATTATTTTGCATTAATACAAAATATAGGGATTATTGTTTATGTCATGCTTCTTTTTAACTTTTATTTGACAAGGCAATAAATACCAAATGCATCATTCTAAGGAAGAGATTCTACCTTATTTGCATGGATTGAGAATTTAAATTTTGTGCTCTGATCTTTTGCAGAATGATTGGGACGTTGTGAAACGAGGATGGGATGCTCAGGTTCGTGGTGAAGCCCCTCACAAGTTTACAAATGCTGTTGAAGCTGTAAAGAAATTAAGGGAAAACGCCAATGACCAGTACTTACCTCCCTTTGTTATTGTTGATGAGAATGAGAAAGCTGTGGGTCCAATAGAAGATGGTGATGCTGTTGTTACTTTTAACTTCCGAGCAGATCGAATGGTTATGCTTGCAAAGGCACTCGAGTATCAAGATTTCGACAAATTTGATCGCGTAAAGGTTCCTAAAATTCGTTATGCTGGAATGCTTCAATATGATGGTGAGTTGAAGCTTCCAGGCCACTACCTTGTTTCTCCCCCTGAGATTGACAGAACATCTGGCGAATATTTGGTGCACAATGGTGTACGTACTTTTGCGTGCAGGTGTGTTTATTAATTGATGTTCTTTGATTTTACTAATCAAACATGCAATTATAATTTTAACCTGGGCCATTAGCCCTATCCAGGCCCCCTAGCGATGATCACCAGGTGAAAGGACGGCGCATGAGACTTGTCTCCCATAGTATTCATATACTATAATGGGAAAAGAGTTATATGCCTATTTTTTATCTTGGAATCCTCGTTTTAGTGAAATGCGGTTTTTTAAATTGTCTGATAATTTTTTTTTTTTTTTTTGCTTTTCTGTATGTTAATTGTCCCCTTCCTGTATGAACAGTGAGACAGTTAAATTTGGCCATGTCACATTCTTCTGGAATGGAAATCGCTCCGGCTGTTTCAACCCTGAAATGGAAGAATATGTGGAAATCCCAAGTGATGTTGGCATTACATTCAATGTTCAACCGAAAATGAAGGCACTGGAGATTGGTGAAAAGGCTAGGGATGCAATTCTGAGCCGCAAATTTGACCAGGTGATCGTCAGTTGACTAATTACTAAATAGGCATTCATATCAATGAAAGATGTTGACAAGCTGTTTTATTATCCATGTAGGTTCGTGTGAACATTCCGAATGGTGACATGGTTGGTCATACTGGAGATATCCAGGCTACTGTCGTGGCGTGCAAGGCCGCTGATGAAGCTGTCAAGGTAAGCTGGCTTGAGTTCATTCTTTATTTGTCACCATTTTAATGAATAACCAAAACATAAAGATGAAATAGAATGCGGAGTTTAGGGGAAAATGACATTATTGGGTTATCAATGGTGTAGCCTTTCTTGAATTCACTAATTTGATCGGAAGTCTTCAGTCTTTTCACTTACGGCACTTGAGGGGCCAAACTCGACCAACCATGGTAGGATGCTGATGAGAAACGAACCATCGGAAATCAATGTCATCTTTTCTACTCGACATGCATATACACCCAATGATGATCATTTGTTGGGCGTTTCTTACATGATTATATTGTTGGGTTGCAGATGATCATTGATGCCATAGAGCAAGTTGGTGGAATATATGTTGTGACCGCCGACCATGGCAATGCTGAGGACATGGTGAAGAGGAATAAGTCCGGGCAACCTCTTTATGACAAGAGTGGCAAGCTCCAAATCCTCACTTCCCACACTTGTCAGCCTGTAAGTTTCCGTAATATGCACTTCTTCATTTACAGTTATAATTACTGACTAAATTCGTGATGTATTCCAAATTAGGTGCCTATTGCAATCGGAGGTCCAGGATTGGCAGCAGGCGTTAGATTCAGGAATGACGTTCCGGAGGGCGGACTTGCGAATGTGGCTGCAACTGTCATGAACCTCCATGGTTATGTAGCTCCAAATGACTATGAGCCGACACTCATTGAAGTAGTGAACAATTAGGCATATGTTGCAGTTGCTGCATGGGCTAAACGAGTTTAGAATAAGGATGTATTTGGTTCCAAAAAAAGGTGGTATTTTGGTAGACATATGTGGTTTTGAGTATATTTCCCCAATGTGTCGGGAAAATTTTTGGGCTTCATTTGCCCGATTTTAAGAAAATCGGATGGAATGTTGAAATGATTTGCACTATGAGGTCTTTTTATGATTGTTTGAAATATTTAATGCCCAAAGCTTGGATTATTTTCACCAACTATTTCTCCTTGCCCCTTCTCTAAAATAATTTAAAATATTAAAAATAAAAAACATTAAAAATGGTTTTACCATGGGTTCGATTAGTTTGTTAATTGGTCGTACCAGTTCTTAATCTAACCAATTCAAACACACTTTCCAGACGATGACACTGTCGGTTCTTGGTTCAATTGATCCAACTAATCGGTTCGATTCGATTCAAACAACATTGTCCTAAACTAAATTATTACGTGTGCTTTGAACGATGCGATCTAAGTTATTTCTCGATTTTCTATGGGATGATCTTCTCCACTATCCTCAAACTGCAAACTACTTTGAATGTTGACTCAAACAAAACAAATCAAACACATAAAATGAAAACTTTTATTGACTTTTAGTGGAAAAATTAATTTCTCTCTATGAGAATAAAAAAAATTGACTTTTTCAGAAAATAGAATTTATTCTTGTAAATAAAGTACCACCTTTTTAGTATTATAGAATAGCGACACTCAATTGGTTTTATCTTGTGTATTTTTAGGTCATTACATAATTCCTATTTAATGGAAAACAGTAAAATAGTTTTACTTGACAATGGGTAATTAAATAATAATATTTTAATAGAAAATACAATATTCCACTTATAGTGGAATACCAAGGGACAACGAGAACCTTTATTAGGACTAGAGTTTGCTGTCCTTCATGTAATGATATGGGCTCTTGAGCTCGTTTCATGGGTACAATTATTGTATTATTTGAACTTTTATCCAATAAAATAATTATTTTTCTATTTCTCAAATATTTTTTATTTAAATTAATTAATTTATTCAATTAAATTATTTTTTCAATCTAATTCTAATTGCGTTAAAAACATGACAACTTTGCTTTATTAAAATTTATGAGGAAATATATTTGTCTTTTTCAATAAAACTATGATGACTAATTAAATTTAATTCTCACTTAGAGCACCAATTATTTGCAATAAATTAAATAATAATCCAAAGAAATTAATTTAATTTCTATCTTTTATACTTAACAAGAAAATGTATTCACTGCAGATAGTGATACATGCAATCTATTTCTCTTAATCATTGTTTGCATTCATTCCATAGTATCAATTTTATATGCGATTCATTTTGGGTTATATCGAGATAGTAGAGGGGTTGATTGGATATATATATATATATATATATATATATAACTAGGGCTCAAATAATTTGTAATTAAGTTTCGGCTACTTGCCTTTTAATTACAACATTATTTAATCATAGAGTCATTCCACTAAAGTACTATGATTGAACGCTCCCTTATTATATATAATTACAAAAGCAATTTAATAAGTGTTTGTCCAATGACTTTGTCAATAGTGTATTAAACTCATAGTATATCCATAATCTCTTTGGGTTAAATCTATTCACCCAATATGATTTCATTTTATCTTATGGTAGTCATTACATTTTCCTTCATGAAAAAAATTATTTATTAATAAATAGTAATTAAATTGTTTGTCTTAGACAAATGACCCATGGTCATATTACCTTTTCATTTATCTTGTAATGCCAATGAGAGAATATCTTCTACCTTTTATTGGGCTATGACTTCCACTATTATAAATAAAGTTCTGTCACGTAGAAGTCGTATGCTCAACATATCAACTTTCATTTCTTTAGTTATTTGAACTTAGGCTTTTAATAAATCAAAGTATATGAGTGTCACACACATAGCCAACCATTTACTCAAGATTGAGGTAAGTCACACTATGAATGTCACAAGTAAATTAATCTATAAATTGATTTTGTAACACCCCATTACCTGACCCGATCGCCAGGTCTGAGTGTAAAACCCCCTAACCTTAAACCGTCATTGGAATAGGGTTACAGAGTATTACCAGTCATTTTCGATCAATTTAAAACATTATAAATCAATTAACAAATATATTATAAATTAATCATATTGTCCCTTTAATGGGCTACCGAAACCCAAAATACGCATTAGAAACAAATCGGGACTTATTCGAATACTATGAGAATTTTTCGTGTAAATCTAAAATTTTTCCCTAGGTGCAGAGCTTACACGCCCGTGTGAGTTAGGGACATGCCTGTGTGTCTATGTGACACACTCGTGTGGTCAGGTTGTGTGGCTCACACAGCCAAGTGACATGCCCATGTCCTAGGTCGTGCCCCTTACCCGTTTAACTCCCTAACTTATTTTTCTTTAAAACACATTATCACACGGCCAAATCACATGCCTGTGTGCTAGGCCTTGTACTTCACACGGCTTAGACACACGCCCATGTCTTTACCCGTGTGCTAAAACCTGGACATTCTGTTTCTCAAATTTATGGTGCAGGGGACACATGGCCAGTTCACACTTCCATGTGCTAGTTGTGTATCTCACACGGTCTAGACACACGCCCGTGTGGACTTAAAATGAGCCTTAGATATCAAGCTAACCACCCTGTAATTCTTTAAATACAAGCAATTCAAATTTCATTCTTTCAACCAATCCAAATTACACTTAATAGTACCTAAACCATAACATAAATATTAATCTTATAACCTATTCAATGCTTATTCAATGCTTATTTATACTCATTTCACATATATAACATCCAAATCAATGCAAATTTAACACATTCAAATCAATTCAAGTTTTATACCAAAATATACCGTTTCCATTATCTTAATTTCTCATATATATATATATATATATATATATAACCATTCAAGTTTAAACTTTATAACATTTACAATCAACTACCAAAATGACCAAATACACATCCTAGGTACATGCCGTTTATAAAAAAGAAACACGCTTCACTAGATTTTGAGCTCGGGATTTGCTTTGGATGCTGGACTGGAACTTCTATCTTTACCTAGCTTGCGCACGAAAACAAACTGTACGCTGAGTATTTATACTCAGTGGTATTACTATAATTCAAAATTATAAATATCACAGTAAAATATGTATAAGCAATTTATTCTTATAGTCTTTCAACGTTCAATTCATACATTAAATCAATAATTAAATTTCCTTATTTTGTATTCAATTTAAGTTCACATATTATTTCACTCTTTCAAATCTTTTTGTTTTCATATATCATTTCAATATTTCAATCAATTTCATATACAATATCATTCAAATTCAACCATTCATTCCATTTCAATTCTAATTATCAATTTGTTCTTTACCCCTATTAACGTAACTTGGACTTTGACAGATACATGGATCCAACCAAACACACCAGTACATCACATTGTGCCTAATCAACATTGCTGAAGTAATACAGTACTCAGTACCTAATCGGATTTATCCGTAACAATAATACGACACTTTTAGTGCCTAATCGAGTCAAGTCGAAATATCCCTAAACACTTCCAATCCTATGGCATGCCAACTATATCCGACTTAGTTCGACGAGTTAATAGGGTATTCAAATCACATTTCTAATCCACTCAATATTCATCTCAATTTCAATTCAATCACAATTTCTCATATTCACAATTCAATTCAACTTCTCAATTCAATATGCATTTCGATTGTTCATATATAATCACAATTCAATTTAATTTTATTCAATTCAATACTAATACTTACCTTAATTTACTTACCATGCATATTAACTTAAAATTTAACAATTAATAATAATTAAATTCAAATTATAGTAATACGAACCGAAATTTCTCGAGTCAATCCTCGTCCACCTTTTCCTTTTCTTTCTTGGTTGATGACTCTGGTACGATATTAGCTACGTAATTAAACAATTAAAATCATCAATACACAATTTCACTCTAAATATTACTATTTATATATGAATTTTTACTTAAGTTCCAATTTAATCCTTAACCAATACTAATTTTATTTTCCCAAAAATTAACTCCATATCTTCATTTAATTTCTACTTTAAACTCATTTTAACTCATTAATTTCACCATAAATCCCTAATTTCGAAATTCTTCCAATTTAGTCCCTACTATTCAAAACTTATGTTTTATTTTACAATTTAATCCTTTACTAACTTTTAACTTGAAATTCTAACAATTCAATCCTTAATTCATCAATTCACCCATAATGAATCATGTCTAAAAATCTATCAACTAACAAAATTTCAACATAAATCCAATAGTACTTTGTTCTAGGATTCCAAAAATATCAAAATTACAAGGAAATAGACTAAATTGACTTATCAAATTAAGCTTGAATGCTTAGAACCCTAATTTTCATTTTTCCTTTCTTTTCTTCTTTCTTTCCCTCTATTTCGTTTTAGCTTCTGTTTGTTTTTCTTTGTTTTAATTCTTTTATTTGTTTATTTAGTTAATTAATAATAATATAATATAGTAATATAATAATAAAATATCTTTTACTTATATAATAAGAAAATAAATATATATTACAAATGTATATATAATTAATACACATGTATATTATTTTTATCACACACATGTCAACAATTTTCGTTTAATTACTTATTTAGTCCATTGACTTTTCTCTATCATATAATTAAGCTTTCACACTTAATTCAATTTAGTCCTTTACCTAATTATTTCTAATTAAGACAATTTCACCTATCCAAAACCTGATTAAGCACATAACTAACTTCGTAAATATTTTTAATAAATATTTAAGTATCCGTTTTACTAAAACGGAGGCCCGACAATTTACTTTTCCGATACCCGTAAATTTTGGGTCATTACACCGAGCCTTAAGTAGCCACATCCATTGCCAGAGAAACTACGATCAATATTACTTAATTCAACATCATTATACATTCAAGTACAAGTAAATCATGTGTATTAAACAATATATAATCATTTTCATGTATTATACGAGCTTATGAAAGCTCTTTCGCTAACCCAAGGTCAAAACATGACTAAATTGTAAAGATTTCAAAGTTTTAGGCTAATGTCGCGACTTTGGGGGTTCTTCTTCGTGACGTAATATTGGATCTAGTGCACTAAGTGTAGTATATTCATTAGTAAATTGGTACTTTTTCTGAACAGATTGGTTAATAAAAAAATTCATTGATCACATTAATATACTTTGTATGATTGTCCTCACATGGTTTTTTCACGCATAGCAAAATGGAAGAAAATGTTGCTCATTGGTTGTCTGATATTTAAACTAATACTAAGCAGTATTATGTGGTCGGATCATAAAACAAAAATACAATTTATATTAGTAGATGAACCTAAACATGTCCTTAATCCAATCGAAAATGAGCAAACCAATTGAAAGACTAATATGTCATCTATAAAGTCCAATTAGGG
Source organism: Gossypium stocksii (assembly GCA_020496765.1). Classification (NCBI taxonomy): domain Eukaryota; kingdom Viridiplantae; phylum Streptophyta; class Magnoliopsida; order Malvales; family Malvaceae; genus Gossypium; species Gossypium stocksii. Next base: position 57,147,291 of record CM035624.1, on the reverse strand, counting down.
AGATGCTTTGTCTTGAGTATCGGAGCAAATGACTCCCAGAAGATAGAGACATAGATGTGCTTGACTAGACTGACAGTACATTGGACTAGACCCAAGAAGAATAGATCCTGAATCCGTTTATGGATTTATTCACTTGTGACGTTCATAATGTGGCGAAGCAAAGATTCCTAGGGGTAGGACTACCTGATATTGAAACTAGTTGGGAAAGGGTCAATGCGTCGAGAAAATTCGAAGGCGAGACAAATTAGTGTCACTCCAAGGACGCAACAAGGGTGTTGTGAGAATAGTGGGGGAGAATGTCAGGGGCTGCAGTTCAAAGCCCGTGACCAAAGCATAAAGAGCGTTTCATGGAGATCACATATTAAATGTGGCTCATTTGACGCACTTGAATTGACACGATTTGAAGAACAAGTGACCAAGTCCATCTACTTGAAGCCTTTGTACCCCAGTGAAACACTTACGAAAAATTAGGCTACCTTAATAAATAGGGAAAGTAATATTAGAAGATTTGTAATTTGATAAGTTTTGATTTTGTAATCTTGGGGATATATAAATCCCTTAGTTGTAGCTAGGCTTCGATTTCATCCATCGATGTAACTCAATCTATATTGCCGATTTTGGGGGAGCTCAACTATAAATAGAGAGCCTCCCCCTCCTTTGTAACCATCCATTGTATTCTATTATTTGAATTAAAGAATATATCTTGGTGTGCTTTACTTTTCTGTTATTATTATGTTTTTTTGAGCTTTCTTTTATCTTTGAATTGCTTCTACTATATTTTTAATGCCTTGAAAAAGTTCTACTTTACAAAAATTGAAGTTAACTTAAGTGTATTAAAATTAAAGTTAAGTGTATTTGAAACTACGAGATAAAAGTTGTACCCTCTAATCTAAAACAAACATACAACAGTAAAAGCTGCCACGTCATGCAAATAATATGTATGGGCGCAGTGGCTTTGATCATAAAATGGGCTTGGAATTGTAAAAGAACTTTGAAAATTTGTAATAAGTTATTATAGTTGTAAGAGTGTCCAAATTCATAGGCATGGAGAGAAATTTGTTGTGTGTGTTGAGTGATAGAAATTAATAGATGTTGATAAAAATTAAAGATATCCAGCACTCACAAAAAGGGGTTGGGTTCACACTTACTTTAGATTGTAAATCTGGAATCACACCAATTTATTATCTGAATCCAAAACAAACAAACAAACCAACCCTGATTCTGTCTACCACTACAACTACTACCACCTACAAACAAACTATATACGTATGTAAAGATTAAAATTTTGTCTTATACTTGCAATTTTGGTCCCCCACGCTTGAATTTGATAAAAAGACAGTAAAATCGCATGTCGTTGATGACTCTACCTGAATCTTGAACAGGTTCATGACATTAACCTTGCCTGAAATCCTAGTCACGGCGTAGAGCGGCAATACGCCTCCCGTTGTGACATCCGAAAAGAATCTCGAATTGTAGATCAAACGATCCGCCATTACTGTTAGAGTTAAGTTCATGGGGACCGTTTGATCTGCGGAGATCTTACCCGCCGGGATGGGCGCCTCCCCGATTTGCTGCCCTCTGTAATTCAATTGGGCGTTGGAGTCTCTGTACTTGAATCCCACCTTGTTAGGGTTCTTGATGGAGAGATCGACGTCGAGGGTGGCGTTGAGCAGAACTCTGAACCTGGCCAAATCGACGGAGAAATTGAGGTCGGATAAGGAAACGGAGTCGACGGTGGTGACGGGGCGCTTGGCTTTGAAGACGGTGAAGGCTAAGATGATGATCAAGATGACGATGAAAACCAACAAGGCAATGGCTCCGAAACAGATGTTTCTGCGTTTCCGCCTCTTCCTGAGGACTCTGGCGGCGTCTGAAGTAGTAGTGTGCGGGTGATCCATTGATGGTTTCTCAGTCTTGTTCCTAAAAGACTCTACCTCCATATTTGATGATTCTTTCTTCCAGCCCGAAGATGTCGCAGATTTGATCTCTGGGTTTGTTTGGAATTCCAAAAATAATCAAGCTGATACCAGCAGCTAACTAACAACTAAGAGCAGGCTAGGCTAATAAATACCCTTCATTATTGATCTTTTACTTTCACCTCACGTGGACTTAAGCTCATGCATTTGGGTTGAATTTTGGTGCAATCCCTTCTTCTTTTTTCTAAACCCAATTAATTTCATTCCACTTTTTTCAACCTCCCCCTGTTTTCATATTTACAATTTACATACAAAGATGTTTGAATAAGGAAATTTATATTCATTTCACTGTTTTGAGTAAACATTTAAAAGGTTTTACCTTGCTCTCACCACTTAGCTTTATTATTTGATATGTTTTTAATGAATTTAGATAATATTTAGTACACCATAAAGTTGGATAGTTATATTTATTTTTAATTTAGATTTAAATTTAAATTACGTTTTAATCAAGGTTAGGATGTTCATTACATTTACATTTAAATCATTGAATTGTAACGTAAAGTTAACGTGACCGATTATATCATCAATTCAACCAAAAAAATTTAAGTCCTTATCTTTATCTTTTTCTTCTTCACCTTTTCTTCTTCTTACTAATACTAGAACTTGTTTATTATCTTCTTTAGATGATATATCCACCCATAATAATCTCAAATCTTTCTCCCAATTTGTTTCTTTTTCTTTTTCTTTCTTTTATTTCATCTCACTTTTTATAAAATTCTTTAGTCAAATGTTTAATAAAAATACCACATGTCGTCATTCAATTGGTTAATGTGTCATGTTAGCAATCTGTTAATAGATTAACATAAATTTTTATGATAGTAGCTGGTTTAAACAATTATCTTAATTAAAATGAATAAGTTGAAAGTAAAATTAAAGCCATCAAAAATAGACAACCTATTTTAGAGTGACCTTGAATGTAATTTAATACATCACTTATAGGAAACTATCAAATTATAACTCTAAATTATTGTATTTAATAATAAAAATTCATTGTAAAATAATAATTTAATAAATCCTAAGAAGTATTTTCATAAGCAATCCTTAAAAGCTTTTTTTTTTTTTTAATAAAGTAATCTTTGCTTGATTAACTAACAAAGTTGGAGAATCTTTTTCCTTAATTTTTGGGTTTCTAAGATATGCTTTGCCTAACTTATTTTTAAAGAAGGAAGAAAATAATTGGTTGTTAATATCCATGAAAAGCATATTTTTAATAATCAAATAATACTTGGCTTTTAAGTTTTCTATATTAAATAAAACGTTCTTCCTAGATTTTACAAATTTGATATCTTATCAAATGTATTCTTTTGTATTTAAAATTCAAAAAAATTTATTTTTATCATGATTGTTTCTATATTACAGTTAGATTATATTTTATTTATTTATTTTTAAAATAAAAGGTAAATTAATATATGTACATTAGGTCAAAAAATAAATTAGTGCTTCTATTAAAAGTTCTATTTATTTCTACAATTAAGTGAGGATGTGACCGACGGAGCAAGTAGGCAGACATGCCACATTTACCAAACTAATTCTTGTATGTTAAGATCAAAGAGTAAATTGATCTTTCCGTTAAAAATTTCATTCATTTCTACTGTTAAATAATGATGTAGCTAACAAAGTAAATAGACAGCGAGACGTGATCTGCCACATGTTTCTTATGCTAACGTAGCGTTTTGCAATGTTTACAAATATCTAAAAAATAAATAATATTTTAATAATTATATGAAAAACCATGTCTTGAACATAAAATTTCAAATTGTTATAAAAAATTATTAAAAATTAATAAAAGAAATTAAATTATAAATTAATTATCATGATGGAGTTAGAATTGAAGGTAAGAAAAAGAGAAGCCTTCCGTCTCCTAACTTAAGCTCCGATGCCTCCTCCCCTAAGAACCGTCGTAGTGTGAGTAATTATTAATATTTTTAATTTTATTTGGATGAGGTTAATTGAGATGTGATAAATTTGGATTCTGAAGAATTAATATCTCCTGCGTCTGACGTCATCATGTTGACTTGCTTAAATGCTGTTAACATTCAAAAACAGTTTAGATATGACAAAAAATGAAATCTTTATAAATAAAAAGAATATGAATTAGTGGGTTAAAAACCAGTATTATCGGTTTTTGATTTTTTTTTAGGGAATTTAATTTTTATAAATTTATAAATAAAAAAATGTCATCGGTTTTTATGAATTTTTATAAATTTTTATAAAAATTTAAGCCCATATAAAAATGTTAAAACTTGGGTCCGGCTCGGCCCATCCGTATTAATTTTTTATATTATTTTATATAATTTTTAAATATATATAATACATCAAAAATACTAAAAAAATCAAAATAAATATTTTCCAACAAATTGAAAATAAATTTTAAAAAAATATGTAGACTTAAATAACATTAAGATAGATGCAACTTAACAAGCAAATACCTCTAAAATAATAATAAAATTAACAAATGCCTTTAAAATAATAACAAAATTAACAATAAAATAAGTTTTATACAATATCCAAATAATAACAACAAAATAGTAACAACATAATAGTAATATGGTAGCAAAATAGGGAGAAAACAACAAGAAAATAACATTTAAAAACAAAAAAAAAAGTAGCAGATTTTTTTGTCATTTAGTGAATTCGAGCCGGCCCGGGCAAAATACCTTACCCGAGGCCCGACCAATTTTTTAAACGGGCCTTATTTTTGTCCAAGCCCATTTTTCGGGCCTATATTTTTGCCCAAACCCTCCCACATTTCGGGCGGACCTTTGGGCGGGGCCGGGCCGCCCGACCCATGCACACCTCTAGTTCAAAATCTTTGGTAACCAAAGAAACTGATACAATTGATAGACTTAAAAACTGATTATTACTTAGTGAAATTTTAGGATGAAGAGGACTACTCCACTGCTTTGATTTGTGGACCATGGATCATCTTAGGCAATACCTTACGGTGTTTTCATGGTCTCTCTTCTTTTTTATAACTCAAGATACCCTCAAAAATATAGTGGTTTATATTTGATTATCGGGTTTATCTGAAGGACTTTATGAACAATACCTCTTAAATGTTATTAGTGGAGCCATTGGACCGATTTATAAGATTGATCACAACACAGACAGTAGCACCAGAGGATGATTTGCAAAACTTGTTGTGTGCGTTGACTTGGGGAAACCTTTAGTCTCAAAAGTTAGGATTGTTGGAAAAATGCAACTTATTGAATATGAATCTCTTCCCAATGTTTACTTTGGTTGTGGAAGATTTAACCATAACCAATACATATTCCTACTAAAATCTGAAGTGGCATCGTTGATAAGGGTAGAAATCAATCATTGTCAAAGATTGAAGAAATCTAGAAAAAAGTTGAGAAAGAGTAGTTCGGACCATGGATGTTAGTGGAACGAAGACAAAGTTGGAGGCAGTGAACGCAATGGAGGTTCACGTTTTGAAGTTTTAGGGAACAATCAAGGGAATAATGTTGCTGATGGAAATATCAAATCTGGAAAGAATTTTGGAGATCTAGGGGGCAAGATCTTGGGGATTGAGATAGCTAGTAATGTAACCAAAATGGAAACTAATAAAGGGGTTTCTAAAAAATAATTTCAAATTCTAAAGGAAAAGGCATAGTGGTTTCTAATGGGCCGAAAACTATTCTAAATATTTTAAAGCCTTCAAATAAGAAAGGGAAATCCTCCATAGGTCGAGTGTCTAATTCCTTTGACAGTGGGTCACGAATGGGGCCTAAAGCTACTAATGTTGTAAGAGAACCAATTATCTTTCAGGCAGTTAATGAGTAAAAAACTAGATGCTATCAGTAACAAAGCAGTGAAGTTTGTGGAACCAAAGAAAAAATTGCCTTTGCAAGGGAAAAAATCAAGGCAGTATGGGAGAAAATACTGGACAAATACCAATAACGGTTGAGACAGTTGCAATTGGGGAAAACATAGGATAAGAACCTATGGAGAGTATGTTCGAGGATGAGGCTACCATATCTATCTCAATGGCAAAGGAAGGTATAGTTTAAGGACTATCTCAAGTTATTGAAGGAGACTCAGCTATGAAGGGAGGCAATGGTTTGGTTAATGTGTCGGATGATGAGACTCTTCTCATTACTGATTTGGCCTAATTTTTTTGGTTTTCTTAATTTATTATTATTGGAGAGAGTCCCATCCCAATCTTGTTTCTTGATTCGAGACACATATTAGTAGAATATGAGTAGATGATGTTATTGCTAAGTTGGGGTTTGCTAATTATTTCCGAGTTGAAGCAAATGGTTATGCATGTGGACTTTGGATCCTTTGTAATGATAATATTTCTGTGGAAGTTCTGATAGCCTGTCATCTGTAACACTTCTAACCTGTATCTGTCGCCAGAACAGGGTTACGGAGTATTACCGGAGTTTATAGAATAATTTATGATAATGTAAGTTATTTACAATTCATCTTTCGAATCCAATCATAGCGTCCCTTACATGGGCCATCGAGGCCCAAAACGTGCATTAAAATCGAATCAGGACTAAATTGGAATCTCAAGAAATTTTTTGCAACAATTCAAAATTTTCCTTAAATAGGGAGTCACACACCTGTGTGGTGAGGAACACGCCCGTATGGACAGGCCGTGTGGCTTACACGTCCGTGTCCTTAACTCGTATAACTCTCTAACTTGTAAACTATGAAGAAATTAAAGTCACGGCCAAGTCACACGCCCATGTGCTAGGCCGTATAGTTAATTTAATTTTCACAATTTAGGTGTAAGTTTCACACGGCCTTGTCACACGCTCATGTTATAGGCCGAGTACCTTACACGGCTAAGACACACGCCCGTGTCTCTGCCCATGTGCTCAATTCTGAGCATTATGTTTCTTAAATTTAAGGTGCAGGGGACACACGACCAAAACACATACTTATGTACTAGGCCATGTGTCACACACGGCCAAGATATATGCTCATATGTCTACCCATATAGACAAAAATAGGTTATTTAAACTACTTTTCTCACCCTTACACTACCAACCTGCACATAAACACATTTATATACCAATATAGCCCAACCAATCAACCAAATCAAGCCAAAATATGCAATATATATGATCTAGCATATCCAACACATCAAGTTATAATACATACTTAATCATTCAAGTCTTATCAATTTAATTCCAAGCTATTTTAGTATCAACTCAACCCTATACATGTCATATAAATCAAAAGTTGTTAACTAAGATCTACCGAAGTTATCTGGATAATACGACCCGATGTATTGATCCGATCTTCCAAATTCACGTCAATCTACAAAGAACATTAAAAACACAAAAGTAAGGTTATAGAAGCTTAGTAAGTTCATAGGTATTTAACATAAATCTTACCAAACTTACATAACAATTCAAAAATAAGTAATTCAATAACACTACCTGCCATACACAATATCAAACGATGAAATTATTTGTTTGAGCTTAATTTTAATATTCACTAAAATCTATCATATAAATTCAAATGATATTTACTAAAACTTTGTCAAATTAGAGAACGTCTTACAAAATTGAGTATTTCCTTTTCTCGATGCGATAGTCAACTATGGTCTTACACATAATCCCATACTGATGCCATAGCCCAGCTATGGTTTTACACGGAATCACATAATCACATACTGATGCCATAGCCCAACTATGGTTTTACACAGAATCACATGATCACATACTGATGCCATAGCCCAGCTATGGTCTTATACAGAATCATATAATCACATATCGATGCCATAGCCCAGTTATGGTCTTATACGGGGTCACATAATCACATACAGATGCCATAGCCCAGTTATGGTCTTATATGGAATCATATATTCACATATTACCATGGTCCAACCATGGTCTTTTTCGTCAATTCATCTTTTATCACTGAACGAAAGTACTTAATCCTGCATTTTACTCAATTTGAACTTTTAATTCAATTTTCATTCTTTTACAATTTTCTCAATTCAATAGCAACATATGAATTAACATATCATGAACTTCCTAAAAAAATTACAAAAAATCATTAAATTCAGCCTTATGAACTTACCTGGGCTAATTTGTAAAGATTGCAATAATTCAGGAACTAGTTGCTATTTTCTCTTTTCCTCGATTATCTTCGAGCTCTTGATCTATAATTATAAAATAATTTATTTATTAGCATCTAATTCAATTCTAATTCACTTCGCAATTTATGCCCTTTAATTTTGAAATTACACGTTTACCCCAAACTTTATAGCTTTTACAATTTAGTCCTTGCTCAAATAACTCATCAATTGAGCTTATTTTCCTCAATAAACACTTTATCTAACCATTATAGACCATTTTTTAGCCTTTGACATTTAGAATTTCAACACCAAACCCTAGTTCCAAACTTTTTCATAATTAGGTCCTAAAAACCAATTTCTACTAAAACCACATGATAAAATCATCATACAATAAAATTAAAGCTTCAAATCCATGTTAATTCATCATAAACTTCCAGCACTTATCCATGGCAACTTTCAAAATCACTCATAAAATCAAAAACTAATGAACTAAATAATTGGACCTAGTTGCAAAGGTATCAAAATCACAAAAATTACAAGAAATAATCAAGAATTGAACTTAATTATAGCAAGAGCATGAAAAACCAGCTTAGAAGGAGTCTTTAATGATGTTTTTAGCTGAGGAAAGATGAAGAATTTGCTAGAACTCTTTTCATTTAGATTTTTATTTTATTAATTTTGCAAAATTTCCAATTTTGCCTTCAATACACCAAATTTTTAGATTTTTCATGGTAATGCCGCCTCATCCATCCTAATTGTGGCATATTTATGCCTAAAGTCCTTTATTCTTCATTTAAGCTATTTAATCACATTTCACAAGTTTTGCACCTTATTCAATTTAGTCCTTTATGTTTAATTAACTATCAAAATGTTAAAATTTTCTAATGAAACTTTAATACTAACCTATCAAAACTCCATAAATATTTATAAAAATATTTACGGCTCGGTTTATAAGATCAAGGTCTCAATACCTTATTTTCAAGACTAATTTACCTAATAATTTCATTCAAATCGCATAATTCACTAATTTAAGAATATTTCTATAACCACACTTAACTCATAACTATTAATTAACAAATTTTTCTAACTTTCTTGTCGAATTTAGTGATCTCAAATAACTGTTCTGACACCACTGAAAATTGGGCTGTTACATCCTCAATTCGTTCACATGCGTATTTGGAGCAATTTTGGTCTTACTTCGTTTCTCTATACAGCAATTGATGCAAGCCCACTCAACTAATCAAAAAATTATTTGAGGATATCTAGATCTTCTTGCTAGTGACATTAAAGAACACATGGCCAGAGATTTCAATTCCATTTTAAATCGTGCGAAGAGGAAATGAGGTGCAACAACTAGATAATCAAGTTGTAATTTGTTTTGCTATTTTCTATTTCAAAATGGCATCCAAGATATGGGGTTTCAAGGACCTATGTTCACTTGGAATCGAGGCAATCTCTTTAAACGCCTTGATAGATCTCTTTGTAATAATATTTGGGAATCCTTTACACGTAATGCTAGAGTCCGTCATCTCCACAAGCTTAAGTGTGATCACCGACCTCTTTTGGTATCCATGAACTTAACTCATTCAACTCGTGGTGAACGCCTTTTTTGGTTCCTTGCTAGTTGACTTGTACATCCACAGTTCACGAACTTGGTTTGAAATACATGGATTAATTCAATGAAAATTGTTTCAAACTTGGAGAGGTTTGCCACTTTGGTTCAAGAATAGAACAAGCAGTCTTTGGTAACATTTTTGAAAGAAAGTAAAAAATTGCAGCGGAGTTAGAACGAGTTTAGAGAGATTTGGAGTTTGTGACTCTATGCGATTTCGAACTAGTGAATTGAATCTCAAATCTAATTTAGAGAACATTTTATTCCAAGAAGAAGTTTTGTGGTGCCAAAAGTCGAGAAGTGAATGGATAGTTAGTGGAGATCGAAAGATGAAGTTATTTTATTATAGTACTTTTACTCGCAAAAAGTAAAATAGGATTGAAGGTCTTCAAATGATCGATACTGGGTAGTGTTTTGATGATGAGGTTCTTCAACAACATGCGGTTGATTTTTACAAACAACTTTACTCAATAGAACCCCGACCTGTTGGTCACTTTCTTTGCAGTGGCTGGTTTCTAATCTTATTAGAGAATGAAAAGGTGAATATAATTACTTCAGTCTCAATGGAAGAGGTTTGGAAGGTGCTGTTTAGCATGTTACCCTTGAAGGGGCCAGGTATTGATGGATTTCATACAAAATTTTATCAATCTTAATGGGATTTGGTAGGCAACAATGTTTACCATCTTGTTTGATGTGTTATGGAAGGGGGCATGCTAGATCCTGACATAAACAAGACGCTTCTAGTTTGAATTCTAAAAACCATGGGTGCAAGGTCCCTTACCCAATTTCATCTTATTGGTTTCTATATCGTACTTTATAAGATCATCACTAAGACTTTGGTGAACCGTCTTCGTCCATTCAAGCAAAAATTAATATGATAAAATCAAGCTAGTTTTATAGCATGTCGTAATATCTTAGATAATATTATCATTACTCAAGAGGCAGTGCACACAATGAAGAAAAGAAAAAATAAAAAGTATTGGACTGCTTTCAAAGTTGATCTTGAGAAGGCATATGGTAAAGTTCGATAGAACTTTTTAGAAGATACACTTATGCATGCAGGCTTTCCTCATACTATTGTCAAGGTAATTATGCATTGTGTCAATTCGACAACCATGCAGGTTTTATGGAGCAGAACAATCACGAAGCCTTTTTTTCAACATGAGGGGTGAGACAAGAAGATTATTTATCTTCATATCTATTTGTCTTAGGAATGGAGTGTCTAGGACACTTAATAGATCGGTCGATTGTTAATAATGACTAGGAACTACTTTTTCCTTCTCAACAATGTACGGGTGTCTCACACCTTTTCTTTGCAGACGATCTGATCCTATTTTCTGAACTCATTAGTCAAGGTGTTGAGCATATTAATGTTATTTTGAGTCTTTTTTGCTCTTAATATGGACACAAAGTAAATAGATAAAAAAAAAAACTCAAATTTTCTTTTCATCCAACACTCTTGAAGCAGTGGCTGTAAATATGAGTGATAAACTCGACTTCTCAAGAGTGGATGATTTGCGAAAATATCTAGGGATGCTTGTGTTCCATAGACGGGTTTCTATTGATATGTTCCATTTTGTGGTTGATAAACTTCATGCCAAGCTTAATGGATGGGATTTTTGAAGACTTTTGATGGTAAGAAGAATTACTCTTGTAAAATCGGTGCTTCTTGTTATACCCAATTATTTTATGAATATTGCTTGTATTCCCATTTCAATGTGCAAAGAAATTGAAATGGTTGCACGCAATTTTATATGGGGAAAGAGTGTGTCGAAAGAAAGTCTGCTTTAGTTAACTAAAGGGATTGTTACTTGCCCATATTGGGCATTTGAAGTCTGACCAGAATAAGATTTTCGTTTTAAAATTGGGTTAAAATATTGTTGCTAATATACATACTCTAAAGGTTTGAATTCTGATGAACAAATACAATGTGTAATGGGTTATTCCAACACCTATAGAACGTAGTAACTACTCATATATTTGGCGTTCCTTCATGAGTGTTTGGCATGAAGTTATTGATGGTGTCATATGATATATTGGTGAAAGACGACTATGAAATTTTTGGAGTGATCATTGGGTAAAAGATATCGGCCCTTTTCGAATGCATTATACAGGTAGAGTGTACATAGATGAAACTCTCTTGTTTTGTGATTTGGTCACAGCTGATGGAACTTGGAACTGGCATCAATTTGAATTGCTTCTTCCTCGACCCATCCTAACTTTTATTGTAACACCCTTAACCTATATTCGTTGCCGGAATAGGGTTACGAAGCATTACTAGACTTATCACATAAACAATCATACATTCTAATTTTCATTTCTCATATCCAAGCAATAGTCATTCAAATTCAATCATATAGTTCCAAACACGAGTCCTCGAGGCCCAAAACAACAATTAAAAAAATTCGGGACTAAATTAAGAACTCAAGGAAATTTTGAGAAAACATTGAAAATTTTCAAAGTGCAGGGGACACACACCTATATGCCCAGGCCATGTGTCTCACACAGTCAAGAGACACGCCCATGTCTCAGGCCGTGTGGGTATTCGAAATGGGATCACATGGTCGTGTACTAGCCTGTGTTCGACCCCATGTAACTTACTGACTTGGGTCACACGGCCAACCACACGCTCGTGTGACTAACCCATGTAACTCACTGACTTGCTTTTTAAAGAGGTTTCAGGCGACACACGGTCGTGTCATCTGACCGTGTGTCACACACAGTTGAGACACATGCCCATGTCTCTGCTCATATGGACGAAAGGCTATTTTCTAGGACACATTTCTCACCCAATGAGGTACCATCCTAAACTTAACAATGCACATACAACCATAGCATAAATAGGTAGTCAAAATTAACCAATATCAAATTTAAACATGCAATATCAATACCAACAATCACAATGCTCTTAAGCACGTCAATTTAACAAATTAAAACTATGCCAATATCACTTCCAAAACTACCTAAATGATCAAGTGTATATATGTACCATCTTGCTTAAACATAACATGCATACCATTTATCAAGTTCGCCTATTAAATACCAATCTACAATGAACAATCAAAGTATTCCCACGACAATCATAAATCATACAAGATGAGGCTAGCCACGCATATATATATATATATATATATACATACCAACATATACCAAATTAAGCCATATTAAATGGCTAATTACATAACAAAACATATAGGCTTCCATTAGCCAAAAGACCTACACATGCCATTATAACCTTAACCATGACATCAACATCTACCATTATAACTGTTGGATAACGTAATAAATCCCCAACAAGCTTTCAACCCGATCGAGCTTTTGATAATAAATAACTATGTAAGCAATGAATGTTTAGTAAGCTCGTATAAACTTTAAACAGATAAATCTATTTCCAATATAAAATTTATACAATTCAAGAATAATCATTAACCGATACCACATAATTCATTTCCACAACATCACTTATACCTATCATCCTTAACCAATTAGGATTTTAAACAACTTTAAACTCTTCCATAAATACAATCATATTGCCATTTGGACACTCACCATTACAATACATAATTTATAACTTAACCTGACATAATCCAACTAAAGCTTGGCAAAAGCCTAAGCATTCACACCAAACATATTAGCATACATGATACAAATCATAAGCACATTAACATGATTAGCCATTTAATCTCAACATGTATCACCTGAATCTATTACTCATCTTAACTTTCATAATTCCCATGTAACACCATATCAAGGATATTCATATAGCTTCATGTCTTAATTCATATCGTTCTTATTACCATTTCATTTACATAACACATAAGGCATAAACATAGCATCACCTAAATCATACTTTCCATAATCATGAATGTTCTTACTCGAGTCATCAATACATCATACCTTTCTATAATTGTCATAGTAAACTCAATCGAAACCCTTACCGGTTCATCCCTTTTCATGCTCGTTGAACCATTTAGAATAATACTGGATATGCGAGAAAAGCTCACACAAAGTGTGCTATACATATAGTTATAGCTTATACGAGTTGTAAAATGGATCTGCTCACACAAGTTGTCGATTAGAATGTAAGCTACACGATGCTGCACACACAAGCTGTCGAAAATCTACAACTAATGTCAGACCTCAACAATCGGTAGGACATTCAATACCAGCACCCGAAACATAGTAACCTGGGTCTGCTCACACAAGTTGACGGTCAAGATGCAACTACTCAATGCTGCTCATACAAGCTGACGAGTAATCGCAACACATGTCGAAAAACTCAACCACGGTAAAACGTACGAGACCAGCACCCAAATGCGGTAACTCTAATGACATTTCATTTGTAACCTATATATTCCTAAGGTTCAAACGGGACTCGATAGTCGTCATACTTCGTAGAATTTCCCACGTTTTATTACAACACAAACTGTATAATAACATATATATATCAATTCATTTTCAATAGAATTAGTATAATAACATACAATTTAATCAACAATATACATAGTATAGTTCATGCGAATTTACTTGGCTAAATTGCAGAAATACCAAAGTTCAGAGGCATTTTGATAATTTTCCATTTTCCTCGATTTTCCACCTAATCTTGATATGCATCCTATAAAGTTTGGTCGAAGCTTGAAGGTTTATCAATGGCTTCCTTCTATCTTCAATTCGGCAAAACAATCCAAAATAAAAGATTATATCTTTAATGTATTTTATAATAATTTTATATGTTTTATTTTATTTAATAAAACATACAAATTTTTATAATAAGACAAAGTTCCCCGTCCACTCCTATATAATTTGGTATATTTACCATATTAGTCCATATTCTTTCATTCATTAAGCCATTTAATCACTCAAATCAAATAGCGATTAAATTTTACATCTTTAACAATTTAGTCCTTTTTAATTAATTAACTATCAAAACGATAAAATTTTCTAACAAAACTTTAATACCACCTTAATTACATTCTATAAATATTTATAAAAATATTTATGGCTCAGTTTATAGAAACGAGGTCCCGCTACCTCATTTTCTAAAATTACTTGAACTTAAAAAATTATTTAAACAACAAAAATCACTATATCAAAAACCTTTTAAAAATCATAATTAACTCGTAAATATTAAATATAATAATTACAAACTTACTCGTCAGATTTGGTGGCCCCAAAACTACTGTTTCCGACACCATAGAAAAACGGGCGTTACAACTCTTTCCCCTTTATGAAAATTTCATCCTCAAAATTTCTCACCTGTTACAACTATTAAGTCAAGCCTGTCTTCCACCTTTTTCAATTGAAGTCCATAAAAAAAATCAATCATAACTTATATCGACTCCGAACTCATATTATAACTCATTTTAGCACTTGATACCATACTGGATCTTAATCGAGTAGCTTTGATGTTCTCCTATCATCACTTTATTATTAGTAGAATAACTACCGAGAAAGTCCCAGTAATCTTTTTTTCGAAACATAACCAAAAAAACTCGGATTATCAAACTCTGGCTGATGCTTCTGACGTGGTTGTATCTGTAACTTTCAACTGATATTTGTTCCACTTTTTTAGGAAAGCGTCAAGCAATATTATTTTTACATGTGTGATAACTTCAACAATCTGAACAACTTTAACTCGTAATAATGTTTTTCGATTAGAATTGATTTGATAGATATATTTTTGTATCATGTCTTCTAGAATATGAATTCTTCATTCAAACTGTCCGTCTATGTACCCATAAATGCACAAAATTTATTTTCGAACCTGAGGATAGACTCAAATGCGTATAACTCAATTAACTTTTCAAATGAATAACCCACTTTGATTAAAACAACTGAGTCGATTTTATCTATCAGATACTAACATTTCAGAATAATCCCTTATTCTTATTGTCAATACAACCCAGACAAATAATCTATCACAATTCCCTCATAATACTAATAAAAGATCTTTAAAAACTGCATAACTCAAACGAAACATAAAATCCCATTTTAACCCAATGACATTAATCAAGCTTACTTGAGGAATGATAACTAATATACAAATTTGAGCTTGATCTTCCACCATCTACACTTTTGCCGATGTCAAACCTTTCACGAAAACTAGAAAGGGATTATATATAGTAAAGCTATTTCAATTATTAACATTGTAGCTTTGTACTATACCGAAGCCACAACCATAATGTTACAATAAGACTGATCTGTCAATCGTATAGATAGAACAATACCTCCACATTAATAGTGCACCTTTAAATAGACTAGGAAAACCGAATGTAGTTCTAGTAACAACCAGTACAGGAACACAACCTTTAAAAACCTAAAATCTGTATAACCGTGCTTCCCTCTGATCGAACCAGGAATTATAACAGTAATAGATGTAATTACTTCTAACCAATGAATATCCTTTACAAATGAACCATGTTTGATAGTTAATGAAACCCAAGATGTGAAGCTATACTGAATTTCCTAGAATACAACCCATATTGAATGATAAAGAGCTCGATGATATCCCAAAGAAAATCCCAAAAGAAGAATATCGTCCATACATAATGGAAACAGTTGTGATAGAGACAATGTAAATTGCATAAATGTAATTTAGAACATCAACTAATAAAAGTAGAAAATAACATCATATGAGTCTTATAATCAAGTCTTCTATCGAACATAATGGATTAGAAAATCAAAGAAAGATAGAGTGATGCCGATCATCAATCAGCCAGACTAACAATAATTCCATCTAATATTATGATTACCCAGCCTTTCTATATGATAAGAATCACATCTGAAAATGAACAGTTACAGATATCTCTGAGAATAAAAGAACGTATAGAATACTTAGAGGAGATCGCTGTAAAATACTTAATTATAACAGCTGCATTAAAATGTCTTTGCATTTCAAACATTATCCCACTGACTACTACAGTCATCAATAATCCCACATTATCCCATTCATTAAAGAAATCAATTCTGAATAAATTCTGATTAACTCATTTTTATACCATGCCTAATTAAATCAATTAGTCAAGATTAACTTCTTCTTTAACAATGACATTGCATAATCCAAATGATCTTCAAAAAAATTTGATATCTCTTCTAAAACCATCTTTACTTACAAACCCATTTTCAACTCTGACCGCATTACTAATCATTCAGCCACTGAACTCTTTTGTTTCATACTTGTGAACTTAATCAATATAAATCTTGTGAATTTCATTGTATAAGATGTACAGGTGAGGGGGTAAAGGTCGTAAAGGCTCAAAATTTGACTCTCATATACACACACACATAAAACATAACATTCATCATCAACATAATATTATGAACTTTTATTCATACCTTTATGAGTTTCGACTCATCATAATCAACATTTTTACTCAAATATTTGAGTATCGCTTTCAGCATTATTGAAATTAGCTTGATTGGACAGCATCTCTGTCTAAAATGAAATAAATCATATCAACATCGGGAGATATCACACTATCACATGTTATATAATGGCATGTATTTCTAAACTTCACACATACTAAGTTTAGTCCGAGAACCGACTAAATTGTAGCTTTGATACTAACAAATGTAACACCTCTAACTAGTATCTATCGCTAAAATAGGGTTACGGAGCATTACCGGACTTATCACATAAATAATCATACATTCTCATATTCATTTCTCATATCCAAGCAATAGTCATTCAAATTCAATCATATAGTCCCTAACACGAGCCCTCGAGGCCCAAAATAAGCATTAAAAACAATTCAGGACTAAATTAAGAACTCAAGGAAATTTTTAGAAAACATTGAAAATTTTCAAAGTATAGGGGACACACGCACGTGTGCCCAGGTCGTGTGTCTCACACGGTTAAGAGACACGCTCGTGTGCCCAGGCCGTGTGTCTTACACAGTCAAGAAACACACTTGTGTCTTAGGCCGTGTGGGTATTCGAAATGGGATCACATGGCCGTGTTCTATCCTGTGTTCGACCCCATGTAACTCACTGACTTGGGTCACATGGCCAACCACACGTCCGTGTGACTAACCCATGTAACTCATTGACTTGCTTTTTAAAGAGGTTTCGGGGACACATGGCCGTGTCATTTGACCGTGTGTCATATACGGCTGAGACACACACCCGTTTCTCTACCTGTGCGGACAAAAATAGGCTATTTTTTAAGCCACATTTCTCACCCAATGAGGTACCAACCTAAACTCAACAATGCACATACAACTATAGCATAAATAGGTAGTCAAAACCTACCAATATTAAATTTAAACATGCAATATCAATACCAACAACCACAATGCTCTTAAGCATGTCAATTTAACAATTAAAAAGTATGCCAATTTCACTTCCAAAACTCCCTAAATGATCAAGTGCATATATGTACTATCTTGCCTAAACATAACATGCATACCATTTATCAAGTTCACCAATTAAATACCAATCTAACATTGCACAATCAAAGCATTTCCACAGCAATCATAAATCATACAAGATGAGGCTAGCCACACATATATATATACATACCAGTATATACCAAATCAAGCCACATTAAATGGCTAATTGCATAACAAAACATATAGGCTTCCATTAGCCAAAAGACCTATACATGCCATTATAACCTTAACCAAGACATCATCATCTACCGTTACAATCATTGGATAATGTAATAAATCTTCAACAAGCTTTCAACCAGATAGAGCTTCCGATAATCTGAAAAGTAGAGATAAATAACTACGTAAGTAATGAATACTTAGTAAGCTCGTATAAACTTTAAACAGATAAATCCATTTCCAATATAAAATTTATACAATTTAAGAACAATCATAAACCGATACCACACGATTCATGAAACCAAATTCAACAACTCATAAATTGAATAATTTCACAACATAACTTATACCTATCATCCTTAACCAAGTAGGATTTTAAACAACTTTAAACTCTTCCATAAATACAAGCATATTGCCTTTTGGACACTCACCATTACAATACATAATTTATAACTTAACATGACATAATCCAACTAAAGCTTGGCAAAAGCCTAAGCATTCACACCAAACATATTAGCATACATGATACAAATCATAAGCATATTAACATGATTAGCCATGTAATCTCGACATGTATCACCTGAATCTATTTCTCATTTTAACTTTCATAATTCCCATATGACACCATATCAAGGATATTCATATAACTTCATATCTTAATTCATATCGTTCTCATTACCATTTCATTTACATAATATATAAGGCATAAACATAGCATCACTTAAATCATACTTTTCATAATCATCAATGTTCTTACTCGAATCATCAATACATCATACCTTTCTATAACAGTCATAGTGAACTCAATCGGAACCCTTACCGGTTCATCTCTTTTCATGCCTGTTGAACCATTTAGAATAATACCGAATACACGAAAAAGCTCACACAAAGTGTGTTATACATATAGTCATAGCTCATACGAGCTGTAAAATGGGTCTGCTCACACAAGCTATCGATCAGAATGTAAGCTACACGATGCTGCTCACACAAGCTGTCGAGTATCCGCAACTAATGCCAGACCTCAGCCATTGGTAGGACATTCAAGACTAGCACCCGAAACATGGTAACCTAGGTCTGCTCATACAAGCTGACGGTCAAGATCTAGCTACTCGGTGCTGCTCACACAAGCTGACGAGTAACCGCAACACATGTCGAAAAATTCAGCCATTGGTAAAACGTATGAGACCATCACCCAAACAAGGTAACTCTGATGACATATCATTTATATCTTATATATTCCTAAGGTTCAAACGAGACTCGATTGTCATCATACTTCATTGAATTTCCCTCGTTTTATTACAACAAAAATTGTATAATAACGTATATATATCGATTCATTTTCAGTAGAATTAGTATAATAACCTACAATTTAATCAACAATATACATAGTACAGTTCATACAAACTTACCTCGCTAAATTGTAGATATACTAAAGTTTAGGGGCATTTCGATAATTTTCCATTTTTTCAATTTTTCACCCGATCTTGATATGCATCCTATAAAGTTTGGCCGAAGCTTGAAGGTTTATCAATGGCTTCCTTCTATCTTCAATTCGATAAAACAATCCAAAATAAAAGATGATATATTTAATGTATTTTATAATCATTTTATATGTTTTATTTTGATTAATAAAACATACAAATTTTCATAATACGACAAAATCCACCGCCCACTCCTATATAATTTGGTATATTTACCGTATTAGTCCATATTCTTTCATTCATTAAGCCATTTAATCACTCAAATCAAATAGCGATTAAATTTTACATCTTTTACAATTTAGTCCTTTTTAATTAATTAAAGATCGAAACGATAAAATTTTCTAACAAAACTTCAATACGACCTTAATTACACTTGGTAAATATTTATAAAAATATTTACGACTTGGTTTATAGAAACGAGGTCCCAATACCTTATTTTTTAATACCACTTGAACTTAAGAAATCATTTAAACAACAAAAATCACTATATAAAAAACCTTTTAAAAATCATAATTAACTCGTAAATATTAAATATAATAATTACAAACTTACTCATCATATTTGGTGGCCCTAAAACCACTGTTTTCGACACCACATAAAAATGAGCTGTTACATTTATTACAACAATTTTGCCGCCTACACAAGTCATAAGTTCGGATCGGCTTGTATGGAGATGGTCATCTGTTGGTCGTTTCTCTTCTTCTGAAACTTACAAAAAAACTTGTTGAGAGAACAGATTAGCTATCACAAAGTAATAACTCAATGGTTTGGAAAGTTAATACTCCTTAACGAGTAAGGGCCTTCTTATGGCTGCTTCGACGTAGACATGGAATGGCTAATGATGCTCACTGTGTGTAGTGTGGTGAACTTGTGGAAATAACAATTCATGCTATGTGGGAGTACTAATTTGCTATCACGGTTTGGAAGACTATTGTACATAGAAATGTTTGGACTTCTTTTTACTTGGTTGAAATGGAACATTATGAATGAGGGAGGCATCATGAAATGTGATGACAAATGGCCAACATTCTTTTCAATTTGTGTTGGATACTTTGGAAAGGTCGAAATGAATTTATTTTCTAATAGGAAAATAGTAACAGTAGCAATCTGATTTCAAAATACATGGCCTGGACAACAAGTCTCATTAATTATAAATGTATGGATTGACTTATGTGTAGCACAATCACTCGTGATAATTGGTGTCAACCTGAGGAAGGATGGGTGAAACTTAATACGGATGGTGCACTCTCATTACAATACTCTAATTCTGCTAATGGTGGTGTTCTTCGCAATTGAACAGGAGGCTAGAGGTTTGGTTTTGCTATGAAGGTTGGTGCATTTGACATTTTTTAGATTGAAGTGTAAGTTATATATGAAGGATTCACTCTAGCTTGAAAGAAAGGGTTTCTCAAGGTTGTGACCAAAAGCGATAATGCTTGCTGATTGATATAACTGGGAACGATTATGCGGCTGATAATAACCTTTCTAAAATTTTTTTAGTACATGATTTATGTAAGCAGGATTGACATTTTTAGTTTTGAATGTCTCGTGAGAGCATAATAGACTGGCAAATGGCACGGCCAAAGTTGTTTCTAGTTATCTTAACAGGTTATCAGCTTTTGAAGACCCACCTAATCATGCTCGATCCTTGTTTGAAGAAGATGCTCAACAACCAACGATTAATATAGGCTCCCATCAGTCTTATTGTGGCTAGTTTCTTGAACTTGTGTCTTTTCTTAAAAAAAAATGACAAGTGAAACTATATTTATATGGGCTAAATTACCTAAAAAAGCCCCTTTTTTTCAAAATTACAGAAATAGCCCGATATTTCAATTAATTATGAAAATAGGCCAAAAACGCCAAAAACGCGTCCATGTCAGCTCGTTGTCAGGGGAAGAAGGGGAAAAACGCTTCCCTGAGGAAGCATTTTGTCCACGTAGGCACAAAACGCTTCCTTGAGGACGCGTTTTATGCCTACGTGGATAAAACGCTTCCTCAGGGAAGCGTTTTTCCCCATGTTTTTTTAGGGTTAGAGTTTGGGCTGGTTTAGGGTTTTTTTTGGTTTTAGGGTTAGGGTTTAGGATTAGTTGTTTTAGGGTTAGGATTTAAGATTAGTGGTTTAGGGTTTTTAGGTTTTTTTATTTTTTTAAATGAAATAAATTAGGGATTATGGGTTTAAGGTTTAGGGTTTAGGGTATAGGGTTTTTAGTTTTTTTTTAAAATTAAATAAATTAGGGATTATGGTTAATTAGGGTTTAGGGTTTTTAGGTTTATTTATTTTTTTAAATTAAATAAATTAGGGATTATGGTTAATTAGGGTTTAAGGTTTTTAGGTTTATTTTTTTAAATTAAATAAATTAGGGATTATGGTTAATCAGGGTTTAGGGTTTTTAGGTTTATTTGTTTGTTTAAATTAAATAAATTAGGGATTATGGTTAATTAGGGTTTAGGGTTTTTAGGTTTATTTATTTTTTTAAATTAAATAAATTAGGGATTATGGTTAATTAAGGTTTAGGGTTTTTAGGTTTATTTATGGATTAATTTTTAAGTAGTTTAGGGTTTAGGCTTATTAAAAAATATATATTAGTAATAATATAATTTTTTTATTTTTTAATTGATTTGGTTTCTGAAGAAATTATTTTGAGAAGACGTTTCTGAACAAACAGTGTCAAAAACGCTTCAAGCAGGATGCACTGTCAGCAGAAGTGATGGAAAACGCTCCCACGTGGATGTGCTTTTGCTACAGTAATTCCTAAAAAAATTATTTGGAGAAGACGTTTCTGAACAAATAGTGTCAAAAACGCTTCAAGCAGGATGCACTATCAGCAGAAGTGATGAAAAACGCTCCCACATGGACTTGCTTTTGCTACAGTACTTCCTGAAAAAATTATTTGGAGAAGACGTTTCTAAACAAATAGTGTCAAAAACACTTCAAGCAGGATGCACTGTCAGCAGAAGTGACGGAAAACGCTCCCACGTAGACGCACTTTTGCTACAGTACTTCCTGAAAAAATTATTTGGGGAAGATGTTTCTGAACAAACAGTGTCAAAAACACTTCAAACAGGATGCACTGTCAGCAGAAGTGATGGAAAACGCTCCCACGTAGACGCAATTTTGCTACAGAATTTTCTACTTAGCCTGAGGCTATAAATAAGTCAAATTTCATTCTCAGGTTGCATAACTCACAACAAAGAAAAAAAATTGAGAGGTTAAGAAGAGTAGAAATTAAAAATGAGTAAACATATTAGTACTGTTATTTACTATGATGGTGAGGTTCGTCACACCGAGAACGGTGTTATTTTTTTATCGGAGAATATAGTGCGACTAGTTTTTAACCAGAACATTGAATTGACAGATCTTCCTAAAAGAATTAGGCGTAAAATTTTTGGAACGATGCCAATGAAAGTTTTGTCTATTAAGTATCAATTTTATACTTCTGATGATCCGGTGAAATATGACTCGTTCGACATCAGATGTGCTCGTGGCTTGGAGGCAATGGTGCAGACTCATCTCGCTAGTGGAGCACTATATCTTGAGTTATATGTACAATTTTCATCCCCAAATGATGCATTTGCGGCTTCAGCATCTACTGCTGTTCGAGAGGAGTACACAACCCCTGCCCGACACTCTGTTAGTGGGTGGCAAAACACAGAAGCTCTGGTGTTTGGCAGCAGTACGGAATACACAACCCCTGCACGACACTCCGTTAGTAGATGGGATATGCACCTCAGTGAGTCGATATCTGATGCTGGGAATACGTACTGGGGAACATCAACTTTTACTGGTAGGCAAGCCACATCTGATTGGGGACGTTATGAAACGTTCAGAAGAAGGGATGACGTACTCCCTATGACGTCCACCGGTGAGGGGACCTCGTACATTGCAGCTGATGGTAGGTTAGATGATGAGTCTGATGTAGATCCACCTCGAGAGCCCGGGCCTGATGGTGCAG
Source organism: Gossypium stocksii (assembly GCA_020496765.1). Lineage (NCBI taxonomy): Eukaryota > Viridiplantae > Streptophyta > Magnoliopsida > Malvales > Malvaceae > Gossypium > Gossypium stocksii. The sequence goes on along the minus strand of CM035624.1, from coordinate 57,123,683 downwards.
AAGTTGCATTATTTTCTGAACCAGAGCCTGTGCCAACCGAAGCTGAAGGGGTTCAGATAAAGAAGAAGAAGATCCGCGATTTAGGGCGTACTCGCCTCTTGCCCACATGCATAATGTCAATCTATCTAATGATGATGCGTTGGAGTTTCCAGATCTACCACATAGAAGGCGTGACCGTGCAAGTTCGTCATTAGATTCGGGCGAATTGAAAGTTGGCAAGGAGTTCTCAAGCAATGATAGTTTTCTTGGTGCATTGAAACAACATAGCATCATGAATGGGGTTAACTATAATGTGGTTAAATCCAAATCTGATAAGTTTGAGGCCAAATGTACGGTGAAAGACGTGACATGTATATGGAAAATCATGGCCTCGTTGAGGAAAAGAACAGGGTTATGGGAGATAAAAAAGTACAAAGGTCCACATACATGTGTTGGAGGTACATTAATTATGGTTATTTAACACGTACAGTTACATTATTCAATACGTAATGTTAAAATATTTAACGTGCTAGCGTAATATTTTGTTGACAGGTGTTTCACAAGATCATCCTAAAATAGATTCGAGTATGTATGCTAGCTTAATACTACCGATGTTGAAGGAGGATTCCAAGACTTCAGTAACGGTCTTAATTTCCCATATACATAGCCAATTCAGGTACACGCCCTCTTATCGCAAGGATTGGATAGCTAAGTAGAAGGCATTGGAGAAGATGCATAGTGGGTGGGACACTTCATATAATGAATTGTGGCAGTGGTGTCCGGTACTGGAGAGATACGTCCCAGGTTGTATAACAGATCTTCAAACGGCACCTGCGTACTACAATGATCAATTGCTCTGTGGATGCCAAGTATTCAAGCGTCTTTTCTGGACCTTTAAGCAATGCTGAGACGCATTTCTATATTACAAGCCACTGGTACAAATTGATGGTACCTTTATGTATGGTAGATATACCCATCGGCTATTGCTAGCTGTAGAACAGGATGGTAGTGGGAGAATCCTTCCAATTGCGTTTGCGATAACACCAGGAGAGTCAGCTGATGATTGGGATTTTTTTCGATCTAGGTTAAGGAGGCATATTTGCCCCCAACCTGATATCTGCGTTATATCTAATCGAGGCACTGGAATATTATCCGCAATGGAGCGAGAATGAAGTCTATGGCAGCACACAGAGCATCGGTATTGCCTAAGGCACGTTGCATCCAACTACTATGGGTAATATCGATCTGCAACTGAACGACGGCAAGTGACCAACATGGGTAATAAACTTATTATCTATTAATTAATTTCGTTTGTAATATTCAATTTATTCTGAATGGAAGCGTGGTATGTAATTTTTGCTATGAACTTATATTGGCAGGGTATGAGATAAGTAAGGACCGTTTTCATGAGACGTTGGCGATTTTGCGTTCAGTTAACGAAAAAGGCGTGGACTACCTCTGTAACATACCTTTTGAACAGTGGACACAAGCATATGATGGCAGCCTACGATATGGTCATATGACCACAAACCTAGCCGAATGCATAAACTCTATTCTAAAAGGAACGCGTCATTTGCCGATAACATCAGTTGTACGAGAGACGTATTTTTAGTTAGCTGCATTATTTCCAAAGCAAGCAGCGACTTATAAAGGCCAAATGCAGGGAGGCCATGTATGGTGCCACAAGGTGTTGCAAGCAATTAACAAATCCAAAGTGCGGGCGAACACTATGTACACAGTGTGTCACGATCGCGACAACCTATGGTTTAGTGTAACAAAGTTTGACATACCGAACCAAAGTATTGCCGGCGGGCAATATCGTGTACATTTACGGAATAGGACTTGCGACTATGGGAGATTTGATGCACTCCGTTATCCATGCGCTCATGCAATTGCAGCTTGTCAAAATCTGCGTTTAAATCCCATGAGCTATGTAGACGATGTGTACAAAATAGAATATATGTACAATGTCTGGAGACACGTATTCCCACCGGTCCCAGATGAACGTAAGTGGCCGTCTGTATCGCTTACTCCATTTAAGTTGTTACCGGATAGAGAACTCCGTCGCAAACCAAAGGGTCGACCTTGCTCAAGTAGAATACGTAACAATATGGATATCCGAGAAACAACCAACCAACCAAAATTGTGTGGATGGTGTAGGAACCCAGGCCATACAAGTCGATCATGTCCCAATCGGAATGAATGACAGAGATGTGTGTAACATATTCAAAAGATCTTTAAGTGTATTAAATAACTTTGATGTGTTAAAGTTTCCTCCTTAATGTTTTAATTAAGGTATGATTTTGATGTTATTTGTTGTAAATTTTGTAAATTTTGATGTGAAAGGTGGTTATGAGGTTACAATTAATTAGATGAGGTTGAATTAGATGATATTGAAGCATTTAAATGCTTATGATCATATGAGTTAGAATTCAAATGAAAGAATATGATATATGTGCTTAGATGTGATTATGTATATGTATTCGGCTAAATGGCATTATACTTAAATAGTATTATAAGTAAATCTTTTGTACTCATGACTTTAGTAAATTAATTTACTTAAGACTTACTGAGCTAAATTCCTTATTGTGAATATTACCTTATTCAAAAGAACTTCTCTTTTATATTAAAAATAGAAAAGTAAACTAAAATTAACATATTCAAAACATCTTTTATTGTATTAAATGAAAATGTATAAAAAAATGTTTATACAAATATATTACAATAAATCAATGTTGGTGGCGGTCGGAATCAGTACCACATGGGGGTGTCGACCGTTACGCGCCGGATTCCTCATTCTTTCAGCTTCTACCGAGTGTTGTGGTTCCTCGGGCGGGGATTCTAGTTCCTCCAGTATGGGATCTGGTTGTGGGTGTTGGAAGGATGAACCAACTTGATAAAATAATGAACCTGGAGGTGTTTGCATCATCCATGGCGAATGTGGTAGAATCCCATAAGGTGATGGGGATTGGTAAAAAGAAGAGCTCCCTGACGGCGACTCGTGGGATCCCTCATGTGACGGCGGCCTATAAATCGGCAGTTGAGCAGGAGTCATCAGAAATGGAGATGAATCAGGCCATGCATTCCAACCTGCCATGGGACTAGAAAAAGGAAACATATAAGGGTTAGGATACATAAAAGGGCTAGGGTACATACCTGGCATCATCTGAAAAGGCTGTGATGTAGGTGTCGTCTGTTGAACTGTTGGGCCCGGTGACTGTGGGGGTGTTGTTGATGGGCCTGGTAGCTGTGTCGCCGCTATTGATTGGCTCGCGTCGTCATCCCTTCTTCTTGGATTTAAAGGGCCCCGTCGTTCCCTTTTAACACATATTTGTCGTCGCCTCTCCTCTTTGGATAATAGATATGGCTTGCCATGGATTCTAAACCATGGCCTATATTCTGGCACACACGCCAACTCTGAAACGATGATCGGTTCCCGAGTTGGTATATAATTATATCGATTTTCCCACATTTCGATATAATTTGACCAATATCTTGGCCAATCCGTATTCGGATGTTGTAAGTCGATTTCGTGCTCATCATCTAGCTTCTTAGGTGTCACGGGAATCGATTGTCGGAATCTAAATTGCCACAATACTCTATCGGATTGGTGCATCTCAACGATCGCATATGTGACCATTGGGGCCTTCACATGCCACATGTTCGGATTTTGTAAGAATTCATCTGGAATTACCGCCCGAACTGCCGGATCCTCGTATGGTGTCCATTCAAACTATATGAACATGATAAAAATATTAGTTATATACATAATACTAAATATCATTTATGAAATAACTATTTTATTAAGTATACATATTTTGATATAATACTTACTTGTGCTTCTGATCGTTGGTCTAATAAAAGTCGTATATCTTCTAGAGAGGTCGGTATTCCAACATAACTAGCTGAATGGTTCCACCTAATTAAATAAATTTTTAGCATACAATTATATTTTAAATCTACCTAATAATTCTAAAATCTATTATAAAATTTACCTCGTTATGAGTGGAAATGTATGTGGGTGGTTCACTCGAGGACGTAAAAATGGAAGCCGATATCGTGCCCATGATTGGAGTAGTGATAGGCAACCTCCAATTTTGGCTTTATTCGGTACCGTCGCCCCACACATCTCCCGGTATAATGTTGCCAACACGGCAGACCCCCAACTAAGTTCACCGGCTGCCCTAAAATCAACGAGTTTTAGTAGCCACCTCAAATGTACGAGGTTTTGGGACAAGTCCGGCATTAAATAACCTCCAATAATCTGAAGAATATATGCCTGAGCATATCGTATTAATTCTAGTTCGGTAGAATCATCATCTGGCTCTGGGAATGTGTCTCGTAACCAGCCCATCTCGATCCGACCTCCCTTGATTCTATCCGAAATAGCACCCAAAAGCTCGTAGCATACGGTACCCCAATCAGCAGATTGAGTGGACCCGGTCACTGCGTACCCATCCACCGGTAATCCCAATTGCAAGTACACATCTTCTAGAGTGATAGTACACTCTCCGCATGGAAGATAAAATGTGTGCGTCTCGGGTCTCCACCTCTCTATCAACAAACTGATAAGTTTCGGGTCCAACTTGCATCCACGGCCTATTGTAGCCACGTGCCAAAAACCCGCTTCACGCAGGTAATTCTCTATCAATGGCGATGGAGGCGCAGACATATTACGGATATAGCATTGCAACACCCGATCTACTGGCTATAATAAATAATTATAAAATTAAAATTAATTAAAATTGCATAAATGAAAAAAATATTAAATAATATTTAAAATTAAAATAAACACTTACCATTCTCAATTGTTCGACAGAGATGTGTGTAGGATCAAGACGAATTAATTCGGAAGACATTGCTAACACAATCGAAATTTTCAAATTTTTGAAAATTGAGAGAAATTTTAAAATTTTTGAGGAGTTTTTTTTGCAAAAATTAAAGACAAATTTGGGAGAAATTAAGCAATTTATTGAATATTTGAGAGAAATTGAGCAAATTGTTGAAAATTTGAGAGAAATTTAAGAGAATTTTGAGAGAAATTTGAGAGAATTTAGAGAAATTTTGGAGAGGATTTGTGTGTGAAAAATAGTAAAAGGGAGGGGGTTTTTATAGGTTTTTTTTTACCGTTGGGGGGTAAAATGATCAAAAAAATTTAAAAAAAAGGGTAAAAAAATCTGACCGTTAGGGGTAAAATGAGGAAAAATACTTCCCTGAGGAAGCGTTTTTCCCCTTTTTCCCCTGACAACGCGCTGATGTGGACGCGTTTTTAGGGTTTTTGTCCTATTTTCGTAATTAATTGAAATATCGGGTCATTTCCGTAATTTTGAAAAAAAATGGCTTTTAATGGTAATTTAGCCATTTATATGGTACATATATATTTAATGTGTGAATGGTTTTTATGGATCACATTAAATGCAGTGTTTTATTGTAAAAATGAAAAAAAAAAAAACGTTTTATTCCTCAAAATGTTTGAATATATATAGGCAACAATTATAATAAAAAAACAATCCTTGTGGATATCATTCGCTTAATTTTTGTATATTAAAAATTATGAGGCAAACTTCAATGTTTGACAAATGAAACTATATTTATATGGATTATGGTATATGTATATTTAATTTATAAATGTTTTTTATGGGTCACATTAAGTGCAAAGTTTTCATGTAAAAATGGAAAAAAAAATGTTTTCTTCCTCGAAATGTTTGAATATTATATACAATATTATGACAGTAATTATATAAAAAATATCCCTTTTAATATCATTCCATAATTTTTGTGTACTAAAGATTAGGTGGTAAGCTTCTATGTTTGACAAGTGGAATTATATGTATATGGTTATAAGTACATTTACGGCCCGTTTGATTTGCTTCAAACTAGTTAATTTATTATATAAATTACATATGAGTTTCTCATAACAATACGTTTAATAACCTTCACATGACTTGGGTGATAGCTTTCCATATGTGAATGTATATTTTAAATATCACTTATCTTTTGCTCTCCTTCAATTTTTTTTGTTTCAATTTTGTCCTCAACCATATATTAAAAGTAGTGTTGTTTGAACCGAATCGGTTGGTCGAATCCGGAACCGACTTAGATACTTATACAAAGAGTGACTTTGAACCGATTAGACCGAGAACCAGTACGAACCAACTAAAAATTGGTTGAATCCAATTTTTTTATTGATATTTTTAAATTTTTGAATAATTTTTAATTGAATCTATTGGACTGATTTGACTAGTTGGACAAACCAATTGATGATCTAACCTATTCAACTATCAGTCTTGCTTAAAAAACATTAGTTACAAGTACAATTGTTCATGGGTCGGGTGACCCACCCGACCAGGTCAGACCAGACCGCCATTTCTTGTCCTCAATTAAATTATTTTTAAATATATATTTTTATTTAAATTTAATTATAAAAATATTAATATTAATAAAAAATAATATATATTTTTTATAATTTTATTAAATATTTTATTAAATTATATATTTAATATACAATTATATAGATATTTTATTTTGTCAGCATTAAAATTATACAATTTAATAATATTTTAATATTAATATTAAAATAAATATAATATTATATATTTTAATATTTTTATTCATATATTTATATATAAATATATAATTTTATTTTATTATTTTAATATTAATACTAATAAGAAATTGAATATTATAAATTTATGAATTCAATATTTTATTATACTATATTTAAATTATATAAAAAATAAAGATGTTAAAGGTAAGATTGATATAGTAACAGATAAGAGTTATATTTTAAGTAAGACTTAATGTTGTAACATATATGTTTTATACATCATTTTGGAACTTAAATGTTATTTAGCGCAGTACTCATTTTTGACATAAGCCTACCAAACGTTAAGTAAAATGTTTTAGTCCTTAAAATGTGTGAATATTATATACCATGACAGTTGAAGAAGCATTTTAGGAAATTAGTTGCATATTTGCCATCTGTTGACCTTGTAGTGGAAGGCTATCTGTAATATTTTGGGAATCTAGAAATTTTCAAATTTCTGAGAAAAATGGATTATAACTACCATGACAGTAGGTACCTTTGCACCCACCACAAAACAACAAGCATCCGCGATTTCTTTTTTTCAAAACTGATGGTTCGTTATTCGTTTTTACTCTTCTTCACTATGATTCTAATAACCATTTTAAAACATAATCATTCTTTTCGGAAAATGGTACTTGACTTGCATTGAATTAAAATCCCAAAATCTCAACTTTTATGAACCTTCCCATCAATATATGAAGTTCCTCACTAAAACGGAGGAACATGAGAAAAAAATTTAACTATTTTCTAAAAAGAAAAACGAAAAAATGGAAACTGCTTTTAGTTTTATATTTAAAATGAAACCCATCTCGCGGTGTCATGGGACTAGAATTTTAATCTCACAAATTGCGCTGCTTTAAGTGATTTTTTTGCTTCAAATCTACTTAAGCCAACAAACTCAAGCTGAAAGAGAAACGAAGAACAAAAAAGCCAAAGGAAAGTGATGTGCATAAGATGTTTGAGTAAATACTCTCAAAATTCTTTAGCTAAAAAAAATGAGGTGATTACAAATGAAGGGGAGACTTCTATTTATAGTTGAGCTTCCCTAGATCCAACAATACAGATTAAATTACATCAATGGCTAAGATTACTACAATAATTATCTTGGTAAAGTACAATTTATTGGAGTCTTTCAATTCAATTAGGATTCAAGTAGATGGGCCTTGAGTAACTTCCAAATGATGGACCAATCCTGACAAGTCGAATGGCCCCAAGGGAACATGAAGGGCCTGAAATACGTGCATCAGTTATGGGCTCCTTTGCGCAGCTTATGACATTCTCCCCCACTTGTTCTCTCGACGCCTTCGTTGCATCCTCAAAATGGAAGAGTCTATCTTCTCTTGAAATTGCCATAAAGCCTCAGCAGGTTCCCAACTAGCTTCACTATTGAGAAGTCCCTTCCATCGAACAAGGTACTCATGCCTTGGCCTGCAGTACTTTAGTTGAGTCACTTGATCTCCCATGATGCACTCAACATCATGGTAATAGGAGACCTTTACCCCCATCGACGCTCGTTCAGATTTGCCTTGATTTGGATCCTCTTGATCCTCATGGAAAGGTTTAAGCATACTGACATAGAAAACCAGATGGACCTTGAGTTTTGTTGGCAACTCCAGTTTGCAGACTGCCTTGCTTACCTTCTTCAAAACTTTTAAAGGTCCTACATGTCATCCCATAAGCCTCTTGTGCAAGCTAGTGTGGCACAAAATCAAGTACAGTTTAGTAAGGACTAAGTCACAAACCTGATACTGCACATCTCTTTGATTCTGATCAGCCCACTTCTTGTTGCACTTACTTGCCTTGTGTAGGCAAGCTCTAGCTAAGTCATTTTACTTTTTCCAATCTTTAGCAAATCGGTAAGCTGCTGGATTTGGTCTTTTGTAATGAGTCACAAAAACATTGGGTGTGAGTGGTTGTTGGCCCATCACTATCTTGAATGGACTCTGATTAGTGACATCACTTTGTTGAGAAATGCGCACATATTGTATTAAACATGTAACTATTTTCTATTTATTTGAGCGATGAATAAATAAAGTTAATTTCACATTTCACTATTATGTATTTTGTATTTTATATTTCGCATGCATAGCGAAATTGTGATAAGCAACTATTAGCTCATTGATTGTCTAAGTTCAAACTGAAGATAAATGGCATTCTAAGAACATTTACATTGAGAGAAATACAACTTACTTTATTAGTTAATCTAAATAAGTCCGTAATCCCATAAAAGAATTTAAGTGAGCACTTGATTCAAATAATGAGAAGGATTATTATGTCGTCTACAATACCAATTGGGGAGATAACTAGTCTTGGCTATCGGAGCAGTTGACTCTACAGGTAGAGACATAGATGCATTCATTGGTAGAATGATACATTAGACTGGACCTAAGATGAATTAATTCTGAATCCGTTTATGAATTAATTCACTTGTGACGTTCATGGTGTGATTTACCTAAATCTTGAGTTAGTCACTGACGATGTGTATGCAACTCATGTGCTTTGATATAACTGGAGGTTTATGCTCTAAAGATTATTGAGCCCATAACCAGTATGTTGGGTACATGACTTGTGTATGACATGGCTTTACTAGTAACAGTAGAATTCATAGCTCAATTAAAGAGTTAATTTATCACAGTCATTTGTTGACAATAGTCATATAATCATTAAGAAG